>CM054114.1:147173838-148538838 GCA_028673005.1 Tanypteryx hageni
AAAATCACGATACACCGTGATCTAAACTCGTAAATAAACCAAGGCGACATCAATTGAACTACACAGTCCATTTAAATAACATAATAGTTTTCATTTTCTGCAAAATTAAGGCATCTATCTGGAATTTCTAAATTCTCTGGCAATCGGCTCGAGCCCAAGTTTTCCAATTTCGAGTTTCATGGCTCAGATCGCCTTTTTAAAGCAATAATTATAATCATCATTAAGACAATAGCCTATGTGTTACACTAAAATTTATGTACAAATTGTGTGTTATGATTATGGTGTCATCATCCATGGATTTTATTCCATATCCGGGTAAAATAAATTAATTTAAAATTATCACGTCATCGTATGTATGTATCATTGGTTGAAATCAAATGGATTGTAATGGAGTCCAAGCATTAAATCAATGACCTTAAACTACGGAAAATCAATTCCTATTGAAAGAAATTGGAGTTGTTGCTATGGTAGTTTATATTTTTCATTGTTGAAGACCGAAAAACATTTCATAATTTTATAATGAAAATCAAATGTTTATGCAAATTAACCATGGATTTTAATTATGTCTTCAAGAAAAATAAATCTCTCTCTTTCATCCACAGTATGGTGCATGTATCGACTTTGTATCTTAATTTTAAACAATTTAAAAAATAAATTTTATATAACCCTGCACAGTTTTCAATGCTTCTCATATGGGTTTTTAAAATTGGAATTTGGGGTAAAAACACCCATTAAATATAACTTTTTCTGATTTTTTCCAGAGGTTGTAGCCAATACCCTATATTCATGCCCAATTTCAGCTCTGTAACACTTCTAGAAGTATCTTAGGTTTTATATTATATATATCCTATACGAGTTGTTGGTGCTTGCATATTTACTGCAAGCGCTTAAAAAATCACTATACACCAAGATCTAAACTCGTAAATAAACCAATGTGATCTCCAGGGCAACAGCACTTCAGCCATGTGGAGCCTATATGTATTGGACAATAAATTTCATGAATTCTAGCAGAATATTTATAATATATAATAAATTAAGTCGACTATCCATAATTTAATATGTACATGCATTATTTTTGCTGCACAAATATGTGTGATCAATTTAATATTCTATTCGAATGTATTTGTAGTATTTTATAATGCTAAATTATGAAATGTGGGAACTCAAAGAGCTACATATCCATTATGACTTTAAAGCTATTAAAACCAATATAAGTATTAAATAAATGATTAAATGGAAAGTAGGCATCATAAGTTCTGTTTGGATCATATTGTTCATGCATACATTCTGGCTGGAAACCTGGATCATCTAAAAGATTATGTAGAAAACCTTCTGACTCTGTATTGACATTATGGTGGCTTTCTTCTTTGGTATAAATATTACTATCATTAATATTTTCTTCAGTTATAGGGTGCTAAATGTGGTTGTCATTTATCTCAATCGTTTCTTGCTCTATATTCTCCTCTAAAACTTCACGTGAAAACGATGTGGAGTTGATTTTCCTTTCAAATAATTTTGTAATTGAAGTTGAATTTGCCTGTATTTCCTTAATTATCCTCTTTTCCCCATAGTCAGCTCCAGATAATCATTTTCTTTTACCAGCAGTCAACTAAATTAAGGATTATTTTTTAATATTACAAAAGAAAAAATCAAAACATCCAATAATAAATTACAATGAAAACAATACTTTCTCTATACTTCATATATGGAGAAAGTAAAAATAGAAAAATAATGTAAAAATGAAAATGAAATAGATAAATAATAATAATAATAATAAATTGTATTGATTCCCATATGTCAAGTACATGACGTATGACTTGTTAGATACGTGTGAAATCATTTCAAATATTGTATCTTCCATGTGTGAGGAGGGTTAACATTCTGATTCGCCTGGGCTTGAATAAGAAATTTTGAATTAAATAAGAAATTTATTTCCTATATTATTTATTTTTAAGTTACTAGAAATGGGTAACAAGTGGTGTTCTTACATAGTTTTATGTACTCTAATACTAGTCCAGTTTTGGAGTACGTGCCAAGGAATTGCAGTGATGAGTGTCGATTTAGGGAGTGAATGGATGAAGATTCCCATAGTTTCACCCGGTGTTCCAATGGAGATTGCGCTAAATAAAGAATCTAAACGAAAAACTCCGGTTGCTGTAGCATTTAGAGATGGTGAAAGATCATTTGGAGAAGATGCAGCCAATATAGGGGTTCGATTTCCGGCAAATGCATACACATATCTTCCACTTCTTTTGTGGAAAAAAGTTGATTCTCCTGCTGTTCATTTGTACATGAAAAGGTTTCCTTATCATAAAATTGTGGCCGATCCCGAGCATGGCACAGTTTTATTTCAGCATAACAGTGATACACTGTACTCGGTGGAAGAGCTAGTCGGAATGCTTCTTGAAGTGGCACGAATTACAGCACAAGAAGCAGCTGGTGACAAGCATGTTGTGCGAGAAGCTGTAATCACAGTTCCAGGTCATTGGGGTCAAGCAGAACGTCGTTCCATTCTTGTTGCTGCTCATTTGGCAGGCATCAAAGTTTTGCAGTTAATCAATGACCATATGGCTGTTGCTCTCAACTATGGAATATTTCGCTGCAAGGATTTCAATGAGACTGCCCAGTACATTATGTTTTATGATATGGGAGCTTCTAGTACAACAGCTACCATTGCAAGCTATCAGTTGGTGAAGACCAAAGAAAGGGGATTTCTTGAAACTAATCCACAAGTGTCCATTATTGGCCTAGGGTATGATCGTACATTAGGAGGACTTGAAATGCAACTCAGGCTGAGAGATTTCCTAGCTAAAAAATTTAATGAAATGGGAAAGACTAAAACGGATGTATTCAATAATCCTCATTCTTTAGCTAAGTTATTCAAGGAAGCTGGTCGTTTGAAAAATGTATTGAGTGCCAATTCAGATCATTATGCTCAGGTTGAAGGCCTCCTGGAAGATATAGACTTCAAGTTGCAAATCACGTGAGATCAATTTCAAGACCTGTGTTCTGATCTCTTTGATCGTGTGAAAGGACCTGTGGTTAAAGCTTTGAAGTAATCTGGATTGACGATGGATGTCATAAACCAAGTGATTTTGGTTGGAGCTGGTACCAGAGTGCCCAAAGTACAAGAATTCTTAGCAAAAGCTCTGAGTATGGAATTGGGGAAGCCCTTGAATACTGATGAAGCTGCAGCAATGGGTGCAGCATACAGAGCAGCTGATCTTAGTGCAGGGTTCAAAGTCAAGAAATTCAACACTAAAGATGCGGTCATGTTTCCAATCCAGGTAGTTTTTGAGCGAGAAGTTGAAGGTGAAGACAGTTCAGAGAAAAAGGGCATAAAAACTGTCCGTCGGACTCTCTTTGGCTCCATGAACCCTTTTCCACAGAAGAAAATTCTAACCTTCAATAACCACACTGATGACTTCACTTTCTATGTGTGTGAAGCTATCCCTGAAACAGATCAGCTGCCAGATTCCCAAATTGAAAATGAAAGTGAATTGTGGACAAATCTAACTGAAGTCTACATGACAGGAGTTGGATCTGCTCTAAGGAAAACCACCGGTCCAGGCACTGAATCAAAGGGAGTAAAGGCTCACTTTCTCATGAATGATTCTGGAATTTTGTCTTTGCTCAATGCTGAACTCGTGGTCGAGAAGACTCTGTCTCCAGAAGAAGAGGCTGAGGAAGAACAGAGGAAGAAGGCTGAGGAGGAAGCTCAGACTGAGTCTCCTCTCTCAAAACTCGGACGTACAATTAGTAAATTATTCACAGGTGGGGAGGAGAAAAAGGTTGACAATGAATCCATTCCCAAAGACACAAAAAGCGATGAAAAGTTAGACGAAAAATCTGAGCAAGAGAAGAAAGGTGAAGGTGAGAAGAAAGCAGATGATACTCTCAAGAAAGGAAACGATAAGTCTGAGAGCAAGAATGAAACAAAGGCCGAGAGTGCAGCGGAGAAAAAGAAACCTAAAGTGGTTGTGATGAAAGAAGTCCTTGGAGTAACTGAAACTAGATTGGATGTAGCTGAGTTGGAAGGCAAGAAGTTGGATGAGTCAGTGAAAAAGATTAAAACTCTAAATGAGAAGGATACTATTCGGCGAAGAACAGAAGGTGCAATGAATGCTCTTGAAAGTTTTGTGTTTGACTTGCAGATAAAACTTGAGTCTAAAGAATATTCTGCTGCATCCACTCCTGAAGAGATTGAATCAATTCTAAAGGAATGCTCACAGGTATCTGATTGGATCTCGGATGAGGGTGCTCCAGGAATGGGTGCTAAGGCTGAGGATTATGAGAGTCGATTGACATCTCTGGCTGAAAACATTACAAAACACTCAAAATAAAAGAATTAGCATAATCAATAAGATAAGATGTTGACTTGTCATGATGATGTCATCATTTAAGAACTCATTAATACTATAGTAAGTTTTATTTAATAACAGGCTTTTCAGTTTAAATTTGAATTTATGACTGAAGGAAGTTTATTATAGATAAGGGAAAGAGAGTTATGAGGTTCATGTTGAGAAATAGCGAGAGTGTAATCATTGAGGTTAATATCCTTACTAGTTTATGTAGCGGGCATGTATGGAGGAATTTTGGAGAAATAATGACAGGTTTTTCTTAACAAAAACTGCACTACTTAATGTGTAAAGGCATGGTAAGGTTAGTATCTTGAGAGAGGAGAATATAGGTCTACCAGGAGTTCTGTAGGATATATTTAACATGGTTTTCACTGCTCTTTTTTGCATTGAGAATGCTTTAGAGGCAACACTTGAATTTCCACAAAAATTATGCCATATGATAAGTGTGAGTGAATATGGGATAGTAACACATTTATAGAGTGTCTAACAAAATAATTTGAGCCAGCCTTTGTATCATGTTGATTCAAGTAGCAAATCTTTTAACAATTGCTTCAAGATGAGGAGGCCAATCAAGGTCTTCTGAAATCTCGAGACCCAAAAATTTTGTCGATGAGGCACGACGGATGACCTTATCGTTTATTTTTAGTCGGAGACTGGAATTAGGAGGAGATTTTCTAGTGTGAAACTGTATAAAAATGGTCTTATTCTTGTTGAGTAGTAGATTGTTATCATTACATCAGGAGGACATTTTTGCAATTACATTTTCAGTTGAGGAAGTTAAATTTGGCAAGTTGTCAGCAGAAGTTAATGCGGAAGTGTCATCACCATAAACAATGGCATTGGTGCTTGAAAGATCAGTAGGAAGGTCGTTTATGAAGATAATAAAGAGTAATAGGCCAAGAATGGAACCTTGAGGGACTCCAGACTTGGTACTAAGGGGGAAAGACCTAGCAGTAGTAGATCCAGTGATATTGGTGTGTCTATAAAGAACAATCTGTTGATGGTTAGAAAGATAGGACTTGATCCAACAGAGTACATTACCAGTTTTACCTAAATTAGAAATCTTATTAAGGAGTATAGCATGGTTTAAGCTGTCAAAGGCCTTACTCAGATCAAAAAAGATACCTGTACAAGAAAGTTGCTTGTTGAGAGATAGGCAAATTTGGTTAATAAATCCAAATATAGCAGTTGTTGTGGACCTGGCCTCCCTGAAGCCACGTTGGGATGATAACTATTGATTGAATAAAAGTTGTTATTCAAATGGAAAAATAAGACTACAATTGAACCAACGGCATCAAATTTGGTATTTAATTTTAAAAATGTCAGAAAAAAGAACATCCTTAACACGTTGGATGCAGTGGGCATCAATTGATGCCTATCAAGGTGCAGTCGGGTGGCTGTGGACATCAATTGATGCCCGAGTCCCTTGCCTTTCCTAATGGGATTTTATGGGAGAAAGCCAGTGGTAAGGCATTCCCTTATCCTCTCCAGTCATCAGTTGGCACTCAACCTTAGTCTGGATCACTGCTATTTTGAATTTGAACTCGCTGTTTTTTTAAGCAGTTTTAGTGTGTGTATTTTGCAATCAGTGTTAAGCACAATTCATATATTTTTATTTACTTTGTGTGCATCAATTTTGCACTTTTATTCATTGTGGGTGTTGTGTCCAATACTCTCCATTGAAAATTTGATAGTTAACTATGTTTTCTTATTTTATTTTAGTTATTAACACAGGACAAGAAATTTTCACTTTTTGTTGATAACACGAATGAAATAAGCTGTTTTTTACTAAATCAAGTTTATTCTCGTCACTAATCCGTTTTTTTTTAATATTTGCTTTAATATTTGATAAATGTAAAAAAGTCCTGGAATAAAAGTTGTAGGAAATTTAATATTCTACAACATTTGTTTGAAATATTTTCCCATAAATCTTTTAGCTGCCACCACCACACCACCTACCGGCAACTATTTTAAACGTGTTACTCTCCTTTTAATTTTCTAAAGCATTGGATCTTTGGGGCTATATCCAATATTAGTAGGGTACTGTTTGAGTTTATTTCAGTTCTTTGTAGAATCTTTAATTTTTCTCTCAGTTCCTTCAAATATTTATTATCATTTAACCTATTTGGAATTTTTAGAAATATTACAGGTATGGAGAAAGTCATGTGGTGGCCACATCAGATTTTTTCCTCTAATGAACAGTATTATCTTCCCTTTGCAAAAGCTAACAATAGTCACCCATCATGCCAGGATCCCACCTTCCTTGATAGCGATCTTCCATGTTATAACTTGGTGGAATCTTTCACTAACAGCACCCAAGTTGTCTGGGAAAAAGTCCAAATTAGAATGTAAAAAGTGTATTTTGTGTGACATCTGGCATCCTAAATTTTTATAGTTATGCAACAGTTCTTCTGCCCATTGTTAATAGTTCTTTTCTTTTATATTACCCAGAAGCCCATGAACTATGGATTTAAAGGATTTCCATGCAGCTAATTCCATGGAGTTTAGTTTGCATTCAAAACTGTTATCATGCAAAAGCTTTCTAATTTGTAGACCAACAAAGATACCGTCTTTGAGTTTTGTGTCACTCAGTTTTGGAAACTTTCCTTTTATGCAAGCAAAACCATCACTATTTTTGTCCAAAGCTTTCACAAAATTCTTCATTAGACCCAGTTTTATGTGTAATGGAGGAAGAAGTACCTACTCAGGATTCACTATTGGCATATATTTAACATTGTGTTTCGCAGGAACAAAGTCTTTTCTCTCTGGCCAGGCCTTTACAACTTCTTTTACCACCTTTGTTATAGATTGACATTGTGAATTTGCTGTAAGCTGTCTACACACATAACAAAAATTGTCTGGTGAATTCGCACAGCCGCGATGGTGTCTTTTCTCCATCGGTAGAACACAAATTCACAGAAAAACAATGTGACTGATGCTTAAAATGCATGTATGTTATGATATCACACTCCTAATTCCCCTCTATTCATCAGTTCTGCCAACATTTAATAAGAAATGCTTATTTTTTTAAAGAATTTATGACAAATGGTCCTTACTGCGTTTTTCTAAACTGTGATATGACACAAAATTTTTAAGTCCAGATATGTAATGAGCATGTCAGAATTAATGTAAAAAGCTAGCTTTCATTCATGTTACCAAAACCTTGTTGATTAGTGTAATTAGTTTAAAAAATTACAGACCAGTTATTTTGTTATTTTTCTTATAAATTACGAATTTATTGTTCAATGAATTTTCTTGTTACTAATTTTTTGCATGTTTTGAAGGTGATACAATAAGGCTGTTAGAAAACATGGGATTGATGCAATTGATGTCCACTGTAAACAAAAGGAAAAAACATGTCTCTCTCATTCTATAATTTAAAAATACTCCTATAACATATTCAATTCACTTACTGAAATAAATTAAAAGTAAAAAAAATCAGCCACCGATAAAAATTTTAAAATTTATGGCAGCATTCAATGTGTTAAGCTATGATCTAAACTGTGATTCTCCTTATCTAAATTGAATATTTCTTGCAAAACAATATACATGCTTGCTAGTGAGATTTTTATTAACATAGAAGACTTCTTCAAGTAAATGGCAAGAATTTGCTTTCCTTTCCAAACAAACCGTAAAAATCAAAACCAAGATAAACTGCTTGAAGTATTTAAAAATATTCTTTGATTTAATTTACTATAAGTAAGTAGGGGAAGGGCAGGGGAGGAGAGGAGGTGGGAAGGCAGCAATATTTTGCATCCAGGCGTCAACCACCCTTGGCACGGCCCTAGTTTCAGTTGAGATCATAAACTACTTCACAGGCAAAAATGCTGAACTAAGGGCTTCAGGAATTTTATGATGTATTATAGGAATAAATTGAAAGAATGTTTGATTTTTACAAACCTGCACTTATAAAAGTTTTAAAGACATTAAATTATTACAAACTGCTTTGTGAATATGCATTAATTAATAATATTTGGTTTTTTCCTTAAGTATTTGGTAATTTCATGAAAATGTTCAGGTTTGTTAGGGAATTCTGCAATGATTTAATTAAAATGTTCTGGAATTAGGCTCCAAAAAGGTAGTAATCCTACATATATATAAAGTTCAAAGCAATCAAGCAGGAAGTTATCAACAGTGCTTGCAAAAGACAAAAGAACAATTAAATAAATTTCTCCAACTTTTCCCTTACAAGATTCAGATGCTTGGCTCTCTCTCTCTCTCTAATGATGTTAAAAGAAAGTGAAATACCTTCTGAACAAGAATGCCTGGAATATATGACAATGAAGACTTGTTTCTTCATGATGTGGTAATGTCACATTTACTTACTTATAAGAAATATAGGTACTGACAATGTGATACAGAAAAAACTTCAAGAATATCACAATACAACTCGAGCACCTAATGCCCAATTGAAGATCTCAAACATGCTATGGATGAAGAGATAATAGTGAGAAACGTTACTAGGAACATGACTTTGTATTTCAAAAGATATGCAAGAAGAAATGGTGATCATTTTGAGCACATCTTGAATCATTAGAAACTTAATGATGTGTAAGTTAATTTTCATAAATAAGTTTTGACTTAAGTTTGAAAATAGATTCTAAAATGTACCTACATCTGTTTTTTTCTGAAATTTTTATAGCTATTGAAGATACGTTATTTTTATAATTATTATAAAAATAATGTATCTTCAGTAGCTATAAAAAGGTATATATAAAAAGGTACATACATACACCGAGTGATGAAGATGGGTTCACCACTGTTTCCTATAATCGTAAACCAAGAAGAAAGCCTGTCATAGGAAGTGCTGCTACCACTGCTTCATTAGAGGGCTCTCTCTCTGGTATTTCCAGAAAAATTCATCTGCATGTTTGGCGATTTCACAAGGATACTACTGTTGAAGATGTTGTGAAATATGTTAGAGGTAAAATATCAGGTGACATCGAGGTGGAGCAGCAACTTGTCACCAAGGGTGGACACTCGTCTTTTTGAGTATCAGCTGATGCTGAGCTACTTGATTCCCTAATTGATCCAGCAATTTGGCCAAAAAATGTCTTGGTTGATAGGTATTCTTTTTGTAGAACCCACCTTCTCCCACCTCAGAGTTGACCCATGTTAATAGTGGTGTAAAGTTTGTCCTCTTAAATTTAAATGTTCAGTGTCTTAGGCATAAAGCCCTTACATTAGAGATCGCCTTCAAGGATATTAAACCAGGAATTTTGTGTATTAGTGAACATTGGCTCAGGGGCCAGGAATTAAGTTTTTTTAATATCAAGGATTATTATTTAGTGTGTCATTTTTCTAGGACTACTTATAAAAACGGTGGTGTGGCTAGCTTTGCTAAAATGACCATTGTTTAGGACTTCCAAGTTGTGCAATGTTCCATGAATGAAGAGAAAGTCTTTGAAAATGCAACATGCTCCTTCAAAATAGGTGACCAAAGTTATGTGTTAGTTGTTTTATACCACTCTCCCTTACACAATTTTAATTCTTTTATGCTAAAATTTGAACACCTGTTGAAAAAAATCTATAGAAAGGATAAAACCATTATTGTTACAGGAGATTTAAATTGTGATATGCTAGTTGATACCCCTCTATGTACTCAGTTGACTAATCTTTTTGATGCATTTGGTATGAAATCCGTTATATCCCAACCAACACACTTGACTGCTTCTTCTCAGACACAATTGAATAATATAATTTCAAATTATGACCCCAACAAAAGTAGAATCTAAAGCTTAAGATCTTAGAATATCAGACCACCTTGCTGTTGAAGCTACTTTTGATGTTTGCTCCTCATCTCAAACTTGGCCTACCAGTTACAGTAACATAAGTCTTTTCAAAATCAAATATTTCTAACCTCTGTAATCTTCTTCAGAATGAATGCTGGAATGATGTGTACAATGCAGTTTCCTTTAATGACAGCTTCAGTTATTTCTATCATAAATTCCTTTATTTGTTTAACTGTGCTATTCCTGCCATCAGAAAGAAAACCAATAGTAGCTCACACAAAAAGAAAAGCTGGGTTACCAATAATATAGTCGATATTTCTAACACTGTTAAAAATTTGGCCTACCATCATAGACTGCTTAATAATCCTGAAACTTGCTCTGCATTCTTAAATATTAAAAAACAGTATAAATCATTAATAAAAATAGCAAAAAGAACATATAATGATAGCAGGCTAGCTAATGCCCCCAATAAAACCAAAGAAGCATGGCAAATAATTTAATCTGAACTAGGTAAAGAAACAGTCAATTATATTCCCAAAGTCTATGGCAAGGATAGTAGAGCTATTATTGACCCAATTTCTATATGTAATTTCATCAATGATGAATTTCTAAAACTTCCAGACCACTCTAAAAGCTCAAATAGCCATAATAAATTTTTTTGTGGTCCACCATCCTATGTATCCAACTCAATTTACTTGCAACCAAGCGTGAAAATGAATTGCTTCTGTTTTCATAGAATAGGTAAAAGTGCTGCACCAGGCCTAGATGATGTACCTGGAAAGTTGCTATTTGTTTGCAGGAACTTTTTAATAAAACCATTGATTTACTTAACAAATAAATCTCTTAAGCAGGGCATCTTCTCCGAGTCTTTGAAAATTAGTCAAGTTATTCCTATTTTTAAGAATTAAGGTCAGAGAGATAGTTTTGTAAATTACCAGCCTTTCTCTCTCCCCTCTCAATTCTCAGAACTATTTGAGCTTGTTTACTCTAATCGTATTATGGCCTACCTTGAAAAATATAATGTAATTTCTGATTCCCAGTGGGGATATAGGAAAAATCAAACGACCGAATCAGCACTCTTTCATGCTGTTGACTTTATTACATCATCGGTTATTAGAAACAATGTAACGTTTGCCCTATTTCTTGATTTCAGTCATGCTTTTGCCATAGTGGATCATTCACTACTACTGCACAAATGCCAAAATTTAGGTATTATAGGCATAGCACTTGACTGGATTAGCTCATACTGTATGTATATTGTTTTAAGCAGTAATTTTTTCTTTTCGTATTCTTTTTTCAATGACTCCAACACCTACCACTATTTGCTGTATGCTCATAATGATAATAAATCTATTATTATTATAATAAATATTGTCGCGTATGTTCCGCGTTCAGGGACTATTGCTACGGTAGCCCGCCGATGCACACCGGTTTATCTTGCGTCTCTACTCACTTCCTACTCCTCTCTCGCCGCCACCACCCCACCACCCTCTCTCCCCCTCTCTTCCGGTTTCAGCCTACTTCCTCTTTCGTCCCGAACCGCACGCTACTGCCATCTCGCGGGCGTTCGCAACACTATTCATATTATTAATATTAATATTATAGCTACTATACTTGTTAATTAAATTCAGTCTTAATATAAGATAGATAATCATTAAAATCTTTAATTATTTAGCTATGAGTTTCTCATTTCTTTCATTCTTTACATATGACGAAAATAAGTCATTTGTGTACTCTTCATGCAGCGAAATAATATTCTAATATCTCTAAAGCGTGCTTTGTTGTAATAAATACATTTGGAATGTTTTACAATAGATATATTTCAGAGATAATTTTCAACAGGATAATTACGCACAATAGTTTTATCAATGGAAATGTGTAACAATGCATAGTGTAATTTATTCAAATAACGATTTATATATATTGAGAAAATGCTTTTTTGCCGAAAGTCAAACGAGAACCTTATATGTAAAAATAAGTATACGAGCTGCCTTTGTTGTGAAGTCAAATGAAAATGTAATCTTATGATTTCTCGTCTGTTTCTTGGATTTGAACTCGGTGCCATGAATTCGATACTCTCGAAATTAAATGAACCAACAAGACGCTCATTTTCTGTATTATCTATCTTGAATTTCTTTCCTGTTTTAATTCTATTAATATTGAGAATATGGAGATTTTTCTTGTTTTACTTGAATTATTTATGTAAACATTTACCAGTGTTTCCTTCTCCTCAGGTGGTAGATGACGTAGAATCACCCCATTGGGCTCCGGACAGTTCATTGGTCAATGTTGTATAGTCTGATTCTCAAGAGTTGGATATGGCGGATCCAGGAGGGACGACTGTCCTTCAAGAAGACATGGCTTATTTAAGTAACCAAGACAGTGTACCCACTGTCGGAGGGATAGGATCTACGGATATGAGTGGTTTAGAAGGTAATTTACTTGTATAACTCTTTTATACATTTTAGTTTTTGTTGTCAACTTAAATGTTTCTTTTGTTATCGCAGTAACCCTTGAAAAACTTAGGCTTTGCAATGTTTAAGGTTTTTGAAATTGAGAGGTTAGGGTGGAACTGGGTTATAAATATTTCCTATTTTGGCTTGTTGTGTCATAAACTTGTAACTGGGGTTCTTTTCAAGTGATGGCGGAAGTGATTGGGTATGTTCATTTATCTTTTTGAAATATGGGGAGTCATCTGCGATTGTAAATAAACGTTTATGGTGCTTTATGGTTTATCTGGTTATTAAATGACTTTTTACGTACTTATTGCAGATGTCATCAGCTGGGACAATGAATTATTTTCAAAGCTCATGGTTGACGAGTCTCTCTTAGATCAATTCACCGAAGGTCAGTTAGATATGGAAAGTGATGAGAACTTCGATTTTTTTAATACATCAAGTACAGTTGACGTGCCAGTTCAAAAACAGAATCACCCCAACGCCTTCTTTGAATCAGCAGTAAATTCCATGAATACTCAAGGAAATCATACGACCATCTCCAGAAGTTCACTTGCGTCTACTATGCCTTCAGCCCCTCACATTAATAGCCATTCTCATAATTTGAACTCGAATATGTTAAGCAACAAAGCTCTTACCTTGGATGCGAAAATTGCCCAACCGCAACTCTTGGCACCTTTGCAAACACAAAAAACTGCTGTAGTCAGCCATTCGATGACACATCCTACGACTGTTGTCTTACAGCCGACCGCTATTACGCTTTCTAACTCTTGCGCTCAGTCCATTGTGACTCCATCATTCCAGCAGGTTGTTCAGCAACAAACAATTCAGCACCCACCTCAAGTGTTACAGAAAGTTCAAGTTACATCGTCAGGTTTGTCACAACCGCAGATACTTCACCAGCTAACCCCTACTCTACAACTTCAAATGCACGCCTTAAAGCAGCAGCAGCTACTACAACAAAAAAGAAATATTAAACTCCCTCAGCAGACTCAACAAGTGAAGCAGAATGCCCTGAGTCAGCTGCAGCTGCTACAAAAACAGCAGAATCAAGTTCTCCTGCAGAAGATGAGCCAAATACCATCGGATAAAGTTCCTCAGGTAATTCAAAAATGTTTTTTATAAAATCGAACCAAATATGTTATAGTAGTTGTCAAATAAATTCAGTTATTGGACATGAAGGATGCAGTGTATGGTTTCTGAATTTTGAGATGTTTTAACCCATGGCCTGGTTTGGCCGTATCACATGCGGGCAATGCTTCACATGTTGTCACTAGTTATATATACATGTTTTCCCCAGATTATAATTTCTTGTGGAGTTATTGCATTGAAAATAATTGTTTGAACAATTGCTTTTATCATTATTTTAAAAAAATATCTCTTGAAATTGAATTATTGTTCAAAAATTAAAAATTTACAAGTCGGTTTAAGGGTGGACAAAGTTTATTTTTATTCAAGCATATATCCATTTTGATTGAAATATGCTTCTGTTAGCAGTCAGTTAGGCCAGCGAAGGATTTATTTAGGAATGATTTTAGACTAATGCATATTTCATAGCGTGAAAACTTGAGGGCATTCTTTTTAGCAGCATTGGAAGAAACGAGGGGTTATAAAAATGAGGAAATTTGCTTCATGTTTTGATTTTTTCCAGCTCCTTGTGCAAACACAACTGGTGAAGTCAGAACAGCACATAGCACCTACAGTTATGTACACCACGGCACCCCTAACTGCTGTCACTCCTACTACAAGTGGGAATCCTACGCCAGCTCAATCCATCCACACCCTCGTGAACACTGCTAATGGGACCATTTTAGCTACTGGTAAGGATTCTTCTGTAAAAGCATAGAAAAATAATTGTTTCATGAAAGGTATTACTGTGGCACTGGAGCCAACTTCATTCCATGCTCTCTTTTAAAAGCAGTGGAATCTACTTTTATTAGCTTTTGTGTCAACTTTCCTCCTATCTATTTAAAAGCAAAATCCTATGATTGTCTGCTCTCTAACTCTTCCCCTGCTATTTCACCAGTCTCCAACAAACTTAAAAGGAGAGACCTTCTGGTCACGGTTTTTGATGAAACATGACCAGGTGGTTGTACACCGAAAATAAGGAGACCCATTTTTCTGGGGTTTTGAGAATGGGCCTTTGGATTCGAGAAATCAGCATCAAAAATATGCAAAAGCATTGTATGCAACTTAATAAGCTTAAATGTTGATAAGGAAGGGAATGGCTGAGTGGATAACATGCTTGGATCCTACATCGTAGGCTCGGGTTCAATCCCAGATTGTTATTTTTTTCAAATTATCCAAGCATCATTCAAAAAGTAATATCCTCTGGTAATAATAAGCTGTATAGTTTTTATTTGGGAATAAGGAATGCAGAAACTTATAATGGGCATTTAAATATTGCAGTCAATAGAACAATGGTTCGTAGCATGAAAAATGCTATCATGCAAGAATGGTCATCAATAATTATATATTATTATTAACTTTATTGTTAGATTAATTCTACATTATTGATAATATTAGCCTTGGCTTGGCAGGCATCAATCGAAAGGGAAAACAATACAGCATCTTTCTGAACTTCACGAATAATTGGTTCCGGAAAACTGATGCGAAATGCAAATTCGCAAAGTGCAAGTCCTGTTTTCCCATAAGATGCCATATTATTACGAGAGGGTGATTCCCAGGCAACCAAAAAAATTCACTTTTTTATCATAAATAATGCAGTTTAACAAAATAAAATAAAACAACCACAAATGAAAAACCTAGCATTATAAAGTTAAAAAATACTTTTAATTACCTTCAAAATGTGTAATAGCAAATGAAAATCCAGCATAACGAAGCAATTACACTTCTTTCCGTATTTGTACAGTTTACCTCCACTAAATTTTGCATGTGATTTTTGATCTTTTTTTTTCATTCTAAGGAAATAGTTTAATTTAAATTGAACTACTGAAATGGAATGTTGAGTACATCACGCACAAATGTTTTCCTGGATTCTGCAACAAACCCTTCCAATCCGAAAAAAAACATTAGATTTAAAATGTGGTTCCATTTCTTTTAGTAATTACGTTAGAAATGCATAACAGGAAATCAAAACCTAGCATTATAATTTCTTTTAGTAATCGCGTTCAAAATATGTGGCAGAAAATCTTACGTTACAAGATGATAGCAATTCTTAGATTTACATTAAAATTTCGTAAAAAACAGTGAAAACCTAACAAAAGAACAGTTCCTTAAATTATGTTCAAGATACAAAGATAATAGAATTAAATATTTCGGTCAAAAACCAGCAACCTCATACGCGAAGAGTGAATATTTTCAGTGTCATACTCATAAAAGTTGTGAGAAACTAAACATGCAGGACACTTCCATTGGCCAATATTTCTAATTTGGCTGCTAGATGCCAGCAACTTCGACTGTTATTGAAAATAGCATTTTAGTTCTAAAATGAGTTACAAAAGAATTAAGTCGATGGTTACCACGTTTGTTTACTTTGAAAACCGTTAATAATGGGCATTATAAATACAATAATAATGTCCATTTCTAGGGTGCTCAAGTTTAAAATGAACTTAGAAACAAAAAAGTAGAGTGAGTTCACGCTTGTTGACATGGTAAATGCATGATGCGAAATGCAAGTACAGTAAAACCTCTCATTAACGAATATCAAGGGACCCAATTTTTCGTCTATTCGTTATTTGGAAATTCGTTGATCGGAGGTTATTGGGCGTTGCATAACTTCAGGGGCACATTGCCTGTTAGATTATACGGGAGCAACGGTGCTATCCAAATGAAGGCATATGCTCAGAAACGGAGTAACTTTACTAAATTATGTCCATTACATCTTTTCAGGAAAAAGTATCACATAAGTGGACGATATTCAAAACGCGCCCTCATGTTTAATAATCAGCCATATTGATTTGAAGCTCCGACGACACAATGCTTTCTTATGGGAAAAAGGGCCACTTTCATTCATCTCATTTTGCAATGTTTGACAGTGGCAAGCACCAAATAACTCGGAAATGCAATGTTATTTTTTCTAGCATTGATTGGCAGGTTCTGCACGAAAACATCCTCTGCAATTTTTTATTATGCGACTTTTTTCGAGGTTGCAATGCATGATACTCGCTGAGCCTATCCTAAAGCATCTGTTGAGTCGCTAAGTTTATAAAAAATATTGACAGCAACGCCACTTCTTAACGCCAATTAATAAACTACTATTTGACTACTATGGCACAGGTTGCAATTATTTCAAAATGAAATGAATGAAAGCAGCATTTTCCTCCTAAGAAAGCACTAACTGTCGTTGGCACTCCAAATCAAGACTCCAATCAATATTTTTCACTAACCTTCTTAACAACACTCCAGCTCCGTCTCTGATGAATAAATTACTTATCACATAGAAACCACCTCACCACGATACATACCTCATTGCTGCAAACTTATGTTGAAATTCCCTTTAAATGGATTAGGGGATGAATTTAATCGGGAATGATTTCAAATACAACACTTTTTTAAAAGATTTATTTAAAATACATCAACATTTTTTAAAAACGAATCTATTTTTTTCTGTTTCAAATTCTTTTTGAATTCTTGGGAAACGGCAGTCTCCACTACCCTAAAAGCATGCATAGTGGCATCACTACAACTCTCAGACGAGATTGTCAATGGCGCGAGAATGCTGGAAACACAGGAAATACGTCATCATGATAGAAAATGTGTTATGATTGGCTTGTTGTAAGCTTGGCATGTTGGTGACTGTTTTTAATCGTTTTCCATGCCTACGTAAGTGAAAAAAATATTTAGCCAGCAAAATTTCATTCTAAAGAGGTAAATAACATAAACGGAAGTGAACACTTTTTCTTTCGTTGTTTGGAAGTTTTCGTTGTACGGAAGTTCGTAGTAAAGAGGTTATAATTAGGGATTTTGTATGTTTGGCAGGACCGCCGTCATTAGTTCGCTATCCGGAGGTCTTTGCTATAAAGTGGTTTTTAAGGTAGAGGTTTTACTATATCAAGTTTTTTATTAGTCTTGACGTTTTTGGCATAAAATGAAATTTTCAAAATATTTATGAATTATTTTCCCTGTAGAAAACTTTTCATTTTCAGAGAAACATAGAGCAGACGACTGTTTTCTTTTTGAATGAATGAAGCATCTAGAACAAGTGCTGTCATTCTAAAGTGTGCAAGTAAAGTTTGCCCGAGGATGTTGTGGAAAATGGTGATTTTTCATTTGTGCAAAAATTATCCCTCTTTTAGGGAATTGCAGGTTACATGTAAAGCCCTTATGTTGTTACGGATATGTTCTGAACATTTTTCAACTGTTACTTCATTTATTGACATCTGAAAAATTTCATAAAAATATTCTCAAACTCTCTTTCATACAGAGATATATTTATGATCTTAAATTATCTTGTATTTACTACAATTAACTTATAAATAATCACAAATAGTAAAATGCATGACAAGCAAACATTTATCAAATACTGATGATAAATTTATTTTTTAACAAAAATGCCTGTGGGGTGTCAGGAACACCCCGTGTAAGTACTGATATTCGAAAAATTCGCACAAGTACCGCAGGGTTAAAGGGATCAGTTCACAATAGTGCATGGTTCGCTATAATTTTATATTAAAAAAATGTATAAATGCCATGAACATTGTTGAAAATAATGCTGGTTGATTAATAGTGGCTTAATAATTTTGCATTTACCCTCTTCTCAAATGCGTAACTGCAGTAACAACAGTGCATGTTAGGTTTAACTTGGAGGGAGAAGAGATTACAAATCAAAAGCTGTTACAGCATAATGTGGTGTAATTACATAGCAAACCTTATGCCAAACACATTCGATTAAACTAAATACAAAGTTATTTCATGTGCTGTTTCTATTTCTGCAGTAGTTGTATGTTTTTTGTATTTGTGTTAAACTCAGTAGTTCTAATATAGTGTTGTCATATTTTTAGGTATTCCATTAGTTTTAGATGGGGAAAAGCTTCCAATAAACCGGATAACGACACTCTCATCACCTCCTGAGCCCAAAGAGAAGGAAGTAAAGAGAAGTGCTCACAATGCAATAGAAAGAAGATATCGCACAAGCATAAATGATAAAATTATTGAACTTAAAAATATTGTGGTTGGTGAAGAGGCAAAGGTACATGCAACTTAGTTCATAATCAGCATTTTTTTGCCTTTGATTGAATGGAAGTTAGTTGTTTAGTAGCCAATAATATGTTTGTCTCTCTGTAAAATTTGAATGTGGATGTACAGTAAAACCTCTTTATAATGAAATTGGCTGGACAAATAAAAGGGTTTGTTGTACGGAGGTTCGTTTTAGGGAGGTTACAGAAGGTTGCATAGACACAGGGGCAGACCAACTATGTGCATGTACAGCAGGCTTAACCCCTCGGAGACGGGCTAGATATAAATACCATTACTGTACAGCCTGCAGGTATTTAATTGAAAAAACTGATTTTGATGTAGTTCATTATAAACATTTATAACCTAATAATTGGATTTACGTGAAAATTTTGGAATATTTATGCCATAGTGCATGTTATAAAGCTTATTTTTTACATAATTCTATTTATATAATAGCTATTTTTGAGTAAATCGAATTTTGTTTCAAAATATCCAAGAATCAAGTACCATTAATTGTTGCGCAATATTGTTGATCTCTTCAGAATGTCTTTCATGGATGATATTATCCATAAATATGAGATCATTCGATTTAGTGTAACCATAAAGCTGTAGTAAGAGTTTGAATGGATCACAGCAGAGGCATGACGTCATAAGGCTTAGGTAAGGTAGCTTAGCATACATTTTAATGTCACTGAATGCCACATAGTGATTTTTTGAAATATATGGCTTGCGCAGTATTATTTGTGACATCATGCTCTACAATTAGATTGATTTTAATCAAATTTTCTGGAGCCATTGTTGAGTAAATCAAATTTTTCAAAAAATCTCCAACATTAAACTGTCCTTTATTATATACTTTATATATACTACGTATGTGAAAAAGTAATAAAAATTAAGTTACACTGTTTCAAGGCAAACTTAATCAGTTGAGTGAAGAGAAATGAAAAATCTGATGTGGCCACCACATGACTTTCTCCATACCTGTAACATTTCTAAAAATTTTAAATAGGTTAAGTGATAATATTTTAACCCTCTCCTGGCCTAAATGCTCGAAAGCATCTTTTTTTTTAATTCCTGTTATCCTCTGTAGGTGTGCTTCGTTACTGCAAGTAACATGAAGTGATGCACATAATGTGTAATTTTGTAAAATAATAGGGTCAAAACCGGCTGATCGAGGTATTTAAATTGGGTCGGGAGAGGGCTAAGGAACTGAGAGAAAAATTCAAAGACTTTACAAAGAACAGATATAAACTTGTTCTGTAGCCTTCTGATATTGGATTTAGCCCTGAAAAACCAGCAATTAAGAATAAAAAGAACCGTTACTAAGATGTCACTAAAACCTCAAGATGTATTTCCATTGAAATCTCAAAGTTGATTTTTTTGATGAAAACAATTCTTTATCCTATGCTGAGTATAGAAACAGTAAAGATCGGTCAGGTTACTCAACATATGAAATAAAATGGCAATGTTTGCGTCTGTTAGTGTGCCTCACAGCTTCTGTATTGCTGTTCATTTTGCACTGATAAACGTAAGTTAAAATCCATTTAACTGGTCTTTTCCAATTTTTTGCTGCAGTTGAGATCAAGACCTGCTTTTTTTCTCTCCTTGCTGTTCAATATAGCCTTTTTAGTGCAAGTAATCGTGTTGCCAGTGAAACATTCTGTGCATGATAACTTTTGAAGTGTTTCTTGCTTGTCTAATTAGCAAAATTCAGTTATCAAATAGGTCCATTAGACAAAAGAGAGTAAGGGTGAATAAGCACAACCTTGATTGGTGCTGGATTAGTGAAATATGAGAATAGTGGTGTTTAAGTTGTACTGTGACCTGATATTTTTCATGGGAATGGCAAAATTCCAGTTTCTGTTTCACATCAATTTTGACACTATTTGAGTGGATGACAGTTAATGTGAATAAGTATGGATTTTGGTACTTTGGTTTGTATTTCTAAACTATATGTTATAATTTAATTGTTTGAAGTTATTAATATATCAATGACTTCTCATATATTGATCTGGATGATATTTTAAGTGTTGGTGTACATTCATTGTATAACTTAGGAGACATGGTCACAAATTTTTTCTTTTAATTATCTGTTCCAAATTTTTTTTTGTGATGATAACTTGAATTTTTGTTTAGCTCAACAAGTCTGCCATCTTAAGAAAGGCCATTGACTACATTAGATTTTTGCAAAATTCTAACTCAAAGTTGAAGCAAGAAAATATGGCATTGAAAATGGCCTCTCAGAAGCATACTTTGAAAGATCTTTTAGTTCCTGATTCTAACGGCCGAACTCCGAATGAGAGGCTTATTCCTGGATGTATGGGAGAGATAACACCTCCTCATTCAGACGAATCATCTCCTGAGCTGTCTCCACCACACTCGGACGATAACAGCTCCTTGCCTCCTTCACCTGATACATCATTCCCAGCACAGGTCAGTGAAAAAATTATTATTTAATGTGGCTTGTATTTTTATCGTTTGTGTGTTGTTATAATTTATCATATTTACTCGCATATAAGCTGTCACTGTATATAAGCCACTCCCTTATTTTTTGCGACTGAATCTAGGGAAAAAAGTTTCTGAAAATAAACTGAACTTCAAAAGTCGCAATTAGTCATAAAACATTATGGGTAATTACTAATATGTATCATTAACTGTATGTACACAAATATCAGTAAATATTGGTATTGTTTGTAATAATAAATTACTTCAGTGAATTATTTATAACCAATCCGCAATACATTCATTTTGCTGGATACAAAGTACAATATTATCAAAAATCTCGGAATAAGCATTTTACCCAATCATGGTGCATGTGGAAAGCGATGAAAAATTACAACTACTTTCAAACCGAAAGAAATGCCACCAAAATGTTTCTTACAATAGAATTATTGAAATATGAGACTAAACTGTGGCGATGCCTTGATATCCACCAAACTACGGAATTTTTCTCGTGGGTCCTTGGTGCTACCGCAGCAATCACCTGCAAAAACTGGTGTCTGTAACTCTATTATCCAATAACAACATATCTTTCCTTTTGTATTTGTTTTGGTGATCGTGTTATGTTTTAATACTTCAAATATTGTGCATTGAATTGCTCAGCCATTTAGAAAAGTCATAGTGAATTTTAACGATTATATTTTTGGATTTTCTGATTTTGTTTCCTCCCATATAAGCTGCATCCTCATTTTGGAGGTGAAAATTTTGGGGGAAAAGTGCGCCATATACGCGAGTAAATACGGTAAATGGCATAAAAGATTTTGGATTATATATTTGGATAACATTTTCTATGGAATTCATGAATTTTATGCAAATTCTCATCACATCTCAAGATGCTACAATTTGGTTCGAGTGACTGAGATTTGTGTTGAGAATGGCCATATATAATTAGAATTTTCTTAAATTCTAGATTGTCAAAGAAGAAGATGATGAAGCATCAATCATCAACATAACAAGAGGAATGTTAGATCATTCAAGAATGGCACTTTGTATGTTTATGTTTTCCATTCTGGCTTTCAATCCATTTGGAATGCTTTTGAACACTGTGTCTGATGTCAGCAAGGAGTACTCTGCAAAACATGAAGGCAGAATGATTCTTTCTAAAAATGATGATGGTAATTTACTATTTTTTTACTTGAGTAATACAAGATTA
This sequence comes from Tanypteryx hageni, assembly GCA_028673005.1. NCBI lineage: Eukaryota > Metazoa > Arthropoda > Insecta > Odonata > Petaluridae > Tanypteryx > Tanypteryx hageni. The sequence goes on from CM054114.1 coordinate 147,196,178, forward strand.
TTGCATTCATTCATGGGCATTTTCACTCACTTGACTCTCTGATGTTTCAGTTCCCTCCGAGGAGAGTTGGCAGTGGTATAATTCCTCATTATTTATATTTTTGTTCAACTGTATAATCTTTGTTGGATGCTTGGTGAAGATCTTCATGTATGGTGATCCTATTCTTCCTTGCAAGTCTAAGGCATCTGTAATCTTTTGGAGACACAGGAAACAAGCAGATTTCAATTTAGCCAGAGTAAGTTAGTTGCCTTTAAGTGCTAGATTTAAGTGTCAAATTTGATCCTCACTGCCAGGACTTTGAATCATTTCTCAAATGTTATTACTTATATTTATAAAAGTATTTATATTTTGTGAGTTATCAATCAGAAGACATTCAAATGAAGAGCATTTTAAGGGAAAGTTATGATAAATTTTACCATTTAATTCTTTATACAGGACAAATATATTTTACCAAATAGCGGAGACAAATACAAAATTATAAAATTAAATAAAAACCTCGAATTTAACCTCGAGAGTTAAGTTTTTCCTCTTTTTCTCCTCTGACCGCTGGTTATCACTCATGGTCTTTTTATTTAAGCGGAAAATATAATTTACTCAAAGTTCACTCTATATTTTGAGCTACATAAACATCGACAAGTGTACAGAGAATCATCAAGCAACTGCAAATACTGATGTCTTGTGTGTTGTAAATACGCAGTGGACTTTGTAAATGACACCAAAAATTTTGAAGAGCATTAATGTGTAATGCGCAAGTGCAATTCAGAAAAAGGTATTAAATTATTTTCAGCGTTAATGTGGAACAGCTTTAATCGGGACAGCATTAAAGTGGGGAGGGGTCTATATTATTTAGGATAATAATTGATTCCATTTCTTCACATTCTTCCTTTGGTTAATCAAGTTTCCACTGCTTACAAGAGGGCTTGGTAGAATTCAACTTCAATCAATAAATGCCAAATTTATAAAAATTTTAAATTTGACAAAAATGAATTGTCGATAAGTGTTAATTTTTCACAACTAAATTTTCCACAAAATTGTCGAGATTTTTAAATTAGCTTTACCACATTCAAATAAGTTTATAATGGAAGAGAAAATCAATATATGTCATAGCAGACGGCCACAGAGATGGCTTTCTAAGGTCCCTCATATCACTGTTTTAGGGACTCATACTTGTCTGCTACAGGTTCAAAGGCATGGGTGCAGGACAAAACTCCACTGTTGCCATTAAGCTGTCCACAGTTTCTTTATTTCACGCCCTGTTTGGAGCACTGACTTGCATCTCTTGTGGTGATATACATTTAAGTCTTGCATTTAGCAGTTATTTTTGCCATCCCATTTAAGCAGTATGTAATTTTTTTCAAATTAATGTTACTTGATTTACTGGAATAAATGTTTGACTGCTTCATTAGAAACCTTCTGCGATTTAAAGAAATTTTGCAGTTACCACTACAATCCTTAGGCCATGACTGCATGAGCATCTTCTTAACTCTCTCCTTACTAACCCGGCCGACATGAATTCTTTGCTAAAAGCCGAATTTAAATGCCCCTTATCCCCAGTTTTGACTATTCTTAGGTTCTGAAACAAACATTTTCAAGCCGCAAAAAAACACTAGCATTATAAAGTGGTAACATTTGTCTTATTAATTACATTCAAAATTCGTAACAGAAAATCCAAACCTAGCATAAGAAAGTGATAAAATTTCTTTTAACTGTTCAAAATACATAAAAAAACGAGGTAGTAGTAACATTTCTTTTAGTAATCACGTTCAAAATATGCAGCAGAAAATCTTATGTATACAAAATGATAGCAATTCTTAGATTTACATTAAAAATTCATAATAAAAAATGAAACCCTAACAAAACAAAATAACATTTCCTTATATTATGTTCAAAATATGTAGAAATATAATGGCAAATGAAAACCTTGCATTCCAAAATGATGGCGTTTCTTTAAAATTTATAGTAAACTCTCATCTTTGAAACTAGTGGTGTTGGTGTTGTTTACTTTGAAAACTGCTAGTAATGAGCACTATATATATAATATATCCTTTTCTAGGGTGCCAAAGTTTAAACAACTTCAAAACAAAAAAATAGAGGGAGTTCACGCTTGTTGTCATTGCAAATACATGATGCGAAATACAAATTCAGTAAAACTTCGTTATTTCGAAGTTCAAGGGACCACCAAAATACCACTTCGAATTATCCGGATTCAAAATAACGAAACAAGTAATGGTCATAAAAATGTTGTCACAAAGTGCAAATTCGCGAACCGCAAGTACGCGAAGTACAAATTGGTAGTGTATCCAAAATGGCTGTGTTAACTACAAATGCATAAATATACTTCAACCCCTTTTTCGTTTTCTTTCCAAAATCGTAATAACACCTGCTCTGTCAACTTCACCCGTGAATTGGCGTGCCAGACTGCGGCTATGACTTTTCCACATTGCAGAATTTTGCTTTCGCCTCTTTTAAGTTTTAGTTTCTTAGGATTTTTGAATTCTGCTGGCCATTCCTTACAAGATCGTCTTTGTTTAACAAATTCATAATTCCACCTAGTACGTAACCATGCGGACTTTTTGACAACCAAATTTGAAACCCCCATTTGGTGGGCTTACTTACCTTTTACATACTGTTTTATATAGTGATGTCCTTTAAATGCCACCATTGCTTCATCAGTAGCAAATTCACATCCTGGACTGCATTTATCATGAAAAATGTCCATAACATCTAACATTGGCCTAACCTTTTGCAGTACATCATAACCATCTTCCCTTCCTTGTTTATCATTAGTAATATCACTTACGTGAAAGTACTTAGTAATGTGAGTGTACCTGTTGAAAATCATGCAGTTTTGAATCGGAGGACAGTCAACATTATGACTTGGCCAGAAATTCCTGCTTTTGGGCAAATCATACACACCTATGTACAAAAGAACACCAATATATGCTGTTATTTCCTTGTATGTAACATCTACTTATTCTTTATCTTTCCTGAACAATGTTGTTGATATTCTGCATATTTGTTGATGTTATCTATGTTATCTGCTGTTCCTTGAAAAAAACTTAACCCCCTAACATAAATTTCAGAAAATAAAATTCATCAGAGGCTACAGCTAAGTCATGTTTAGTTATTCCCATTTTGCTTGTAATCCACCATCACCTGTCACATTACTGCTAGAAGGGGTGCCTTCCTCTTCTATGTCATTATCACTAGAATTAATGCATTCAAGCAACTCCTCTGCTAAATCCAAACGTCTCTGTTCACTTCTCTCGCAATAACGTCTTCACTCAAAGAAGCCATGGTTAGGACTGAAGGGCAGATAGAAATAATTTCTCAGGTGTTCTTAGAAGTGTTTACTCAGGCATCCTCGTCGAAAGCAAGAGATGGAAAGGCTATACGTTAGGTATAAACAACCTCAACACACAGGAAGTATTCACAAGCCCTATAAGATAACACATGGTGATTTCAGCCAGGTTAGTATGGAGAGGGACGAACGGCCGGTTTTGGCCAAGATAGTACGGAGCGAGAAAATGGACATTTAAATCTTGCTAAGGAGAGGGTTAACATCAGGGTTAGGATGAGAAAAAACACAGGACATGGATTGAATGAATGTAAGTAGTGCTGGGCAGCCACACACATTTTCCATCCGAGTAAAGACGTGTTGCATCTCGGGGTTACCCACAATAATTCACATGCTGCATTTTTAATCCGAATTTTGGATGTGGCCAAGTGACTGCATGATGTGTTTTCGTCACACGGGTGTTGTTTTTAGGAACAGCCGTCCCGTGAGGTGATTTGTAGAAGCAACTGCCTCAGGCAGCATTTTTCTAGGGGTGGCATTATAGCAGTGTCTTGAACTGGAAAGGCATTTTGTATTTTTGCCCCAGGAGGCAATTTTTACACAATGCTCTTGATCAGGAAACTTTTATCTCTTATTTACAGAGAATTTTTATTCAGTGAGATAGAAAAGCGCCTGTTCTTTAGGATAATAGTTGTTATGGATATAGAGACAATAAATAAAGTGAATTACAATAATTAATATTATTACTGAACTTTCAGTATATAAATAAAAGTATATACTTTGAAAACTTAAGAAATTATCAGTCGGTCAATCTCAACTATTTGCTGGCATTTTTATACCACAAATTTGATTGTTACTTTGCTTTATGCCAATAACAATCAAATGTTTTCATTTCTGTCATTTTCATGTCCAAGCTCGGATATGAAATGTTCAGAACATCTGGGCACATGAGAGATTTTTTGCATCCGATCTGACTTCAAAGTTACACATACCCAATTAAGTTTTTTTATTTTTTGATAACCTTAGATACTGTCAATCAATCTCAAGCACCTGGTATCATTACCATGTCACAAATCTGACTCTTACTTTGTGTTATGGCGATAACAATCCAATAAAACAAACTTGAAAGTGATTCCAACTTTTTCTTCCAAACCAATCTTAAGATCACTTATTTGTACAATCTTTTCTCTGTTGAGTGTTCACTATGTGTAATAGATAATTGAATGAAATGATAGACATTCTATATAATTTGCCGGAATTCAACATAAGACATAAGTTCATTAAATTAACAAATAAAATTTCCTTTCCTTAGTCTTTCACTGATTATGGGATGAATCCACCACTTTTGTCTTCTATCCATTAGCAACAGAACAGCTAAAGAAACTTCAATGAAATCCATTACTTTAGAATAAACTGAGTAAACACTGAGAATAGTAATCGCATGAGGTATGTTAACTTATAGCCAGGTGTAGTATGACTCCACAGTCCGCTTGGGCATGAAAAATATCATGCATATGCCCAGGTCTTGCAAGCATTTCCGAGCTTGGTCGTTTCATTAATCACAAGCTGTTTTTTTTTGCCAACAACGAAAATTTTTCTATCGCTTTCATAGAGGTGCATTTTGTCAATAATTCTGTTTTAGGATTATAAGTAGTAATTATACAGGCACTCTCCAGGTTACATAAGCCTCGACTTATGTGAACCTGCGCTTACGTAAACGGCCCCATAAATTACAAAAAAATTTCTTCGTTTATGTTAGTGGTTTTCATAAGTGAGCGGGAGCTAAATACTCTGTGTGTGCTGAGGAAGATGGAACCGAACCGCCCTATACTGTACTACAGGGGTGAGGAAAGTTTTCATGCGGTGGGCCGCATTGGTAGTTGTAGGTCCCTCAGCAGACCGGATAAATGAATATGGAAATTGTGTCATCAAATAGCCGAAAATAATCCAAATAAAACAATATTTTAGCAAGGAAATGTGAAAAGATAAATACAGTATTCTCCTAAATATAAAGCGACCACGAATATAACACTACCCTAAGATTTTTGGAAAGTTTTTCAAGAAAGAACTAAACCTCAATTATAACGTGACCCTAAACAACCTTCAGCCAATCTAACACAAGTTCCTCATTCATCCATCCCTTCTCCTGCGCATGAAAGATTACAACTTAAGATAAGTTTTCCTTTGGCATCCTTTTATGATATAAAATTACGTAGGGAGTCAGTTTTTGCCCATCGGCCATGACTACCAGCATAACAGTTATCCTTGATTTATCATTTCTGGTGGATTTGAACCACACATTTAGCTACAACTATTTTAAAATTCATGTGATAACTTTCGGTTAACCTGGGATTTGGAAGAACCTTTTTTCTCAACACACCCTTTTTGTCACCCATTGTAAAAATAATTGATAGGTAAAAACTTGCTGTGGTAGTCAAAAAGAATATGCCGATGCACTTATAGCTTCAATTCAATGACTATCGAGGGGTTCAGCCGCCGATTGAACTCAATTTATTCTCACCTCGGATGCTTTTCAAGTACAATGTAACATACGCCTAATGTGTCTATAATGTTACAAGTATCTTGTATCTCATAAACAGACATGTGGAATGTATGGTGGTTTTTGAAACATGATTTTACAATCTTTTAAAATCACTAGTACTGGAATATAATGCGGGGGCCACTTTTAAAATATCATATTTTGGAAAAAAACATGTTATATTCGGTACAATATGGTATATCCAGCCTTAAACCAGTTTAACTTTGTCTGATGAAAGAGCTTCAATATTAATTTTTACAGATCGCTTTCTCAAAATATCTTCGCGTGCCTAATAAAATGCCTCCCCGGGTCATATCTGGCTCGCTGGCCATAGTTTCCTCACCTCTGCTGTAGTCTATACTATCCGTAGTCATTTTCGACTCGGGCAAATTTCAAGTTACATAACAGGTGCCGGAATGCATTCCTGTATTCAGAAATTTATATTATTTTTATCTTTATTTTTCTTAAAGGGTGATCTCTTAGCTGCTAACCATGAACTGAAGAGATGCTTACAAGCTTTTGCAAGACCTTTGCCATCATCAAAAACTGAATTTTTCACTTCAACTACTTGGCAGATTGTACGTCAAGTGCTACATCGGTTATGGATTGGGAGGTGGCTGGCTAGGCACTCAGGAGGCTTTTTTCTGGACAAGTATGCTGAAAAAATGAAAATTTGAGATTAATTCTTTGTTTAACAAGTTAAAGCAATCATGTACTCAACTTATCTTTTAGTGCTACTCGTAAAGAAGCTGTTACATCTGCCAAAGAACTGTCGTTGGTTTATCATAGGCTTCACCAGCTACATTTGGTTGGTGGATCTCATGACTATGGGGGATTAATGTTGGCTTTTAATGCAGTCAACATGGCTGAAGCATCTTCTGACCTGCTACCACCGGAACAATTGGCAGATATATATGTTGCTGCTGCTTTGAGGATTAAAGAAAGCTGTCCCTCTTTCTTTCAGTGGATAAGCAGGTAAAATGAGTAATTGATGAAATCATTAGTTCTGGTTTGCCCTGGTACATGTCTTAACAATTTTCTTTTATTGTTATTTTTAATTCATGCTCTTTCATTTGCTTCTATTTGCCTTTATATTATAAAAGCCATAATTTATTGTTTTAGAAGAGTATTACAAGATATCCCTAGAAAGGTATATATACTTAATTCTTTTATTATATATTTGTAAATCGTATGGATGATTTCAGTTGCAGTACTTAGTTTAAGCGTGCAAATACTCAAAATGCTCATCACATTCCAGAACATTCCTTGTGTACATCTTGCATGGTACTGGCTGCATCAAACCTGTCATGTAACCTTGAAATGGTCAGATGTGTTGACAGTTTGAAATTCATGTTTCTTTACACCTCTTTCATATTACAGTAAAACCTCCCATTAACAAAATTCAAGGGACTCAATTTTTTGCCTATTCATTATTCGGAAGTTCGTTGTTCGGAGGGTAATTGGGTGTTGTGCAACTTCAGGGGCTTATCAACCTTGAAATTATATGTAAGAAACCGGGTTATTTGAACGAAAGCAAATACAGTTATTAAGTGGTAATTGCATAAAAACCTGTATTCAAATGCATAAATTATGCCTTTTCTTGAAAAAGAAGTTGCATAAGAATTGCCGCAAAATTTGCTTGAATTTCGACATTCATTTACTTGCCTATATATTTTATTAAAAATGTTACCAACACTCAGCTCTTACCTTTTACAATAATACATGGATGCAATCCAATTTGGTGACTCCATTCTCAGCAGTAAATGTCCTGTTAACTCGATCAGGGGAATAAATGTAATAATTTGAGATAATATTGTACGAGTTAATTTTTATTTTTGATTTAAAACATTTTTTTTAAATGAATCAATTTTTTTTGTATTAATGTATTTTTAAATTGGAGAACAACTTCACTTTCTACTTCCCTTAATGCACTCATGGCTCTAGAGCTCCTCCCGGAAGATAGTAAAAATGTCTCTAAAGTGTCTATGGCAGCACTCACTAGACTGAACTTCGGCCTCACTATTTCTGCTTCCGTGTCCTCTTGAGTATTTTCTTCCACCTTTATATTCAACCCAGAGGCTTAGGCTTGCAATCTTTCACATACCTCGCTGTCATCACATTCGTATCCACCTCGACAAAATCATTAAAAGATATTCCAATGGCAAAATTTCCCCACATTCCTTCCCAGTTTTCATCATCTGGGGCCACACTTCACTTTCAGATTCATCCGAAAAAAATCCTGCCCTAGCAAAACAATTTTTTACCGAATTGGGCGAGATGGCTTTCCAGGAAAGGCAGAGATGCTGCATAGCCTGCAGGAGATTCCATTTCGGGCGGGTTGGGTTGCTGCAGCTCTCCATCCTGCACATCAAATAATGTATTAATTGTCGCTGGTATGCCCTCTTGACTTGAGAAATGATCACCTGGTCCAGCGGCTGTAGCCAGTTCGTGCAGTTGGGAGGAAAGAAAATGACCCTCACATTTCTTAAATTCAGCCCCTCCAAATTATGGGCTGAGCAGCAATCAAGGAAGTATTTTTCTGTTCTGCCCTCCCAACCACTCCCTGAATATCACGGCCATCATCCATGCACTTCTGTTGTTTTTGTAAGGGCATGGCATTCGCCTCACATTTTTGAAACACCTTGGTTTAGCAAATTTGCCTATAATGAGCAATGGTAATTTCTCCGACCCATCACTATTCACACAAAATAGCACTGTGAACTGCTCCTTACTCATCTTACCTCATCGCACAAATCTCCCTTCACATGAAGTGTGTTGTCGGGAAGAAGACTGTAAAAAACAGCCTCCCTTGTCAGCATTAAAAATGTCCTTGGGGCTGTAACCTTCATCAATCAACATCGGAAACCTCTCCCTCCATTTCTCCTCAAGTACGGGGTTAACTCTTGCTTCCTTTCAAGAAATTTTTAACATGGCCAAGTTCCACCTCTTCTAACCATCCGTTGGATGCATGGAAATCATCCATCCCCATACGAAGAGCGAATTCTCGCACCTGCTCTTGTAGGAGAGGCTCCGTGACAGGAATCAGTTTGGTCCATGCCTGGGAGAGCCGATTGAAAATCTTCTGATCCAGTTCCTCGCTAAGTCCAGTCTGGACTCGTTTCCTGTCTGGACCCATTTGTGATGAGTTGAATATCTTGGTGCGCTGCTTAACAATCATCGACAGAGTAGATGCCGGAATGCCAAATTGGTGGGCAATCTCTGCCTTATTCATCCCCAGATAAAAATTAATTCATACAATATTATCTCAAATTATTATGTTTATTCCCCTGATCGAGTTAACAGGACATTTACTGCTGAGGATGGAGTCACCAAATTGGATTGTGTCCATGCATTATTGTAAAAGGTAAGAGCTGAGTGCAATGCACTTAAAAGGAAGTTAACTTATTGAAAAATTTCTTTAACAGAAACCTCTAGTATGAGGTACATTAAAAATGAGAAAGCCGTTGTTGATTGAGTGTGTTTAAAGGCTGGGCCAGTGGCATAGCTAGGTTTTCCTTCATCCAGGGTGCAAGTCACAGAGATGCGAACCCCTCCCTTTGCTTCCTTTACAATTTTCCAGGCAAATGTAATGTGGGGAATGTAATGGAAACCTAATCATACTAGCATTTTAATTCAGCATATATTATTATATCATTATTATTTAAAAAGTGTGCTGGTTAAGTAAATGGATAAATAGGTATACTCTTTATAAACTTAGCTCTTTTAACACTGATTTTATTGTTAGTCTTACTGTAACAAATGAGTGAGTTTAAAAGTAAAATTAGTTTACCTATTTTTCCTTTTTCCTCAGTTTGCACTTTCCTGCAATTGACACTTTTTTCCCAGGTCCCTAGGAAAGTGTAAATAAGGGGTTTTACTGTACGTGCTCTCAAAATAATGTGGTCGTATTTGTTATGACATGATGATTTTACAATTGTGTACTTATGAATTTTTTCTGCAATATGTACTCAATGCATTCTCCCTTTGGGACTGCTGGCGAGGGGATTTAAATCTATAAATTGCATCATGCAGGCAGGAGGGAGGGGTAGGGGCCAAGCTTAGCGTAGTGCGCCGAGTTTAAGGGAAGGGAAAACTAAAAAGGCAAACCTAAGCATGATGTATTTTATGGACAATCTAATAAGAAATGCTCAACCCCTCAGTGTCATCCCACATACTGGATACACAGCACGAAAACTTCGTATGTGGCTGTACTGGGCACACCGCTGAGATCTCTAATTTCTCTTTTTTTTTGAAGCAGTAAATTTTCTTAAATCTGAAAAACTTTGATATATTTAAAAACAGTAACCTTGGACCTTCCTATTGTGCTTTATTCTGCAATTTTTACTGTTTTCTTTTTAAAATGTTAGTTTTTATCAGTGATTTTTTCTAAAAATAAGCTTCCAGAACGCATAGTTTATCAGTGAGTTTATCATGTCGATCAATATTATTATGTTAGTATAAATACCATTCCTTGGCCTGTCTGGATTCCCTGTCTTCCCCCATTCTCACAAGTATGCCTCGGCAAGGCTCTGTGGCCGCCCCTGCTGAGTGGTCGCCCACTCCTAGAACCGGCCCTGGTTATTATTTTACTTCGCAGTGGCAGGTACAAGACATCATTCCCGTTCTGCGCAGTGCTGAGTAGCAGATTTCGTTACTTAGGCTCGAGGCTTGATCTTTTTTTTTCATCAAACGCTCGAGCCGAGTGTATATTAGCGAGTAAACTCGAACTGTTCGGCTCGAGCCAGCAGCTCTAAAAAGAACTGATTAGTTTTTGGTATAAATCGGTCAACCGGAAGAGGGTGTTTACTCTTGTTACATCAGTTGTTTTGGAATATTTGCTTTAATATTTGATTAATGTAAAAAAGTATTGGAATAATAAAAGTTGTAGGAAATTTAATTTTCTACAACCTTTGTTTGAAACATTTTCCCCTATAATTTTTAAAGATATACAGTGGAAACCGCTTAACACGAAATGGGGGGGAACAGCTCAAACTTTTCGTCTTAACCGAATTTCGTGCTAAACGAATTTCATGATAACCTTTTTTGAGACTGATTTGAGATATTTATATAAGCTCGTAAATAAATCTTGACATAACAAATATGTGATGGAAACATCATAGTAATTAGTTATAATAATGAAAACCTTATAATTTATTCATTACATATATACATAAAAAAATTATTTTATTTCAATAATTTCATAAAAACAATGTACAAATATTTAGCATCAAGGTCGCTAAAGTAGTTCAATTGTCTACTTCTTAACAAAAAATTCCGTAATTTTTTTCTGCCTAGCATTCATAATCTTTTTTTCCACAAATTGTTACAAATCATCAACCGTCTCATACAAACTGTCCCCATCTGTTCGATTTTCTAAAAACCGACGAACACTTTTTAGCATTCCACGGATATCCGCAGCACTTGGCACTGACAACATTCCGTCGTCGCAGTCATCTCCACTTTCACTACTATTTTCATTTTCTTTTGTTTCACTTGATTTAACAATGTCCACAATGTCACTGTCTGTTAAAAGTGGTGTAGTGGCAATATGGTCATCCACTGCTATATAATCATTCAGCGTGATTTCAGTTGTCAATCTCATTACAGATGACACGCAACCGAAGATATCGCACAATTCACTTTCAGTAGATGTATTTACCCTAATTTCCGTAGTCGATTCAGTTTCATTCTGTCCAGAAAACCTATCTGCTGATGGCGAAGAGGAAAATCCAGCGTGGCGAAAACAATTTTCGATTGTTTTCCCTGTAACTGACCTCCAAGCGGCATACAAAAAATGCAAGGAATCCAAAAGAGTCACGGGCTTAATTTCCTCATTTGATTCAATACTAGATAAATATTTTCTGGAGTAATAACTTGCGATAGTGGCATTTTAGATTTCTTATAATACCCTGGTCACATGGCTGTAATACGCTTGTTGTATTAGGCGGCAGAAAGATCAGTTTAACTGATTTCAGCTTTTCCACTTCTGGATGAGCAGAGCTGTTGTTGATAATTAAAGCTATTTTGCGCTTCTGGCGTGAAAAGCGCTTGTCCAATGCCCTAACTCAGTCTGTAAAAATGTTTCCCGTCATCCAAGCTTTTTTATTTGCGGTGTATTCCACGGGAAGCTTCTTTACATTCTCGAAGCAGCGAGGATTCAGAAATTTACCCACAACAAACATCGGGATTTTTTCAGAACCGTCTGAATTGCAAGCCACCATTACCGTAATGCGCTCTAGATTTTTTTCCACCAGAGCACTGCTCATTTTTAAAAGCTAAAGTTTTTTCTGGGAGGCAGCGAAAAAAATCCCGGTTTCGTCAGCATTAAAAATGTCCTTAGGCGCAAAGTCTGTTAATAATTTAGGCAAGGTAGATGTTACCCACTTTGATGTTATATCGCGGGAGACGTCACCCGACTCGCCGGAAACAGTCTTAAAAATTATCCCATTCCTCACCTTGAACCGCTCCAACCATCCAGGACTAGACTTGAATTCCATTCCCAATTCTGATCCTAAAGCGTCAGCCTTCGCCATCAAAACAGGACCAGAAATTGGAGCATTCTGGCCTCTTGCTTGCTTAAACCAAATGATCAGCGCCGCTTCCAAATCATCGTGCTTTGCCGTGCGTAGATGCTTCCGTCCCGGTTCAAACATGCTTCTCTCAAACACAGATGTTATTTTATCACGATTTTTTATAATTGTTGACAAAGTTGAAAAGGGAATTTCGTACTCTTTGCAGATGTCCGTTTTGGTTCTATCACCGTTATCAACCGCTTGTAGGAGCTTCATTTTCACTTTCAGCGGTATTGCTTTTTGCTTACGCACTTTACTAGTCATTTTTATGTGGGTCTTTTATCTTTTATAAAAATATAAAATCACAACTGAAAACGATCCAGAAAAAGAAAGAAGAACTTCGCTCACAGATTCGTTTCACATACGCTAACCGTTCCACGCGGAAATTTAGAATCAACTGAGTAGAACTGTTCTGCATAGGGGTCTAGAGACGAGAGCAAGTGAGGAGTTGAGCGTATTGAAAGACGGGGAAAGGGAAGGTACAGTACAGATAACAATCTGCACCTCCAAATCCTTCCTTTAATTCGAAGATGGTAGTTCCCAGAATTTAGTTTATTGCTGCCAAGGAAATCTCGGTAGCAACCCTCTCAACGGGGGCGCGTGAGTTTCTCTGAGGTCTACTAATGACCATGCCTATTGAAAGAGAGGGGGAAGGAGGAGGTACAGCTGTGGCTCTAAGAAACGAGTGGGTCGTTTCGTGTTATCCCAAGAATTTGACGGGGATTTATTTTCAGGGGACCGAAATTTTTTTTCGTGTTAACCGAAATTTCTTGTTAACCATTTCGTGTAAAACGAACTAATATACGTTGAAATGTATAGGCACCGGTAGGGACCGAGCCTGCATTTCGTGTTAACCGATATTTCGCGTTATCCGTTTTCGTGTTAAGCGGTTTCCACTGTAGCTTAAAAACTAATTTTTTAGCTGCCATTACCACACCATCTACTGGCGACTATTGTAAACATTTTACACATAGTTAGATCATAGTAATGCTCATTTTTATTTTCTTAATTGTTGGAGCTTCCTGACTATATCCAGTATCAGAAGGCTACAGTTTGAGTTTATTTCAGTTCTTTGTTAAGTCTTTGGAATTTTTCTTGAAGTTAAGTATGGAGAAATCATGTGGTGGCCACATCAGATCTTTTAAGCAAATGTAAATGTGCATTATGTGAGGTATTACAATTTATTATTGCTCATTCTTTGTTTTAATTTTTATAAGTTGATGTTTATTTTGACAAATAACTGGTGTTTGATTTTTCTAATATGTGATGCTAAAGTTATATATATTCATATATATATATTCATGCTTCAAAGCATGGTTGTATGAGGGCTTAAGTTAGCTTACTTAGTCACGTGAGTGCTGTGAAGTGTTTGTGATCAGAGTTAAAATTTTTTGTAAAGGTACTACCTTGGACTTGCCCGTCATGTATGCTTGAAAGGTTGCAGTCAGGTCCCGATGAGATTGCAGTGGTTGTTCAGTGCATATGGGCACCGATTCTTCATTTCCCAGAAGTGGTCATATGGTTCCATGCCAACATCGCTGTTCAGTAGCCTAGGCAATAGATCAGATCCATTGGCTTATGTGACGAGGGTATGTATGCACTAAGATGGTTTTAGAATAGCATTCAGCAGTTAGGTCAAAATAGTAATGTGTGAAAGTTTAGTAACAGTATTTGGAATGAAAAATGGCTTTAATGGTTTTATAGATCGAATGAGATAATAGATGTCTTTTATACGCACATAAATATAATTCTTTATAATGCAAGTAAAAATTATGGGGCAGTGAAAAAAAATTAAAGTGGTGAGCCTCAGCTTTCTTCAAAATATTCAACGAAGGATTTCTCTTTACCAACGTTTACCTTTTGGCCACACGGATGAACTTAATGCTTTTCAGAATCATATAATTGTGTTGTGAAAGTTCTCTCTTACCTTCAGAGCCAACTGGGTAATGCAGATGAGACATTTATTTCAACATGACATCCAATTACAGTTGATGAAAAAAGTGCAAAAAACTTCATTTTAAGTACTTGGGAATGAAAAAATGCACATTACTGTAATGCTGGGAGTGTTAGCAGATGGCGCAAAGTAGCCATATATAGTGCCTTCACCCATGTGTGTGTTTTAAATTTAACATTTACTTATTGTTAGGGTGATCAAACGCCCCATTTTAGTATTTTTTCCAGACCGTCCCGTCGTTTTGAACAAAAGACCCATTTTGTCCCGTTTTAAAACCTGTCACAATAAAATTCAGATTTTCTGAAAGCTCAGCTAAAATTACTATTATACATGTACAATTCTTGGAAATATTGATCTAACTAAATCGTAATTCATTTTTCAATCTAGGAAAGTTTGAATAAGAACACGGTTACGACTCCATTGAACAAATTTACTCATCAGCATTAGGTTTTTGCGATCTCCATATCTTTTCATTGTTTGTACTGAATGAACTTTGGTCTCTGTAATTGTATCTTTGTTGTGGAATTAATCGAACTTGTGAAACAAAGCAACGCCGAGGCAACAACTTGATTACTAGGCTAAAGGTGCGTTTTATCTTGTCTCAAGCAAAGAAATGCCTGTATCGTTGCTTTGTGTTGAAGGTAATATTTTGCCTGGCTTTTTTCTGATCGTTTTGCCCTCTGAGTTATATTATGGCATTCAGCAAGTAAAGGAAGTTTGTGATACATATCGTGATAGTTACAGAAAATTAAGAATTAATTCTGGGCACTTGTACAGTTTATTCCCCGCACAGTCAATTTACAATACCTTTATCATAATAGATCTTCACTTTTTGAGTGCCTTTTTTGTCTAAAGGGTATTATTAAAAAATCAATTCATTGCATTGATAGCTTCTAAAATTTGCTTTGTCATGTGTAATCATGATAAAAAATTCAATATTTTAAAGTTAATTTTTTTGTTTGAGAACTTATTGGTATTATGAAATTGGATGAATCAGTTCAAATTACTTGATTAATAATCAGAATTGAAACACCCATTTCAAATCAATTCATTGACAGAATTAGGCCATTCCTATTTCTGCATCACTTGTTTTATGCAGGGTAATTCTTTGTAATATTATCAGATGTACCGAGAACACTTGCTGGAGAGGGCCCTCCAAACTCTTGTGGCCCCAGGTGGAAGGGTGACAGATGCTTGTGATGATGAACCTTTGAGGAGGACGCAAACAGCCGATGTTCTTACTTACACCCGCTTGCTAATGGAAAATGCTTTGGCCTCGGAGTCCTCTGCTGATATCGGATTGTCCTTGGGTCCTGCAAATTGTAAGAAGCTTTTACTGTGTGTTTAAACTGTCTCCTACTCTTAGTAACATGTTTGTGAGATAACTTGAGGGTTGTTTTTTATTCCTTGGGTCCTGCAAATTATAAGAAGCTTTTACTGTGTGTTTAAACTGTCTCCTGCTTCTAGTAACATGTTTGTGAAACGACTCAAGGTTTTATTTTTATTTATTCTTTTAAAATGTTAAATCTATTTTAGAAGTACCATGGTATGAATTTACCTTATCTGCCCGAATATAAGCCAGTGTTTTTTTGCTAAAATCTATCATGAAAAAATCACCCCTCGGCTTAAATGCGAGTCCAAAAAAAAATTTATGGTTAGGGTTAAGTCTCGTAGTCACTGAAAAACGCACATTCACATTCTTGAAAACCCTCCTATCATTTGTCAGTTTCGAAGCAAACCACGCATACCTGATCATATCACGAAATACTGGCGCCCTTAATTGGTGATGAATCAACGAATAGGGACTTCAGCATCTGCAGCATAGTAAATCTACATAGTCATAATTTGCAATGAAACATTAGTTTCTTGTGAAAGCAAAGTGTTGAATATGTTTAATAAACGGACCATGAGCAGTTATTTATTACCTTTTAATTTTTGTTAGTGATTCAAATTAAATTATTTTTTAACTTGGTGAGAAAAATGTTTTTGCTTTTCATAATTAGTGAAAATGTAATTATAAATCAAATAAACTTTCAGCAAATCGTAAAACTCAAAAATCGACAATTATAGAAAATTTTCAAATGATATAAATTGAAAAAAGAAATGTGCTGGAATAGAACTGGTGCCCCAAGCAACCAGAGATTTAGCCACCAATTGACCTTGATGCATGATCTCATAGTATGGTATATATTAGAACACTCGCTAAATTTCATCACGAATATCTCACGAATGCTTGAGAATCTTCTTGCTTTGGCATTTTTCATCACTAAGAGGGAACTACATGCTCACCAAGTTTCAACCAAATCGGCGATGAACATGTCGTAAGACCCCCTTGCTAGCTGAAAAATAAACTTATTACCCAGTGAAGGTTGCATTTTTATTATCACGAGCAGCGAGAATGGGTGATAGGTATTATCAGACGTTATATGGGCTTGCAGTAGCTGCATGCACGTTAGTTATTGCTAAGATGAGGCAAAGAAGAACAGCTAAAAATAAAAGACTGAAAAATCGAAGATGATGGACAAAGATATGGATTCTTCGTCATGATGAAGGGCATAGCATTCATGACTTGGTTCAATATGAATTGTGCGAAGAAGACATGGAAAGTTATAAAAACTACCTACGGATGGATTCATCAACATTTGATAAACTTTTGGTTCTACTTAAGAATAAAATTAGCCCGCAAAACACTACGGGAGAATATATTCGCAGAAATAAGGTAATTTATTTGAATTTTTGTATTATTAGTTAATATATGTACAATTGGTACAGGGGAGACTTTATAGTTTTTGTTTCTCTTATAGAATCTCTAAAAGCACAATTAGTGCTGTCATTCTTGAATTTCGTAAGACAATTTATGAATTCTTGTCATTTTTAAATGACGAAAAATTGGACGGACTCTATTCCATCATTTTTTATCATTTTTCACTGAAGCCGTGCGTGTGCATGTGCACGTGTTTAAAGCGTACACACCTTCATTTAAAAATGACAACTTTTATATCAGTTTTCTTGTACAAGAAAAATGATAGTGTGTAACCGGCTTTAAGGTAATGTAAATGCTAATTTCATTGGAAATAGACGTAGATGAAAAATTATCTTCGGGAGGTCACTATTGCTTTATTTGACCTTTTGTGAAAATGAAGATGTATGAAATTATCGTTACTGAATGTGGAACATAATTCAACAATGCAAAATTATTAATTGGATTAATATTTCAAAATGTTAATAACTAAACCATTTCCCAGTCTTTTCTTTGATTTCGAATAATGTATTCTAGGCTGTGCATGCATGTCCAGCACACCTCGGAATAAAATCTACGAAATTTACTTTTTTGTCAAAAATGGTGGAAATTTTTTGGGGGTAGGCTTCTAGGAAAAATTTGCAAAATTTAAAAACTAACGTTTCATTTTGGCATGTAGAATGTATGTTATGGTACCATTGATTATGCATATTAAGAGCTGTAAAGTCAATATATTTTAATTGTCTCATAAACATTATAAAATCAATTTCTAACTTCGAGGTATTGCAGTATGTTATATCAATTGACAGGTAGCAAATTTAGTATGAAAGTTTTGGAACCAATGTTTACTGGGTAAGTCTTGCAATTTTTTTTAGTTTCTAAAACAAGTGTCTGCAATATTTATTAAAGGTACAGATGAGGTGGCTCATTGGTGGGCCAGTGTTGTGTCTGTGGCTGCTTATTGGCTGCTAGGAGAAGAAGGTGAACAGGCTGAACGACTTTATGCTCGGATTGAGTTACTTCCAGAAGCTCATGAAAAAATGAATGATCCTCTTCCTCGGGCCTTACTTCTGGCATTCAGGGCACACAGAGCCCTGCTGTCTCGTCCTAGCCGTGGCACTTCCAGTCGAGCTGTTCTACGTCTTTGTAATGCTGCAGGGCAACTCCTTGATGATGCTGTAACTTATGCAAGTTGCAAGCAGGCAAACAGTGGAATGGCTCTAGTAAGATCACTTTTAAGTATATATTTATGTTGTCAAGGTTATTGTCTTCTCTGTGTGTATGACTTCTGTGACCAGTGATTGTCTAATATTTATGAATTTATACGTAAGCAATCCGTGGATGTCTCCAACTCCTGGTGTGCATTGTAGTTGCATTGCATGTAGCTATAATCCTGCAATGTCTCTGCAATGCAAGCCCAGTAGTTGGAACAGTCATCAAAAAGGTATTCCTCATCATGGCTGATGCCTGTGAGTACAGTTAAATTTTCAAGGTGGTACATGCATTTAATTTTTTAGCAATTATTAAGATGCATTCATTGTTCCTCAGCAGCGTTCCTGGGCTAATAGGTCATTTACCCAAGAGAACTTATCAGGCAAGTTAATTTTAAAACTGCAATATGATAAGGTATTTTTGTTATAAAGGTTTGTAAATATTTTACAAAGTACAGAAGATGTCAAGATTAAAAACTCGACTGGTTTTAGAATGGCAGCAGCATGTAAACAAAATGATACAGTCATACAGAAGACCAAATTTCCAAAAGAATGTTGTTTTACCCTTTCATGCTTACAAAATAACTCAACCATGGTAGAATTTGCTATTAATTTGTGTATTATCAAAATTGTTCATAAAAAATGGTGAGTATGCATGAATCAAGTATATTATTATTGAAACTAAAATAATTCCCATTCTTCCTCTCTCTCTTCCCATTCCCTACCTTTTTTGGCATTCTTAACCAGTGAAGCATTATGGGCATGTCTTGTCCATCTCTGGTAACTTTCATCTCCTAAACTGCTGGATGAATTTTAATTAAGTACGAGTGATCCTTATTTAAATATATCGCCCAATTGTGATTTTGATCTATCCAGCAATTAGAACTTCAACTTAATATAAACATTTAAATAAACTTATACTCGTATCTTGTTAAATGGTGTTCGTCGGGCAATGATTAAATACAGTCGAACCCCTTATTTACACTTTTCTAGGGACCTGGGAAAGAAGTATAAGTTGTGGGAAAGTGTAAATTGCGGGAAAATGAAAAATAACTAAACTGATTTTATTTTTAAACTCTCTCATTTGTTACAGTAAGACTAACAATATAATCAGTGTTTATAAAGAGTTTATCTATTTATTCATTTATTTAACCAGCAAACTTTTTAATACAGCACCTTTTTGAACTTCGCGAGTAATTGGTTCAGGAAAACTGACGCGAAATGCTAAGTTGCGAAGTGCAAGTCCTATTTTCCCATAGGACCCCTTGTTATTACGAGCAAGTCAATCCCAGCCAAAGACCACTACCCCTACAGGTACCTAAAAAAGTCACTTTTTTATCATAAATAATGCAGTTTAACAGAATATAAGAAAACAACCGCAAATGAAAAACCTAGCATTATAAAATTTAAAAAATACTTTAAATTACCTTCAAAACACGTAATAGCAAATGAAAACCCAACATAACGAAGTGATTACGCTTCTTTCTGCACTTGTACAGTTTACCCCTAACACACTTTCGTACGTGATTTTCGATCATCTTTTGTTCATTCTAAGGAAATGGTTTAATTTGAATTGAACTTCTGAAATGGAATGTTGAGGACGACATGCACAAATTTTTTCCTGAATTCTGCAACAAACCCTTCTAATCTGAAAAAAACATTAAATTTAAAATGTGGCTCCATTTCTTTTACTAATTATGTTAGAAATTCATAACAGAAAATGAAAACCTAGCGTAATAATTTCTTTTAGTAATCACATTCAAAATATATGGCAGAAAATCTTACGTTACAAGATGATAGCAATTCTTAGATTTACATTAAAAATTCGTAATAAACAATGAAAACCTAACAAAACAACAGTTCCTTAAATTACATTCAAAATGCAAAGATAGTGGCATTAAATCATTAAGTATTTCCGTTAAAAACCAGCAACCTCATATGCGAAGAACGAATATTTTCAATTTCATACTCGTAGGAGTGAAAAACTAAATGTGCAGGCTGCTTTTCCATTAGCCAATAGATTCTAATTTGGCCGCTAGATGCAACTTCAACTGTTATCAAAAATAAATAGTATATTTACTTCAGGCACATCATACTTTTTTGAAGCTTGAATAGTGTTCGTTTTTTCCACCTCTTGAGCTACGACTATTTTAAAATTCATGTTATAACTTCATTGGTTTCCTCTGTTAACCTGGGATTTGGAAGAACCTTTTTTCTCAACATGATCAACATCCTTTTTGTCACCTATTTAAAAAAAAAAACGGATGGGTAAAAACTCGTTCAAGTAGGTAAAGAGAATATGCCGACGCACTGATAGCTTCAATTCAGTGCCTAATGAGGAGTTCAGCCATCAACTGAACTCAATCTATTTTCGCCTCAGATGTTTTTCAAGTACATTGTAACATGTATGCCTGATGTGTTTACAATGTAACAAGCATCTTGTATCACTTAACAGATGTGCAGAATGTACGGTGATTTTTCGAAACACGATTTTATGATCTTTTAAAATTACTGTTACTCGGATTTAACGTGGGAGCTACTTTTAAAATTTAATTTCTTGGAAAAAACACTGGGTTGTATTTGGGACAATATGGTAATTTAAATTACAACAAATTAACTTAAATTTAATTACAAACTGGGAGCCAAGGGGCAGAATTTGAGTGGAAAGGGTAAAAACATCATAGCACCAAACTTGAACATCTTTTTAATAGCATTCATACTTGGTTCAAAGAGTAAATAGCGTAAATAGTATTTCCGTATCTAGATGCGCTGTTTATGCTCAGCTAGTGTGATTTACGTATGAGGTTTTGAAGTGTTCACGCTGTTCCTGAGTAGCGTCATAGCATCTGCTAAAGCAAGTGGTTTTGAAAAGAAAGTTCATATTTCTACCTCTAGGGGCGCTGTTCCTACTATGCCGCCATTTTCGAAATCTTCGTCCAAAAGAGTTCTGATTTTTTTTGCCAAGTTAAGGCGAAAAACTGTTGGGAATCGAATGCTAAATTCTTTTTAAAAATTCGAAATTCTAACGTAAAATGGCGCGAATAGCAGGAAAACTTTTGCACTGGTTACAATTGTATCACATACCTCTAACGCAGCAATGTGATGATTATCACAGTTATTATCACTGCGTTTCCTTTTTACTTACACAAAATCTGTGCATAATAATGTGGATGCCTCTGTGACAATAGAATCAATATTGTTTATAATAGCAACAATACTTTCTTCAAACATATTTATAGTATGCTTTACTTCCATTGAGTCAGTTTTTCTTTTCTGTAGTTGACAAAATAGAATATCTACATGAGGCATAACATGGTGAAAGATTGTAAGCCAAAATATAAAAATTTTATCCTGTAGCAGATGTTGAATTGCAGAAGTCTGATTTAAAATAGTGGTGTTGTGGTTACATTCTTCTTGTATTTTTCTCATGCATTCAACTAGTGTGTCCCTGTGTTCATATACACCATTTACAGCTCTAATATTAAAATTCCAAAGAGTTAGAGGGGTGCGAGGTACTTTCCTTCCAACTATTGCGTCAAGTACAGCCAAGCGTTGAGGTGAAGAGAAAATAGTTAGAAATGTCTTGCATATTTGCAAAGAATACACGCACATGAGTGTTTTGCGAAGCTGCTTGTAACTTAATTAAATTTATCTGATGTGCGTAACAATGCACGAAATAAGCCAAATGATATTTTTCCTTAATCTTTGCCTGTACACCTCCGTGTTTTCCACTCATTACGGCCGCTACGTCATAACTTTGAGCGATCAATTTATTAGGTGTAAATTTTATTAGGGGATCGATCACACACAAAATAATTTCAGCTAATGTTTCAGCATCATGTTTGGGCGGAAATAAAAAACCCCAAAAACGCTCAACTGCTTCACCATCTTTAACATAACGAAAAACTGTCACTAGCTGAAATGTTGAAGAAACATCAGTTGTTTCATCAGCTATAACTCTGAGAAACGGTACATCATTTATTTCCCGAATTATCTCTTCATGACAAACTTCTAATATGCAATCCAAAAGATCATTCTGAATCTCTTTTGATATTCCTTTAAATACAGTTGCATTTTCTAAATGGTCATGTAAAGTTTTATCTAGCTCTGCACTATAGTTTATTAGTCCACGAAATATTCCTGGGTTTTCAGAAGTTTCAGTTTCGTCATGACCAAAACGCTCCACAGAACTTAACAGTTTATTATTTTAGACAAAACGTACTGATTTTTTGTAACTTGATCATTGTTGTACATTTATCCAATAGGCCGAATCAAATTGAGCACAAATATTAACAGAACCAAACAAGGCTAACTCCATTTGGTTATTGAGATGCGTTTTTGATTTTTCATGTGACTTTATTTTTTCAGTTAAATGCACCAAGTCTTGAATCCAGTTTCAGTTCACACTTTTTCACCACCGAACAACAAACATGGGAAACAGAACTATGCATTCTTTATATTACACCTGCAAATCCATTCGTTTCTTGAATAAACAATTCTATTAAATTGGCGTTTATAGTTTTTGCTGCGGCTACTATCCACAACTTCAATACTAATATCGGGTAAAGGCCGACCTTGCTGTTTTATTACTATCTTGTCATCGTAGCTATGTTTACAAAACTTTTGCAACTGTAAACTTGGAACAACATCCATTATTACTGTAAATATAAAAAACAGTATGAAATGTTAACTCATCAAACTAAGAATGTGCATTGCATCTGATGTATATAAAGCATTAACATTCGTCCGACTGACTGTGAGGCGGCACTCTGAAGTACTGCAGAGGCTGCAGCACAATATCGCCTAGAAAACACAAGCTTGCTAGTGCCGCTTGTAGGCTGCTGAGGGGTAAGTGTTGGACGCAGGTACTTGCAGGAAGTAGCTATTCCTGTTCACAGCTCTGTTACAGTGTTGCAATGTCTTGCCCATAGAGCTATGGGCTCGTCCAGCACCAAGCGAATTTGGCTGTTGCCACATAGTCATTCTTTGTCTCGTGCATTGAATGCCGATATCTACCGAAAAATGGTGAACTTGAATACAAAAGGATATGGTTTTCGGATACTATTTTGTAAAAAGAATTGATGAAAATATTATAAATAACTTAGACCTTTTCATGTTTATTTGGCAATATTTCTGCTGGTTCTGCAGCTAGTAAGCACCATCCGCACCTGACCGTAAGGTTGTAGTAAGGTTTTGAGTGGATCGCAGTGGAGGCGTGAAGTCATAGGGTTTAGGTAAGGTAGCTTAGCATAAATTGTAATTTCACTGGACGCCATATGGTGATTTTTTGAGAAATATGGCTTACGCAGTATTATTTGTGACATTAGGCTCTACAACTGGATTGATTTTAATCAAATTCTATGGCGCCATTTGTGAGTAAATAAAATTTTTCTGAAATTCGCCAAGAATATACTAGCCTTTATTTTTGTGCAATATCATTTTTATGAAAAAAGGGTCTGCAAAAGATGATATATTGCATAAATATGAGATATCATTCGATTTACTTTCTTAATATACTACGTATATGAGAAAATAAAAATTAAATCATTCCAGAAGTTGATTATAAAAATTATCCAAAAGAGTTTACATAGGCACTCTCTCAAACCAGAAATGTGGATGAGATGCCAATGGCATTAGATTTTCCTAGCTATGGAACTGTCACTGCTGTGCTCTTTGTATCTTCATTTCGTATTACAGGATTCAGTTTATATGCTTTAACTGTTTCCATTTGGCAACTTAGGGGGTCAGCTTGTGCGCAAGCAGGCTTATTGGGGAGTGGGATATTTTTTACATTTTTCTGCATATAAATGGTTTCATTTTTGTTAACACAAATTGTAATTTTGTTTTTAGCAATGCATTCGTTATTCCACTCTGAACTTTTCATTGTATTTGTTGTTTTTTACTTTCTCCATATGTAGTACTGGAGAAAATATTGTATTCGTGTTTAAAATTGAATTCAAGATTTCAACAGACAGATACACATTTTGACTATTTTCTCAATGTCGTCTCTGAGTGTGTGTGTAATAGCAGCCTTGCATGTGCTCTTAACTATTAATCAGATCAGCACAAAACTTTATATTTAAGGTTTTTATTAGTAATTCGAGTTCTGAAAAGGTTTTGGCTAAAACTGACCAACTGGTAGTGGTTTACTACTGTCATTTTTCTGTTTTCTTCCAAATGTCTACTTTTGGACTTAATTTTGTAAATATTCGTTATTGTCACAATTGTAGAAAATAGAATTTTATACAAAAACTCATGTAATGTGCGAGTTGGAATTTTTGAGTTTTGGTAGTGCGACCTTCAGGTCCCCCAAAATATAGTGCGTTTTCTTTAGTTCCTTTCCATACGATTTCTATCTTCATGAAAGTAAAGATAAAGCATTCAAATGTATACCTGTACTTACAATTGAAAAAATTTCTTTTAATTACCTGTATTTACGTATTAATGAAGAGAAAATGAGTGAAATGCCTACCTACTAGCGCATATATAACTGTCGTACAACCGTAACACAATGTTGCCATAGATCTCACACAGAAATGCTGCCTTCATTGAGCCGAAATAACACTAGGATTAATGTAAGTGGCATTTTTTGTTTAATATCGGATATTATTTAGACCCTGGGTCTGCACTTCTGCAACCTTACTGCTACCGCTGGTCAGCATGCCATCTAACATCCACCGTTCCAACTAACTCCACCTATCGGGAATATTGCCACTGTTCACTGCTTGTGAGGCTGGAACTTTTCAGTCCGCACTTCAGCCAACCTTACCGCTACCACGTATATGACCGTGGCTACCACTGTTCAGCGCGCTATCTAACGTCTGCTGTTCCAACTACTTCCGCCTATCGGAAATATTGTCGCCATTCACTGCTTGTGAGGCTGAAACTTTTTGTGGTTACTCTTTTCCGAGTGAGGGACAGCACAGGGTCTAAATAATTTTCTTAATTTCTACGATTAGAATTATTTTTTCTCAATGACGTATTTATTGTACTGAACTGTAGTTAGACGAATTCTCGGGTTACGTAAAGGTTTACGGAACGGAACCCTTAACGTAAGTAGGGGAGTGACTGTATAAGCACATTGTCAATGAATAATGGGATATATTTATTATTGTTACTATTGTATTTTTTATTGTTACCAAGGTATTGTTTTAACTTTAAAATAGCATTGAAACATTTTGAATATTTGCACAGATGAGAATTGAATCAATCTTAGTTAATCATTCGCAATTAGACAAAACCAGCAGGAATGTAAATCACCTTGACAACAAAAGATTTTCATGAGAAAATACGTCAAATTTTCATGTTAATAACTGATTTATGGGCCAGTTTGAATGGTATGCAAAAGTCAACGGCAGGAAAGTGAGTTTTTATTCTTTTTGGTGCTCAAATTCAGAGTTTGTACGATGATTATGAGTACAGGTATGCCTCATTTAGCGCATATTTGTTTAGTGCAATTTTGATATACCATATTTACATATAAGCCGCCACTGCATATAAGCTGCACCCTTGTTTTTTGAGGTTGAATCTAGGGAAGGAAAAAGTTTCTGAAAATAAGCCACTTCAAAAATCACGATTAGGTGTAAGACATTCTTGGTAATTTCTAATATGTATCATTAACTGTACATAAACATAAGTAAATATTGGTATTGTTTGTAATAATAAAGTATTTCAGTGAATTATTTGTAACTGATCAGCAATATATTCATTTCGCGGGATACAAAGTATAATATTACCAAAAATCTCTGAATGTGCATTTTACCCAAACATGCTGCATGTGGAAAGCGATGAAAAATCACAACTTTCTGAGATAAACGCCACTGAAATGTTTCTCACAATAGAATTATTGGAATATGAGAATAAATTGTGACGATGTCTTGAGATTCATCAAATTACAGAATTTTTCTTGCAGGCCCCTGGTGCTACCATAACTCCATCATCAATAATAATATTTCTTTTCCTTTTTATTTGTTTTGGTGATTATGCTATATTTTTTATACGTCACATACTGGATATTGAATCACCCAGCCATTTAGCGAAGTCATAGTGAATTTCAACGATAATTTCACATTTTTGGATTTTCCAATTTTGTTGCGTCGCATATCCTTGTTTTGGAGACGAAAATTTTGGGAAAAAGTGCGGCTTATATGCGAGTAAATACGGTAGTGCAATTGGCATTTCAATTTTTATTTTTTTTTTAAGAAAAATAATTTTAGTAAAAGGCTATAGTCTGTATTATGGTCCCAGCTTTATCCTTAATTAATTTCACTTCTGTATTCCAGTGATACTCACTTATGTATGTTGCACTAATTAAAGACAATTTTGCTGTTATTTGTATGTTTATACACATTTCTATTTCACTTTTACTATGGTTTTGCATTGGTTTGCTGCGATTCTAGTCTTTTGCGGTTATGGAAACATTGGAAATTTTGCACTTGTTAATGTTACTGTTGGAATGGGTTGGGTTCACTTTGGTTGTTGTTTTGGGATGGGTTAGGTTGACTGAATTTTAACTTTAATAATCGGTATTCATATTTGTCATTCTGATGTTACTTTGCTGTTGCTACTTGTTACACTTCCTTGCCTGAGGCTGCAGTGCCACCATTGGAATGTGCTAATGGACCTGTTTTGTTTTTGTAGGGATACAGATCACATTACAACTACTTAACTGCGGCAAGTTATGTTGTAAATAAATTTTGATTGACTTTGGGTTTTGTTTTGTTTTTAATGCCAAGTTCTAATGAAAGTACAGCCGTACTTTATAATAATGGTTTGATTGCTAAATAATGAAATTTTTTAAATCTTGCATATATATTAAATATTCTGAAAATTTACGTTAGCATTCTAAAAAAAAATGCTTTTGGTATCTGCTTTTGCAGTTCTTTGTTACCTTGTTTACTTTTGCAATGGCCAATCACCATCCAAGGTCTTCAGTTTTGCCGTCTTTAATTCATTTGTAATGTACCATAGTGATTTTGCTTAATTTTTAATGTCAAGTAAATATTTAACTTTAAAGTGGGAAAAGTAATTTAAGTTAATCATCAGTAATAATAATTAATAAACTAACATTATTTTCAATAATATGTATTAAACAATTTTTGTTTATTTAATTTAAAAACAGCAAACCTTGTGCTATTGTGAATCAATCCCTATTAATTCTAGAAGTAGGAACTGCCGATTTTTCCTCACTTATGAAATGATTTGATCTTTATTTTTGTGTACAGATAGCATTACATGCCACTATTTGAGTTCCTAGTGGATGCATGAGCCATTTTTGTTCCTCTACTGTCAGCTTTTATTAGTTTATGTAAATAAATTTTTTGGTTAATCTTTCATAATCGTAAATATTTTTATGAATATTTCAGGGTAATGTATTGATATCTTAAAAATATATACTGGAAACATTTTGTATACAGGCATACCCCGCACTTACAACAGGTTAGGTTCCAGACTCGAAAATCGTCGCAACTCGCAGCAATGCATGTACTGCACTGCAATCATCATATACGGACCTAACTGTTGTAAATAACACATTTGTAACTAAAATAAACACTGTAGGCCTTATGCAAAGCGAAACGTGTTTGTAAGTGAACTGATGAAGTGATGCCAAGTGGTGGAAGCTGATGCGAGCGGTAGCGTCATGTCGCTAAGGTGTCGTAACTGCGAAGCAAGCATCTAAAGTTCAGGGCATGGTGGCAATTGAAAAGCATCGTAAGTGCAAAGTGTTGTAAGTCGGGGTATGCCTGTATATCACTTTTTTATTACATTTTCCGTAGTAAATGTCATTGGAAAATTGATATTTTCCATCATAAAGAATTAAGTTTTTCGATAAGTAATTATTTAAAAATAATCAGCATAAACTACATTTTCTTGGCTTGACAAATATAAAAATGCCATATCATTATAGCATAAAAACAGTGCAATTTCTGACTTGTAAAAATCAATTGGGTTAAGTACCAGGTTATAAACTTTGTTTAGCGGAACACATTCCTTGCGGTAAGTGAGGCATACCTGTAGTTATAAAATGGCAATGAAAATAGGCTTGCACACTACATTTCAGCTGCTCACCGGCAGAATTGTCTGATAACTCTGTTTATATATAAGATAATTATTGGTTAAAAATATTTTTGTTCCAAATAGGATAAAAAGGTTGGTGGATGTCTGTGGAACACAATCCGAATCCTGAGGAATATTATATGAACCTTGAGATAAATCCACAGTGACATCCCTGGAAATATTCATAAACATTACAAATTTTATATTTTGATGTATCCCTTCTCAAAAACTTTTGTTACTATGTTATGAATTAACGCATTAATTTTTAATAACAGTTGACAGTAAATGTCAATAAATAAATCTTTTATCACTAAAATAGTCATTGATAATTTTTTCTTAAATGAGCAATTGCATTGTTGATAATATTTAAATCGTTAGCACTTTCAGTGTAAAGGTCTTTGTGGATATTTATTGCCATTTCAAAATTCATTTAGCTCTGTATTGATATACTGTTGCTTTGGTCTAATTTCAGTTAGCGCAGCTTCTTGTATGCGACTGGCTTTTAGAAACTCGTACTACTTTATGGGAAGAAGAAGGTGTAGAATCTGAAACTGGTTCTGTTCTCTCTCTGACCCCAGTGCCTGCTTCTGTTCTCACTGGATTCCAGCAGGATTTGTCTTCTTTAAGGAGGATTACCCAGTTTGTTCCTGTAAGATTTACCACTTTAAATTTATTTCCTAATTTTTAGAATAAGCCTAATCACACACGTACAGTGATTTCCTATGATACGGAAGGGACTGGTTCTTGAGAATTTGGCTATAAAGGGGAATAACATGAACCATAGTTCCTTCTAATAGTCTCCATACAAAAATAATATACCGTATTTAATCGATTATAAGCCGACACTGATTCTAAGCCGACCCCCACTTTTCACAAGTCCACGCAAGGAAAAAAAAATATTTTTGGTCAATTAGGACTATTTATCTCGATATTCCAACAAGTATGAATGTGGCGGATTTTCAGTTCGTAATTAAATAAAGATTAAAAACAGAAATTGCAACAACATTAACATATTTTTTTACTAAAATATATCTTCACACGACGACTCTTTTTCACTCTCCTCATCCCGCAAAACGTCATCTTCTGTGCCATCGAGCGAGTTGAAAGGAAATTAGTTTCTCTTCGTAATCAGCTGGCAGTTTTTGGGCGATTGATGTACGACGACGAAGAACAAGTCCCCATCGTTTCATAAACAGCTGTACCCAGTGCCGACTAAATTTACACTCACTTCTACTAATTTTATGTTCTCGAGCAATTTCACGAGCTTTTGTTTGTATAATCTCGGAGTTCACTGGCAAACAGTTATTTCGTTGATCAATCACAAAGTTATTAAGGATCTCCTCCAATTCATGGTAACGTCCTTGCTTGGGGCCTCCAAATGTTTTTCTTTTGCTTGAACACTTAAGTAACTTCTCTTTATCTCTCCTCCAGCGTCTAACATTTGATTCATCAATCCCAAAGCGCCGTTGTGCTGCAAGATTAGATGTCTCTTCTGCATAGGCAATAACGTTCCTCTTAAAGTTCGCAGAGTAATGCGTTCGTCCCATCATGGGGTAATTAAAAACCGAAAAACTCGCTAAGAAATAAGAAGTTTACATTTGTTCACAACGAAACGAAATATTTCACTCGGGAATCACAGGACACTCACAAGACACGTAAGCAGTGTTGCCAACACCGGAGTTTGTATACATGATGTATGTTTGCGAATTTGAAACAGTATTGAAAGAATACTTAATAGCTTTATCAATGTAATGAGTGGAGAGTGGCAATGACTATAAAATACGAGGAAGGTAGTTTAAGAATACTATTTATTTGATGAATGATGCGTCTGTTATTTAATTGAAAAAACGGGAGAAATCGTCGCATGTTTAACATTATAAACTTGTAAGTACTTATTTTGTTACATTTAACGATAAAATTATTTATTTAAAAAAAACCTGAAACATCAATTTGGTGAAAATTAAGTCGAAAAATCCGCTATCCCCTAGCTTACATTTTTCTAATCCCCAGACGGTATCTAGATAAAAAGCTAGATTTAGCAGAAAATACGTCAAGTTGGTGACACTACAATGAAATATTTTAGTTAGTGGAGGAGTGTGAAAGCCTACGAATACGTGCACTGCCACCACAATTATTACAACTTTGACGCGCCTCTTATTATTTACGTAATTTATTTCGTCTTAGTTATTCGGTCATTTTTATTCTTCTTTATAGTAAATAGTTTGCGTATTCTTTACAACGCTTATATCTTGCATTATAATGTAACTGAAGAAATAAATTCAATTACTATTTTATTTGACACCGATTCTAAGACGAGTGGCAATTTCTGAGATGGTGAAAAGGTAAAAAAAAGTCGGCTTACAATCGATTAAATACGGTATATTACTACTTTGTGATTTTCATGCATGAAGTGGAAAAATAAACAATTGAATTACAGTTAATAATGATCATTACATTAAATCAATTTTATAATTATGAAAATTGCTTTATGGATAAAATTCTTGATTCTTTTAACAAATTTCTCATAAGATAGGGTTAAAATTCGGAAAATAATTTTTGAATCACCTATTAAAAAGCAATTATAGAAAAAACTACTCAATGATGATTATTGAGCAACTCGGTGAGATAGTGAGATCATCTCCATTTCCAGTAATATAACACATGTATATAGACTTTTCTGCCTCCAAGCTGTTTTTATTTTAAAATTAAATTTAGAGAGACTGACTTGATCCATCGAACTTGAGTTAATTTAATAAAAATGAATTAAACATATACTTAATTATATTTTAACAAAATAAGGGATAGTCACCATGGACATCTGCAGAAATTTCTCCAGAGGGGTAGGGGGGGGGGGGGGCAAGAATAAGCGCCATTGCTATTTTTTTAAGATTTAGATTGCCTCTAATATCTAGGGTCATTTTTATTAACTGTAACTTTAAAAATTAACATTTCCAGGGGGAGGGGGGCACTGACATGTGAACTTGAGCAAGATGATACATATTCCTGGTTTAGAATATTTCGCCCGTGTCTTGAGAATTTTTCCAATGTTCAAAAATTTCGTCGAGATTCAATTCTCCATAACTTGAAGAGTGAAAAAGATAGTTTTTCAACCTTCACCGATACCTGAATTTTTTTTTTTATTTTGGAAGTAAACTACCCAATAGTGTTATGTATGAATCTGTTTTTATTGTTGTCTTTCTTAAATGTTAATAATATTAACTTTTAATGAGGACTGCTCGAGCATACCTCATGTTCTGGTTAGTCCCCGACCTGCATTATTATTTAAACACGAATATTTTACCTATTTTTTCTAAACTTAATGGTTTCACACATATATTTACAAAAAGTAATTAATTTTAAAATATATCGCCTTAAAATTTTAAAAAACAATTTATTTTCAAAAGAATATTAATTTCGACATTTCTACGCAATAAAATATTTTACGTTTTAAAATGTCATTCTTGATCAAGAATATAGTTAAAATATATACGATATAAAGTGAACAATAAGAATATCCAATTTTACCTTGTTCAAAGAAGATGCAGTCAAATATTTGAAAAAAAAACTAACCGAAAGCAAAATAATAGACCAAATTGAGAACTAAGCACACCACTGTGAAGGTCGGAGCCCAACTGATGTCTAGCGATCCTGGGAGAGGTTAAAACCCATGCCTATGCCGCTTACCACAACAACTAAACAGAGGGGGGCGCAGGACGTTCTAGCAGTCCTTAGGAATTGTATCCGGATCAGAAGGGTCGCTCGAGTGGCCGTCTGCACTGAACATGTTAAGCACAGCTTCTCTTGGGTAATACCATGTTTCATTGTTTTTTTGCTAATGACTTGTTTTATTTTGCATTTTTAGTCTGCATTACCAAGAGTTTTCCTGTTTGAAGCCACTGCAAGGCTGATGGCTGGTGCCTCACCGGCACGTACTCAACAGCTGTTGGATAGAAGTCTTCGCCATAGGCACAACAGGTCATCTGTTATTTGTGGAAAAGGTGATAAGCTGCTACTTTACTTTTTAAATTTCTGCCATTTGCTGTAATTTATTAATTTTAAATGTTACAGTAAAATGTTAGTGATGGATTGTCATGACGGTGAAAAAGTTGGATCTCGATTAAGTGGAAATCATTGATTTCCAGCAGAGAAACGTGAAATTATCCATTTTGCCAGAACTTGATTATTTTAGAGAATTACAATGTCAACCCAAAAGGAAGACAAGGTTTCTTTCCAAAAGTTGCAGAAAAAATCATCTTAAAATAGAGAACCGAGTTTTAAATGCAGATCAGAACACCCTGATGCCGATTCTGTGTCCACTAAAACGCATTTATTTATGCACACACAATACATTACATTTAATTTATTAATACAATAAATCTATTCACAATCTTGAAGTTCACAATGTGCAAATAAGTGGCTTTCCATGGTGGAAGGAAAGTGTTGACTAACCTACGTCAAAACTTTTAATCCACTGGGTAGGAAATTTGATACGTACAACATTGAAAATGGCTCCTCTAACATTGTCCATGTTTTATGCATGTCTTGTTACAACTTAAACATATTTGTTACATTTCGATTGGTGCTCCAGCGTCAGATGACAAGTACACCTGCAGTTTGAAGAGTATAACCTCTATTAGAGTACGGGATTGGTACAAACTTTACTAAATTTTAACGTGAAGTGATTACTAGTTATTATTTTTAGCAGTTTTAAATAAGTTACCCCAAAATCTAAGGACTGGAATGACAGGTCATGTAGAGAAGAAAGGCACTTCTGTAAAAGGGAACTTATCACAAGGTATCAGATGAAGTTTTGATAGAAATTTTAAGTTAATGGTGGTGCATTATGTTGAAGAAACTAAGTTGAGGCAGGGTAGAAATATAATGTGACAGAGGGAAATGTACGAAGGTAGAAGCAAGCAAAACAGAAACTTGAAGCTGCTAACTCGACATGGAAATCATTTAGTGGACCCAAACGAGGTCACTTGCATGAATTAGAAGAAGAAACAACAAAAAATTTTGTGTACTCAACGAACGGATGGAAAACCAGAGTCATAGAAAATCATTAAACTGAAAACTCGTGAATTAGGGCGATCACTAAACATCCCACGGCAAGAACTTAAGGCTAGCAGTGGTTGGTGCATCGTAATGTTTTTTGCCCGTTTGCCGAATTCATACGAATTTTTGATAGAATGTCTGTTGTAAAGTTTACCCGAGACAATTTTTTTATATGCTTGTTCTTGAATTTTTTCCAGCCATGAGATTGATAGTTTTCTTGTTGAATTGTTTTAATTAGAAAACTGAAGTTTGTTACTCATGTTTACAATGCCATTTTTAGGCTGGTTTCCAAAGGAAACAGTTTTTGCATCAATGGGCCGATTTTCATGAAACTTGGTATGAGGCTCGTCCTGCCAGGGCTCAACTCGGGGCTATATTTTATTTGGCAAAGATTGAAGTCCATATTTGTTTTACATAGGAAGTCTCAAATCCATTGTGCAGAGATGTTTTCTATAATATTTTAAAATACCTTAAAATTGTGATATCAGTGCGAGGTTTGTACTGTTCTAAGGGGAAAAGAATGTAGATTCTAATTCTTACCATAGAATTTTGATAATTGATTGTATTTTCTTGAATTTCTACTAAAACAGCGTTTTTGCATTTTAAATTGCATTTGATCAGATTGTTGCCATGGAGACGATTATTACCGAACTCGGCTTGCTCATAGAAGAGTGAACAAATGGGTTATTATCTTTTCCACTCGGCTACTCTTCAGCAATGGACAGTTGATCCATACATATTAGCATAAAAACAGTAACATTTATTAAATTCATTTATTTAAAAAAACATGCAAAATATTGTTAGAAAGAGATTTTGACATTGCTTTTAGTATTTTAAACCTGATAATGCTCTATTAATTTGTTTTCCAATCTATCATTGATAAACTATGAATCACAAGTGGTATTTATGGTATGAGAAGTCCTTGAAATGACTAACATATACTGAAACATTTCCTGTCAATATAAGTAATCAATTCAGGGTGTCAATTTTGGGAAACCAGCCTGCATTAGTCCTGGTTTGAACTTCATGTTTTAAGTTTAATATCTTGGAGAAAAATCATGGCTCGAGTCTATGCTATACTATATACAAAAAATTATTTGACATCCTGGTATCTCATGTGCATGTTTTTTCACGATTTATAAGGAATGACAATTCATTTTATTTTGAAAGGACTCAAAATTTTGTATTTAAGATGAAGTAAGATGATCTAGAGTTTTTAAGTGTTTTTCACACCTCACCTTAGACTCAAAGATATGAATAATTAAATTTCTGTATCTTAATGCACATCTAAGTTTATCTGCAATTTATTTGGTTGTATTCATATTAGTTTGTTTTGATAAAGTGAGCAGATTAATGTTGAGATTACTTGTTGTGGTGACATATAATTGATGCCTGAAGGGCCCTGCATCTTCTTCGACAGCATTGAAAGCGTGAGTTGAACTCCATTAACTCAAACCCTGAGAATAAATAGTAAATATAATGGAAATTATGAATATTGTGTGTGCAAACTTACACTTGTAATAAATAAATATATATATATATATATATATATATATATATGGATGTCAACAAGGTGTTGGGATGAGGAAACCCAGTGAGCACTCACCAATCAGACGACTTCAGGTTGGCGAGGCTCCGGGGATGTCGAAGCGACTCTCTGTAGCTGAAGAAGGAGTAGTTCCGAAAGCTTTACGTTTGTGATGTTTCTGTGTTTTTGTGTTATTTTACGTGTCTCGCTTCGACATCCCCGGAGCCTCGCCAACCTGAAGTCGTCTGATTGGTGAGTGCTCACTGGGTTTCCTCATCCCAACACCTTGTTGACATCCATATATTCATTTTACCTTTCCTTTTCCGTAAGTTGTTATATATATATATATATATATATATATATATATATATATATATATATATATATATATATATATATATATATATATAGAGAGAGAGAGAAAGAGAGAAAGTCAACAGCACAGTATTCTGCCTCGTTTGACTTATTTCTAGGGATGGGATGATCGATTCTTCGGTTCTGCCAGTTCTCTAAAGAACCGAATTAACTGGAACCGACTGTTTAAAATCTGGTTCTTCGGTTCTGATCCTTATTTTAATAAAAAGTGTGGAAAGATGCACACATCATGAGTGTATACACGCGAGGCAGAGGCATTCTTTACAATTTATACAGTCATGTCACAAAAGATAAATATTATTGGCTCAATATAATGTCTACTAACTGAAATGCCAGTAGTGATGCCAAGAAAATGTTGAATGTTTGATTCACCGACTAATTTCTTAATCAATTGTAATTAATAAAACAATTGACAATTATTTACAACTTACCTTACTGGAATAGCAGTAATGTAATCTTTATGTTCACGTTCATTCCTTCGTCGTAGATTACCCATTTCTTTTCACTTGCAAACGCTGTCTCAATGTAAAAAATAGATGTATTTACGTTCATTTCTTCGTTGTGGATTATCCATTTTCCTAATGTTGCATGCGCTCGAAAGCAAATTAAATTAGTTAGGCATTAACAAGTTATTGTGTACATCAGTCGTCATGAAGATTGTTTTCATTGACAACAAATAAAACACAGGTCCTAAGTGGATTAAGACTTTCTTGGTGATATTCTTGAAATCGGCTACTCCTTCGATAAAAATGTAGTGAGAAAAACATGTTATTTGATTAGTTCTACGAAGTTCTTTAAAGACTTATTGTTATAAGTTATATTGTATGAGATATTAAGAAAGGGTCAATTTTTGTCACCTGTAAAGTGGCACTCCCGATTAGGTCACGTAAACTATTTATATAATTTTCTTGGTTTCTTTGCCCCATGTCCTAAATACCAAATTTCATCAACATCCATCCAGTAGTTTCTGAGAAGCATATGCTAACTGAGAAGCGACTGCCTCACTCAGCCATATTTTTCCGCGACCGCATTTGATTTTCGTTACATATATTAATTATGGAAGTTGTTTGTTAATTACGACGTAAAATAAATTTTTATGCTGGATGTGTTATCAGTTTCAAATGGGATGAGCAAGTCTGAATTTCCTTTATTTCATGAGGAAAAAGAGTTTTGTTGTGCATACAAAGATCAGGATGACAAATAAGTTCAACGAACGATAGTCCAGCAAAAATATCTATCAAAAAAATGAATGATGGGTTTCGAACTTCTGGTATTCAGTATTTGGTTCGCGGCTGCGTGATTTTATAATGTAAAAATTCAAGCAATATTTTAAGTCACTCCCATCAGTTTGAAGTGTTACTATAACTTATTAACAGAAATAAGTTTTATTTTGTTGTGTAATTTTGAATAGATACCCTGCGGATAATTTTTAAATTTAACTGATTTATTATTAACCCTAACAATAAAGCCATGTTGGACGTTTGGAACAACTTCAGAATTGACAGTACAAACGACAAATACACTATATGCAACTATTGTAAAGCTAGAATTTCCCATGGTGTATCAAATAGCACTTCTAACCTAACAGAACCGGGAAAAGGCGAGACCGTCCCATCCCTACTTATTTCATTATTTTATTTTCATGGAAGAATATCGTTTGTCTTATTTCAGATAAGTCACACCAATTAGGTGGAGGAGAAAGGGAGCATGCCACAGCTCTCTACATGGCATGTCGACACCTTCCGACGCCTTTGTTGTCTTCTCCTGGGGAGAGAGCTGGAATGCTTGCTGAGGCAGCAAAGACTCTTGAACGTATAGGAGATCGCAAACGACTTGATGACTGCTATCGTTTGATGAAATCTATTGGCAGTTCCGTTACAAATTAAAAAGCTGTCGAATAATAATTGATGAAAAACTGTTATACTATTAATGAAGTAGTTCATTCAAAAATTACTTGGTTCCATTTTTAAATAGTTGTTTGTGATAACTGGATGAAAGTAATTTTCCACACACTGCTTCAAATTATAGCAAAATAATGATATGTATACAGCATCGTTATTCTTGGCCAGTTTAAAAGGGCGGATCCATTCTTCAGCCTTGGTACAAATAAATTTGTAAAATTAACATTTATTTGATATTATTTTTAATAGTGTATTGATTTCTTGTGTTCTGAAATCTTAGGGTAATTGTCCCCTGTATCCGCTCTTGCCAGTTGATATGAAACTTTTGTGTGCCAAGGTTGTGATAGATATATTAATTTATATATATATATATATATATATATAAATTTCTGAAATGTAAAATTTTTGTATAAAGTAATTATTTTTATGCTTGTGTTTATTTTCAATTTTAAAGGAACAGAGTTATCTTAAGCGCGGTTGTTAAAATGATTTATAAACCAACTTTTGAATTACAATAAACCCCTTGGGTTCACTATTTACTTATAGGTCTGGGAGATTCCTTATGTCAGCATTTATTGTTTTTATAGGGGCTTTCCATACTCCGCATTGCTTTCTTTCTGCCATTCACGAACAATATTTACCCAAATCCAAGACTACCTCGAATCTTTTAACTGATTGTCAAAACAGAAAAAGATTTTATAACCTGCCGTATTTACCCGAATCTAAGATAATCCCCCTTTTAGCAGACTGTCACAACAGAAAGAAGATTTTGACCTAATTTCTCATTGACTATTTGGTGTATATTTCAAACACGTATTCAGTATAGATAAACTAGTTCATTCATTAATTGAAATGGTTTGTTACAAATTTCTACTGAAATATAATAGGAATTTGTAAAATTAAGACTATTAACCCTAGAATGGTACACTTTTGGAGCCACTAGTAAACAGTACTCTGGGGTCCAGTGGATGCCATGTGATTCTTTGGCTCATATCTCCCCTCCCTTTCAACTTTTTGAGACAATATTGGTCGAGATCCTTTTTTGTTAGACTTTTGTAAAGAGGCTTATACCAAAAATTATATTTTTATGTGTTAAAAGTAATAAAAAGTGTATTTTCCAAAACTTGTGCAAAAATCGCATTTTATTTATAAATTTTTATATTTTTATTTCATGTAAAAATTTTACTACAGTGTTGAGGTAGACATACTGTACCCCAGGAAAAAAGTTTGGCTTTGTTTGCTGAATAAAAGCATAATAATTTGGAGGTATGAAACTTGTGATTTTTTAGGTTCAAGAAAATGCAGTAAATCAGCGTATTTCAGCAATTTTTTATTTTATTTCAATAATAGTGCTTTTATATAGAAAATAATGTAAATATTAGTATTAATACATTCTAGAGTTTAAAAAAAACATGCTTTGAATCTCATTCATGGTGGCAGCAGTCGTTGCACAATGGTGATCGATTCTTGTCACACATCGTGAATCTGCAAGCTGCACAGTCTTTCCCACAAGGTCAGAAGCTGTATCATGACATTCTGCAGAGGTTGTGGTCATTCAGGAACAAGAGCTTCAATGTTCAGCATCTGTAAATTGATTCGCAAGGTTGATCGGAATGTAAGGACCACAACTCGGTCTCGCAGAAACGGCTCGATCAGCGGCATCTCTAGCTTCTTCAAGAAAGTTTTGCGGTTCATCTTTTCATTGGCTGCTTGAAAAGAATCAAGGACCATGACATTAATGCCACCCTGATGAAGCATGCCAAACCTAAACCTCATCGGCCAGCGAAGAGTCTTCCTCGCCTTCATGTACTCGTGGCACAGTTGAAAGGTATCAGTTTCTCCTTTTGTTGAATTATATATCAGAATTATTTGTGGTTTTCCTGTTTCATGGTCCACAATTCCACTGGAGTGCTTTGACGATAGCAGAAGAATGGTTTTGTTTTTCTTCAGCGTATACGACACAAATGTGAGGTCGTCATCGAAGGCGAACTGAGATGATCCCACTTCTCCACTTTGCTTGAAACATTCGAGGATCTCTCTCTTATTTTTTCGAATGGTACCAACCATCGTGAGAGCGAGGTCTATCAGCATTATCTTGGCAACGTCGATTGATATAAACCAGTTATCTCACGTAATATTTCTACCACAGCCGTAGATTGGTGTTGATAACGCTTGGATTTAATAATATGAAAGTCTCTGAGGCCTCCGTTGGAAATATAGATAGATATAGATGAAAAATAGATAGCCATTACAATAATACTATTTTCACGTGTAAATATGCATTTAAATTGAAGAAAATTATAAAAACTCCATTTTCACTAGCCACACGAATTGTACAGGGCACCGGTACTCTGGGGTCTATGGGACCCCTGAACGATTTTGACACCTCATTGTACGAAGCCTAGAATGCAACTGATGGCCCCATGTTCTGGACTCGATCGAAAATATACCGAAACAAATTCATATGGGGAAATGGCGCCGAATTTCAAAACCGAAAAAAAAATCTTTGGGGTGCAATGGACCCCAGTGTACCATTCTAGGGTTAAATGAATTCTGGATCATAAGTTTGCAATGAAAAATACAATTAATTTATCTTGTTTCATTTGTTTAAAAAACGATTAAATGGGTAACAAACGCAAGCTAAAATTTGGAAAAACCTCGTCTTGGATTCGGATAAATATGGTAATTTGTCACAATGTATTTGGTGTACATTTTGAACATACGTAATCAATTTGGGTATAATAGTTCATTCATTAATTTAAATGGTTTGTTTCAAGTTTTTGTTTGCAAAAATTTTTAATGTTTTTAAAATTGAATTTTGCATTGTAATCATACTACGGTTCTATGACATCTCATCGTGGTCAGTTTGCCATGCATCAATTCGTCGCATAAAAAATTTGTTGCGTGTTAATACATCGCACGGCAAACTCGTGCAGCAATTGAAGACCTGAGTGCAAGAACTGGATAATAACCAAAAGTAAAGTTTTGAGAAAAATGAGAAAAACATTTTACACTACTTTAAACATGCACCTCATCAATTATTTTCACATGGAGTAAAAGTAGTCCTAAATGTATATCATTTCACAAATTTTCAAGCTGATAGCTTAAGTACAAAATATGAAAATTAGCAATATGTATGTTGGATATATCCAGTATTTGCATTCAAATATTTTCCAAGGATTCAGAATAGAAAATTTGATACCAATGGATAG
Organism: Tanypteryx hageni; assembly: GCA_028673005.1. Taxonomy (NCBI): domain Eukaryota; kingdom Metazoa; phylum Arthropoda; class Insecta; order Odonata; family Petaluridae; genus Tanypteryx; species Tanypteryx hageni. Next base: position 147,236,619 of record CM054114.1, read on the forward strand.
TTTTAATGTTAATAATCATCATAAAATTGTATGTTTTGAAGAGTAAATTTACAACATTGATAAAAATATAATATTGCATATGAAAAACACATTTTATCTCTGTATACAGTCGTCAATCATGGTATGACACGTCACTGTCTGATCCTATCTTGCCGTTTGCTATCATGTGTAAGCTCATTGTACCACTTCATGTGCACAGGAGGTACATATTTTATGCCATTTTCATCACATCTTGGTACTTCTTTGTGTCCAAAGGCAATGCACCCTGGTATGTCAAACTGTGGAGTCCGCTGATTTGTTTTAAATAGACAAAACATACTGAAAATCACATTACTCGGTTCAACAGAAACAGAGACTTCCCTTGCTTCATAAATGAAGTTCCGGTATTGACTTATTCTGAATGAATCAGTTGCATTCTTTATTGTTTTCTTGAAAAAGGGTTATAGATGCTGTTTCAAATCCAGTATCATATCCTGGTGTACTCTGACGACTGAGAATTTCTTGGAAGCAGATGAGACTATATCATACCATTCTTCTGGCACAAAAACATTCTTTTCTGCGTTTAATCTTCTCAATCTGCAAAAAGGTCTGATCACAGGGCACATATGAATGTCCACGTTCAGGGAAATGTTGTATTTGAAGAAACCCGCTTGATGCAGCAAGTGAGCTTAAGAACTGGGCCATCAAAATGTTTTTATTTTGTCCTGCACCGTTGTCACTGAAAAGATACAGGATTTTAACTTCTTCTGGTATATAGTTGTCAATATAATGTTTCAAGAGAGATACAGATTCATTTGAGTCCTTCTTCCCAGTAGTTTCATCATGCATAACATTTTGGAATACCCAGTCTTACATGAATAAAAACCCATATTATGAGCCCACACTTGTTGCAAGTAAAAGAGTTCACCTGTTAGTACCGGGACTGGAAGATTCTGCTGATAATCAAAACGAGCTTCAATGGACTAACTGCTGAATATTGTGACAGGATATTAAACCTGACAAATAGGCATCTTGGATATCCTTATCTTCCATCTTGTTAAAAGCTTCCAGAAGATCCTGTCTCATTTCCTTGAAAAACCTAGAGGTGCATTTTCTCTTACAAGAACAGCCTGGAGCTACGATTCTAGCTGGGATATTTTTACCAGAAGTTGAAACATATGCCTCTCCACGTGAAAGGTTTCTTTTTCTCACATTTCTTTGCCATTTCTCTTCATTTCTTGTCCTTTTCTTAGGCTTTACTGGTGAACCATCAACAGAACTTGTCACCTAAAGGAGAGTTGAAACAGAGTTACAATAACAGGTTGGAAATATTGTATGCAGCAGATTCATAACCTGTAAATAGTAGTGGAAGAAGTATTTTTTGTTTATAAACTATTTCACACTAAAATATTCTGTGCATAACAATAACTTACCTCTACATCCAAGTGTGAACTGGAACCAGCTAACATATTTTCTTCTTCACTTTCCGCCATCTTGTTGATGATTGAGTGCAAGAACAGAATATATCCGGTTATTGTCCAACTCATGCACTCAGAAAGGAAGCAACTGAAACTTACATGCCATCTAGTGACCAAAAGGACTAATATGAAAATGTTATTTGATTGAGGGCAGGAGTGGCAACAATCAATCAAACTCAATTTTGAAAAATGTGGTCATTATCTAGTTCTTGCACTCAGGTCTTCAATTCATCTCTTGACTAATTCGTTGCGATATATCATGATTGGTGAACAGCAGGGGGAGACATTTTTCCACAAAATAATTTATATTTATATTTTGATAATACCATTATTACGCGAAACACATTGGATGTTTGGCAAGGGGTGTCGCGCAACCAAAAGTGCATCCCCTTGCCATACACCAGTCATGGTGTCTTGCCTTCTAATTTGTCTCCCAACAAAATTGTCATGTGACAAATTTGTTTAGCGATGTATTGATGCCTGATGAGTTGGTTGTGTATGTATTGATGCATGATGAGTTTGTTGTGTGATGAATTAACATGCCAAGAATTGAATCATGATGAATGGATGTGCGATTAATTGGCCACAATGTATTGATGGTATATGGTTTCGTACTCGAATTTAAGATGACTCAAGATTTTCTCAAGCTGAAATTTTGAAAAAAATCCTCATCTTGGATTCGAGTAGATATGGTAACTGACCGAATACTTTGTTTACCCTTTATTATGACATTGGTTGTTATTTCCACTACAAAATTCATGGTAATGGGGGTTAACTTACCACACCGTCACTAAAAAGTGAAACATCCCACAGGGAAATTGACTGATTTTTGTCCAAGTGACAGTCAGCCTGTGTGCCTGGTTGAGAAAAGATCTCTGCTACAACAGTTCTTTTCAAGTTCAGTTGTTCAATTAGGCGAACCACACATTTCTGAGGAAGAATGATAGACCAGCAAGATGTGTTTTTTTGTTACTGAAAATAAAACAAGAATACCAAAACCTGTTGTGTATTGTGCTAAAAATATATTTTTGGAGAACATACGGTTACTTCAGCTTTTTCGAAATCCAACATAAGAAAGCAGATGATGATGAAAACCAAGCCCATTAAAATTTGAGATGTTTTTACTTCTCCATTTTTATAGTCGATGTTCAGTTTTTATTTAAAGCCTATTTTAATTTAACATAAAAGCAATTTTCTATTCCTTGTAATGCTTTGCTATGATTTACCGACATTAATTTAGCTATATTAATAAAAAATCTTACTTTTAATAATTTTCCTAAAGTTTTAGAAAATTATAATACACATAATCAGATTCACCGTAAAATTTACTACAACCGAGCGTCTCAATTATACCCAAATGACAAAATCATCATAATTGGAACAAATTTGGCAACTGAGCGGGATTAGAGGACAGAGCTATAGGGAAAACCAATGGAAAAGAGAGAGAGGTAGCAAAAGCCCATAAGAGACCATACTGTCTGCTAAGTGTGGAATGCAGTATAGTAACTCTGGAATGGTAGAGTACTAGATAAACCAGCAAATTCAATTGACAGTAGTTCAAGGTTAAATAAACAGCACAATATACATTGCACAAACTTTCTCATATACGTTTGGTCGACAGTGTATGCTTAGAAAAGAAAAATGCTTATAAATCAAAGTTAACCGTAGTCTAGCATATATTTTAATGCCACTGGGACGTATGGCTTAGTTAGTATTATTTGTGACATCAGGCTGTACAATTGAATGGATTTTAATCAAAATTCTTATAGCCATTTTTGAGTAAATTGAATTTTGTTTCAATATATCCAACAATCAAGTACCCTTAATTGTTGTGCAATATCGTTCATCTCTTTACAGTGTTATTATGAATGATATTATCAACAAATATGATATATCATTTGATTTAGTTTAACTGTCTAGGCTGTAGTAAGATTTTGAGTGAATCGAGGTGGAGGCATGATGTCATAGGGCATAGGTAAGGTAGCTTAGCGTACATTGTAATGCCACTGGACGCCATATAGTGATTTTAAGTGATATATGGCTTACATAGTATTATTTGTTACATCAGGCTCTACAATTGGTTTGGTTTTAATCAAATTCTCTGAAGCCATTTTTGAGTAAAATATTTCTAAAAATCGCCAAGAATAAACTACCCTTTATTTTTGTGAAATATCATTTTTATGAAAAAAAAGGTCTGCAAAAGATGATGTATTGCACAAATACGAGATATCATTCGTTTTAATATATGCATTTGGGCCCTAGAACAGTGAACAGACTGACAGGTGGCATGGCAAAAACCACTTTTATCGACTATGGGGGCATCTAAAACGTGTATTTCCATCAAAATCTCGACGTCAAATTTTTTCACGATTATAATACTTTCTCAATATACTACGTATATGAGAAAGTAAAAAAGGTTGAGCACTACAGCAATGTGAAAATGTTGAAAAAGAGGAACTCAAGTTGCCATAAAAATTAGAAAGAAGATTACTCTTTGAGAGAAGTAACATCCTGTAAACCTTTGCATGTCTCGAGTTTGTGTCAGTTTTCTTTTAATTTCTGTGGTAATTAGAATCTTTTTTCAGCAGTAGTTCAAGAGGTTAAGACATATGTACAGACTGGTATTGGATGGCCAAAGTAACGGTTCACTAAAACTGGTTCTCAAAATTTCAGTTGTCACGGCCCCTTGAATATCATGCAGCCCCCTTTGGGTTGAAAATAGTAAAAATAAGAAACTATGTATATTGTAAATTTCGTTTTTTGTAACTAATAATAATTATTATCACATCGTTTTTCCAAAAAATCCCTGATAAAATTTTATTATTCATGAAAAACTTATTATTCGACATTTCACCTTGCATCCAAAATAATTTTGCAGCCCCTTTAACATGGCCGCATCCCACAGTTTGAGAGAGACTGCACTAAAATATATGCACATTTTAGTTATTTCAGAGATGTGGTAGCTGAGTCTGAGGTGCTCGTGTACCAACAGTCCTTGTGCCAGTGTGTAAAAATCAGTATTTAATATAAAACAAAAGAAAGATACACATATCACTATGATTTCTACCACCATAGACTTCTTACCAAGTTACCAAAACAAACTTCATGAAAATTGAAGAAAAGATTTGGCATTAAATTTCAACTAAAAAAATGACCAGCAGTAACAGAAGAAAATAAACAGCGCAATATACATTGCACAAACTTTCTCATATAGGTACGTTTGCTCGATTGTGTACACTTAGAAAAGAAAAATGCTTATAAATCAAAGGTAACCGTAGTCTAGCATATATTTTAATGCCACTGGGAGTATGGCTTAGTATTATTTGTGACATCAGGCTGTACAATTGAATGGATTTTAATCAAAATTCTTAAAGCCATTTTTGAGTAAATTGAATTTTGTTTCAATGTATCCAACAATCAAGTACCCTTAATTGTTGTGCAATATCGTTCATCTCTTTACAGTGTTATTATGAATGATATTATCAACAAATATGATATATCATTTGATTTAGTTTAACTGTCTAGGCTGTAGTAAGATTTTGAGTGAATCGAGGTGGAGGCATGATGTCATAGGGCATAGGTAAGGTAGCTTAGCGTACATTGTAATGCCACTGGACGCCATATAGTGATTTTAAGTGATATATGGCTTACATAGTATTATTTGTTACATCAGGCTCTACAATTGGTTTGGTTTTAATCAAATTCTCTGAAGCCATTTTTGAGTAAAATATTTCTAAAAATCGCCAAGAATAAACTACCCTTTATTTTTGTGAAATATCATTTTTATGAAAAAAAAGGTCTGCAAAAGATGATGTATTGCACAAATACGAGATATCATTCGTTTTAATATATGCATTTGGGCCCTAGAACAGTGAACAGACTGACAGGTGGCATGGCAAAAACCACTTTTATCGACTATGGGGGCATCTAAAACGTGTATTTCCATCAAAATCTCGACGTCAAATTTTTTCACGATTATAATACTTTCTCAATATACTACGTATATGAGAAAGTAAAAAAGGTTGAGCACTACAGCAATGTGAAAATGTTGAAAAAGAGGAACTCAAGTTGCCATAAAAATTAGAAAGAAGATTACTCTTTGAGAGAAGTAACATCCTGTAAACCTTTGCATGTCTCGAGTTTGTGTCAGTTTTCTTTTAATTTCTGTGGTAATTAGAATCTTTTTTCAGCAGTAGTTCAAGAGGTTAAGACATATGTACAGACTGGTATTGGATGGCCAAAGTAACGGTTCACTAAAACTGGTTCTCAAAATTTCAGTTGTCACGGCCCCTTGAATATCATGCAGCCCCCTTTGGGTTGAAAATAGTAAAAATAAGAAACTATGTATATTGTAAATTTCGTTTTTTGTAACTAATAATAATTATTATCACATCGTTTTTCCAAAAAATCCCTGATAAAATTTTATTATTCATGAAAAACTTATTATTCGACATTTCACCTTGCATCCAAAATAATTTTGCAGCCCCTTTAACATGGCCGCATCCCACAGTTTGAGAGAGACTGCACTAAAATATATGCACATTTTAGTTATTTCAGAGATGTGGTAGCTGAGTCTGAGGTGCTCGTGTACCAACAGTCCTTGTGCCAGTGTGTAAAAATCAGTATTTAATATAAAACAAAAGAAAGATACACATATCACTATGATTTCTACCACCATAGACTTCTTACCAAGTTACCAAAACAAACTTCATGAAAATTGAAGAAAAGATTTGGCATTAAATTTCAACTAAAAAAATGACCAGCAGTAACAGAAGAAAATAAACAGCGCAATATACATTGCACAAACTTTCTCATATAGGTACGTTTGCTCGATTGTGTACACTTAGAAAAGAAAAATGCTTATAAATCAAAGGTAACCGTAGTCTAGCATATATTTTAATGCCACTGGGAGTATGGCTTAGTATTATTTGTGACATCAGGCTGTACAATTGAATGGATTTTAATCAAAATTCTTAAAGCCATTTTTGAGTAAATTGAATTTTGTTTCAATGTATCCAACAATCAAGTACCCTTAATTGTTGTGCAATATCGTTCATCTCTTTACAGTGTTATTATGAATGATATTATCCACAAATATGATATATCATTTGATTTAGTTTAACTGTCTAGGCCAGGGGTCAGCAACCTTTTCTGCATGGCGGGCCACATTTGCAGTCGTGAATGTTTCAGAGGGCCGCATTGGGAGTCAAGAAAGCATCGGCGGGCCGGATGAGCAAATAAATCATGTTTTCTAGAGATTCTGTGATTTCATATGAATGAAATTAAGTCGACGTAATTTACTAGCGTTAAAACATCACCAGAAAAGGCTTTGAGACCATAATTTTGCTCAATAAATATAAAATTGCCCATGAGAAATTTTCCTGATCACTTTTTCATTACAGCTTTGCGGGCCGCATAAAGCGTTCTCAAGGGCCGCACGTGGCCCGTGGGCCGTAGGTTGCCGACCCCTGGTCTAGGCTGTAGTAAGATTTTGAGTGAATCGAGGCGTGATGTCATAGGGCTTAGGTAAGGTAGCTTAGCATACATTGTAATGTCACTGGATGCCATATAGTGATTTTAAGAAACATATGGCCTACGTAGTATTATTTGTGACACCAGGTTGTACAATTGGATTGATTTTGATCAAATTCTCTGGAGCCATTTTTGAGTAAAATATTTCTAAAAATCGCCATTTATTTTTGTGAAATATCATTTTTATGAAAAAAGGGTTTGCAAAAGATGATATATTACATAAATACGAGATATTCGATTTTATGTATGCATTTGGGCCCTAGCACAGTGACCAAACAGACGGTATGGCAAAAACCACTTTCATGGACTTGGGGACACCTAAAACGTGTATTTCAGACAAAATCTTGAAGTCAAATTTTTTCATGATTACAATACTTTCTCAATATGCTACATATATGAGAAAGTGAAAGGAAATAATGACTGAATTAGAAATTTTCATTTTATTATACAATAAAAAAATAACGCTCTCAATGTATCAAACAATGAGTTATTTCATTAATGGAACAATTAAACAATTTCTAATTGATGAAGTCAAAGCAACATCTTTAAGGCTGACTTCTTGTTGGGAATTGAAAAATTGCTAACTTAGCAGAAATCTTCTCATTGCCGCATTTGTGCTCTCTGGATCATCTTGTTGCACAAAGTGGTTTGCGCCTTGGACAAACTCAATTTTGATGTTGTTGACGTAGTTTTTAGTGAGCTCTGGAATACGTTTGTCCAAATAAAAGTCCTTTTCACCCCATATGAGCAATCCTGGTACTGATATCTTTTCTCTAGTGTTTGGATTACGCTCTTTGTTATGAGAGTTAAAATAATTTGCTCTGTAGTAATTTATTGGACCTGTGAACGCTCCTGAAATAGAGATACCAAAACTCATATTAGGATGAAAATTTAAAAAAAAAGAAAAACATTTCTGAAAAGTTAAAAGGCAGGGCACAATACCCACAAAATTAATAGACGAGGATGAGACTTCATGAAATTCTAAAATGTGGAAGAAATGTGGCATTGTTAAAATTAAAACAACATACAGTTTTAATAACACCTCAACTTAGCTTATTATATAATAAGCTACGTTTGTCCCTCACGCTCGACTGTGGCACCACTCTTAAAAAGGCTTTATAAAAGTGGGAGAATTGAGAACTATTTACGACTGACTGAAATGCTATTTTAACAAACTTTCCGAGTAGGTAGAAGATTGAAATTTGGTAGGAATGTTTAATTCATATAATAAAAGCCATTTTCGAAAATCTCCAAAAAGGACCTGGGTTCGACTCCAGTAGATAATTTCTATTTCCAATTAGATAACACGTAAAAATCAATTTTTTGACTTACAGGCTTTTACTCTTTTGCAAATTAAAATTAGAAATATTGACATACAATCTTCGGACCTGGACCGTTTTATAGAAAAATAAATAATGTTTCTTATTCTTATCGTCACATTTTGCTTACAATACAAAGTCGCTCAAGTTATACATTTAAATCATATTTATTGGAAAAATTTAAGCTTCTTAATGATATGTTGCTTTGCTGACCATGTCACTATTTAACCTCGAGATTGTACTGTTGTCTCAATCCTTATTTGTACTATATGTGTAAGGAAAGTGTGCGTTGAATGTTTTAATATGTGAGAGAGGAGGAAGAAAGAAAGGCGAGAGAGGGAGGGAGAGGGAAAAAGGGAGATTATATTCATTATTAGGGTGAGATTGATACTAGGAAGTATATTATTCCAGAGACAGACAAATGACTTTATAAAGAAGGAGGATGGGAGAGAGAAAAGGAGGAAGAATGAGACGTGCCTTAAATTTAACACAATCCACACATACCCATCATAACTGATGGGCAATTAGGCTAGTATATATATAAAACTATGTTGTTATATAGTTGTGTGGAATAAATTCGTGTTATTAAAACTGTGCTGTTTTAATCTTTGTTAGCCTACTTTCCAGAATGGAAATAGGCCTATAATTTAATCGTTGTGTCTGTTTGTCCCCCTCTATTAACTTTTGAACCAATAGACCAATTTTTATGAGACTTGGTGAAACTATCTTGATACTGGAGCTGAGCTCCCAAGGATAGTTGTTGTTATGAAGATTGAATATCCCAGGTTCGATTCCAGGAACTATCCTTCCCATTTGATTTACCATATATACTCGTGTATAAGTCGATCTCGTGTATAGGTCGACCCCCGAGGTTTTACCCAATGACCTATCTTCCTTAAAAATTTCAGCTCTTCTAGAAGTACCTTAGGTTTTATATGATATATCCTATATACAGTAAACTCTGGAAAATCCGGCACTCTAAAATTTGGAATTCTTTAAAATCTGGTACATTTTACAAAAAATCATCATTTTAGAATTCGGAAATATTAAGAAAGCAATCCGGCACTCACATCTATGATCGCATTTCTCTTAAAGAATTTTCCACTTTCACCACTACCAAACATTGGCCCTGTCGGATGTAAACAAATATCGTCGGCCATTTCTGAAGTATTCACTTATGCTATTTTATCGCAAAATTTTTACCCTACTCTTCAACTATGGCGAGCAAAAATCAAGACAGAAAGAGAGGACAGAAGAGAAAGCATGTTACACTTAATTTAGGTAAAAAAATTGGAAATAATAAAAAGGCTAGAAAGTGGAGAGGGAAGGAGCAAGCTCATGCAGGAATACAACATTGGATCGTCAACATTATATGATATAAAGGTGCATAAAGAGCAGTTACTGAAATTTGCAACAGACTGAAACATCTAAATCTATTGAAAAAAAGGCATAGTTTACACAAGCCTAAAATGGAACAACTTGATAAAGTGCTATATTAGTGGTTTACAATGCGGAGGTCTGAGGAAATTAGTATTACTGGACCATTGCTGATTGAAAAGGCAAAATACTTTTATGCTGAAATGAACTTGACTGATAGACGTAATTTCTCTGAAGGCTGGTTAACATGCTTTAAAATGCATCATGGGATCAGAAGATTTGAGGTTAGTGGTTAGAAAATGTCAGCAGATAAAGAAGGTGCTGAAAAATATTTTGCATTTTTCAGAAACTTGTTGAAAAACATAAATTAACCACAGAGCAAGTTTACAATGCTGATGAAACTGGCTTTCTGTAACATTGTTTGCCAAATTCTACCCTTGGTGGGGGAGGTGAGGTTAGTGCTTCTGGGCACAAGTCAAGCAAAGAGCGCCTCACCGTATTTGTGTGTGCAAATGCTGCAGGAACAAACAAATTAAAGTTGTTTGTTGTAGGTAAATTCAAAAAACCACCGGCCTTCAAAAATGTTCAACATCTGCCTATTGATTACAAAGCATAAATTAGCGCATGGATGAATCTCTAACTGTTTCGGTATTGGTTTCACCATATCTTCGTTCCAGCTGTCGAGGAACATTTGAGAAAAACTGGAAAGCCTGAGGACACTTGTGTTTTGTTGATTATTGATAATTGTAAAGATCACCCTCCTGCAACAGAGTGAGTGAGAGAGGTAATATTTTTGCTGCATCTTTTGCCTCCAAATGTCACATCTCTCATCCAACCAATGGATCAGGGGGAAATTGAAAATCTTAAGTCCATTTATAGAAGGGATTTCCCGTGAAAACTGGTGAATTATGATGGTCCTCTTCAACAGTTCATATCCCAGTATAGCATTAAGGATGCTATATTTAATTTAGCCTGTGCATGGGCTGCAGTTAAATCTATAACATTACGGAGGGCCTGGAGGAAATTGTGGCCAGCAGTGATGTTTGCAGAGGACTCATCTGATGAGGAGGAGTTTAAAAGTTTCAATATAAACAAAAAGAAGGGAGTCATAAAAGAGATTGTTGATTCGCTTCAAGATGTTGCCCCTTCAAACCCAATTGCTAAGTTGACAACAGAAGAAGTTGAATGATGGGTAAACGTTGATGCAGAACTCGATGTTACACAAACCCATACTGATTTGGAAATTTTGGACAGAGTTGTTAATCCAGAAAAAAATGCTTTTCATGAAGAATAATCAGATGATGATAAGATGCAAACAAAAGTGGCTTGGGCTGATGCTGCAAATGCTGTTCATGAAGTTTGCTGAGGATCAGCCCTCTTACTCAGGACAAGAAGTAATGCAGTTACATGTTATTTACAATAATTTTATTAGAAAAAGGCAAAAAATTGGAAACAGGCAGACATTCAAACAGTAATTGAAAGAGTTCAGAGTTCTAAAAAAAGGGCCTTAAACCTCATCTACTGACCCTGCATCATAACATGAGGAATCTGCAGAATCTTCAAGTCCAAAGGAATCTGCAGAAGCAGTAGAGAGGCAGTAATAGTGCATTAAAGAACAGTGTTAATTTAAAGTTTTATTGCATAAACCAAGTGACATTTTAAATTGTTTTTGTGTATAAGGCAGGGGACATTTTTAGGTGTTTTTCTGTACACCATACACTGCCAAAATGTTTGTTTTAACTTTTTCAAAGCAAAACTGTTACAGTATTATATTTGAATGTTTTTTTCACTGCCCTCTTGTTTCTCTATGATCAACAAACAGTGACCTGCAACTTTTTGGCGAGTATTAGACATGTTTTAAAAATTGTCATTACAGTACATGAAAACATTTGCTGACTTTGTTTATTGTCATTTGCTCATATTTAACAAATTGAACTGTTATTTACATTTGTAACCAATAGCATTGCATTTTAGTCATTATTATAAATGTTGACAGACCTAAAGAAGTTCAATTGTTAGTGCTTAATATTCATTGAAATGTGCTTTGACAAAACTGCTCTCTAAAATCCGGAAAATTTAAAACATCTCAATCCCCAAGGTTGCCAGATTTTAAAGAGTTTGCTGTATATCCTATACTAGCTGAAAGTACCCGGCGTTACCTGGGCTATGCCAGACGTCTTTGGCGAATAAAATTATGTGTCATATGGTAACACAATCATTTCAACTTTTGCGCATTTTTTCATGTTCATAAAAACAATACTTTCCCCTATACTACATATGTAGAAAGTAAAAATCCTATCACATACAGACAGACCGACAGACATCGCAAAAATAGTCAGAATGTGTTCAGGGGGCCTCAAAACGTGTATTTCCATTGAAATCTTGAATTCGAATTTTTTCATGAAAACAAAACTTTCTCTATACTACGTAAATGGACAAAGTAAAAACTAATTCTGAGATCTCTCTGATATCTTTGAATTGGACCAGGATGGTCCATGGAGATCCGGAGGGAATGGTAGCATATGTGAGAGTAATAGGATTTCGAGTTCAACAATGCAATCAGTTGGCAAGGCGACTTCTCCTAAAAAACGTTAAATTTTGTGAATATGATATTAAAACATTAAATTCCAGAAATTTCGATTTGAAGGTAATAAAAGACGATAAGAATAAGAATCTATTGTCATTTTTCTTTAATGCAGTCCTAGTCTGGAGATCGAAGGCCGAATATGTGAATTTTAATAAGCAAAAGAAAATAAGCTTGCAGGTTGAAATATCAATTTCTTCATGTTATCTTATGGGGAATGGAAATCATTCTCAGGAATCGAACCCGAGTCAATTTTAGAAAATTATTTTGTAAATGACTTTTTCTTTAAGAATCAAATATTCCCACCAAATGTCAATCTTCTAGCTACTCGGAAAGTTTGTTAAAGATAGCATTACAGTTCCGCTTTCCCACCCACCGATGAGGAAGTCATTTTTATATATATCCTATATATGTAAGAAGCAGCTATTTATAATTATATATATATAAACTTAAGGAAAAGAAAAGGTAGTGATGAGGGTGGCAACAAGTTGTTGAGGGAAGCCCATTGGACACTTACCAAGTTGGGGACAAGTTGGCAGGCTGCTGAGGGCATCGAAGAGGCACGTAAAACACACGAACACAAAAAACATGCAAGCTTATCTGGCCTATGCCCTTCTTCAGCGAAAGAATATCTGTATATGTATATATATAGTTAAAAGGCCTACAAAACCCTTAATCCGGCCCTGGAAACTAGGCCAATGCAAGATATTCAGAACAAATCCATATAGATGGCATCACATAACAGAACAAGGAATCACAGCAAAAGGACGCGGGAAAATAAAAAAATCAGAAATTTCCAACCGGGTATATCCGGGCATAGCAGTTAAATCCAATGATGTTGAAAAATATTTAAAATGAAGAAAAACAAACTATGTGGACAATTTAAGAAGCAGTAGGTATATTATAGGATAGAAAAATACATGTTGTGCTGGCATAGGTTTTATTTAGATTTCACTGCAATTATCCTTAATTAAATATCTCACCTGGCTTCCCAAATGTGTATTTGTATGCCTCAATATCCTCTTCCGTTATTCCATTGTTTTTGTTGGCACTTTTCATCATCTTAAACATAGCCATATCATCGGTTCTGGCATATAGTTCTGGAAGATATGGGAGTTGAAAGAAAAATATGTACCTGAAAAGAAAATGGAGGATTTTTCATTTAACTACACAAATTACCGTATTAGTCCGAATATAGTCCTTCCCCCTTTTGGACTACATTAGCACCCAAAAAATTAGCAAATGAAAATATCACCGCCAACACTAAGTATAGGTAACAATTAATGCCCTCACTTGATTTGATTGTTTTACGGAGAATTTCTTGATACATATTCCTCAATAACTCAATTCTTTTTGTTCACTCTTTGGAATCCTTGCCTTAACACTAGGTTTACCAGGGCTACCTCCATTTACCAGAGCGGTCATTTTGACTGCTACTCGTTAAAGCTGAGCATTTCCTCGATCATTTCAGACAGTTTACAGAGAAATGTTAAATGATTTATTCTTCCTTTATAAAGTAGGAAACATGTAAAGCAACAAGAATTACAGAAACTTTATGGATATTACAAGTAATTATTTCCAAATGTCTTTGGGTGAAACGTTTTGTGGGTGAACTGGATTGTGGGCGAAAAACCTATGGGTGAAAAGGCATAGGTGAAAGGTCTTTGGATGAAACTTCTTGTGGGTGAAGTGTCTGTAAGTGAAACGTCCCATGGGTGAAGAGTGTATGGGTGAAATGACCATAGGAGAAGTGTCTCTGGGTGAAACGTCCCATGGGTGAAGTGCTTTGGATGAAACGTCATGAAATTGAATTTATACTTCAAAAATAAGAAACCTCATTCTTTGAGCTATAGAACTGTTTTTGTCCCGTGTTTCCATTTCAATTTTAACTAATTTAAAAATTGTAATTTTATAAAGCCCTGTGCCAATTTCCATGCTTTTCTTATGGAGGGTATTAAATGAAAAACTGGGGTTGGAAAAACCCCCTTAAAAATAAAATTTTTTGGGGATTTTATATTTTTACCATCAGTGGTATCATGCCAAATCTCAGGTCTATAGCCATTCTAGAAATACTTAAACATTCATATCTTCCAATATCCCATGTATGAAGCAGCTATTTATAATAGATAAAATACATTTCTTAGAAGTAGTTAATGATGGACAGAAAATAAATACCTACAGAGGAAGTTGTGTATATTATTAACTGTCTATTTATATGGTTAAATGTCATATTAATGACATGTATTCAGTCAAAATTTCTTCAGTTACATCTTACCAAGACATAAAGAACTGCTTTTTATACTTCTTTACAACATCTATGTATGCTCGAGTGTGAGGAGCATTCATGATGATGTATCTTTCCACCATTTGTGGATAAAAGTTCAAAAAACTCCATCCAATGGCACCTCCCCAATCATGCGACACCATAATGCAGCTTTTTTTACCTAAAAAAGAAAACATTATTTTAAGAGCGATTTTTCATGGACAGTTCAATTTTATCTACTCACATGTGTTGGAATTGTATAAAATGGATTTTAATGCAAAAAATTTAAATCCAGGTAAGAAACACTTTTGGTTGTGATCAAAACTAAAAATGGCTACAAAGATTGAATTTTACCAATAATAAATGTAAAACTTCTTTTAAAATGAAATATCAAACTCAAATTGTAGGGTGGAATACAACTCGGAGGTTATTGCAGTTGTCTATATTGTCGATTTTCACATATTATAGGTAAAGAATAACCCAAAAAAATATGCATGTTTATTCTAACAGTAACAAACTCACCACACTAGAAAATAGTAATTCAGCACCGACAATATTCTATCAATTCAGTAGCTAGCATATTTTAGTAGTACATATATCATAACTCGATAAATGATTAGCTGCAAGTTCTAATAAAGGCAGAGCAAAGTTTCAAATCAGTTTACACTATGCCAGTTTCGTTAAATGAGTTCATTTAACAGATATGATTGAAAATTGTGTTGGTTGCTCTGATTATTAAATTAAAAAATGAGAAATAATACATGTGAGGGATATTGTTGAATTTATCTGTCATTGATAACAGATTTAAAAGAAGGGTTTAGCACTACAGAAATATGATAATGTTGAAAAGGAAGGACTTGCTGTAAGAAAGAATAATACTCACGCACACTCTAGACCTAGACACAACCGTAGGTTTATGTGACATTACTCCTATCCAGGGACCCAATGGTCACACAGCATGAGCATCTCACGTACATAAATAATATAATAAATAAAATAATACTTGCCAGTAAACACCATTCATCCATCTTTAAACAAATTTGAGGGATGTTACTCCATGGCAGGGACTATACCAATAACACAACGAGCACACATGGGCTTAGGGATGATTAAACCTCTCCAGGGACCCAGTTAAAGATGCACTCACAGACATAGAGTATTTCAATTATTTAATTCATCATCATAGGTAGTCTGTCCGTAGACAGGTCCGTGATTATTCTTGGTTAAACCTGGTTCTCCATATACTCCTATTTTCCGCTGTTCTCTTCATATCTTGATAACTCTCTTTCCCTTTCAAATCGTCTATCAGCTGAAACCTTTTCCTACCTCTTTCCCTTTTCTCATCTAGTTTTCCTTCTAACACATCTTTAATCATACTCTCTCTCTCCTCAGGTAATGTCCAACCCAGTTTGCCTTCCTCTTTCTAATAGTCTGTATAATCATTCGCTTCTCTCCTACTCTTCGTAGCACTTCATCGTTTTTCATCCTATCTGTCCATTTTATCTTCAACATTCTCCTCCAAGTCCACATTTCAAAGCTTTCCAAATATTTGATGTCATTTTTCCTTAGCGTCCATGTTTCTGCCCCATACAATGCTATACTCCATACGTAGCATTTTATCAACTTCTTGCGGATATCTTCCCTTATATTCCCTGTAAATAGTTGTTTCTTTCTCCTGAAAGCCGCTTTTGCTTTTCCTATTCTAGTCCTGATCTCATCCGTACATTTTGCTTCTCGTGTTATGATGCTTCCAAGGTATTTATATTCTGAAACTTGTTCTAAAGGCTTTCCCCCAATACTTATGTTCAGATTCTCTTCTTTGCCCGATATTCGAATGACCTTGGATTTTTCTGTATTTATTTCCATACCGTATTTTCTACTTGTTATCACTAGTCTATTTATCATTTTTTGTAGCTCCTCTTCTTTCCTTGCTAGAAGTACTTGATCATCTGCGTATTTTACTGTTCTTATAATCCTTCATCCCATTTTGAAATCTCCTGTGCCTTCTAAAGCTTCTTGCATTAGACTTTCTCCATATATATTGAATAGGGTTGGCGATAGACAGCAGCCTTGTCTTACTCCTCTACCGATATTTATTCCACAGGTGTCCACATTCTCAAACCTGACCTTTACAATTTGATTCACATATAGATTCCTAATCAGTCTCCTGTCTTTCCAGTCTACACCTATATCCTTTAATATCTTCATCAACTTTACTCAGTTTACTCTATCAAAGGCCTTCTGCCAGTCTACGAAACATGCACAGATATCTTGACTGTACTCTATTGCCCTTTCTGATATGATTCTAACTACTCCTATAGCATCTCTAGTTCCTCGACCTTTTCTGAAACCGAATTGATCTTCCCCTATTATTTCTTCTGCCTTTTTCTCCAGCCTTTTATTAAGAATCCTCGCGATGATCTAAGAAAAGTGTGACAGAAGGCTTATCGTTCTGTAATCTTTACACTGCATTGCCATTGGCTTCTTCTTTAGAGGGATCATTGTTACTTCTAGGAAATCCCGAGGCCACCCTCCCGTGTCGTAAATCTTATTAATTAATTTTGTGATCGCTTTTAGTCCTTCTGATCCTATGACTTTAAGTATCTCAGCCGGTATTCCATCGCTGCCCATGGCTTTCCCCTTCTTTAGTTTCACTATCGCTTTTTCTACTTTGCTCTCCATAATACTTGGTCCTAAGTTGTCTTCTTCAATGTTTTCCTCATCTTCCAGTTCTATTTTTGCCGCTCCTGCCTGTTTGCTGTATAATTCCTTAATGTATTCTTCCCATACCTGTGCCACATCCTTTGTTTCTGAGACTATCTTCCCATCCGTATTCATAATTCCCAAACCATGAATTCCATTAGATTTCTTATCTTCTAACTCGAGTGCTCTAGTGTACATCATATCGTACCATCCTAACTTCTCCATTTGTTCTATTTCATCACATTTTCCTTTTATCCAATTTTCTCTAGCTTTATCTGTTACCCTTCTCAACTCATTGTTTATATGCCTATAGTTGGCTCTACCTTCTTCAGTGTTAACGTTTTTCCATTTTTGTCTCTCATTCATTTTCTCCAGCATTTCCTTAGTGTTCCATGGTTTTCTGATTTTCTTCTCTTGTTTTCCAATCTCATTATCCAAGGTATCCTTGATACTGGTTTTAATTTAATTTAATAACCTAATAATAATTTCATAATTTAAGTAGAGTGGAACTTCCATAACTCGAACGTCTATAACTTGAATTATCCATAACTCGAAGTGAATTAATTTTACTGGGCAAAATAGAAATGAGAAAAACATTTCCATAAGTCAAATTTTCTATACCTAAAATATTTTTTTGTTTTCCTTGAAGTTCAACTTATGGAATTTCCACTGTACTCTGTGTAAATCACTTGTCTGTATGAAGATGGATGAATGGTGGCCACTGGCAAGGATTATTTTCCTGTAAACCCAAGTGTTTTGTGTAAGGTAGGCATGGCACATGGCTGTATTGTCCTTGGAGAGGAGTAACCTACGTAAACCTATGCATGTGTCTAAAGCATGAGTATTGTACTTTTTTTTTACTGCAATTAGAGTCCCTCTTTTTCAACTTTGATAACAAGCTTAGAAATATATTCATATTATAAAAATTGCTATTTATGAGGCATAACTAGCAGAACAAGGAAAATGAATATGTACTTGCAAAATTTTCTTGCTCCAATACCCAAAAAAAAATTAACAATTCCTGTGAGCTAACAGACGATATCTCCACTTATATCTCAATAACACAAGAATTTTCTCACCAAGTCCTTCAATGAGCTCTTTAATATCCTCAACCAGGACAGATTTTTTGTATTTGCCAAGTTCAACAGGTTTTTCAGAATCTCCATAGCCTCTCATGTCAACTGCAACAGTCCTGCAATTTAAAAAAATCAAGAACATAAAATTAGAATTTAATTCTATACCAATCATATTGAGTATGAGTTGCATGGTGCAATGTTACCACTGTAATGTTCATTAAAACTCATGCTATACTACAGTGAGCTTCCATAAACGATGCTAAAAACTCCTCCTTGAAGCATAAGAAGTAGCATAAATTAAAACTTGCACTTGGATGAAGTTCATAGAAGGTCCTATTACAAATGTTGGTAGAGAAATTTCCATTACTTCAAGCAATGACCCGCACCAAACAAACATTCTGAACAAGTTTTAAACTTGAGGAAAACACCCAATAGAATGCAGCATGATATATGGTTTATGTGATCTGACATACTGATGGCAAAGCAGAAAATAATCTAAACCAGTATGACGACTTTTTTAAACTGCTCAGTCATTACAATGAATTTATAAAATACTCTTTAAAAATGAGCTACTTATACAAATGCGATTTGGTTTATTTATTGTATTCATTTTTTACAAGTAGTATCTAATATAAATACTTTTAAAAAATCACTAAGATATTAATAGTTCAGAAACTTCTTGGGAGATAGTTTCCTGTGCTCCATTTACATTTGTAATGAAATAGTTGGACTAATGGAAATCTTATAAGCGCTTGTTTTGTTCCACAAGGTAGACAAAGACTAATAAAGCCCGAGTCATCTTGCACAATTAATAAAGCAGGCTTCCCAAAAATGGCACTAAAACATGACTGCCACTCAACAAAAGTTGAGAATGCACTACCTTTATGGCAAATAATTTTATAGCGACAAATGTAGCCATGTTAGTCCGGTGAGCGCGACCTAATGCTACAACTCATCTGCATTTAAACAACTGATGGAATGCTTTAGTGTTATGCGCTAGATAACTCATTCTAAAACAAATCGCAATGAGTTTTTTATTGGGTACAACTGATATTACTCACTTTTAAATCATTCAAAACTTCAAACCAGAATTTCATGGTCAGAGAAAAAGTTAAATGAATTAGAACCACCAATAACAAAAGTTACGGAAACTCACCAATAATCTTTGGAAAACTCTTTTATCTGGTGTCGCCATGAGTACCAAAATTCTGGAAATCCATGAACGAACAACATCAAAGGTCTACTTCTGTCACCCTTTTCTACATAATGAAGTTTTATACTCTAAAATTAAAAGCAAACAAAACAATTTATTAGCAATACTCTTTAATGATTTCCAAAATTGCACAGAGATAGGAAATGAAATAAATACAAACTTTCAATTTGATATAACGGTGATTTCCAAGATTAGAATCCGTCAGACATGCGGGCGCAGAATCGCGTACTTTAACATCGAAGATATTCTTTGAGGGATTTCGGATCCAAATAAAAAGCAACCGAGCTAATGCTAAAGACGCATAGAAGATTGACAAGCAAAAGACATACAAATGCAATAAAATAGAATTCATGTTTAGAGCCATTTCTAAACGACTGAATCTCGAAATAAACCGCTCTTTAACAGGTCTCACATTACGCTGCGCCGATTACAAGCCCGACGCGATGACGGTGCATGATTGATAACCTCCTTTCGTTATTGGACTAGTCTTTGCTCCTTTCTATCTTCAACGAGAAAAGAAATCCAAGACGCCTCTGGCGGCATCGTAAGAAAACAACTTTAAACGCTTATGCCCGCGATCATAACTTTTGTATATGCAACACAATCTTTCGTAAACCTCTCTTTTTAGAGTTGTATTTGTGAAGGTATTGAAATTTTCAAGCTTTAACGTTTATTTTGAGAGTTCTATATGTATTTTTCAAATACATATAGAACTCTCAAATAAAACTGAAACTGAAAGTTATAGTGAAAACGGATTTAGGATGTTTTGAGCGCATGTGTTTGCTGGGTGACTCGTTGACATTTATAAATAATAAGAAAGGAGTAAATGGAAAAAGCATTGCATTGTGAAAGCCATAAATTATTAATACTTTTACTATTTTCTGGAATTAGTTGTCTAAATTTAAAAACATTTTAAGTTATTGAATATGAACAAAATTCACTTGGAAAGGCTGCACTTTATGGAAAGATTTGATTCCATAATAGAAATAAAACAAATTAAATAAATAATTTTATTATTTTTGTTTTTTAAGTTTCTCCATTTTTCTTTAGCCGTAACTAACGTGTCATGTATTACTTGAAGTTCATTTACTAGAACATTTTCTTTGCCGCTTATAACTAATTCATTTTCTGCATTTTCAACAAGAAGTTTTTTTGTTTTTTTTTGCAAGACTTCACTCGTAACAACGCTTCTCCTTTTAAAATGTTAAATTTTGGATACTACAAACTTTTATCTGTTGCATTAATGCATTGCAGAAGCTTATTCCAAGTTACTGTGATTGAAGTAATATCATATTTTTCAAAACGCCATGTTTCGCTTCGCGTTTGTCAGAATTCTTTGCAACAGAAGATTTTTTTCAAAGCTCTATTTAATATCGTTTAAACAAATTCTAAGTACTATTACGGCATCAGATCGTGCAGACTATATAGTGTCACTGAGATTTTTTTAAAGAATTGAATTTTATTTTGCTAAAGATTTTTTTAAGGTGCCCCATCGACTAGTAGATACAGAAAAAAACTCACAATTCCTGAACAAAATAAAAAAATTAGAAGCTGTTAGACATGTTTTTTATATATTTATATAACGCCTTATGGTCCTTAAAGAAATCTCTATTGTTTTTATTTAGATAGAGTTTACTCAATTCATTCGCAGTTACCTCGTGATTTTTTTCAGCAGCTTTTATTATCAGTTAGATATAATCTATGTCTAGACTAAAGAGCAATGGTGCAAAAATGGCGGTACGTCGTCGATGTCCTTGCGGCTCACAGAGAATTTTACATCATAAGTTTAATTTTAAACAATCTTTTACCATAAAGTTTAATTTGTTAATCCATAAAGTGACCCTTGTAGAAGAGAACTAAGTGCAGTAACATGGAAATAAAAGTAACATAAATAAGGAGGAATAATTACTTCTTATAAAAGTGACATCAGGAAAGTTGCCGTAGTTGTTATGAGGATGTTTTGAAAAGTGGTTCACAATTACAGGTATACCCAAGTCACACGCTTCTCCGGTGCGAAGCAGTTGTTGACTGACTGTGTGTATTAAGGGGCCCCTAGACGATTAATAATATTGTCAATACGCCTATCAATAATATTGACGAGGCGCATTGAAAGGGCATATTGACCGTTTAGCAGGGGTTCAAACGCATTGTCAATTTATTGAAGCGTATTGATAGAAATTTTGATTGAAGCGCATTGACGGGAGCCATATTGATGCGCGCATTGACGTTTAGGAGGTTTAGTTGTCAATATTTCGTCAGTCTCAACTCGGACGTCGTACAGGCAAAATGTCTGACGCACCGAAAGAAAATTCCGACGCGGAACGAGACTTTACGATGTTTCTTATTACGTTATACCGTGATTGCCCAGAACTGTGGAAAGTGAAATCGAAAGATTATTTCAACCAAAATAAAAAAACATTTCTCAGCAAAAAATAGTTGACGCGTTGATTCAGTTCAAACCGGATTTCACCGTTGAAAAATTCAAGAAGAAAATAAACATTTTACGCACCAATTCCAACAAAGACTTCAAGGCAATTGAAAATGCGAAGCGGTCAGGTGCATCAACCGACGAGATCCCAAAACCGAAGACCTGGTATTTCGACGATATGCTGTTTATAAAGGACCAACTAGAAATAGCAGAAACTGAAAGTTCAGAGGTAAGTAAATTTCAAGTACATCTTATTCTACTTCTTTTCTTCTTTGGTTTTTTCATTTTACACACTGCCAAAGTCAAGGCAAGAAACGCCACATCTGTATTGGAAACCATTTCACCTAATTTCAAAAATAAACACGTGAAAATCGCCACCTCGTCACAAAATAGAGTACACAACCGATTTTCAAAACAACAGTGCGTAGTCGCCGTATTGATAGCTAGATTGACGAGATTATTGAAGCGTATTGACGGGAGTTTCAATATTATTGTCTACCTACATTGACAATATTATTGATCGTCTAGGGGCCCCTTTTAAAGTTGTTTCAATATTGCTCTTCAATTGTTTTATCGCTTAGGCTAGTATATTGCTTCAGTTTTTCGGTTTTTTTTAGGAACTACTTTGATATGACATCTGCAGATACAGTTCCGTCCCTTTAGCTGGAAATGGTACTAGTGGAAAACATTTTATTATAAATAACTTACAATGTATTATACGTTTGGCGACTAGTAAAATGAATCCTGACATTCCAAAGTTTGTTAATTCAAAATTGTTTGGCCTTTATTATAGTGCGGTCCACGGTTAAATAAAAACCCTCAAGTGCGGCTTGCGGATTTAAAAAGTTTGTGCGTCCTTCTCTATAACATTTAGCCTTGACGATAAGATTGCCAACTTTTAAATAGGGAAATACGGGACAGCCGCAACTTTTAAACAGAGAAATACGGGACAACGTATTTTCGGAGAGCGTGTAAGAATTTTTTTTAGTTATTTAAATTTTTATTTAAATATACGTAGGTACAAATATCAGGAGTATCAATTTTAAAATAATAAAATTAAACACACGTTTACTTTTTCCACTCGTACTTATTTTCTTAGTTAAAAGTTATAGCAAACTGAAAAATCACAACATGTCACATCAGAATTAATAGACAGGGATACGATCAATGCTTTCGTAGTAAAACTATTCAGTGTTGACACATCTAACTCCTCTTTAGATACGCTATTGACTCAATAAAAGAATGTAGATTAAAACTATCACAATAGTAACCTTCTTTCATTAAATCATAAAATCCAATTCATTGAACCCATGAAATAATTTCCTTTTTTATTCTAATCTACGCTCATTTAATTGAAGCAGCTTCAGTGTTTGTGGCGGTGTTTAAAGGCGCGTTAACAGCTTATCTATTAGAGACTGTAATTTGAAGTTTCAGTATTAATATGTTTGATAGCTAAATGTGAATTCTGCCTTTGTAAACATGAAAATAAAGAAGGTAGGAACACATAACATTGAGTCTTATTATTCCATCCATATAATCCAGGATCACTTTTTTATACTTTCATAGGTAATGTAGCAAGCTAGATAAAAGAGGAAGCACAATTTAAATTTACGGGAAAAACAGCGTCCCTTATAGAGTCCGTCCGGGACGAGGGAAAGAAAGTAACAAGTAGGGAGCACACGGGTTTCCCGTGGTGCAGAAGTGCTTTTCGTGTAATTCGCCGTTGTATAATCGTATATTAATGCATTTGCTTTGAAATCAGAAAATTATTTTTTCCTTGTATTGTGGTAGCCCTGCTTTTTAGATCCGTTCTAAACATGTTCATTTCGTTTTGCCATCCTATACTCGCCCTACAAATGAAATTTCTTTGAAATCGGTTCAGCCAACACCTTCGAAGTTTGTAGTTAGAGAAAAATTCTAACCTTGATATTGTGGTAGCCCTGTCTAGTCGACACGGTTGAAATATGCTGTTTTGTTTATTTATTTATATGAAGATTCATCATCATCATCATCATAGGTAGTCTGTCCGTAGACAGGTCAGTGATTATTCATGGTTAAATCTGGTTCTCCATATACTCCTATTTTCCGCCGTCCTCTTCATTTCTTGATAACTCTCTTTCCATTTAAAATCGTCTATCAGCTGAAACCTTTTCCTACCTCTTTCCCCATTTCCATCTAGTTTTCCTTCTAACACGTTTTTAATCATACTCTCTCTCCTCAGGTTATGCCCAACCCAGTTTGCCTTCCTCTTTCTAATAGACTGTATAATCATTCGCTTCTCTACTACTCTTCGTAGCACTTCATCGTTTTTCATCCTATCTGTCCATTTTATCTTCAGCATTCTCCTCCAAATCCCCATTACAAAGCTTCCCAAGTGTTTGATGTCATTTTTCCTTAGTGTCCATGTTTCTGCCGCGTACAATGCTATACTCCATACATAGCATTTTATGAACTTCTTGCTGATATCTTCCCTTATATTCCCCGTAAGTATTCTTCTGAAAGATTATATATAACATATTTGGTTAAAATCCATGCGGTCAGTTCTCTAGAAATACGCGTAAAAGAATTTTTATTTTGCTTTTTATTGTGGTAGCCCTGCTCGTTAGCTCCGATTTATACATCTTGATTTTATTGTGGTATATTGTACAAATCTAATGTGCAAAATTTTGTTGAAACCTGTTCAGCCAATTCCTTCCATATCCTTAATTACTGAAAGAGTTTAAATTGTAATTGTGGCTCCCCTGTTTGACTGATTCAGTCTAAATATGTTAATATGGTTTTGCATGTATGTGTACATTATAAATATTAAATTTGGTTAAAATTGATGTGGACAATTCAACACAAATACCTGTAAAAAAGAAATTTTTTAATACTTGTATTGCGGCAGTCCTGGTTTTGATATTATTATTATTGTTTTACCTTTGTATTTCACAGCTTTTGAGCTAATTATTATTATTATTATTATTATTTAAACTTAGTGCTACAAGTTGGCGATCTGCCAGGTGATAACATAAAGAAACCTCGTAGGTCTCTCACACATCCAACAACGAGATCTAAAGACAAAAAATAAGACAGCAATAAAAAGATCTATAATAATGACATAACAAAAATATTACCCATAAGAAATATCACTGCAACCAAGAAAATTCAAAAGTTTCAAAAAGGAAGGAGAAATATTTTTTAAAAAATCACTAAAGAATCACAAAATCACAGAAAAATCACAAAACAGCTTTACATCTATTCCTAAAAACATTTACACTCTTTGGGAAGAGCTCCAATAGTTCAGCAGGCAACTCATTCCAGTCAACAATAGTTCTGTTTAAATATGAATATTTTTTTTACATTTGTTTTTTGTTTTCTACACTTAAATTTGTATTTGTGATCATTTTTCCCTTTAAAAGATGGTTCTTCCACCCCCTTGTGTAACTCACTCCATGCTGCCTCCATATTTATTACATTATAAAAACCACAAAGTCTACTCCGTTTCCTTCTCCTTTGCAAGCTCTCCCAGCCCAGTATTTCTAGCATCTTCGTCACGCTATCCGTTTTCCTGTGCCTACCCAATACATATCTGGCCGCCTTTCTTTGAACCTTATCCAGCTTCCTGATATGCCCTTCTTCGTGCGGATCCCATACCAAGGAGCCATATTCTAATATCGGCCGAACTAGAGATTTGTATGCTTTCTCCTTTGTAGCTGGACTGCTTCCTTTTAGATTCCTCATAACCCAGTGCAGCATTTTGAAAGCTTTCCTTTTTATGAAATCGACATTTAATCCCCATCCTAGATCTTTTGATAAATAGACACCTAAATATTTACAATGATCACTTTTTGGTAATCATCTTGATTTTGATTGAATGAAGCGATCCGAAGATCCTATGCAGACAGGCATAAGCTGTAAAGTTGGGAATAATTTTGAAACGAAAAAAAGTCTGCTATGACCGGGAATCGAACCCGGGTCTTCAACTTGCCGGGCGGATATTCTACCAACCAAGAAAAAATCCGCGTTCATAAGCGAAAAATTGATCTGCTACGATAGTTCAGTGGTAGAATATCCGCCCGGCAAGTGGAAGACCCGGGTTCGATTCCCGGTCATAGCAGACTTTTTTCTCGTTTCAAAATTATTCCCATCTTGATTTTGTTTTTTTTATGTTGCATACCTCCTTCATACAAAATTTCGCTGAAATCGGTTCATCCAATTACTTTCAAATTTATAATTACCGAAAAGATTAATTTAGCAATTTTGGCACCCCTGCTCAGTCGATTCGGTCGAAATATATCATTTCGGTCATTAATTTATGTGGAAATTGTATGCACCAAATTTGGTTGAAATCTGTTAAGCCAATTCTTCCTTGATAAATGCGTACGGACGGACATCACGAAGAAAATAGTGCTTTTCAACATTGACGAAAAGCACTAAAATACGGGAAATACCGTATAATACGGGCAACCCTGCTTGACGAAGATGAATGACATTTTTGAAGATTCTTTTTCTTTACATTTTCTTGAAATATATCTCACTGTAGAACTTGGGCTTCAAGTTATTTCTTCAATTTCCCGCCCCATTTTTCGTGATTCGGAAACCCTAAATTTACGCCTTCTTATCGAGTTCCTTTTTTTTAACATGATATTAAATTCAAAATTATATTTACACTTTTCCCGCTGTATTTTCCGTCACAGATGGGAAAATCTAGTCATTCTCTTCCCACATTTTTCCTCAATAAAAATAGTTATTTAAACTACAAACGGAGAGTCATTTTAAAAATACCTATAAGCAAGATATATTAACTCATATGAACAGTTTATTTATTTAATCCTGGTCTCTGATTACCTATTAAAATAATTTGCATTTTTGACGTGGCCAAATAATTCTGTCCTCGACTGTGTATATATAAGTAGGTATATTTCTTTTTCGCCCGCTATATGGTCTACGCACGTCCTCCCTCCATTCGCTACGCGCCTTGATTATCGCTCGCCATTCTCGGTAAAGTCGTTGGAAATGAGAAGTAACTATTTACAGACCAACAATTCATTTGCTAAGCCTACTCGAGAACTGATTTTTATTTTATTTTTAAACGGGTAAAGATTTATTCCAACGCGGTCAAAATGACAGTGCGCGACGTTACAAAATATGTACCTCTTATTGGTTCGAGTCCGACGCGGCTTATCGACTCATCTGAGACTCTTAATGCGGCTCATCAAAGCAACCGCGACCTTAAATGTGGCTCGCCGAGGTACTCGGAATTACTAATGCAGTCCGCCATAGGGAAAAGTTTTAACAAATTATTATAGGCAAACGTAAATTATATTATAACGTATGTATATTATAACAAACTCAAGTAAATGCCGTCAAAAACGACGGGACAATTGTTATTTATTGGTTTTTAAACAGAAAGAAAAGACAAAAATACTAAAATACGAAATCAACTTATTCATCAAATAACCATATTTTACCGTTGCTACTAACGCAACATTTTCATCTCTCTCTCTGCCCTCCTATTGTTCAGCTCTCCCTCCCTCCCATTCACCATTTGTCCCCTCTTTCTCTCTCTCTTCCTCACTGGCTGTTAGATATTATACGGTGATTTCAGCGCTCGTCTGTTTTAAACTGAAAGAATAGTTGAAATAGATTCAGCCGTTATTAAGTTATTCGACATTCTTTGTGAAATTCTCCTCTCACACCGTTTGCGCAGGAAATCCGCATGCTAAGGTCCCTCGCGAGCTATAACTTTAATATATTGAGAGATTATAGATTCTTATGCAAAAGTATCGTACTCGTTGCCGTGGTATTCTTCATCGTTTGTTTAAAAACAATTTTTTGCACTAATACGACATGGATTTTAATTTCGTGTCCGAAAAAACAATCTTCATTCTTCCAGCTAGATTTTTTATGTCCGGAATTCGTATCTCAGTTTTAACCAATATAAAAAGGCGATTTTATGAAGGCCCGTACTGATTTCCATGCTTTTATTATGGGCTTAAGAATGAACAGGAGTGGAAATATGCGTACATAATGCGTGCATACATTCGAGGCAGAGGCGTTCTTTACGATTTGTGCAATCATGCCAAAAAAAGATAAATATTAATGGATTAGTACAGTGCGTGCGCACGAAAGAAAATCAAAATTAAAAATTTCCAAGTTCAAACTGAATTACGACTTTCTCGTTTGATTTTGTTGAAATCGGGTACTCCTTCGATAAAAATGTACCAAACAAAACCTATGCTATTTTACTTGATCTGCAATTTTGTTTGAACACTTTTTTGTTATAAGTGATACTGTGCGAGATATAATGAAAAGTTCATTTTTTGTCACCAGTAAAGTGGCACTGCCGATTAGGCCACGTAAACCATTCATGTCATTTTCTTAGTTTCCTTGCCCCTATGTCCTAAATGCCAAATTTCATCAACATCCGCCCAGTAGTTTCTGAGATGAAACGTCTCCCGTAAACCTTGGTTGGCTGACCTGCTGTCCCTGGCGCTGGCCTTAAAGCCCCTACACAGCAGTAGGAGTGTCTGGATGTATGGGTGAGATTTTTATGTTTTCAATTTTTAATTTTTTAATTTTTAAATTTAAAAAATCTTTTTCTCCCATTCCCTTACTTTAGTGGAGTACCTCAATTTTATTATTTTATTACGGCATTTGGAGATTTTTTTACCTTTTATATGTTTACAAGGAAATACGTTCAATTGCACAATAATTTCCACGGACTGGCTCTTTTTAGCTTTCACTTTTTCACCTTTAAACCTGCGTTGTTGCATTAACGTCAACTTGGAATGCGCAAGTCTAAAGGTTTTATCACCAAGGCACAATAGATTTGGAAATCATCTCCTCAACGCTTCCGCCAATTTCCTTTTTTCGTGACTTTCATCTTTGAGGGAACTTGGGACTTTGAAATATTATCTCGACCCCGATTTCAGATTAAACTTGAAGATAACTTCAGAAATAAGATAAGTTTTGATGCGATAACATCGTCTAACTCATACCCTTCTTGAAATAAATACAAGAGTACATTTCGTTGCTCCAGATGCTTGAAATAACGTCTCGATGCTAAAATAATTATGGTTTTGGTTACTTTCCTTTAAAAGTGACCATAATTTAATCACCATATCTTCAGATTTATCAGCGGTTATTCTATAGAGATGAAGGAAAGGAATAAATAGTTGCCAGAGCCCACCCCCCAGTTGCCTCCCGACCAGTGGCGCAACCAGAGGAGTGGCAACCGTGCATTTGCCTCTCCCAAGGTCGGAGGTGTCTTATCAAAATTAGAGTATGCGAGAGTCAGGTGTAAAGAGAGTGGATGGAACAGTGGCGGCTCGTAGCTAAAATTAGTGGGGGTGCTGCGCATCTTTTTCATAAACTGGGGGATGGCTACTGAAGTACTGACATTAAGCTTAAGGAATATATATTGTACTACAAAAATAAAGAAAGAATTAAAGAAAAAAGGATTCGTTATATTAAATGTTATCGATAATATCAAGTGGAAATAGGGGGTGCTGCAGTTCCGCAGTGCCTATACACGAGCCGCCACTGGGATGGAAGGTGTCAAAATTAGAATCAGTACCTTTCTTCATTAGCTTCTATTATCACACGGAGGTCTTGCGGAAAAATCAACAAAAACAAGTGCTCAAATAATAATGTGTTGAAGTATCAGTACCTTTTCCCCTCCCCTCCCTCTCTTCCCACATACTAAATTTATGAACTGCCTCCGACACTGCGACATTCGCATTTCTCCCACGGCCTTCTTTCGATACGACTGAATTCGGGATCCACTCTGCCTTAAAACACTCCCAACTCCCAATTTAATAAGAACATATCAAACTTTCATCGGTCGATATGTCGTCTGCCGATTCGAAATTTACGAATCGTTTTTTTGCGATATCGAATCGAATCTTTAAATCCGGTTCGAATTCGAATCGAATCTCGAAGTTTCGCAGGGCCCTAGTTGAATAGTATATCTCTCAACTATTTTAATAAAAATAATAAAATTTGTTTTTAATGGGGCTATTAAATTTAAAGCAATTATTATAATAACTAGCTGGCGTGCGTCACACATGTGACGCAAATCGAAGACAGACTTCTTGTTATAGAAATAAAACACTTCATTTTATCTAACTACAGTAAAATCTCGATACAACGTATCTCTACGGAGCCGGAATTTTTATACTTTACACTGAAAGTACGGTATAATGAAACTACCCATAAGGAATACAGCGGAAAAGGAAAATAACAAAAAGATTATGTATGTATTTCAACACTACTTTATTACTTCATAAAATAATCTGAAATTTTCTTTTGTTTCATCTTTTTTTAGAATGTGAAACTTAACGTATGTTTCTACCTCATCAAATGATTTAAATAATGTCTCGGGCGCATCTTCAGATTTCATAATAAATGCCTTTAATTTATCAAACAACTCGGATGCCTCGAACAATGTTATTGATCACGTCACACTTGTATCAACCTCTATCTCATCTTCAGACTCACTGCTTATTTCCTTACCTGGCTCAATAATGCTCTCTAAAATGGCAGCATCCGTTAATAAAGGCGTGGTTTCCAAATTGTTATCAACATCATTAAACTCTTCAAACGTCAGTAAAGAATCAAGTTGAAGTTTTGAGGAGATATCTTTCCAAACCATTTCGGAAACATTGAAATCTTCTTCAGAAATTGAATCAGCAATTTGCGATGAAAATATAATGTCCGACATCTTCCAGCAATTGGCAATTGTTCTCTCGCTGACATTCCACCAGCCACTCGTGATCATCTCTATGCCATGGCGAACATTAATATTCGTTAGTAAATCAGGATTAATATATCAATCAGTATCTTCTCGATGAGTCCATGACGGAAATTTGCTTTTGCATTTTTAATAATTCCCTGGTCTAATGGCTGTATGACTGAGGTACAGTTGGGTGGAAAAAACTCCAGTTTTATATTCTCCAGTCGAATTTCAACTAAATGTGACGAGCAATTGTCAACCAGGAGCAATATTTTCCTCTTTTCTCTTCTCATGATTACGTCCATTTTTAATAGCCATTCAGTAAAAATCTGTTTTGTCATCCATGCGCTTTTATTGGCTTTATAATCTGCCGGAAAAGAAGAAACGCCTTTCAAGCATCGCGGCTTTGCGTATTTACTTATCACTAAATGGCCGTATCTTGGTTGTCCCCGTTGCATTGCAACAAAATAAAACAGACAGTCTTTCTTTTGATCTCTTACCACCACTGCATTTCTCATCTCTGTAGGCCATGGTTTTGTCAGGCAGAAGTTTGTAAAAATTCGCTGTCTCATCAGCATTGAGGACGTCCTCCGGTTTATATGATCGCACAATCTCCAACATTTTTTCTTTCTTCCAGATTCTAACTGCATGCATATCAGCACTCCTTTCTTCACCAGCGACAACTTTCCAAGAAATTCCGTATCGTTCAAAAATCTAAACAACCAACCTGAGCTGGCTTCGAAATCTCCAATTCCCATTAGTATCGCGAACTCCCGGGCCTTTGCCTGAAATATAGGACCCGTAATTGGAATGTCAGCAGCTCGGACATTCTAAAACCACGTGTCGACAGCCTCTTCAATTTCTTGATGATCTCCTAAGCGCAGCCGTTTCCGATCGGGGCACAACGCAGATCTCTCGTAAAGTTTCACAATTTTCTCTCGATCTTTGAGCATCGCGGACATCGCTGTAGGAGCAATCCCTAATTCTCTCTCGACAGCCGCTTGTTTTTTTTCCACTGTCAATTTCTTTTAAAATGTTAATTTTTTCGCTTAACGAGAACTGTTTCCGTTTGTTCGCCATTTTGTTGAAATCACTCATGTTTATGGGAATGACTAAGAATTCAGTGTTCAACGAACAAATTCACTTTAAAAACAAAAGACTGTGGTTGGTGATCTAAATCGACTCACAAATAAAGGCTGCTTCATACGTATAAACTGTCTCTCCGGGAACTGAGGCCTACAATAACGAAGGGTTGGAAAGTGAAAGTGAAGCATCGACCACGTGAAAACACTAAAAAATTTCCAAAAATTGGAGTAGGAGAGACCCTAAAAAGGAGATAAGGGAAAGGTAAAGGAAATGGAGCATTTTCTCAGAAAGTGGGGATAGGCATTCTCGCAGGTCCGGCGCGAATGGTTTTACCTATCTGTCTGAGTCATTTACGGATATCAGGACCTCTGAAGCTCATACAGAGTATTGAAAATTACGTTAAGTTGAAGTGCGTCATTTTGAAATATTTATACAGTATTTATACGGGAAAATTGACGTGGATTTAGAAAAGTACGTTAATTTGAAACATACGTAATTGTGAAGTACGTGGTAACAAAATTTTACTGTGCAGGCATTCATTCTATAGTAAATAAAAATTAGAAAAAATGACGATCGATCTACAGACCGGGACTGTTTTAAATATGAATGCAGTTTCTTATTCTTACCATCAGGTTCTGACATCTATTCGAAATCGCTCAAATTTATCGTTTAAATCACATAATTTGGGGGAAAATTGCCTTTTAAGCGTTTGCTACTCTGGCAACCATGCCATTGCCGATATCCAATCTTCTATTGTTGTCTCAAATGTAATATATGTACGAAAGAGTATCTTATGATTTAACTCTTGGAACATTGAAATTCATGTCCCGTCTTTTTTGACGTGCACTTACTCTGGTCCAGTGGTAGGTGAGCGTATGAGTATTTAGGAGGGCGTATGGATATTTTAGGGGGCGTATGAGTATTTAGGGTGGCGTATGAGTATTCCAGGGGAGTGTATGATTAATCCAGGGGGGTGTATGATTATTCTAGGGGGGCGTATATGTATTCTAGGTGAGCGTATGAGTATTTAGGAGGGCGTATGGATATTTTAGGGGGCGTATGAGTATTTAGGATGGTATATTAGCATTCTGGGGAGTGTGTTTATTCTAGGAGGGCGTATGAGTATTTAGGGTGGCGTATGGGCATTCCAGGGGAGTGTATGATTAATCCAGGGGGGTGTATGATTATGCTAGGGTGGCGTATGAGTATTCTATGGAGTGTATGTGTGTTCTAGGGTGTCGTATGAGTATTATAGGTGAGTGTATGAACATTCTAGGGGTGCGTATGAGTATTCTAGGGGGGCGTATCGCCATTTAGGGGAGCGTATGAGCATTATAGTGGAGTGTATCAGTATTCTAGGGGGTCGTATGAATAATTAAGGGGGCGTATGAGTATTATAGGGGTCGTATGAATATTATAGGGGGTGTGAATAATTTTGGACCAAAATCTCTTTTGCCTGA
This sequence comes from Tanypteryx hageni, assembly GCA_028673005.1. Classification (NCBI taxonomy): domain Eukaryota; kingdom Metazoa; phylum Arthropoda; class Insecta; order Odonata; family Petaluridae; genus Tanypteryx; species Tanypteryx hageni. The sequence continues at coordinate 147,269,836 of CM054114.1, forward strand.
AATTTCAATGTCTCACATTTTTTTAATGCATTCCAGTTTACCAGCTTTAATATTATTTCATTTATTTCATAACTACTTAGATCAGTGGAGTCCAACCTTTTTACGTAGTGGGCCGCATTCTTAGTTGTGAATGCTTCGGAGTGCCGCATTGGAAGTCTCAAGAGCTTTGGCGAGCGAGATAAATGTTTAGATTAGAAGTAACCAAGGGATTCTGTTGTCTCATATTAGTGAAAATCAGGTCTAAATGAAATACTCGTTTTAAAGCTTAACTAGAAACGGTTTTGAGACGATAATTATACTAAAAAAATATGAATTTGTCTATTAAATTTCCATTATAGCTTCGCGGGCCGCATAGAATGCTCTCGGTGGCCGCATTTGGCACGTGGGCCGCGTGTTGGGGACCTCTGGTTTATATTATTTAAGTCTTGTACTTACGTGTCAACTTTTCAACTCAATAACAGGTGTAGTGCAGACAAATGGATTTATTATACGTAGAAATAATATATGAAGAACTACACAGATTTTTTAAGGCAATGATGACTTATTTCTGACTGCCCAAAAATATGACGCTAGCTTGTCAGCTGTGAATTGTGCGTCGAAACTAAAATTAAACAGATTTGGATTCACTATCGAAACTCACACAGCAGAACTCAGCTCGCTTAGGAACAATTAGAAACCTATGTTATAAAAAATTGTTTATTATTACTAATAGTTACATATTAAAAACCATAAAAGAAATTTTGTGGGGGAAGGAGGGGGGCGAGGTGGTTTCAGATGATCAGAAAGGGGGGTGAGAGGCGATAAAGGTTAAGAACCACACTTATGAACTAACGAGAGGCTTTTGTCTTTCGCTAACCTTCTTTAACTAGCGAATAACTCTATAATTGTCCGATAGACTGTGGACATTCTTTAGGCGCCTTGTCGGCCTTATCCTTAAAAGGAGATTTGAATGATAGCCGAGTACGATAACGGACCGAGTTCGATCCCAGAGGAATTTCATTTGAATTGCAACGGTATCGGTGCGTCGCATTTTGTATTTGCATTTTAAAATTAATTACAACCATCGCACTTACTCGAAACGTGGACCAAAAGAAGGCCTAAAAACTGAAATTTATTTTCTCAGCGTCGATCTATAATATAAATTATAATATTGGAATTGGTCCAAAAATTGTTCTGAACACGAAAACTTTTAGGTTTTTTTGAGAAGGAGATCTTTCGTAAGCAAGGAAAACCGAATTAATTATATTAGTTAAGTTGAATTTGATTTAGATAAGGAGAAAGAAGGGAAAATTAGAGATGGAGAGGTAATTAGGGAAAAGATGGAGGGTAGAGGGGGGAAGGGAGACAATTATATGGAGGGATTTGGGGGAGAGAGGGAATGGGAGAGAGAGGAAGAGAGAATGGGAAGAGTATTATTTTTAATTTTTTTACTTTATTCATACACATCCGTCATTTTTCACGAGAAATCACAATAGTCTTTTATATTTATGTGCATTGGGAGTCATTACGGCGCATTATGTTATTTCCTACCCCGCCTCTCTCTCTTTCTCATTTCATCTCCATCGCTCACTTTCCCTTCCTTTATCCTTATCTACATCCAATTTAACTTAACTAATTTAATGAATTCAGTTTTCCTTGGTTACGAAAGATTTCCTTCTCTCTCTCTCTCGATTACTTACATAAATGTGCGGCCGAAGGAATAGATTTAATTTTTGTATCCGCGGAAATTAAAAAATCTGCTTCCAATTCGATGAAACGCTACCTTTTCCATATTTAAAAAATGAAACATATTGATCACTATGGTTACTGCACAAATCGTAGCTTCGTTTGCGCGTTTACATTAAGACCTACATGTAGTTTACAATGATCCTTTGTTTCAACTCGGGAACCGCAAAACGTATTTTGATGAAATTTGGTATTGGGGATTTTTTGTAAAATTGGTCGACCAACTACATTTTTTGTTAATATTGGAGAATAATTACGACCACTTTGCATGAAGGTCTACATTTAGTTAACAATTTTGTTTCAACTCGGGAACCGTACAACGTATTTTGATGAAATTTGGTGGTGGTGGTTTTGCTTTAATTGGTCGACCGATTACAATTTTAGTTAAAATCGGACAATAATTACGACTACTTTACATGTAGTTTACAATGTTCCTTTGTTTCAACTCGGGAGCCGCTGGAAGTATTTTGATGAAATTTGGTATTGGGGAGTTTTGCTAAAAATGGGTCGACCGATTCCAATTTTGGTTAAAATCCGACAATAATTACGACCACTTTACATAAAGACCTATATGTATTATTTTACAACGTATCTCGCTAGCTTCTCATTAAATACTCATCTGAACGAAAAATATTGAGAACATTGTGAAATCTCAAAGAACGCATTTGTAAACTGTGCATTCCGACATGGAGTACACCTTTCCAGTCTTGTCTTATGTAAGAAGCGATATTTTGGCCAAGGACGCTTTTTGATACATTTTTACTTTCTCCGGGGAAGTATTGTTTTCATGAAAAAAATCGAATTCGAGATTTCAACGGAAATACAGGTTTTGAGGTCCCCTGAACACGTTTTAATCATTTTCTCGATGATGTCTGTGTATGTGATAGTATTTTGTGGGTGCTCTAACTCAAAAACTATTAATCGGGTCAACGCGAAATTTTTTATTTAACGTTTTTATAAAATTAACAAGAACTGATTAGTTTTTGGTAAACATCGGTCAACCGGAAGTGGGTGTTTACTCTTGTCACTTATCCATTATTTTCAGATATTTGCTTTAATATTTGATAAATGTAAAATGTACTAGAATAAAAGTTGCAGATAATTTAAGTTTCTACAACCTTTGAAACATTTTCCAATACAATGCATTGTTTAAGTGATATCTTAAAAATTATATTTTTAGCTGCTGCTACCGATGACTATTGTTACGCCTAGTTACGTCTTAGTAATGCTCCTTTTTCTTTTCTTAATTGTTGGAGCTTGGTGGCCATATCCAATACCAGAAGGCTATGGTTTGAGTTTATTTCTGTTTTTTGTCGAGTCTAAAATTTTCTCGCAGTTTCTTAATATATTTATTGTTATGTAATCTATTTGGAATTTTTACAAAAATTACAGATATGGAGAAAGTCACGTAGTGGCCACATCAGATTTTCGAGTTAGTTTTAACATTTAAGCTGCATCCGTAAGCGGCCTTTTACAAGAAGTGAAATCTCACATTCAACCTTCCTGCTTTGATAAACCAAAACGTGGGATTTGAAGAGTGTGAGAGAAAGGAAGTGCTACGGCATATTTTAATTTCCTCCTCCCTACCTCTTTGTCGGAAGAGCGACTTCTGTGCATTGCTGCTGGGAACTTGCTCGCTTGATTACCTCGTCCAGATGAAGACGTTTTTTGGCTTTGCCGCACTCGCCATGGCGTTCCTCGTTGCACATTCGGACGCTTACGCTTACCAGCAACTCGCCGAGTTCCTTCCGAGTGAGTTATCCGTAATAATGCTGTCGCGTAAAGTTCGGGACGGGGTCACGTTTGCCCCCACACCTTTCTGCTGTCACTCTTGAGTTCTAATCGTGTAAAGTAAAGCTTTTTGAAAGTTTTTATTACGACTGTTTTACTGATTTGCGAAGGCTTTCGTTAAATAAGCGAATTAAAATGTAGTCTTATCTTTGTAAACCTACGTTTACGCCCATAGACGAGGTTTTTTGCTATAGCGCCGCTTAATTGTAAGTCAGTGAAACACGCACCATGAGTAGAATTGCCAACCTACGACTTTTGGGCAGGAGAATTTCCGGGTCATTGCCTTAATCTCCGGTGTCCGGGTGAGTAGCTCAAATCTCCGGTTCAATTTCGATTGCAGTGGAAAGCCCTTTTTATGACTTTTATGCGTTTTTTAGAAACGATTTGATTTAAGATAGTTTGCGCTTTAATTTCGATTGTATTTTGTTTTTTACAAAAAACCTGAAGACCTTTCGTATTTGTTGATCATCCGTACTTTACAGAGCACTTTATTTCTGGATCAGCAATATAACACAACCACGATGTTGAGTAGGGCACTGCAAAGTATGTGAAAATCACCAGAGGAGTTGTGGAATAGTGTTATCTGTTTTTATCCTTTCTTTTCTTCAATTTCTCGGAAAATCGGGAGATCTAGTCTTATTCCATGAGACTCCAAGCGAAGTAAGAAAAATTGCTATGCCTATATGCTGATGCAATTAAAATAGCTTTGCTTTGGTCTTACGTAATTCTCCAATGTTAGCCATATTTACTTTTATATGTCGTATATTTAATTCTTATTAGGTTTTTTCTAAAGTGTCCAGGTTTTAAACAAACTCTGGTTCATGAATATCTTAAAGTTGGCAACCATTAACACAATCTCCGGTTCATGAAGATGTAAATGTTGGCAACCTTAATCGTAAGGGCTTTTGAGAATGCAAATCAGTTGATGTTTCGTAGGCATTGGTGAGAGTTGACGAAATTTCCGTTTCTTCCCGAGACTGAAATTTATATTAAATCAAAATACGATAAAACTGTAAAAAAATCTCATTCCGCCACAAATGTAACCGATTTTGCCCGCTTTCATTAGTGAATGTACTTTTGTTTCTCATTGTCAGCGTCGCCTGGACACTGCCTCTGGAAAGATGCAGGCTCCTCGAATTCCAGCGAGTGGTCCTTGCATCCCGTTGGCTCGTCGTGGAATGTGAGAGGGTGCGAACGAGTCAATTGTTTCCGACGACGCGGGAAGCTGTACCTGCAAGTCTCCGGGTAAACTTGTTAGACTGAATTGAGTACGAGAGAAGATTTATTCTAAAGCAAAAAGAGATATACAATCATTAGTTTAGAATTGTATGTGTGGATTAAGTATTAAATTTAAGGAACATCCCATTCTTCCTCCTTTTCTCTCTTCCTCTCTCCCATCCTCCTCCCTACCATTCTCCATTCTCCTCTCTCCTTCTCTGGAAAAATACATTTCCTAGTCTCAATCTCGTCATAATAAGGAACATTATCTATCTATCTCTCCCTCCTTCTCCATCTTTCTCTCTCTCTTTCCTTCTCTCTCACTCCCTTTGTCTCTCTCCTTTTTTCTTCCTCTCTCTATTTCTCTCTCTCCTATTCAAGAATTCAAAGAACACTTTCCTTACACATATAGATTTAGTATAAGGATTGAAACGACAATACAATCTCAAGGAACAATGACACGGTCGGCAAGGCAACATATCCTTAAAGGCTTAAACTTTTCCAATAAATATGATTTACACGTAGACCTTAAGCGATTTCGAATCGTAGGCGTAATGTGATGATAAAATAAGAAACTTTATTTATTTTTCTTTAAAACGGTACAGTTTCAAAGATCGGGTACTATTCCGTTCGTTATACGCCCCCACGCAAATGATAACTTTTTTGTTATCGTTGCCTAATAAAGTTTATTCATCCCTTCAGATATTTACAAATATGTATTTAATCCGATTGATTGAAAGCATTCCTGATAAGGGAAGTGCAATTCGTTTTTTTGCAATACAAAGGTTTGCTTCATAGAGAACGGTTTTGCGAAAATCATGAAATGAAGTTAAATAATACAGGAAGAACGCGTTGGAGATGCAGAAAGAAGGAATGTCGGAAGGAAGTCTGGTTGTGTCGATACATGGTTCTCTTCTTCTCTCATAAAATTTCGTATTGCATTACTCTTTATTTATTAATGGATCATCAATAAAATATTGTGAAAGAGTCATGAGTCATGACACCACCGCCTAAAAGACCAAGTTTGTTTTCTTTCCATCCAAAGAAAGTCAAAGTATATTTATGTTCATTTTTAGGCGTTCTTTACCAGCGAAGCGGTAATAGCGGAACGCCATATGGGCACGTCTGGTCCGTCTGTCCGTCGTAACTTCCATCTCCTAAACCGCTGGACGGATTTTAATTTAATTAATTATGAGTGATCATTATCAAAATTTATCGCCCAATTGTGATTTTTAACTGAATTCATCAATTATAACTTCCACTTTACATAATTAGTTTAATAAACTTATACTCGTATCTCGTTAAATGACTTCCGTGAAGCAACAATGAAATATCAAACTTTTATCTTCCTTGCTCTTATATGATCTGTAAGGTATAGATGTAGTATATATCCGCCCATCTCAATGCGAAGGCCTGCTCCATTTATCTTCGGTTAACGCTCTGGTCGTGTTCTATTATTCCGCTTCTAAGCCGAGGGGTTTTCCCCCAAAAGAAAAAATTCTCTTTTCTTTCTATATTTACGTGGATATCGCTAAACGTGTTTACACTGGAATAGTGACTAAGCAAAGCTTCGTTGAATTCTTGCAGATCGCCGTGTGACAAAAAGAGGTATTTACGGATAACGCCTCCGTCTCTTGAGGAAATGAGCAGGTGGTTAAACTGAAACGAGCCTTTACCGAGAATACTTCATATAAATATATGACTTTTTCAAGCTTTAGAATTTGTAAAAAATAGTAGTAAAAATAAGGCTAAAGTCGATTAGTTCATTTCTTAGCTATATGTCTTAAAGCGATCATTGGGTGCGAAGCTTTACGAGGCCCCCTGGAGGCACATTTTGCGGTCTTCCGCACGCGCCTCTTGCGAAGCTCATTCGGTCTATTGCTTCTTCAGGTGCGGGTCGACTGGCGCGGATCCTCCTTGTAAGGTGCTCCCTATGGACAACACGAAGCCTTATCCGCGGTGCTGTCCCAGGCCCTGGTGTCCGTGAAATGGAGTTATACTCTACGACCTCAAGAAATGTTCATCTGTTTGAAATGGTTGCTAATATATTTTGCTTTAAGGCTCGAGGTCGTGAGAATGCTATTAAAAGATGAATTTCATTTTTGCTATTTTTTTAGTGCTTTTCGTTATTGCTGAAAAGCACTATTATCTTCGTGATACCCGTCCGTCTGTTCGTCCGTCCGTACGCATATATCAGAGCAGATATGGTTTAACTAATTTAAACGAAATTTAGTACATAAAATATCCACATAAATACATTACCAAAATGACATATTTGAACCGGAACAACTCAGAAGGGGTACCACATTTGCAAAAATAACCTTTTCGGTGATTATGAATTTGGAATAAATTGGCCAAACCGATTGCAACGAAATTTTCTATGAAGGAGGCGTGTCATATAAAAAAACAAAATCAAGATTTTTAGTATAGATATAGAAATCAGGGCTGCAACAATACAAGTAATACAAACATTATTTTTACAAGTATTTGTGTTGAACTGTCCATATAAATTTTAACCAAATGTAATACTTATAATATAGACCTATATACAAAACCATAATAGCATATGTAGACCGAATCAACCAAACAGGGGCGCCACAATTATAAATTAAACTCTTTCAGTAATTATGGATTTCGAAAGAATTAGCTGAACGAACTTCAACAAAATTTTGTATATAAGATTTGTAGAACATACAATAATGTAATCAATATTTTTAAAGTGAAGCTAAGAACAGGGCTACCACAGTAAAAAGTAAAATAATATTTCTTTTACATGTATTTCTAAAGAACTGACCGTTTAACCAAAGACGGTATATATATAATCTTCATATAAATATATATAACCAAAATATTATATTTCAACCGGGTCGACTAAACAGGGCTACCACAATATCAAGGTTAGAATTTTTCTGAAACTATGAATTTGGATGGTATACGATTATACTACGGCGAATTTGACGAAAAGGACATCTGTAGTACCACGGGAAACCCGTGTACATACAGCTCTACTTGTTAAAGATCTGCTCGAATTGCTCTGACGATGGTTGCCTAACAAAATAAGCCTACACATAATTGTTCATAATTTTCATCAGGCTATAACGCGTTCCTTTAACGGATTCCGAAAAATCCATCTATTAAGGGCAGATCTGCTTGCGTCGATTGTTTATAATTTAAAGACCTGGCGAATGGAATTAAGAGATGTCGCTGTTTCATCCCGATTCCAGAGCAATTCTGACACGCTATAATATCTGTTGGGTTATTATCCATCTTTACCTGTTTGGAACCACAAAGATGACCATGAAAGAAATACTCCTTTCGAGTTTCTAAACCGAAGATTCAAATGGAAAATTATTGGAAGCACCCAGGGGAGGACTGCCGATATTTAAAATTATATTTTAATCCCTGTAAGAATTCATTATCACATCCATAACAAGATGATCTAAACAGAACTTATGATGCCTACTTCCCATTTAATCATTTATTTAATACTTGTATTGGCTTTAATAGCTTTAAAGTCATCGCGGATATGTAGCTCTTTGTGTACCCAAATTTTATAATTTAGCGTTATAAAATACTATAAATAAATTCGAATGGAATATTAAATTAACCACGCGTATTTGCGCGGCAAAAGTAACGCATGTACGTATTAGAATATACCGAATCTGAGTCCAAAAATAGTTGTTGCTATGGCAACACTCTGGTAATGAGTGATAAAAACTGCAAAATCGCCAGTATTTACGCGAAATTCTTAGCAAAATTCTTCGATAAAAATTAGAATCTTCATTCCTTTCCTCAGAGAATAGTACAAAACTCTCTCCGATAATACAATTCTAAGATATATTGATGTGCAAGAGAAAATTACTCTGCACGATGGATTTCAGATTTCCCATGTAAATTAAATGGGAAGGATAGTTCCTGGAATCGAACCCGGGACATCAATCTTCGCAACAAAAACTATCCTCGAGAGCTCGGCCCAAGTAGCAAGAGATTTCCACCAAGTTTCATGAAAATCGGTCCATTAGTTCAAGAGTTAATAAGGGGGACGGACAGACAGACACAACCGCAAAACTATAAGCCTATTTCCTTTCTGAAAAGTAGACTAAAATGCGGATGAAATTACGTTGAATACTATATCTCAACTATTTTAATAAAAATAATAAAATTTATTTATAACTAATAGGACTATTACATTTAAACCAATTATTATAGTAATGCAATAACAATATTACAATATTTAAATTTTATGCCCACCCAGTCGGCCCTCATGGGCACCGGCCTATCGGGCGATCGCCCAATCGCCCGTATTACCAGTCCGCCCATGGAAGCACCTCAAGTATTGTTCCAGGTAATATAGTCTACGGAGAAAATTTAGATTCATATCATTGGAAAAGATAATAGGAAGGAGGGAGGGAGGAAGAGTGGGAGGGAGAAAGAGGGAGAGAGAAAGAGAGGAAATAAGAGTGAATTAGAGGGAGAATGAATTAGTGAGAGACACACTGGCGTGTAGAAAGTAGCGCGTGCAAAAGTTAGCATCTGCTTCCGTCTTTTGGCATTCCCCAGCTGGGCTTGCCAGCGCCACTGTTACGCCTCCGAAAGAATAATTGAGACACGACGGAGGCATCGAAATATCTCTCCTCCTCCTCTCTTTCTCCTCCTCCTCCACTCCCCTCTTTCCTCCTCCCCATAGTTTCTTCGCCGCGGCGCAAATTAATCGCGAGCTGCTCGCAACGCTCCCACAGCTACGTTTCCGGAAGTTGTATGAGCGAAGAGGCCGCAAACGGAAATTCACTTTATTTAACTCATGATGTACTAATTTATCGAAAGTGCTGTAACTCATTCTTCATTTTTAGGCATTCTCTACAAAATGCAGAAAATCCAACGTGCCAATCGCATTACCCTTGCCACACGGTGTAATGAACAAGATTGCAATTATACTTATCTACTCTCTTATCTAGTCTCTCTCTATATCAGCGCCCTCAAGAATTACTCCATTTACATTTGCTTCTCTGAGTAATTTTCACGGTGAAAAAAACTTTGAATCATTTCTCACATTGGAAAAAACATAAGTAAGTAAAATCTTTAACTGTTGCTATGGTTAGCAAAATATCGATGCGCGGGATTAAAATTACCGTTGGAGACGCTGGGATCGCTGTCAATATTTACAAAAAAATGTTTTTGCAAAATACGGCGTTAGATGGCATTGGTATAATTTTGGTTAAAATTACCGTTGGCAGCGTTGACATCGCTATCAACAATCCAAATATTTTGACATAGCAACGGAATAAAAGCCGTAACATAGCGATACTCAACACACTGCACATTAATTCAGACGGACAATCAAAATATCTATTAAACAATACGTTATCGGATAAAGTGTCTCAAACAAAACTACATAGTAGAAAATTTAATTTTCTACAATTCTGATAATAAAATATATTTGGAAAAACGGAGAAATGACAAAATAAGCCTCCACTTTCAGTTCACCAATTCTAGCCAAAAATATTCAGACCTTAACTTTTTAATGAATGTCATAACTATAAAGTTTCGTGTTGATTTGATTATTGGCGTTTGAACGCTCACCAAATCTTATCACGCAGAAGCACAGAAATCATCGAAAGAATAATGATAACAAACTCAGATGACCTTAAAACGAGAATTTCTGTCGCAATCTGGACGTCTATTTCTTCCACGAAAACGATACTTGCTCCTCCAATGCGAATGGAGAAAGTGAAAAAGAGCGCCTTTTAATCGCGTCCGTCTGTCCGCCGTCCGTTTCTTGCCTGTTTTCCTTTTAATTCTTGACAACGAAAACAATCTCCATAGCAACCGAAAACAAGATCTGCTATAGATATGCAAATGTGTTTAATTTCTTTTCGTGCTCACCCAGCATATAGTATATAGTGAATGGAAGGAAATGGATTATCTACAATGAAGAAATCAACTTAAGTAACTTTATTTTCCTCACACGCAGCGTTTGTAAGCAAAAAGGAAAGATTAATTCACGAGTAAGGAATGAAAGTGAACGTAAAGATTTAATTACTACTGCTCAATCAAGTGAGATATGTTTTATTAATATAGAGTGGTGGCTTCTGCGAAGTTAATTTACGGAGAGTAAACAACTCCAATGCCGTAATTTGATAAATAGAATGTCACACAAATGTAGATGGAGAGGAAGTGCGTTATAAAATCATTTTGGATTGTTTGATTAATTACAACTGATTAGAAAATTAATCGGCAAATAAAAAATTCGGGATTTCCATGTCATCACTTTTGATGTATCATTTTGCAATGTTTAGTAATTACACTGACAATGAGCTATTATTATTATTATTTTTTTTTTGACATGGATACATAAATCGCAGAGAACGTCTCTGACTTGCATGTGCGCACGCATGAGGCGTGCATATTTCCTCTTTTGTTGCAGAATTGGCAGCGCAACCATCCTATCCAGTGTCATTATCAGGCGTTCTTCCAAGAAATTAAAAAAAAGAACGCCTTATGCTCGTGTTCGTCCGAATGTTTCCTCTCAGAAACCACTGGGCGGATGTTCATCGAATTTGGTATTTAGGACATAATAAGGGCAAAGAAACTAAGAAAATGGTATAACTAGTTTATGTGGCCTAATCGGGAGTGCCACTTCGCTGGTGACCAAAAATTAACTTTTATTTATGTCTCGTAAAATATCGCTTATAAAAAAAGAAAGTCTTCAAACGGATTTGTAAAACTAGTCAAATAGCGTAAGTTTTGTTCGGTACATTTTCATCGAAGGAGTAGCCGATTTCAACAAAATTAAACTTTCAAGTCGTAATTCACTTTGAACTTAGAAACAATTACCCTTTTTTTAATTGTTGTCAAGGAAAACAATCTTCGTGGCAACTGAAATAAACAATATCAGCCGTAAATACCTAACTAATTTAATTTTCTTTCGTACGCACGCAACATTTCGAAAATGAAGGGAAATGGATAATCTACGACGAAGAAGTGTACGTAAATACGTCTATTTTCTTTAGGTGTACACAATGTTTGCAAGTGAAAACAAATGGGTAATTTAGGACGAAGGAATAAACGTGAATATAAATATTATTTTACCACTATTCGAGTGAGGTAAGTTTTAAATGATTATCCATTGTTTTATTAAGTAAAATTGAACACGAAATTAGTCGGTGAATAAAAAATTCGATAATCCCTTAGCATCACTACTGACATTTCATTTTTCAATTTTTAGACATTATACTGAGCCATTAATATTTATCTTTATTGACATGATTGCATAAATCGTAAAGAACGCCTCTGCCTCGCATGTATGTACGTATGATGCGTACATCTCTTGTTTTTCCAGCAGATCATTTTTTAATGAATAAAGAAAAAAATCTTATTCATTCGAGCCGAATAGCAAAGATCTTTTATAAATAAAGAACATTTATATAGTATCATGAAATTTTATTGTCACTTCAAAACTTAAGCAACATACTAAATAAACTTCGAGCTAATTTCCTGGCGTTGGCGAATCCTATGCTAGTTTTTAAACGTGTTAATTTCTCCACCCGTCATTTCTGTAGCGCCAATTCGTGCCAGAAAAATTCGACCCCTTTCTGGGTTCGAACCCGGGCCTACGCCAAACATGGAATCATAGTGCGCCGTTCCCTCCATCTTCTTCCTCTGCTTCCCTTTCCCACTTCTTCCTGTAGAGGGCAGGAGAAATCTGTATCAATAAAACAAACAAATGAACACGATAGTTTGTGAACGTTTCGTCGACTTCCTCTCGGAAATTAATTTGATTTGATTTAGAGTTATTTCGTATGTAGGTACTTTTTAAACTTCTTTGTGCCTGGATAACGCAAGGAATACGCTATTTGCTTTTTAGCTGAATTTAAAAAAAAATAAAAATTTATTTAAAAAATTTAAATCTCAGAAGAGCAGCTTAATGCCTAATAAAAAAATTGAAGACGTCGATAGAGACCGATTCTGGTGTCTGAAAAGAGCGTAGGCTGCTCTCCACTTCCTGGAGGCCTCCAGTATGTCGTCCCTTGAATCGCCTCCGAGGCCCTCTGCAGTGGCCGATCGAGACAATGACAATGGATCGCTCGTTCCTGCAGCTCTGACCCTCGCACGGTTGCTAAGCAATACAGCGGCGATGTTGCCACACATGGCAACTCCAGAAGTCAAGGAGCTTGGAGATTCGTCGGAGATGACCACAGAATTTTGGATGATGGAATCCTCTTCTCCGACTCCTGTGAAAGAGCATCGTCCAACTATATATCTATCGACGAGTATAAAAGCCCGTAAATATGACAGGAAGGATATATTATTGTTTAACTTAGAATCTCGTACTTATTATTGTTATAAATAATTGATTCTTATCTCCCAAATATGAAAATTTTAGCATAATGGATTTATAACGTAAACTTTAATGCTTTGTCATAGAAAACCGTTGTACATTATTTAAGATATATGAATCTGAACACATTCATTTTTATTTTTTTTAAATTGTAATTCATAAGTATACATTAAAAATTCAACAACAGGATAAGAAAAAATAAATTTTATAAAATTTAATAAAAAAATTAGGGATTTTAAATTTCTTTATGCACAACATCCTCGGCAAAAACAAAGCTGTATTTTTTTTAAATTTTCCTTTTAATTGTGAATTTTTAACGAGCTCAAATTATTCCCATTATCTCTCTTTCCCTCCCTCTTTCTCTCTGCCTCTCTTTTCTCCCACCTCCCCCTCTCTCATTCTCTCCTGTCCCAATCCATAACTCTCCCTCTTTATTCCGTCTCCCTCTTTATCTCTTTCCTCCCGTCCTTTTCTAATTCTATACCTCCCTTACTCTCTATGTATGTACCTTCCATTCTATATCCTTTCCCTCCGATCTCCCTCCCCACATCCCCCTCTCTCTTACTCTACATCTATATAGTCGTATATATAAGCAATAGAATCCAAACTAAATCCCAGTCCCATTAGGATTACATAATTTTCGCAAAAAATCCTACGATAATTTAAGGCAATATATGCACTCGTATATATTACACGTATGCGGGTTGAGACAACAATTAATTCTCGAAGTTTAAAAATGGCGTGGTCGGTAAGACAATATCCCGTTTAAAAGCAGATATTTTCCCAAAATTTGTGTTTTAAATGTTTAATATGAAAGATTTCGAACGGTGGGCGAAACAAGATGAATAGAATAAGAGTCTTCGTTAATTTTCCTAAAACAGTTCAAATTTGAAGATCGTACTTCAATTCTTTTTAATTTTAATTTCCAAAAGAATAAAAGCCTGCGCTTTAAAAAGTCGCTTTTTACGTGTTATCTTATGGGAAATGGAAATCGCTCCTCTGGAGTCGAACCCGGGTCCCTTTTCGTCATTAATTTGTGATTTAATTTTTATATCTGAATAAAACATTCCTGCGAAATTTAAACCTTCTACCTAATCAGGAAGTTTGTTAAAAACGCGTTAAAACGTGCCATTGATGACGTCAGCGTTATACACAAGCGCACACAGTCTTTTATTATACTAACTAATACAAAAGCCCGTCAATATGACGGGTATGCGTGGATTAAATATTAAAATCCGTGAATGTGCATCATCGTTTCTGTTTTTTTCCTACCTTAAAAGTAAAACTTCATTTGCAGAACGGAATTTTATTGGTAGTTGAGAATTTAAACCAAATGATTTAACGCCGGGAAAGTTCCGTTCAATTTCCGGGATTCCGAGCAATTGAAAATGCACTCAAAATCATTTATAAATTCTGTAAATTAAAGCTATATATTTGACTTAAAAAGACGAAAGCGTAACGTCAATGAATGATGGGATATTCATCTATTTTTGTTGTCGTTACCAAGGTATTGTTTCAACCCCAAAATGGCGTCGAAACATCGTGAATATACGGACAGATGCAACGCGAATTAATAATCCCCGTCAATAATTCGCAACTAGACGAAACCGGCAGCAATACAAATCACTTTGGCGATGAAAGTTTTTCGTGTAAAAATGCGGCATATTTCGCGTTAATAACCGATTTTTGGACCGATTCGGTTTTGTCGGCTTTAGATGAAATTATTTGAATAATGTATTAATAGATACTTTCTCATTTTTATATTTAAATTGTTTTTACACTTAAAATTATTGCTTTTAATTACATATTAAGTTACATGCGCTATTATTTATAGACGTCCCTTACAGAGGAGTAACATATAACATATATATAGGAGGATGTTTAGGCACTTCCAGAAAAGCGGCAGACTCGAAATTATTTTTGTCTGTAGGATTATGTGCAAAACCGACTATAAAAAACGAAAATCTTGAAAAAGTTTACCAATGTGGCCGCTAAAAATTCGAAATTGTTTAAACAAATTTTCAAGGTTTACGTATTTCCGAATGTGCTACGGAAGTGAAAATTTTTTACAGGTAGAATTAAAAAAAACGAAATAGGGATTATACAAATTATTATATATTACATTTATAACACTTTTAGATGTTTATCACTACTGAGACATATCTGCTTGTTATTACATTAGAATAACACATAGGTATATTTAAAAAATTACTTGTGTGACTCGTGCCACACAGCCAAACAAAATGAGGCTGACATTGTTGCACACAGATGATTATAATGTTATAAAAAGACGCTTTTAGATATCTTTTCAAAAGTTCACTTATATATTTGCATTTATATAATCGTAAAATTGATTATTCCACTACGGCACATTGGCGAACACGACCTCGAAAAAACCCTAAGTGTAAAAGAAAACTGAAATTTTTGCTACGGCGTTATTTAAAAGAAATTAGAAAAATAAATTGTTAAAAAAAATTAGTTCGTCAAAAATTCAGATATCGTCATGAATTACAACAAAGATGATAAAAATGAGGAGTGATAAAATGAGTGAAGCTAACATATGTCGATGTATTATTTTTTATTTAAAAATTATATTTCTTATATTAAATTTTAATATAGTAAAATTTACTTTATTCTGAAGATTCAAACTTTCCATCACACATTAAACATAGACTTATGAACTATAAATTAAAATTGAAGGATTGAAGGAAAAAAAATCAGTCGGCGACCCTACGTTTGAGAACCACTGTATTAGACTATACCGAATACGGGTCCAACAATATTTGTTGCTATGGCAAAACTCTCGTAATGAGTGACAAAAACTGCAGAAACTCCAGTAGTTATGCAAAATTCGAAGAAATCCAATCGATATGAAAAATTCTACGATATAAATTAGAATCTTCATTCCTTTCCTTAGGGAATAGTACAAATCCCGCCCCAATATTACAATTCTAAGATATTTTAATGTGCAAGAGAATATTACCCTGCACGATGAATGTCAGATTTCCCATGTAAATCAAATGGAAAGGATAGTTCCTGGAGTAGAACCCGGGACATAAAACTTCGCAACAAAACTACCTATTAATACATTATTCAAATAATTTCATCTAAAGCAATAAAAGTATTTATTTCTAATAGCACGTATACATGTAACTGCACGTATAATTGTATCTGTAACTATAAAGAAATAGAATAGTAATTTAGCTACTTATGATGAAACGCCTGCGTTGAACCGTCCCTGCTGTGAAACGGCGGCGCTGAAACATACCAGACCCTTTAGGGGTCGCTCACGGGCCTCCAATTTGCCTATCTTCAGGCGCGCGAGTGAACGGGATAGAGTTAATTAAGAAATCATGCAGACGGGTGTATATTTCTCGACCGCCGCATATCGTTGCCCAAAATCCGAAAGAGACGTCTCTTGGGGGCAGAACAGAACCGAAAGTCGTCTGCTTTGGCGCTTGTATAATGTACACAGCACCAGACGACGCGCTCGGCTGCGCTGCGCTTGCGCGGAGCTGCAGGTTCGAACTTGTCGCTCCCCGCCTGCACGGGCCTGTCAGTGGATCGTTCAGTGCGCTCAGTGCGAAGTCGGTTGTGTGAAGTCCAGTTCGTTCTTACGGTGTGTCGTAGCGAGGTTTTCAGCATGACTCCTTATCGTCGGCCAAGCGGACTGTATTTGCTTGGTCCAGAACTGGAGAAGTTGATCGGGTCTAAGCTGCCCTCCCACAGGCAGGTTCTCGCTCTCTTCCTCTACATACACCTCACTCTTAAGCAGACGGTGCGTGGCAGTGCCAGAGAAGTTATTCGAGAGGTGCAAATCTTCTGGGATCAAGCGAAAATTCCGTGTTAAAGATATGGCTGTTAGCGAGAGGAGCTTGCGGAAACACTGCCAACGGCTTCGTGCGAAGCTAGCTGAACAAATAAAGGGGAATTTTAATCCGGAGGGTCCCCTAGTTGTCCATTGGGACGGGAAATTGTTGCTGGACCTCGTCAAGAATTCAGCTGCAAGTGAGGTCGACAGACTACCCGCTCTTGTCTCGGATGGCGAAGTGCCCAATGTCGCAAAAGGAACAGGACAGGCACAGGCCGTAGCGGCTACGCAGAATGATTGGGATCTCGTCGGTAAAGTGGCCGCAGTGTGTTTTGACACTACAGCGACGAATACCGGTAAGTTTTTCATCAATTATGTGGATTACTTCAGATCGATAGAACCTTGAATCATGTAACTTTACATTGTAATACTTTTCTAGGGGGGAAAATGGCACGTGTCCTTTTGATACGCCTCCTTGGGGATTGTGACGAGAAGAAACCGCTCTTGCACCTGGCGTGCCGCCATCATATTTTGGAAATTATCTTGTCGAGCGTCTTTCAACAGAACTTGGGTACATCAAAAGGCCCTGACAACTGTATTTTCCAGAAGCTTCAAACCACTTGGAGAGACATAGGCTCCACTGGGTTCAAAAAGGGAATCACGCAGAATAGCATTAGGAATGCAATTGCAAATTATGCGGATGAAATGATCATCTTCGCTTTGAAGCACCTCAAGGTATGTGTTTTTTTAGTGTTTCTTTTCAAAACATGCGCAACTGAGAACTGTATCTTTTTTTACGGATTTTAGACAGTACAGCCACGAGAAGATTATCGTGAGCTGTTGAAACTAGCCGTCATTTTTCTTGGTGGTGCACCCCCACGCGGCATCACTATTAGAGCACCAGGGGCTATCCATAGTGCTCGTTGGATGGGTTGTATTATAGCTTTAAGATCTGGATGTTCCAAGGTCAATTTACGCTGACGCCAAGACAGCTGAAGGGCTTTGAGCAGATCTGCATTTTCCTCATCCGAATTTATCTTCAAGCCTGGTTCACTGCACCCCTGTTTGTATCAGCGCCTCTCAACGATCTTATCTTAGTGAAAAAACTTGTTAGGTTCGTGAATTTTTTCCGATTTAAAAATGTAAGTACGTACGTTTGCCGAACGAGTGGGTGGCGACTTACATCTTCAATCGTTTACCAGGTATGCGGGATTCAGCACTGAGGTATCTAAGGTCGCTCTAGAAAATCTAGCACGTCACCTGTGGTACCTTAGTGAACACCTCGTGGCTCTAGTGTCCTTCGACAATAATGTCTCAACTGATAGTGAGGGGAAGATGGTAGCTGCTCTCGAGCGGGATGGCACCGAAGACCCGCCAAAAAGACTCCGCGTGACATCAAAGGAAATATCGCAATTCACTGATGGTGACATTTCTGATTTTGTTACGCGGAACTCAAGACATCTGTTCTTGTGCTTGAATCTTGACTGCAACTTTCTAGAGGTGAATACCGAGGAATGGGCCATTCCCCAGTGTGATGATTACCGCCAGGCATTGAAAGTAACTAATAATTTGGGAGTTGTAAATGATGCGGCAGAGAGAGGAATCGCTCTTATAGAGAAGTATAACGGAAGTCTCACAAGGAATGAAGAGGAGAAGCAATATCTCCTAAGGCTTGTTGCAGAGCACCTCAGGCAAATTCCCGATTTCAAGAAAGCGGCACTCACTGGATCGTCGTTCCTTTCCTAGATGATGAAAATAGTGTAAAGTAACAGCAGTTCTCTAATGTTAATTAATAAAGTACTCCTGAGCAGTACGAACCCTATTGCATGATTTCTTAATTAACTCTGTCCCGGTCACTTGCGCGCCTGAAGATAGGCAACTTTGAGACCCGTGAGCGACCCCTAAATGATGTCCGATCGAGCTAATATTTTGCACAGATCATTTTTCCTAGAGTGGCACCGTATGACATCGCGGCAGCACAACATTTTACGAAAAGTTTATTTGGGCCGTACCCTAATCTGCTCTTTTCTTTATAATTGTGGAAGCTTCTCTATACTGTTGTACACGACAGTATGTAAATGTATGTAGTCAAAAATGAAATAAATTTTGTTCGTTTACTATTCGATTACGATATCAATCGATTATCCGAAAATATCGATAGTTCGATCGATGTTCGACGCCCAAGTGCTCTTCGCGCTGGTGTTCTTTTGAACGATAGCCTGTAACATGCGAACACTCGGAGTCATTTCTATCGCAAGTGCACCTATCTCTCCATTTACACGGTACTTGATGTCCACGATTTAGGTTTTACACGGTCAAGAGAACGCGACCATCTCTCGATTATCATGGACTTAATGTAAACGGTTTCGGTTTTACACAGTCAAGAAAATGGTGACCGTTTCTCGATTTACACTGGTAAATCTGTTTTTGACACTGAAGATGGCAGTGATTAAAGAGAAATTAATTGGAGTTTTTGTTAAATTAGTTTTTTCAATGTTATAATTAAATGTATTTCCTTGCTAAACTAAGTTTTTATTCCTTCAATTTTGAATTTCCCAGATTGTTTGAAATTTTCGTTTAGTTTATTATAAGTGTTATTTTCGCTAATGTTTACTCTATCATTACTTCCGAGTCCAAATTTCTTTTATGAATTTATTTTTCATTTAATATGAAGGTTCATTGATGTAATGCTTGTATTATTATTATAACATCCGAATTCAAATTTCTGATAAATCTATACTTATAAATTATATTTCTAAAATATGCTTTATTTTAAAATAAATAGGAACCTAACCCACAATTTTATATGGAGTGTCATTTTCGATTTACACGGTTCTGATTCACACGGCGACTTTCGAGAGCGCATCCCCCGCGTAAATTCAGGGATTGGGTGTATCCCGAAATAGTACGTGTCTCACCCGATCGGTTGGCATGCGGCCTCGCCGTCTGAGGTCTCTTTCTGGGAATGCTCGAGGCGAACGCAGAGTGGTTGTTAGGAGGAAGCGACGTCTGGAGCCTCGCGCGTGCGCTGACTGCCCTCGTCTTAATGGCGAGGAGTGGCTTTCGATCCGGTCGAACGACGCCGACCGACCTCTCGTTCAGCTCCGATTCGGACTGCGTGACCGGAGAGACGCTCCTGGAGTCCTCGCCTTCTCCGAGTGCGTGTGTTCCCTCTTCCCT
Source organism: Tanypteryx hageni (assembly GCA_028673005.1). Classification (NCBI taxonomy): domain Eukaryota; kingdom Metazoa; phylum Arthropoda; class Insecta; order Odonata; family Petaluridae; genus Tanypteryx; species Tanypteryx hageni. Next base: position 147,289,899 of record CM054114.1, read on the forward strand.
CCGCTCCTCCGAAGCACTCGAGTCCCATTTCGGTTCGTCCTCGCTATCCCCTGATGCGTCTTCATCTTCTTCCAAAGCTGAACCTGTGAGAGAGAAAATTTTTAATGATCTTGCTTCATGGATCTCTTTCCGAAGAACTACAGTAGAGCACCGATCATCCGACATTCCGTTTTACCCGACGTGACTAATATAATAATTTTAAAGAATGAATATCCAAAAAAACCACGAGCCTTAAAAAACATGGCTCCTACAGCACTTCCAGTTTGGTATAAAGCAAAAAAACGCATGGATGAGCTCTGAAACTTTTGGAAGCTGTTTTTTTAGTAAAGTAACAAATCCCAATCACTCTCCACTTTAAAAAATGAAGTTTTATTTGAAAAATTATTATAAATGCTATTTTTGTTTGTGATCCAGTTTTGTATTTGATGGCCGTATTGTGTTTTCGTTGGAAAAAACTGGTACAAATATCTATACATTCGGTTTAATATTAATATTAAACTGAATTTATGGATATTTGTACCAGTTTCTTCATTAGTATTCCGCATTATCTGACCATCCTTCGGTCCCGCTTACGACGGACAATCGGGGTTCTACTGTATTATCAACACTAGAAAAAAATTATTCTGCGTGATACTTTTTAGCATAGCTGTTAAGCTAATTTTGACACATGGGGCATGTTATATGATAGTATCGAAGAATTACTCAACAATTAATTTTGATTTCGGCCAACGAGTACTTTCTGTTCAAGATGTTATATAATGCGTAAGTGATATTGTACAACTTGCAAAGAAATATGAAGCATATGTTTTATTCAATGTAGGCTTTTTGTTATGTTATCTACCTCAAACCTAATATAAAATGATAACCAAGTGTGTTAACAATTACGATTTTGATTGTGTTACCATCATTTTGTGTTTTTAAATAATGTTTTATGTGTTCATGACAATGCAATACTCCAGTTGGTGTAACTACAATAAATATTATTCTATGCTAGGTAAACCATTACGGTGGAACTATTCGTAGTCTCTTAAATTGTTATTTTAAAAGTTTATTTCTGCGTATATTATTTTGTATTTTATGGTTTCATAATGTAACAAATGTTCCGGAGGCAGTAAACATAGTGATCAGATAGAGTTTTTAATGATATTTCGTTATTAAAAAATTCTTTTATTTTATCGAGCGAAAATGCTTTGGAAACAAAATGTTTTTTTTTTCAAGTCACGAGAAGCGCATATATTTTTTAGCATCCAAGCCTTTCCATCCCAACGTCCTGCATTCGTAGATATTTGTAGGTTTCATGCCAACGCGATCCCAGGCAACACAGTAAGCGCATTTTATTGAAGCGATGCATGAATGACGAACCTTCGTCTGGAGACGAATGGCCGTCGGCGGCTGGTTGTGTGTCCAATGCCATTAGAGATGGAAGCATCCGAAGCACTCTGCGGCGATAGTAGTGCGCTTTGGTGATCGGGCACTCGGACAAGATGAGCTCCTCCAACTTGGGACAGATGCAAAGGGAGGCGATGCATTCGATGTCTCTTATTTGGTTTCTGCGGAAAGGGAGAAAAATTATCTGCGGAAAATAACACTAATGCATTACGGTTATTCATGCCTCAGACAATAACTGTTAAAGTAGATAGTAACAAGTAACCTCTGCTCGAATCAAATAATCACTACAAGCTACAGTAGCGCAGAAAAACCATTTGAAAATATTAAAATTGAAATTGTCTTTTTTTTTATTTTCGCGACGCCTTCTCGCGCGAATTTTTCCAGAGACAAGAGATTGAATGCTCGTTCCCAATTGTCACTTACTACGTTTGTCCGATATGCGTATATTAGGGCGAGAAACAAATCCATCAGAGAAAGTGCCACCGCGTATCAAAATAAATTATTCGCTCGGAATCTACGCATCAGAGACTCAATAACGAAAACCCTTGGGTTTGGGTATCCACTTCATATACTGCACACTTCTGTTTGACTTCATAGAAGTGAGAAAAGAACGGGCAATAGCAATGTGAAGAAAGCGTTGCGTCGTGACTGGAAAAAGCACGGGAGCGGTAAATGCTCCGCGGCGGTCGCTACGGGTAATAGGTCGCTGGGGCGAAATTATTTCCGGCGCTCAACACATCAGGTTGATTTAAATTCAGCGGAAAACTTTAAAATAAGAAAATTCATCATTGGGGTTCGCCCCGCTTCGGAAATGCCGCGCAGCGCGATGCCATTAATTCAAGGCGTAGTTCGTTGCTTATTCGTATCATGCTTATTCGTAGTCCGATGCTTATTCTTCGCTCGAATTGGCGCTGTGGTGCTAGCTGCTCGACCCAACTCGCCCCACCTTGGCTCACTCTTTAACCAGCTAAAAGATCTTGCTCGATGTACGGAGTGCCTCTCTCCAACCAAGCGGACGAGCAATATGGGACGTCCATCGCGAACATCCAACAGACAGCACAACATGCGCTCAGGGATATGATCCCGGTTCCTTCGCCGAAGCAGGGCTTTTCGGTGGCGCGGGTTATCAGTATGCTTGGTAGAATTCGACGTTTATTTTTTTTAAATTGACGCTTATTTTCCCGAGAGATTTTCGACGAATATCTACGCTGAAAATTACTTCTTACATATAGGGCTGGCAGTTTTCAACCTTTCAACTCGATAATTTAAATTTATTTTTTATTTCGAAATTCTACGTGTATATATATATATAAGAATATTTTCACTTGAAAGAGTAAATAATTAGACTTAATTATTCAGCGCCCGATCAATTGTCTTACCTCAAATTTTGATTAAAATGTGTTTTTCCAGTCGGCAAAATACTTTACAATAAATAGAAAATAAATATTAATCCTTAATCTCTCTTCGATTTTAAGTATCGATTGCTAATTTATCTGCATTTTAAAAAATAAGTATATATAAATTGAAATTTACTAACCTGTAGAAAAAGATGAAGGAGCCAAAAGTAAGAGAGTTGGAACGATCTTTCCTTGATAACTTTTAGAGAAAGACTGCCGAAGTGTGGGTTCATTGCATACGAAGATGTGAAAGTGTATACAACAATGTCCATCTATAGGAAAACCCCTAGCAAGGAATCGAGGAACATTTGTTCCAGAAATACACCTGATGGGGTAGATGCGTGCAAAAGGGTTAGCTGTCTTCAAACGACCACCGAAATTCCTTTCTTTTGAACCTTGTTTAACAGGGGTCGAGAAAGTCTCAGCAGGACATATCCATGACCTTATCTCTATAGAGAGGCTCATAGAATATCTCACCATTAGGTAAGAAAATATAATCACCTCGGGGGAATTGAGCCGAGGAGGAGCGTGCGCCCACCATCCGTGAGAGAAAGTATTCTATGCCAGTGCACACCCGCGCGAATCCCGTTACTCCATCCAACGCACCGATGGCGTCCACTCCGGCTCAGGGCTAACGGTCCCCGGCGCGGTCACCCAGCCGCCAGGGGAGACATTCTCCGTCCCTGTTCTCCGAGGACCCGAGAATACACGCCCTTACTGAGAAGGTGGAAACCTTGACCCAGCATATTCAGGTGCTGCTAAAGACCCAAGCTATGGCCAACCAGTCGGCCTCTTCAGCATCCGCCTCACCGCCAACCTGGGCTTCGCTACTCCAAACCTAGCAACACGTCAAAAAATTTCGAGGGCAACGAATCAGTGCTATCTGTTTAAAAAATGGCGGATTCTTGTTCTTCCAGAAATAAATTGGATACGAATTCATCTGATTGATTGGGAATCTCTGATGACGACGGTTTATTAACGGGAAAATCTTTTATGATTTTGTTCTATTTTCTTATAACATTCCTTTCTATCATGTTTACTACTTACAATTAGTATTTTTCACGATGAGTTCACCATGGACGAGGCGTTTTCGCCTCGCTTCCTTTGCGAGCATTCGAGTGCTAGGGGAATGTTTGCAGACGGGGGTTTCTTACCCGCGTACGTCGAGGAACCTAAGATTTTCCAATGCCGAGCAAGGTCCAACGTCTTTGATGCTGTTGTAGGAAGCGTTGAGGTCCTTGAGCGACGGGAATCCATACGTGCCGTCCAAAGAGCCCAGTCCGCATCGACTTACGCTCAGCACCTCCAGCGCCAGCAGCCCACAACCAAGGTCTCTGCAGATAACCAGGAATTTCCGCTTTAATGGCATAATGGTCATCGCTCTTCGCTTAAAATTGTATTTGTGCGCATTAACATCAATGTGAAGTTGCTATAAGTTTAGTTAAACAAGAAATTTCTTCCATTCTTTTCGCTTGATAGGTATGAGAATGAATTTTAAGAGTCGTAATTGCGGAAATTATTTAGACTGGAAAGAGAAATACTCGACATTTATATTATACAGTAGTGTCCGACTCTCTTAGTTCTATTCAGGTTTCAATTTTACCTTCGGCAAAGCATTTTCCTTCATTTTTACAGAGTTATCCCCAAACGCCGGATTTTAAACATTATGAAAACAAAATTAATTAATTAAAATGTTTGAAACTTTATTATACGTCCTCTTTCGTGCAATTTCGGAAATTTGATTTTGTCCCATATGCATTCCAATGCATTATCATATGATTTTCTTGTGGTTTGCCTCCGTAGGTAAGATTTTTATAATCTTAGAATAAAATTGTGTTTTTTATTTATCTAGAGACTAAATAGCTTATAAAAACATTATGCGACTTTCCCCCTTGGTGAATTCAGACCTTCGTTCTACAGCCTCATCTGCATAAGTAGATATATTTTCTTGAAATCTGATGTGGCCACCACATGACTTTCTCCATACTTGTAATATTTCTAAAAATTCTAAATAGGTTAAATGATAATAAATATTTTAACCGAGAAAAATTGAGACTTTACAAACAACAGAAATAAACTCATACCGTAGCCTTTTGATATCGGATCTTCAGCAATTAAGGAAATAACAAGTAATAATGCAAAAATAAATTTTTATAAATAACTTTTATATAGATGATGACTTAATATGCATTAACGTAATGTTATTTTTGATAACTTAGGTTGCATTATTTAAAATATTTACATTGAACTTGTTTAAAGCACTTATATATCTATTCAACATTTGTATATTCATACTTAATTCAGTAAAAACGTACTATCGGCTGTCACGGGTGTATATTTAGAAACTATGAAACTATGAAATCATACTATAATGGAGCAAGCGTGAGTTTGTCTATCCGGATTCTGACTAACTGTCGAGAAGCGACAGTCCTGCCTCTGGCGACAAGAAATCGTAATTTAAAAATAAAAATTTGATGTATTTGTTTCTGAATTGAACCAATTTTGCATGAATTTCTAAGTCAGATGATTCTCTTAGTACATATCCTTACGATCCATCGTCTTTGCAAAATCGAAGATAAAACGTACGATTGGAGGAGACGAATGAAAATTACCGCTACAGAGGATTTCCAAAGCCTATCTCACCACAAACTAACACTAAACGATACACAATATAAAAAAGCACAAAAACCTACTGCACACATTATCGTGTAACCACAGGTATATTCAGAATCAATCGCAACATAAATTATTTTATTTTTTGGATTATCTCACGTAAATATAAACATTTATGTTACCTTGGAAGTGCCAATCTACGAATAACAGTGAAAAAACATCAGTATTGTTTCCAATAAATAGAAATGAAAATAATAATTTATTTTGCACGTTAAATAAATAATTATGTTAATGAAGTCAGATACAGAGATTTGAATTGATGATTATTTGAAGGACTTTGGGGACATTTTCTGGGAAAGATGTGTATTTAATCTTTAGCTAAAAAGAGAAAAAATTATTTAAATTTATTTTTATGAAATCATGTTTTGCATACACTAAAAGGTAAATAAATCTCTATTTCTATTTTGAGGCAAAAGTAGATCCCACCCCATTAAGACTCCAATAGAACAGTTCAACCCTTATAATAATTTTTTGAGAATTGCTCCCACAGTTGACTGGATATTTCTAGATCACTGATATATTTTGTTGGGCTCACGAAGAACTATTCTGAAGAAATATTTAAATCTCTCTATTGAAATACAAATGAATAGCTAATGAAGACTGGAAAACATTAAAACAATATTTGTAAAAACAATTATTGCATCAAATATCATTGAAACGAAAATATTTAATAACATAATCTTTTGATAAGTATCTTCAAAGTTCATTAAATAATATTTCGTAGGGCTTAAAATGGAGTATTCCGAAGAAATTATCAAATCGATTAGAACTGCAAATAATAAGTTGCTAAAACAAAATCAGTTCTTAACAGTTCACTGAATAATATTTCGTAGGATTTACAAAGGAGTAGAAATAGTCAAATCTATGAGAATTCACAACGGAGATCAAGGTGAACTAAAGATGGAAAAGGATATTACCTGAGTGAGCCGAGACAGCTCCCTTGGAGATCGAGGTGAACTAATGATGGGACGTATAAGCTTATTCTTTGCACGCTGGTTTCCCGCGCTATCACTCGTAGTTTTAGGTGACGAAGCTGGTTCAAATCCTCGACGCCAGTCAAGCTTGTCTGCCAATAAAATTAAAGCATCGCATAAAAATACCAACATTTGATATGATTAAAATCTACAACGCATGCGTGTGCTCATGAAACTCAAAATTCATTGTAATTAGAAGCTCAGATTTAATTGTATTCACGTTTATTCAATCTTTTCCATCCGTAAAAATATGGCCATCACCAAAAATACATTTTTGACATAACCATTCGTTACTGGTATTACAAATATCTGGCGAACCACCATATTGGAAAACTCCGGTAATTCCACATTCTCTAAGAAAACGACACAGTTTTGTTCCAACCACGATTGCAATTCTTTTATATTTGGTACGACGGATTTTACTATATCTGCTTTGTCGTACGACCTGTCCTCATCAACAATTACGTGGACAGCTTTGGGCGGCATTTGCAAATTTTTCGTAACTAATACCAATTAAACGTCAAAAGTTCAAAATTATTGCTTATTCTGTGGCTGCCGTGAGCATAAAATATGTCCAGCTCAAAAAACGTCGAATATTCGCGCTCAAAACAAATTTGCTAATCGAAGTGTAAATACTTTTAATAAAATTTTAATAACGTAGTTAACAGGCCATGGATCGGTGTTGTCCAATAGCCAATCGGGGACAAAATATAATGGCGAATTGTCACAGTGCGGTGACTCGAGATCTTCAAAGATAGATGTGGAGTGTCATTGGTCTTTTCTGACACACTGACAAAACGAACTTAATATATAGATTTAATACTTATATTGCCTTTAATAGCTATAAGATCACCGCGGATGAGTTGCTCTTTGTGTTCCCAAATTTCATAATTAAGCGTTATAAAATATTACAGGTACATTCGAACGGAAAACTAAATCGATCACGCGTATTTGTGTTGTAAAAATAACGCGTGTATGTACTATCCAAGACAAAGCCAACAGTGTGCGTCGCATGTCTCGCAGCCTTATAGTTGCGGAGATAACACGGTATCATAAATGGAAAAAAATGTAGTAAGCGAATAAGCCTAAAAATTTTTTATCTTGTATACGTAATAATAAGACTATGACTCACATCATAATAAAGTATAACTGCCATCGGACGAACCGTATCGTAATTATAAACCGCAAAGGGACGTCTTTCCTCTCAGAGCTCTTAAAAGGGGATCATTTTTCATTCTCACTCCGAAAACGTCGACTTAAAAAAATCCAAAAATTCAAAACTACCGTCATTCAAAGCGGAATTCAACATACTACACGCTGATATGCCCCTACTAAAGTCTATTGAGTCATTTTTGAGATATTTAGCCTCAAACTCGGGTCTAAATACTTTTGGCGCCGATAGTAGACTTGACAGAATCCAAGTCCAACAATACTCGTTGCAATGGCAACACTCTCGTAGTGAGTGATTAAAACTAAAAAAACGTCAGTATTTACGCAAAATTCGAAGAAATACGATCGATAAGCCAAATTCTACGATAAGAATTAGAATCTTCCTTCGTTTCCTCAGAGAATAGTACCAAAGTCGCTCCGATATTACAATTCTAAGATATTTTAACGTGCGAGAGAAAATTACCCTGCACGATGGATTTCAGATTTCTCATGTAAATCAAATAGGAAGAATGGTTTCTGGAATCTAACCCGGGATTTTTAATCTTCGCAACAAAAACTATTCTCGGGAGCTAGGTCCCAGTAGCAAGAGATTTCCACCAAGTGCCATGAAAATCAGTCTATTGTTCAAAAGTTAATTGGAGGGCGGACAGACAGATAGACACAACGACGAAACTATTAGCCCATTTCCATTCTGGAAATTAGGCTAAAAATTATCCGTGAAATTTATTGCGGACATTTCACATGTTTCTTAACATTTACCCTTCGCAACTTCCTTGCAGAAATGTAAATGCTAAACAAATGCTTAGTTAGATTTGATTTCAAGTTCTACATGACCGCAGAATTTCTTAAAATTTGGTGATAGTGCAAATATAAACCGATCAAATAGTTTAAACAATTGCAACGCACTTACGAGATATTCTGGAAAGGTTAGTTCCATTGGAAGCCATTCGGAGGTCGGGACGAGGGGAGATGGATTAAGCATTTGGTGTCTGCCCGCGGCGGCTCCACTAGCGCCATTCGGCGCCGAATCCATTGAAGAGGTTTCTGGCGGGGAAGGCGATCTTTGATTCTGTACGTGACGAGAAAAACCAGCATGGGGTGCCATGTGAACTGGAAAAGAATTACCCTTTAAGGAACTCTGCAGGGAGCTTTGCTTGAATCATTTCAGTTAATAATAAAACATCTATGGAGTAGGGCAAGCAACTTTTAAGGGATGAGAGGTGGGGGTGGGAAGGTCCCCCACCCAAATATTTTCGGAAATTTGAAAATGAAAGAAAATAAATATATTCATTAATTTTTTATTATTAATAAAAATATACTTTCATTTGTAGATGAAATCTAATCTCCCTTCCTTCTTTACAAATTCAGTGATAACCAAGTCAATGAAATTCCCGCGGGAACGCAGGGTGTTAAGCAACCTCTTTTCTGTTGCCATTAACGCAATACCTGTCAGGCTTTCATTCCCCATACTGTTTTATTTATGATCTCTTATTCGTGCTAAACCTGAAAAGCCAGATTCGACACTCACTGTTGTACTTGGCAACGTCAAAACTAATGCACAGAGCTTGTATGTTTCTTCAAAGGTAAATTTCAGGTCATTTGATAAATAATGGAAAATATTTATCACAGTTTTTGAACTAAAGTCAGGCGAGCTATATATTACAGAGAGTTCACTTTTTAGCTTAATGAAATCAAAATGCTGACCATAGTATGATTTTAAAGAATTAAAACATTCTTGAGGAAAACTCTCCGCATAATTTTGAAAATTTTCGGAAACTAAAGGTTCAAAAAATTTAATTTTTTAAGGGAGGCAAATTGGGTCTGCAATTGCGTGATTAACACATCAAAAATTTCACAAAACAATTTTTTATAATAAATGTGTTTCATTTCGGCCTTTCTTACGAGGCTCTCCTACAAGCTAAACAACATGTTTATACACTGTTTCAAAATTGTTTCTCTGTTTATTCATGAATGCAATAGCACTTTCAACTCTTACAGCACATTGTGTTATATCCATATCACGCTTCTAAAGCACGTCAAACATAACATAATATGGGAAAAAATTATGTAGCGAATTTTCAATTGAAATATAAAATCAAAGTCTGTTCAATTACGAAGAAGTCTCTGACACTTGATAACTGATTCATCATTCCAATCATCAGGATTGTCTTTAATTGTTTAAAATAGTTTAATCAACGAATCACGATAATCTTGCGCAGTGTTTACAAGTCGCGATTGAAAACACCAACGTACTGTGCTGACTCTAGGGAATCGCTTGCGAACCATTAAACCAAGAAATTTCGTTCTCTTAGGAGAATTGGAGAAGAACGCTGCATACTCATTCAACGACAGGAAGAACACTCTGCATGCGCTGATCTGCTTGAACACATGCTTGAGGACCAGGTTGAGACGATGCGCCGAGCGATGAACAAATAAAGCACAAGGGTATTTCTCCTTCACCTTTGCCTGCAGGCCGTTGAGCTCTCCTGCCATTACAGCAGCGCCATAATAGCCCTGACCCCCTAACTTTTTACCTCACACAAATCTATCTAGCTGGTTATCAACATGGACGAACAGAGTGGTTGCCTTTCTATCAGCCCTCACATCAGTAAATCCCACCAAACGTTCTAACCCTTCACCTTCTACATTACAATATCGAAACACAGTTGATAATTGCGACTTGTTAGTAACGTCTGAAGTTTCATCAACCAAATAGAAACAAATTTTGATGAATTTATTTCACGTTGAATTTCATTTAAGATGACAATCCCTATAGCTTCGATTAAATCGTTTTGAATGCGTTTTGAGAGACACTGAAAACACTAGCGTTATTAAAATGTTCACAGAGACGAGCATCATAGTCTTTCAGGAACATAGCAAACTCAATATATAATTCCCTCGATTCACTAAACTCTCCGTTTTGTCTTGGCCACAAAAAGCAAATTCCTGCCTACCTAGCAGACATACAATGTTAATTAGAGATCGTAGCACTTCCCTATTTTTTATTTACTTTCTTGTTATGATTTAGAGTATCTAAGCGGCACTGACTGTTCAACAAAAAATCAACCCTTGATTTCCCAATGTTGTGTAAATCCAGACATGCACGCATATGGGATTGACTCGTGTTATGCCGTTTTATCGCATTCGTCAGATTGTTTAAATTAGCGTAGCCACTAGTGTTAGTAGAAATTAGTTTAAATTACGAAAATGTAAAATATACGTTTACCAATTTTGAAATAGTAACCAAATTTATTTAAAGCAAATAAAAATGTTTGCTTTGTTGTTGTACCATGCAAGCAGTGCCTGCGTTGCTTGCAATGAGCGACCGCCCCTGATAAAACACTTATTTTCTTGGTCACTTGGTCATTCTGTCCGTAACGCTCAATTTCTCAGCCGTTTCTTCAGTCAGTTCAACCAAATTTAGTAGGATTGCTATGATCACCTACCAATAGCAAATGGTGTAAAGAGTATTCTATAAAGGTCCCGGATTTGACTATAGAGGATGATTTCAATCACCCATAAGATTACAAAGCCCATTTTAAACGGGCTAATTCATCTAGTTTTCAGATATTAAAGCGACAGCTTTGCAATTTTTCTCGCTGGGTCTCCTACTTTAGCTTGAAATGTTCAAATTATAAATTGATATAGAATGAATGCGTGGGTGTATGAAAAAGTCAGAACGGAATAGGTACAAGTCACACTGATATGCAAAATTAAAGAAATTATAAGCGAAAAACAAATTATATTTACATCAAATAAACTTTAGCCTTTCCTGAATATGTTTGTAGATTACATTGCAGTGCGCAATAAACTGATTTCTTCTATTGAACTCAACCTATCCGTATTTCAAAACTAAAATAATTTGACTGAAAGCACCAGGAGCTCTGCCACTGCGGCCTAAAACCTCCAACCCCTTTCTCCCACTCCCAGCTTCGCTCGGACCTCAAAGCCCTACGGGATTCGATGGATGTTTCTATATTATGGCCTCTAAATTTCCTACAAAAAATTACCCTAAATTCCCATGCATAACGCACTGTCATAGATAACGAGCAGCAAAGGCTGAGCGCATATTCAATGAGTTCCAGAATTCTCATATACATATAACCCGAACTCAACCGCAGCACTGCAAACGAAGAATGAACGGTAAAGAAGTGCCAAAGTCGAGAGTGTAAAGAAATGAGGAGAATCGAAAAAAAAAAACAATTTGTTTGATGAAAAAATATTAAAAACATATTTGCTACTAAAATTTAATTTTGGAGCATTTTTATGGAAAGATAGGCTTATGTAATTTCAATAGAAAAACTTTTGAAAATCCTTTTGAGAAAATTTAGTACAAGAAATAATTTTAACATAAATCTAATTTAAATCGATTTATTTGGACAAAAGGCAAAAAAATGAGTTTTACTTTTCGTATTTTTCAAATGAAATATTTTAATTCTTGTGATATGTGATTTGTAAATTGCGATCTTTTGGAATTTGTGGAAACTTATTACAATTGCTTCGACCCTACTTGTGTAATACAACGAAATAACTGGCCGTTGATGATTCTCTCTCGTCGCCATCCTGTGTTACCTCTGGTGTGCCACATGGTTCCATTCTCGGTCTACTTCTTTTAAATGTTTCTATCAATGATTTGCCTCAATGTCTTAATTGTGACTGTCTTCTTTACGCAGATGACAGTAAAATGTCGAATAAGATAAGCTCTAGGGATGATTGTGTAACTTTGAAAAATGACTTGGATAGTTTTTCTATCTGGTGCCATAAAGGGAACCTATTTCCCAGTCCGTGTAAGTGTAGAGTCATTTCTTTCACTTTGAAGAAAAATAGAACTAAGATTGATTATTGTATTTAGGGTGTTCCGCTTGAACGTGTTAATACGATCACTGACCTTGGTGTAACTATTGAATCCCAGTTAAATTTTAAAACTCACATTAGGTCTCTCTGTTCTAGGACTTTCTGCCTCCTGGGTTTTTAAAAGCGTAATTCTTTTTGCAAACTTTCTACGGAAACGATTTTAAGACCTTATTGTTCTATTGTGCGGACTATTTTGGAACTTAGCAGCGTGGTTTGGAATCTCCATCATACCACTCATATCCTTGCAATTGAGAAAGTGCAAATGCGTATCATTTTTCTTAGGTATTTGTGATTGTTTTATATTTTTTATCTATATTTTTATTCATGTTTTTTATTATAACGCATGTAGTTGGGGCCTTTCCTGTATGCGTTTAATAAATTATTATTATCTAACCTTATTTAATTTAAATAAAAATAATTGAAAAATAAGTATAATTTGTGTAATGAAATTAAATCTAAATTAATGTTTTGTGAGTAAAAACTAAATCCTATACTTCTTTGTATGGAAGGGGGGAGGGGGAGGATTGAAATTTCGTGACAAAATTTTAAGGGAGGTTTAAATTGTTGTTACGACATGTGACGAGGGCGGACGGAGAGTAGTGAATATTTTGCATGAAGTAATTAATGGACGTCTCCTTATGCAGCCCACCGTCGGAGATAAGGTAGCACACATCCAATGCCCTAAGATTGTGCGAGCCATCCCCACCCCTCCATTCCTCTAACATAGACCATACTGCACACGGTATTGTGACAAACCTTTTTTTAAACACAGATAGACTAGCAGAAAAACCCGTTCTTTGCCCGATCATTTATTATTTATACCTTCCTTAGATAGATACCAATGATATTTAATGGTTTCTAAATCATAACTTAATCTTCTTTGACCTCCATAATTTGAAAAACATGCCGAAAACCCTTTTACAATACTTCTTCATAGATTACGTTGACGGTCTTGCTACTCTGAGAAAGATCATACAAATAATTTCGGTTTATTACTCTTGAACATGCCATGTAAAACTGATCATAAGAAACTAGGTAGACCCCGATAACGTTTGGCGATTCAACTTGGACATAATTAATAGTCATAGCACGAGAAATCTATACCGGAAATTGAAGACGTTTGAATTCAAAAGGTTAGTCGTAGGAATCACAGGGTTAATTGCTATAGAAACCCTCTGTCCTCTTGTACATCGATGTTGCACTCTAATTTTTGTTTACAACGGCGGTATAAGTATAAATAAATATAAATATAATTCTGTTTTAATTTGTCTTTTAATATTCGAAACTAAAGATAGTTTATTATATCACGCCATCTATTGTGAACTTATATAATTAATAATAGCACCTCGTTCATTATGTATTTTGGATTACACAACTGTCCTAAATCGAGAACGATTGGATTGTCACGAGAGCGACATTTTTTCCACTCAAACAACTTAAAATTGTGTGCTTAAAAGTTTAATTTTCGGAAAAAAGCTTGGTCTGGATTTGAAATTTTACCGTACGAAAATATAACTTCATACTTTTCTCCGTTCGTCGGTTTAAGAATCGAACTTGTAAGATGATTATGAATAATTTTAAAATGCAAACGAAAATTATGATACATCGTTTCCCATGCTATTTAAATGAAGATAAATTGAAAAGGAAAACAATTTTTTATAATTAATAATTTCAATGAAATCGGTTTAAAAAAAACACCATTTCGCTATTCTTAATAGCGCGGTATGTTATGAAAATCAGGCTAGTAAATATCTGACAAATGTTATCTGAAATATCAGTAAGGATGTAATTATAATTAATACAGAAAATGGCCAAAACTTCTTAAGTTTTATTGGTTATGGCTATTACTGAAATGAATACCATACTAATGACATTCTTATATGATTATAACATTTTTATTATTTAAAAATTAACCTAAGCAAGAAATATAGTTAACAGAATGATTATAACGAGATAAAGTCATTATGTAATAAAATTTATATGAATTGTTAAGAAAGTATTTTTCGACTTACCTTAAGAAATAGCGGAAGGAATAACCACAAATTTAAACACTGTATTTTTTCGACTCCGCTGTTTGATACATAAGAAATGTGAAATATGTTAAATGCCGACTATATGTTTAATGTTAATAACCAATTAAAAAACCTTTAGTTGTTGATTTTCTAACCAAAGAGGTGTTTCTCATGTACCTTTTAACCTATGCTAGCTGTTCGGTGCGAGCCGGTCTAATCATAACGTTCACGTTGTCCCTAGCAACGCGTAAATAAATCCACATCGAGAGCTCGAGTTCCTGGTGCTGCGCTAAAAGTGTCTTTCGAGCGATTCCGACATGATCGATAAACAAAACTCGGAAATAAAATCGAATTTTAAATTGACTGGGTTTTTGCGATATTGATTAAACAGAAGTAGAGATTCATTATAATTTCTTCTCCTCCTCCCCTCACGGATTAGACGCTATTCTCGTCCGTTCCGTTTAAAGAAGTTTGCCATCGCTTTCTTAGTCTACCTAGACTCTTCTCTCGAGGCTTGAACGCTGCAAGTTAATTTCTTCCGTAATCTATTGGTGCATGTGACGTTCTATCTATTTAGTTTGATTTCTTTGATTATTTCATTGATAGAAAATATTATAATTATGAAATTCACATAATTGATTGTTCCAGAAGGTAAAAATAGTTTTAGGTAATGCAAAGTCGTGCGCAAAGAAATATTAATGAATATTTATTCATTAAACATTACGTGTTAATTGTTGTTTTCTGAGAAAACCGTCTTAGCGATCGATGTAAACAAAATATGCAATATTTTGCTCTAGTTTTTATCTTCCAAACCGTAACTCGTAATTATGTGGCCTTGCAGACTTTCTTGTAGTAAATGTTATTCTCTATCCGAATGTTTTTTTTAATCCATACCTTACTAATCATATAAGAGCTAGGGAGAGAAAAGTTTGACATTTTATTGTTACTTGACGGATGCCATTTAATGAGATACGAGTATAAGTTTATTAAAGTAATTATGTAAAGTGGAAGTTCTAATAGACGGTTGCAGTTGAAAATCTCAATTGGGCGATATATTTTGATAAAGATCACTCATACTTATTTAATTGAAATTCGTCCAGCGGTTTAAAAGATGAAAGTTACGACGGACGGACCAGACGTGTCCATAAGGCGTTCCGCTATTAGCGCTTCGCTGGTAAAGAACGCCTAAAAATTGAACAAAGAAAAGAACATTATATATGTATATGAAATGAAAATTAATTACTCATTATTACAGTCATTGCATCGCAAATTACTATATTCCAAGCAAATATATTTAGAGCATTTGCAACATGTGAACCGGATTGTTCTATTCTTTTTCCAACCACATGCTTCACACCTATTTTTGTTGCACTGGTTATACTTTTTGTTGCTTGTTTTTCATAGGCTTCAGTAATCTCTCGAGTTTCTTTTGAGCGAAATTTGTTTATTTTGATTACCAGAGGTTTGGGGAGAAGTTTGACTTCTCGTATTTTCAAATGATCAGAAGTAAGCTCGACCGCCTATTTTCTAAGGAAAAGCCGAAGTAAATTAATTTAATAGTTTTTTTGCCAACGTAAATAATCTGTTCATTTATTCCGTCAACATTCAACATGGCGTAAAATATAATCATGGGTCAGCGTCTGCTGCGGCGGATTTAAGGGGGATCGCACATGGCGCGCGCCAGGGGCCCCGTGAAGTAAGGAGCCCCGAAAAAATGTTCGTCTATATAATCTCAGAAATATTAAATGTCTCAATTTAAAAACTAGTGGAACCTGTCTATGATTCCATAGAAAAACGATCGTTAAGAGGTGTCACAAAAGAGGGTAGCTAGATATTTAGATTGCAGGGCCCCCGACTGCTTAGAGCCAGGGCTCCCCAAATGTTTAGCGCCTGAGGCCCCAAAATGTTTAGCGCCAGGGGCCACAGAAGGCGTAAATCCGCCACTGAGCGTCTAGTATCCCTCATTACGTTAAATTTTGCGCACATCTGGTCTACAGTATCTACACTAGATTTCGTGGAGTTGTGAAATGCAATAATTGTTAGTTTTTCATCACTTCCCGTGCTGCTATCGATCTCGTCGTCGTAGTGCATGGTGGTAAGCAATGGGACATTTTTATTTGTCTTAGGTACGTATGACACCAATGTAGAACTAGAACTAGAACTAACCCAAAACGCTAGATTTTTTCGATCGAGCTTTAGTTGCAATAAAACTAGGAGGAGTATCTCTCGCTTGATTTTGCGAATGGTGCCAACTAGCGTAATATTTTGTTTCAGTAAGTCAATAGCCAAGGCATAGCTAGTGAATCAGTTATCATTAGTTACATTCCTACCCGTTCCTGATATTGGTGTGCACAGACGTTTCATTACATCAACGGGTGAATTACTTTTTTTAAAGAGCATACCTTTTTGTGCAAAGAAAGGTCGCGATGAGTCTGTCAGACAGTAATAAAAGTATCATGTTGACCTCCAAATTTCAAATTGTTATAAAATTCCTATAACACTTTGCTGGAATCTACATATATATAATTTGTCGAATGTCCTCCTGAGACAAGGTCATTCGAATGACTCACTAATTGAATAGCAATTTGAATTAACATGAATGAAGAGTTCGGGTGACATATTGAGTAACGCGTCGGCAAGCGAATATGGAGTCCCGGGTTCGATCGCGTAACTTTTTACTTTCTCCATATACGTAGTATAAGGGAAAGTATTGTATTCATGAAAAAAATCGACTTCGAGATTTCAACGGAAACACACGTTTCGAGGTCCCCTGAACACGTTTTGACCATTTTCTCGATGATGTCTCTGTGTGTGTATGTGTATGTGATAGCTTTTTTGTGGGTGCTCTAACTCAAAAACTATTAATCAGTTCAATGCAAAATTTTATATTTCACATTTATATAAAAGTCAGAAGAACTGTTAGGTTTTTGGTAAAAATCGGTCAACTGCAAGTGGGTGTTTACTCTTGTCACTTATCCAATATTTTGAAATATTTGCTTTAATATTTGATAAATGCAAAAATGCAATGGAATAAACGTTGTAGAAAATTTAATTTTCTACAACCTTTGTTTGAAACATTTTTCCATATAATGTATTGTTTAAGAGATATCTTATATTTTACCTGCCACCACCACACCACCTACCGACGACCATTGTTAACAATTGACGCTTAGTTATGTCTTAGTAACGCTCTTTTTTCTTTTCTTAATTGTTGGAGCTTGGTGGCTATATCCAATATCAGAAGGCTATGGTGTGAGTTTTTTCTCGCAGTTTCTTAAAATATTTATTATTAACTAGCCTATTTTCAAATTTTAGAAATATTACAGTTATGGAGAAAGTCATGTGGTGGCCACATCAGATTTTTTTATTGTAGTGTATACAGTAAGTGAAAACATTGAAGTTGTCAAGTTTTCCTGCATCGTCCAAAAGCTTTTCACTTTTTTAACAGTCATGCTTAACGTGGGGAAAACATTTCATCAATCCTTTCAATTTTGTCAAGAGAGCATAGTGACACTATAGGTTGTGTTCCAAAGCAAATGCAGTCAAGACTCCACATCAACAAATAAAACAAATTGTTGAGATTCTAGATGAGGGGTGTCCAGCATACCAGATGTGGCCTACAAAGGGTTTTATGCAGTTCACAAAGCTATAATGAAAAACCAACCAGAAAAATTTAACAAAAACTCATAAATTTTTATGAAAATTTTCATAATAAATTTTTTAACACTGAAATGATAAGCATAAAATCCTAATTTACACTTGATTTTCACTTATATATAGGTAACTTCCGATTTCAACTCTTTAAATTTCAATAAATGTATTTAGTCTGCCTATTATAGCCATTTGATACACTTTGGACAAGATAAGGCTTATTGCTATTGGTCGGTAATTTGCAGGATCATTTATTGGACCCTTTTTATGGATAGGCAACACTTTAGTTTTTTTCAAAACGGATAGATAGATGTCGGCCATAAAGGAGTTATTGATTAGTTTGGTTAATGGCTTTTTTACAAATTCCCTAGCATGCTATACAACTTTAGAGTTTAACCCATAAATATCACAGGTATTTGAATTACTTATCTTTAGAATAATCATATTTACTTCCTCTTCCGTTACATCTACATCTACATCTACAGTTTACCCTGCAAGCCACCGCAAGGGTGTGTGGCAGGGGGTGTATTAACACCAAGGGGAAAACTCCAAAATTAGGCCTTGGTTTACGCCCCTACGCGAGGTTACTTTTGATCGCAAGTTTTATTCTGCTCAGCTATCGTTCTAGGGAAAAATGAGCCTTTGTATCTCTCTGTCCTACAGGCTATCTCTCTTATTTTACGAGGATGGTCCATTCTACCGATATAGGTGGGAGTTTTTATTATTTCTTTGACGTCGCTGGAGAATGTACTCGTTCTAAATCTTTCAAGAAGTTTTAACCTAGCACGTGATCGACGCTCAGCTAGTGATTCCCATCCTAAGTCCTGTATCAAGCCTGTAATGCTTATATTTCTATCATAACAATTTTTGACGAATCTAGCAGCTTTTCGCTGCACTTTCTCTAACTCGGTGATTAAACCTTTCTCGTACGGATCCCATATGCTCGACGCATACTCTAGCAGCGGATGGATGAAGAAAAAAATATTTGCCACAATTCATAGCATTTTTACAGTTTATGCTGCTTAGTTTACCATTTTTAAGATAGAAAACAACATCATAAGTATTTTGAGTGAAAATTTTATGTATATCTGTGACAGATAATTCCCAATACTTAGCAAATACCTGTGGTGACAAGAAGTTTTGCTCGGATTTTATACTTTTCATAGAGTTTATGATAGACCAGCTTTGCTTAGACTTATTATTGGCTGTGAGTATCAACTTGTCATTATTTTCTAGTTTTGCTTTATTTATTGCAAATTTATATTCTTTTGTGAGTTTTCGTAATGATTCACGTGTACTTTGGCAGTTTTGATAAGATATTTGCCTCGGAATTTTTAAGATATTTTCTTTCTTTAATTTTACATTGTGTACCAGGGTAGCCTTTTCTTTCTGTTTAATATTTTTTTAGCAGTCTTGTAGGGAAAAAAGAACTCAAAGCTACCCATAAAAATATTCCAAAAGTTCATAAAGTAACGTTCCGAATCCTCACAATCCTCATGGATTTCATTCCATTTTAACGTACTCAAGTGCTTACAAAACTTATTTATGTTACTCATATTTAAATCCCTACACATCCTGATGGGGGTTTTATCTTCAAAAATTTCCTTTATGTAGTTAAAAATAATGGGGTAATGGTCTGACAGTTTGGAAATTACTACATGAGCGGTAGAATTTACAGTATTTGTAATAGCATTGTCTATACAACTGTTACTACTTGGCCTTGTGGTTTTCTTGATGAGAAATTTGCAACCAAACATACTTAAGAGTAGCAAAAGATCCCTGAGTATAACCATTTTTCTCATCCAAAAAATCAATATTAAAATCACCTATTACACCTATTTCACCTGTTTTCACTAAATATTCAAGGATTTTATGCATATTTTTCATAAAAATATCCATTTCACCATTTGGAGGCCTATAAATGCACACAATATAGAAATTTTCTATTTTTATACCAACCAACTCAAAATGACCTTAATGAGCTAGATTGTTTAGTGCACCAATTGGTTTCCATTTTAAACTTCGTTACATAAATATTAACACCCCCATGCATCTTTTTGGATATACTGTAAGAACCTGCAATACTGTAATCTGAGATATTATAATATTGTTCTTCATTTATTTTCAACCAAGTTTCAGAGAAGCACACCACCTCAGTATACTTTTCACTTGACAGAAGCACACTAACCTCATTTATTTTATTTCTTATTGGCTGAACATTTACATGCATTATTGTAGTTGATAGGCTTTGTTTCATTTTAGAAGGTTTACAACCATATTTATTGCATTTTACATTTATCTTTGCACCTTCGTCGTCTAGTCATGACAGAGATTTAGGCACCATTATTCCTGTCTGCAAACGTATTACTCTTTTTTCAGGTTGTACTGTAAGTGCTTTAGTTTCACTGGCTGTGGGGGCAGGATTTTGAATAGATTCACAGTCACTCTCTAGATCAAGATTGGTTTGCTTGGGATTTCTTTGTTGATTCTACCTAACAAAGGAAAATATTGTAACACATGCACCTGAAGGCCAATTTACACTAATTTCTTTAATAGGGAGTAATCCGCACCTATTTTGAATGAAGCACTGTATTTATTATAAGTTTCAAGTTTTTCAGAGGTCACGCCTACCTTAATTCTTCCCAAGAATATTCACACTCGTTTTTGAATAGCAAAACTAACAATTTCACTGTTTGTACAAAAAACAGCACTGTCTCGTCTTTTACCTCATGTTGTGTTTTCTGATTTACTTTCGTTTCTGACAATGTTTCGTGGCTTCCTTTTTGGTCGAACAACGGTGAATCCCTCGTGGTCGGTGTGAAGTTCCTTTTCTTCATCTTCCATGGAATTGGGGATGTGCTCTTTTATTACTACAGCAGCAATGGTGTTTGCAGCATTGACAGGTTTTGTGGGAAGATGTACTCGTTCACTTTTTGGGATGACTTCACTCTTCTCATGCACTACCTGGCTGTAATTTTTGTTACCCTATGCTCCAGTTGCTTTCTGTTTTTCTATGCTAGCCACTCTTTTCTCCAAAATAGCCATGTTCTCTCGTAGCACTGCTATGGCTGAGGATTCACTAGTATTGCATATGCAATCACTCTGTTGACGTGTATCATACCAGCAGGTATTACACACCCACAGAATTGCACTATTGCCTTTTATCACTTTAACTTCATTTTCAGTTAATCCTACACACTTATGTGAAATAAATACGAACAGTTTCCATTACAAGCAATGCTTGAATTTATTTCTACGTCAATATTGCATGAGCAACATTGAGGCCCATCGTCTCCATCCGCCATCTTGTGACTTCCTTCCTTCTAAACATCAGATCCCTTAGAAAACACTGGAACTGTTTCATTGTATTAATAGAAAACCTTAGTCATAAACTGCATATACCAGGAATTTTGTTAACTGAAGTAAATATCACTATTGATGAGATTTATCTGTATACAGTCATTGGCTTTAATATATACTACAAATTGAGGAAAGACAGAAGTGGAGGTGGAATTATGTTCTACTGTAGAAAAGACTTTAATTTTGTATGTGAAGATAGCAATATGAGTAGTTGTGAATCATTAATGGGGCAGATTGGATTCAAAGACAGATTAATAAGAATTTGTGCTATATATAGGCCACCGGATTGCAACATGATTGCCTTTTTTGAAGACTTAGATAAAGCGTTGAGGGATAAAGGTTTGGAAACAATTGTAATGGGTGACATTAATATTAATCTCAAAAACAAGAATAGTATCAATACCTGTAGATATATGGAAATGGTGGCAGCCAATGGTTACCTATCAGTGATTAATGCATATACTAGAGAGGAAATTAGGGATGGAAAAGTAGTGCTGTCCTGTTTAGATCACATTTTGTTCAATGGAAAGTATAATCATATTAGTGGTTTGGTTTAAAAGCAAAAATTTCTGACCATTATATGATAGGGATAAATTATATAGGTATGTGGAAAGATAATATAAAAAGCAAATACTAAGAAAAGCAGTGACAGCCACTGGCATAGGGCCATGGAGCCATGGCCCTACCAAAATTCACAGAAAGAAAAGAGCACTATAAATAATTGTTTTAGAACAGATTGATTTAATTTTTGAGTCTTTAATAAGTTTAATTTGTCGTGAAGCAGCACAATACTCTGGTCGGTAATAGAATTTATGGGAGGAGTGGGGGGCGAGTTCCACCACTCCAACGGGGCCACCGCCTAGCTGGCTCAGTCACAAGACATGGAACACATGCACACTGCATGCTTTTCTTCCCATCTCCTACCCTCTCCCATGCCTGAGAATATCTATCGTTGCGGCCAAGTTCAGTTTGGCTTGGCTCGGCCGGCCTTCAAGCTAGTAGTTTGATGTAGAATTGGTGAGCGTGAATGTTTCTACTCTCCACAATGAGTACAATAAGTGCTTTATTAAAACAGCAGTTTTCGTCGGTGTCTTACGATGATAAACTCGAAATAAAACAAATGGGAAGACCCCTCCCTAATTTGAATTTAGTTAAAAAGCAACAGTGTGCCAACAAACAGGAAAGGTGTCATAAATTTAATGCCTTATTCGAAGAACAATTGGCTGTGCAGGTGTGATGAAAAAATGCATTTTTTTGTTTTCCTTGTGCTCTTTTCCAAGGAGATGTCAGCTGGCCGAGGTACAGGATTTCGGACTTGGTACACATTTGGTAAAAAATTAGGGCTCTCGAAAAATCTAAACAACATATGAACAATGTTTTGAGTTGCTGGGTAAAACAAATATTCAAAGTCAGTTTAACTCACAGTATTGGCTAGCTATATCTAAACATAATGAACAAGTAGATAAAAATAGGTACACATTAAATTTGCTTATAAATTATATATGTTTTTGTGCAGCGTTAGAATTAGCATTGAGAGGGCATGATGAATTGGATGAGTCACAAAATAAGGGAGTTTTTTGTGAGTTAATCCAGTTTAGTTCTGAGTTAGATAAAGACTTAAAAGTTCAACTTAGTCAATCAGCTGTGTTTAAAGGCACATCTAAATCTATGCAGAATGAGTTGCTGGAATGCATGTTAGAAGTATACCACGAATAAGTTCACAAAGAAATTCAAAAAGCAGATTATGCAGTATTGTTAGCCGATGAAACTACTGACGTGTCATGTCAATTTCAGTTAGTCATTGTATTACGTTACATTGTAGGCAAAAACCTGAAGAAAGGTTTTGGAATTTCGTTAATCCTGACGGACATGATGCTCATGCAATCGCAGATTGTATTTTAAAGCAACTCGACCCCCTAATTGGTGATAGTCTGAATAAACTTATAACACAAAGTTTTGATGGTGCTTCTGCTTTGAGTGGACATTTAAATGGCGTTCATAAACTGATAAAAGACAAGTATCCACTTGCTAATTTCAACCACTGTTACGCCCACCATAATCACAGAAATAAAAGATAGATTTCAATTTATTGGACACCTCATGGCTATGAATCTATTTGTGGTCAAAGAATTTGATAATTACTGCAAAAAATTCCCTGACACGTATCTCAGTGAAATAATTGAAAAGTATCCTTTTTTGGAAAAAAAGAGACTGAAGACTGAACTTCAAGTTTTTTACGAAAGAGAGGAATTGAGAGCAGTTTCTGGTGTGGTACCATTTCTCTTGCTATTTTTGGGTGATGATTTGTGTGAAACATTTCAAGAGACAATAAAGCTTTTAAAAGTGTTGTTTACAGTACCAATTTCAACATCAGAAGCAGAATGGTGTTTTCCAATGATGAAAAGAATAAAGACTTTCCTAGGAATAGTATGAAAGAAGAAAGACTAAGTGCTTTAGGCATGCCATTGTATGTGTGTGTGTGCTATGAAAATGGAATGGAATTAAAATGTTTGGAAAAACTTGTCTAGACTACCTGGTCTGACTAAAGTTCTGTAACCCATAGAGCATTCAGTTGCTGTCCTGTAATGTCAGTCCTCCCAGTGTGTGATGATGCAGCATATGCCTTTCTCTGTTGCTTCTCTCTCTCTGTCCCTGCATATCTCTTGAGTAACATGTGCAATCAAATATCTATAGAGGTAACTATAACTAACAGCTCAATGAACATACCACACCATTCTGCCATTTGTACACCTATAATTGAATTTTTGTCAATTATTTTACATTTGTATTTTCCACATACTAAACACAATGACATGATCTCCACAACACAAGGGATGGAAGGAAATGAGAAAAAAGTGTGAGGCAGATTGTGCAATAGAATATTATACGTATGTGTGAGGGATGGACTTAGAGAACAATTTACTTGAATCTATTTGGTCAAAAGAAAACACAGCAGTGTTAGGTATAAAAATCATTCTAACATTTTCTCATCATTTGCATCCTTAATTATCTCTCATTACATCATAAGAATGGGAATAAATGCAACCACATGGTCCATAGGATGAGACTTATAGACAAACTACATATTTGGCCAAGGTGACAACAATTTTATATGACAAAATCATTATCCAAAATAAATGCTGCTCATATTCTTCATTCAAAATAGTTCTTAATTTAACATTAAAATTTAAAGAGACATTCACTTATTGGTAGCTTGGCTGAAAATTTATATTTAACCAGTAACAGGTCACTCAGGGTGCAAATGCTTTTGCTTACATCATACAATTTTGTCAAATTTTTTATGCTGTAGAGAGTTCATGTATTCCTCAGAAATAATGAAGATATGAAATGACACATCAGACTTCTCTCAGTCATACTTTTGATTCAGATCACTTCCAACTCTTTTTTAACTCATACTAATGGTTGTATAATATTTATACTGTATAAAAGTACTTTTTCATAAAATTAACTTCTATGTTGGAAATAAAATATTTCTGTTAGCATTTTTTTCTTCCTTGTGTTATGGCATGATTTATGATACTCTTAATTAAAGAAGAAAATTTTGCAGTTACGAAGAAATTTTAAATATTCCGAATGAACTTGAAGACGATAGGTGTGTTGATTGTTTTTTTTAATAATTGCCATGGATGAAGAATAGTACAGTTATCTTAAAAGAATCTAAATTTCATTCTGTATATCAAACCTTGGAACCTACAATGATTCTTTTAAATCAGAAACAATCAAAGTTGAGTGAAAATCTAACACTTGAAGCAAAAAGACAAATGCTGCTCCAGTTCACAAGACATTGGTGCAAATTTGCAACGACACTACAATAACGCCACCCAAGGAAAAGTGCTGATTGAGGTACCTGAAACTCACCTAAAGAGATGGCCCTCATCAGGGTAGGCTCAAGATTGCTCTAAGAATTTTTAGAAGATATATAATACACAAAAAATGCTGAAACATTTTTTAAAGTTGTAGATGTTTGAGCAAAAATTGTGAGAAATAATGGTTTTTCAATCATTTGATGGGAAATACACTACTCCCTCGATATCTGCAAGGGATTTGTTCTGCAATAACGTCGCGGATACTGGGCCTTTTGTTTACATTATATCTTAGGATAGGCTCACCATACAAAAGAAGTAATTTCAACAAATTTGATGTGTTATTTAGGCTTATTTTTGCTGGTAATAGTACTAGATAATATCACCTTTATGAATTTGAAGAGTATTTCATCAGTTACATTCGTTTTGGTTTGTCTTAAGTAAGGTTAAGGATCCTCATACAGTAATTAAAGAAGAGTAATTGAATTTGTCCATTTTTATGAAAGAAATCGTATTAAATTGAGTAAATTACTATTAGCATCGTATTTTACTAGGAATAAAAGAAATACATAATAGCCTTGCGTATCTGTGTTATTTTTACCTTTCCTTTGAGAACAATGAAATTTTTCCTACGTTCATAGTTCTAAAAGGAAAACTAAAATATTAAATATGTACCATGTATGTTATATACTGTAAAAGAATATGACTCAGATACTATAAGTATATACCGATTACCGCTTATCTGAGAGATACTGCTATCAAAAGTAAAAGGTTTCCTAATACATATTTATTGCCAAGTCACGGCATACGTAGTAAATAGCATGGGACATTTGAATAAAAGTTGGACATGGTAAGATTATGAAAATCTTGAATTTATAAAAATTAAGCTCTTACAGTCAAAGTGAATATGATTTCGAAGATTTAGAAGAATTGTTGTAGCAAATTTTTTACTACTAAAAGCGATTCTACTCCTTCTAATGTCTGAAATAACGATAGTGAAAGCAAACAGCCAATCAAAAGAAAATGGAAAACTAAACTTAATAATAATGTTTTGAATTGGAAAAGTCAAAATTATTTTTACAATTTTTATTTTATCATTTCTTATGTGTACAATAAATAATATTAAATGATCAATTTTTACTTATTAGTCGCTACTAAACAAAATGTTTATTAAAAACTCAGTCCTTACATAAAATAACGTGTTGGAGAGATTTGCGGATATGCGAGACCTTGCTCGCGAATACTGGGTAATGGTGCAGCATTTTCCTACTTTTGACGGTTTTTAGAGTTCCCCATAAGTTTTTCGTGTTCGCCAGAAGTTTTTGTGTTCGAACTCTTTCCAATGCCAATGCCGCTCCTCTGAATGCCTTGAGGAGAAAAAATGCCACCTTTCAATGGACTGATTCCCATTCTGATTCTTTTATGAAACTTAAAAATGTCTTGTCCTCTCCTCCAGTTCTTCACTTGCCTGATTTTAATTCAGATTTCCATCTCTTTGTGGATGCTAGCAATATTGCTTTGGGAGCCACTCTCAATCAGCTGATTGATGGTAATTTTAAACCGGTGGCTTATGCTAGCAAAACACTCAATACTCAAGAGTCTCGTTTGTCCACTTATGAATTGGAATGTATGGCCTGTTGCTTTGCAACTCAAAAATTTAAGCCATACCTGCAGGCAAGACCATTTCATTTGTATACTGATAATGCTGCTCTCACCTGGCTGTTTAATCACCCTAAACAATTAGGAAAAATTGGTCGCATGGTTCTAAAGCTGTCTTGTTTTTGTTTTACAATTCACCATGTTTCTGCTTCTAAAAATAGGGCTGCTGATTGCTTGTCACGGGTTAGAATTTTGGATCATCATTCTGATCCAACCCCCGTTGAAATTTCCTGTCTATTGCAACATGTTCCATTGTCCTTCACTAATATTCGCCATCATCAGGCTTCGGACAGAGACTTGTGCAAAATAATAGAGCAAATCAGATCAGGGAAAAACATTCCGAATTATTCTTTGCAAGGCGACTTATTGCGTCACCATTCCCTCGGCTCTAAGAAACCCCGAGTTGTAATTCCTCTTGCTTTAAGAGAGATGATCTTCCAATATTTTCATTCTTCTCCTATTGGTGGTCATCTAGGCAGTGCAAAGACTTATGATAAAATCTCCCGTGAATTTTGGTGGGGGGATATGAGAGCAGATATTTCAACAAAAGTTAAAAATTGTCATGATTGTCAAATAACTAAACCCAGAAACCGTTTACCTCCTGGTCGTCATTCAGCTAAATTCTCGACTCATCCCTGGGAAAGAATATTTATTGATTTTGTTGGTCCATTGCCTAGGAGTAAATTTGGTCATGCCTATGCCTTAACCATAATTGACGGCTTTAGTAAATTTGTAATTATTCAACCGGTTAGAAACTCAACAAGTAAAGCTGTAGTTGATATCCTTACCAGGCTTGTATTTTCTAAATTTGGGGTTCCCAAATATATTGTGTCAGATAACGCTTCCTCTTTCAAATCCAAATTATTTTATGACATGTGTTTTAGCCTAGGGATTAAACATATTTATACTGCCCCCTATTATCCCAGGCCCAACCATGCAGAAAGAGTTCATAGAAATCTGAAGTATGCCTTATCTGCTTTCACACGTGATGCCCATGATAAATGGGATGCATATTTGCCCGGGCTGACTTTTGCCTTCAATTCTGCTAAACACTCTTCTACAGGTGTTTCACCTGCTAAGGTATTTTTGGGTCGTGAGCTTCCACACCCATTGTCACTTCAATGGGATTTGCCAAATGAATTGGCATCAGCTGATTGTAATTCAGCTTCAGGGCAGCAACTTTGGAATAAGGTGCTAAGTAATTTAGCCAAGTCACAACAGCGCGTTGCTAGCAAACATAATGCTAGACATTCTCCACAAGCCTTTTCACCAGGTGAACAGGTTGTGTTCAGAGCTGTGCCGAAAGTTTCCAAACTTAATAAAATGTCTGCCAAAATTTCCCCTCTATGGGAAGGACCCTTCGTGGTCGACAGGATAATCACTCATGTAAGGAAGCCAGACAACCCAAATTATTTTCGAATAGCAAATGTTAGTCAAGTTAAGAAATATTCTTCTTCTGGTAGGAAATAATTGATTATTTTTAATATCACGTGTTAATATTATTTCTATTATGTATTGCTTTGGTTGACCAAAGGTTATATTGTCTGTAGTTCAGCTTTTACAACATGTAATTACACTTGATTTCTTGAATTGGTGTAAATGTTTCCCATGATGGAAAAAACACTTGCAATGCAACTGCTATTAATAAGTATTGAATGAACAAATTTAAAATATTTTAGGAAATTTGAAAACATGAATTTCAGACCTTTTAAACACAGTTCTCCACTTCTCGTTTTCAAGCATATCCATTTATATAATTTCTCGCATTATTGTTTTGAATGACAAGTATTCTGAATATAAATCATCAATGTTAATAATATTATATAATTTAAGACTTTCAATGCCATTCAAAATCATTTCCAAGTTTAAAAACACATACTATATTTCCAAGGAAAATCAGCTACAGCAAAATACTTGGCAATATATTCTACTACTCTTGCACAAAATTCGCTGAATTCTTATTTTAGTTTCTGTTATTGTGGGTTGGGTAAATATTGTAAAGGAGTTTGATCTTAGAACAATAAACTTCATCCTCAATTTCTCTTATTCAGTTGATTAATTAAATCCTTCATAATGTGATATAACATAGCAAAAGTAAAAGACTTGTTTTCTAATATTATAACTTTCTCATGAAAAATCGGAACTTGTTCTAATGATCAGGAATTCTCTCTTTTCTTCTTCCATTTTGCATTTTAAATTTTGCAAGCTTGTTGATGACAATTTAACTATGTTGCCATATAGAAGCATTAGAAGAAGATGTTAAATATAAATAAGAGGAGGGAAAAACATTGCATTATGTAAATAAATGCAGAGCAAATTTGAAGAATTGTTTTCTTGAAATTGCCATAATCTGGAAAATCTGGAAATACATAGTTCAATAATTTTCTCAATTGTAAATCTTGTATAGATGTTCTTAAGCATATTTTTTGTGTTTGTAATTGGGAAAATATTGAAATATATCCTAATATTTATCCTCTGATTCAAACAAATAACTTTATCTAATATTGTGTAATTTAAAGATTTAAATTTTATTAATAAAAATATCAAAATCTATATATTAAACTTCAGTTGAATTTCTTTATCAAATTATCCAAATTCACAGGTGGTTACTAAAATAGGTTAATTGGAATTACTTATTGGTACAAACATCAAGTGAGTACCTAGTTTGAACAGATTTTTTGTAAAATCATTAAATAAATTTAAAGTTAATCTATATTTTATTCTCAAACAATGCTACCAGCCCAGGTGCAAAAATATACATAATAATATGCATGGAAAGATTAAAAAAAAAACTCAGGCTGGGGTGATTCACTCCAATAAAAACCAACCACTGAAGACACAGGTACCTTAATCTCAGCTATTGGACTTAACCACAGTTCAAAATACATCATATCACTTTCAATACTAAGGAAGTTTTAATTATTATTTTTAAGATAAAAATCAATTATATTTAGAGAAAAGTACTTTTATGTATGAAAGCTTTTGATTATATGTATTATTTTAATAGAATTACATTTTTAAATTTTATTATCAATAAATTACATACATATTATGGATAAATAATAGAATCTTTTCTGAACATCAAATTGTTAATCTCTATCAGAGGTTCTCAAATTGTGGTTTGAGAGAAGACTCAGAGGGTTCGCTGGGAAAAAATCTGTAGTGGCATTTGCCCAGCGTATCTCATTGCATGGTTAATGTGTATTGGGTTCAGTTCAAGGAGTATTTCTTGCACACATTTGTTTAACATAGGGTTGAGTGCAGAAGATATTTAATTTTCATTTTAAGATTTATTAAATTAAACAATGAAAATGAGGCAGGCACTTCTGCATGTAAATAAACAAAATTTATTTTTGTTGAAGAGAGAAATCTAATCCATGACGAAATAGTATGAAACTTATTTAAAACTCAGAGCCAAAATTTTTAAGGTTTGTTAATGGTGAGAAATTGCAACTACAATGACAATTACATTATTGCAGCATTTATGTGTCCAAGGTATTCGTTAATTTGGCAAAATTTTTTGCTTTGATTACTATAAACGTATAAGTTGTTGAGTAAATGATCATATTATGATTTTAAATACCTAAATTTGAATTCTATGATGCGGTCTAGGAGAAAAGTTTAAAGAGAAATTTTAAATCATTTTTTAACCGAGTGTGATCGCCTATTTTACAAATGAGATACAGGTAGCTGGGCATCATACACCCAGTCCTTTTTTAGGTTCTTTTTAATGGATTTAACTGTCAGGGTGATGTACCTGTTATTTTAAAATTAATATAAGCTGATGATTAACTTAAAAAGAACGAAAAAGCAATGTATATTCATGTCTTTCTTAAGAAATATACAAAGATATGAAGTAGTAAAAAATTGTAACCATCTTAGGCAGGGCCGTGCAATATCTTGGGGTCCACGTGCAAAACTTCTGTTTGGGTCCTCCTCTCCCCACCCCAAATTTTTTAACATAATTTTTTACTTGATTTGTTTAAAAAAACTATTAGTGAATTAAAATAGAATTATCTGTAATTATAAATTCTTATTTTGATTTGTTACAAGAAAAGACAAAGATCACAATAAAATAATGACAATTTTAAGTACAGTTTGTAGGTAAAGTACAGTTTGAATATAATATAATTATATAACATTTTTAATCGGAGGTACACACAATATTCTTATTTATTTATTTGCGGTAGATTCTAACCAGTTCTGTATTAAATTTTCAAATTACACCTTTCCCTCTCTATTGATAATATTGCCCAAGCATTTAACCTTTCCTGTAAAAATGTTGATCGCAAGTATGTTTTGATCAGTTTTAATTTACTAAACGATCACTCAGCTTCTGCTACTGTTACAGGAAGAAATAAAAATATTCTAATTGCTATTACCATATTTGGAAATATTTCTTCCAAGTTATTTTTTATTATGCTCTTAAAATATCTATAGGTTTTAAGACATCTTTATTTTTTATTAGTATTGCTTGTAAATATGAAACTACCAAACAAACTTCTGAAGAAATGTCATTAGAAAATTCGATATAGAAATCTCTTGCACTGTGTTTTAACGCTGCAACAGTGACAGTTTTATTATTTAGCAAAAAATCAAATTTGTTTAGTATATTAGGCACATTATCAAAACGTTGATCTAATTGACTTACCAAAATATTGATTAATGCTAAATGAAATGAGACTTTAAAATTTTCCTCAGAATTTGTTAGTGATTCATCTTCACAGTTTTCATCAAATTTTCTTTTCTTTTTTATAATGCGAGTATTTGGAAATTCCGTACTTAATCCCATTTGCTGAGCTTCAGTTTTTGATAATTCTAGTATATCATTGAATTTGTTCCTTATTCACAGATTTTCTTTTTTGTAATTGGATTAGTGTTTGAGCACAATCTAATGTCGCTTCAGTTGTTTGCATATATTTGAATATCATACCATACAATTATAGAAATGATGAACGGCAATGTTTGAATCTGCTTTAGTAAAGTATTAGTTTCTAACAGAATTGCATTATCCTTTGTTGTATTTATTAGTTCTTCTAAAGCCTGGTAAGTTTCTTTTAAGTGAAATCTAATCTTTAACCTGTTGAATTCTAGCTTCCCATCTTGTGCCACTCAGCAGTTTTAATGTTATTTTTTAATGTTTACATAGTATATCCCACTTAATGGTCAATGCAGAAAATATTGCATATAAATGTTGAATAGTACCAAAAACGTTTGCCCACCATACTACTCCGCACCCCAGTCATAACGCCGTCGTCTATACCACGGATTCGGATATACTGCGAGTCTTCCCCTCTCCACGTTTCTTGGAAAGATAGTCCGATCGTAAATGCGATCGTGACCTCAGTTATATCGCGGTTTTCTTATAACGTGGGTCGCAGCTCCTCCTCCAAAACCCACATTATAACTGGGGAGCAGTGTACTTGAAGCTGTGTCACAAAGTAAAAGATTGAAAGAATGAGCTACGCATGGTATATATGATGCAAAGGCTAAATTGCATTGAATAAAAATAATTTAAAAAAACATAAAACGTCTGAAATATTTTTATGCAAGAACACTACGGGGCCTGGTGCAATGCACCTGACGCATCCCCCCTTTGCATGGCCCTGATCTTAGGTCTCTGAGGTCTCCATATGCATAGATATCTTCTTCTGGAAGTTATCACAAAAGAAATTGCAATATTCTTGGCAAACGTTTACACTGCATTGTGAGCATATTGATTTAGTTTTACTATCCTTCCCTTTCTTTCTCTTCTTTTGTGTTACAATTTCGTCATCATTTGTTTTTGCAGCATTTGATGTCATTAACTTATGACAGGTGTATAAAAGATGTGCAGAAAGGTTCTGAAGATTAGCACAAATATTAATTTGTGGCTGGATAAGACCTATAGCTAAATTTTTCAAAAATAGCGTTCTGGATTTATACTTTGTAGGGGGGTCTTCTGTTGAAAACAACACAATAAACAGTATAAAACAAAAATAACAACAAACTATGCAAGGATCTGAAAAATAATGAATAAAAACTGCCAATTTATTTATGTTTTTAATATTAAAAAAATTACACAAGCACAGTCAGTGGGCGTAATGCACCAGAGCTCTGACAAAAAAGTTGTTTTCTATTGTTCCAAAGTTGCAATCACACTAAAATCTGTCACAAATCCCTCAAACATTTCAAAACTCAGCTACTAATCAGATGAAGTTATCAGCATTTCGAAAAAGAAAAATACTGACATTTTAAAATGCTCTGGGTGTGATACACCCAGGCGACCGTGCTCAAGTGTTAAGTGTAATTTACACACACAATTGAATAATTTCAATTTTGATTGCTGAAGGGGAGGTGTTTAAACATGCAAACACTCTCCTTGGCTACACCACTGATATTCAGGTAAGGAAGACGATCCTTAAAAATATTTATTTTTATAAGAGGGGGTTCGTGAGATTTGGATTTTTCTGAAAGGGGTTTGTGGGATGAAAAAGTTTGGGAACCACTGCTCTATAACCATTGCCATCACATATTTTTAAAGCCTGTTTTTTAATTGTTCAGTCAGGTGTTTTTTATCAGGTTGTTATTTTTCACGGAAGATTAAGATTTTCATAAATTCACAAATGTCATCCTTCAAAAGTTATTTTATAATGATTTCATAGAATTATAAGTAACATCTTTTTTATATCCATTCTGAATTTTAGTTGAAATACAAATGAATTTACCAGCAGCACAACTAAAAGAGTTACCCTCATCACCTCATGGGACCAATTTTCTTTTGTTTGCTACTTTAATGGTCCTACTTGCTCCAAAATATCGAATCCACTACAAATTTTTATAGCCTTGATTCTGAATCAGATTTTTTATTATAAATCCTACCTTAACTACTTAGGGTATCAAATGTGGGTCACTGACCAAGGGATGCATGCCTTCAGCTGAATGAATTCCTCTGGATTGCTTTTAATTCACTTGTATTCTGTTTCTTCACTTAAGAGCTACCCTGAACAAAAACTTCATGCTTCTTTAAGAAAACACTTTTATTTCACATAACAATAGGTTATTTTTAATCAGTATAAAATTTTTAGCAAATAAGAGAAAATATTTTTTACACCAATATAAAACTTATATGAAATGAAATTAGTTTATTGATGATTTCCATTCATAATCTTCAACAAAATGCTTAAAACATGATCTTATCGTACAAGTGCAGTTATTCACCTGAAAGTTTAATAAAAAATTTTTTTAGAAATTTTCTGTCAGTTCATCAAAGTAATGATTGCAGACAATCAACAACTTTCTAAATTTAAAAGCTTAAAATGCATTTATAGAAGAGTTATACCATAACCATTGCAACAATTTATATTAAATAATTTATTTTTTGTTCCATTTAAATAACACATCTACTGGAAATGTTGCTAGCAGAGAGTAAGGATTTCTAAGAAATAACATATTTGGAGATTGTGTACTTCATGTGTTATGTAAAGTTTAACTCTAATACATATATTAAAGCATGAGTTAGATCCCCTCAAAGTTTCACAGTTAATTAGTTACTCAGAAGAATCCAAAATGAATTCTGGACAATTAGCCCTTGAGCTGGTGCAAATCTGCTACCACTGAAATTTGATACAAAGTAAATAAATTGCACGTGATTGCTGCTTGATTACTCTTGCTCCAATCTCTTTTAGTCTTCATACTTGCCATTCAGTGGCATTTATCCCCACGCTTGGTGCAGATCTAAGTTCTTAATAAAATTTTATAGTGTGTTGGTAACAAAAGTGCTACCGCGCACTCTGTCATGTGTTTTTATTACATAACATGTTATACTGTAGTTGGTAAAGCATTATTTTTTTAACTTTATTGAATTTATTTATGAATTATATAGTTACTACGTGTACAAAATGTGAATCAACAAATAATTTTTCTGAATGTGACTGACTAGTGTTTCAATGTACCTAAACTAAATTACTTTTGTCTTATTCATTTATTGATATTTTTAAATTATATTTTAAATTGTTAATGTTAGTTTGTATACAACACATGTGCTATCTACTTTTTTACCAACTTAATATTACCTTAAGGAATTTTTTATTTTTGATGACAAAGTGAAGAAAAAGAACTAGTCAGGAAAAAAGACATTTTATTTTAAGGTAATGTAAAATTTTGTCATTAATGTTGTAATTTGTTATTTATCTTCTGACAATCATGATGTAGCAATACATATATTCACCTTTATGTTTTTTAAAATTTATTTTGTTACCTGCACAGCAGAAGTTACAGAAATTATTAATTTTTGCCAGATATCTTAAAATATTATATTTTTTTAATGCAAATATAAAATTTTATTTCGTAAACTTTATCATTTTTAATAATAAAAACTCACCACCCTAAAAAACATGTGTAATACAAGAAAATTTTAGGAAAACGGCATGGTAGCAAATTTGCTACCACGTGCCTGCTCATGTCCAAAAACAGGGCATGACTGCTGGAGGGTTAATTGCATATTCAACATTAGAAGATGCTATTGATTTTTTAAAATCAATTTTCCGCTTGATACTTTATTCTGCAATACTTGACACTTTACAGATACTTTCAAAACAACTGCTCACAGAGAAAAGGGTTCCCCATCAGTCATTCAGCAGTGTCAATCATATATTGCACATAAAAAGTTTCTACCCTTGGTATATATTTTAATATTCTCATGCCCAGATCCGGTGCTATGTCGTTCAGCGCCCATCTGCAAAATAAATGTGAGTGCCCCAATGGGAATGTTTCATTTTTCCAATAATTTAATTATGGTATCGTATAAACTGTGGCCTGTAGAGTCATCAAATTCCACAAAACCTAAAAAGTTTTCCCTGATTTTGACTTTTCCATCGGTGTAGATAACAAAACGTATGATAATACTCATCTGTTCTGTTTTACTTGCGTCAGGTGTGCAGTTCAAGATCATTGAGTAGTATTTAACCTTTTGAATTGATAATAAAATTTTATCCGTTATTCCATTGCCTAAAATTTGCAATATTTCATTTTGACTGTATTTACTTAAATAGTGAACGCAACCTTTTTGCTGTAGAGTTCTTTCAACGTGGGTTTCCATAACCGGGTCAAATTTAGCAAACAGTTCAACTAATTTAAAGAATTTACGTTATCCTTTTGATATAATGTATCTGATGATCCTCGAAATTCTAAATGTTGGCCATCAAGGAATTTTACTATTTCAATCAATCTCATTTGACCAATGTTTTTTTTCCGTTTCATACATGTTTTGTGTTTGAAAGTCAATAGTTATTTTATTTTTCAGGTTCTTCTGAAGTTCCTTCCATTTAAAAAAAATTTTCATGCGAGTCTTACTTGTCTCGTGTCTATGTAAAGTTTTGGATATGTTTCCACAGTCATCATATCCTTTTACGAGGCTACTTCTCTCAGCAGGTGTAAAAAGCTTACTAGAAAAACAGAAAACAGAATTTGTGGTTAACGAATGAATAAGCCAAGTCTGTGTTACCAACTCTCTGTTTTCCATTTTTCCATTATAATATGTATCACTAAATTTACATCCATTCGTATCTCTTGGATATATTAAATTTTTCTTTTGAATAGGTCCCATTTCTGATAAAACTATTCGTAATTTGGCCATTTTGCTGGATCTTCTAAATTTCCATTAACTAAAGATTTTTCATTTATAACAATGTCTTTATCCAAATTATCTCGAAACTATTCTTCACTTAAGACGTTTTCCATGTCATGATTTAAAGAATTTTTAATTACCTCGAGATCTGGTTCAGAAATTAATTCCTCATGGTCTTGATCCGTCGTTGTAATATTATCATTTAATCTGGCTGATGAACTTGGGTTTGGATGCCTCTTCGTCAACAATTGGTTCTGATGATGTGTCAAGTTGGCTACAGTCTAAGTATTCTTCACTTTTTTAATGAAATGAGCTAGTGTACCGGCTTGTTTTTGAATGGCAGCATCTTTTGCGGCCTTACATTTACGATTCTGGGCACCGGATAACTACTTCTTCGATTTCATTTTTTAATTAAATTTGTAGACTGAAATTTAATAATAAAAATTAATTGGGGTTTATTCCAAAATACCCACTGTTTTTTAAAAATATTCCAAAATACCCACAGTTTTTAAAAAATATATTCCAAAATGCCAACTGTTTTTAAAATATGTTAAAAATAACTATAACAAAATGTTAGGAGTAATAACAAAAATATACACAACACCAATCATAACTCTAACCCTAATCTAACACTAACTCTAACACCAATTTTTACCTGTTTTAAAAGAGTGGATATTTTGGATTATTTTAAAAAAACAGTGGGTATTTTGTAATTATTTTCAAATAAATTTAAACATGAATTATAAGTAAGTACATTCTCAACATATCGAATATTATGCAGATATCAGATATAAAATTTTATTAAACTGGTCGCGTATAAAACAACCGCAGCAGTTAATTCGACATAGCAGATAGCAATACGTGCATTTACTCTGTGAATTCAGTTAGAACCATTGGAGGCCACTCTCATTACGCTACATGGCATAGTCGTCCGCAAGCTAACTTTGGCTACACCCAGCACCGTCGGCCAACCAAGTTTCAAAAATGTATTACTTTGTATATATTTCCAACTATTGTTTCCTTACTGAAATCACTCATGCTGATTTAAGCCGTAAAGCACCATAATCTCCATGGGTGTGGACGTGTGGTGTTGTATTTATTATTTATTAAATATGATACATTTATGGCCGAAGTTTTTGGAAGTGGCGCCCCCCTTGATTGGCGCCCGCCTGCAACGCAGGCCTTGCAGGCTCGCTTCCGCTGGCCCTGCTCATGCCAATAACTAGTATGTACCATGTATAATTCTGGGATTCTAAAGTAATAGCCACAAAAATCCAAGAAAAATGTTTGTCTACAAAACAAAATGAATTTCATAACAGTCAGCCATTTTACATATTCCATAAAACTAATTCTGTTCTCAATGAGATATCTTCCACTAGAATTGAACTCTGGCCGTAGTGGTATGAGTTGCCTTGTATTTGGCAGTGAATGTGTTAAGCCCAGCATACAGAAAGGGCTGACACTTCACTGAATCTCTATGTCAAAGGCACTTACAAAAGTATTTTAAATCTTCATGTATCTATCACTTAAAACTAAAAGATAACTTGTACATGTGCTCACATTCCAAGAAGATACATTTTGCTATTAATGTAAGGTGGCATCTAAATTTATAACTGTGAATGTGCATATCGAGAGATAAATTCTCTTTAAAAGTAATGTATAATATTTAGGGAAATCCAAGTTTTTAATGAGTAGTTAGTAATCAAGAGAACTGGAAAAAATGTGAAAAAATGACACTCGGGGTAACTCAGCGGTAGGTACCTGGTATGTCAAATATACAATTACTTCTAAAGGTTTACCTGGTTTCAGACAGTGACAACGAACTATCCACCGTTAACACTTCCACACAGGCTAAACGAAAAAATACTTGGTTTTAAAATAAATCCTCAGCAGTTTGCAATATGTTCATGGAACATGGTTGCCAAATTTGCCACCATTTCATCTCTCCTTCAATACCTGCCAAATGGCTGATTGTAGGACCCAGTTGTCTGCTGTTACAAGCAGGGTTGCAAACTTTTTAATTTAAAGAAAGGACATTAGGATTTTAAAAATTAGTAATTAATAAACATTTATTTCGTACTATAATTTAAACTTTGCATATACATTATATGCATATAAAAATAAAGCAGGTAACAAAATTAGTTATAAAATGATTCTCTAATTAAACAACTTTTATTTACAAAAAATACAAGTTTAATAGATTATATAAATTCTTGCTGAGCATTTTCTTTAGTAAATGTAAATTTATATTTTTGAGTAGGTATCTCTTGCACTTTTTAACAAATCTGTATCTTCTTTAGCAATACATATTTTAAATTCTTGACATGTCTCTTTAAAGTTAAAATATATCAAAACATCTGCCTTAATTAATGCTATTGAAGATCTGTTTCTTTCAGCCCTTCATTTACATTACTGAAAATATGCTTTCTATGAAGAAGAGGCAGGCATACTTATTAAGATTGAAATAATAGAAGATAAGTTTACAAAATCAGTAGATTCATTCTTGTAGTTTAAAATATGCCATTTTTCAGCTGTAGAGAGAATATTGAAGTCGTCTTTCTGTGCAATAATATCATAATTATTTGATATAATCATCACTTAATCAAACAATTGATCCATATTCAAATTCCTGTTTAAATTACAGTTGTTCAACTCCTCCACAATGACTTAAAAAATTTGATATTTTGGGAATTCTTTTTTTAAATTTGTTGACCCATAAAGTTTCAACAACCAATCTCTATTTGAAAAAATCAAAATTTTCTCAAGATAATGGAGGGATTTTTTAATAAAAATTTTCAAAATCATTTTGGAGAGATTTCTTCTTAATAGGATTAATATCTGTTAATTTCTCTAACTTCATAACCATAAAAATTATTTTCTAATCTATTTTTTATATCATTCCTTAGTTTGAACATAATATAAAAATATCTTAAGCAATCATCTAATTAGATTTTAATTTTTTTATGGAGTCATAAAAACAAAATATAATTAGTAAATGGCAAATGCACTTTTATTTCTGGGGAAACTCAGTCAGCCTCATCAATTCTCAACAATTTTTTAATTTTATGTGAGCAATCTTTAATACTATGGAAATAGCTGCATTAGGCATCAAAACTTTTAAGAATTCTTTTAACACATGAATTTAATGAGGGAAATCATGTTCCAATATGTCTTAACTCTCTCCATTCACAATCTACGAAATTATGAATTTCAATTGTCTTTCCCCTGTTTTAGCTAAGTGTTTATTTTCTTCCCACTTTTTGCTGTAATGAGATTTCCTTCTCTTAACATTCTTCAGACCAAAACTTGAACTACCCAAAGAAAATGCTGATATTGTTGAAGCTGTTTCATTTTTATGATTTGGGTCTTCTTGATCACTGCATTCACCATTATGCATTTTAATTTGTCACTTTAAATTATGTTTCAGAAGAACTTGAACTAGGAAAAAATGAGAAAATGGAAAAAGACCATTGTAAAAATTTAACTTGTAAGATATCTAGTATCACAAAAAACTAAGTATGAAAAATGACTACCACCAAAAAATGACAGCTGGCGTTACCAAATTAAAAAAAATTCTCGTCTTAGAACTCGCCCTAAAATTTTAAAATCTTTTAAACGTTTCTCAAATTAAAACAACTTTTTTTAGTTTACGTAATAGAAAGGACATTTGACTCGAAAAAAGTAGGAAGGACAAATCTTAAACCAAGGACAGTTGGCAAACATAGTTATAAGCTAGATAATACCCAGGTAGGAGGCGATGTAGGAATGATTTGGTACAAGGGATATTTACGGGTAAAAGATTTTATTGGTCGATTTTTTTTACATAGTCGAGGTTTCAGAATGAGGTGTTGCCAGACGACGTGTCGAGATGAAGGCCAACTGGGACTCGTATCTGAAAAAAGCAAAGTTCAATTAGAAACGTCTTATATTTAATTACAGAAGTAAACCTGCGACTGCAAAAGCAGGTCGTCGCTTACAATTAGTAAAGAGCTCCGCTTAACTCTGGGAAAATTCGCTGCTAAAAATAATTGACCGCGAGCATTGGAATGTGCAGCGCGGATTAGAAATGCGAGAGCAAAACAATCAATGATCATGATAGCGACTTGAAAGAGAACAATTTACTGAATTTTAAGATTAATAGAATTAGAATTAGGTTTCACAGGTTTCCTCACCACGCAATGGCGTACTGTGAACGGCGCGTTATCCCTTTTGAGATGGAGGGATTCGCCCCCGAATTGCAAGTGGCAAGTTGTTGGCATTACGCAAGTGCCGCGCCAGTTGCAATACGAGAGCCCTATGCATAACCATGGTGCGACACAGCATGAAAACTGTGCCGCGGAAAAGAGTAGGAGAGATTTTAGAAGGTGTTTATTTCGCCCAAAGGTCTGTACCCGTACAGCGTGTAATCCTTATATCTAGGCTTATAAACTAAATTAAGATTATACCTTAATTTTCCCCCCAGTCTCTAAGATTGAGGTTTCCTTATCGCCCATTCGGTGGGCCCTATCATTCGGACCTAAAGGGTACCATGTCTCCGGTACGACTTACCCACTACCATCACCTGACGCTGCAAGAGAGCGGGGAGGGAGGACGTGGTTCCCGGGAACCGAAGAACCCCTACCGATTTGCTGCGGCCAATCCTCCAGCGGCGGAAGGGCTCTGCTCTCCCCCGACGACCGAACATCCTCTTGAAGCACGCACAACCAAGCACCACTAAAGCACAGAATGACCATATTACACACACTGCACCAAGGTGGGAGGACGAGCTCGCAGACCGGGGACCACTCGGAAGCACCAACACGTGTATGCAGAGGGTTGTGGGGAGGTGCGGACTGGAGTTGATAAGGAGGCGGAGCGGTAGAAGGCGTGGGATGTGGATAATGGCAGTGATGGAAGGAGAGGATGGGATCATCGTGTTTCCACAGTTACACAACCTGAAACGAGAAAAAATGCATTATTATTAACTGCGTTATTAACTCATCTGCAGTGTCGTCTGTCGCGTCCGAGACGCTTTGATCAACCGTGTTAGTCATTTCCCCAAAATCCGGTACGATCAAAGATGCAATACGTTAAGCGTTAAACTAAGTTCACATTACATCGAGAAACCTTAAAAAGAAAATTTTATTATCAACAGAGAGGTTACCTACCATCTTCAGGGCGGCTGGGTGCCTTCTCTTCGAATCGCAGACCATCTCGCCACTCCTTCCAAAACTTGGCATTCCACGGCAATAAACGTATCGATAATGCATCAGCCATGCTCACACTAGACAGATTCTAGTTCCTTTTACTGCCATACTGGAATCTCTGTTAGTAGTTCCATCTCCAACTCTGAATTTGCAGGTGTAATGAAGAACTTCGACGTTA
This sequence comes from Tanypteryx hageni, assembly GCA_028673005.1. Classification (NCBI taxonomy): domain Eukaryota; kingdom Metazoa; phylum Arthropoda; class Insecta; order Odonata; family Petaluridae; genus Tanypteryx; species Tanypteryx hageni. Next base: position 147,331,833 of record CM054114.1, read on the forward strand.
GCTCACGTATTATTTAAACAATTTACTTGAAGGCAATTGATTCTCGTCTCCTGCCGCAGGATAACCTTCCACTCGCGTGGTCGTAGGTAAACTGAGTTCATGAACGGAAAATTTGCTCTTATATACAGCTCAAGCAGTTCACGTGATCCCTACTTAAGGGCTGGGGGAGAAGGTGTGGTGTCGACCCAAGGATGGCTGCAGAGGAGGTAGCGCCCTTGCTCAAGCTTCGTCAGGTGCATTCGATTTGATGGTTCCGAGTAATGCCATAATGCAGTGGTGCCCAAACTTTTCTAATGGCAGGCCACATCAGTGGTCGCGAATCCCTTGGCGGGCCGCATTGGAAGTTACCAATTCTTCGCCGGGCCGGATTCGAGTTTAAATCGAAAGTTTTCTATATATTTTGAGGTGCCATATAAATGGAAATCAAGTCTACATAAGGTTTTCATGGCTAACATTTCAATATTTAAAATTTTATTATAAAAAAATTCAAAAAATATATGAATTTGTGTTAAATTTATCGAATTGCTTTTTCGCCATATCTTCGCGGGCCGTAGTTTGGGCACCACTGCCCTAATGCGATGCCACTGAGCACTGAGTTACTTCGAAAGACAAATAATCTCTTAATAATTTTAATCATTGAGGCTTAAGATACGTAAGCAATTATAAATCTATTCCTAACATGACTCGCTCTTAAAACTAGCTTTTTTTATTTCGCTCGTAATAAGCATAAATGTTAATAATTGAATTTGAAATTAGATTATTAATCCAAATTATCATTTATGCGACAGTTAAGAGCATGTTGTCCGATAGGGATTAATGTATGATGGCGGCTAAAAAAATATAATCGGGACGAGAAAAAGTAATTATTTTCGCATCCGTACGCGGAGTTTCGTTTTATTTGGCCATGGCAGAGTATGCGAGGAAAGGTAGATGGTCCTCTGAAAACAACTTCCATAGAGACTTTCGAAATTTTGTCCGCGTAAATTAATCGCTGTACTATAATATTTTTTGAGGTTAGCGAAAGGAGGAGGGAGTACAGGCAGAGAAGGAGCAAAGGGCGAGAGATGAGAGTGGGAAGGCGATATTGCACATGAGCGAAAAACGAAGATTCTACCTTGCGAATCAAACCTGTGGGAAGGAAATTTTTTTAGGGATAATAAAAATGCACCGTTAACTCTAAACCAGGTTCGAGCTGCGTTATTATTTAATTTATTTTTCTCCCGTTCCCAGAAGTCAGCCGATTTATAAACTTTACCTATTTAATATCCGGATAATATGACGCCACATGAATATTTTCACCTGTATTTGCACTCAAATGCAGAGAGGATTTCTCTTCGTTCAGATTCTCAGTTTTAGGCCTGGAATCTTTCCTCGTAGTCGAGTAAAATTTTACTTTGGTCTTCTTACATACTACGACGGCTACGTTCCTCGTCGAAGGAATATTCTAGGCGAAGCTATGGCATTTGAACAAAATAAATTAGATCATTTGCATTGATTCTCATTCACCATTGGGGATCTGTGATGTGAAGGTTTTGCAATTCATTTCAATCTCTGACTCCATTCATCCGGTAATCTCGTAGGTATTTATTTAAAACTTTTAAACTTCAGATTGACCAATAACGAAATGAATGTGAGAATCGTTGGTGGTAAAGAGAATGAATGGGATGAATCTTATTTAGCATTCGAGAATTGCGATCCACGAGAGAGGATAGAATATTTTTATACGGATGATGATATAAGCCAGATTCCTCTTGCGTCTTCACTTAACTTCCGCCCATCCCCATTTTACGACTTATTGCAATCGGAATTACAAAGGTGTTTTTTATATTTTCATTTCACTATTACCTAAATATGTTCTTTCGTGTTCAATCAACTCCTGTCTAAATCATCCGTATATTAATTGTACCAACAAGCTCTGTCTCAAATAAATTATACACACATGTGGTCTCATAACAGAAACTCAAAATTCGCCGAGCGGGCATGACACGAATTTTTGTTTCCAGATATTTAGTTAATAATATTGGGCGCAGGAATTACTCGTACGCGCGTATTACATGAGAAAATGCCGAACATTTGATATAGCAATATGGATACCAAGAAATTCTTAGTATCTACAAGAAATTAAAAGGTCACCAAAATTTAAATTTAAATTATTATCCTTCTTATGTTTCGTATATCCGCCATTAATTTCCGCTAACGGAGAAATCAAATAGGAGATGGCCCGCTATCTGCGTTGATTGGCAACTTCACCGTAACCCACACTCTCCAAGCTGAAGAATCTCATTTTTTCATCATAATGTTCGGCCATAAGGGAAGAGCCCCTTCGACAGGGACCGAGTAAAGAAGGTGCCCATCGAAGCGTGATGGACCTTGAGTGTGCGGATGACCTCTGCAAATCGTGCAGGTGCCCGAGACTGACATTGATCGGAGTGGACGGAGGAGGGCTCGCGACAGAGACGGTGCTCGATGACTTTCTGTTCGGGTTATAACGCAGATGGAAATTTAAACTTTTTAATCATATTGACCCCACGCGACTCATTTCAATAGACTGCGAAGGAACGGGAATGCCGACTTTGGCCGCGTCTTCAGTGCCTTCAACAAACTCCCTCCCATTGCAGTGTTTCTCTATCATTTGGAGTGCAAAGATTTTGATAACTTCAATTAAAGATTACCTCACGCGATCACTTCCGTTACAGTTTTAAGATGGATGCGCTTCCTTGTATTGTCTAAATTGATAACACAGTGTGGCCTCCATTTACTTGGGCATTTACTGGGTCTGCGATTAATCATTTTATTTTATTTTTCTACATTAAATCGAGTGAAAATGGAAACCGAAATTTCTAATCACACGTTTGATGAAATAATGTTTTAGGGAATATTTGTGTAAATTGTTACGATACTAATTACACAATCTGTGACGCAGAGATCGCGACGGGTTTGTGCGCTTCTTTCCATTTTTTATGAATTCAAACCCTAAATTGATTAGGTAACGATGAGGGGGGGAGAGGGGCAGTAGGGGGAGAAGGAGTGACGGGAGGAAGGGGTTCACGGGAAGGGGGCGGAAGGAGGCGGCTTCTCGTCCCTGCAGTGAACGCGAGTTCGATGGGCTTAAGCCGGCTCCACACATTTGTTATTCGCCGAGTGAGTAAATATTTTCCTCGCCACTTGCAGCTGCCTCCACACTAATCGTCCATCGCCGAATCCCGAATATTCGTATTGACTAGCGGGGAAAGGTGTAAGTAAATGTTCGTAGTACTGAATTTTGCCGATGGATTTGGACGGTGAAGATATTGTTGTTGCTGCAAGTGCCGCTTTTGTTGTCATGAGCTGCGCCTATTTGAAAATGAAGATGGAAAAGAAAAAACCGCGGACAAGAAGACACGACTAACGATATAATCGACGGACTAAGCCTTTACTTTGTCGAACACCATAATAAATGAAAAGGAGAGAATAACTATGTTAAAATTCCAATTTCTGATGATGACTAGATCGTAGTTGAAACCGGACGCTTTTGGTTTTTCATGAATAAAATGGAATTTTTACATAGTTATTCTCTCCTCATTTATACACTTGACCACTGACTGACCGCACTGAGTACTAGTTCGGAAGGCTGCCAGATCCGCATGAAATCTCCCGCAAATGGGGAAAATTCCCACGATCTGGCGTCAATGCAGAGAGACATTCGTCAATCGGCGAATAACGATTGTGTGGAGGGGTTAAAAACATCACGGTTTGACAAATATTCGGTCCTTTGACTAGTGCTCTTTTACCGACCCTCGACTAAATACACACACACACATCCGAGTGACGAACATCGGTACTCGTTGTTCCATCCATACCACTAGATATATGGCGAGTGACGAATATTTATGGCTAGGCATTCGACGAATAACAAATGTGTGGAGCGGGCTTTAGATTTGAGAGATGATCCCGATCCGTCTGTCCTATTGATATGTTATGCGTAAATCAGGGAAATAAAGCGTTTTTGAATACCCCAGCCAAAGGAATGGTATTGAAGCAATGAATCTCTTTCCAGCGCACAGCCAGTTAATTTTTCGCTCTGGCGAGTGATGCGTAAGAATTTGATTGCTTAAGTTATCAATGTATATTAATTTTCTTATTCAGTCTGTAGTACCGCAGCAAGGGAGGTGCGGGAGTGACGATGGATCCGGGTGCAGAAGCGAAAGTCCTAGTCACGTGTAGATCATGTATTAGCAGTGATTCAAAGAAAACATTTTTCGATTGAATTGTTGTAAATGAAGTCATATGTGTCATACTTAGATACCTGATTTTACAATCAATCAACATATAATAATATTTCATAACTATGAATGATTAGCAACTCTGTTTACTGTTTCCCTGGCACCATTGTTCCCCCATACGGTCATGTTTTCAGTGATTTTTGGCCATAACGGCTAGCTGCTTCCAACACTCATTTTACCCGTTCTTTCAACAAAACAGCTGATTGAACTTTGGGTGCGGAAACTATTTCGACGGAATAAAAGTCTTATCCGTCGCCACAATAAAGAGAAAATTTTGTACATGAACATATTTTATGTAAATATCGTATGTTAACTTTAAGCCATAGAATTTATCTAGTAAAATTTGAATGGAAAACTATCACTCATCCGTTCGATCCAGCGGGTGCGAGATCCGATTCCCAAATTCCTCTTTTGAGTTGCCGTTCGCGTTAGTGTTGCTCAAGTTATAAACAGCGAGAGCCACGGGCACCGTTCTTTTAAGTAGATGAGACATTTGTTCTGCCTTTCATTTTAAAGAACGATGGATTTATCGTTGGTTTTCGACGAATGGTACAATCGGGAGTTTTTTGCCTCAAGAACTCCATCCCATACGCCGACTTGGGTATATTCCAGTGGAGCACAACATGCGGCCCGCGGGCCAAATATGGCCCGCCGACACATTGTGTGTGGTCCGGCAGGATTTAACTTACCTAGTGCTTTCCTTTTCCGTAAAAATTACAAGTAGAATTTATGGTTATAGCATGTGCGAACAAACATTCTCTCTTGTGAAATTAAGCGAAGCTCCATTACGTTCAGCACTGACAAATCCGAGTTTAAGAGACATTCTAAGAACAGCAACTACCAGCATTACTCCGGATATATTTAAGTAGAATGGCGAGAGAAAAACGGTGCAACATCTCCCATTAAGTAAATTAGATTTGTTTGTAACCTCATTTTTGTCGCATAGAAATTGCCTGTAAAAGTTGTTACGGTAATTACTGATTCTACAATAGTGTACTTAAATTTTCTATGTACAAATATTTCATAGCGTGGCCCACCTACATATATATGTACTAGTAGAAGGTGCTTGCATACTGCAAGCATTTCATCTCACCTTGAAAAAACCTTAATTTTTCAAAGAGATATTTCATCATGAGGAATATTTCTTTAATTCTAAATATTTCCCCTCAGGATCGGTTTTCGTTTTTTCATTATGGAACAATAATGGAGTTAAACATTCACTAATTTTTACTATTTTAGGAATATTTTATTTTGTCTACATTGGGTTAATAATGCCACACATTTCTGCTAAATTTTAAATTTATAGCATAATTAGAAGTGAAATTACATTTTTCTAAATGTTTAAATTTAAATAATTTTTAACGGCCGCAATAACAAATTCATGGATACATTGAAATGTTTATTCGTTTACATAGACAAATGTCTAAATAATTTTAAAATTTCAGTTTTCTTACTTGCGGCGTAGTGTCTAAGCATTTACCTATATGTTTAAACTTTAAGATTTTTTAACTGCAAAACAGATTTAAATATCAAAATTTCTATAATCTCTATTTCGTTATTTTACAAATTCTACCTCTAAAAAAATTTCAGCACCGTAGCGCATTCGAAAATACATAATCCTTGAATTTTTTTTTAAACAAGTGGGAATTTTTAGCGGCCGCATTGTTGCACTTTTTCATGATTTTCGTTTTTTTCTAGTCGGTTTTGCACAAAATCCTACCTAAGAAAAAAATTTCAAATCTCCAGCACATCTGGAAGTGCATAAACATTAGTATCCTCCTGTTATATCTTCCTCCTCCTCCTCTGTAAGGAACGTCTATATATAATGATAGGTGCAATCAAGGTCGATTTTGGCTCGTGTATACTTAAGAGTTGTGCGCCTCTGGACTATATTCTGTGGTATGATGTTGGAAAGAATTTAAAAAGAACTCCCGAAGGAGTAAAGGTAGGCTCACACTTGGAAGAAACGCGGCGAAGCGAAGAGAAGAGCGGTCATAAGAAAAATATTCTTACCGAAGAGTTAAATGGACCCACTCTCACCTTAGACACGGCGAAGGGAGCGGAAGCGAGGAGAAGCGAAAAGAATTTCTTGGGGAGAATATTTCTTCGCCTGACGTCACGATGCGAAGTTTTTTACGATCACTGTGAAGGTATTGGGATATTTCCTGGAGATCGGGAATCATCGTGAAGGTTCGGGCGTATTCGTAATAGGAATCTTCGACTGCCTTCTCCTAAGTCTGAGGGGACGTCTTCTCTTCGCCGCGTTTCTTCCAAGTGTGAGCATATCTTAAAGGTTAACCAAATGGGTTGTGAGGACCGGGGCGTTAAAGGGTGACACCGAAGCTCACATTTCCATCTGACGCGATGCATTGGACGCTCCTGTGTAAAGGAGAGCGCGGGGGAGAGAGCCGAAGGTGACGCCTTAGACCCAGGGAAGAGCGACCTCGAGGAATGGAGAGAGGGTCTCGCCAGGACAAATTCGCCCAGAAACACGCCGGGGTCTGTTCTCGGCTGCTAACACGAACCGAACAAGAAGTCGGTTATCTCCAAACATTTTTGGAAACACGAGTTTGAAGATTCGAGACTAAATAGAAAAAAAACACCATTCAAGGAGAAACAGCTCAACGTTCCTATCAAAGAAAGGAACGATTTCACTTGAGTTCTCTCTTTAAAAGTTTAAACTCAGTGGCGTACTGATAGGCCCTACAACCCCCGCAATGCCGAGATTTAGGGGGCCCCCAATCATTCAAATATTATTGACGAAGGCGTCTTGACGCTCGGATTAAGAACCCGAAAAGGGAATTAAGACTTCTACAATACTGCTTTATAACGTTGGTAAGAGGCATTTCTCGGCACGATTATATGCCTTCAGACGTCTCTCGCTCTTAGGCCAGTATATTTTCTCATGTGTCAACACTTCTTGAGTATTAGGGAAGATTATTGTGCTTATTTGTGTATATTGTGTATTTACTTGTTAAGTGAAGCATGAGTTCTGCGTACACTCTTCAGGCTCTAAAGCAGGTGTCCCCAAACTACGGCCCGCGGGCTGAATCCGGCCAGCGAAAGGGTTTTATCCTGCCCGCGGAAATTTTATTAAACATCATAAAAATCAGTGTTTCCAATTTAAAAACAGGCGCATTGTTCGCCTTAGAATTTTTATTACATTTATTCACGTTTACTTATAGCTATATATGCATGTATGTTTAGGTAATTATAGAATAAAATATTTTAAATTTTGAAACGGTTTTTTTTTCGATCCGGCCCGCCCAGCACTTTCAATATTCCTGTGTGGCCCTCCTCTCAAAATGTTTGAGGACCCCTGCTCTAAAGGATGACGACTTGACTTCAATTACCGGTCGGTCCGGTAGTCACTACTTTAGGCCTCCAATATCATCATGAAGTAAATTTTTGTTTTCATATAGAGGTACGTAGGTAGAATTTGTTTGACGTGCAGCCCCCCCTTCTTTTCGACATCACGAGCCGCCCCTGATGGCACATAATATTTTGCAGATCGTATTTACTCAGGTGGCCAGGTGGACAAACTTTTTACGTGGCATTAACAGTAGGAGCTTCTTAGGCGGGCCGCATTAACAGATGAAAATGCTTCCGTGGGCCACCTTAAGGTTCTCATCGGATGTTATTTGAGATAATGCGAGGGATCCTGTTAGCGAAAATCAATAATTAATAATATGTTATCACCAATGTTCCTTCTAATGTGGCTGACTATCTGAGCGGAAATGGAAGAGTCTGCGCGGCCTTTGTAAATTCACAGCATGAACTGAGCGGCCTTTTATGCAAGACCTTTTTACATTTTTATATAAAAATAAGGTAGAAATAAGAAATCTAAGATTTAATTTCATTTATAAAATTTACTATAAGATTATTCCAAGATACTTTTTTACTTTGTATTAGCCATTTTATGAAAACTGCAATAAAATAGTGCAAAGGGGCTGTCGCTTTTAGCTGCCTCACTGGTTACCTTGTGTCAACGGAGACTGTATAAGGCAGTCGTGATAAGGAAATATGTATTAAAAATAGAACAAAATAGGAACTTTAATTTCGGGCGTGACCCCAATGTCACTGTTTTTAGTCTGTGGTGCGCGGAGTATAGTAATCTGTGCGCGGGTGTTTAGAAATTTGTGCGCGGACCCGCAGCTTAGAGGGAACATTGGTTATCACCATAACATCACTGGAAAAGTTTTTACGGTTATAATTTTAAGCTACAAATATGAAATTATCAGTATTTTATATTACGGATCGCTTTTATAATGCCCTCGCGGGCCGTAGTTTGCCCATTGGTTCTCAAACTTTCAATCGTCGCGGCCCCCTTGAATAGCTATTTTTGACCCCCCGTCGCCTCATGTCAGCAAAGGACAGCATTTGTGTGATCCCCTCCCCTCGTGATACATAAGATATCGGTCTACCTCCCCTTTTCAATAAAATTTATAATATACATACTTATGCATGGCAGTACTTTCTAATGCTTTATTATAGGGTGCAATGCATTTTAATGTTCTTTAATGCACAATGAGGAAAAATGTATCAGAACTAAAAAGGTAAAGTATCCCCCCCCCATGTCAGCAAACGTCAGCTTTTCATAGACTCCCTCTCCTCCCTAAGGAGGTTAATCACAGACGCCAGAGGCTTAGCTCCTACACCTGGATAGGGGTTCATTGAAGTCCACCGACATAGTATACTACACGGGATCGACGGGTTCACTTCCTTTCCAAAGGAATACTTGTCATATCTTTTAGCCATATAATATCATCGACCTCGGCCGAGAATCGAACCCGCAATATTTGAAACCATATATGAAGATGCATGTCTTATTAAAAGAAATTATGATGCTCACCCTGTAAGAAATGTAATTCATGAACATTACATAAGAAACTCTGTACTTCTTGATATACCTAGGAGAAGACTTGACAATAATAATTCCATTTATAAAAAAAATTTAATAAACTCCCTGCAAATGTGAAGGCTCTAAATCCTAACTCCTTCCAAAACAGGATAAGAGAAATACTAGTAGAAAAAGCATATTATGATGCAAAGGAATTTTTTGTAGATAAGATTGTCTAATGCTAGAATGTATGATTTGATGTACTGTACTTTCCTTTTATTTATGCTAATATTTTAAGTTTTCATATAATCTGATGTGCCCTATTATCAAAACATGACCTAATGGAATTAATAAATTATTAATATTATTAAAAGCAAAATACAAATTCATCTCTGCCAAATATTGGATATAGAAAATTGTTCATATTTTTTATGCTTAAAATGGTTCAACAGTTGAATGTTTTCATGCTAATTTACAATTTGAATGTATCTCATGATTGACACTTAATATTTATGCTTTCTTTAACTTCCCTGAAGATTACCGATCCCTCTTGTAATCATTTCAGTGAGGGCATGTAACGGAATGATTTAAAAAATACCGGATTTGAAGAAAATCACTGGTGCGTTATCTATAAGGTGCATGTTATAGACCGGAAAATATGGTAGTAATTTATATTTCATGTTCCCTGTTGGGCAGTTATGAGCCTTAGTGACTATAGCTTGTCTTAGTTGGTTTGTCAGATAATAATAATAATTTGTTTTTTATGTATAATATGTACTGTATGGGCACTAATTCTCTGGGGGAGTGATATTGGTGGGCAGCAGATGTGGACCCCACCGAAGTGGCTGGTTATTGCAAGCTTAGGGTTTACCCTTACACCCCCTACTCTCACACCCCCAAGGGGGAATACATTCAGGTCCTGCAGAGCTCAATTAGCTCATCTGCAGGTGCCCACATAGCTGCATCAGGTGGTTATTGCATGATCACAATATCATATCATGCATACAACACATCATTTCACCTCAAATATTATTTTAATTATTATAATTTGTTTAGTTTATTTAGAATATATATAAAAATGCATTATATCATTATTACATTACATAGTTATAATCATAAATGATTACATCAAATCAGTATATTTCTCATTTACACATCAACTATTAAATCTTGAAATTATATATTTAATTAACAGTTCACCTTACTCATTTTTAACCAATCTTTAATTTTTTATTGTAGATTAAAGCTGTTGTTCTATATTACTCAACAACCATGTCTTGCAATTTCTTTTGACCTCAGACATACAAGATAGATTTCTTAAACTTATTGGTAATTCATTCATCAATGTTGGAACTGTTATAGATAATGAATTTTTACCACGATTGTTGTAATAGATTGGTACTTTATATCTCCTCTTACTTTGTTTGTTCATCTTGTGTCCCTCAATCCTTATTGATTTATACCTATTTATAAAAAAATTGCCAGTTACTATGACATATTGAAATAACTGCTCCAATAGCAAAATGTTTAATTTCTTATATGCAGTATATGACTTTGTTCTCTCTAATGCCTTTAATTCTAATGTTATCTATGCCTGCTGCTTTATTACTTAGGCCACTGACTATTTTAGTTATTGTATTTTCCGTAGCCTCATGTATATAAATACTACTTTGCTTGGAAAGATGATTTATCCTGCTTGGTTTCGAATTACAATTCAGTTTCAGATTTCTTTGAGTGGTAAATTGTTCAGCAAGTTTATCTACTAAGTCATTGACTTTAAAGCAATTGTCATATTTAATTATTAAGATATCTGAATTTGTGGATTTGCATTTACCCATTTTGTTAATTTCTTCCCCTACTTTTTTTATACCTTTATTTATATTAGAGAATCTGGACTTAAAATAATTGCTTTTTGCTTTTTTAAGTTCTGATTGTACTCTATTCCTTATATATTTATACTGATCTTTATATGTCATATTAGTCGGATTGCTTTTCCACTTTCTGTAATATTTATCTCTAGTTTTTATTTCTTCAATCAGTTCAGCTGTCATCTAATCCTTTTTTAGTTTGAGATGAGTAGATTCTTTAGTTACAGTTGATAATGCATAGATTTTGTTAAGCTCTATGTTTACATTCTCATATAGTTTTCATTTAACCCCTCAATCGTGCAATATGACATATGTCATCCAATGCAGCATCCTCTGCTTCAGCTCCTATCTCCTTTGTTCTTTGAGTCACCGCAGCAAATGATGTATCCATGATGACATTGACAACTAATGTATAGTTTATTTTGTGAATGGAGCTTCAGAAGGATATTTGTTAACTTCAGAAAGTGAAATTGAAGATGAGGATGTTAGCTGAGAGAGATTAGAAGATTGAAATGAACTGACTGCCTGTGTTTTTCATCGGAACGATATTGATGGTGCAAATGTAGTTTCTCCTGTTGATCGTGAATGTGAAAGTGCTATGAACCTTAAAATTTGGAGTGATAGCCCACTAGAGCACTTCAAAAGTTTTTTGATGATGATCTTATAAAACTAATGGTTGAAGAGACCAAGCGGTATGCAATCTGGTATTTGGTGAATGAGAAAAAGAAATATTTCATAACGTAAGTCTAGGTTTTCGAAGTGGTATCACACCTCTCCTAATGAAATAAGACTTTCGTTGGGAATGTATGTATCTTCTAATGGGCATCATTTCTAAAATAAACATAAAGATGCATTTCCCCTGTAAATATCATTTTGCAATCCCATTTTTATTGGATGTCTGAGGAAAGATTTTCTCTTCTATCTAAGTTTCTGTATTTTGTGGATAATAATGACAAAGAGACAATCTGTAGTTATATTAATAATATTTAGAGGATGGAGTCGAAAAGAAAAAGGAAGACCAACACAAACTGACACAGTGGCAACTGGGTGTCACTTACCAGTAGAGAATCCCACCTTAGGCAAGAGAAGAGCTAAGGAAGTGCATTGTTTGCACAAGGAAGTGAATAAGGAAGGAGAGAGCCTACCAATGTAAAAACTGCCCTTGAAATCCTCTGTGTGTTATACCATGTTTTGAAATACATCACTCATTATTCAATATTGCAGAATAAAGTTGTAAATAAGATAGATATTTAAAATTATAAAGTAGAAGTCTAAAAAAATTATTAAACAGCGAATTCATGCTAAATATTCCATTTGTTCAAATTTTTATTTTTAATATTTTTTGAGAAATAAATAAAAATAACACATTGCATTCTGGAGTATTTAAATACCTGAGGGATCCATTTTTAAAACATGCTTGAGGGGTTAAGAGATATTCCAAATTAAATGATTCAATTTTAGCTTTGACTTTGAAATTGTGAAGGTATGCTATTTTTTCTTTCTTTTGGTTAATTACATATGTTACAATATTTTAAATTTAAGCCATTGATTTTATGGTCAGACATTTTAGAATGTATTATTAGTGCTTCAGGAGTAGAAATTAATCCTTTGTAGTAGATATGGTCAATACAAGAGCTAGTTACTTGCGATCTAACTATTTCCTCTCTGGTGTATTTTTTAATTATTTCTACAAATCCATGGAAAGCTAACATATCTCAATATTTTATACTGTTTGCAACTTTTACCTTTATATTTATGTTCATATCACCTATGATAACAATTTCCTTACCTTTGGAGTTACATAGAATCATGTCTAGTTCATTGATGCATAATACTTTGCTTTAATTAGGGGATCTATAAACTCCTAAAAGAAATAATCTCTAATTATCCTTCATAAACAAACCTATCTTTGATTCAAAGTTAATGTTGTCTAAGTCATTTTCAATGAAAATGAAACCATTTCTAACATAAAAAATTATCCCACCTCTTCTTTTATTTATTATCAGTTTTGTGTATCTGACATAACCTTCCAATAGATATATATCCTCGTCATTCCTCATAATATTGACTTCAGCCAGAATAATAAATATATTTATTTTCCATGATAGGTGGTGGCAAGTGATTTCAAATTCGTCCCAATTTTTTTCTAATCGATCTAATGTTTAGATGAAACACAGCAAAGTTATTATAAAATGCTATGCTATTCACATTAATTATAGATTCATATATTTTATATTTAATTTTATCAGTTTTAATCATTTCCAATCCAATCCAATTGTAAATGTAATTAAATATTAGTCAAATTTAATTATATAACCTTATTAACCCCCTTATACAATCTTATTTAAATCAGATTCATTGAAAATTTTTATTATTTGTGCATTTTTATCCCTTCATTAGGGGTATGGCCGAATTTTTGAATCAAATATATTTATAACTCAAATTTCTTCCTTTATTTTTTGTCTTCCAAAGTACCTAGCTCTTTAAAATGGGTGGATAGTGCTTCATTTGTATATATTTTTGTTTGATTTCCATTGTTAAATATCTCATTATTTGTTAGTACTTTTCTACTACAGAACCATGCATCTCTATCAGCTTTTTTGTCAAAACTTAACACAATCTATTTGGGCTTCTGAGGGTTTCCACATTTTACAAATTATGTCTTACATTTCCTTATTTTTTGGTTCTCCTAATTTTATCAACTTGGCAATTTTTTCTAGTCTCATGTAGGTCTTTTTCATTTAATAAATGTGCATTAATCCCTACTATTTCTAATGTTTTATTTAAACTTTTCTGTTCCAATAGGTAAACTTTATTTTGTAGTTCCAAAATTATTTTATCTTAAGATTTTTTCATTTTGAAGTTCTTGGATTGTATTTTATATCCCCTTAACCTCAGTAACGTGTCAATTTTTGCTAATAAAGTATCATATATTGCACTAATAAATGATAGGCTACATTTAATTTCCTCAAAATCTTTTGTCCAGTCCCCTGCATCATCCCGTTTTCTAGTTTTAGCTTCCGTACTATCCTTACTAACATCTTTATTGAGACACATAACATATCTCCAATTCTCGTTTTTTGCCTTCGACATTGCCCTGTAGGTAACATCTTTCAACCCTGCACAATTGTAATGGATTTTGCTGTTACATCCATAGAAGAGCACATAATCTCCATCTGCCGGTAAATCGTTATTACATCTTTGGCATTTCATCCTAGTTCGTGAAATTAAGAATAAAGGCAGTCAAAGATGTGATGTCAAGAACATTACATACTTAAAATTTAGTATATGTCGAAGTTTGAAAACATATATATTACTAACACTGCATTATAACAGAAAAGAGAGGGAAAAAAACACTGAAAGGTCTATTGAGGAAATGTAGAAGACGAAGAAGACTTTTAGCAGACGACAAAATAGAATAAGGATAATACTACCAAAAAATCTGATATGACCACCACATTACTTTCTCCATATCTGTAATATTTCTAAAAATTTCAAATAGGTTAGATAATAATAAATATTTTAAGAATGTGCGAAAAATTTTAGATTTTACAAAGAACAGAAATAAACTCAATCTATAGCCTTCTGATATTGGATATAGCCATAACGCTCCAACAATTAAGAAAAGAAAAAGGAGCGTTACTAAGATGTAACTAGGCATCAATTGTTAACAATAGTCATCGGTAGGTGGCAGCTAAAAATATAAGATATCTCTTAAACAATGCATTATATGGAAAAATGTTTAAAACAATGGTTGTAGAACATTAAATTTCCTACAACTTTTATTCCAATACATTTTTACTTTATCAAATATTAAAGCAAATATTTCAAAATAATGGATAAGTGACAAGAGTAAACACCCACTTCCATCTGACCAATTTTTACCAAAAACTAACCAGTTCTTCTGACTTTTATAAAAATGTTAAATATAAAATATCGCGATGACCTGATTAATAGTTTTTGAGTTAAAGCACCCACAAAAAGCTATCACATACACACACACAGACATCATCGAGAAAATAGTCAAAACGTGTATTTCCGTTGAAGTCTTGAAGTCGATTATATGGAGAAAGTAAAAACAACTTGGTCGACTCAGTATCAATACTTTCTCAGCTCCTTGGAGATGTCCAACAATTTAGGAATACAAGGATACACCGAAACACAATAATACATATAAAAAATCTGATGTGGCCACCACATGACTTTCTGCGTATCTGTAATATTTCTAAAAATACCAAATAGGTTACATAATAAATATTTTAAGAAACTGGGAGAATATTTTAGACTTTACAAAGAACAAAAATAAACTAAAAATAAAGCTATCACATACACACACAGACATCATTGAGAAAATGATCAAAACATGTTCAGTGGACCGCAAAACGTGAATTTCTGTTGAAATCTTGAAGTCAATTTTTTTCATGAAAACAATACTTTCCCTTAAACTACATATGGATGAAGTAAAAATCAATCAATATGCAGTGTCCAGCATAGTACACAACCATCATGAAAACAGTTGAATAATAATAATATTTTATTAGTCCAACGATCATAGTGTTGACATAGGATAAGTCAGGAGAACATATGTGCAATATAGTAGTCATAAGATAAATATAAAAGAAATAACTGCTTTACAGCAATGGTTGCAAAATATGATAATAAAATACAATAATGTTTGTAGGTTAAAAGTATGTACATATAAGTTTACATATAATACTCATTAGCAATGTCATATCACACAGAGACTACAATACTATTAATATTATAATATTAAAAGTATTATACATTCGTTCCACATGGTCAAAAGAAATATATTACCTGGAGTAGGTCATAACACACATTTCCAAAAAGAAAAATTTACAATAATAATTTAAAAACTATCTTATAGAAATTCACTCGCACTGTAATAACATTTGCTTAACAATAAGTTTTTCACCTTGTTTTTGAAGATATTGTGAGAAGATATTGCCTTGATATTGTTTGCTAGTTTATTAAAAATAAGGGAGGCAGAGTGGTGGGGGCCATTTTGGCAAGAAGAGTATAAATAATCATTTACATGAATATTTCCTTTGGGGCGGGTATAGTGGTCATGGTATTCAGAGTTAGTTGGAAACGGACCCTGATTCGTTTTATCAAACATCACACAACATAAAATATAAACTGAGGGAAGTATTTTAATCAAATACTAAAGCAAATATTAAATAAATAGAATATCTTCTTAACAATGCGTTTTACGAAAAAATGTTTCAAACAAAAGTTATAGATAACATTATCTATGAAGTTTAAGAAAAACATTACATTTATGAAGAGTTATTTGCCAAAAACCAAAATATGACTACTCAACTTCCGGTTGAGCGATTGTTGCCAAAACCTAATCAGCTCTTTCTAAATTTAAAATTTGGCATTGATACATGTAAGTTTTTGAATTTGAGTGCCCACAAAATCCTATCACATACAGACAGACACACAGACATCATCGAGAAAATAGTCAAAACGTGTTCAGGGGACCTTAAAACATGTATTTCCATTGAAATCTCCAATTCGATTTTTTTCATGAAAAACAATACTTTCTCTATAGTTAGTATAATTATAATTTCATGTTGTCTAAAAAAGGGCTTGCAATACTCTCTGTTATTAATCCCTGTCACAATTCTAAGAGCTTTTTTTGGATAACAAAAATTTCCTAACCCCAATTGGGCTAAGGATACATTTAAAATGTCTATATGTACCTTATGTATTAGGAAGTATGCCACAATTTATTGTAATACCATATTATGAGTTAGTATAATTGAAACCATGTTTAGGTTAAGAATTTAAATATCATATTATGAAGGGATTTATGTACTATGTCTACCCTATTAAGATACCACACTACAGGTTAATTTGAATATTATGTCGTTAATGAATTTAATATCAGTGATAATATTATGCATACTGTGAAGGAACTTAACTATTGGGGCCAATTTAATAATATACCACAGTCAAGTTAATTTGAATATAATATTGTTAATGATTTGAATATTACCTTGTTAATGTGCTTAAATATGATATGATGAAGGGACTCACATGGCCAAATCAATTGAAATATTACACTGTTAATTAATAGAGATACTATGCCTGGATTAAGCAATGCCCTGCCTAATAATCATCTTTTCAAATGCTTAATAACAGTATGATTACTAGTTGCCCTTGCCTAAGAATTAATGTTTATGTTATGATGTATAATATTTCCAAGAAGGAAATGCTCAGGAATGTTTGCTTTTGTTATGTCATGAAATTCTATTTCTGTTATGTTATCAATGACACACAATCTATTCTCACTCTATCCCTGAGGCAAGGATGGGTATCAATTTTGTTTCCTTAAGCCACGATAGTTGGCATATTGTAATTATGATTATTTATTATTTTGAGGGAGATATTCCTACATGTTATTGAGTTTTCGGCTTGGCAAGATGCCGACACGATATGCCAAGTGCATCATCCCTATGTACCCCCAAAGTGATTATCCTGGGAAAAACTACATTCCAATGGACAAGTGCTTTCCCGGCTAGCTTCATCACGGCAAACCAGTGGACTTCTTCAGAGAACCTTAGCCGTGACAGTAGCTCGAACCCTGATTGCCAGAGCATGCAATCCACCACGAGTAATATTCCAATTTTAAGTGTCTTGACAAATAAGTGTTCAATAATAATAATAAACTATCTTGAAAGAGACAACGAAGGAGTGTGTTCTGTGCTTCATTCATGATCCGGGAACAGTGCAGGGAATAAGGTGACTTAGAAACTTACCCTCCCCAACTAATTGAAACTTTTATGGGTCCCGTTTTCATCATTTTTCCCAGGGAGGATGTGGCGATTTTTTCCTCCCCCCCTCCCTTTTTACTCCCGCACTTATACGATAGCACTTAACGAATCGCATGTACGAACATGCAAGTACGAAATCGCTAGTTCGAATATCGCCGCTATCGTATAAGTGCTATCGTATAAGTGCGGGAGTAAAAAGGGAGGGGGGGAGGAAAAAATCGCCACACACTTTTGTTTATTGGAAAAGAATAAAACTACTTTTAAAAATAATAAAAAATAAAAAACGTTAGTTTCTTTTACCAACATACTACCATATTACTAACAGTTTATTCAGAAACATTTCAGGTACTGTTATAATATATTAAAATAAGAACTGGAGTCCAAGAGGACCTGAATGGTATGTAACATTACAAAAATTCTCTGGTAGTTAGAGGGTTAAATTAAGAATTTTTATAAACAAACTTGTACGAAATAAGTTTACCAAATTAATTAAGGTTGCTGTGTTTTATGTCAGAAATTCCTTTGGAAGTTATGTTTACCTATATCAGTAAGTCTTGTTTCCTAAATTGAAATTAAATCAATTAATTAACTTTTGAGTTGGCGTTTTATCATTTTAACATGTCTTATACAGTTATTTTTATCTTTGCAGATATAGCTTTAATTATTTGTTATTATCAAAACTTTCAAAATCTAATTCTTAGCAATTTTGTATTGGTGCAGCAAATATTTTCTGCACCTATCTGTAATTTAAAGAATATTATGAACTTACAAATATGACTAATGAAATTTGTATATTATAATTTAAGATCTTTGTTGAATTTAAATGATATGTTAAAAATAATTTGTATTTAAAAACGTTTACATCAAAAGCACAAATAACATTTGTACATAACCTAAAAAAGGAATTTTCAGATGTACATAATGTGTCATTCATATCAAACTTGAATACACTTTCCATAAAATTGTGATTGTTTTATTTTAATAGCTTTATTATTTTTGTTCTCCTTAATAATTAAGAGAGGATCAAGTATGATATTCTTATTTGTTATTAACTAATTAAATATTTTTTCAAAGAATATTTTTAATAATAATAATACTGATAAAACTTCTACTGGCAAAAATATGTGGTTAAAAAAAACAAACTTTAAGAATTAATTTTTTCATTTCTACATTTCAAAGGTTATTATTAATTAATTGGCGTAGATTGTATGCTAAGTTGAAGCATAGGCTTAATAATTTTCTTGTGAAGTTGGTGTCATATACCTTAAAACCACACTTAAAGAAAGCAATGCAACTCATTAAATGGCAAATTGTCAAGTATTACAGAGGTTGAGATGACTGTTCCTCAAGGATCTGTATTGGGGCACATATTGTTCATTATCTTTATCAATGATCTGATAAATAATGCCCAAGATCCTGCAACCTTATATGCTGATGATGCAACACTGATGGCAAGTCTATGCACATTTACAAGTGAGTGATTTGGAGCATGTTGTCAATTATCTTGGTATATGTTTATATTCCAAATTAAACTGGAGACCGCATGTCCAAGGATCAGAGGCGGATCCAGAAACTTCCCAAGGGGAGGGCGATCGCCCCAATTGCCCCTTCCCCCTCTTGATTCCGCCTCTGCCAAAGACCATACATTTTGAAAATCTCTACCTCCATCAGAACCTTTCTTTTCATTGTCATACAGACTTAATCTTCGGTGTAGAAACAAGGAATGTTGCATGGAATGAATTTAAGAATGTACCCAGTGGAGGGCAATGGGGTCGCCCCCATCGCCCCTCCCTTGGATCCGCCACTACCAAGGATTAAAGAAAAGATCGTCAAGAGTCTTTTACCTATTACAGAGACTTAGAAGGGTGACATCAGGGGAAACATTAAAAATAGGCTATTATGCTCATTTTCATAGCTTGATATGCCATGATCTGATTCTTTAGGGTTTATCTCCAGCTGCCAAGGAAATTTTTGTTATCCAAAAAAAGCTCTTAGAATTGTGACAGGGATTAATAACAGAGAGTATTGCAAGCCCTTTTTTAGACAATATGAAATTATAATTATACTAACTATAGAGAAAGTATTGTTTTTCATGAAAAAAATCGAATTGGAGATTTCAATGGAAATATTCAGTGTTGAGTGGACATTGACCTACCGGGAGCCGGAAGAGTGATAGTAACTATTGGATGTGATTTAACTGACATTAACTAAGTTTCGTTTGGAATCGCCTTCACCTATGAGGTGTATTTTTGTATTGTGGTATTACTTAAATCTATTCAAATTCAACTGTTGGATTGTTATATTTCTATATTTCTATATTCTATCTATAATTTGTCATTAGCACTTAGCACATCAGTGGATGTTTTTGCACCGAAAATTATAGTTCGCTGCAAGTGAATAATATAAAAATTCCTTTTTATACATTTGATCTTTAGTATTCACACCATCTTTATTCTTATTATTATCCAATACTATTTGTGGCTTTTTATCTTCATGATTGTTATCAATGTCTGGTTGATCATGCATGCTGCTAAACATGATGACAATTCTTTCTTTGTGAGGACAGTAAGGTGCCAAAGTGGCTTCATCATTGAATGCAAAAATTGTTGAGTATTCCTCTGTGCCATGAAGCTATTTCTATTTTTTTAGTAGTTCTTTCTGATTGTACCAAGCAATGCTAATGTTTTGGATTGCAATTTTTGAGCTAAGCTTATACTTGTAAAAAAATTATCACATGTGATGTTCCTGCCACTTTTCTCAAATTCATTCACCATATCCAAAGTAACTCTTTCCTCTTGATTTTGTTCCCTTGGTTGATCCACTTGTCTTCCAGTATAAATTTTCATGTCATGTACATATAACATAGCGCTATCACAACAAACCCAAAATTTCATACCGTATTTCCCAGGTTTATTAGGAATATACAGCATTGCTGAAAACAGGGCCCAAATTATTCAAGATGCTCTTCAATTAGAAAATGCCAGATTATGATGTCCAAGGCCTTGAGTTCACTTCTTGGATTATGGTTTTATAATTTAATTTCATTCTACAATAATTCTGTCTGTAGTTTACTTCAAAGATTGGTGATAAAGACGGAATAATAACACTAATGTGAAATGTGATCTTCTCCATCATTATTCGAATGCACACAGTCAACATCAGTGTCGCTGTAAGAAACTTGACTATCATTATCATCTTCTTCTATTTATCTTCTAATACTTTCAGCCACCATCTTGCTCACTGAAAAGCTCAGCGCAGACTGATCATCAGATTCAAAAGACGGGCAGCAAATTGGGATGATGCCATCCATATGTAATTTTACTATATATGGCTTAGACTAGAGAATGATGCAATACACAGACTTTGCCACTCCACATATTTAACTGAAATGATAATTAACATAAAATGCACAAATAAAAATAGGATTTTAATAAACAATTTATAAATAATGATATGGAGTCCATATGGACCCCAGTGAGAGTTAAAGCTATATGTTGATATATCTCTGAAACTTTTTCATATAATTAAAAAATTGAAGTGATGATTATTATTTCTTAGCAATATTAAAAATGTCATATCAAGATATTCTTACCTGAAAAATATTTTGTGAAATATACACTTTCAAAGTCTCTCTGGGGTCCGCATGGGCCCCATTGCTAGTTGGAGGGTTAAATAAGACAATTTCAAACAGACCACAAAATTATTCTTGAACGTCAGCACTAATATAGTGACTGGTTTCAGGCATCACTTGGTGGAATTTCTTCATAATGTAAAATAAAGAGACTCATTGTAATTCCACATAAATTTTATTTAAAACGACCTAGGTTTTGTTGCAATGCAACATCATCAGGTGAAATATATACAAGTCTCTTTATTTTACGTGATCACTAAATATGTATTTACAAGCTTAAAAATCAATATTATGAGTTCAATGAGTTGAATGGCAGTATAGAATATCACCTTCTTCACTTATTATTTTGTTGAATGTAGGGCATGGCCTGAAGATAAAGAATCCAAAAATCATTGTACAACTACCAGGATAATTTTTTCAATGAATCAATGCCTTGAAAATTTGACAAAAACACATGAAACCATGCAATGCATCAATACATGCACAATGACAATAGATCAATCCTTCCCTCAAAATTATAAACCAAGTACATTACATGAGATAAATTATTATGCACAGGATACAAAATTTTAGGATGCCATATTCAATACAACATGAAGAATTAATTAATGGTGAGGGCAAATATTGATCTTGAGCATTATGTCACCTTGTGGGGAGGAAGATTCAGGCCTCATTGGATATGGTTTCATGCCTTAGTGTTGAGATAGTGAGGATGTCAACACATTGGAATGTTTGATAATTTTACCAAGCATGCCTAGTTGACTATTTGTACTCTGGGTTTACACAATGGTCAGGCAAATATATACAACACAAACAACTATGAACATTATGTGTTAAAAATAACTTTTCTATCTATTCAAGTTTCTAAATTTTAAATAACATTATAGGTGTTACTTATACAAACTCAAGACAATGGCATTTAATAAAACCCTTAATAAAATGTGTCGCTAAGTGTCATCGACCTTACAATGATGGTAATTTTATTCAAAGAGGTTTTTTTGCACAAGATGTACTGAAAAGTTCTGCTAAAATAGCACATTTTTTGGTAAAGGAGTAAAACTGCAACAGAAATTTACAAAATTTTGGAGAAAATGTTAACTGCAGCTCAAAATTTAAAATTTAACGATGGACATAAAACTATGATGACATACTAATGCATAGGGGGGTCAAAGATTTCCTGTTTATTCCATGTTAGTACTTCAGTAACCTATTTAAGCTACCACCAATTTTACTCTACTAAAAATGTGGATTGAAATTGCAGATAATATTGTGATTAATCAGATTTTGACACAAATTCATTTTGCTGTTACTGCCACCATAATTTCAGGAAATGCATTAGGGCAGGGATACATTTTTTCACCAACAACTATTAAAAATGTTTATGGAAATATTTCATAAAAGTTTGACACAAAAATTTAAATAATACAAAAGCAATACACTAAAGTAATACAAAAGTATCTTGTACTTTCTTCAAACAAAAATAAAAAAATATATTTTCCTAAATTACTGGATGAAACATGAAAATTTTTTGTAACTAGTATGGAGAAGAAAAACCATCTACACAAATAAATGAGCTAAAAATAAATAACAGAATGCCCAATAATATCTATGAGTTACAAAATATTTTTAATTTTCTCAGTGGGGATATAAAATTTATTTCTTCTATATTAGAAAATATATTTAGATTCTTTACACTAAAATATTTTACCAATATACTCGAATGAAGTCATTTTATGAGGCAGACGCATTAATACATAAACATTTTATAATAATTAAAAAAATATAATGCATGGACCATCTGGATTGGCTCTGAGAAAGCGATATATCAAATAATTTTTAAAATCCTCTTTATGAATTGAACTTAAAAAAATTGATTGCAAAATGTTTTTCTCACAAATAAAAACAAAGTAAAAAATAATGATATTATAAATTAACATTTTACTCTTTTACATTTAAGAGCAAGAGGGCTTCTGTGTAAAAAAAATAATGCCAAAATTAAAGCAAGTAATTCACAAATACCTCCATGGAAATTTTAAGTAATGCGTTCCAATTCTAGTTTTAGGATAAACGATAATACTTTCAAATATGGTTTTAAAAATATAAGCAAAAGTATTCCAATTTAAGTTTTAGGATAAATGATAACACTCAAATATGAATTTAAAAATAAAAGTAAATGCATTCCAACTCAAGTTTTAGGATAAACGATAACACTTTCAAATGTGGTTTTAAAAATACTGTAGTTTTCATTAAGAAGCCTGAATGATTTTCAATATTAGAGATCCATCATTTCATCAAAGTTTGATGCTATTATCTATATAAATTAACTTTTAAATTGTAGACACAATACTTGATGTTTTCCTGTTCAGTTCCCTAATATCCCACAAAATAGAGCAGGTTTTTTTACCCGAATTAATATTTCTGGTCTTGAGACTTGTTGGCTGGATACCATTGGTTTGACACAGTGCCCTGAGAAGTTAGTATTTGGCCAGCATTCCATTTCAGAACTGAAATAAAAACCAATCCCTAATATAGCATGACATCAAGCCATTAAATTTAATATTTTAGGGTTGTATGGAGTATTTCTTTCAGTTAAACCTTTCTGAAAGCCAGTATTTTTTATTCATGGGAATTTGTTACAATGTTCAGTTATCTCTCCTTAGAGAATTCTTATTATTCATGGACATACAGCAAAACCTGTCTGTTATGGGAGGAAAGGCTCTGCCAAGGAAAATGATGCACATTGGGAGGGCTGTTTTTCCTGTGTCATGCTCCTGTATTTTTTAACATGTTGGATGGAGTGGGCATCAGTCAATGCCCAGCATGGTACAGTCAGGTGGCAGCGGACATCAATTGATGCCCGAGTCCCTTGCCTTTCCTAATGGGATTTTATGGGGGAAAGCCAATGATAAGGCATTCCTTTTTCCTCTCCAGTCATCAGTTAGCACTCGACTTTTGTCTGGATCGCTGCTGTTTTGAATTTGAACTCGCTGTTTTTTTTCAACTTTTTTAGTGTCTATTTTGCAATTAGTTTTAAGCAAAATTCGTATATTTTTATATATTTTTATTTGCTTTGTGTGCATCAGTTTTGCACTTTAATTCATTGTGGGCATTGTGTCCAATACTCTCCATTAAAATTTAAGGGTTAACTATTTTTTCTTATTTTATTTTAGTTTATAATTTGTCTATAAAATTACACACCAGTTATTTTGTTATTTTCTTATAATTTACGAATTTATTGTCCAATCAATTGTCTTTTTAACTAATTTTTTACGTGTTTTGAAGGCAATATAGATATCATAAGGCTGAGTTAGAAAATGTTGAGACTGCAGACATCAATTGTTGTCCACTATAAACAAAAGGAAAAAACATGTCTCTCTCATTCTATAATTGAAAAATACTCCTATAACACATTCAATTCACTTATTGAAATAAATTAAAAGTAAAAAAATCGGTCACCGTTAAAAATTTTAGAATTTATGGCAGCATTCAACAGCGATGACTTGTTGGCCACCTGGCGTAGCCGCCTTAAGAAGGAGGCCACATGGGCCTTGGTCTA
Organism: Tanypteryx hageni; assembly: GCA_028673005.1. NCBI lineage: Eukaryota > Metazoa > Arthropoda > Insecta > Odonata > Petaluridae > Tanypteryx > Tanypteryx hageni. Next base: position 147,356,793 of record CM054114.1, read on the forward strand.
GGGCCTCACTTTAGAAGGGGCCTCAAAATTTGTGGAGGAGAAATAAAACAGAGACGCAAAAGTCAGAAATACTTATGAAATTAGAAATGAGGAAAGAAACAGAAAAAATAGCCTATATGGTTTTTTACATTGAATTTTTAATAAATACCGTATTTCGCGGCATATAAGACGCACCGGGGTATAAGACGCGCCCCGGTTTTTTAGAAGATTTCTCAGGAAAAAAGTATTTTGGTTCATCAAGGCATTTACGAAGGGCCACGTCGTGTATCATTTCCAGCCGTGATTAAGCCCGTATCCGGCAAAATTTACAGAAAATATTACGGCGTGATAACAGTTAAATATAATGCTTTAGATAAAATTCATTCTTAAAATAAATAATCTAAAACTTATATAATTGTTTCGAGCTAAATGTGCCCTGCGTGAACTCGGCAGTCGTATTAATTAAAGCTGTCGGAGTGCGCCGCACACGTCGCACGTATAGATACCCTTTACCGAGTACTTATTTAAACTTAAGTGGAAGATGATATTTTAATATAATGGGAAAAATAATAAATGGAATGCATATGTAATAACGATACGTACGCTCAACTAGTCCTTTTTCTTCTGCAACTCTTTTTGCTTCGTACATAACGATTTTGATCGATACAGCAATACCAAACTTCCTCTGTTCTACTATTCATCACTTCCTCCTTTAGTTGTTCCCATTTAAGACACCTTACGAAGACTATGTTTCTTTTATCCCATCAGCTTCTGTTTCTCCTCATTTTTATCAGTCACGGATAATTTTTTTCTGTGGAAGATGGACCAAAATGACGTACTGCTACTAGATTTCCGCGCGTTTTTTACGTATTGAATCGCCTGAAGTTTATAACAGCGTAGGCATTTTTTGAACTTTTCTAGCCATTGCGATCTCAATACACGTAACGTTATTTATCCTAGATACGTATAAAATATTTATGGCATCTACATGAATTCTACTGTTCCGTGTCATTAATTTATTCAATGGACTCATTAGGAACTAAAACATCGCAAACGAGCCGAAATTTAATCACTGTGAGCGGATATGTAGGTATTACCGTATATATTAACATATTTTTCACAATTAATTATTAATAACGTATATTTTATTGTTTTTTTGGCTAATGACTGCCAATTATTCCATTTTGGAGATGAGTGTGCTCGTTAGTGTCAGTATTGAGAACCGTAACAATCTTACCTTCGGCGTATAAGACGCAGGCTGATTTTGGCGGTAATTTTTCTGAAAAAAGTTCGTCTTATAAGCCGAGAAATACGGTATATAATATGAAGTCTTGACTTTACACTTTATGTTTACTTAATATTTTAATTTTCCAGTATTTCTTTATATAATATACCCCCCAGGCACCCACCCCCTAAATAGCGTAATAGTGTGTATTGTTATCCATTCTCTATGAAATCATATAGGTAGTAACCGTCGCAACATTTTACAATAAATGCAAACATTTTATAAATAGGACGTGCTTTGCAAATGGTGTGGCCTAAAAAAAATAAGGCTCATGGCCTCCAAATGCCTTATGACGGCTCTGACACCTGGAGGACAAATGATTTCATGACAAATTCAGCAGATTCAAATAAATGAACGTATTATCTATCATGCAATGATTTTTTTTATTCCACTTTAAGAATAATATATTGAAAATTGATAAAAAACATAAGCATTCTTTAATGAAAATCCACAAAAGTAAGATTGATTCAAAATATTATATCCCTCATTTTATAATATGTATTGACATTATTATTGTAACAATTTTTACTTATATATTTCCTATTATAACACTGACAGACTTTTTAAAAGCTGTCTAAGGTAAAAACAAAAAGTTAATTTTGCTCACCACAGAACAAGTTGCACGATAAACGGTCTACAATTGAGGTGAGTCTTTCATAAATAATAAAATAAATATTAAAAAAAAATCTTGGATGAGATGCTACACACAAATCCTAAACGTTAATGGAACATGAGTAACAATATTCATATTTAGAATTAACAATAATTTACTGTTAATATAGACTGTAAATCAGGGAGGAAGTGCTACATTAAAAAACCCAAGAAGAGTAGAAGTTAAATACTGCAGAATTTTTTACTTCTTCTGGAAAAATGTGGCCAAAATATTGTTATTGCTATACACATCAAATTCTGAAAATATTTTATGCAAAAGATAGTTTGGTTTAAGAAATATGGGTAATTTATGAAATCTATATTGATTACTTATTGTCTTCATGTTGGTTGTGTAGATTTTGAGAATTACATTGCATTTCTTGGCAAGTGATAAAAGGGCAAGAAAGAAATTGTGATGCAGATGGAGTTAAAACGTGAAAGGAAGAAAAGATGGCTGTATAATGTGCTTGTATAATCCTGAAAACCTCTTCAACGCTGATGTACTTTTACAAACTTCTATCTGACAAGATAATGACACACAAAGGCAAGAAATGTAATGCTAGTGGGAAATGGGAAGGAAGGCTTTGTTTTATTTTGCTGCAGTACAACAGGTACAAAATAGTTGCATCCACAAATTAGCAAAGATGAGTCAACTTCTCCTGATTTGTACAAATTCAAGAGATGTGCTTCGATGGCAGAAGAACCATTTGAAAAATGGCTTTTATAAACAAATAATATGGCACGAAAAGAAAAATGTTGCTTCCATTTGACAATAGCTCAAAGTATATGGTGGGAATTTGGCAGAATAATATTAAATGGGAGTTTTTTTCCAAGGCTGTGACTACTCTCTGGTTCTACTCCACCCCATTCTTAACAGGAGTAAGAAGAAGAATGCACTTTTAAATATGATTCATTGGTTAAAGAATAAGTTGTTGTAAAACGGAATTATTTCTATTATTATACCTACCTTGTTTTTACTTTCTCCATAGAGGAAAGTATTGTTTTCATGAAAAAATCGATTTCGATGGAAATACACGTTTTGAGGTCCCCTGAACACGTTTTGACCATTTTCTTGATGATGTCTGTGTGTGAGAGAGAGTGCGTGTGTGTGTATGTGACAGTTTTTTTGTGGGTACTCTAACTCAAAAGCTATTGATCAGGTCAATTCTAGAAAGGAATGAACAGCTACACGACCTCATGGACATGTTATTTTATAAATACAGATGTAAACGGTTGACGAAAATATAATAACCTGCAGAATGTGTGAAAAATTGATTTACACGGCAAAAACGAAAGAGCAGAAAGATAGCTTCTGGTTCATTATAAGGCGACATTTCTTCTAAAAAATAGCAAATGAGATGAGATTTTTCTTTCTGTGTCAAACAAACACTTCAGGAAAAATCCAATTTCAGCAGTGAGAAGAAAACGACTATATTTTTCAAAGAGAAAGAGAAACCTTCTGCAGTTATCACCATTGATATTAATATGACCCCGCATGGAAAAATATTCCCACTCAATGTGAATTAGAAATCAACAGCCTTCCATATTTATAGAGCAGGAATGCTGAAAACATTATATGGGTGGAAACTACTCATCTTATTTCACTAACAGGCAGTTCGACGGTTAATTTAAAAGGTAAAAGAATCTTTAGAACGCATGAAATCAGTGGCGTAGCTATGTGGGAACAGTTTCCCCGGACGCAGTGCTGAGGGCCGCAAACTCATGGGTCGAGAATTATAAATAATAAGTATATTATGATACATGCCAAATTAAACGGTCTGTATAATGTGATTGAGTTTCCATTTGATTTCCAAAATTACATTTTCCTGGAAAATTGTACAGAGACAGGGGGGAGGGGGTAAAGGGTTATGGGGCGACTTGCTTCAGGGCGCAGCTACGCCACTGCATGGAAAAGAGAGATTTTTGAAATGACGAAATCATCACGACAACCTTGTAGCCAGTGCAATATTTTGATCAAAATAATAAAAATTTATTTAGAACAAACATTATTGCCCCAGTAAAGCTACGTTTCCATTAATAAAAAAGTAGCCAACATGTTGGCTAAGATGTTGTGGAGACGACATTCTGGCTTAAATTGATGTTTCCACTGAAACATTCATTTTGGTTTAGTAGTGATCAAATTCTTGACAATGGACGAAGTGATAAAAAAGCAAGTATTTGGAAACCATACTAGGAAGGCTTGTAAATATCGTCTGCTGAAGATCCAATGCTTTTGCTTTTCTTCACTTTTGTTAGCTCCCTAAAGTACTATGATCTAAGGAGGCAATTTTTTTTCTACGTAATTAATATCGCAGTTAAGCTTTGGCCCAATTTCGTTTAGCTCATCAATTCTATTATTTGCTTGTTTATGTTCAATTAGTTTGATTTTATTTGCTTTTGTCCACTCCATAAGTACAAATATGCGTGTTGACTTAGTTTGCCGAACAACCGCAGACCGACAGCAGCGAGCAATAAATTGAATAGATTGTACCTTGAGCTCGCGCATGCTCAAATTCTGCCAACATGTTTGGCGATTGTTTCCACTTAACAAATAAAATCCAACACAACAAATTCAGCGAGTTTTCGCAGCCAACATCCAACATGTTGCCCAAAAGAAGTTGATATTTTACCGATTGATTCCGCTTGTATTAAAATTTCGCCAACATGCTGGCTTCTGAAATTTGTATTAATGGAAACCAAGCTTAATATAGGTTATCTTGGCCTAAGTGTATGGGTCACGTGATTGGTTTCTCGCGGAACCCAAGGAAGCTTCCGCGGAATCCAGTTCGGGAAACCTTGGTCTAGTATAATGCATACACGAGCTATTCTTGTCACACAAATACGCGTGATCAGTTTATTTTTCCGCTATACTGTATTCGTAATATTTTATAACGGTAAATTATGAAATTTGGGAACACAAAGAGCAACTCATCCTCGATGATTTTAAAGCTATTATAGACAATGTAATTATTAAATAAATGATTAAATGGAAAGTAGGTATCATAAGTTCCGTTTGGATTATCTTGTACTCTCTGTAATACTATTGATGCAAACTCCTGTATCATTACTTTATCACATGTAATATTTAAAAAAAGTTTGACTCTTTAAATATTCCAAGAACTCAATAATCATAGAATTAGCGAAGCATCTTAAGGCTCATCACCATAATAATAAAAATCTGATGTGGCCACCAGATGACTTTCTCCATATCTGTAATATTTCTAAAAATTCCAAATAGGTTACATAATAATAAATATATTAAGAAACTGCGAGAAAATTTTAGACTTTACAAAGAACAGAAATAAACTCAAACCATAGCCTTCTAATATTGGATATAGCCACAAAGCTCCAACAATTAAGAAAAGAAAAAGGAGCGTTACTAAGACGTAACTAAGCGTCAATTGTTAACAATGGTCGTCGGTAGGTGGCGTGGGTGGTGGCAGGTAAAATATAAGATATCTCTTAAACAATGCATTCTATGGAAAAATGTTTCAAACAAAGGTAGTAGAAAATTTAATTTACTACAACGTTTATTCTATTGCATTGTTACATTTATCAAATATTAAAGCAAATGTTTCAAAATAACGGATAAGTGACAAGAGTAAACACCCACTTCCGGTAGACCGATTTTTACCAAAAACCTAACCGTTCTTCTGACTTTTATATAAATGTGAAATATAAAATTTTGCATTGAACTGATTAATAGTTTTTGAATTAGAGCACCCACAAAAAGCTATCACACGCTTTCCCGCGTCTGGATGCCGTCAATGCGAATCCTGAGCCGGATGCTGGGGCGATCGACCCTTAGCGACGGGGCGATCGGTTTTTAGCGACGGGGTGATCGGCCCTTCGTGACGGGGCGATTGGCCCTTAGCGACGGGGCGATCGGCCCTTCGCGACGGGCGAGAGGGCCCTTCGGGGGGAGCGGCACCTATCGACCGAAAGAGCGACATTCTCGAAATCCCCCGTTTGTCTTTTGGACGACACGCGACTCGCCCTCTGTCGTATTTATGAGATTCCGAAATCTAGGAAGAGATGGGAAGGAAAATCCTCCCTCCTTTGTTCTCGCGCTCTGTTATTCCCACAGATGGAGCTCGTTTCCGCCGTCGGAGAAATATATAGTGCGACTGAATATGCAGGAAGATTGTTTTCGATCGAAATACATATTGGATGCGCGGGAGAAAGAGGGATAGTTGCGTGTTTTACGCGATAGAAAAGTCAACGTTGCGTTGCGTTCTGGGATAGATAATATTTCAATCACACATTCGAGAAGATTTTGCTTCTTTATTTCTTTAATTTCGTTCCCGAAGCCATTTTAATGCGACTTTGAATTTTTCCATAGAGACAATGATTTGAAATCAGAGCGATATTTTGGAATCTAAATTTATTATAGGTAATTATGACGCAAATTGATTATAAATAGAGATTGGTTAAGGCGGTGGTATTATTACAAAATCCAGATTAAATATTCGTTCTATTTTTGAAAAAAATTCCGTTTTTACGAGAATGAGGAAATTTTTATTTGTTTTCGACAAAATTGTTGAAAAATCAAATAATAAATCTTCGTCGACACGACTCTCTATACCTTTTCCACAAAATATTTTTAATCTGGATATTAACAAAGCTATTGCTCACTCTTTGAACTCTTACTTACTTGATTTTTGAGAATTTTCTCGTTTTGTTATCACTGAAAAAGTTTGCATGCCCTTCAAATCAAGATCAAGAACATAAAGATGTATTTTTAGTTTTCAGATACACAAACGGAATAAAAACATTTTGAAAAAATTGATTTCAGTGAGACGCGCCTCGAGGGCAGACGCAAAAATGGATTTCTGTTCCATCGATATATTTAGAAAAGGAAACATTCGCTCTCACAGTTTCAGAAACCTTCTCTGTCTGTTTCTCTCACAGACTTCCATAATCGTCCATCAACCCTCCGATCTCAGTCTCCGACGAAAATCATGTATCCCTCTCCAATCTCGATATTTTTTCATTTTCACATCAAAATTCCAACAGGAAGAAAGATTCCGAAGCCATTTCCATGTCTACCTTTTCGATTTCCGCAGCTTTAGGATCCTATATAGATTCTGCTCCTACGACCTTGACCGATTCTGTGAGAATCTCGCAGAATCCTATCATCGCTTATTCCAAAAAATACAGAGTGCTTCAGAGGACGATTAATGAGACGAACCGCGTCTGCGTTTCCGTTCTCTTTTCATTCTCGACATTTCGATCGAACGCAGAGAGGTAAGAAAGAGACCGAGATACAGAGAGAGAGACAGAGAGAGCCAGAGAGAGATAGAGAGAGACAGAGAGAGCCAGAGAGAGATAGAGAGAGACAGAGAGAGAGACAGGGAGAGCCAGAGAGAGAGAGAGAGAGACAGAGAGAGACAGTGAGAGACAGAGAGAGAGACAGAGAGAGAGACAGAGAGAGAGAGACAGAGAGAGAGACAGAGAGAGAGACAGGTAGACGGTAGACAGAGACAGAGAGAGAGACAGGTAGGCAGAAAGAGACAGAGAGAGAGAAAGGCGTGGTGAGAGCATGAGTGTGAAGTCATCTCAGAAAGTTCGCTGTAAGATATTTAGCCTGCTCTCCAGAATGGAAATGGGCTTATAGTTTCGTCATTGTGCCTGTCTGTCTGTCGTCCCTGTTAACGTTTGAACCAATGGACCAATTTTCACGACACTTGGTGAAAATATCTTGCTACTTGGGTCACGCTCCCGAGGATGGTTTTTGTTGCGAATATTTGAAAGTCCCGGGTTCGATTCCAGGAGCTATAACCCTCATTTCATTTAAATGGGAAATCTGAAATCCATCGTGCAGGATAATATTCTATTGGACCTTAAAATATCGTATTGTTGTAATATTGCAGCGAGTTTTGTACTATTCTCTGAGGAAAGGAATGGAGATTCTAATTTTTATCGTATAATTTCGCTTATTGATTATAATTCTTAGAATTTCGCGTAAATACTGCCGTTTTTGCAATTTCTATCACTCATTGCGAGAGTGTTGCCATGTCAACAACTATTGTTGAACTCGGATTCAGTATAGCCTAGTACGTACAGGCGTTATTTTTTCCACAAAAATCCACGTGATCAATTTAGTTTTCCCTTCGAATGTGTTTGTAATATTTTATAACTCCAAATTATTAAAATTGGAGAACACAAAGAGCAACACATCCGCGGTGATTTTTAAAGCTAGTATTTAATTCATTATAAGTATTAAAATAAATAGTTCAACGGAAAGTAAGCGTCATAAGCTCCGTTTGGATCGTCTTGTTTTATTCTTAAATTATCAGAATGTTCGAAATGCACTTGGGCTAGAATTATGTCAAGAATTATATTTTCTTTTAGAAATTCGTATTCGTAATGAGTTTTTCCCTGCGTAATATGGAAAATCGTTTTTTTCATTTCGGTCATTTATGCAATTTGCGCTTTCACAGAGTAAATGTCGCAAGGCAAACCTGGCCTTCTTACTTCTCTCATGACTTGTGCTTTCCAACAATTTTTATCCTATCTCCGTGTCCCAGGGCATCGAACCGAAATTTTTCCGCTCCGGTTTTTGTTCCGGTTCACACAAAACAAAAAATTTCGGATCGGTTCCAGTTTCGCTCCAAGAACCACCATTGAAGAGAGAGAGAGAGGGGGAGAGAGAGAGATAGAGATAGAGCAGTGGCTGCGACTGCAGCGCGTTTGTTGGCCCCGTATCATCATAGAGAACTACATGTAAAACTCCCATAAGAGTTTCATACTCCTGCTCGATAACAATCCGTCCTACAATCGATCTCACGTATCTTATCGTCACGGTCTCTACCTATTTATGCTGGTGCTTCATTTATTCTTACAACTTCCTCTTTTAGGCATTCCGACCCATATTTATCCAGAAGCCTCAACCTTGAGTTCAATATACGGTCCTCCAGTGGTACCCAGTTCAAATCACTCAATAATGAAGTGACGCTTTCCTTATGTTCATAATTTTGTTTTACAAATCTGGCTGCTCTGCGCTGTACTCTTTTTAATTGTATTGTATGCCCCTTCTGATACGGATCCCATATACTAGAGGCGTATTCCACTTGTGGTCTAACCAGTGATAATCAAACAATATAAAAAACATATTAGACCACATCGGTTGCTATGGAGAACTTCCATGTAAGTTTCTCATTCATTCGCTCCTAGTAGGTGATCATAGCAATCCTCCCAAATTTGGTTGAACTGGCTGAAGAAACGGCTGGGATATTGAGCGTTATTTACAGAATGACCAATTTACCAAGAAAATAAGGTTTTTATTATATTCTGGTAGTTTTCGGTCAAATATTGATTATTAATGCTTCTCCTCCTTATAAATATCCCAACCATCTTTCAGTATGCGTCGCTGAACTACGCACGGGTCATTTTATTCTCTGTCTCACCTCAACTAGTAGAATTCTATTCGAGCCGTTATTTCCATCTGCGCTACGAACAAATTTTGAACAGTATATTTCAAAATTTTCGAGAGCACTTGTTGAAAAATAAATCTCCAGTCCACTGTTGTGTGTTGAATCGTAACTTTTTCTTACGTTAGAATTCACTCTTTTATTGCCTGCGTGGATTTACTGATGGCGGCGTGTGTGAGGGGGGAGGAGGGGATTAATCGGTGCGCTGGCGTTAATACGAGGACTTGGAGTATCCAGTGGCCATATTCGGTCCCCGGGAAGGCTTACCGCTGACCCGGGAGATCCTGAAGAATATTATATGACGTCGCCACGCATTTCCAACTCGGAGGCTGTCACGATCACTGGCGCATGCCAGAGCGAATGAACGTGGGGAGAAGAATGTGAGAGAGTGGGAGGGAAGGGAGGGGGGGGGGAGTAGTGGGAGGGGAATTAGGTGGGAGGGGTAGAAGGAAGAGCGTGATTTCCAGTTGGTGCGTTTGTTTTGTTTGATTTTCTTACGCCTAAGGATTCGTGGTATAGCCGCCGCCCGTGTCGTGCACGCCTTTTCACAGAAATTCGAGTTTGGGGCACGTGGAGGCGATCGCGTGACTGTTGCAATCTCTCGTTTATGGGAGGGAAGGGGGGGGGGGGCGGAGTGTGTGCCTCCTGCTTAATTCCTAGGATTACGCGTTTGTCCACGGTTTGCACGATTTCTGCCAGCCACACCTGATCCGACGCACGCCCGTCCCTCACTCGTATTCACTCGACGGGACCCCATGGGTCTCACCGTTCCTCGATCTGTCGACAAGATTTTCGCCATTATCATCGAGGACATAATTAAGAAATTCTTATTTTAATGCATCTAATTTACCTTATCTCTTCGCTTATTTCCTCGCATTCGCCTTCATAACTTCTTTTAACAGACCCTTTTCTTTCAAAATTCGACTTGCCTATTTATTTGGTCTTTCCCTTATTAGGCGTTTTTTACGAGCAAAGCAGAGCGTCTTAAGGGGACGTCTCTTCTGTCCGTCCATCCATCCATCCGTCCGTCCGTCCATCCGTCCGTCCGTCGTAACTTTCATCTCCTAAACTAAAATTTATCGCCCAATTGTGATTTTTAACTGCATCCGTCAATTAGAACTTCCACTTTACGCAAATACTTGAATAAACTTATTCTGGTATCTCGTTAAATGGCATCCGTCAAGCTACAGTTAAATATCATATTTTTCTCTCCCTAGCTCTCATATGATCAGAAAGGTATAGATTAAAATATTTATTCGGATAGAGGACTTCATTTGTGAGAGCACATAATTACGAGTTGTAGTTTCGGGGATGAAAATTTAAGAAAATCCCCAGCAAAACATCGCATATTTTGTTTACATCGATCGCTAAGACCGTTCTCTCGGCAAACAACAATTAAATACCATACTTTTCTCTTCCTAGCTCTTATATTATCTGTTAGCTACACATTAAAAAAGCATTCGGATAAAGGACAACATTTGCCGCAAAACAGTCTGCGGGACCACATAATTACGACTTTTAGTTTTGGGTAAAAAAATTCGAGAATCGCCCAATCTTTCAATACCGTTTTGTATGTGTTTCCCATAAAGAACGTCTTTGAAATCTCTGTGTATCCCATTTATGGAGTATACTTTTACATCTTGTTTCTCTAATTAAGCTCTTTTCTTTCCCTTCTGTATTTAATACTTGTTTTTCTCTCAGTTCAACTTATTTTCTCTAGTCTACGCCATACCCTCGTCTCAGACACCCCTAATCTCCTCTCCATCTTCATTTCTCACTGTCCGTGTCTCGCACCCATTCCCTATAACATTTTTCATTAGTCACTTTTTAATATCTTTATTCAGACTTCCTCGCCGTATCGTAAATGTTGCCTTCGCTCTTGCTTATCTTGTCCTGATCTATTTCGTACTTTTTTCCTTCTGTAGCTGAATTTTGCCCAAATGAGTAAAAAATTCAAGCCTTTTCCCATCCGCTGTAATATTGACTTGGGAATTCGCTGTCTTGACAAATCTCACGAATTTCATTTTCTTTTTATTAATTTGCATTCTGAATGCCTTATCCTTTTCATTTAAGGAACTAACTAGCATCTATATACCCTTTTCAGAATTACTCTCCAATGCTTATCTAACTGATTTAACTACCTAGTCTTTCTCCTACTTTTACTTCTCTTTCTGCATCTCCCCATGTCTCTCTTATCATTTCTTTGCAGGCCCGTGTTTTACCACAAGGCAATCTAAGCAAATGCTGGAGCCCGAAATTACTAATTCCAGTTAGTAATCCTACCGGCGAATAAACCTTTTCAACTTTGAGACGTGCGAAAAACTACCGTCGCGGCAGCACTGTTTCACAAGGCAAATTGGCGCTGATTTTATGTTGAAAATGAGTTCGATAATGAAATTAATTGTGATGAAATGATTGAAAAATCTGCAGTACTAAAAGTGAGAAAGAACAAAATGTGGATATCTATGTTTATTTTCTATAAAATAAAGGATTTTAACATTTGGATTAACTTTGTTTTTCCATTATATTATTACTATATAACTTCCTTTTTAATGTGAAGAGAGAGAGAGAGAGTCCCAAAAATTTGCTTTGTCTATGGCCCTAACTGTCCTAAACACGACCCTGTTTCTCTGGCATAAAAAATAAAACTACTGGTGAGTGGACTGTCCTATGTATCTCACGCCACTTCCTATCGCTGCCCAATCTGATTCACCCTCCGCTACCCTTACCTGCACAATCTGGTTCATATGCGGATGTCTAATTAAACGCCTCTTCCTCCAATTTGCTCCTATTTTCCTCAACAACTCCATTATTTTAGGCCATAAAAATCTATCAAAGGCCTTTTTGAAATCTCCAAAGTACACAAACACATGCTTGTTGTATTCAATGTTTCTTTCTAACAAAGTCCTGGTCACCACTAGGCATCTCTTGTGATTTGAGTTTAAGGTTTATGCACTCATGCATAACGAATCATTTCCTCAATCTTCCATCTTTTTATTTTAGTTTATCTCACTTTATGGAGATAAAGTGGAAGTATTTTCCGCGCTTGCCGACCAAGCTGTAGGAGTCGAGACTCGTGAAACAAATTTATTCGCGGACCCATTGCTATGTGGGAGACACCACTTTCCCAGCTATCCAGATTAGATAGGGGACTCAAATTAGTATTGTTTTTCACGCTCTTGCATCGTTTCAGTGTTCAGTTCAGAGATGCTTATTTTAAAGAAAAAGCTTTTCTGCTTCCATTACAAGTTTTTCGTGAAACAGTCATATCATAGTTGTTTTATATATTTTTGTATTATTCTTCAAAATACATTTGATCTCATAGACAAAAAATCATCTCGTCTTGCATCATTCTTTGTCGAAGTGTAATAAATGATAATATTTTTATTAAATGAATAAATATTCTCAAATTTGCGTAACTTTCTGTAAAAAAACCTGACGGGAAAATTTTGGTCGAAGTGAAGTTCAATTGTTTCGTTTTTAATTATTCTAATGTTTTAGAACGCTACCATTAAGAGGCTATCTTCCTCGCAGCCCAATATCCTTTTCAACTTAATTTTCCCATAAAATTAAACTTGAATGAAATTAATATATCATGAGATCAGAATCCCAAAATTACAATTATAACAAAACAGACTACTCAAACACTTTCAATTTATTTGCAGCTACTAAAAAATTATAATTATAAATGTAGCCTTTTAAATAACCGATTAGTCAATTTTTACGACTAATACTTTTCTTTAAAAAAAAACATAATTTATAATGTCAAGTTTCATTGTACTAATCTTCCACAGACAAGTTTTAAAATAGAAATTATTATCTTGTTCCGATACTCAATAATTATACTAGTAATGGTTTATCATGTATTTAAAATATGAACAGAATCTGAATATCTTTTGATTTTATAATTGTTCATGCCAACGGATGTATAGGTATAGTTATTTTGTGTTTTAAATACATTTTGCTTTTGTGAACTTTAGTTTTACGATTTTAAATTCAAGTAGACGAAGACGAAAATCATCCATTTTATCGCCTTTTTGCACAATTCTTAATTTTTATAATTATCAATAGACGTTATGATATTGTAACATTTACAAAATTTTAGCTATTAAAAGTTTCTCGAGTAATGAAAAGCTAATTCACTCTACACTGCGTTCCGCTAGAGATCGAGTCTTCTATATTACCATGATAATGAACTAAAATGTAGTTGTCTAGTATAAATTTATAAGTATTCAAACTTCTATTTGTAGCCCCCAAACTTTACTACTTTCTGCGATAATTCATTTGATATGCATACATAAATATTAATTGCATAATTTAATAATTTAAATGTTATTTACGCGAATTTACGGGCCGTTAGCTAGGCAACAAAATTGACGCAAATCGAATATTAAATCAATGATAGAATAGATGCCATCTAGATTACCTATGTTGCTGTATAATGGCTGTGCCACTTATTAACGAAAGCAACAAAACCATAGATAAAACTTGGGGACTTCCCATGACATAAATGTAGCATTTTTATGATAAACAGAATTTTTTTGGCCTTTTTAACATTTTTTGCGATCTTTCGGGGTAGATTAAATTTCTCACTTGGACAAAAATAAAGGTTGTTCTTTCAGGCGTACGATCATATAATTCCCGGGTTCATATCTGGAATGCATCCTATTTTATAATGCTAATAAAAATGGCCTATCAATCATCTATTACTATCGTAGGTAGGTAGACAAATCCATGATTATTCGTGGTTAAACCTGGTTCTCCACATACTCCCTTTTCCGCAGTCTTTTTCATGTGTTCATAACTCCTTCCTTTTCAAGTCGTCTATTAGCTCAAACCTTTTCCCACCTCTTTTTCTCTTTCCTTTCCTTTCCAGTTTTCCTTCTAACACGTCATTAATCATGCTCTCTCTCCGTAAGTAATATCCAATCCAGTTTGCCACTTTCTTATAATCTGTACAATCATTCTCCCCTATTTTTCTTAATAAATCCTAGATTTTTATTGTGAGTTAATTTTAACTTTAGCATTCTTCTTCGCGCCCATATTTCGAAGCTTTCCAAGTATTTTAATTTCATTTTTACTGAGCGACCATATCCACACAAGGCGATACTCCATACAAAGCATTTTATCAATTTTATTTTCCGTCAATAGCAGTTTATTTAATCTGAAAGCGGCTTTTGCTTTCGCTATTCTAGTCCTTATTTAATCGGTGGACCGTGTTCCTAGTTTATCATATTCTGGAATTCCCTTCTTCCTTGAAGTATATCATAATCAGCATACTTTACCGTTCTTATAATCCGATCCGATTCTCCGATCTTCAAATCAACTTTGAGTTATTGAGTAGGACGGGCGATAGACAGCAACCTTGTCTTACTTCTCTCCCTATATTTACTGCTATCAGCTTTCTCTAATCTGACCTTCACAACTTGATTCACGTATAGATTCCTGATAATTTCCCTGTCTCTCCAATTTACACGCACGTATATCCCTTAATATCATCATCACCATTTACTCTATGAAAGGCCATCTGCAAGTCGACGAAACACACGAAACAATGTTGACTGTACTCTTTCTGAAATGACTCTCACTATTCTGGCAGCATATCTCGGTCTCTGTCGTTTTCTGAAACACAAGCGCATATTATATGTAAAGTTATTATGCGTAAATCCTAACTCGAGTCTTTCATTATTGTTCCTATATTCTCTTGTTCGTTACATGTGGACTTACAATAATTAAGCCTCTTAAACTTAACTATAAAACTTAGGCTACATGTTGTTTGACAATATCTCTAAATCAACTCCTAAATAATCATCAAACAAATGTACTCGGTTGACGGTTTCAAAAATTTATTTAAAACTTTTACTCCTTTTAAACGGTTACTACAGATCAGACGGAACAGTAAAGTATTTGCGTTGTAAAAAATAATGTAGCAACGAATTGCATAGGAATGTTTTAATATTTAAGTTAGATAATATAACAAATCTTTCGATATGTTATTTTTCCTTGTGTGAATGATTTAAAAAGTACCTCTGTGTCTTTGCTTCTCTCGATAATTTAGTTTTTGAATACTTACCTTCAAAACTTCCTTCCTTTTGATTGCTTCCTAGACAAATATGTCAGATATCTCTGGTGCTTAGAGCCTCTTTTACTAATGCCAATTTAAATGCTGAAGTGTACGCATGGCTATATTTTATTTAATCATTATTCCTTCAAATAAACACACCATTGTGCTATGCAACAATTAAATTTGTTTTATTGCGCTAATAACATTACAATTTTAAATTTACGCTATAAAATTTCATCTAATTATGAACGGGCTTGCAATGAGTAATAAAGTTTCCGAAATACGGTTATGATTTAAAAAAAAAATTTAGTGCAAAATGAGTGTCGAATTATGGGGTCCAATTTTGTGTAGCAATTGAACTGAAGCTGAGAAAGAATGTCTAAGAAGATTCCGAATGAGATATCCTTTCCTCTCTATCTTAGTTCACCTGTTTGCTCTTTCTCCTTTCGTTTCCACTTCTTCAGTTAATGGTTGTTTTACGTCATTTACAAAATAGTATGAACGAACTATGTTTGTATCTACTTCTTTTAATTGTTTTAAAAACAAATCTTTGATAAATAGTGTGATTGACTTTTTCTTAAGCATTAAAAAATTAAATATCGTCTATTCAAAGTTTTAGTGAATAGTGGGCGTAAAAATAAGAAGGTTATTTGCATTCCAAACAAGAATATTGGTATGATTAAACATATATTTATAAGAAAATATACCCCTTTCTACATAAACTAAACAATTAAAAATGAAATTCATGACATAAATGCGCTATTTCATCTTAAGGTCACCCATGAAATTTCTTTGGTAAAAATCGTACAATTACAAATGGTTGAAATTTCAGACTCAACGAATACAAGAACACATGTCTGAAAAACGGTATGTACATTAAGGATACATTTAGGGAACAATGATTAGAAGAATGTGAAAGAAAAAACACGCAATGTTCACATAATATTTAGTTATTTTCTTATAAGAACATATGCGGCCCGTGATGCGGAAAAGAGAAGATTAAACTCGAAAAAGAATTTTATTTGTTTGAGTTTCAATTTCCATCAGCACGCATAGTCCTTCCATTATTACAATATTCAATGGAATTTAATAATTTAAAACTTTATGTCGCTAACGGATGGTTGTCTGGGATGGTGCGGTCCTCACGCCTCGCTTTGACCTCGTCTTCCGGAGTCGAGAGTATCTCTCACATGACGTCAACAGGTTTGGAAGTTTGGGATCAGCTGCAAATCACCTCCATTTGTCATCGAACTTCTTTATTTATCAACCATTCGTGACACAGAATCTTTAAGGTGACACTGTATTTATTCTACTGGGGAATTTTTGTAGTTATAATCACGAAATTGATCAAAAGAGGCGAGACAGGATCAAATGACGCTCAATTTGGCGATGTTCCCTCAAAAAGATGGAATCTTCATACCATCGCGCATACATTTTGAATCAGGGATTCTTATTTTACAAACGGATCATGGAATCAAATAATTTAATAAGCCAAAACGTAACAGAAAATGACGATAATAATAATAATAAAAATTGTAACAATAATGACATAACCTTCATCGTACACCGCAAACATTATTAGTATGAATTTTCTCCGCAATTGGGGCAAGGTTTTAAATTAAAGTATCTTCAGTTTTTCCCGCCATTTCCGCTGTCGAGCAGAGAGGCCGCCGGGGTCGCCGACGTGGCCGCCCTCTCGTCCCTCTTTCCGAGACCGAAGTCGTACATGGGCAGGCGTTTTCCCAAGCCGAAGCTATACGTGCGCCTTCCCGCCCTCCCGAATCCCGGCTGTGCGTACGCCCTCCCCTTGGAGCCGACTTCCGCCGACCGCTTCTCCGCCTCCTCTTCGGACCGCTTTCCGAGACCGAAGTCGTAGTACCGTCCCCTCTTCTCGTCCTCCGCTCCCACCTCCCTCTTGCCAAGTCCGAAGGAGAACCTGTGGTCCCTCCTCTTCTCTTCTTCCGCCGCCTCTTCCTCGTCTTCCTCCCCTTCTCCTCCCCTCTTTCCGATCCCGAAACCGTACCTCGGGTGCCTCTTGCCTATTCCGAAAGAGTACGTCCTGGCTCGCTTTCCGATGCCGAAGGAGTACTGCCTTGCCCTCTTTCCAAGCCCGAAAGAGTACATCTGTCTCGCCCTCTTGGTTTCCTCTGGAGCCCAGTCCTCTTCGCCCCATGATCCCTCGCCTTCTTCCTCGCCGTCGTCTCCGTCGAAGAGTCCTTCCTCGTCCTCGCCCGAGTAGTCGGACAGCCTCTTGCCGATTCCGAACGAGTAAGATTTCCCGTAGGAGCGATCCCTCTTGCCCAGACCGAACGAATACATCCTGTCCCGGTCGTCCGCTCGCTTGCCCAGGCCGAAGTTGTAGCTGGGGATGCGCTTGTAGTCGGGGCCGTAGCTGTACGCTCTTTTGCCCAGACCGAAGTCGTAGAGGCGCTTGTAGAAGTCGAGGGCGGAGCCGTCGTCGACTATTGAGGACACGGCCCCAGAATGGCCTCCGAGGGAGGTGGCGTCTGCGGCGGGTAGGCCGGATGAGACGGGAGCGCCGCAGAGCAGAACGGCGAGTGCTGCGAAGCAGGCCGCGAGGATCCCGCCCAGGTGGATAGAACCTCCGGACATCTTACCTAGAATGTGAGAAAGCAAATGATTAATGCCGTGTTTGGATCGTTATCGAATTTCTCTAGGGAGTGAAATTTGATGAGATTTTAAAAATTTTCTCTCACACGTTGGCTGCCGCCATAAGAACTCAAAAGCATTCCCTGTGTACCAAAAAGAGAATAGTGTGTATTCTTATATTACTGTTTTTATTAGGAAAGTTTTCAATTACATAACAATATGAAACTTTATTTATAAAAATCTTTACGGTATCACCGGTGATACTCAAGGCACCTCGCGAAAGAAATTTTCCCGTTAGGCCATGAATGTCACCGGTGATATCACACACATCCTGCAAGACCTTGTGCAGTAGTGCAAATAGTAACACAAATATTTTTTACAGTTGTCATTGTATCACGATTCGGACATATTGATTACATTATGAAATTAACCTAATGCAATGGAACTATGTAAAAGAAGCCGCTGACATCGTTTCGAAAAGGAGAGATCAAATTTATGATCCATATGTCCATCGGGTGAGGAAGAATTATATAAACGTATAGAATGAACCTATTGTAAGCCGCTGACATACTATCATTGCGTTAATAGGAAGCTATCAAAAATTAAATATATATATTAATATCTTAAAAATGAGGGTTTTAAAGCGAAGGCAACAGCCACCTTAACGTGTGATGCATCAAATAAAACTATATGCGTGGAAGCATCATTCAGAATTCTTGTAATTCAGAAAAAAGAGAAAAAATGTATTTGCAATATGTTCGATTTATTTTGATTGTTTTAAGAGACACTCACGGCAGTATTTTTCTTCTCAACGCCAAATATCGTATCCGCTATCTACTGAAAACATTGATTACTGCAATTGTGAGCTTAAAACGTAAGCAATGGACGGTAAAGCTATAGCACGCCTGTCAAAAGTGAAACGAGACATGAATATGCTTGACGCTGAACGAGTAAGACCGATAGGTAATATTGAATCAAGAACATTTCCTAAGAGACGCTCGATTTGCTAAAAAAATATCGGAAAATATTTCCTAGAAAACGTGGTATATTTTGTGCGGAAGTGTAGAATACGATGAGGTCTTAAATCAAGTACCTACATTAAATTGGATTGTTCTTCAACATTACTTCGCGAACGAATAAATAAACGGAATTATATGACATACGTAGTTCTCCACCCCTGACAAACGCAGCGGACACCTCATCTCCCCCGAACGCGCGATCACTGTATACTGATACGCGGATATACGCACATTCGTCCCTTACTCCATAAACATACATCCCTTTCAGCTGTGCGTATGTGTATATACACATTCCGTATTTACGTATAAGCTGCAGTTTTTCCCTAAAAACTTTTGTCTCCAGAATGAGAATGTGGAGGCTTAAATGCGAGGGAAAACAAACAGAAGTCCAAAAATCTGAGACAATCCTTAAAATTCACTAGGACTTCATTATTCACTATGTTGTATGTGGTATATAAAAATATTACACAATCATTGAAAGAATAAAAAATGAAAATACACATCGTGATTATCGATGACGTACCTATATATAAACTTGTCATTTTTTGCCTGCGGTCCCGATAGGCCAGCGAAAAATTACCGCAGTCCGTTGGATGTCAAGGCATCATCACAGTTTGTTCTAATATTCTGATCATTCTACCACGAGAGACATTTCGATGATTTTATCTTTGCTTTGGAAGTGCTCTTGATTTCTTGGCGTTTTCCGTGTGTCACGTGACCGAGTAAAAAACTGCGCATTTCGCGAATTTCGCGTGTCTCTCGTCTTACTTTGAATCCCGCGGTATGAATATATTGCTTATCGGTTGCAGATAATTCACCGAAATACTGCATTATTATAAATAATAACCATATTTGTATACATTTATGTACAGTTAATATTATTATTAGGGATTTTTAATTGGCAAGAATATTTTAGACCTAATCACGATCTTTGAAGCGCAACTTATATTCCGGAACTTTTTTCTCTAGATTGTCTCAAAACGGCTTATATGCGAGTAAATACAATATATTTATTTAAAAGAGCTGCTTTTTCGTAAGAGGGGTGTACAACCGGCGGAAAAATTCTAAGGGTTTTTAATTTAGGGAAATTTTTCCGATCCTATTGTTTAATTCTAACCTTCCCATAAGGAAAGCATGGGAAACGGCGCAAGATTTTCTAAAATAGCATTTTAAATAAGTTATAATCGAGAAAATAAGTCGAAAGGTGACCATTTCTAATATCAGAGCGTGCGAAGTTTATTTTTCTTGAAGAAAAATTCAAATCCATGCAGAAATAGCAAAATTGAATGATTTTAATAATGAGTGACTCTGATAATATGGAAACGAGTCCAACGTTTTTAAATGGGAAATGAGAAAGAACAAAACATCGAATTTTTAAGCCATGGAGAATCGAGAATAAATATAGGAAGCTATTTTAATTGCAATTTGATAACATGACTCCATTACTTTAATATAAAATATACACTTTTGTTCTTTTAATTTTATTTCTTAATTGAAAACAAATATTAGGTACCTGTAAAAATTAACGTTTTTTATTCCTGTCTCCTATTTCTTTTCACTGTTACATCCGAATTTCTAGCAAAGCTGCAACGGCGAGTGTGTGTGCAGATCTAGAACCTTCCCTAAAGCAGGAGGGGGAGTTGGCAATATCCCTTCTCCTGTTCTAAATATCCTTTTTTCTGAATATCCCTGTCAGGATCTTTCTCTCCACGGTCCATTTTAACTCTCTTCAATATCGTGCATATCCGAGGCAGATACTATCTCGCCCATTTGCACGGTTTAGCATCGTGGCCACTTGCCATAAATCGTTTGAGAGCAAGAAAATCGATTTAAATGGATGAGCGTGAGAAAGTGGCTTCTAGAAATTTAAAAACTTTTAATAGTTTTGTTTGTTTGTATGGAATTTCTAGCTAATCAACCTCTTGGATTATTATAGCCATTACTCCTTCCACACAGAACACACTCACAAGGGAGGAGGGAAACCCGGTGCCGGCATTAGCTTACGTGCACCAAGGGGGCCAATGGCTTAACGTCCCTTCCGAAGGACGGAGCGCTGGCTTGCGCGGCCTCCTCAAATCACACACGCAGGGGACGGGACGATCCCAGGTTGAAAAATCCAACCTCCTCCGGATTAGAACCTGGGACTGTTGCAGTGGAAGACCAACGCTCTAACCACTCCGCCACCCGTACATTCTAATAGTATTCCGTTGCCTATTTCCATTTAATGTTTCATTATAATGAGAAAAGTCGAAAAGCGGCTCGGAAGCTATTGCGCAATTTTCCGTCATGTTTCGTAAATGGCCTCAATAACTCCATAAATAATTGGAGTGAAACTCGTAATAATTTCAATTCCCGCTGTAAGACGATATTGGTCGCTCAGAACGGAAGAGATGGAATGCGTATCGCTAGTGTCTTCATCTGCACACGCTTTGTTGGACGTAACACTCTTTTTGAGAGACTCTCGCCGCTTTCCTGGAATTGGAACACTGGATCTTAGTTTCAGAATGAATTCCTCCATGTGTCGCAATTCGCACAAGTCGCTGTGCTTGCCATATGCTGTGATCGCAAATTAGTATCGCTGTCGTAATAAGCAGTATATTTAAAATAAAAACAAACAGTATATGTATAAAATAAAATATTATGTAATTACATATAACTTGCAAAAACATATATTAAACTAACAATAAGAAAATATATATAAAAAATTATAATTAATCAAAATAAAATAAAATATAAATAAAATGGGAAAAGAAAAGTAGACTATCACATAGAAAAAATAAATAAATGTAATGTTCCCTTAAGAAAAAGCCGACTAAAAGACGGAACAGGAAAGAGTAGGCTACTTATCGACTCTCGATATTGATCAGTGACCGGAATGGAATCCACGGTCCACAGACGATACATCCACTTCCTATATCTCCACAGCCTTTATGGACATAAAGGTAGTGGACATATCATCCTGGAAGCGAATCCACCATACCTGGATCCCCCCCTCCCGGGTAATACCAGTTTATCGGCTATCGTATGAGCCTCTAATGGGACTGAATGGAATAAATGGATGAATTAACGCCGGCCCTCATAGTTTTAATCAAAGCGCGCAACGAGGAATTTCGTCATAGCATATTAGCATTTGATCTTTATTTTGTCTTTCCTAGGCAATAATTATGCCATCGCTTCCTTCGGAGTGAGGTTTATAGATGCGAAGGAATCTGGGCTGATGTGTCACTCGAGACGTCCCGGGAAGTAATCTCTCTGTTTCCCCCATCCACTCCCCTCCCCTCTCTCTCTCCACTCATTTTCCCTCTCTCCCATTCCTCTCTCCCTCCCCTCTCTCTCCCACTCATTTTCCCTCTTTCCCATTCCTCTCTCCCTCCCCTCTCTCCTTCCCCTATCTCTCCCTCCCCTCTCTCTCCCTTCCCTCTCTCCCCCTCCCCTCTCTCCCCCTCCCCTCTCTTTCCCTCCCCTCTCTCTCCTTCCCATCTCTCTCCCTCCACTCTCTCTCTCTCTCTATCTCTCCGGAGAGTGCTCCTTTTCCTTCTCCGAGAAGTTACTTTCACTCCATCTCCTGATTATCGCCCCCGTATCGCGTTTCATTGCTTCATTATACAACAACATCGCCCTCTGAATACGTTTCCTGACCTTCAGTCCCACTGTGCAAATCTCTTTCCTACCTCTCTGCTGTTTCTCTCTCTCTTTATCTTCTCCTGAGAACACCTAACGCCCAATTAAAATCCACCCTCGCCTCTCCATCGTATTATTTTTTCGTTTTTGGCACCTCATTTGTTTCGTGGTTGTTCCTTGAAATTGGTTTAATGTTACGGATGATTTAAGAGCGATAATTTCGCCAAAAAGGGAAGTTTATTAGAGGAGAATAGCGTTATATTCGCAGGAAAAAACCATATAGCGGGAGTCACTTTAGTTCACCAAGTTTTCTGTTTCTAAGTTACAAACTTTAAATGTCGCGTGTTTCTTTCGTGAAGCCTTATTCATTCGATTGGGACATTCTCTACGTGCCGATTGGAACGGCGTAGAATGCCGAGCGAACTCGCACTCTCTCACACGCGAAGACATTTAAGAGGCACCCTCGTCCAATGACGAAAATACAAAAATGTATATTTTTTAACGTTGTTTGGAAGTAATTATTCTGTATGGGTAAAGGAAAAACTGCAAGAGACACACGAACAGATGTGAACCATGCCTTCAATCTCTATCGAGTTTCTGTGAGCGATGTCACGTGATGCGCAAGCGCATGAGCTGCGGGTTCCACCAGGAGCAGTTATATCACGGTTGTAGTCTAAAGTCTAAACCACGGTAATTTCATTGCCATTTCAAAATGGGTTAATTACTATCATATTATGTTGTCCTAATTTAACAATGCCACGCCCGATAAAATAAAGGAGTATGGAAAGACAAATACGGTCTTGCACAGCTGAGTGAACGGATCGTGTGTGCCTAAGGGAGTAAAAATATGTTGCGCATACCTCTGGCGTAGTAAGACGTAACAAAACGAAACAAATGTCTGTTTTTTCTGCTATGAGAGACGAGATTTATAAAAGAAAATAATTTCTTGCATATTTGCTCACGTACTTGGTCTTACCTTCCATCAAAATTCCCGGCAATGAAGAAACTTGCATTCTCTCTTTCATCGGCATTCGGTACTAGCTATTATTGAGGGCAAGGGTTTTCTCTAAAAGTTATCGATGCCTTTTAATTATATTCGTAATTTATGTTGAACTGTCTTTAATAACGCTTTATATTGACGGTGACTTAGGATTTTGCAATTAATGTTGAAGGAACAGATTTTTAAATCGATATTATAAATTTAATATATAGGAAATATTATTGTGACTAAATCGCCTTTGATAACACTACTTAATTGCAGTTGTAATGCGACATTTATATCTAATTATAAACTACTACATCGGTATTCGTACTGCATATAAAAAATATAATATTGTAACATAAATTCTGAAAAACAGTAGTGGCACACGCAAATTATCATAAATTATACGGCATCACAGGATTCACCGAGATCTTTAATTGTCACTGAATGCTTGCCTTCTACGTGCATTGCTTTATATATATATATATATATATATATATATATATATATATATATATATATATATATATATATATATATATATATATATATATATATATATAAACTTGGGATATTAAATTAAATATTTCCAAATTTGTCCGCATGTTTTTATGTTCCATCCATTTCCTCTGGCCTAGCCTCTGATGCAATACTCAATAGAGACGCCTCGCAATTTTCTCTATCTTCTTCTTTCTTACCATCCAAATTCGTATTATCTTCCGCAGATGCGCACGTAAAATCTCTCCTTTTACATGCGTTCATTAACCTGCCAATGCATTCAATAACATAATTTCCATTTGTGAGCAAATCGATGTTTTTTTTATTCTTCCTCTGCCAAGCAAAACTTGTTTTTCTCTATTTATCTGCTTTAATACGGATTAATAGGAATTTTAGCCTTCGCTGAAATTGACATATTTTTTTACTTCATTATTTAATAATTGTACCATCAGCAGTAAAAATGCATTCCAAAACAACAGTGCCATTAATAATAGAGTTTGACTCAGAGGATTGCATCCTTATTTCGGCGGCTTGTCTTTCGATGGCGCAGATGACTTGGTCCGTATTTCCCCCGCATCTGGATTTCTGCCATAATTGCTTCGATTCTCTGTTCAGGCAAGTAATGGGGGAATTTACGTCCCTCGAGAGCATTTTTCTGCCCCCACCATCTTATCACCCCTTCTCCTATCACCCCTTCACCTATCCTCCTTCTTTTATCCTACCTAACGCCTCCCCACTCTGCCGAAACAACTCGCTGATGGACCGCGGATACAAAAGAATCACCTTCGGTATATGACGGCGAGGAGATTTGTGGCTCCCCTTAGCGAGGAACCTGTGTTTCGACGTATGTCATAAGCTGCTCTGTTTATTGTCCTCCATCGGATTCCAGGCGTCTTCTCCGCGACATCAGCATGGGTTGGGAAAGTAAATCTGAAAGTCAATTGAGCCACGTACGCGGTTCTCAAATTTACTTTTAGCTAACTATATATTATAAACTGAAAATCCAGAAAATGATCAATAAGTCAGTGACAGGGAAAAAGTATGGGGTGGAAATAAATATAGAATATTGCAAATTTTTAAGAATATCGGGAGAAGATTTTTTGTTTGTTGGTATTTCTGGCTAATCAACCTCCTGGATTATTATTGCCATAACACACCGGACACACTCAAAAGGGAGGAGGTAAACCGGGTGCCGACATTAGTCTTCTCTAATATCGGGAGAAAAGGATTTGAATATAAGAATTGATGGAAAGTCACTGGAATATGTTGAGCAGTATAAATACAGATACTAGAGATGTAAAATGAGGAATTATAGAGGAGTATAGGAGAGAAGAGACAGATAATAAAAATGGTTAGGAAGAGGAAGGCGAAATGGAAATGGCATTTCATGAATATAGACTCAATGTTGAAAGATAAGATTGAAGGAAGACTTGAAGTCAAAAGAAGGAGAGGGTGGAAAATGTTTCAGTTGACAGAAGACTTGAAGAGGAAAGATAGTTATAGACGAACGTTTAAGGCTGCAGTGAATAGGATAATGCAAAGACCTTAGTTTGATATATAATTGCAGAACTGTCTGCGAACAGAACACTAAAACCTTAACTCGAAAAGAGGACAGATGCACTCCCTTCTTCCTCTTTCACCCTCAGAAAGCAATTCTATTGGTAGAGCCATAGCCTAAATATAGTTTTTCTGTCAACATGTTAAGGAGCAGAGAATAAAACACAAGCTTCCACAAGATGAGTGTCGTATTGCTCAGGAAAGTTTGAATCTCCGCTATTTTGACGCGTTACATTCGCTTAGGAGACTTTCAATAGAAAACTGAATTTCTATATTTTCTTTCATGTTTATGATAAAAACCAGTTTACATTATGTTATATCAATGAGGTCACCGTAAATTAAAAAGAAACTAAAGTTTTTATGGCATTTTAAATGAAAATATAAACATTTGAGAGCGGATTGTTTTGTATGAATCTTAAGAATACGAACTTGAATAAATTCCTCAATATAAAATAAAAATACTCAACTAGGTGTAATGACAATTAATTGACGATTTTTACCGATATACTATATGCAATCGGAATTTTAAATATCTTATCCAGGTGACATAGGTTATGAACGAAATCACTCTTTAGCCCCTAAATTTATCATCCAATATTTTGGAGGAATAAAACTGGTTTGTTGTATGAAGCGTTTCGCGATATCATCGCTGTAAGAGATACAGGTCTGCAACGCGCACGCATGTAGGTGATTTCGCGCTGTCTTGTATTTTAAGTCTGTGGCCACATACTCAAATTACATGAGGGTCCAATATTTATTTTGGGACTATAAGGAGGGCCGCATATCCTAATAACTTTCCCAAATTCTTTGAAATTCAAAAGCACACAATTGAAAATGGTATATATTAAAAAACAAGCAAACAATTC
The DNA here is from genome assembly GCA_028673005.1 of Tanypteryx hageni. Taxonomy (NCBI): domain Eukaryota; kingdom Metazoa; phylum Arthropoda; class Insecta; order Odonata; family Petaluridae; genus Tanypteryx; species Tanypteryx hageni. The sequence continues at coordinate 147,383,358 of CM054114.1, forward strand.
CTACTATTGAATATTTTTACTGTCTTACTCCATTACCGGCGTGTCCACGCTGCCTCTTCCATCTCCTTACAATAGAATCAAAGCTATAATTGCTCCGTAATTTTTTAACAGCGGCCTAATAAATTCTGCGTAAATAAATATTGCGCAGAAGAAATTCGACCTCAAATCCTAGCCGCGTATGAAACGTTCGTAGAATTTCTCTGTCAATAACACCGACGCCTAAAAATCTTGCACTGAGTATTCCATTACATTAAATATCTGTTCTCTAAATTGCGAACGTTTATACACCTATCCCTCGATTTAACCGGACTTAATGTACGCGGTTTCGATTTTACACAGTCAGGAAAATGCGACCATTTCTCGATTTATACTGGATCTGTCTTGGTAAATTTGTTTATGACACTGAAGATGACAGTGATAGAGGAAAAAATTATTTAAGTTTTCGTTAAATTAGTTTTTTCAATTTTATAATTTAATGTATTTCCTTGCCTAACAATTTTTTTATTCCTTCAATTTTGAGTTTCCCAAATTGTATGAAGTTTTTGTTAAGTTTAATATAAGTGCTATTTTCTCTGTTTACTCTATCATTACTGGTGAGTTCAAAATTCTTCTATGAATTTATTTTTTATTTAATGTGATATATCATTTATATAATGCATATATTATTATTACCTACATCTGAATCCAAATGTCTGATAAATATATACTTATAAATCAAATATCCAAAATATACTTTTTTTTTAAATAAATAGGAACCTAACCCCCAATTTTATAAGAAGTTTTAGTTTCGATTTACACGGTGATTTTCGAGAACGCATCCCCCGCGTAAATCGAGGGATGGGTGTATTTGGTTTGTTTTCAAAACTTCCATCCCCCAGTCGTTCTTCTCCCGTAACCCGGATTCTCGGTCCATTTCGCATACCTTCCCACCGTCTTGCTTTTACGTGTGACGTGACCGTATGAATGGTTGGTAAGTAAAGATTTCGGCGGAAAATGAGCTCTCTAATTTTTTTTTCCTCAAAAAAATCATCTCTTTGATCATATACAGGGTATTATAAAAGTCCGTTCTTATAAGGAAATGATATAACAATTAAACGACAACATTTTAACGAAACATTACAAATCAAAACAATCAGATTGCATTCCACGCAGCCAGTTACACATATTTACCCGCCGATGTAAGGTATCAATTATGTTTTGTAGTGCTTATGTTTCTACAAATCCGTAATTCTTTCTTTTGGCGACTGTATATGTAGTTTGAGGTCTTGGCTCGTAATTAACGGACTTAAAGTAATACATAAAAACTCATCACGATCAGGTAATAGAAAAATGAGAAATTAACGTTAATCTTATTTCCCTATGGGAACTAACTATTGTTACGCCCTGAATTTACCACGACTCTCTGGCGAATCTATCAGCTTAACGGTTTCCTTAGAAACGGATCAACAGGTACATCCGCTCCGCTCCCTTTCTACATACCCCTCTCTCCGCAATCTCACCAATAATTCACTCGCCAATTCACATCTACTATACAGACAGTAATCTCGGGCGGAATATCGTATATATCTCTTCTTGCTTGTCATATTGTCCCTCGACCGTATATCCTTCCTCTTCCTTTCCTCGTCTTCCCTTTTACACTTCTCATCTTTCCCAATCTCCGTCTTCTCCTATTCCTCCTTTGTCCCATTTTTCACTAGCATACTTTATCTCTATCTTTCTCCCGTTCTCTTCCTTCCTTCAGCGTCCATATTTTATTCCTCCTCTCTATCCTTCGCCTCGTCTCCTCTTCCGTCTGCCCTTTCTTTTCGTCTCCCCGCCCCTCTCCTTCTCTGGTGCCGCCGCCCTCTCACATTCTACTCCTCATCTCGCCCTACTCCTTAAAGCCACCGCATCGCCTCTTTCCCCTTCCATTCGAGACTTATTGGATCTCCGTCCCTGAACTCGCCTGCCGCGGGGGATGAGTGGGAGGATAGAGGGGGTTGTTTGACCGGCCGGGGCTGGACGACGGCGACGGGATCGAAGAAAGGGAAGCAAGCAGAGGATCTGTCTGTTTGAGGATAGGGATGTGCCCTATTCTTTATGAAGTTGGGCTTATCATTTTATTTGTTTTGAGTAATTTTTCGATGCGCCATTTCTGTGATTTTTCGCCGGGGTTTAATTTAAACTGAACTTTGTCCCGTGGTCAATATTCCGCGCCTGCGCGATTTCAATTTAGGAAGGTTTTTCGAAGGCATGGCTTCGAAAATGATGCATTGGTCAAAGGAGGCGAAATGGCACCGGAATTTTAGTGTTAATATTTAAGGAATTTCATTCGCAAGAACGCGAAGAATATGTAGTCAATTTATTTCACTCTGTCCAATCGCCGGAGAATTTCATTTCCCTTTATCACAGGCATGTCAAACTGGCGGCCCTCTCTGTGTTATACTGCGGCCCGATATCTAATTTTTGTCTCAAGTGAATCCTGTGAGATTTCATATAAATACTTTCTTTTAGAAAAAAGGAGACGATATTTTTCATAGTTACCGAATTATAATAGAACCCGTTTTCTAAATTGTTGTTTTTAATTGCATAACAAGCATCCAATCTTCTAGCTAAATGTTATCGTTCCAGCTCTGGCCCATATTAAACAACTGCGGCCCTTCTACAACATCAATCACCTTAATGCGGCCCATCTATAGCATTCATCGCTTTAATGCGGCCCTGGCGACTGTTAGAGTTTGACATGCTTACCTTAGCATAAACTGAAGTGTGAAGTGTTCTTGACGTTTAGTATCCGTCTATGAAGGACAGGGGTTGGTAACCTTTCTGACAAGAAGGGCCTTTTTTTTCAAAATTTGTATAAAATCTAGCGTACTGATCTTGAAAGCCACCGCACTTTGTTGTACAGAAGAAGGTCTGCACACTGACTGTTGATTCCTTCGAGAAGTTCACAGAACTGCTTTAAGCCTTTTGACATAATTTTGTTGACCGTCAGAATGACTATGTTCATTACTTCTGTGATCTCAGGTGGAAAATATTGTGCACAAAGTGCCTCTTGGTGGATTATGCAGGGAAACGAAATCAAATTATGGTCAAGCGTATTCTGCAAAAGTGAAACAAATCCCTTATTTACCCCTTTCATATTCGGTGCCCCATTCATTGCGACTGAGATAATATTGCAAATGTTTATCTATTTTTCTTTAAACAGTCAGCAACAGCTGATATAATATCTTCTTCCCTTGTTTTGCCCATAAGGGGCAGTAATTCAATAAGCTCCTCTTGGCGTCCTTCAGAATTAGCATATCTCGCCATGAGAACGACTTGTGCATTGTCATCGACTGACTGAATGTGCTGGGTACTGGATATCAGCAGGCATTTTTAACGTTCTGTCCCTGACTGTCTTTGCTGACAACGGCATATCCCTAAGTTGCTTAACAATTTCCTCTTTTTTTCTTAAATCAGAGTACAGCTCCTCCGATATTTTAATAAAGCACTCTTTTATATATTCGCCATCCGCAAACGGCTATCCTCGTTTGACTAACTACAAAACTTACGGCAGTTGTACTACTTCGTAATTTCACCCATTTAGTGAAGATGCTCCTACTTTTGTCTGCTTTGTTCTTCAACTCATCCACAGCTTTCTTTCTACAATCTCCAACTGGATATTTATCCGCGAAGTTAATGCGCTGTTTAATAAAATGTCTATCGAGATTTGTTTTTTTTTTATTGTTGGAGAGTTTTGTATTGCAAATTAGACATGAAGGTAAACCATCGGAACTCATAACGAATGCGTAGGATTCTGTCCATTCATTTTTAAACTCTCGGTGCTCATCTTCTATTTTCCTCTTTTTTGTAAACATTGTCATCTCCGAGTGTAACTTAAATTTTAGTTAATTTAAATTAGCCCTAAAAAACATTCTAAATACGTTAAATTTAAACTTAAAAGTTTTAAATCTATAATGAAGATAAATATTTTAGGAATCAATCTAAAATTCGAGTAAGTTAAAATTATTTTAAATATATTCCTAGTGCAGGAAATTAAAAGGAGCAAGAAAACTCGATAGTATCAGAAATACTTACGAAAAATAAGGATTAAGAAAAGAAAACAACCCAATTATTCACTCGGATGAATCCTGGATGAATACCGGTCCAACGATAAAAAGTATGAAGAGATATATAATTCCAAGCTTTCCTTGCAGGATTATTCACAGACTTTACACATCTAAATGAGAGCGATGTTCAAGGTTAGTTTTCATACTGTCAATGACTGTGTAAAATGAAAAGTAGCCTCTCACAATCAAGAAACTTGACTCAAGCACGTTTAAAACTGATATCCCAAAATTTGATCCTGTGATATCAAAAAAGACGGTTATCGGCGAAAAAATATGATGCTACGTTGTTTTTATCTGACTGTGGCTTACAGAGTATAGAAACCTCGTAGTAAGCATTTCACTACATAGTAGCAATTTACCGGATCTTATCAATCGAGACCGTCAATGTCACGGGAGAGTGGGCGTCAGGTGCCGCAGGTCATTACTCAAAGAGCCGCATGCGGCTCAGGAGCCGCGGGTTGCCGACCCCTGGCCTAGGAGAACGAATCTCTTTTGAAATTCAAAAGCAGTTATATTTCTTTGTATAAATTTGACGAATATTCTAGTTGACATCGAATTAATGTAAAAAATAGGATTAATAACATTCAATGGCAATTTAACTACATGTTTGCATCGATTTATATTCGATTTCTATACGGTTCAAATATTACATTGTTTAAATTGAAATGATTCTGGAATGTGCCTGTGATTAGCCGAAAGTATGCCTTCGCAGTAACAGACTTGAGTATCGTAATCGTATTTCTCGACGAGGCGATTTTAAGCGATTTCGTTTCTTCTTAGCAAAAGATATATTGAAGCGGAGATTGAGGCAAATCGATAAGGAGACGTTCGAAGGGACAGCGGCCGTTAGAGGACGCGCGCCTTCGGTCAAACGATCCCCGAACACGACTCCCGGCGTAGCGCCGGAAGACGATCCTTCTTTTTCCGCCAAATGTGGAACACGGAGTTTTCATGGATACGTAGATACTAGCGACCGGTTCCACGAAGATAGTTTTTACTTCTATTCGAGCATTAAAAAAACGGACTTTGTCGAGTTTACCAGACAAATTACGCCCGACGAATTATGTAATAATAATGCTCATGCCAAAACGAGCTTAATTCATAATTATTTCTTCATCCCTTTGCTTGCCAGTGAGAAATTTTTATTTTACAAAAAATAATTATGCTGAAGCGGCTACATCTATGGAAGAGATCTCAAAGTCACATCGATGCGCGTGAGGACCTTCAACCGAACCCGCGGGCCGCATTAAGACAAAGTGTCAAGTCCTCGGTCGGCAAGCTTTCCCAGCCCTCACATCGTTATATGTTCTTTGGATATTCGTTCTCCCCTTCCACAAAGGAAGAAATCGCCCCAACCCTATGATGCAGCCTTAAACCCATTCATTACAAAAATGCTAGTTTCGGCGTCGAGGATTGGGTTCTTTTGACACAAAAAACACGCTGGCAGCAGGAAGAACATATTTGGTACCCCACCTGTTGTGCAGAATTTTATAAATCTGAATGAGCTATAAACTGCTTATGTTTTAAAAGTGCTGATTTAACACACTTCTAAAAATTTCTTAGGTTTATATGGAATATTTTATAAGAAATACATTTGAATTTTGGCCGTCTAATGTAAACTACATTACTTCGCGGGCCGCAGAAATGTACCGCGGAGGCCGTATGCGGCCCGCGGGCCGGGAATTTGAGACTCCTGATCAATGGGGACATTTCATAGCTAAAGATTGGAAGTTGTTATCCCACAGTTTTATGTACCATTATTATTATGTCAAGGGAATACAATGATAGAGATTTTAATTTCTGATATACATTTAACTATTTTACTGTATTATGCAAACCCAGTTACCAGTAATTCATTAGCTCTATCTTTTCCTATGTTGATAGTGATGGCAATTTTCGGAATGGAGGAAATGACGACATGTTCATTTATCTATCCACGCTAATCGATTTTAAAATGCATTTGCCTAACAGAAATGCGACTTTTTCAGTGTAATATTATAGAATGCAATCGACGTCTTCAGTTTCGGGCGAAGCGTGACGCATTACGCGATGACGTCTTTTGTTTAAATGACAACCATATTATGGAATCGATTTGCTCGAGATTCAGATATGACGTTGCCTCTCGCGACTGCCGCTAGACCGAGACATTTGCATCGGAAAGCAAATCTAACATCATAATAAAATCATGAAATCAATGACTTAATTTCCGGTTCTCATCGGGCCATAGAGAGAGAGAGAGAGGGGGGGGGGGGGCGGATTTGACCTTTGGAGAATATACGTAAATGGAGAGCGAATGATCGGCGGCGAGCACGATTTTCCCTTTCGGACCGATGCATCGCGATGTACGCCAAGTCTACGACGCGCCACTCGACGCCCGAGCAGTCCCACTCCCCTTAACAGCCTCGCCGCTCACGCACCTCACATTCGAGTTTCAAATTCACATTCAGTAGCGATGCCACCTTTTGAGAATATCCTGAAAGCTTCCGTCGTTAGCTCGAAATTTTTTAATTAGAACGGTTTACCTCAATTTACTAATTTTCGTTTCCCTTGAAAAACTTGAGAAGTTCGACTGCAGCGGCTCTACGCGAAAACTTTGTACTAATACTTTTAATTTACTGGAGAAAAATCAGCTAATGACGGCACGGGGTTTCCCTCCTCCCTTGTGTGTGTGATCAGTGTGGAAGGAGTTAAGGTTATGATTAGCCAGAAATTCCGTACAAACAAACAAAATGGCAAGTAAAGAGTCGGTGATCGGATAAAAATCTGGAATATTGATAATTTATTATTATAATTTTATCAATATAGACCATATTATGTTCTTTCGATTGGATCTGTTTTACGTAGATATGCCTATGCTTGCATAAGCTTACTAAAATGCGAGGATGCAAAAGTTTTCTTCTCTATAGAAGACCAGTGGTTCTCAACCGGGTTGACATCAGACCCCAGGGTGACACGAGAGTTATTGAGAGGTGACGCAAATATTTGATTAGATAAATTCGCAGTGTATCATATTCTGGCTTATATAAATAAATAAAACCAGAAGAATGCTTACCCGCGCTTCTTTAAATACATACATTTTGATCTTTATGTGGTAGATAAAGCCCAATTTATCGTTAAAGGTGACTTGAAGGAAATGGAACTTTAAACGGGGTGACGCGGAACTGAAATGGGGTGACGCAAACAAAAAAAGGTTGAGAAACACTGGTTTAGGCACTTCCAGATGCGCTAGAGATTTGAAATTTTTTTCTTAAGTAGCATTTTGTGCAAAACCTACTAGAAAAAACGAAAATTTTAATTATTTACCATGATTTTCCACTCTATTCTTTATAATCTAAGGCAGCGTTTCCCAACCGGTGGTTCGCTTACCCTTAGGGGTTCGCGAAATAAATCTGAGGGGTTCGTGTGAAAAATTTGGTAATGGCGTCTTTTTCACTTTCATGGTTCTACAATTCTTACCAATAATTTAATTTCATTCAAATTAGTTGTATGGTTTTATTTTAAAAATTTTCTTATGCTTCAACAATTATATTTGAATTTTGCAGCACACTAACTAGAAACTGAATACAATATCAGAGATTCTGATTTCATTGTGGACGTTTACATGCTATGTGCTATATAAGCGTTTTATTTTTCACGAATTGAACGCTTTCAAAAAGATTTGTTTTTACAAAATTTACTTCGCCGCCAAAACTGTGACAACTAAAGGGGTTCGCGAAGATAAAGGTCGATCCAAGGAATCCGCGACTAGAAATAAGTTAGCTTAAGGGGTTCGCGAAGTGAAAAAGGTCGGGAACCGCTGCTATAGACTAATCGTCACTGAAGGCGGCTATATTGTTACTAAAATGCGAACGTGGTTCACTCAACCGTTTTATGGAACCAGTGATTGCCTTGGTTATTTCATGTTTTCCGTAAGGATAGGAAAACCTCGCCTCTTACTTCTCTCTCTGTCGGCAGCACACTACGGCTCAATCCTGAACGAGTGCCCATTCTTCTCCATCCCCCTCACTCCATACGCCACTCTTCCCTCCCCTCTATTTCGTAATTTCCGGTCGCGGTTTCCGAATTCCCCTCCATGGAAACCCCTTCCAGTTAGCCATCGGATTGGTCCACTTCGGTCGAGTTCCAATCATGAGGGGGAGAAAGTTTCGAGTTTCATATTTTCCCGTGGATTGCCATATAAGTCGGACATAAAATTCCAGATTTCCGCATACGCGGTTTTAATTAGGACGTCGTCTCGTGACGCTTATTAGTGAAAAATTTCCCTGGATAAAAATACGCGAATGCAGCGGCAGTTTTGGTAATTTTGCGTACTAGCGAGTTTAAATAAACCCTGAATGATTCTGTTTGATCGACACGCTGTTTTATTTTGGAGGGATAACACGCCGAGGCATAAGTTTTCGCGGATTGAATTAATTTCATGAACATATGTACAATTACAAATAGAGCGCGAAGATTACGTTAGCTTTTATAAAAGAAATATATTTGAATTGCAGGAATGAATAGAAGATTGTGGACTCTTTTCCTTGATATATTACATATAATTTTAAACTTGCCGGACGATATTGAAACAGCCTATTTACAAATGTCAGAGATACACTTTTTTAAATTTGGCTAAAAGTCTAAAATTCTATGTGTGTGTGTGTGTGTTGCAGTGTAATGATGTTTAGTCTCCGTATGTTTGTCGCGCACTATTTTACGTGTTTTAATAAATTTCCCTAAGATTGAAATTTTTTTCTAGAGTGCTTGATTCATATTTTAAAAGACAAAAAAATACACGGCGTTAAACTGATTAAATGTCTAAAATGCGTGAAAAAATTGTCTGAAAACTTAATTTTTGATCGTTTTCGAATGATATTTGAATTTTCACGATAAGAATTGTAATCTTCACACTTTTTTCCGTATAAATTTATAAATCCCACGTAGATATCTCAACTTTAATATATTTTAAAATGTTAACGAATAAACGTCGAAGTCGTTCTTTCCGTTATCCAGTAATTCGCGTTAAACCATAATGTGCCACCAGAGATGCGACAGTCAGCTTAACACACCGTGAGAAGTGTCTTTTATTATATCCGATAAAACAAGAGGGGACTTAAAATTTTTTCTCCTAAGTGTTGGTACGCATCCCCTAATTATAACTTATAAGTCTATGGGAACACTGCGTTTGACATTCGACTGTTTGAGATTCAAACGCGTTTTCAGGAACGCATCCCGGTCGGTTCTTTCCAGTTCGCCTTCCTCTTTCTCCTTAATCTGTATAATCATTCGCTGCACTCTTATTCTTCTAAGAACTTACTTGTTTTTCATCCAATCTGTCCATTTTATCTTCAGGATTCTTCTCCATGCCCAAATTTTGAAGCTTTCCAAGTGTTTTATATCACTTTTCCTAACGTCCATGTATATATATATATATATATATATATATATATATATATATATACACCTTTTTATTTATTTATTTATATAATCCAAAGTAATTGGGACAAAAATAAGAATAGTAAAGGACAACGGACGTCCTCCAAGAGGCGCGTCGAAGAAAACCCCTCCATCTCAAATTATGAGATTGCCAAAGCTAGAAATTGATGAAATTGTGATATCTTAAGATCCTATACCGACAGGCCCGGCAAGTGGAAGATCCGGGTTTGATTCCCGGTCATAGCAGAACTCTTTCCCGTTTCAAAATCATTCCCACAATTACAGCTTATGCCTTTCTGCATAGGATCTTTAGATCACATTATTCCATCAATTACGATAATCATTTGTTCTTTATCCTAGGATCGAGTGGGGAGTGGTGGAAAGCAGCCTCTACTTCGCCCTTCTATCATAGGCCTGTCTATTCCTGTGCAGAACACCTTCCGCTGCAGTTAGTTACCCCTCGAACCCTCACGAAGCAATCCCGAATGCGGGATGCACGAACGCCAAAATCAGCCAAACATCTCTAAGCCTCCCTGTCGTCCTCGCGTTTTCCTCCCGCTCCGTGAGAGGGCAATGCGATCGCTCTTAGAGCCGCGGCGCTCGCGGAATCGGCGGCAAAAAGATCGTGAGGGTGTTTATTATACCTTCTCCCTTCCTAATGTGCAGCATTAGTTTGTTTGCGTTTGCTTTTTGTCTTGTTTTCCCGAAACCACAATACGGCAAGAGAAAGAATTACTGAGAGGCGGATGCGCCCGGAGAAGTCGCGTGAGGTTCTTCTCGTACAGGTGAGGGAAAAGGGGAGCCGGCGACTAAAAGCCTTATCTGCGAATTTGGGACGCGTGGAGATTTATTTCCGCAGTGAAAAATTATTCCCATTCGTTGAAGAGGCAACGTGATAGTTTTAGATTCTAAATGCTACGTGAGTTCTTTACATAAAAGTAATTGATGAAGTTCCGGATGATTGTTTATCATCCTATTATAATAAAGCCATTCTCATTCTTTCATTCTGAACAAGATTTTATCAATTATAGCGAATAGAAAGGTGTATTCGATTTTGATGAATATTTTGCCAGATCCAGGGCGCATCCTTTGCGGGATTTAAAAGTTCATACGTTACGTCTCACAATGACTTCGATTTCGGAAGAGTTTACTTTCTCTAGTAGATTAAATTGTGAACGAGTGTAGGATATTGTTAATTTACATTTTAATAACAGAATGAATTAAGCCACGAATTAGAGACTTGAAATTTTGAAAGAATATTGAGCTTTATATTCCCAGCAATGACTAAAATCCAAATCAGTTAAAAAATTGATTAAAAATCCGATACAAACGAGAAATTTTGGATGCGTTTATAAAGATAAATTATTTCCACGGCTACTCTGCCCATTATTGTCGCGTCCGAGCTATTTGAATTCGAATTTCCTGAAATCTATGGACCAAATAACAAACTATATTTGTTAGTAGACAATATATATTTGCATATTGGTGAAAAATGAAACGTATACAGTAAATCTGTTTAATTATGACAGTGAGTAATGAGAATAGGTCAGCGGGCCATTTCGGTCTCAATCAGTTTTAGGGGAACTGATTTCACTGCTTGAGTGACTTTCCTCTTTATGACTTCGTCGAAAACGAAAATAAAATATTTATACCTCATGTATTTTAAGATGTAAGATATAGATTTACTGGGAATTAGACTTTTTATAGCTTAAACCGATAAGACCCCTTTTGCCTGAAAATAAATGTTATGCGACAATTATAAATTAACAAATTTACTTTAAAAACAACAACATAACTTATATTAGAAAGTAATACGAGGCGTGGGTTTATAATACGACGAGAATCATTCGTGAAAATATAATAAAATACATAACATATCGAAGACTTTAAATCTACAAATTACTTACGCAATACAACGTTTATTTCTATCCGTTATTTCTGAGGGCAATATCTAACATTTATATTGTGTAGTTCTTTTAACGTTGACAGTGAGGCTTGGATTTTTAAAATTAAAGCTGCTATGCTTCATAAACGCTTAAATAAAGTTTTCCTTTTAAAATCTTTCAATGTTAATTTAATATGTCATCTGTGACCACCCGACATTTTGACTGACAACTAAATTACTATTAATGTTAATTAATATAATAATGATATATTAATTTAATTAGGTAAAACTTTTTATTCGTGACTGACGTTTGACCGTGATTATCCATCTAATTAAATATTTCTCCCAATTTTATTTAACGAGATTTAGGACATTGTGTTAAAAACGGAGTTTTTGCGTAAATCCGGAGTAACACATTAATTCAGGCGTTTTAACATTTTGCGGAAATTTCTCCGGATGTGATGCGATTATTCTTTCGAACATCGTACCGAAGGTTGAAAGATTCCCATATATACATTTTTCCTAAAATGCATAATTTATGCACGCATTCTGTGCCGTACAATAGTTTATTCCGCTCTCCAGAGGAACCCAGTAAGCCGCAGAATAACGATAAAACTTTAATTTGCCTTATCCTAGAGGAAAAAGGGAGCAAAACTACCTCCTCTCCAGCCAACTCCTCTGCCACCCCTTCCACCACCCCCTACACCATCCCCTCCACCACCTCCTCCACCACTCCCTCCGCCACCCCCTCCACCACCCCCCTCCACCACCCCCTCCACCCTCCCCTCCACCGACCCCCTCCACCACCACCTCCTCCATTCCCTCCGCCTCCCCTTCCGCCATCTCCTCCGCCACCTCACCGACAAACATTTCCCACCGCCGCACCTCGCCACGCCTGGTTCTCGCCTGCTCTTTAACGAACGACCGGTACGACATCCACTCCCCGTCCCCTGCTCCCTAATCTCCGAGGATTACGTGAAAGAGAGAGAAGTGTGGGGTCGGGAGCAGGAGACGTGCTCGCTTCACCCACACATAATTTGTAACGAAGTGTGATTATTCTCAGACCTTCCCCATCACTCTACCCCTTCCCTCCATCTCTCTCTCTCTCTCCCACTTCTCTCTATCTCTCTCTCACTTCTCTCCATCTCTCTATCCCACTTCACCCATCTCTCTCTTCCACTTCTCTCCATTTCTCTCTCTTTCACTTATCTTCATCTCTCTATCCCACTTCTCCCATCTCTCTCTCCCACTTCTCTCCATTTCTCTCTCTTCTACTTCTCTCCATCTCTCTATCCCACATCTCCCCATCTCTCTCTTCCACCTCTCTCCATCTCTCCCACCTCTCTCCACCTGTCTCTCTTCCATTTCTCTCTATCTCTCTCTCCCACTTCTCTCTATCTCTCTGTCTCACTCTCACCTCTCCCACTTCTCTCTATCTCTCTCCCCCACTTCTCTCTATCTCCCTATCTCCATCTCTCTCGCTCTCCCACCTCTTCCATCTCTCTCTCCCACTTTTCTCCGTCTCTCTCTCTCCCACTTTTCTCCATCTCTCTCCCCCACTTCTCTCCCACTCTCTTTTTCAAGCTTATGTATTACGCGATGACTATTTCCTTTCGATGAGGCGATTCCGAGAGGATTTCTTTTTCATTTTTAAGTGGCAGTCTCCATGGACGACAAGGAGGAAGAAATATCCAATTCCAATAAATCTCTTTATTACCTCCCACTGCAATCGCAACTTCCAATGGATGAACAATTTGTTTGCTAATAAAGATTGAGGCAAGTAAGAATATTTTTAAAACCTTTTCTGTTGATTCGAATGCGAAATAAAACACAGCAATAATAGGCAAAATATTAAATCCTATAATCCGATCTATAGGTTAGCCAGTGTTTTTCAATCGGTGTTCCGCAGGACACTGGTGTTCCGTTAGCATTACCTAAATTTTCTGCGAAATATTCCACCGGAAAAAAATTTTCTATAAATTTAGATTTGTTAATGAATTTAAGAATACCAAGTATTGTAATTTTACACTTACACCGTAAATCCATCTATCGGGGAAGCAGAAAGTTGCAGGTACAACTTCTAACCTGCAGCAGTTCGCATGCGCGTTCCCACATCCATGGTAAAATATATGCGTATGTACATATATAGGTGTTCCGCCAATATATGCGTATTTGTATAAGTGTTCCGCCAATTTTTCCTCATTCCAAAGTGTCGCGCCACTCAAAAATGGTTGAAAAACACTGGCCTAGGCTTTATCCACACATCTTCGGATTTAACGAAAAGGAAATTAAAATTATTGATTCGATGTAGTTATTCTTAAATCGCGCATTATATTTTTAAATTCATAAATATAAGGCTGTCCGTTGCAACTAAGGCTGCAATGCAATGAAAACAATGCGATAAAGAAAAGAGGAAAATGATACCAAGAAATCAATCAAATGAAGAATGAAAATTAGGGACGAAAAGAAAAAGCACGGCAAAATGTAGAGACCATAATTCGGAAATGGTTCTATTGTAGATAACAGTTACTTTGCTTACATGAGTTTATAAGAAGATTGTTTTGATTAACATCAAATAAAGGAATATATTTCTTTCCACAGTTCCTATATGCTCCATGGGGTGTCAATTACAAAAATGTGCTCGGCCACAAAATAGTCTGAGAGAGGACGTAGATACGGCTTATAGTTTCAGAGACGAAAATTCAAGAGCCCCAAGACTGCATCCGAAAGCAAACTCGCGTAGGAGCTCCAGAAAACGAATAAAAATGTACCAAACTTTGGTCTATAAAGAAAGGAATCATCCAAATAGACCAGTTTGGTCTATTCGATGGACGCCGTAAAGGTTTATACGCTAGCCTTGACGTGTGACACACGCAAAGCAAATTCAAGTATTAATAAATAATGATGGAAATTTCCTACGTTAGAGAGCGAATACGGTTGGGGAACGGTGTTCTGATATGTATTCTTGGTGAATTTCAGCAATGCACGTAGAATTTCAAATGTCAATAATGATAACACGATAAATGGGATTCATGACGTTAAAATGATTCATCTCTGTAATTACCATTGTTTCTGCTAAGAATACCAGCTATAAAAATTCTAATAAACTGGAGATTGTTTAAATTAACGAATGTTTGAATTATATATTACATAAATAAATATAAATTTTATATCGCAAACCGTCGAGTATAAAAGTGTGTTTTGTTGTAAATGGAGCCATAAAATGCTGTCTTTGACCCGGTTGAGCATATGAAATTTTTAATGCAAAATTGGATTCACACCTTTAATAAAATACGGATATTTGACATTTCAAAGTCACTTATCAAATAAACTTACATATAAGCAACTTTTCCACTAAAGTATCAAAACTATTATAGCTGTCTTATGGCACGAAACACTTTTTCATTTCCTAAACATGTTCTCCATCATTCTACCTCTCTCTTCCTTAACTTCTGCCTATCAGTAAAATTTTATGAACCAAACTGGATTTTAATAGGTTAAGCTCATCCTCAACTATCGTAGAATAACAAGCAAACTTCTCCCACAGAACTCTGCAGATCACTGCTGTTCTCTAGTTTCTCAAATCTTCGACACATCTGCATTCTGCAGGGATTTAATTCTAATAGCGAATGTTTGGAGCAGAAAGATTGTGCGTGTGAGAGAGAGAGAGAGAGAGAGGGGGGAGAGAGGAAAAGAGAGAGTGAGAGAGGGAAAGAGAGAGGGAGAGACAGAGAGGGAGAGACAGAGGGGGAGAGAGGAAGAGAAAGAGGGAAAGAGAGGGAGAGAGAGATTATGCAGGAGGTGGAAACACGGAGAGAGGTTTCGACCGTCTTTCAACCCCTCACCCCTTCCCCTGACATTGTCAACGGAGTCCTTAAAATAAGCGTTCTTCGTTTCTTTCATCCTGTGCTTTTGAACCGAATGTTTAACCGACGCATACAAATTCTCTTCGCCTTTTTGACGCCTTCGCTTTGAAAACCCTTTATGTCGATTCCCCTTAAATTAACGGAAGTCAGCTCTCCACCCAACTTTCCGTGCAAAACTCTTCAATTTCTCATCGTTGATAAACTTGCTAATAATAATAATAAAAGTTAATTTGGCACGCATACTGAAGAAATGTCCCGACTAGGTGTTCGCACCGAGGGCGTGCGAACACAATCTCGAAACCCACATTCTCTAATCTACAATCTCGAAAGGATAATCTCGAATGGACAGAATCTCGAATGGACGGAATCTCGAAAATGTAAGCCTATTTATTTATTGCCGATGATTAAATCTTTCGTTTTCGAGGTGATTTGCATTGTTGGCGGTTTCGTCTAATTGCGAATGAGTGACTAAGATTATCAATTCGCAGAACAAAAGCATACTCAATATTTTGTTGTGTTTGTTGTGGTTCGTATGTGAAATTAGTTTTCCATTCAAACGTTATAACATTAATAGGATTGATTTCGTTTTTCACCTCATTTTCTTAATTTTGGAACAAAGAACAAATACAACGAAGAATTCAAAGTAGAATAAGGAACCTGTTCCTAAAAAAAAGAACAAAAAATATATAAAAGAGGTTTGGTTGTTGTCTGACACAGTGGCGGATTTACGCCTCCTGGGGTCCCTGGCGCTAAACGTTTCTGGGCCCCTGGCGCTAAACATTTTGGGGCTCCTGGCAGTAAACAATTGGGGGCCCCTGGACCTAAGCAGTCGGGGGCCTTGCAATCTAAATATATAGCGAAACCGCTCCTAACGGCTGCCCTCCTTTGTGACACCTCTTAACGATCTTTTTTTCTATGGGTTCATAGAGAGGTTCCACTGATTTTTAAATTGAGACATTTAATATTTCTAAGATTATATACAACATTTCTTCGGGGCCCCTTACTTCGCGGGGCCCTTGGCGCGCGCCATGTGCGACCCCCCCCTAAATCCGCCACTGCTCTGACAAGTCGTTTTTATGACATGTTCACTCCCATCTAAATGTTGTTGCTAAAAAAATTAAATTTACTGCAGGAAGTTTGTGAAATTACAATAGGAACTTTCGACCATTGGGGCTAAGTAAGTTGAATGTTTGGAAACACTGTTTTGGATCTAAGATGTAGGTGGAAGATCGTACAATACAATAAACAAAGTGCACTGTTTTGCCTCGCAAATGTGCCGCGCCATATAAAATGTATCGAAAATAATATGTATTTAATAAGTAATACGAATAATGAGATTGCTATTCGAGATTCCGTCCATTTGCGATTGTGTCCTATCGAGATTGTGGGCTTCGAGATTCTGGCCATAACTCCGCAACGAGCGCTATCTCTTAAATGTGTCCTCGTATCCAGAGGCCTTTGCATTGAATCCCTCTCTACGCCTCGTCTTCTCTCGTTCGGTGGAAGATTCTCCTTCGGTCACCCCTCTCCACTCCCCTCCCACTCTCATTCCTCCCCTACCACTCTCCCTCATTCCCTGCCACTCTCCCTCATTCCCTGCCACTCTCCCTCATCCCCTCCCAATCTCCCTCCTCCCCTCCCATTCTCCCTCCTCCCCTTTCATTCTCCCTCCTCCTCTGCCACTCTCCCTCATCCCCTGTCACTCTCCCTTTTCCCCTCCCACTCTCCCTCCTCCCCTCCCACTCTCCCTCCTCCCCTGCCCCTCTCCCTCCTCCCCTGCAACTCTCCCTCCTCCCCTGCAACTCTCCCTCCTCCCCTCCCACTCTCCCTCCTCGCCAACCCACTCTCCCTCCTCCCCTGCCACACTCCCTCCTCTCCTGCAACTCTCCCTCCTCCCCTCCCACTCTCCCTCCTCGCCAACCCACTCTCCCTCCTCCCCTCTCTCCCTTCCTCTCATCTCCTACTCCGCTTCGTTTGATATCCCGAGATTTCTACTCCCTCTTCAGTTTTTTGGTGCATTGAGATTTCTTTTGTTTTAACAGACGCAGCTCGGCGAACCTGGAAAAGTTGTTATTTTCTCTCGACCTTGCGCTGGTTTTAGTACGTTTAATTTGCTCCTGAATTCCCGGGTGAGCGTGTTTTCATTCGAAGAGATACTCCAGCCTCGAAAAGTCGACTCGTTTACAGATGTTTTTTCCCGCCCGCGTCGCGTAAGTGTGGTAATGCGTTTTCCGTGTCGTTATATCCACGAGAAAAAAGAAAGAAGAGAGTTGAAGATTCGCAGCCCTTTAGACTTCGTAAATGTTAAGAAATCATATCGATGATTTTCATGTGATTCGTAAATTTAAACATATTACGTTTAAAAGGATTTAAATTGCAACACGAGAGCTGCAATTCTCTCGTAAAAGATAAGAAAAAGTTTGAGCTCAAATTTACCTTCAATGGAAAGCTAAATAAAGTTAAATAAGGAGTTTAATTATTTTATTTAATTAATTTACCACTAAATCCAAATGAATAAATATGTAAGTAAACTACAGCTAGAAATATAAGTAATGAGTAAAAGTTTTACTGATCTTGAAATATAACATTAAAAATTATTTTTGGTAATCGAATCCCGAGTACAAAAACTATAAGAATTGATTTTTCGGAATACTTTTAGGGATACGGAGGTATTTTTTGACAAAAACTAACAAGCCATTCTATAGATTAAGCTCTAAGACTATTTAATTTTCATGACGATAAAAATTGCAAAAGCATATTATATTTTATGTTTTCTATCATTAAAAAAAATGCAAATCCAAAATTGTTGTTTGACTTTCAACTTAGCTATTAATAACTAATCAACATTACTGGTCAATGTTTACTAAGATCGGATCAACTCGAAATCTACTATATAACAATTAGGGTTGGATAGCTCGCGTGCACTAAGGTGGCAGTCGGAGACGCGTGAGAGGGGAAGGGAAGGAGAAACTTTAAGGAGGAGCCGACGTCAGAGCCTATGCGCAGTAACACAATTTTGGTTCACACGAGTCCAAATTCGCGCATCAAATGCCCACACTTAAACGGCGGTCCCGCCTCGAGGATGGACTCGTCCTACCGTAAATGTACCTACTGCGAACTGCCACGTTAGAGCGTTTTTACTATACACGGGTTTTCGCGATGTAGAAGTGCTTTTCGTCGAATTCGCCGTAGTATAATCGTATACCTTCTAAATTCATACTAAAGGAAATTCTAACCTTGATATTGCGGTAGCCCTGTTTGATCTACCGAGTTGAAATATGCTATTTTAGTTATTTATTTATATGAAGATTATATAGACCATATTTGTTTAAAATCAATGCTGTCAATTCTCTGGAAATTCGTGTAAAAGAAATATTATTTTACTTTCTATTGTGGCAGTCCTGCTCTTTAGCTCCACTTTAAACATCTTGATTTCATTATGGTATGTTGTACAAATCATATATGCAAAATTTAGTTGAAATCCGTTCAGCCAATTCCTTCTTAATCCATAATTATTGAAAGAGTTTAATGCTTTCTATATCTTTACTGAACATCTTGAGTTTCTTATTTTATATTGCACAACTCTTTCATACAAATTTTCGTTTAAATCGGTTCAGCCAATTCCTTCCAACTTTATAAATACCGAGAAGTTTAATTTTGCAATTGTGGCACCCCTGATGAGTCGAACCGGTTCAAATATGTAATTTTTGCCATGTATTTATGTGATGATTCTATGTACTAAATTTTGTTGAAATCAGTAAAGCCAATTTTTCCCTGATATATGCGTACGGACGGACGGAGATCAGAGAAATTCAGCAATGACGAAAAGCACCCAGTTCAGCCAACACCGTCCAAATTCATAGTTAATGAAAAATTCTAACCTTGTTATTGTGATAGCCCTGTTTGGTCGACCCAGTTTAAATATGTTATTTTAATTTTCTATTTATATGAAGATTATATATACCATATTTGGTTAAAATCCATGGTGTTAGTTCTCTAGAAATTCGTGTAAAAGAAATATTATTTTACTTTTAATTGTGCTAGCCCTGCTCTTTAATTCCGCATTAATCATCTTGATTTTACTATGGTATGTTGTACAAATCTTATAAATAAAATTGAATTGAAATTTGTTCAGTCAATTCCTTCTAAATCCTTAATTACTGATAGATTTTTATTTGTAATTGTGGCAGCCTTGTTTAGCTGATTCGGTATAAATATAATAATATGGGTTTTTATATATGTATATATGTATATTATAAGTATTAAATTTGGTTAAAATTGATGCAGAAAGTTCAATACAAATAAATATCTATAGTATAAGTTATGATTTTCCTTTTATATGCTGCACGCCTCCTTCGCACAAAGTTTCGTTTAAATCGGTTAACCCAATTCCTTCCAAATTCATAATTACCGAAAAGTTTAACTTTAAAATTGGGGCACCCCTGCTTAATGGATTCGGTTGAAATATGCCATAATGATCATTCATTTATGTTAGTATTCTACGTACTAAATTTGGTTGAAATCGGTTCAGTCAATTATCCCCTGATATATGCGTACGGACGGACGGACATCACGAAGATAATAGTGCTATTCAGCATTGACGAAAAGCACTAAAAATGACTTGGTGTTGGTGGGTGGTTGGGACGACGGCCTTGGCACTAGAGCGGACCTGTCCTCTTGCTCCGAGGTTCCCGACCTTTTCTCGTCCACGCGGACCCTCTTTTGTCCGACGACCCCAATTTCGGAAACGCTGCTCTATCTCTAGGTCTATCTCCTCTCCCTCTCTTTCTTAATGCTGGCAAATGCACGAACTACGTTTGGGAACTTATGAAATTTTGAACATAGCTTACTGAATTTCAGTACTACCTCGGTCGGATCTTTTTCCCAAGAGGTGTGGCAAAGCCAGGTCAAAAAACGTTCGGGCGAGGTTCGGGTCTCTTCCATTCATTCCATTGGTTTCGCTGACAATTTCCCGTCAGGATAGCATTTGCGACGACGAGCGGACTAGCGGAAAAAAATTAAACTATTTGGTGATGGTAGTGAGTGGGTGGGACAGCCTTTGCTAACCCGGGCAACGCCGGGTAACCTTTGCTAATATTTTATAAAAACACTCAAACATAATGCAGGAGAAATGACAACATTAGCTTAGAAATCTGGATTTTTAGTGGCACAAGTAGGAAGCAGAGGAGCAAAAGAGAACGAGTGCTCTTCTTGAGCGTCGGACAATTTTCTGGAACGAAATGTTTTCGTTTCAGTATCTTGAGCGAATTTCAATTTGGAGGGAGACGAAGAGAAGCAACCGAATGAGTTGCGAGGAGGCTGCATCTTCCAACGATCGCATTCACTACGCCCCTCCGTCCTGCCTCCGCCAATCCTTTTCCTCATAATACACTTTCCATCCACCCAAAGCGACACTTGACAGTTATCCTTAACAGATGAAGAGCGGGCGCCAGAAAGCTCCTTATCATCCTTTCCGCACGTCTAAGTCGAAGACCGCACTGAATAGTTGTCATCCGATGGTTCTTCCTTTCAGCTCGTCGCTCATTATGTTTAAACTAGATGAATTACCCCGTTTAAAACGGACTTTGTAATCAAACATTATAATAAAAAATAGACCATTTTATTATAAAATTATAGTACAGCAGTCCTACAAAATTTGGTTGGACTGGCTGAAGAAACGGCTGACAATGAGACAGAGTGACCAAATAACCAAGAGAATAAGCGTTTTATAGTTAAGTGATACATGGGCATGTGTATATAATTCTCATACACACAATAAGTTTCCAATTGGACAACAATCGCGGTTGTGAAAAATAAAACTACATAACTTCTTCCTTATAGAATAGTGATGCATCAAACTTTCCGCAACAGCCAAATAAATTTGCATTATACAGGTAAATCAATAACTTAAATTTCCCCCGGGGTTTCAATATCCAACAACAGCCCAGCCATCTTATCTGTAACCGCCAAATGATTCTCTGCCTTAAGCATTCCACACCACTCGATTAATCGACACGAGGCAATTTTCTCACTCCGCGACAAAGCAGAACTCCCCCTCATACTCAATCTCTCTCTCTCTCTCGTCTATCTCTCTTTCCATCTCTCTCTCTCTCCCTCTCGTACACACGCAAACATAAAACCGGGAGAGGAGGAAGCATTCGGAATGCCAGACTGAATCGTGAGAAGAGAGAGATGAAGGAAGCAAAGAGGTGGAGGAATGAGTGGGTGATGGAAGGGGAGGAGAGAAGGGAAGGAGAGATGGGGAGGAGAGAAGGGGAGGAGAGAAGGGAAGGGGAGAAGGAGAGGAGAGAAGGGGAGGAGAGAAGGTGAGGAGAGAAGGGGAGGAGAGAAGGGGAGGAGAGAAGGGGAGGAGAGAAGGGTAGGAGAGAAGGGGAGGAGAGAAGGGGAGGAGAGAAGGGGAGGAGAGAAGGGGAGGAGAGAAGGGTAGGAGAGAAGGGGAGGAGAGAAGGGGAGGAGAGAAGGGGAGGAGAGAAGGGGAGGAGAGAAGGGGAGGAGAGAAGGGGAGGAGAGAAGGGGAGGAGAGAAGGGGAGGAGAGAAGGGGAGGAGAGAAGGGTAGGAGAGAAGGGGAGGAGAGAAGGGGAGGAGAGAAGGGTAGGAGAGAAGGGGAGGAGAGAAGGGGAGGAGAGAAGGGGAGGAGAGAAGGGGAGGAGAGAAGGGGAGGAGAGAAGGGAAGGAGAGATGGGGAGGAGAGAGAGAAGGGGGAGGAGAGAGGGAAGGGGAGAAGGAGAGGAGAGAAGGGGAGGAGAGAAGGGGAGGAGAGAAGGGGAGGAGAGAAGGGGAGGAGAGAAGGGGAGGAGAGAAGGGGAGGAGAGAAGGGGAGGAGAGAAGGGGAGGAGAGAAGGGGAGGAGAGAAGGGGAGGAGAGAAGGGGAGGAGAGATGGGGAGGAGAGAAGGGGAGGAGAGAAGGGGAGGAGAGAAGGGGAGGAGAGAAGTGGAGATAGAGTGGGGAGGGGAAGAGAGATAAGGGGAAGATGTGGCGAAGATATTGGGAAGAAGAGAGAGGGAAGAATATGGAGTGAGCGAGGGTATTGATGTGGTGTTGTGTGGCGAGGCGAGAGAGTTGTGTGTTCAGAGAGAGAGAGAGAGAGAGAAAGAGGGTGAGAGAGGAGCGGGTTGTTCTGGACAGAAGGAAAAGAATGTGATGGAAAAGCGGTGTGGTTTCGATGAGAAGGGTTCTCGCTGTTTCTTGTGCAAACGTAATTAAGTAAGGGAAGATTCAATTACGTGGGCAAGAGTGGCATGGTGTGCGTATGTGTGCGTGCGTGCGCGCGCGGGTGTGTGTGTATGCGCGTGCGTGTGGTTTCTGGGTGGAGTAAGTTGATTCCTTACGGAGTACCCCAATGGCCTTTGGCTACCTCCACGATAATGTTTGCCTAGCCGTCCTCCTTGCCCTTATCAGATTGCGTAAAATTCAAGGATAAAGTTCTCTCGCGTCGTTCAAGATTTATTGCATCCCAAAAGTATTTAAGTGTTTGACCTTAACCGAGCACATGTAAACAGCTAAAGCGATCCAATGCGGGGGCGATGAAGCCACATATTTTGGCCATAAATCTCTGCCAATTTAAATACTCCTATGAGCAAACCTCCGTTGTTTGTATCTACGACATAAGTGTAAAAACAGCTGGTAAAATAATGGCGCTATGGGTGAACACAAAATCATGTTTTCTTAAAATAATGCTAAAGAAGTTTGTTTAAAATGATAATTTTTTAGTAAAATTTCATCTGACATTTGAGGAATTTCTGTAAATATATAATTATGTTGGTGAATTCGACCAGTCTATTAAATGGGCATTCATTTTAGGCGTTCTTTACAAGCGAAGCGGTAATAGCGGAAAACCTGATGGGCACGTCTGATCCGTACGTCGGTCCGTCCGTCGGTCCGTCCGTCCGTCGTAACTTTCATCTCCTAAACCACTGGACTGATTTTAATTAATTTAAGTAAGTGTAATTGTTGTTAAAACTTATTGCACAATTGTGATTTTAAACTGAATCCGCCAATTAGAACTTCCACTTTACATAATTACTTCAATAAACTTATACTCGTGTCTCGTAAAATAGCATCGGTCGAGCAACAATGAAATACCAAACTTTTCTATCCCTAGCTCTTATATGATCTGTAAGGTATAGATTAAAGAATATATTCGGATAGAGAACAATATTTGCTACAAGAAAGTCCACGAGACCACATACTTATGAGTTATGGTTTCGGAGATAGAAATTCTAGAAAATCCAACGCAAAAAATCTCCTATTTTAAATTTAGATCATTGAGAAGGAGAAAAAAATCCTGTACTTGACTGGGAATCGAACTCGGGTCTCCCCGTTTGCCGGAAAGGTGCTTTAACCAACTAAGCTATCAAGCCAGCATGATTCTCCATTATCGGATTGAGGTATTTGATAGCTTAGTTGGTTAAAGCACCTATCCGACAAACGGGTAGACCTAGGTTCGATTTCCGGTCAAGTACAGGATTTTTTCTCCTTCTCAAAGTTCTAAATTTAATTTCAGATTTATGCGAGCATGCATAACAAGTCATCTCAAGACCTTTGTTTCTTATCTCCTATTTTGTTTACATCGATCTCTAAGGCGGTTCTCTCCGCAAACAACAATTAAAATCCATGTTTTTCTATCCCACGTCCTTATATGATCTATGATATATAGTTTTAAAAATTTATTCGGATAGAGAACAACATTTACTACGAGATAGCCCCCTAGACCATATTATTACGACTTATAGCTTTGGTGATAAAATTTCGGGAGTCGCCCAATCTTTCGATAACGTTTCATACGTATTCCCCATAAAGAACGCCTTTAAAATCTCTGAGTATTCCATTTATGGAGTATACTTTTCATCTTGTTCTTATTACGTAAACCGACCATCTCTGCTGTGCCGTTCATGAGATGGCTTAAAATGCAATTTTCCTTTTAATTTCATGAACTGATCATTCAATCTGCTCACACCATGGACTGGTCAGCTATATTATCAAACAGTAACGTCTATTGATATTGGGTAAGATTCCTTTTAACCTTCTAATTAAATGACGTATTTATATAAGTTCGTCTACAATGATAAATTGCCATTATAATAGGTTTAGTACAGCTGACGGAACAGTTAAAATAAACGTTCTATTCATGAAACAGCTAAAAAGAAAAATCGAGCGCAACGTGCATAACACACACCCGATGCCGAGACGGCCTACGAAAATCCTAAACATGAAGAATTAAAATTCAACAAGCATTAATTATTGGATAAGATATTCATTGCATTATTATTCGTAGTGTTCATGGCTTCATTTAGATAAAAAGCTTCAACTACTTGTTTTAACATGTTATATTAATGTATTTCAACTTCAGATCCATTTACTTTATCGATGACTTTTGATGGATTAAAAAGCTAAATATTCTATCAACGCACTTGCCTGAATTTCAAATGAAATATTGATTACGAATATTATTTAGAAATATAAAAACAAGTAAAGTTGTCTTTATCGTAATTGATTAATTTGCATTCAATTGTGAAATTGCTGGTGATTACCTTACATTATTTATTAAATTATATTTTAAATATGACGAATCCCATATTTATATAAACCAAGCAAAAAAGTCCCTCGGCTTAGCCACAACCAATCCGTAATTGAAAGCGCAAAAATAAATCGTTCGAAACGAACGCTTTCACTCCCTCCAAAAGAGCCGACCAATGAAATCCGCCGACGCACCTCCCTCCACACGTTCCACGTTCTCCCGACCTTCCCCTCCCTTAATTCCCTTACTTTCCCACATGACTCATCTCCCTCCCACTCCGCTGGGAAAAACTTACCGACGCGTTTTACTAAACCTTGCGAGACACGTTTCAAAAAAACACAAGGGATGGAATTTTTCACTAATTTCTCTTTAATGCGCCAAGGCCGCCAGCTCCCAAATACGAACTCATCAAGCGAGTGCGGATTCTCAGTTCCCCCTCTCCATCCGTTCTCTCTACTCCCGCTTCTATCTCGCGCTCCCCATCCACCTCCCTTGTCTCTCCCAAAGGATACGGATCTAGAAGGAAAAAAAGACGATCGTTAAACCGAATCCCTGAGGCACGACATCGGATTCCAATTTTTCTCTCTCTCGGCCTCTACATCTCTTTTCTCCCTCTCTTCCTCCCACTCCCCTCCCACTTTTCCATCTCTCTCTCTTCTCTTACCCTCTCTTCCTTCCCCCCGCTTCGATCCCTCCCTCCGATGCCACCCATTCGGCACACGCACAATAGTTTGCTATTGTCCTCCCCCTCCCTTTCTCCCACCAACTGTCTCGAGCCAAACTCGCGGAAAGCGAGCCTGACAGCGATAACTCGGACAAAGATGATATGTGTGGCGTGCTTTCGTTTCTCGAAGAATGCGCTCCCCTCTCCATCATTTGTTTCCGCAACCTGTCAGTTCCTTTTTTTTTACAGAACGATTGCAGGGGATGGTAGGTTTAGTGGCTTTATTTCGGAGAAGGCCCCACATTATTTTAGCCAAACGACTTATTTAGATCGCCACTGACTTATGGTGGTTTACATGCATGCATCTTCGTTTAACAGTCCGAAGCGCGCGCACTATGCATCGCGAAAAATATGGCAAGTCGCAGAATGTTTTTCCAGCCATTCCCATCTCGGTGGTGAAGCGCGAGTTGGACGAGTAAATATTTGATAGCATCGATTTGATTTCTCTCATATATAAGTACAGGGTGTCCAAGAAAGAGTGGACACATTTCAAACATTTTTATTGAGAAAATGGAAAAAGCTAGAAGAGTACAGCTTTCACCACATGAAACAGAAACTATAAAAGTTCTTTCTCCACTTTTCCTCACTTTAAAGCACTTGAACTTGAGTTCTCCCTGTTGCTCGCGCAATGTCCATCCGGCATTCAAAATGCCCGGATAGCGTTCTCACACATTTCAGGTGGGATTCCTTCCTCAGCATGGACGACGCGGTCTTTCAAATCTTGTAAAGAAGTGACTCGTGTGTGGTACACCTGGTCCTTCACAGAGGAAGAAGTCCATGGGCGTTAAATCCGGTGATCTTGGAGGCCGTGCAAACGGCTCACCTTCCGATCCATCTTCCAGGAAAATTTGTGTCCAGAACAAGCAGCGTATGTAAAACTTTCAGATTTTCGCTTTCATGAGGTGAAAACCGTACTCTTGTAGCTTTATTCATTTTCTCACTACAAATGTTTGAAATGTGTCCACTCTTTCACGGACACCCTGTATTTGTCGTTTACCGAGGGTTACACGATGCGAAGGAATGCGCCTATTCCTCTCCGATTCCGACGCGGCGGACGTGCATCCCCTCCCCCCTCCCCTCCCCCATCCCCTTTCACCCTCCCCTCCCCCCACCGCCGCTCACTCCTCTTTCCTCCTGATTCTTCTCTCTCTTCCCCCTACCTCCCTCCCTCCCTCCGCGTTCGTCCACGTATTTTTGTTCTCCCTCTCTCGCCAAGAAACAAAAGATGTGGGACTTCTTATCACCTTTCTGTTCGCCTCGAAAGGAGCAGCTCTTTCTTCCGCACCGCAGTCGATTTTAATTCGTTTTGCCGAGAGTTTCTTTAAAAAGGGTTTTCCGCCGATAGGTCTGCAGAGGAATCGTCTGAAGATTTTTTTCTAGCTCTTCCATCTTTGTTAGAAATCTCAAAGGAAGGAATAAACGCGCTGTGAATTACATTGGAGTCGGACGTAAAGGAATTTACGTAGTATACTTTCTGCCTCGTACATCGCTATGTGTATACTAATTTTCAGCGATCGAAAAACTCAACTATCACTCTTCCTTAGCTAAAAAGGTAACATTACAAATTTTAATAACACGGTAGTAAGAAGTTTGAAAATTAAAATCAAATACACCGTTCTTTCCCGGAACCCGCGTTATAAGACAATCGTGATATAACCGAGTACACGATCGTATTTACAACTGGACTTGAGGAATGTGGAGAAGGAAAGACCCGCGGTATATTCGAATCCGCGGCATAACCGATCACGTTATAACCGGGATGCGGTGCATTTAAAATATTTTTATCAACCATTCATTTTGACCCATAATGTTCGACACAAAGTTTTTCGCTTGGTGGTGAATAAACGAATCGAATTCTAATAATATTCTCATAACGTTTTAAATTGTTTATTATGTTTGTCGACAATTAATGGTTTATTTACATGTTAAACACATCGTAAATTTAAACTATCATTGTATCAAATTATAAATCTATAACGAATTCATTATTGTTTTTATGGAATTTTTATTTAGTCTGTAAAATATTGTTGTAAAGTTATCATTTTTGACTCAAATACAGCGCAACGTATCGCCGATAGCTTTAGAAGGCATGTAGGAATTAAGAGCATGGTAGAGCATGGATTCCCATCTACCATGCTTGTAAGATCGACGTTGCTATTCTGTAATAGATCCCATATTTACGCAGTTAAGCAGGGTTTACGAAGATTTGATTTAGAATAGTCGCAAGAAATTGCGGCATTCTGTCGTCTTTCGGAATAAAATTGTCTCTATGCTCTTATAAGAAAGTCCTGACTTTTCTTTGAGAGAAAATGTACTTCCAGCAAATAGAAATGAAATGTCCGTTTTCATTTATACTTTTATTGATAGCCTACGTTGCTCCAAGTAATTGGCAATTCACATTCAAAGAATACAAAAGGAAACATTTCGATGAAATGAAAACGTCTTTTTTATATTTTGTATGCGAATTAATCTGGAGTGCTACGTTGGTCGCGTCGTTCGTTTTTTGCGTTGCGTGAACAATAACGCAAAGTCAGAATATATCAACGCGAAACCGGAGCAAGCGCAGCGCCTGATGGGTAAACGATCGAATCTAAGCTCCATATATGGGAGTATTTCCCACACGTAATCACGAGGATTTAAATTCCTGCAGTCGGTTAAAAACTATAGATATACTGAAAACTGAAAATTAAGAAATTACTTATCTAGCCTGAGTTATGCTATGAATCCAATACACTCTATAATTAACCCCTGTTGCGACAAACGTGGCGAGTGAACTAAGCGAATCAACGGTCTTCGAATTACCGTAAAAAAAGTCGCTAAAAGGCACGTCAAATGTACTGGACGCTCATGGCTAAATCAGAGGCGGGGAAACTACTGCCCGCGGGCCACATCAGGCCCGCGAGAGCATTTCATACGGCCCGCGATGTCATCGTGAAAGCGAACCATGAAATGTAATAAAGACGATTTCGTATTTGTTTGTTAAAATTAGAACCGGAAAACCTTTTCCTGTAAAGTTATGACAGCGAAACATTATTAACTATCGATTTTCACTGATAGAAACCTTCGCATTCTCTCAAGTTTTCCACCTAATTGTATCAATGCTTTTTGCATATTGCAACGGCGCTCCTTTAGATATTGCACCACAGGTCAATAGATATGGACAAATATGTTCAATACCTAGGTTTATCATCCGGCCATCATTCATTTCAAATATGACCAATATGAAGCAGTCTCTTCGGTGGAATAATGAGTAATCCATCGACAACAAGGGGAAGCTACAATCTGATAGTATTTATTTTCCCGATACTCGACTAATTCCTTTAACGTTCCTTTGACTGGGCGCGTCTCACTGCTGGAGTCGCCGCCCAGAATCCGACCTCTTTTGTCCGCCGTTCTTTTCACTTAATCCAAGAGGATGTTCGTTCTTCAACCCTTCGCACTCTTCAGCGTTAAAACCCGTGTCACGTGCTCACTCGAAATCGTTTCTACTCGCGCACGCCTATCTCCTTCAACTTAGGGTGTGAAAGGCAGGCAGGGAGATAGAGACGGAGAGAGGGAGGGAAAGGGGAGAGGGTTGCAGAGGTGAGGGAAGGAATAAAACCTTCGAAGCCATTGTACGCGTGTTTGTCGCTTTCTCTCTGCATTGGAGTGGCAAGAGAGAGACTTTTGTCGCCAAAGTAGAAGTGAACTGTTACTTTCCGTCCTTCGCGAGATGCTTCACGTCGTCAACATTTCTTCCTCTCTCTCTCTCCTCTGCTGCTCCCTCTCGCCCTCTTCACGTCACTCGTTCCCATTCATCCTCGCGCAAAACCATCTTTCTCTCCTTATTATGTTAGGTAACGGTCCTCGAAATCCTCATGCTCTTGTATTCTGACGTGGAAAAGAGGTTTTTTCTTTGGTATAAACTAAAAATTAAAAATCACTCCCTCGTCTCCCGTTTTTTGTCTCTTTTACCCAGGAATGGCAATGAATTGTATGTTTCTTTACTCGTTCTTTCACTTTCGATGATTTATTTTGGTCATGCGAAAGGCTTGTCGACGAAACTTGTTATATGACGCTGGATTATTAACGGCATTTTATATTCACAATGGATTTTGATCTTATGCTATTTGATAAATTGTTTCAAACGGTTGATACGATTTGCATCGATTATGCTAAGTTCATTTTCATCTCAAAAACCTACGCGAAGTCTTGGTCTCACCTCTCGCCTATGATGAAAATACGAGTCATTTGGCTAAGACATCGGCGAATTGGATGCAAGAGAACACTCGAAAAATAAGCGCGCAATGCGCATTTGTGATACAGTGTAATTTACGTAGGAAGGTGCAGTAAATAATTGGCACAAAATATTTAAACTTTATACTTATTTTCACAGAAAATTTTTACACACAGCTTTAAAATTTAAGAAACGATATT
The DNA here is from genome assembly GCA_028673005.1 of Tanypteryx hageni. Taxonomy (NCBI): domain Eukaryota; kingdom Metazoa; phylum Arthropoda; class Insecta; order Odonata; family Petaluridae; genus Tanypteryx; species Tanypteryx hageni. Next base: position 147,413,295 of record CM054114.1, read on the forward strand.
TTCTAATTAACGCTCGCGAAATATTACAATAGAAACCTTAATATGGTCCAACTAATCTAAAATACTAAAATAAGTTCCTTAATTCGCTTGCATTATTCACAAAACTTAAAAGTTTTAAAGAACTATAAAAGGCTCTGCCTTTGACTCCTATCGAAGCTCAACCTCGCCTCACGGCTTCCATTGGTTTACCATTAGTTCTAAGCCAATTTAACACGAATCTCAAGCCCTCTCCCATCAAAAAAGTGAACTAACAAAAGTAAATTCTCAAAATCGAAAGAAATCCGGGAAGTTTTTGTTCAATTGGTCCAACATTCACGTTCATAATTCAAGAGATTCAACTCATTCTCTTTATCAGAGATATTTTCTTATTTTTGGAAGAAGAAGAAATCAGTTGATGAGGTAAAATGGGGTAACAAAATGCTTCTGTAAGAAGTAAAAATGCCATATTTTCTTATTTAACTCGTAAACACAGGCATCAGAAATTGACGCGCAAACACAGGCATGCGGTCTCTCAGACGGTATCCGGACGTTTCACCCAAATCACTTCTCCCACGGGTCATTTCACTCATATAATCTTCACCCACGGGACGTTTCACCCACAGACATTTCATCCATGCCTTTTCACCGATAGGTTTTTACCCCACAATCCAGTTCACCCACATAACGTTTCACCCAAAAATCTTTCTCCCATAATTGTTTCACCAACGATTCAGTTCACCCCAAGACTTATGACCATAACTAATGTACATACATATGCTTATTACTTTTATAATATACCTAAGCAATACATTTATCATAATTTGACTATTTGTTTTTTATGTTACTATTGGCTTTAAATTTTTAGTGCTTTTCGTCATTGCTGAAAAAAAAATAAAAAAATTCTTTTTACACGTTTTTATATTGAACGGTCCACATAAATTTTAACCAAATATAATACTTATAATGGACACATATATACAAAACCATATTAGCATATTCAAACCGAATCAGTCGAACAGGGGTGTCACAATTACAAATTATACTTTCTGTATTTAAGCATTTGTAAGGAATTGGCTCTAAGGATTTCAATTAAATTTTGTATGTAAGATTTGTACAACATATCATAATGAAATCAAGATGTTTAAAGTGGAGCTAAAGAGCAGGGCTACCAAAATAACAAGTAAAATAATATTTCTTTTACACGTATTTTTAGAGAGCTGACCACATGGATTTTAACCCATCAAACAGACTATTTAAGAAAATGAATTTTTACACACGCATATTATTTTGTAGAAGAATATGCTTTGTATTTGCAATTTCGATGGTCAATTAATTACAACTTAAATGAAACGAATTATTGTAATTTCAACTACCTTAGCTTCGGTAAAATTGTCCATTTAATAATAAAAGTTTTCTTCCTCTTTCCGTTTCTGTGTATTGTTTACGTTGCTACAAAAATAATTAAATAACAATTACCTTAATATTCTATTTTAATAGTACAGGATGCCTTCTATAATAGATTAAATTGAATTTTTAGCATTTAAACTGAAAAATGGACCAAAAACTATGGGTGAAATGTCTTTGGGTGAAACGTTATGTGGGTGAACTGGAATATGGGCGAAAAACCTATGGGTGAAAAGGCATCGATAAAAGGTATTTGGATGAAACTTCTCGTGGGTGAAGTGTCTGTGGATGAAACGTCCCGTGGGTGAAGTGCTTTGGGTGAAACGTCATGGAACCCTCTCAGACCCACTGCCAAAAATAAATAATAATATGAGAAGAAACCATACTGTATAAAGTTTTCTTGAAATAGGGTCTTGGTGAACAAACGCAAAAATATGAACTCTTAGTATGCAATATATTCTTAGTAAATATGAAAATGAAAAATTTTTAACACAAAAAAGTAAGGCTCTAATTTTTGATAGGTTACTTTTTTAAATTTCATACAGAAAATTTAGTATTTGCTTTAGTATTTTGCAGAGGGTTTGTTTAAACATATGAATTAAAGAATTAAAAAAAGAAAAACTTATTAATAAATGAGGACCCTACACTTCGCCAACTTTCACTCCGACCCATGCTCCTAAAGCGGGAGATGAACATTTCAAACATATTGAGCTGCCACAAATAAAACATTGGAAGGCAGTTTTGGTTTTCTTTTACGGACGTGCGACGGTCCAGGACGGTTTAACTGCGACTCATCTTCAGACATTTCCGAAATCGTGAAAAAGAACTCTCCCAAAAAAATTACTCGAATACAGGCACGCGGTCTTTCAGACCGGCAACGAAACTAAACACGCTCTAGTACGCATAGGTCCGATGCTAGAAGGCAACTGCCGTAAAGTAAACAACATCACCTGTAGGATACAAAGGTAAACAAAATCTCGAAGGTGTAGATGATTCACGAACCCTAAATGAGACTAATGAAACTTTTCGTGCGGCATGGGAGACCGATGCCTGTGGTTACGGGTTAAAAACAATTTTCAAGATTATTCGTTGTTATTATAGTTTAATTAAAATAAGCTTATTTTTTCCCGGCCTATAAGTTAGTTCTCAATTTGCGTCTTCATTATTAACAATAAAAATGCGGAAAAATGAGTGGTTTTCTGGTACGCCAAGATGGCGAAAATTATGTAAAGATAAAAATGAAAAATTATTATTTGTCGTCCTGCGTGTAGCGATGAGCGTTGCATGAAATGGCGCCTCATCCCTCTTCTCAGATAGGAGAGTGCTATCGGCAGGCGAACTACACGCCCTCCCACTCTCACACGCGTGCCTCAACCGCATTTCCTGAAGGCGCGCAACTCAGAGAGCGCTATTCTCCGTGTCACTCGTGCGGAGATCCTCTACTCTTGTAAGTGCACGCTCCGGAAGAGACACTCGGAGGGAAGGAAACGCGTGAGGTGTCACGCGGTCGCCAAGGAGGCTACATTCAGAGCGAAAAATGAGTATACATTCGTATAAATTTGAATAGGAGGGGGAGGAATGTTAGGTGGGAGTGGTGAGGAAGCGTTGTGTTAGTCCACCGACGAACAAACTACGCGTCACTGAAAACGCGATGGCTAATTTTACCTTTAACCCGTAATAAAGTCTGTCGTTGTAATGCAGCCGAGGGATTAAGATATGGGCTAAGCGTCTCTATAAATATCGGCCCGATGCGCATCTTTTTTCGCGCAAAAATGTCTCACGGGACTAATTACCTTTTCTGCATTAGAGTGAATATAGTTTAGAGATATTATACAAGCTGTAATGCTCAATAAGTCCACTCAAAGTTTTTAATTGCTTAAAACAAGGTATTAATTAATAATTAATTATATTTTGATTAAGATCCGTTCGTGTATTGCTCGGCGTGATTCAGTTTTCAATCGCATTTTATTTGTAATCATTAAAATGATGAAGAATGAGAAAATGGCTGTTTAGCGACTAAAGAAATGCACTCTCTTTTGACGACAACCTCGAAATTGCGTTAGGGAAATTGAACGATTGATTTTAATAATGGCCGAAATACTATAAATTGGCTGAAGATAACACTTTTTCGAGTTGAAAGTTCCTATACGATCGATTAACTGTTACGCTTAAATTTCTGATATGATAGAAAGCCTTATTGTATGTTTTATGCTTAAATTTGCACGACGTGGTATTTAATTTCGCTTCGATACTTTTTCGAACGATTGCTTGTTTGGAACGAGATTATTGTCCCTTTGAAATCATTATAAAATTTAAAAAAAATGTTATTGCCGAAATTTATGACTTAAAATTTAATATACCGAATAAAATGAAGTCGCCCTGATAGTATTTTTTAAATTATATAGGTATTTAATTATTCTTCAGTTATTATCATATAATTTAGAAGTTAAAAAAATACGCACGCGTAATCTCTCTCCAATAGATTTCCATAATCATGAATTATAGAAATGCGTAATCGCTGATGTCATTGACAAATATTTATCACAGTTTTCATGAGCGCTACATAAACTCGAATCACTCTCGTCAGGCCAGTTGGCCCTAGTTGACAGTTTTTTTGTTATTTAGACGGCCACATCTGTTTCAATTTAATTAAGGAAATTTTCAGCAGAATTAATAATAATAAGTGTTAATTTTATGAACAAAGCGCACCATCGCACTCCACAGTCGACGGTCATTTCTAAAAAGCTAAACAACGACTGTTTTTTTACGTTTAAGAGTTAGACGAAAAGTCCACTTATGTGCAAATATTGCCTTTTACTTCCAATATATATATATATATATATATATATATATAATTATATATATATATATACATACACACACATCAGATTGGTAAAGTTACAGCACAAGCGGCATTCTTTTATCACCAAAGAGTATAATTTTCCAAGGAATGCTTTTCAATAATTAGGGAAAATTGAAGAAATTGCAATATAGTGATATTAAATCGTTTTAAAATGTGTGTAATTGTTAAATGAAGAATGTCACCGAGGACAAATTTTTAAGCAATGTTTCGTAAGATACGCAATAGCACTGCATTTTTCAATCTGTCCAAATGAAATATTCTTTCATAAAACATACCTCATAAAACTGGGATTTCATATCGTTTTATTAACAATATTGATGTTGAAGTAATGGGAAGTAAGTAATACTTTTCCGCTATTCATTCAAAAACAAATGAATGAACAAATCCAAATAGACGAACCCAAATTCCTAATGGAGTCAGTCGTATCATTTTCTAAGCACCGGATAGGTATACATTTTTAGCCGTTCTTTGCAAAAATCAAACAAAGAACGTCTTATGGTTCAGTCGTGTCCGTCCGGCTGTCTGCCCGCCTGTTTCATCTGCGAAACTACTAGTCAGATTTTCATCAAATTTGGTATTTAGGACATAAGGGCAAAGAAAATAAGAAAATCATATAAATGTTTTACGTGGCCTAATCGGGAGTGAAACTTTACTAGTGATAAAAAATGAACTTTTCTTTATATCTCGTAAAACATTACTTATAACAAAAAATCTTCAAACTAAATTTGTAGAACTAATAAAATAGCATATGTTTTGTTTCGTACATTTTTATCGAAGGAGCAGTCGATTTCAAGAAAATCAAACGAGAAATTCGCAATTCACTTTAAATTTATAAATTGTTTCTCATGTTTTTTAATTGTTGTCAACGAAAACAATCTTTGTGGTAATTGAAGTAATCAATGTGTGCTTTAAAAAACTAATCAATTTAATTTTTTCGTGCGCACGCAACATTTAGTAAATGAAGGGAAATGGATTATCTACGACGAAGAAATGAACGACTATTTTATTTACGTATATACAGTTTTTAATTGAAAAGAATTGGGTAATTTACGACAAAGAAATGTACGTTAACATAAAGGTTATATTACTACTATTCGAGTAAGGTAAGTTTTAAATAATTGTCGATTATTTTATCAAGTACATCCGATTAGGAAATAAATCGGTGAATACAAAATTCGACATTCGACATGCCAGTGCTTTGACATTTTACTAAGCCATTAAAATTGATCTATTTCGACATGATTGCATAAATCGTAAACACCGCCTCTGCCTCGCATGTATGCACGCATGATGTGTGCATTTTTCCTCTCTTGTTATACGTGAAACGCAATGGAGCCGCTAATGCATGGTTTTAAATTAGGAATAAAGAGAGAGGTAGATAGAATGAACCGATCGTCACCGGTCATTTTAATACAACCAATGGTCTGCATTGACACCCAGACGGATTAACAAAGAGTTGTCACCACGTGAACAATCGTTTGTGCTTCACCGATGTAGAAGGTATTGATATACGCATTCGAACGGAAGTTTTCGCGGAATTTTTAATCTAAAGGAGAGAAAATGTCACGGAAGTATATTGTCTACACCTGAGTAAATTAAATTATAAACATTTTCAATAAGTTGCCTATTAGTTATGTTTGCTTTCTGTTCACATTTTTACAGTAACCGGCCAGTTCCTTTTAATGAGCGCACAAGCTTCATCATTGAGGACATCGCCTCGATAATAAAAATAAAAACCGAGACAAAACATTCCTCGAGAAAAAAAACAACCGTTGATAGGACATGAGAGCACTTCGTATTTGAGAAGCAAAAATTACTTCCAAAACTAAATAATTATAAACTTTCTTATCCAAACTGTTATAATTGTGATTCTTTTTTATTTGTGGAAAGAAATGCGAAGAAACATAAATAAATGCTATATCGCATGTCTATAATTAATAATCCATTAAAAGTGTTTCAGAATGCCTCCCCTTTTTGATTTAAAGGAATTCCTACATGTACGTTTCAGAAATGTCTCAATTAACTCAATAAACTACTTTAATTACGGCATCTCCATCGGCCTCCTTCTCTCGCTGTCCTTTTTCCTCATTGGCCAGCGCGGTGCCATTAATATCGCCGTAATTTCATCCCCTTTCCACATTCACTGCGCGGAGTAAAAAAAAACAGTCGACGTTCTTCCGCCGCATTAGAGGGAAATTAATGGCTTTCGATGAGTTTGGACGAGTCCTCGTCGTCCCAGCGATTGGATAACTGGCATCGCAGAAATAAGCCTCATTCGTCGGACGCCCACCAGAGGGAAGCAAATGATGCCGCAAGGCGATAAAGCGATGTACCGGTCATCGGAATTGTGAACTAAACTTCATTTTTCGGACGACAGAAAGGACGAGAAAAGAAAACAAATGAAGAAGGGGCATTGTTGCAGCGTGCTTGGTAATGGAAGCCATCATCCTACAGGATGCGCGCGTGGGATGCCTTAATTTTGATAGATGGCATGCGGAGTTTTTCGTATTGGAATGTTTCAGTAACTGACTGTATTTCTCTTCGATGTACCTCGGCCGCAGATTTAATCCCGCGCCGCTATTGAGGAAGCGCACATTCGACTGACCACGATGGGTTAATAGTTGATATGGAAATTGCCTACCAAAAGCCTACCAACGCCTAATGAGCAGAAGAGGGATGCAACCACAAATATAATTTCTCCTTGCCCATGAAGATCATAGCCAGCAAAAGAAAATGCATTTATTTAAGTCAGAAATTTCTGTACGCTCCTAAATTTCGAAGTGTTTGCTATATTTTAAAATAGACCAGTCGAACTTTTAGCGACGCTTATAAATAGATTTGAATTATTTATAAGTCTAGGAGAAAATTTGACTTGGCCGCTTGTTTCCTAATACGTATGCAACCCAAGCCACTTTCGTGAGTAGTTGGACTCATAGAGGATAACTTTCAGGGGCTAAGTGGAAATATAGCAAACTACATCGTTGATGTAACATTTTCCCAAGCTAGGATTCCGTTTTATGGATGGGAGAAATTTGAAATCGGGATAAAAATTCTGCCTTGACCTGGAATCGAACCTTTGCCTTCCACTTATCGGACGGGTATTCTACTATCATGTTATATAGGCAATCTCCCTAGTGATAAGGTTTTCTTCGGTGTACTAGTTGTACTGTACTTCTTATAGAAGAAATTCTATATTCTGAAAAAGAAGAATTAATCTACCAGGAGAGCTCATTGGTAGATTACCCTCCTGACAAATGGAGGACCCGGATTCGATTGCCGGTTTCAGCAGAATTTTTCTCCTGACTTCTAATTCCTCCCGTATTCCAACTGTGATAGTAACATTCTGTTTATGGATTCTTTTAAGTGAATAAACAAAAATGCATGCTGCAAAGGGATCTATGATCCGCACTTTACATCATTATCTATATGGATGTTTAATTATCCATATATAGTAATATACGATTGATGTTAATATGCCTAAGATATATTCTATCCCATTCTATCTCATGCTGCAGCTGCAAGTCATCTTATAAGTCAAAGCTAGTGATTATAAAGGTAACATATTTCTGTGTTTTCTCTGATTAACAGGTCAGTATTTATGGAATATCTCTCTTAGATCCTCTCATTTCTTTGGAGCGATGCATTGTTTTTTTGTGAAAGGTATCCAAGTAAAATTTGATTTATCATAAAATACTCGGATTGCCAGGTTTCAGTTTCAAGAATACAAGACACGTAATAAGAGTCTTCATTAAAATACTGGGACCGTAAAAGATACGATAAAAGTCTGAACGAGAGTATGAGAATTAAAAAAATGCATATTTATAATTATATATATATATATATATATATATATATATATATATATATATATATATATATATATATATATATATATATATATATATAACAGCTTACGGAAAAGGAAAGGTAAAATGGATATATGGATGGCAACAAGGTGTTGGGATGAGGAAACCCAGTGAACACTCACCAATCGGACGACTTCAGGTTGGCGAGGCCCCGGGGATGTCGAAGCGACACACGTAAAAGAACACTAAAACACAGAAACATCACAAACGTAGAAGCTTTCGGAATTATTCCTTCATCAGCTACAGAGAGAGAAAGTTTGTGATGTTTCTGTGTTTTAGTGTTCTTTTACGTGTGTCGCTTCGACATCCCCGGGGCCTCGCCAACCTGAAGTCGTCCGATTGGTGAGTGTTCACTGGGTTTCCTCATCCCAACACCTTGTTGCCATCCATATATATATACTGCAGTGGTGGTGTAGTGGTGAACGTGTCGGCTTCCCATTACAAAGTTCCGGGTTCCGGGGTTCAAAACCCGCGAATATAGGTTTTATAAAAAAAACTACAAACGGTGCCTGGCAGTCAGCAGCAGTACTGTCAGTATGGTATAGCGCCGAAAATAAATGATGTTGGCTGGGTCTATATCCAATACAGCTGTAGGCGTGATCGGGACAATTTGAACGGCTACAGTACTGCGATGTGGAAAACAAGAGGGAAACTACCACATTAAAATCCCTAGTCATGATTATATGGTTGGACAATATGAGTTCTCTCGAGGTAGAACAATCCGGTGGTAAAATAGCCCACCAATCGGATCTCCGGGCGGGGACTGCCTTGAGGAAAACATTTGTCGAAAGTAATGTACGAATAGGCACATGGAACGAAAGAACTATGAGAACGGCAGGAAAGCTAGAGAACTTGAAAGGATAAATGAGAAGAAATGGAGTTGAAATTATAGGACTGAGCGAAACTAGATGGGAAGGAGAAGGATAGTTCGACGAAGAATTCACGGTAGTTAACTCTGGAGGAAATAGTGGGGAAAGGGGAGTAGCTCTGGTACTTAGGGAAGATATGATGAAAAGCGTGAGAAAGATAATAGCAACGAATAAAGCAATAAAGCTAAAAGCAGTCCCATTAGACATGCTGATAATATATATATATATATATATATATATATATATATATATATATATATATGCCTACGTCCGCTCATGAAGATGAAGAAATCGAGGAGATTTATTAGCAAATTAATGACATTTACGAAGAAGATGGAAGAGGAAAGGTTAACTGCATAATAATGGGAGAATGGAACAGCATAGTCGTAGAAGGACAGGAAGAAAATGTCGGGAAATACGGACTTGGGAAGAGAAACCAAGGAGGGGAAAACTGGTAGAATTCTGCATCAATAATGATCATGTGGTGACTAATACATGGTTCAAAAACCATAAACGAAGGTTATACAAATGGAAAAGCCCAGGAGATAGAATGAGATGCCAAATAGATTACATCCTAGTAAAACAAAGATTCAGGAACAGCAAAAAGAACGCCAAGGCATTACCATGAGCAGACATTGATTCAGATCACAGCCTTCTAATAGTTGACTTAAGTACAAAGCTCAAAAATAAGAAAAACGAGAAGAGAAAGACAGACTTGTGACCTAGAAAAACTGAAAGAAAGGCAGGATGTAGTCAGCATGATTTTGGAAGATCCACTATAAAATTTGGAAAACAAACCAATGACTGTGGATATAGAATGGGAAGAAACTAAAACCAGTATGAAGGATACCTTGGATAAAGAGATTGGAAAACGAGAAGAAAAGCAGAAAACCATGGATCACTAAGGAAATGCTGAGAAAATGAATGAGAGACGAAAATGAAAAAACGTTAACAGTGAAAAAGGTAGAGCCAACTATAGACGTATAAACAATGAGTTGAGAAGGGTAACAGATAAAGCTAGAGAAAATTGCTTAAAAGAAAAATGTGATGAAATACAACAATTGGAGAAGTTAGGACGGTACGATATGATGTACGCCAGGGCACTGGAATGAGACGATAGGAAGTCGAATGGAATTCGTGGTAAAGGAATTATGAATACGGATGGGAAGATAGTCTCAGAAACAAAGGATGTATCACAAGTATGGGAAGAATTCATTGAGGAACTATACAGCAAGCAGGCAGAGTCGGCATAAATAGAACTGGAAGAAGAGGAAAACAATTAAGAAGACAACTTAGGACCAAGTATTATGGAGAGCAAAGTAGAAAAAGCGATATTGGAATTAAAGAAAGGGAAATCCACAGGCAACGATGGAATACCGGCTGAGGTACTTAAAGTCATGGGATCAGGACTAAAAGCGATCATGAAATATATATATAATGTTTTTAACGAAACATTAAAAATTTCCTCAAACAACTAGACTGCCAAGAGAAAGAAAAGCACCACTCGAGTTCATCGGAGAGTGTCGAAGAGATGCATTCAATTGAAGGTGGTGATTCGGAGTTGGAAGATAATTTAGATGATTTTTATGCCAAATGTGGAGGCCACTTTCATGACAAACGTGGACCGAAATACGACTGGATTCAGTGTGTTCAATGTCTGCGGTGGTTACACGAGATATGCACTAACTCAGATTTTGTGAAGACTGCAATTGATATTTTTTTCTTTACTTTAAATCATTTCTCTTTTTTTCACTTTCGTTTGTTCAATTTTCAAGTCTAAATATTTTATTTTTGTATTGTTCAGTTAACAAAAACATAAATGGTGGTAAATATTTATAAGTTACTCAGTTTCGTAATTGTGACGATTCACTTTTAGAAACAATGAACATATTTCTAGTTATTGTACTAATTCTCAACAAATATTAAAAATAAATGCGTGTGGCAATATTACACTTATGCATGGGGGAATATGGCATTTTGTAATGTGTTGTAAATTATTTAATTATTTCCTTTTCTATAAGGCAAAACTTTATATAACAGACTCAGAATGTAGAGGAAGGTGAAATAAAAGCTATTTTAAAGATTTCGTATTAAAATGTAACAAATTGGCTTTTGCATAACTAAAAATATAAATAAGTTGCCATATTCCCCTACTTTAACTTAAGTCAAATTAAGGCGCACCTTAATAACAAAAATATATAACTTAGGTTCAGTTGAATGATAAACTCATCCTCGTATGTGGTGCTGCTCGGGGATAATTCCATTTTCCATTTTATAATTTCAACAGCCCTGCTATTTTTAACGCTACAATATACCATTAGGCAACAACGTCAAGCGGGGTGTACTTAAACACACAATGATGGCGTAAGGAGTTTTATGCGGTAAAGATTGACTAATGGAATGTCTTGATTTTATGATGCAAAGACAAACTATAGAAAAAGCATTAATATTCCCGATGCCCTTTTGCGCCGCATATCTTCCGCTCCCTCGCTGCAACGAAACTATCGATATTCCTTCGTCTCGCTTTTTTGCCATTCCGCAAAAAACGTTTCCCGTATCTTCCCCTCCTTCCGCTTCATTTTCTCGGCGCTGCCTGCCCTGTAGATACGACCGTCATCCCCAATGATGATTTGAGCGGCGCTAAGTGATGTAAGCTCTCGTGCGTTTTTTTATTCCACTGAAGTGAACATCATTACTCATCATCCCTTCGAAGCTTTCATTTATTTTCACGAATTTTCTTTTCTTTGAAAGTATCAAATCCTAAAACGCTTTCGAGTTTCCCCTTTAAGCTCTACAACTTCCTACTCGTATACACGTCCACGAAATAAAGAATAAAATATATCAAGTGTGCAATTTGTAAAAAAGTGGAGCGTTTTTATCTGACTTTGAATAAATATTTTTATTTAGAATTCAAACACCTTTTCCATCTTAGCAATCATATTATTTTTACGTGAAGGTTGAAAAGGAAACGAAAGTCGCAAATATTTATTAATCAATTTATTTAACTTTTGTAATAACAAAATAGCGGTAGTTAAAATTCCGGAATTCCCGACCCGAATGGATAGGACACGATTAAAAATTACTCAGAAAAATATCCAAAATTTACAAAATCGCCGCTTAAATATTGGCTATTTGTGGGAATTAGGATTTATGTATCTTTGCAGATATGTGCATTTGAACTATCGCCATGCGCCGAGGCAATTTTGCAATGCGTCTGCTACTACATTACATATATACATGGGACTTGGTTAAGAATCGTGTTTGTCAAATTAAAAAATAATATATAAATATATTAATAATACATTTTAATGTAAATTTAAGTCAGAGGAACTGCAAGGTAAGCATTCACGGATTTTACCTTTACCTTCAACACAATTGTTATCGATATTCAGAATTATGTGTTTATTAGCAATTAGTTTTCACAAATTTATAATTTCAAATGCCTGAATATATACGTCGTATTTACATATTTATGCCATCTAAGAAAGGAGCCCAGGAAAATTCGTTTTTTTGGCAATTATCGCAAATGAGTGAAAATGTTACTTATTTTCATTTTCCCCATGGAATAGAAAGTCAAAATTGCAAAAAAAGGGAGAAAAGAAAAGAAGTTCTCAGAAAAATAGAATCGTGGGTTTAGAAAACAATGTCTAGAATCGACCGAAAAAATCCTCAACATGAAATGGTCTGCCCAGCTGCGTCAGCCAGGCAGTTAACGCTGGCCTCTTGGTGATAATTACGGGCCAGCCCAAGAAAAATGAAGTTGTCCCACAACCACGCGATTCCAAGAAAATAACTCATCATTGCATAGTTTAAAAGCACAAGCGAAGTAAAATTCACGGCCGTCCTTCTGAGATAGACCCTAAAATAACCCTCTTCAAAATCCCCTTTCAAATTCAATTGAAGGCTGCATATGTGATCCGATGAAGCTCGATCACGATTGCAGCGCATCAGTCCAATCGTTCGGGACAGAGTGGAAGCATTCGCGAGTAGCAGCTGTCCAAGAGTGGCCAATTGGCGGCAGATTGCACTCTGTGCTAATGGAGTTGTAACTCCATTTTTCAACCCACTGCCACCAATGTGGGCAGCGGCTTTAAATCCCTCTTATTTAAGCCCATTTTTATGATTACAGTTCCATTTCTGGATTTATAACGGCGCCTCTGCCGTTCGAATCGTCGCTTTCGGTTAACGATTGCGGAAATCGGATGTACGTCACAACAGACATCTTTGGTAACGCTCATATAATTTTCACTGACAATTTTATTTCTTTATTGACCAGAATATACATACCATCAATTATATTTCCAGAGATATTTCGTGGTATGATTTCCATTTATATATTTTAGTTTGAAAATGATATATCATCATTATAAAAATTATAAAACTTTTTGATGTTGGTTGAAGTAGGCCGATAGACAAAATGAAAATCAAAAGCTTCTATGTATATCATATTTATCAGACAAACACAATCATATTATAAACCGCATTTCTCGGAGATATTTATTTCACGGTTTTAGATTTTATCACATTTTGCATTATGCAGACATTCGCCAAAGGAAATTTTGCTCTGATTGAAAAGCACCAATATTGTATTTTAAAATGATTTTCATAAACAATAATAAATACTTCTTATGCTACTCAAACCTTTAAAAGATATATTTAATATATACGTACATGCAATTTATTTATTATATTCTAATATCGTAGCGAACCACATTTTGTTATTTATTTATATATATTATCCGCCAGTTCACGCTTGAAAGGTCTCAAAATATTTTCAACTAGATTTTTATTCAACGAATCCAGGCATAAATATGCTCTAAATAGTAAAAGAATATTTTTCTTTGCTACACAATGCTCAAAATTAGTATGCTTAATTAAGAAGGCGAGAGAGCAATACACCCACCCTTTTCCCTTTTCTTTTCAACATGATTGTTTTTGTAATCAACATTCTCTGAGTCGTTTCTCTTTTCCTCGTTTCCGTAATGTTGATATGCTGGGTATAATTTTTGGAAGAGCATTCAAGCCAGAATAATAAATGTAAAAAATATTTTCCCACAATGGCCTCAACGATAACTTTATTTGAATATATATTACTATAATTGTTTAAATAAAGAAAATTCGGACCCATTCAGAGGTACTATATTTGTGATTTAAGAAAAAGCTATTTTTACTCAATAAGTCAAAATGTCACATTTAAAATTACTCAGGCATTTATTTCAGTAACTGAAGCACGTGCGTTTTTTTGATAAAGGACTTTATTGAAGGTGCTTCCCTCAAAGATGTTTATGAGACTGGGTTTTGTTCTTTCCTCGCATCGCATAACCCAAGAACCGACAACAATTGGCTGCGATTCGAACGAAAGAGACCTAAGTTCCAAGTTCAAAAATCCTATTATTTCCAGGCAGCCTTGGAAATAAAAAAAACACACCGCATAGACACTTGAAAAAAAAACCCTTCTCCCAGCTACAGAAAAACTACGAGGATTTCTTTTGCGCGCATCACCTTCAGTGGTTTTTTCTTCATCCCAATGCCAATGCCTGGATGTGAGCCATCACGCTGATGCCTCTCATTGTGCTAAAAGCAGAGCTTCCCTCTGGTTCCATCCCTCCTCCTTTATCCGCTCCTCCTCCACTCCTCCTACTCCATTTCCTCCCTTCTCTTCCTATTCGCGCTTTCAGTAAAGAAAACAACGAACCACTGTCTCACTGCGGATATAATGCCTCGATTTATACTCGCACCATTCCGCAATCGTCTCTGCTTCCCCTCCCCCTCCAAACCCTCCCTCCAACCTCTCCCTCTAACCCCTCCCTCCAACCCCTCCCTCCAACTCCTCCTTGCAAACCCTCCCTCCAACCCCTCCCTCCAACCCCTCCCTCCAACCCCTCCCTCCAACCCCTCCCTCCAACCCCCCTCCAACCCCCTCCAACCCCTTCCAACCCCCTCCAACCCCCCTTCAATCCCCCTCCAACCCCCCTCCAATCCCCCCTCCAGCCCTCTCTCCAACCCCCCTCCAATCCCTCCCACTAACCTCTCCCTCCAACCCCTCCCTCCAATCCCTCCCTCAAACCCCTCCCTCAAACCCCTCCCTCCAACCCCTCCCTCCAACCCCCCTCCAACCCCCCTCCAATCCACCCTCCAGCCCTCTCTCCAATCCTCCCTCCAACCCCCCTCCAATCCCCATCCAACCTCCCCTCAAACCTCCCTCCAACTCCTCCTCCAGCCCCTTCTCACATTCCCCCATATCACCCCAATACCTCCCTCTCTGCCTTCCATATTCTCTCCCCTCTACTTCTTCTTACCGAGAAAACAACCTGAAACCTTTTTCTCTTACGACTATTATTACGAAAGGGCGTCTTATTTCGAAGAGGTTTTCTTGGAGTCGCCAAATGACAATAGGACTTCCATAGCATATTGATTCCATTTTTATTTTACATTTTCAAAAATTGTTTTTCTGTTATACAGGCTAAAATACTCATTAAGATCTCCTGTCTAGGAACTTTTGCGTGCGATATATTTCAGTCGACAATTTCGTTATTTGTCACTCGCTTTATTTTGACAGTAAACTTCTGCAATGGTATTTGAAACACTGAGAAAACAAATCGAATAAACTTTTCATGTCTACCAATTGATAGTAATCATTATCCGATTCGAAAAATTATACTACTGGAATAGTTCGGTATTTAAATTCCACCCATCATTTAGTAACTCCTCCTTCATATTCAATTATACCGTTATCAATCCAAATATATTTGTTACTTGCACATAATTAAGTAGAAAATCATCTTTTAGATACCATAATGTGCGAGAGGATGAATTGAGAAAAAATCTTAAAATAGAATTCCATCCTACCGAACGTGGATAAAAAGATACTTTCTTAACTTATGTTTGGTTTTCTTTCACTTGTTATTTTAAGGAAGAAATTAGCAAAATGCTACATATGGAGCATAGCTCTTTATGGTGCAGAGACGTGGACGGTAAGGAGAAAGGAGGAAAAATATTTAGAAAGTTTTGAGATGTGGGTATGGAGAAGAATGATGAAAGTGAAATGGACAGAGAGGAAGAGAAACGAAGAAGTATTAGAAATGGTGGGAGAAGAAAGGACGCTAATAAAAACAATCAGGAAAAGAAAAGCAAATTGGATAGGGCACATATTGAGAAGACAGTGTTTACAAAGGACGATCTTAGAAGGAAAAATTAGTGGAAGAAGAGGAAGAGGGAGAAAAAGAATAGGAATATTAGATAATATAAAGCAGGGATATAATACTTATAGAGGTATAAAAGAGGCTTCTAAGGAGAGAGAGAAATGGAGGCAGCGATTCAGTTAAAACCTGTCTTCGGACAGAAGCATGATGATGATGATGTTATTTTAAGAAATATCATACTTAAACGTATGACATTTTGGGTGATGTAATTAAATCGTGACTAATTGTAAGGCTGAAAAAGGCCCATGTGTTCCGAAGACTTTATCGTCTCGCTTTCTAGCAATCAAATATTAATGGAATGGATTTTAACTACTCTCGTTATAAATGGCATATAAAGTTCTTACGGTATAACAAGAATTACTGTTCTCGCGATACGAAGATACTGTTCTTTTTTGCTCTGCGGTTAATAAAACACAGGGCCAGTAATCCAATGGCCAACTTGGTAATCCCGTCTATTCAGTGCGCATTTGGGTTTTCCTTTCAACTCCCCTCCGAGTGAAAGCCGCGAATTCTGTGTATGAAGACCCCGAACGGTCTGCCCATTAACCCCTCCAGCCCCGTGTTTCCGCAACCGCTTGCGGCAGACCGCCATTTTGCCGAGGCAAATAGCGCTGGATTCCTCTACACTTCCCTTTCCTGCTCCGACGATGCCTCGATTTCAATCTCGACTGACTCACCACAAGGCATTTTAGGTATTCGAGGAAAAGTAGGGGATGGGTTCTCATTCCGAATGCGGGATCTTTATGGCGGAGATGCAGTAAAGAGCAACACCTTCTTTTGAGAAATTCAGGTCGAGAGGTGATTCGGTCTGAGTTTAAGTAGAAGCCTGCAACCGCAATCCCCTCAAGAAAATTTCAAGGTATAGTTAATCTGCTTATATAAAGTGAGTGAAAACTTTCTTCTCGTATAAGAAGGAAATTGACGCGAGAATAATTCCATCCGTTGTCGAAAATAAGATGTTATCACATACGAAGTTCAACAAGTTTCATCTCATCTTTTTATTTGCTTTGCCATTGGTTGGCCAGAGCTTCCGTTTGATTGAAGAAGATTCGCCTTACATTCTCTTGAGCCGTTAAATCAAGTTCTCGTCGCTTTTCGCTCTCATTGGAACTATAATCGCGCCGTCAGGTCGACGACTCAAATATATACCGCAAATTTTCGCTGAAACATACACGTGATAATTTTGCCAACGATTTAGGTGTTGATTTAATGGATTCGCATCTATTCAGTAAATTTTGATTTCTTCTAAATTTTGTAGAAATATAATCGATCTGAAAATTATTAATTATCTATTAGATCTTATCACAGTAAAGATAAATTTTTTATAGATTTTTTTTCTTACTCCTCATTAATCCTAGCAAAATTATACTGTTACATGGGAGAAAGGAGGCTTTGATGAAAAATTGAAAATTTACAGTTAAAGAAGAAAAACAAATTTCATTAACTGTAAATTTACAATTATACTGTATCCAAAAAATTAAAAGAGACTTTTTCTTACTCTTCATTAATCCTAACACAATTACACTGTATACGTGAAATTAAAAGAAAGTCCATATGAACATTTGTGTCAAATAACCTACATTTTGAAAAAATACAGATAGCGTAGATCGAATACTAAGAACGCTTCTCGCCTCAGTAAATGCAACTTCCTGTGAAATTAACCATTGAATGGCAACGCTATCTTTTGGGCACTTATTGATAAAGCTTCGTCAGTTCGAGTCACTTAAACTTGGAATAAGTTAATATCATTAAATACGGTTTTAAAATTATTTTTATTAACGTCAAAAGGTAGTAAATATTAGAATTATATAATTAACAATTAGGGCACAATTTTTTTGGCGCTCGCAACAGATAGGCTTCTTGCAAAGTAGGCAGAGAGTGGAGGTTTTCCTTCTCTTGGCATAATGGCGCAAATTACAGTACTTTCTTGATATTTGTCGCTCGGTCGCTTGATATGTTTCTCTCCTAAGGGTATGCAAATCATAGCTTTCAGATCATTACTCAAGTTTTTCAAACTGAGTCTGCTTTTTTGCCATTGGTACGTCAGCCCCTTATTTAACTCTCGCATAAATTGTAGCAGATAAGAGTGACCGGAGAAAAATAACGTGTTGCTCCTTTGACAGCACATAGACAACTAACTAGAGGAAGCCCTGCTAAGAGAGGGGGGAGCGTGTTTGAACACGAACAGCGTTAGACTTAAGGGTTAAATGTAAGAATGGACCTTATGGTCTAAATTTCGCCCGAATAAAGACGATTATCTATCTATCTATCTTTTGGTATTGTGTGAGTCAGAGTGACTCACGGTACCATTATAGGGTTAAGTTCCCGCCATTTGCAAGATGAGCGAGAGGCCGACACCAGAGACATCTGGGTGAAGAATTTTTTAAACATATACACTCGTACTCCTCCTCCTCACTCCATGGGAAACTTCCTCTCCCCTCCACGCCGTTCCCCACCAGACCTTCCCCTCCACGCCGTTCCCCTCCAGGCCTTCCCCTCCACGCTGTTCCCCTCCTCCGCCACACCCTTCCACCTCCCCAATATCCTTTAAACGTAACCCGTGAAGACAGGGAAGAGACTTCTTCATTCGAGAATAGCCAATTAAATCCGATAAACCGCCTCCTTTCTGGAAAACCCTGCTCTCTGGCGGAAGGAACAAACCCTGGCGACTTGGAATGTATATTTTATTAGATGTTCCGAAGCACGATAAAGAAAGAGGAGCGACGGAAAAGAGGGTGAGGGAGGGGGCGAGGTGGATTTTGGAGGATGGGTGGAGGCGTGGAGTTAATCGCTGGGAAACACTAACGAGCAGCGATCGAAATGGGTTTTACGAGGGAGAGAGAGGCGCCTTCATTTTTTATGCGACGTGAAAAACGTCGGTGATGGTGGTGGTTTGTCTTTTGTTTAGTTGGATTTCTAGGAAAGGCAAGAGAACGGGAGAAGGGGAGGAAGGACTATGGGGAGGAGGAATCGGGCCTGCATTAAATGGAGTGACGGATCCGTCGGTAGGTGCTAGTGTCGCATATCGGCATAATGAGAGTACGAGGAAACGCGTTGCCATCGTTACATCGTTTGAAGAGATCGGCGAGAGATGGAGCTGCGGTCGAGTGAAGTGAAGGAAAAAGGGAAGGATGTGTTCGTTTTGTTTTTAGGAGGAAATTTAGAGGGAGGGAGGAAAGGCAAATGAAGGCAGAAGAGCGTGGTGAAAAAAAGAAGGCGGTAATTGGCGAAGACCGCGCGAGATTTTCTCTCAGCGGAAATAGTTTAAAGAAAGCGGATACAGAAAAAGCTACTCGAGTTTGGGAGAAGGGAAGAGAGAGAGAAGATGAGAGGGAATTGGAGAGGAGGGTGGATAAGATGGAGAAGGGGAGGAGGGAAATGAAGGGGTAAGGGATAAGGGGAGGGGGGAGAAGGAAGGGAATAGGGGGAGTGGGAGGGGAAGGGTCGATGGGGAAGGGGTGAGGGAAGGGGTAGGGGTAGGGGGAGGGAAGGGGTAAGGAAAGTGGGTAGAGGGAGGGAGAGGGAAGGGGGAGGGGAGGGAAAATGGGGAGGGGATAGATAGATATTCGTCTTTATTTTGGCGAGGTTGAGACTAAGCAGTCTCTTCTTCCATCTAATTCTAATCTAATCTACTATATCCTTGGAAAAACCCACTGCAGGAAAACACCCACACAAGAAGGGGAGTGTGAAAACCCTGCGAAACCTACTGATAGCAATATTTATAGATTGAGCGGATCATGAAAGATAACTACTTAAAATGAAATACACAAAGGTAAGGGATAAGGGGAGGGGGAGAGCTAAGGGATAAGGGGAGGGGGAGAGGTAAGGGATAAGGGGAGGGGTCTCGTGAAGGAAAGTGAGATTCCACTTTTTAACGCCTTAGGTAGGGATTTAAGTTTCGGATTACGGAAGAAAGGGAAGAGGCGAATTTTAGGAAAACATTTAGGTCCAGGAAAAGCATTTCACTATGTCGGTGATTCTTTGGTATTTAAAGGAAACTTTGCGGATCAGATAGTAATTTCATTTTTGATATAGTACGAGTTGTTCCAAAATAAATATACCAAAAATAAAGTAGAATAATTTTTTTTATCGTTCGAGATAACATCAACATCCAAAAGAAAATAACTTTTGAAAGGTGGACTGTTTGATATAAGTTTATGATGAAGCGTAAATTAATTTTCTAATAACAGAACTTCTCATCAAGTGATCAAGTGATGCTCTTATATCCATCGAAACGGTTGTGTTGAAAAATGTACGCGAAAAACATTAACAATAGCTAACGATAGAACTAATGTTTTAGTTTATTGATTAACTAAAATTTCCGACTTTTCGGAGGTGATTTTCTTTTGAATTGTGCTCTGATCTCAAACAATAAAATAATTATTCAACTTCGTTTTTAGTGTTCGTTTTGGGACGTCCTGTATTTACATATGAGAGAATGTTAATGGACTGTGCCGTTTCGGTGGTATCAATCGGTAAGTTACGATCTAAGGGTTCATTTAACTTATCTTAATAAAATTACATAGATGTTTGATCCCCAAAATAATATTAACGTGTAACCATACGGTAATTACGGAAATCGTCTCCGTTCATCGTACTACAAACCTACAACTGCCCACTTTGTACGCCAGCGGACACAATTGTCTAGAGCAGTGACGCCCATACTACGGCCCGTAGACAGACGCGGCCCGCGTAGGGTTTTTGTGCGGCTCGCAAAGCTATGGCGAAAAAGCAACTCGAAAAATTTAACATAAATCCATACATTAAAAAAAAATTGACGATAAAACTTTAAATATTGAAATTTTAGTCATGAAAACCTTATTTAGATTTGATTGTCACTTATACGGCACCTCAGAATATATAGAAAACTTCCGATTTAAACTCTAAACCGGCACCCCGAAGAATTGGCATCTTCCAATGCTTCCAAGGGATTCGCAACCACAGATGTGGCCCGCCATTAGAAAAGTTTGGGCACCACTGGTCTAGAGCGCAACTTTTATCGTTTCGTCGTTGTTTTCTGCTTAGTTCGCGCTGCCATTCGATTAAACGGCTACAATTTTTTAATAATGGTCAATTTAGCTTCGAACATATCTGTTTTTGGATAGCAAGTTATCGCGCGCGCGAATGCTTACCTAAATTCTACTTCCCTTCCCCTCCTTTTCCCTCCCCTCTACTCCCTCTCTCTCTCTCTCGGGGTAATACTCATCTGCGCCCCGCGGTCAGTTTTGACCCCTATCGAAACACTCTATCGCGCCCCTGGACTCGCAGTGTGCTACAAAGACTCGCAATCTGAATGGAGTTGGCTGCGATGAGTGTTTGGCCTTCCACTTCTCCATCCAGCTGAGGTATAGGATGCATTTTTGTATAACATTCTACAAGGAAATACGGTGAAATAGTTGGATATATTAAGATGAACGCTACCCAACCCAACAGGAGGGGGAGAATACAGTGAACGTGAGGAGGAACAAAAAAAACTTCACCTAACTTACCCAACCCGGTAGGGAGGAGTAAAATGTTCCTTTATGTTCAAATTTGGACGTGACGAATCGAGTTACGTTTTCCTCAGGTGAAAATGATCAACGTGACAAACAGAAACTCGCCCTTTAAGAAGCGGCTAGACTATTTATCCGGAATTTAGGCTACTTAATGGCCGGGGCGCAGTTGACCGGTGCACAGTAATTCAGTTCGGCGGTCAAAAAACATACTAACTCAGTCCCAGGGTTTTCGGAAGAACATACTAACTCTGTCCCACACACGAAACAAAAGTTTCCTTCCCATTTTTCTCAGACTTAGGATTGTCTGTACTAAAAGTAGCTTTCTCAAAATCCGCGTACACTATACTTGGTGAAAAATTTAACTGGAATTTATAGCATTTGAAGATTAAATATTGAAAAATCTCTACATACTCTTCAGCACTTTTATTAGGAAGCAAGAAAAATACCAAAGGTAAGTGTCATCCATTATGCCGTGGACAGTAAAAAGCTGACAGAAATATTTTAGACACCTTTTAAATGTGCCATCAACGAAATTCGTATCCATGCTAACATTAAAGTTCCAAGTTTGCATTGGTAGAAAAAGCACTTTTTTGACGCTGTCATTCACAAACAAAAATTCTCTTGCCGATTACTTTTTATGTCCATTGAATCTAGTGTCTGTGCGGGGGACTAAGTTAGTATGGGCCTCTAACAACCGCGAAGCTGAGTTAGTATGCGACCTTTTCGAATAACAACATACCGTGACTGAGTTGGTATGCAGCCCAGTTGACGAGTTACCCTTTCGCTCTCCTCCTCCCCTTCCCACCGACCGCGGGCGCGGTTGAGTTGTCTCCCTCTCTCGACCTCACCCGACTTCTAATCCCCGCCGTATGATAGCAGCGCTTGGGTCAGTACCTAACGCTATGCACCAACCGAGTACTCCCGGCCACGCTGCCACCGCCGCTGAACTTTCCCGAACAAAGCCGTTAGTATAGAGTCTGTCGGCGTAATTGAATTTACATCGGATGAAAAGTCAAATCTAATTCAACTTCATTTATTTGCCTCTTGTTTCTTTCTTTTGGATCAAATCGGGTCGCTAAAGATAAGCGACCGCTCGATTTTTCGAAAATGAAACTAACGAAATACGAGACGGCCGAGTGAATGTACCTGCGCATTGAGAAGAACGAACTGTGAATCTTAAAAGTTATCCAGATCGGGGAATTTTACTGTTTCAACAAAAAAGTGAATACTATTTAACCCCCGAGTAGGAGCGCAAACACATATTGGGACTTGGACTCTATATGGCGCTATGTAATCCGCGACAAGTTATCTTGCTTCCGAAAGCTATCCTCTTGGAGAGAGAGAGACGTCCAGTGACCCCTGCGACAAGATCCCTCGAGGAACCAGAGGGCTGCGGGAAGGGAAGAAAGGGGGGAGGATGCGAAGGGGGAACTTGCCCCCCCCCCCCCCCCCCAACGGCAACCCGATCCTAATGCGACTCACCCGAAGGAAAACCTCCCGATAAAACGAGGAGAAGTAAACTTTCTCGCCCCCTCCTATTCTTAGCGACGGCATAGAGCCGCTAACAAATGAAGCGAGACAGAAGAACGGCCTCCTTCTTTCTCCCCCCCCACCCATTGTCTCTAATGACGTGGGTAAGGGAAAGAAGGGGCTGGTGGGGGCGCTTCTCTATGCAGAGAGGAGAGCGCGATTTAGAGTGGAAACGAGGTGCGAGCGTGGGCTGGATTCGGCCGGGATGGAGGAGGGGGAGAAAGGAGGAAGGGAGAAAGGCGTTGGGGGAGAAGATCACGGATTAGGGCGAGTCGGGGGCGAGAGAGTGACTCGCGGCTCGAATGTTTGGGCCCTCGCTGAGGTGAGTGACTTGACGAACGCCGCCCGACGGAGGGCAATTGAAGACATGCGCGCGAAAACTGGCTAACCCACACTATTTGAAATGGAGAGCAAGATGATCCAAACGGAACTTATGATGCCTACTTTCCATTTAATCATTTATTTAATACTTATATTGCCTTCAATAGCTTTAAATAACCGCGGATATGCTGCTCTTTGTGTTCCCAAATTTCATATTTTAGCGTTATAAAATTTGACAAATACATTCGAACGTAATATTAAATTGTTCACGCGTATTTGTGCGGCAAAAATAACGCGTGTATGTATTGGACCATACCGAATCCAACAATAGTCGTTGCTATGGCAACACTCTCGTGATGAGTGATAACAACTGGTAAAACGCCGGTATTTATGCAAAATTCGAAGAAATAGGATCGATAAGCAAAATTCGACGATAGAAATAAGAATCTCCTTTCCTTTCCTCAGAGAATAGTACAAAACTCGCTTCGATATTACGATTCTAGGATGTTTTAATGTACAAGACAAAATTACCCTGCACGATGGATTTGAGATTTCCCATGTAAATGAAATGGGAATGATAGTTCCAACAATCGAGCCCGGAACTTCAATCTTCAAAACAAAAACTATCTTCAGGGGCTCGGCCTAAGTAGCAAGAGATTTTCACCAAGTTTCATGAGCATCGGTCTATTGGCTCAAAAGTTATTAGGAGGGACGTACAGACAGACAGACACAGCAACGAAACCATAAGCCTATTTCCATTCTGGAAAGTATGCTAAAAATGGAGAAAAATTGAGTTAAAGTAAACTTTCAGAAATAATAGCAAGAATTTCAATGACCTTGTTACATTATCAAGAGCTTCCGTGATGTTAGCCCAGTCAGCGATAGTTAGTATACGTAGTGTTCAACATATATAGGGTGATCATTTTAAATGAGAACCCATAGAAAATTTAATAACTTCGAGTAAAAGTGTTAGAGACATGAAACATAGAAGTAACGATCTTTATTCTCTGCATGGTGTCGCCATTTGTCTACAGCCTGCGGTACTACGAATATGCATGCACAGTGCAAGCAATAAACATACATGGCGTTCAATGTAGAGGTGAATGTTTATGGTGGAACTTTACCTCAAATCAGAGTCGTTTAAAACTACTCAGGGTAATTTCTGTCGGCAATTTCGATGTTGTAAGGCACCGACTAAATCTGTGATATGGAAGCTTGTGAAAATGTCCAGGAAGACTGGAAATGTGAAAGTTGTGAGTCGCGTTCACTCTTCGACTGTTCTGACTGAGGATCGTTTAGCACAGGATAGTGAGAGCCACCACGCTTGTCAGATTAGTCGCCGTTAGACTTCTATTTGTGGGGTTTATCAAAGGCAATGCTTACAACAGCAATTCGCGCAATCTGGTTGAATTGAAAACCAACCAAC
The DNA here is from genome assembly GCA_028673005.1 of Tanypteryx hageni. Classification (NCBI taxonomy): domain Eukaryota; kingdom Metazoa; phylum Arthropoda; class Insecta; order Odonata; family Petaluridae; genus Tanypteryx; species Tanypteryx hageni. The sequence goes on from CM054114.1 coordinate 147,438,250, forward strand.
ATATCCCACACCATTTCCAACATCACACCCATCACTCTGCAGGCAATGTCTTCAAACGTGCTTCGTCGTGCTCAGTTATTTATGCAACATGCTGGTGGTCATTTTCAATATTATTTGTGACAATGTAAGTAATGTCAGATAATAAGGGTTTTTACTTCAAAATTTCATGTCTCTAGCAATATTTCACTCAAAGTTATTAAAATTTGCATGAGTTCTCATTTAAAACGATCACTTAGTAGCAACACTTGACAATTTTTTTCGTTTTGGGGGTTAGCCCGTATTTGCGCGCATGCCCTCAATTACAGCACGGTATTCCTCGACGTGAGTTATTTGCCGTGTCGATCTTTGATAAGGGACGGATGCAATATCCAATGCACTAGCGAATTCCTACAGATTTTTCTCCCGAAAAGAATATTTTCAAGCAATAATCTCAGCATTTTAACGTTTCTGCTTATTGCTTAATCATAAAACAAATATCCAAGTAATGGTCACCGCTTCTGTTTATGAAAATAAGGTTCTCAAGTATTATTGGTCTTAAGTTTTTACGATATTTTGTCGGTCATTTTTCAGGAACATTGTTTAATAGCTTTCTGAATATGACTTAATCGTGTCAATATATTTTTTTCGCGTAATGTATTTATTTATCGATCGATCTGAAATTATCATGAGTCCAAAAAAGGTACGAAAAATGTCAGCTTTAAAATTTTGCTAAGCGGCATTTCGGATAAACTAATTATTATAGCTAAAAGAAGCTTTTAGTGAATATAATGACGATTTCTGCTAATAGATTTGCCAGGGAGAATGGCGGCGGAGGGCCTGAGCGTTAGAGTAGCGGGCCTGGGTTCGAATCCTGGCTTGCTTCGCGCCGATTTGCGTGTTGCGAGGAGGACGTTTAGCAATGTGACCTTTTGGCACTTCAGTGTGAATTCGTGAGTGAGTAAGAACTGATCCTCCATATCGGAGGTTGCGCAATGAGTCAGTATTCCATTCACTTAAACATTCATTGCACTTATAATTAACCAATGGGTAACGGCGCATGCTACTAGTGTAATCAGTAAAGTTGAATGATGACGGGTTTGCAAGCAATTTTTTGCGAGAAGCGATAAATTACTGTTCCAACAAAATTAAAGAGGTGATGGAAAATAAAGTACTGCTGAGGTTAGTGGAAACCCATTTTAGGGTACGAGGTCTTTAACCCTTTTTAACGCTCACCTTTCCTGAGAATATTTTTTCATAGATGAAGGGCGGATAAATATTTAACCACTTTATATTAGGATGAATATTAGAGCATTTAGTGGCTAAATATTAATCCGACTATGTATATATATAACTATATAAAGGATTGATGAAAATCTACTTCTATGCAATAGATAATTAAAACATTTTTAAACATTATAAACGACCTAAGAAAATTATCCAATTTAGCTTAAAAAGTATGTCAGAGAAAAATATGGTGGTTAAATATTTAGCCATCAAGCGTTAAAGATTAAAATGACGAAACTGGATATTTGAATCAATATCAGTGTTTACATTAAGACAAAAGAAATTATACACAACAAAATATCTCGAGTCGCAAACAACTGAAAGAGAGTCATCTCTTAGATTCCGTAGTTAACACAAGTGAGTTTAGGATGTAACAAGATGGAAAAGTGTACTCCATAAATGGAATACACAGAGATTTCAAAGGCGTTCTTTATGGAGAATGCGTAAGAAACGGTATCGAAAGATTCTCAAATTTTTATCCCCGAAACTGTAGTCTCGGAGACTACCTTGTATTAAATGTTGATCTCTATCCAAATAAATCTTTTAATCTACACCTCACATATCATATAAGAGAATGGGAGAGAAATATATGGATTTTTAATTGTTGTTTGCTGAGAGAACCGTCTTTGCGATCGATGTAAACAAAATATGCGATGTTTTGCTCGGGATTTTCTCGAATTTTTATCTCCAAAACTATAAATCTTGATTACGTGGCCTCGCGGACTTTCTTGTTGTAAATGTTGTTATCTATCCGAATAAATTTTTTAATCTTTACCTCGCAGATCATATAAGAGCAAGAGAGATAAAGGTTTAATATTTCATTGTTGCTTGATGGATGCTATTTAACGAGATACTAGTATAAGTTTATTAAAATAATTAAGTAAGGTGGAAGTTCTAATTCACGGATTCAGTTGAAAATCACAATTGGGCGATAAATTTTAATAAAGATCACTCATACGTAATTAAATTAAAATCCGTCAAGCGGTTTAGGAGATGAAAGTTACGACGGACGGATGGACGGACGAACGGACGGACGGGCGGACAAGACGTGCCCATAAGGCGTTCCGCTATTACGGCTTCGCTGGTAAAGAACGCCTAAAAATTGTAGTAAAATTTTCACCTGCTAAAATATACTCTAATATCATGTTTTTGCATTTTTAAATGGTATTAGAGTCATTCATTGTCCATAAACCACGATCCCTAATTGTTTGAGTCGAGTTTCCGTTTTCCATGATTCGAGACCTCCGCTGGAGTCCGTTTTTTAGAATAACCCATCTTTTCACCGCGTCATTTTAGGATGCATGTGGCCGTGTTATAAACGACCCCAGTGTCTCTCATCCAGGTCAATCGAACATATCAATACTATTCGTCCAATAAACCGTCTACAAAGATGATTTTCCATAAATTTTAAGTTGAAAATTGAGTGAGAATTACACTCCAAGAATACCAGTGAGGACCAGAGGGAGGAGCGGCGAACACCGAACTTCGGCACGCATCACCACTTTAAAAAAGATCGATAGAATCGAAATTCACCTGCAAGACGCGCAGCCCACTACGGCAATTTACGACTCCTGCTCTCCGAGGGCAGTTGGACAAAAAATATCGATCCATTTAACTAACGTTCCTACAAAGACGTGGTTCGATATGAATTGCCACTTTCGAGACTGTCGATCGACCACATTTTTTCAGTGTGTATCGCCTTTATATCGGAAATGAACTTCCATTCGATGGCAGAAAAAGAAGACAAAGCTTTTGAACGTAAAAATCTATGCGCGCCTTGCGTGTCGCGAGCATCCAATCAAGTTCATCCGATTAAAAATAGGAAGGAATCGTTTGAAATTAAATAATAAATGCAAAGGACAGAGATCGAGTCAGAGGGAACGTGGGAGTCCCGGGTGAGAAAAAACAAAGAAAGAGAAGAGAGAGAGAAAGAGGGAAAAGAGATAGATAGAGAGAGGGAGGAGAGGAAGGGAGAGAGAGACGGAGAAGAAGAAAGGAGAGAGAAATAGAAGTGGGAGACAGAGAGGGTGGACAGGAAGGGAGAGAGAGAGGGAGGGGAGGAAGGGAGAGAGAGACGGAGAAGAAGAAAGGAGAGAGAAATAGAAGTGGAAGACAGAGAGGGTGGACAGGAAGGGAGAGAGAGAGGGAGGGGAGGAAGAGAGAGAGAAATAGAAGTGGAAGACAGAGAGGGTGGTCAGGAAGGGAGAGAGAGAGAGGGAGGGGAGGAAGGGAGAGAGAAATAGAAGTGGAAGACAGAGAGGGTGGACAGGAAGGGAGAGAGAGAGGGAGGGGAGGAAGGGAGAGAGAAATAGAAGTGGAAGACAGAGAGGGTGGTCAGGAAGGGAGAGAGAGAGAGGGAGGGGAGGAAGGGAGAGAGAAATATAAGATTAAGAGAAATGGAAGAGGAAGAGAAAGAGAAGAGGAAGGGGAGAGAGATAGATAGATAGATATACGTCTTTATTAGGGCGAGATTGAGACTAAACAGTCTCCTCTTCCATCTAGCCCATTGTCAGTTACGTACAATTAGATAGTTACAAGTAAAAAAAATAAACTAAAAGGTTACATAAAATGAAGAGCAACATAAAATACAATGAAATGTATAGGAAAGTATAGGATTTAAAAAAAAAGATGGGTAATTGTTGTTGTTGCGGGGAAAAACTAGGGAAGATAATGTACTATTCCCTAGGAAAAACCCCACTGCAGGAAAACACCCACACAAGAAGGGGAGTGTGAAAAACCTGCGAAACCTACTTATAGCAATATCTAAAGATTTAGAGGGTCTTGAAATACATATAGTTAAATACATATCTAATACATGTAGTTAAATACTTAAAAGTAAAGTACACATAAACAGAGCTATACATAAAGCATAAAAAATATATATATAAAAGAATAAAATAAGGTAAGGCATATGAATACACACTAGAGAGAGAAGAGGAAGGGAGAGAGGGAGAAGAGGTGGAGAGAGAGGGAGGAGAGGAAGGGAGAAAGAAAGAGAAGAGGAAGAGTAAGAGAAGAGGAAGGGGAGAGAGAGAGGGAGGAGAGGAAGGGAGAAAGACAGAAAAGAGGAAGGGAGAGGGAGAAGAGGTAGAGAGAGAGAGGAAGGAGAGTAGGGAGAGAAAGAGAAGAGGAAGAGAAAAAGGAGAACAGAAGATGGCTGAGGAGAAGTCGATGTGACTGCCGGAGGATGGCCTTCGAATCTCTACCGACGGTCATCGGGACTCTCTCCGATTTATTGGTAACCGCTTTCTCTATAAGTCTGGCATCTTCTGCTTCAATGGCGTATCCGTCTCGAGTAACTCGCGACGGTTTTGCCCCCCCCCCCCCCCGAACGAACGTCCATCGAGGTAATCCGCCATGTCCATTGGCGTATTTTTCGTGAGGAGCTTTGCTCTCTGAAATTATACTTGCTGCCAATTAGGGCAATCGATTAACGAGCAAATTGCAAACACTAAAAGGGTTAAAGCAAAAATTCTGCGACTTACGGTGAACCCGCCCTCTCTCTTTTAAAAAGTACGCTGTTGTAAACGAAGGAATTATAAAATTGCAATTCGTTAATGCAGATTAAAGAAATGCGCTCAGTAAATAAAAAATACGGAATTGCTTAGATTTTGTAATTATTTCTAAATAAGAATTATTACACTGCCAGTTTCGATGATCCATCTTCATTATTTATATGAAGTTTCTCCAAGTATTGAACTTTAGCAGAAATTTATTTAATTCCATAAGTGTATTTATCAATTTAAAGAGGTTGGTGATGGCTGATAAAAAGTTATGTCCTTTATTATGTAAATCGACTAATTTCACAGAAATTATTCATGATATTAAAATTTCTCTTTTTGGCAATTTAAGCAACATGCAGGGAAATCTGCTATTAACCGGCGATTAGCTCATGTAATTAACTTGATTCTTTTTTATGCGCTCTTTGCACGAAGTGAACGCATATAGGAGAGGTCTTTCCGTCCGTCCGTCCGCATGTTAAAACTCGAAAACCGCTGGATGTATTATGATGAAATTTGGTATTGAATTTCTACTAAAACTTAGCTTTTTTGCGTTTTAAATCGCATTTTATCGGATTGTTGCCATGGAGACGATTATTACCGAAATCGGCTTGAGCATAGACGAGTGAACAAATTTGTTATTTTATTTTCCACTCTACTATCCTTCGGCATTGGACAGTTGATCCAGACATATTAACCTACTATAAACAGTAACATTTATTAAATTCGTTTATTTAAATTTAAAACCTGATAATGCTATATTAATTTGTTTTTCATTTTTTCTCTAACACTGATAAACTATGAATTACAAATGGTATTTATGGTATGAGAATTCCTTGGAATGACTAACACGCACTGAAACATTTCCTGTGAGTATAAGTAAACAATTCGGAACGTCAACATTAGTCCTTGTTTTGACTTATTGTTATGTTCGCAATCGGAAATGTTAAAGATGTAGACTTAGCTCAGCGTCACTTCAAATTGGCAATGTAAATAAACAAATCCGTGGCTAATTATCAATATTTGATGAATATTAGAAAATAATGTGAATTTTATCATAATTTTAATTATCTGATGATTTTAAATCTAGATTAAATTTACTTTCATAAATTAGAAATTTCTTAGGCCTTTTTCTCTAGTCTTTTAGTAATAATTCGAGTGATAATATTGTGGACTTGGAGGAGAATGCTGAAGATAAAATGGACAGATAGGATGAAAAACGATGAAGTGCTACGAAGAATAGGAGAGAAGCGAATGATTATATAGACTATCAGAAAGAGGAAGGCTAACTGGGTTGGACATTACCTGAGGAGAGAGAGTATGATTAAAGACGTGTTAGAAGAAAAACTAGATGGGAAAAGGGAAAGAGATAGGAAAAGGTTTCAGCTGATAGACGATTTAAAAGGGAAAGAGAGTTATCAAGATATAAAGAGGACAGCGGAAAATAGGAGTATATGGAGAACCAGGTTTAACCAAGAATAATCACGGACCTGCCTACGGACAGACTAGCTATGATGATGAATATTTCATGTGAGTCACAATAGCCTTATAACTCTGTAGCCTTTACAATGCCTCAGACTGCTTTTTCAGAGGGATAATTGTTACTTATAGGAAATGCTGAGGCCTTTTCCAACTTCATCCTGCTTATCTTTTAGTTTGTCAAAATACCAATTCTCTTTTTCTCTTTTAGTGCTCCTAATTTGTTTTAGCTTTGTAGCTACATCTAGTACTAGAAAGTTGTGATCTGAATCTACGACTGCATATGCGAATATCTTTTCATTGTTTATGCTATTTCTGAATCTTTGTTTTATTAGCAATTGACCTTGTTGGGTCCAACACTCTTATCCTTTCTTCTTTCAGGTTTTCTAGCTTCGCTGCTTCCCTCATGGTTTTTATCTTACAAGTACCACTGAAAAATGTTTTTCTCAAGTTAGCCCTCACCCAGATATCCGAATGCCGGATTATTTCAACTACAGATTGTATTGCCTATAATGTCAAACTATATAATCAACACTAGAGAATAATTATGTGAGAGTTTCCCTCTTGCTTTCCTCATCGCAGTGCTATAGCCGTACAAATCGTCTCGATCACGCTTTCATCTCTGCTGGAGATAGACCCAGGTAATATCATTTGTTTTCGGCTCTTTGCCATATCTGGAGACAAACTACATTAAAAATGCAAATTTAAAATAGGTACTCGACATCTGACTCAGAGTAAACAAATGCAGAAATTTAACTTTCCTGGAATCGTAGCCGTGCCTCTTTTCAGAGCTTTTGGAACTATTATTTGGGCTTGACATAAGATCGCCAAATCTCGGACAAAATTTAATCTCTTAATTCTACTAGCAAAAGTCGGAAAAAATTGAGACATACGCACACTATAGAATTATTACATCAATATAGATAACACCTCTATCTTACGCGAATTTCATTGCCTGAAGTTAAAACGTTAATAAATGTATCGCACAATGACAACTTTGAAAATTTAAAAACAGCTTTATAATAAAAGAATTCCATTTATATTTCATTTCACCTAATCAACGATAGCTCTGTGATAATAGTAAAATTTGCGAACATACATGCTTGCGCAAACAGTAGGCATCATTCAAATAATTAAAGAGTAGTTTTTGTAAAACTGCCTAATTTTAAAATATTTTCCCGGGTTGCTGTTAATAATAAAGAATATATATTCCTTGAATAGCTCCGACATTAGCCATTAATATATCAAGCGACGGGACCGATAATCTAGCCCTCTTCTTCTCATTATTCCTTGTGAGGATTCCCTCGCCAAATCCGTTTCTTAGGAACCTCTTCCCATTTTCTAAATGTCCTCTCCATCTCTCGCCTTGGGAAAGGGAGGTGTTCCGCAAGGCACAGCTTTTGAATGAGTGGCAAAAGAGATTTATCACACCTGGTCAGACTTTTTAGTCATCCGTCTTTTTTGAATAGATGATAGGGCAGTTAGAGGATATAGGGGAACTTAAATAAGCAGGAAAGGAGAGGGAAGGGGAAAATATACCGAAGCAGGAGACGATGGGGAGAGAGAGAGACAGAGAGAGAGACAGCGAGAGAGAGAGACAGAGAGAGAGACAGAGAGAGAGAGACAGAGAGAGAGACAGAGAGAGAGACAGAGAGAGACAGAGAGACAGAGAGAGACAGAGAGAGACAGAGAGAGACAGAGAGAGAGACAGAAAGAGATAGAGAGAAAGACAGAGAGAGAGAGAGAGTCAGAGAGAGACAGAGAGAAAGACAGAGAGAGAGACAGAGAGAGATAGAGAGAAAGACAGAGAGAGAGAGAGAGTCAGAGAGAGACAGAGAGAAAGACAGAGAGAGAGAGACAGAGAGAGATAGAGAGAAAGACAGAGAGAGAGAGAGAGACAGAGAGAGACAGAGAGAAAGACAGAGAGAGAGAGAGACAGAGAGAGACAGAGAGAAAGACAGAGAGAGAGAGAGACAGAGAGAGATAGAGAGAAAGACAGAGAGAGAGAGAGTCAGAGAGAGACAGAGAGAAAGACAGAGAGAGAGACAGAGAGAGATAGAGAGAAAGACAGAGAGAGAGAGACAGAGAGAGATAGAGAGAAAGACAGAGAGAGAGAGAGAGACAGAGAGAGAGTCAGAGAGAGACAGAGAGAAAGACAGAGAGAGAGAGACAGAGAGAGATAGAGAGAAAGACAGAGAGAGAGAGAGAGACAGAGAGAGACAGAGAGAAAGACAGAGAGAGAGAGACAGAGAGAGACAGAGAGAAAGACAGAGAGAGAGAGAGACAGAGAGAGATAGAGAGAAAGACAGAGAGAGAGTCAGAGAGAGACAGAGAGAAAGACAGAGAGAGAGAGACAGAGAGAGATAGAGAGAAAGACAGAGAGAGAGAGAGACAGAGAGAGATAGAGAGAAAGACAGAGAGAGAGACAGAGAGAGACAGAGAGAAAGACAGAGAGAGAGAGAGACAGAGAGAGATAGAGAGAAAGACAGAGAGAGAGAGTCAGAGAGAGACAGAGAGAAAGACAGATAGAGAGACAGAGAGAGAGAGACAGAGAGAGAGACAGAGACAGAGGGAGAGAGAGCGTAGAAATTCAAAGAGGAAAGGAAATCGTCGATCGAGCAGTGAAGTGAGGACGTTTATTAAAAAAAGTTGTTCTGAGTCGAAAACACCTTTTTAGTATTTCTGTTGACTCTCCTCGTTCAATATCTACTGGATGATCCGTTTAATTTTTCTCCTCTTCTCGCCTTTAGAAAAAACGTATTCGATACCATTATTTTCGATTTATATTTCACTCCTTCCATATTCCTAGCGTGATTTAAATCCGGTGGATAAGCCTATGCGCTCCGCTGTACTTAGGATATGATATGCATTTATGTTAAGCGTCTATCTTTTCATCAATTTTCGTACAACCGACGAAGGAAATAACTCTTCCGTTTAGCGCGGTGGTGGGCAACCTTATCTACCTGGTGGGCCGCATTGATGACAATGAAGCCTTCAGCGAGCCGCATTGGAAATTGTCGATGCTTCGGCGGACTGGATTAAAATTAAATCAGAAGTTACTTAGAGATTCCTACGCACCATAGGAGTGAAAATCAAGTTAAAATTAGGTTTCAGGTTTAGCATTACAATGTTAAGAATCATGATGGAATTCAATCTTAGAAATACCTTTGAGAAAAAATCAAAAACAAATTTAAAATAATATATTTGAAATGGGAAATATTTATTAAGTGGCCTCAATTTAATGCTATGCATTTTAATAGTTTTTGCTAGATATAAAATAACATTTGAAGGATAAATCAAAATAATAACAAAAAAGTTTTGAAGGCTACGAAACACTGGCGATGCGGGCCGCATGACATTGCTAAAAGAGCCGCATCCGGCCCGCGGGTCACAGGTTTGGCACTCCTGGTTTAGCCTAACTGACAGATTTAAATAACAAGCTGGTTTCGAGCCGGGTCGTTTCGAACATCTCCGCCGACGTTTAGGTGACTATCTCTGTCGCCATCTTCAGGGGTCCCGGAGGAGTGCCATGAGAGGTTTGCGGAGGGTTTATATACCCGTCGGCAGAGATCGTCGGAACGACCCGGCTCGTAACCCGAGAACGCTTCTCTTACAACATACGCGGGGAAAGCAGCAAGTCTTTCTTCGCGCTGGTATCCCTCGAGACGGGTCCATAGAAAAAGCGCGCCGTGACGAGTGAAAAGTTCCACTCGCTCAACTCCTGGGATGAACCCATTCTGGCGAATTGCTATCGCTATCACAAAAATGGCATAACCTGGAGTTATTTGCCTTCCTGCTATCGCTTTGTGTTAGAGAGTCAGACGTGAAGACCTCCACCAAAATGGCCGTTAAAAAAACGTATATTGCATCGGATACTGGGGTATTCACTTGTTTCTGTTTTTTTTTAACGCGTTAGTCAAACAACAAAATATTTCTCACATTTTTGATAAATCTTTTATCTCACCCGAGACGTAATATATTTCATTTCTAATTTGCGTCCTAATTTTTCCACGACATATTTGCGAAAGCCTTTTTTCCGAGAGGCTCCTGCGCAGCTGCAGTCTGTTATTCTCATCGATTCTCAAATAATATTTTGGTTCACCATTTCGATTTCGTTTCTTTTAATTAAAATCCATAAAATTTGAGATTGCTCACTTCACGACCAATGGGAATCCTAAACAGTGAAAGCAGTTGAGCGGGATTGCTGTGCTTTGTGCGATTTATGGCGGCAAAGGCTGAATATCAAGAATAAAGCGAAAGATAACCTCACTTTAGAAACACCCTTAATTGCCGCCTAACAGTTTCAAAGTTATTACGGTCTTAATGTTCTGAGCTTCATTCAGTCAAAATGCCTTCGGCAAGACGATGGAGAGACTGTCCCTAGACATTTTTCTCAAATATTAAAATGCCTTTCCGCACAAATAGCGGACCGCCTAAAATTTTTCTGTTCGTACAAACACTTAAAAGTCGACAGTTGAAGAGAAGCAATAAATAAAGAAGAACATTAAGGCGGTCAGTTATGTAGTAATTCTCGTCAAACAAGCAGTGCTCTAGACAGGAAAATGAATTTTATTATTGCCAATTATTACTAAATTACTATGCTGTTGGCATCATGAGGGATGCGTTAGTTATTTTTAGAGTTGCCACGCTAACGAAGTTGATTTGCTCAAATCTTTTCATTTGCAGTCTTTCATCCATCTCCAAACAATCGAATGATCTTATACTCGCCTAAATTTAAACCACTTTCATCTGAAATAAAACGGTTTTTTGACTTTATAAAACACTGATTTTCAAAATGGACAGGTCAAAATTGTTGTCTTTTTTGCGTGTTCAGATTGGAATTAATTAGTTCCTTCTTGATAAATTTGGCTGAATTCAGTCATTCTTTGGAGGCAAACGCTCTTTATACGATATCATCTTTTCGTAGTTACAGCTCTCATTCTTCTTAAGATATTTTGCTAAGCCATGCAAATATTTATATTTATTTCTCTACCTTCAAATCATTCATAGCGCTGTGTGAGATAACAGCTTTCTATTGAAATTGTTCCGCGTTGTCAAGGCCACCGAGAACATCTAACACAACTAATTTTTAGGTTAAAATATAACTGAAATTTTAATTGAATGACCTAATGATTCCAGCATGAAGCTAGAATAAGTAGCGCGTGTTCGCACAATCTCGAATTTGCTGTCATTTATCGTTTTAATTTTTACTTTCTCCATATACGTTGTATATGGGAAAGTATTGTTTTCATGAAAAAAATCGACTTCGAGATTTCAACGGAAATACACGTTTTGACCATTTTCTCGATGATGTTTGTGTGTGTGAATGTGATAGCTTTTTTGTGGGTGCTCACTCAAAAACTATAAATCAGGTCAACACAAAATTTTATATTTAAAATTTTTATAAAATTCAGAAGAACCGATTAGTTTTTGGTAAAAATCGGTGAACCGGAAGTGGGTGTTTACTCTTGTCACATCCGTTATTTTGAAATATTTCCTTTGATATTTGATAAATGTAAAAATGTATTGGAATAAAAGTTGTAGGAAATTTAATTTTCTACAACTTTTGTTTGAAATATTTTCCATATAATGCATTATTTAAGAGATGTCTTATATTTTTAGCTGACACCACCACGCCACCTACCGACGACTATTGTTAACAATTGACGCGTAGTTACGTCTTAGTAACGCTCCTTTTTCTTTTCTTAATTTTTGGAGCTTTGTGGCTATATCTAATATCATAATGCTATGGTTTGAGTTTATTTCTTTTTTTTGTAGTCTAAAATATTCTCGGTTTCTTAAAATATGTATTATTATGTAATCTATTTGGAATTTTTAGAAATATTACAGATATGGAGAAAGTCATGTGGTGGCCACATCAGATTTTTGTTTTTGATTCACTAAAACAGATTATTTGCGCTAAATATGAATTAATTTTATAAAAATGTGAATAAGTTTGAACGAATAACACAAGGGAAAATATATTTTGTTCAAAGATTTATAAGGAGGTATAATTGGTAACGGACCCTTTTCGGAGCTATTTTCGTTTTAAGACTTAAAGGTCAGAAGTTTTTTTTTTACCGGAATTGATCTTTCTCAATGCTTATTGAGATTAAATACGTTGAAGAAAAATGAAACTGGCATCTTAAAGATGATTTCTTTGAAAGCATTCCGAATTTATTATACTCGAAGTAATTAATATTTACCTTGAACTGTAATTTCGTACTTGAAAGTTTCCGTTTATATTTCCGAATGAGCCAAGAAATAAATTGTATCTCTAGTGAATATCTCTACCTTGGTCTCCTTCGTAATTGAATTATTTTTTCATGATTTATTTGAGCACCAATAAGAGCTATGATTTTTGCCTTTAAATAGTATAACAAGAAGAAGCTGCTTCGCAGTGTGTTATTATTTTCGCCATTCTTATTTTCTTTTCTAGTTGGTAAACTATATTGGATATTCCCCTCGACCTCTTTCTTTAATTGTTTACCAAAGTCGTTCTTTTTTGTTTTTAGCGAGACCCAAGAGTACACTTTCCGGGCTCAATCTAATTAATTTTTTACTTAGTTATGTCAATATTTGTAATAATTATGGTACATATATAATTTTCGAAATCGTATTTAATCCCGGCCTTGGTAGACGAGTGGTTTGAGTATCTGACAACGGAGACCAAGGTCGCGGGTTCGAATCCCGCGGAGGGCATGGTCGTCTGTGTTCGTAGTATGTACAGGGTTATAAGTAAGAATGGACCAGATGGTCTAAATATCGCCCTTAAATAAAGTCGATTTATTATTATTATTATCAGTTCAAACTGTTTGTAGTTTCTGTTCATGTCTCTGAGAATTTGAGATACCAAATTTACGTGAGATTTATTCTCGGATATCGCATCGCCTCGAATATTACTTTAAATATAGGAAATGTATCCTTCTCGTTTAAAAGAACGCGCGCTCTGAAAGAAGCTTTCAAAATATTTTGTCCTCGTTGCTTCGTTTAGAATTGCAAATTAATCTGTTTGAACTCTGGAATATATTTACGTAATCATTCGCCTGTTATGAATCAATGCCAACGGCGCCAAATTATTACTTCCGTGTTCCGTAAAATTCATGTTATGATTAACTCTTTTCCGCATAATTGACTCGTAAATGGCAACCCTTTCATTTTCGCCGGAGCAAATAAACGGAAAGGTAGACGAAGGTGTAAGGTTTTCCCGCCGTATATATTTTGACACTTCCTTCCGAGAGAGACTCTTGCAAACGGATCTGCCTATTAGGCCCGCCACGCCCCTCATCAGTCAACCCCCAATGGAGACATTCATCGTGTGCTAATATCCTCCCGCGAACGCGGTTTGCGACGCGAAATTAAATCGATCTCTCCGAAACCTAAAGAAAGCTTTGTCACAGAGTTGACGAATGACGGGTCGCCTTTTAATTAAGACGGGTAAAAAAATCTTCGCTCCATTTCTCTTTCGCAAATATTTTCAACGCAATATACGCCCCGGTATTGGCGTCACTTTCTCCGACGAACGAACCGCCGCGCTGTCCCCAAGACGAGATTTTCCTCCATTTTTCGGCGGTCTCCTTAGAGACGTGTCGCTCCGGAGAGACGAGGCGGTTGTTAGGGTGACGAGGGCGTGGTGAGAGTGCGGTGAGGGCGAGGTGAGGGCGAGGTGAGGGCGAGGTGAGGAAACGGCGGGGCGATTCCGGGGCACACTGCTTCCTCTCGCTTTCGGATGAGTACGGGACACTGATGAGGAATTTAGAAACGGGGGCGGTTATTGCAGGGAGAGGGGGCTGGATGACGAAACGAGGCCGTGCGAAGGACGAAAGAAACGAGGTGGTCACCGGAACGGGCAGAGGGAGGAACAATGGATTCGGAAGGAAGGAGGTGTGGTGTAGGGAGGGTGAGGGTTACACGTCAAAAGGGCGGAAACAAAAAAGGGCGAGCATCAAAAAGATGAAAGTGAAATGGGCGAAAGTAGAAAGTAAAAATATTAAAGGATGGAAAGGTAGTGTAAATTGGTGTGTGGCTGGAATTGCTTGCCATCAAATGATATCCACAACGTATCTCCTATCAAGGAATTGATTCTTTGTGAACAATCGTTGTTTCTCGTAGCAGATATTGTTACCACTAACTGTTTTTCCCCATATATATTTCTCGAGGCCTAGCAATAATCAGGTATTACAATTTAACCCAACCCGGGGGAAGGAAATAGAACGAACCCAACCTGAGGGGAGGAAATAGTACAAATACAACCCCAAACCACCTAATAATTAGTCAAAAATACAACAAGCAAACAAAACCACCAACTTTTCTTCCTTTACTAATATCGTTTTTTACTTTCACCCATTTTCCTTTCGTATTTTTGACGCTCGCCGTCATTGTTTCGCCCTTTTGACGTGATGCAGTGGTGGGGAGGATGGATCACAGCTAGAAGAAGGTATGAAAGAATTCCGGAGGAGCTTTTTGTGGAGCAAGTGTAACGGGAGAGGTCATTGCGGGTCAGGGCGGAAGCGAGGAGACACAAAGAAGCCATAAATTGGGAGACGAGGAAAGGGGCGGGAGTAGCGGGGGAGGGGCGGCATGCGGTCGGAGGAAAGGTGGGGAGAAAATGAGAGGGAGGCGGGAGGAGACGCGCGAGATGGAGGCAGCGGGAATAAGTAATGGTTAATCGCGATGAGACGGGAAAACTTGGTAAATAAGAACGGGATAGCGAGTGAGGGGGAAAGTGGAGGAAGAGCGGCATATGAATTAGGTTTAGGGATTAGGAGAATGGGGAGAAGGAGGGGAGAGGGTGCGGAGAGAGAGAGGAGAGGGGAAGGAAGAGAGATAGGGATTGAAGTGGAGGAAGGAGAGGGGGAGAAGGAAAAGAGGCAGGGGAGGAAGGAGAGATAGGGAGAGAGGGCCGGCATGGAGGGGGAGATAGATAGATGCCTTTATTCGGGCGAAATTTAGACCTTAAGATCCACTCTTGCATTTAACCCTTCGTCAAAGGTATGTTACATTATATTAAAATACATTAATTTACACCAAAAACGATTATGTTAATAAAATACTAATATAGACAGAGGAGGTAGCTAGGTACATTTTCACGAAAACTTCTATGAAAGACAAGGTATTTGTGGAAAAAACATAGGAAGGACCTAGCTTAGCCAACCTACTACAAAACCCATGCTACAAGAAAACACCCACGAAGTGAAGGAGGGTAGGAAAAACCTGCGATAACCATAGATACATCAAAGAACAATATGAACGATACAATCACACAACAAAGTGAAAAATCAAAAATAATATGTCAATATAGCAGGTTAAAAAATATAATATTAATAATAAATAAATAAACGAGAGAAATATTTAAGATAAAATGACAATGAATGTATAAGACACCTATTTATCAATGGGAAAAATAAACAATATATACATAATAAATGTACCCTCAACAGTAACACAAAGAAAAAAGAGTGGATGGAGAGAGTGGAGGAGGGAGGGTGGAGGAGGGAGGGTGGAGGAGGGAGAGAGTGGAGTAGGAAGAATGGAGGAGGGAGATAGTGGAAGAGGGAGAGAGTGGAGGAGGGAGAGAGTGGAGGAGGGAGAGAGTGGAGGAGGGATAGAGTGGAGGAGGGATAGAGTGGAGGAGGCAGATTGTGGAGGAGGGAGAGAGTAGAGGAGGGCAATGCCGTCGTCGGTCGGTAGGGGGCGAGGTGGGAAGGAAACGGAAAGTACGGAAGGGGCGTGGGAGGAGGAGGGTAGATGGTGGGGGCAGGAAAAGAGGGGCAGGGAGATGGGGGCAGGAAGATGGGGGTAGGAAGAGAGGGGCAGGAAGAGAGGGGAGGGAAGAGGGGGGCAGGAAGATGGGGGCAAGAAGAGAGGGGCGGGAAGAGGGGGGCAGGAATAGGAGGGCAGGAAGAGTGGGGCAGGAAGATTGGGACAGGAAGAGGGGTGCAGGAAGAGGGGGTAGGAAGAGGGGGGCAGGAAGAGGGGGGAGGGAAGAAAGGGGCAGGAAGATGGGTGCAGGGAGAGAGGGGCAGGAAGAGGGGGCAGGAATAGGAGGGCAGGAATAGGAGGGCAGGAAGAGTGGGGCAGAAAGAGTGGAGCAGGAAGAGGGGTGCAGGAAGAGGGGGCAGGAAGAGAGGGGGGCGGATGGCGTCTTCAACGAGAAGAAATCGCCGCCCTGTTGCCCTCTCATCCTCATCGCCGTCTCTCAGTTTGCGGGGGTGGCCGTAAGAGGGCGTTGAATAATTGAATGCGCTCTCGGATTCATGGCGTGTGGAGTGCTACTATATAGGCTGCGTTCCGCTGACGAGAAATTCGAGAGCGCACTCGCGAAGAAATTAATCGAGTGGAAAGGTGACGGGAATTTACAATCGGAATAAGTTTTTCGCCAATTAAGGTTTTGCTAGTTTCCGGCGTAATTGCCGTGCTCTGCCCCCCCCCCCCCCACTTTTTGACGCCCTCCTCCTTCTCCCCCCTCTTCTCCCTCCCCCTTTTCTCTCTCTCTCTCTCTCTTCCCCTCCTTGTCTCTCTTTCACTCTCCGCGCAATCTCGAGAGTTCGTTCACTAGGCACTTTTGTGGCAATTATCTTATTCTTAATGCGAGTGATGCAGAATTGGATAGAACCTTTTTGCCTTTTGATAAACACCCGTGTCGTTAGAAGCGTAACGGAGCCATGAGAATACTTTGGATGACTGGTATAAACGCGTTTTCTGATCGCGTTTAAACTTTACGATTAAATGGATCGCACTTTCATGTTTGATGAAATAATTAATTCTATTATAAGTTGTCGGGCATAAAAACTAAGTTTTTCCTAAATAGGTGCTTTAAAATATTTCAGACATATATCGCATCAGAAGGAATGCTTTTAATGGTCATTATCAATTTCATTTCATATATTCGATGTTAGGAAAAGCGAAATATAACTTTGAATCTTCGATCGCTTTACATCTAAAAGCAAAATCGCAATTACTTTACAGCAAAAAGTTCGTTATAACGATAATAAAAAATAAGATTCTTTATACCGGAATAAAATCGACAATTACTTAAAAAACGTTCGTCTGTGCAAAATCCTAGTTATATCTCGTACTCGTTAAGAAGGACTAATATTGAATATTTTTTCGGCATTCGCTTGGCACTCACTCTGGCGTCAGTTAATTATCATTTGAGAATATATTTTTGGGGTTTACCCGATTTTGGCTTTTTTTACCTCCCGATTTGATTTTTTAAAATGCGGGTAAAACCCAAAAATGCTAAACTAGTAATAAAATAGTTAATATTAAACTAGGGGCTTCGAAATTTCGGATACGGTTTTAATATGAAAACGCCTTAAAATTTCAGCTCACGCATACATCTGATATAAATAAGCTTAATTGATTTGGCTGTAATTTATTTAAAATCTCGAGTTTATCACTTAATTATAACTATTTCAAAATGATAGAGTAATAAACAGAAATGGAGACGTAATTAATTCACGTGGACGTTACATATCACGGAGAAGAAGATGGACGAAAAGTTTCTCCAAGACATTAAACTTTATCGTTTGACCATATTATCACAGATATGGAATTTCATTTGCACGACACACGACAAAACATCGATATTCTTAGCTGTTTTTAGGCTGATTGAATAGCGGCAACACTTTCAGACATTGTTGTATTTCACCAGTTTACATGTGTATATTATATAACGTGTACTGGTTAAAAATTTCACTTCTATTAAACCTGATTTAACCCGAATTCTTTAAAAATGTAATCTGCTTTGTTTCCATAAAAAACCCGATTTCGCCAAATTAGTTTTAAAAAATTAAAAACCCGTTAACTATCCCCCAACTGCGATTTTATTTTTAACCCGAAAAATATATTTTCTAGTTGTAATTTTAAGATAGAAAAGTTTCCTATATCTGTAATCGGATAAGCGGATGCAAATCGTAATCGGTCGACGGAGCGGAGCTCACGGCCTCTCATTCCCCGTCCCACTCCTTCGGCCTCGCTGCCTCCGCTCACTACTTCCATCAGCCTCTCCTCCTCCTTCAGCCTCACTACCTCCTTCAGACCCACTACCACCTTCAGCCTCTCTTCCTCATCCTCGCCACCTCCTTCAGCCTCACTATCTCCTCCTCACTACCTCCGTCAGCCTCTATACCTCCGCCTCGTTCGAGATAATAGTAGCCGCGTAGCATCGGCATAGCGCCCGTTGGGGGATCACGCTAGCGCACGGTTGCGTGTGGCGATTATAGAGGTCGAGGAATCGCCACTGATTTTCTTTTTTATATTCCCTGCACCAACACCGCCGTCGTTTTACGAGAAGCATTAAGCGCTTTCCGAGCGCTTCACGAGCGGCTGGTCTTCAAAGTCGTTAAGTGGATCCATTTCGTTGTAGGCCAAAGGTACGGGCGTAGAGTTTGAAAGAGAAAACGAGATATTCAGGGGAAACAAATGCTACCACTATCATATTAGTGTGTTTGGCGAAAAACATTCTCATAAATAAAATTTTCGCGACCGCTACCCATATTATTATTTGAAACCCGTCGAGTTAAATCTTTTTTATAATTGGATTAAATAATTATGGGATGATAACTTATTAACTGAATTAAATTCGTTGGAAAGTTTCCCACTGAAACATCATTTTCTAGCGAGGTTCTCGTATATCGTTTAGCGAGCAAAGAAATAAGCCCAGAAGAATACATTCACTTTTAACGAACATTGTTCATTATGAAACGCGAAGAAGATATTTCTTGCCCCGAGGCAATGCAAGCGGTTGAATTTGTAAATCCCGTTAAAATCTGACTCCTCTATCTTTCGGGTCGTAATCTCCAGAAGGGTTCATTTGCTATAGCTTCACTTAAAAATATTTACAAATCGGCTCTCTCGGCATGGGTCATTAACCAAATTAAGCGTTAATTGCCTCAAAATGCTTCTAATTGGTCAGAAAACTCTAATGCAGGGGGATTAGAGGTTAGCTTTTAACTTTTCTCTGAAACAAAAAGTTTAAAATTTTTATTTTCGCTTTTGATTCTCGAAAACAATCGAAGCAGTTTAAACGTTTAAACAATATTTTTAACATTATCCTTCTCACGTGAACATTTTAAAGGCTTATATACTTCAAATAAAATGTGAAGAGAATGGGGGAATGAGGAACAAAAGCATTCAATACATAGGCAAATAATATGTCTCTAGAAGACGTTTTAGCGATTTCCATTCAAAATAATATATTTTTGCAGCAGATCGGTAATCATAAATAGAGCGTACTTCGATTAA
Source organism: Tanypteryx hageni (assembly GCA_028673005.1). Lineage (NCBI taxonomy): Eukaryota > Metazoa > Arthropoda > Insecta > Odonata > Petaluridae > Tanypteryx > Tanypteryx hageni. The sequence continues at coordinate 147,457,740 of CM054114.1, forward strand.
ATCGAGGAAAAATAAATTGAATTTTTTTTCTGGTCTTACATTGTTATGTCCGATAAAATATGTGATATTTCAATGCGTTCGAAAATTATTTTGGTTCCTTCGCAGGATGTAGTAAATTAAATTGCGTAACAGCGAAAACACTCGATTTTTTACCTTCATTTCGGGAATATGCTTGCCTCGCATAGTCGCGTGTTATATGGAACGCAGTGAGATTTAACTGCAGAAATTCGAACGACGCTTCAAGATAACTACCGGGAGACACGTAACACTTCAGACGCTGGCGTTTTCCCCTTTTCTTCCCTCTCCTCTCCGAGAAACTAGACAAATCGGATCAATTCTCAATGATGACCTCGCCCTTACTACGAGATGCGACGAACAGAAGCGGCCCTTTTCCCGCTCCATTTAAATTGTTCATTTTCCGGAATAAATTAAGCAATCTCGGATCGGCTCCTCCTCCTTCTTACCCCTTTTCTATCTCTCTCTCTCCAGCCGCACTTTCCCACTTCTCCAAACGGTCCGCGCCGCGGGATTTTGTAATCTCCTTCGCCGATGCGCCCTTGTTTCGGATGAGACGCTAATGGAACGCCATATCTTTTCCTCGGAGCCTTACTACAAGTTACAGATGCCAGCTCCGTTAATGGGATTGGATTTCGTCGATGTGATCGTGCGTGCGCGTGTATGTGTGTGCTTGCGTGTGCGTGTGTGTGTGCGCGCGTGCGTGCGTTCGCGAGGTGATAGGACGGGGATGTTGTCGGGACGATAATGCTAGCCAGAATATTTCCACGATGCTGCGAAGCGTCTTTATATTTGTCTCCCTGCCTCTTCCCTCTATCTACCTCTCTGCCCATTTTATTCTCTTCTTATCTCCGTTTCTTTCTCTCCACCCCTCTTCCTCTCTATCTATATCCCTCTCTCTCTCTCTCATTATCTCGCCCTCTCTCACAATATCCATTCGTTCCTCAATTCATGTTTTTCTTCTCTGAAATCATTTCGAATACCTTTCTCAGCATTTTGAGACTGGTCATCGATTTTTAGCCCACTTTCTAGAATGGAAATAAGCTTCTAGTTTTGTCGTTGTGTCTGACTGTCGCCTCCTCTTAATTTTTGAACCGATAAACCGGTTTTCATGACACTCGGTGGAAACCTCCTGCTACTGGGGCAAAGCTCCCGAGGATAGTTTTCGTTGCGAAGATTGAAAGTCCCGGGTTCGATTCCAGGAACTATCATTCCCATTTCATTTATACGGGAAATCTAAAATCCATCGTGCGGGGTTAATTTTCTCTTGCACATTTAAACATCTTAGAATTGTAATATCGGAGCGGGATTTGTATTATTCTCTGAGGAAATGAATGAAAATTCTAATTTTTATCATAGAATTTCTTCGAATTTAGCGTAAATACTGGCATTTTTGCAGTTTTTATCACTCATTACGAGAGTGTTGCCATTGCAACGACTATTGTTGGACTCGGATTCGGTATAGTCTGGTACACACGCGTTATTTTTGTCACGCAATTACGCTTGATCAATTTAGTTTTTCGTTCTAATGTATTTGTAATATTTAATTACGATAAGTTATTAAAATTGAAGAACACAAAGAGCGTTATATCCGCGGTGATTTTAAAGCTATTAAAGGCAACATAAGTATTAAATAAATGATTAAATGCAAAGTAGGCAGCATCACGGGGGTTTCGTTTGGATCATACCTTGTTTGCCTCTGAAATAAATTCGAAACCCTTTCTCAACATTTTGAGACGTTATTTATTTTTATTATTCTCATTTGCAGTTCCGGTTGAATTAGAAGGATTCTATTCATTTGCATGGCGAATTGCGCCTTTGCATTACATGGGAAAAATGCTGAAGTGCGCAACTGCTGATGAATACAAATTGGTAGTAATAGCGTTAATTTGTTGACAATCTGAAGCCACTGCTTGAAGTAAACAGTAGTACTGGTAAACCTTTTTCATAAATAGACGCAATTTTACAGGTATCTGAGATATTACAAAGTTTAACGATGCATTATATTGATAATTGTAGTAATTGTAGGTAAAATGGGTTGGAAAAGGACACATTATGCGGATTTGGAGTTCGCTTTTCAGATTGAACCTTGAATTAACTCCCGTTAATAATTGTTGTTTCAATGAAAGAGATTTACTGAATTTAAATGGTGTCTAGCTATATCATTTAGGATAGTTGAATTCCTTTCAAATCGTAATCTGTCCCTTATCAGTTATTTAATATTGAATTTGTGAAGCTGCACTTTATCGGCCAGTAGCGATCGCTCATAGTGCGAATAAATATTTGATCATGTAATGTCTCTCTCCTCACATGTTTAATTATCGACTCTATTTACACACAGTAGAGAGAGAGAGAGAGAGATATTTACTGCAGTGATAATACATAGGATACAGTTAGTAACGGAAACTAATATTGCAGATATATAGGAAAATAATAAGATGAATATATTTTAATTTATACGATACATAAATTCTTAGGACTTTTATGGAATGTTGCATGGAATCAAATATATGTGTGCATGTGTATAAATGCTATTAGGTACGTATTAGAACGGTAATTCCAATTTCAACAAAACTTTATGGATTTACTCGAAATTACCTCTGTTAAATTATCAGTTAATTTTCTCTTAAGAATGAATTAGCATTAGTATAGGAGAGTTTTCATTATACCTTTCACTGAAACTTTAATAATTGTAGCATGTTTTACTTCCATTTTAAAATTGCTAGAAAAGTTTGGAATTCGAGACTTTAATCCGTTGCATGGAATGGTTGTTTTCTTATAAATACTATATCTTAAAATATAAAATTTTATCATGAAACTGCATTATTCAAATAAACAGAATGAGCAGTTTTATCAACAAGATAACCTCTTGAATTATTGCAAATATTGAGCTTGCTGACTATTCATTGCATAATCGTTTCAATTGATTAATTAAACTATGTACCTGAAAGATGCAATAAATGAATGATTATTTACCAGGTGATACAATTTTCATCTTGCTATAAATTTGTTTATCTTTGGATGGTTTACAAACAATCATTCAGCCTTGAAATAGATTTAGAATTGTATTACTTTAATTAACAAGCAATTTGCGTGTTTATTATTATTTCTATTTAAGATTGTCTCATTCATTATTTTTTCATCATCAGGTATTTTCATTTGCTATAAGAGAAGATAAACAAAGAGATGGAATCAGGACTCGAACATCCTAAAGAAAAATTAAATTATCTGCCTGTGAAATCGGCGAATTTTATTAAGTTTTTAAAATGAAAGGATTTCGTAAAAATTATTTGGGTACAAAATGGTCGGTAATCGTTTGACAATTTACTCTTAATGTCATTATTTTGTGCTCAGTTTTTAGAGAGGATCCTTCTCTAAGGTGGCATATGCCTAAAATATCGTTTATTTACCAGCCAATCCCCTTGGCGAGAACTCTTCTAAATGAAATTTGAAACGCAAAACCATTAAGAAGGAACAAAATAATTAAAATCATGAAATTCTCAGAAGTGGATTAGAATATAAACTGATCATGACGTCACCATAAAAAATACAATAATAATCGTTTAGTGCTATAGCAACATAGAAGTATAGGTAGAAAGGCAAATATAATCGTAGTATGTTAAATTAGGCTTCAGAATTAATTCCCAAATCATCTAATTTTCTTCTTTTAATTCGAGTTGAACGATTGTTAGTGTGTTACAAATTATGGATGCTGAATTCTATTTCGATACCCGAGTCGAATAAAGGAATGTCGTAAAACGGAATTCACTGCAATTTATATTAATCAGTTGCACGTGGAATAAAACATTTTCCTGGTAATTTGAATAAGCGCGAATCCACATTCGTGAGAAGGTTTGCTCCAGGTACCACGGCTTCATTTCATCTTTCAAACTTAAGCATAAAAAATAAATTCGGATATTTTTACGTCAAACTGAGGAAATTTTCTTTCAAAATGTTCTGTCTGCACATAATTATAATATTCGAACAGATTTTGCAGCAGTGAAAAATCTTATCACTAAACATTTTATATGAAAATGGAATTTTATCTCTCTATCCTTGGATTGCATAAAACGAGAAACACTGCGATATTTCGGAGGCGGCGGTTGATTCTTTTTTTAGCGTTTTTTGCAAATTAGCTTATTAGAACTTTATTTTCTTAGTCACAATTTTCTGTTTCAATGGAGAGAAATGACTTACCGCGACAAGGAAAGTTCTTTCCCTTCAGTTTTCCACTCTCAAAACCGTTCGCTTTTAATAAAAAAACCGTCGCTTTCTCCGTCCGAACGCCCCCTTCCCTCCGCCCCTCAAACTCAGCTGTCCACTCGCCCATTTTGCGCCAACGGTCTCCGCTCAGCCAATCGGATTGCGGCCTCTCGTATGCCTTTCCCCTTCCTATTCCCTTCCACGCCTCCCTTTTCTCCAAACTTACAACTCCTTTTCCTTTCTTAAACGCGACATCCGCCCGAGAAAGAAAGAATGGCGTGGATTAAAAAGGGAGGTCAGAGGACGACACTATAAATCTGACTTTGAGCAGAGACGTGAAGCTTTTGTACAATTTTCACCCAAATGAATTTCACTGTGGCAGACCGGAGATATATATCCGGTTATCTTTTTTTCATCACTCTATTAAGAAAGATTATCATTTCGGTTAACAAGTGAATCTCGTTTGCGAGAAAGAGTTATCTCCCTAGAGGTGAGTAAAAGTCACACTGTTTTTCTTTACGCGAAATCATCCCTTTATGAATAACGGAATTTTTCGATCGCAATTTGTCTCCAAATATTGCTTTTTGTAAGTAATCTCCCATATCGGTTAAATTTTGAGATTTTGAATTAAGAAAAAGTAACCATTTCCAATATGTAAATTGTAGATCTAACAATATAAAAGTTTTATCGATCCCTAAAGACGCCATTTTCGAAGTTAACTTTACATATCTATATATCTAATGCTTTTTCATACAATTAAACTTCGCAACCATTGCAAAAAATGCTCAGAGATCCGATTACACTTCTATTTTGAAAATTTCCCTTCTGAAGCCATGCAAAATTTCTCATTTCGCTCTCTTTGTCTTATCCGAAAAAATGTTGACATTTCCTGGGAAAGCCGCGGACTCTAAAAATGCTAACACTTAACTCGAAGTAAAATTCCTCTCTAATCATTATTTTCCCTCTCTCTCTTCCTATCATTCCCTCATCTTCCCTCCTTCTACTCTCTCTCTCTCTCTTCCCCCTTATCATTTACCCTCCCTCTCTAACCTCTCTCATTTCTCCTCCCTCTCTCCTCCCTCTCTCTCCTCCCTCTCTCTCTCCTCCCTCTCTCTACTCCCTCTCTCTCCTCCCTCTCTCTCCTCCCTCTCTCTCCTCCCTCACTCTCCTCCCTCTCTCTCCTCCCTCTCTCTCCTCCCTCTCTCTCCTCTCTCACTCTCCTCCCTCTCTCTCCTCCCTCTCTCTCCTCCCTCTATCTGCTTCCTCTCTTCCCTTTCTCCCTCTCTCCCCTTCCTCCCTCTCTCTCCTCCCATCCTACATTCAATCCGTAATTTGGCGTTCAAGTGTCAGGTGACTCTTGACGAACCTCCGGTTTACTCATTTCATGTCAGCTGGAAAATTTTCACCGGAATGGCTTCCCCAATGTTTCCGAAAAGTGTCCTTCTTCGGCAGCGAGGGAACTCAGTCGGGACAAGGAGTTAGCATATCGCGAGAAGGGGGGAGGTGAAAAGGGAGGAGGAGGAAAGGGGAAAGGGGGGAGGAAAGATCGGGTAGAGAAAATGGAGGATAAACCGAATGCGAACAATAGACTTGAGCGAAGTTATCAAGTGGGCCCCGCGAGGAAAGCTCGATTTCCCATTCTGACGATTCGAGAAAAGTTCGCAGAATGTTTTATTTTCGCCTAATTGGCTTCCTCCGTTTTTTGCTTTGATGAATGACGATCGTAATAGCTGGTGTGGTCGCAATGTTTTGTCACTCATTCTTATGGCAAGTTTCGTAACACAAAACTGAAATCTTTTGTAAAAGAGCTTTTTTCATATTAGTTGATCGCTTCAGCTTTTCGGAATTCAGCTTTCAAATGATCATCTTTAACGACTTAAAACTACTTCTGTAATATTCAAGCACGGAATGGAAACCATTGAGTGTAATTTTATCTGCAGTAGTTACTTGATATCGATGTCGGTACTACATTGAAATAAAAAAAATGTAGCTGAAATTTGTAATCAATGGTATAAAAGCATAACTATAATCTGATGGAATGAAAAGTAAACTTTTTACTAAACTTCTTGAATATAAGTCATTTTAAAATATTTAAATTACGTTGCATTTAATTGAATTTTATCATTTTAAATTGATTCAAAATAAGAAATAAAATTAATATATCCAATCGTAAGCGTGTTTATATACAAAATGTGAGGATCTCAGGAGTTTTTTATTTGGTGATATATGGACTGAAGTCATTCGCTCACAGAGATATGGAACAATGACTTTTGATTCATCATACTAGTTCACCTAAATTTTCACCGAATATACTTTTCCTTAACTCATCATTTATTAACGATTTAAAAACATTTCTGCGGGCGGAGATGGTAAAATTATCCTTCGAAGCAATCGTTGAGTTTTACTATTCATACGATATCTGCGGTGGTTCGAAATATATAGAAAATGCTTAATTAGTTTTAAATTTCGGAACCGCATTGGAATGCGACGACTTCTCTCTTTCTTTCACCTTCAGATAACTACATCAGAAGTCTGAGCAGCTCTCTCTCTCTCTCTCTCCATCTCTCACTCGTCTCGTTTGTGATTTTTAAACCCCAACGGTAGTTTTAAGGATTCTTTCTTAATGAGAGGGATGGATGGAGAGAGAGAGAGAAAGAGAAAAGGAAGATAGAGAGAGAAAGAAAAGAGGACACATAAAGAGGAAGGGAGATAAGAGAGGGAGAGAAAGTGAAAAGGGAGATATGGAGAGGGAGGGAGGAAGAGAGAAAGGGAGATAGAGAGAGAGAGGGAGGAAGAGAGAATGGGAGATAGGGAGAGGGAGGGAGGAAGAAAGAAAGAGATATAGAGAGAGGGAGGGGAAGAGAATGAGAAGAGTGGAGGACGAGGGAAAGGAATTGGAGAGCGAAGCTGTAATTAGTGGAGTGGTGTTAGTGAAGGTCGAAGCGACATCAGCCCGTTTGTGAAAGCGATCGCATCTCTTTTCTCAGCCCTTAACGCCCCTTGCGCTCGTCAATGGCGCGAAAATTATTTTTTGTTGTTTTTACCCATGTTTCTGCTTCCTCATCACTCTTCGCAAAATTATGACACGATCTTCGTTGTTACCATAGGTTTTAGATAAACTTCTCACCTTTTTGCCTTCACAGAACATTTAATTGCGTATGTAAAATAACCAAGTACGAATTAACATACAGCTATAAACGAACTGTTGTTCAGTTTACGATCGACGGAAAGATGGTCCAGTCACTCATTGCCTTTGACATTTGACAAATATTTCGTCATCAATTATATCTTCAGCGTTTCGATACATTTACTGGCCTAAATAATGTAAGAGACGCGAAGGAAAACTGCCTTATACAACTCCGTTTTGGCAATTTAGGAAATTTATTTCATTTAACCTTTCCGCACATTCTTGTTACGCTTTCAAAGGCGTTCGTTAATCTGTGAAATCTAAAATTTCACATCGCATTTTGTGATATATACTAGTGGAATAAGAAAGATCGATGTTTCAACATTTTAAGGATTGCCATCAGTCAGTTGCAAAAATATACTTTTGCTCTTGATCGGACAAAAATACTAAAATCGAAGATAACGAAAATGAGAAAGCCCAACTTATTCATAACGGAATCGCCGAGCAAGGTGAATTGATCACGGAAGTCATCTGTTTGCTATAAAAGTCATAATATTTAATAAATTTCAAAGTGCTAAATTAACATATGGAGCAACAAACAATTAATACGCGTATTACCTCAGTTATTCTAAAGTCTTTCAAATGTATTTATAGACAGTTAATTAGGACGATTTACAGATCACTCACAATTTCAAATTGTCATTTTCTAGGGAAGTTTTAATTTGTATTTAAATTTCAAGTGTAAACCTTAATCATATCATAATATTTTTAATGTCATTTTTGTCACCGTAACAATACAGTATGTTCTATATCTTTTTAAAGTTTTAATTTTATCTTTCATATTATTATTTTATTGTTCTATATTATTATCCTTAGCTATTTTATTGATTCGTCTATAATTAAGCAATATATATTTATATTTAAACTAATAATTATTTTAACGTTATATTATTCTTGTTTTCAATCATCCTATATTGTCGTAACTTAAGAAACGTATGTAATTCGAACAAAGACGGAAGGAATTTATATAATGTGCATTTTCTCAAAATTAAATCTCTTTTTTAGATTTGGAGAGATCACTTCATTCGGAAAACAGATCATTAACATTTGCAAATGTAAAAATAAATAATATTCATGCCGAGGAACTATCGGTAAAATACTTTTTAATCACTCTAGTCCGTGTTGTTGCAGTGCCCGCTCCATTCTCTCCCAGAAAACGTTCCAGATGCTATTCCCTCCACTCCACTCGTCTGAAAGAGTATTAAATCGGCTGCCGTGATTTGATGGAGGCAATAGCGCCTCTCTCTCTCTCTCAAGGCATTCATTGCCTTTAACGTCCACCGTTACAAAGCGTACCAGTTTACTGCATCTCAGACGCTCTCTCGACTGTACCACTCGCATCCGGTCAGCGAGTTACTTCCATGGAAACAATATAAACGAGTGGACCGTTTTAACCGTCCCCGTTTACTGCCGCCACTTAGCCCCACGCTTCCTCAAAGCGACCATTTAAAAACGAGCGCTAACGTATTAAGGGGAAGAATGAGAGAGCGTAAAAAGTGGGGAGGGGGAAGAAGGAAGAAAGGAGACGTAGGTTCAACCACGACTCCAAGTGTTAAAAGATGCAACAAGTGTTGCACGTGTAGGGCTGGCTTTAAGCTTTCTGCTAGAGAAAAGGCGAGGAGGATGAGGAGGGAGAGAGAGAGGGAGGGAGGGAGGGAGGGGGGAGAGAGGGAGGGAGGGGGGAGGGGGAGGGAGAGAGAGCGGATCCTTAAGTTCCAAGGAGGTTTCATCAGTATTTTATAACGAAAGGGTGAATTGGAGTTGCTCGGAAATTGTGTAGAACGGCGTGGTGCTTCCTGTGGAAGGAGATTTGAACGCAGAAAGGTGGTTTAAGTGATTGACCCTTAATCGCACAATCGACGCTCCACTTCCGTTTTTATCGTTGATTCGCTATGAAACCGCCCTTAGCTGAAATTAAATAATTCCATTCGCTTCTGAGTTGCATTAGTTTGTGTTTTCTATCGTATTAACCTTTGAAGTACCAAAACTGACATTAAGTACCAATGGGGGACCATTTTGGTCCACACTTCACTTATATGTTTTCACTACATGTTATAGACGATGAATGAATGAATGAAATAAAACACTTACTAGCTATTTATTACTCACGAAACATTCATTTTATTTCAAAATTACTCAGGCAGACCTCCTGTATATCACTAAAGGCGCATCCCGGGGCTTTGCTGCTCGGCAATTCCAATTGGCAAAACCATAGCAATGTGGACATATATTAATCACAGTTTACCGATACTTGCCGGTAAATATCAAAAGAATGGAGATAGTCTACCCAAGGAAAAGAGTGTTTTATCGGGAAAATTAAAGCCTGCCTCCGTATTCCCTCTTCATTTTCGAAAACTTCATTTTCTAAAAGACTAAGTTCTTATAGGAATTTAACACCACACACGTACTACAATCGTCAGCTTAGTGGTGACGAAAGTACAATTAAAGGCCATGATCGTATGAGAGAGGTGAGAGAAGGGATTCACTATTACGTAAATATCTAAAGTACTCCCTTCTACCTATGAAAGTACCCCAGAGGTACTCGCCTGAAAAATCCTGATCTGAAACAAAAAACTTTTACTTTAAGTTAGTGCACAAATGATATGTCAAGTCAAATCAATATTCTGTGTTATCACTAGATGTTTCGGAAAGAAAAAACCACAAAAAGAAAAAATTATGTTGACAGTTTGAAAATATTGTGACAAGTAAGACCAAGGGGTGGACATTTTGGTCTATGAATATGGGTAAATAAAGAAAAAATCTGAGCATATATATGAGAAAAGATATTTATTTGTAAAATATAACGTACAAAAGTCAGAAAAAAACCCAGTATCTATGACTTCGATATCCCAAAAGAAATTCCTAAACCGATGCTTGGACCAAAATGGTCACCCCTTGGTATTTCAAGGGTTAATGGAATTGGTTCCTTATAAAATGGTTATATGCGTAGGCTTTATCATTATAAGTCAAAACAGTCTTGGCGAATGGAAATGTAAATGCTGCCGAAAGACACTCAACGAATACTAATTAATTGACTGCAGTAAATATAATACTTTTAAAAAAATCAGAGAACTTGCGTTGGAATATTTTTTTGAGGAAACGAATAATATTTTTAATTCCTATAATTTTTTTTTTAACGAAGTAAATTAGTTTCAAAGAAGCAATTCCGCATGAATATATTATTTCGTTTGATGATGACTGCAAGTCTGTCTAAGAATGCCATTTGGATCTATATTCGGTGGCAAAGAGGTGGAGTATATAGGTCACAACGCGAAAAGAGGAGCAGAAAAAGCTGAAGAATTAAAAAGATGCCCGAGGAGATCGAATAATGTCTACGGTCGATAAAAAGACTTTGGCTGGAGCGTACAACTTCTTAAGAGGGCTCGGATTGGCGAGCTTAAAAAAATACCAAGAAAAGGTTTATCCGAGGTGTTTTAACAGTAAATTAAATAATGAGACCGTTGCAAAGAACTGATGAGTTCACTTTTAAGGACAGCAAAATTAATTTGGTCCTACCGCTCCTCTTTTGGACCCTATGGTTCCAGCTTCAAAACTTTTGCAAAAATCGTGGTGAGTGAATAAGTCAACCGGCGTATGCTCACAAGAAAGGTCTTTGCGGATGGTGAAAGGGAGAAGAGAGAGAGATTATTTTATAGAATCCGAATAAGAGCCTCGAGATCCATAACTGCGATGTGAACAATCGGTTAAATAGTTATTTAAAGAAATTTCACAAATTTACCTTTCTCTATTTCCGTATAAAAGGTGGAAATTTCTATATTTGTACAGGTTACGCCTTCCCCTCTTACTAGGCTTGTCCAACAAATCCGGATCACAAAAGATTTGTGAGAAAGCGAATCGTGTTAGAAGAAACGTATGAATCTGGAAGTTAGGCGCAGAGCTTAAGAGTTCACGCCGCTCTCGACCATTGCATTTGAAAGAACGTCTCATTACTCACTCATTGTCAGTTGAGCAGGATTAGCTGGGTCACTTTATATGCGCGAATACCCACAACGCCACTGGTTCCTAGAGTAGGCGGTATCGCTCTTCCAGGGGGCGCCAAGGTTTTTTTGGAGTCGCTGGACATCAAGGGAGCGGCAGGTGAGAGTTAAAGAAACTGTGGTGTGTATCACAGTAATTGGGCATAGAAAGACTATGGAAACCCAAAACTGTTATGTGACTGCGATCATTTTTACCATACTGCAGCAATAAGCAGAGCTGGTTTTAGGCAAGGGGGTCCAGTCCATTATGCTAGCTGTATAAAATACGGTCGCCATTCGCCTCATGAGGCGATTCGACTCTCAGATTGAAGTTGCACTGTTTTTTGCAATAAACATTTTAAATATATATTTCTCACCAATTCAGTTTTTGTAAAGAACAACAAATATGTTTTAGTTTAGTACGTGTTTTTTTTTTAATTTTTGCTATGTAGGGCAATATCTGAAATATATTTTAGAACCATTGTCTTACACGAACGTAAATCGTTTCTTTATGACGAGTTTATGATAACTCTAAGATTTTTTCTAATGGATCGTCGAGATCAGTTTTGCCTTCCGGTGGATTGCGATTAAAAAAGTTAAAAAAAACAATGCTCTAGATTTTATAATATTCGTGAAGTTGAATATATTGAATATCCTCCGTCCATGATTTATGTTTCCAATACGCAAGAATAGGCTTAATCTCACGCACATGTAGTTTTCAGTGGCGGTTCAAGGAAGTCATGGAGAAGGCAAAGAGGAAAAAAATTGGAAGAGAGGATAAAGGAGGAATAAAGGAAAAAGGGGAAGAGAGAGAGAGAAAACAAGTATCAGGAGGGATTTTAAGGGACGCTCCCGCATTCTTCCGATGTATTGGGGTTTGTAGCAGTGTGGCGCAAGGGTCAACTCGGAAAACATTTGATATTGCAATCGGAGGGAAGCGACCTGAAGAAGAAACATAAGAACGACGATGCGTCCATAGAAAACAGTTGCTCTTCAGCAGTATAAAAAAAAAATTTTATGAGACGACATTAAACTTAGTGGTATGGCTGGAAGGTTTTAAAACCTGTTGTGCGCTTGCAAATCATCCGTCATCTCCACCGCATTTCTCCAAACAATTTTTATGAATGGACTCCGATCGAAAGAACGACACGTATGCAAACGTGCTTTTCTGGATTTCGAGTATCGCATATGACATTCCTGGAAGTACACTAACGTCTGGCGACTATCCAAGCAATTTGAGTATGTGAGGAGAATCAATATGGCTTTTAAGATTACGTATGGACTGTGACCGAGTGATTACAACTGGACATAGGTACTTATTTATTATTCTCAATACCATAACGACATCTCGATTCTATTTGAATATAAAATCCTAACCGCATCATGTTGCGAAAGTTGGCCATCTCCACGGACTCGCAAGCTCTCTCAGAAAATTTATCATCGTAAAATTGTTTTATTTTGAATATTTATTTAGGAATTAATGAGTCTATCATCATTATTATGATAAATTACGTTTCCTGCAAATAAGTCCATATAACTTTAACTTTATACGTCGAATAGAAGAAACAGAATTTTTGTTTAGAACTTCTTAAATGAGTCGAGGTCGATGGGAATAAAGACGCGTTCGAACGAGTTCATCGTTCCGTACCTTTTTTCTCGCACCCGCGTCTTCATTTGGTTATTAGTTTACCACGGCCGTTTGCGTGTGTTTTCAGGGCGATCTGAGTGCTTCTGGAAACCTACAGCCTGGGTAGCTGCACACATGGACAATTTCGTCGATGTGAGGAGGCAGATGGCAAAGGACGAGAGCCAGGCGTTTTCAAGTACAATTGTGCGTTTGACGTTGGACGTAACACCGCCATCCGAACTGGAGGAAGCCCAGCTTCAGACGTGTGTTATAATTATACTCGTTCGTCGGGTTAATTTATCCCCGATTTATAAATGCTACTGGCAAAGTTTCGAGTATTTCGAGTGAATTACTCGAGAAATATTGCAGTAGTTGCTTTGAATTTACTTTCCGGGAAACGGGCGGTTAGCTTTACTGGGTAAGTGGTTTCCCTTGGTTTTCCCGAACTGTGGACGATGACTTTGCGAATGGTTTTTTCATAGGATGGCCTTTAGAATGTGATCGGCAAAGTAAACTTTCCTCGATTTTCCTTTATTTTTGCTAATTATACATTACAGTTGAGGATTAATGTTTTTTTTTATGTTACTGTTGGATCGTAAGCATAAACGTATTGTCTGCCAAACATTTATAATGTTGACCAATGAACATAAAACAAAAAACCTCTTTTATACCGATATTTATTGATGCGTTATTTATTTAACCATTGACGGACATAACAACTTTTAATTTTGTTATTTTTCATTCCACTTAATTTTTGCCATTGCTAGATACTCGTTCACCATGAGACAGGGCAAATATGTTTTTAATCAGTTTCAATTTCTCGCTGTGTGTGTGCAAGGGAGACTGAATAATGAAATTAAGTGGCACGTGACATAAGACGCAACACAGAAGAAACGCATCAACTGTTTAAATCAAACAGATTAAATTAATTAAAATTAATTAAATGATTCGCTGATTCCGTGTTACCGGTTGGATCACGTGTCATATTATTTTATCGGGCGGCATTACTTGCGCTCAATGCCTTTAGTTTGTCGACCATTATTTCGATATTACAACTCTGACAACGCTTCTCGCTGAGAACTGAAATGGCTCGAATGCAAAAACAGTAATAGAATATTAAATTTGGTATAATATGACCAACCAAATTTTATTGGATTAAAAATCTACAGCATTATTGCAAATCTGTACCGCTGAGATAGAAGGAAAGATTTACAAGCGTTTAATTATGATTCGTCTTTGACGGAGTTAAAGGGAGATTATCTATGAGGAAAACCGTCTCGATAGGTTTCTTAATTGTGCCGGCATAATAAAACATCTGCTGTGATTAAATGAAGTACTATATAGTGGCACTCGACGATCAAGGTTGAGCGCTTTATCAGGCGTGTACAGATAGGAATCAGGATGTGAGTGGAGAGGTAGGGCAGTTGCTCCGGCAGAGTATGTACCTACATCCTCCGCACTAAGCATTCCTCTGCATACAGTTGAGGCTTATTTCTAACGTGAAAAAAAGTAAAATATTTTGATATTAAGCTACAAAATATTTGTCATACAGATGTGGTCAATGATACTGTTAATAGAAAATGTATGGTGAAATATTATTATGAGCATTCAAAAGACTGTTTTCATTGTCTTATGAAAGAATTTGCTTTTTATTTTGTTATTTCACACGTTTTCCTTTAATTATTTTAACCCGTAATGCAATCAATTGTTCTGTTTTCTGGGAATAATTTTGAAACAGCAAAAAAATTCTGCTATGACCGGGAATCGAAACCGGGTCTTCCACTTGCCGGGCGGATATTCTACCACTGAAATAACGTAGCAGATAATTTTTCCTGGTTCTGATCGCGGGTGTTTTTCTTAGTTGGGTCCGGGCTAGCCAAGCTAGTGTCATCCAGACCCAACGGACTTCCTCCAAGATTCCCAGTCACAGCAGAATTTTTTCGTTTCAAAATTATTCCCAAATTACAGCTTATGCCTATCTGCATAGTATCATGTTATTCCATAAATTTCTAGCTCTGTTTTCTATTCATTCGATAATTTCATTTTTTGAATTGTGAATTATTTTCATTTATACCACATAAAAAAGGATGCTGTAATTGTCCTACGCAAACTGTTTCTTCTTTTTTTGTGATTTATGTATACTATTGCAAATGAATGACCTCTATGTGTACTTCATACAATAGGCATTTAAATTTGTTTTTACTGGTCGTACAAAAATGAAGAAATATGTAAATTTCCTTACATTGTACCGTCATATCAGTCGCCAAAAATCAACTCTAGAACTAACCATGAATCAAAAGACTGTTAAAAAATTCCCAATCAAACTACTTCAGAATTTGAAATGGTTTGCTTCTACGATGAAAACGTTATAGTGAAGCAATTGTCGTGTCATATATAGCGTATGCAAGCTATAACGACTATAAAAGATCATATTATGGGATATATGATGGAAAGTGCAGTTGAGGAAGCTTTTCGGACTAATAATTTGGCATCAATTGCTACAGAGTCCACTGTGTATGTGTATATTACAGCCGTATTACAGAAGAGCAACGGATTATATCTAATCGAAATATCAGTTTGTGCTTCATTTGAAAAAAGTGCTATAAAAAGAATATTTTGTAAAACGCGATAACTCCACCACCTTTGATTTGGTTTTAGCCCACGTTTGGAACGGGTGTGTTGTAAACACAGAGCTACACGTTTCCATGGCATTCTAATCGATCAGCTAGCTTCCCAGAATATCTTATCTGCAAATTCGATAAGGCCGCCTTAGGAAGTGGCTTACCATCGTCAGATGCCAAATATGTCCCAACGAAACGGATAACTGATTTTTCTTTCGATTCCATGAAAACAACGACATATTCCTCGTTTAAAACAAATCGGTTTCAATGAAAAATTATGGAAATATAAGCTCAACTTACTAAGCTGTCGCATTAGATATATTTCTGCCAAAGACAACGAATGCGTCTTTTGTTTGAATTATTATCACTGAATCTCCTACTTGTTGTGTAAGGGATTAATAAATGCTTATGAAGGGGAGCACAGCTTTTTAATTTATTCCTCTCCTTTCTGTGTAGAGAGTCGCCCTGGCCCCACTTTTAATTAGTGCGGCCTATAACTTTATTTAGTGTGAACATTTCTTTTTTAACAAACAAAAATATTCACCACCTTTCGTGATAGATTACATCGAATGCAAACTTTTTCTCATCGTTTTTCTTGTTTCGCAGATATACCTTTATTTGTCCCATTTTCATACTACTAAAAAGATGCTGTATGCAATAACATGAATGTTTTTAATTTCAATAAATACGTATCTGAAATTTTATCGTTATAGCAAAATAATTCAAGAAACGATGATTTTTATTATTTAGTTACGTCGTCTTCATGAAAAATGTTTGAGGGTTTTCTTAGTCACACAAGCTAGTAAATCCATGCTCTTAATTCTAATTATTACGCCATTCGCATTTTTTACTAGTTAAAAAACGTTTTTATTTTTAGGCGTTCGTTATCAACGATGCGGTAGTAGCAGAACGCCTAATGGGCACTTCTCGTCCGTCCGTCTGTCGTAACTTTCATCTCCTAAATTGCTGGACGGATTTGAATTAAATCAAGTGCGAGTGATCCTTACTAACATTTATCTCCCAATTGTGATTTTCAACTGAATCCGTCAATTGGAACTTCCACTTTACATAATTACTTTAATAAACTTATACTCGTATCTCGTTAAATGGCATCCATCAAGCAACAATTAAATACAATAAATTTCTCTCCCCTGCTCTTATATGATCTGTAAAGTATAGATAAAAAAATTATTCGGATAGAGAACAACATTTACTACAAGAAAGTTTGCAAGATAACACAATTTCGAATTTAGTTTCGGAGATAAAAATTCGAGAACATCCCGAGTAAAACATCGCATATTTTGTTTACATCGATCGTTAAGACGGCTCTCTCGGCAAGCAACAATTAAACACGATATTTTTCTCTTCCTATCCCCTATATGATCTGTAAGCTATATATCATTCGGATAGAGGACAACATTTGCCGCAAAACAGTACGCGAGATCTCATAATTACGACTTTAATTTCGGGTATAAAAATTCAAGAATCTTTCGATACCATTTCGTACGTATTTCCTATAAAGAACGTCTTTGAAATCTATGAAATTTATGGAATATACTTTTCCACCTTATTTATTTAATAGAGCAGTGGTGATCGCGGCACCAAAGGCTCGAGAAATGTTTTCAGAAGGATCGCAAAAACGAAATATTTTTTAATAATTTAGTTTTATGAAATGATTAGCATATTCTTGTGCAGATATTTTAAATATTAACATTAATATGGTTAATTATTAACATTAATGTATTAATACAATTAATTATTAGCATTGATATGTTAACGTTTTAAAATTAATATTACATTATATATTTATTGGCAAATAGATGGAGCTAAAAGTCTCTATAAGATCGGCTATCTTAAGAAGGAGTCGCAGACGTATTAAATTTGAGATTCGTTGCGAAAGAACGCAAATGTATTATCTTTGAAGGCCTCGGATGAAATTTATTACGATTTGATTTCCTTGAAAAATATACTTCTTGCAAACCATTGGTAAATTAATCGCTGATCTCAAACTAAAATTACTCCTAGTGATGAAAATGTTTGCTAATAAGTGAAAATGTGTATATTTCCCTTTTCTGTAGTAGCGTTTTCCCTCATTGGGAGCGTATTCCAGTTAAATCTACTACTAAAATAAGTTGACAATGTGATTGGCCAAAGTTGGAATCATCATAATAGCAATTTAAAAAAAAGACACTTCTCTATATCTGCATTGTCATTAATTCTGTCAATTTCCGTTATGATTATTGCTGTCACTCGCTTCACAAACGTCAATCTGTATTCCATAAAAATGAATAAATAAATATTATTTATCTAATTTTTCATGCTCTAATCTGTTCACAGTATCGAGTAGAAAATTTGGAAAACTTAATAAAATTTCACTCTATATTTAATGGTATCCTGAGAAAAAATCATATAGATTTAATATAAAAGTAGTCTAATTAATAGCATTTCATATGATAACTATAATATAAGAACGCGGTCGCCAAAAATTATCCACGACATAAAATGTATACTTGGGAATTTTTCCGCTGTTAAATGGTGACGTAACAAGCTTTCGTCGTAGCGTCAACGACGTTCGGTCGTCACGAGAATGGCCGCTTAAGACATTTCGAAGGCCGTAAGTTACGGGAGAGGGCGCTCGCTTTTCTTGTCATCCTGTCTCTTCGATGGGAGCGCTTATAATACGTAAGTGCGTAACGCAGCCTGATGTCCATCCTCGCGAGAAGGAGCTGCTATATATATATATATATATATATATATATATATATATATATATATATATATATATATATATATATATATATTGGAATCGATGAAGATTGGTGGCGTATAAGCGACGGCACCTTTAGATGAAAACAAACGCATACGTGCTCCATTAACATGGAGGTGAATTGGGAAAACCTTTGGTAGTTATTTTGTAAATTATTTCTCAGTCGAGTCCATAATAATAAGTAAATCATAAAACTCTAGAATTGATCGAGACACACTAAATTTAAATTCTATTTCCTTTGATTCCGCCAAGCATTATCGGTCTGTGCTCAGTAGCTCTACATTTTATCTAGACTTAACAAAGGCTGTTTCACTAACTGTGAAACAAATGTAACTCTTTCAATACTGCGTGACATTTAACACAGAAAATAAAAAACGAATTGTATAGAAATTTGTTACAGATATAAACGTAGAATAGGTAGAATTTAACTTCACCCTCTGTACGATGTTATGATTTCCATTAATACACCTAATCTGTTAATGTATTTAATATAATAAATATAATACGTTTAATTTAATATATTTATGAACTGATTTTTTGTGTTTTTGTTTTTTCGAATCTGGTTTATATCCAGTGGAAATGAATTTCTTAATGCCTGTTATAGAAATAGTTCCGCGGAATTTATTTTTGTTAGTTTATTTTCTTCGGAAATTCCTCCATCGTGGGTGACATGCGTAGGAATGAGACACCATTTTACTGAGCGTTGTGCATGGATCAACACGTAAGATATCCATCCGTGTTGGTCGGCCTTCTCTGCAATTCATGGCTGCGACATCAATTCTTCTTCTTTGTTACTAAGACGTCCAGAAAGTAATCTACCGCATTTTTCTGGTTCTCTTGGAAAAAAATATTCTTCTTCTCGACCTAGGTGATAGAAAAGAATCTTCGGCTCCATTCTGCGCAGAACAACGACGAAAAGGGAACAGAGTTTGAGGCTTTTTTCCTTCTCAACGCAGATACTTCAAAAGTATTGCGGTGCGTTTTGTAAAACACTTTTCTGCAGCGTGTATATATATATATATATATATATATATATATATATACGCTGCATATATATACTTCTATAACATTTCTTTAATTTAGACCAAACTTTATAACCGATAACTCTTCCTCCCTTGAACATCTATATGTACATTTTGCTTTCCTTTCACCTCAACATTTGTATAGATCAATTAAGCAAATTGAACTTATTACATTAAAGCAACACTTTCAATGTCGTTCCAACACACTTTTTATCGCCAAATTCGGTTTTAAAGTCCGGGAACTCATTTTGTTTCTTAGATTTGACTTTAAAATACTCACGTGACAAATAAGACCCACAAAATCAGCCTATGCATGGGATAACGTATGGGTAAGCTAAATTTGAATATAGCATTTTCAAATGCGTTTCCACCGGTTGCATCCCTAGAGCTTGCCATTCCTGCCCACGTTTTTAGTGTTTTTGAGATTCATGACCACATAATATGATGCATTTTCTTCCACTGGATCTTAATTTGAGTGAAATAACTATATTTTAAAAGTGATTCTATCGATTGTTTTATATTATTATTTGATAAAAAAATACAGTCGCCAAATTTGTTGATAAAGGATGCGGGAAAAAATTTATTTATTTGGGCAAAAGATGAGAAGACAAGAAATATTGCATACCATTATGCACTACAATAAAAATTAACATGGTTTTATTACTTGATTTTATTCTTAAATCTTCCTCAATATATATATATATATATATATATATATATATATATATATATATATATATATATATATATATATATATTAACTTAAGGAAAAGAAAATGTAGTGATGAGGGTGGCAACAAGGTGTTGAGGGAAGCCCAGCGGACACTTACCAAGTTGGGGACCAAGTTGGCAGGCTGCTGGGGGCGTCGAAGAGACACGTAACAAGTAATTATATATACATATATATATATATATATTTATAATTACTTGTAATCTAACATACCGCGGACATATCTTTGCGGCTACTCAAGAGATTTAAATCGCTTCTCTCCGTCTGATATCCCTGGAGAAAAAGTGTTTGATTTCGGTATTTCTGTCGTCGAAAGTCAAAGACCCATGTTCTCAATGCTAAGCTTCTTAGGAAAAGAGAAAGCAGATTGTCCCTGCGGGGATCCTCCACGGGGAAAAGGAATTCCGCGAATTTTTCCGCGTAGGCGGTGCGAAGGAAATGAGTCGCGGATTTTTCACGCGGCACGGTTCCCTCGCCAATAAGTCGCTGAAGAAGAGGAAACCGCGAAGAGATGAGAATCGGAGAGAGCGGGAGAGGGAGAGAGAGAGATAGAGAGAGAGACAGTGTGCCGTTAGAGGGTGTACAAATAATGGGTTGGTGCGAAAGAGTGGAAGGGAGTAGTGGAGGGGGAAGGGAGGCGTAAAGGGGGAAGTCAGAAGGTCGTCAGATGGCAAGTTTTACGATTTCGTAAGAGAAATATGAAAGAGGACGTTGCGAATGAGAGATATGAACAAGAGCCTCTCCGAAGGTCTCTCCTGGGAAACGAATGCTTCTCTTAAAAAAAAAGGAGGAAGGGGTGGAAATACGACATAGTGGCGAGAAAACGGTGCTATATTACGTGGCACGAGGAAATATATTTTACCACTGGAGTAATTTACATGAAAATTCTTCCGGTGACGCATGAAAGTATTTTTTCCGGAGTAAATTTTTTTTTTAGATTACAAGATTTTTGAATAATTCGATTGAACTTATATTCCCATCGATTCATTGCTTTTGTAGATTATTCAGCAGGAAGAATAACTACGACATTTTGATGATAGCCTGGAAAGAGAAATTTGTCAACTCTGAAGCATCCATTCCAGAGCCATTTCGTCCATGTGACTGTTAAATAATCGTCTTTGCACCCAACAACCGAGGCATTCCTTAATGTAATTATTGCCCAAGAAAAGAGTTTTCACTTTTTCCGTGCTTCCCCGTGAAAATTTCGATTCCTTGGCGTGTTTGCGCTTTTCAAAAATTTACCATTCTCCATTTCCTTATCGCTGTCGATTGGCTTAAGTTCTTGCTCATTATTTCACCATTTATCTTCCGCTATTGTTCTCTTATAAGTCAAACCGAACAATACAGACCGCTAAACTCCAAAATAATTGAGTAAAATATTAAATTGGCGATGCCAAGAAGGTCAAAATCGAACGATAGCTTTGCTTTGGTAATAAAATTTCATATTTAAAAAATGCAGCTTATGGAATCGAAATTCATAATCGGAAATTTGGCTTTAAAATTAGCTTAATTTGTTTCTAAGAATTACCTCTCCAAACCCTGAATATAGAGCTAGTCAATATCTACAGAAAGGCTATAAACTTTTAATATTTAGTCATACAAATAGAACACAAAAATGTCTAGATTGGTTAGTCTACAGTTCTCAAAACTAATATACGAGAGCAATTTTTGTCTGAAAGATTTTACGGAAAAAAATCTGATATGGCCACCACATGACTTTCTCCATAACTGTATTATTTCTAAAAGATTTGATGTGGTCACCACATAACTTTCTCCATACCTGTAATATGTATAATAATTCCAAATAGGTTAAATGATAATAAATATTTTAAGGAACTTCGAGAAAAATTTAAATACTTTACAAAGAACAAAAATAATCTCAAACTGTAGCCTTCTGATATTGGATATAGCCAGGAAGCTCCAACAATTAAGAAAATAAAAAGGAGTGTAATGTGTTTACAATAGTCGCCGGTAGGTGGTGTGGTGGTGGCAGCTAAAAAATTTAGTTTTAAAAATATCTCTTCAACAATGTATTATATAGGAAATTGTTTCAAACATTGGTTGCATAAAATTAAATTACTTACAACTTTTATTCCAGCATTTTTTACATTTATCAAATATAAAATAACATGACAAGAGTAAACACCCAATTCTGGTTGACCGATTTTTACCAGAAACTAATCAGCACGTCTTCCTTTAACAAAAAGGTCAAATATAAAATGTCACTCTGATCTGATTAATAGTTTTTGAGTTAGAGCACCAGAAAATAAGAATATTGAAATTTGGTAGGAATGTTTGTATCTTATTTCAAAAGCCATTTACGAAAGAAAATCCCAAAAAACCCGGGTTCGACTCCAGTAGATAATTTCTATTTCGCATAAGATTACACGTAAAAATCGATTTTTCGACTTACAGACTTTTACTCTTTTGCAAATTAAAATTAGAAAAAATTGACCTTCGGATCTAGACCGTTCTAAATAAAAATAAACCAAGTTTATTATTCTTATCGTCATATTTTGACTACGATACAAAATCGCTCAAGTTCTACGTTTAAATCACATTTATTTAAAACTTTAATTTAAGCTTTGTAACGATATGTTGCCTTGCCGACCGTGTCATTGTTAAACCTCGAGATTGTATTGTCGCCTTAATCCTTATACTATACTAGTAGTTGGTGCTTGCATTCTGCAAGCATATCATCTCACCATAAAAAACATTCATTTTTCATATTTCATCATTAATTAAAAATATTTTTTTAATTCTAAATATTTCACCTCAGGAGCGATTTTCGTTTTTCCCTTATGTAAAAATAATAGATTAAAACAATCCCAAAACTTTGCAATTTTCAGAATTTTATATTTTCTCCATTATGGGGTACTAATGTTACACATTTCTGCCAAATTTTAAAGTTGTAGTTCTTCTAGAAGTGAAATAATATTTTTCCAATTGTTTAAATTTTAAACATTTTTAACGGCCGCCGCAATATGTTTATAGAGAGATTCAAATGTTTATTTGTGTAAATGTACTACTTTGTACATTACTTGAAAATTTCAGCTTCCTAACTCATCCCGTAATGTCTAAACAGTTATCTATTTTTTTAAACTTTAAGAATTTTTAACTGCCAAACAAATAAAAATATCAAAATTTGTATAATCCCTATTTCGTTTTTTTACGAATTCTACTTATAAAAAAATTTCAACTCCGTAGCACATGCGAAAATACATAAACCTTGAAAATTTGTTTAAACAATTGCGAATTTTTAGCGGCCGAATTGTTGCACTTTTTCATGATTTTCGTTTTTTCTAGTCGGTTTTGCACAAAATCCTACCTATGAAAAAAATTTCAAATCTCCAGCTCATCTGGAAGTGCCTAAACATTAGTATCCTCCTATATCCTCCTCCTCCTCCTCTGTAAGAAACGTCTATATAGAATGATGCGTAATGTATGCGTGCTTTGAATGCTTTAATACTAGAAAGAGAGAAGGAGAGAGACAGAGAGGGAGAGAGAGACAAAATTAAATGTTACATAGATTAAATAATTTTTTGGGCGTATAAGAATTGTATAGGATAATGTATTTCTTCGTCAAACAATTTATAATTGCCCAAAACAATTTTTTCTCTCTGGAACACTCAATTATGTGAATTTTATATTTATTGCTTACTTTTTAGTGTATAAAAGTTGGTTTCATTAATTTTTATTTCAATTTTAACTTAATACTAAATTCACGCATACCCGTCATATTTGACAGGCAATTATTCTAGTCATATTATAATTTTCATACAAAATGGCATATTACTCCTTGTTTGTGGTTTTTACAAACTTTTTTTTGTGATATGAGGCGCGAGTAGCACTGAGGCCACGAAAACATTTAAATCGTTAGCGCGTTCACGTTCGGTTACGTTTGAATAAGTTCTGATCTTATAATACGCATT
This sequence comes from Tanypteryx hageni, assembly GCA_028673005.1. Classification (NCBI taxonomy): domain Eukaryota; kingdom Metazoa; phylum Arthropoda; class Insecta; order Odonata; family Petaluridae; genus Tanypteryx; species Tanypteryx hageni. The sequence goes on from CM054114.1 coordinate 147,481,821, forward strand.
GGATTTGAATTTTTTCATTCTTCGGGCTATCAAACTGATTGGAAGCCATTCATTTTCATTTAAATATCACGCATTTTTAGCATTTGGCCAAAATGTTTTTTCTTGATACAGTCGCGCGTTTATTTGTTCCTTCAATTGATTAATCATCGTGAAAGATTATATTTTTCGAATATTGCAAAATGTAAAAATTAAGAGAATGCAGTATTTTGCTCGAATTCGGATTGTTTTGAAATCAGGAATTGCAATATCATTTCTAAAGGTTATTACACCAAAACTGTTTTTTCGTATTAAATCAGTGGTTGGCAAACTTTTCTGCGCAGCGAGCCGCATTAGTAGTTGCGAATTCCTAGGTGGGCAGCATTGCAAGTTTTCAACGTTTCGGCGGGCCACATTAGACTTTAAATCGGGCATTAACTAGAGATTCTGAAGAATCGTACCAGTGAAAATCATTAACATTTCAATGTCAAGTATTTTATTGTCGTAATTTGAATCTATACTGTATGAATTTGAGTTAAATCTCTTTTTAATCATAGCTTCGCGTGCCGCATATACCGCTCTCGATGGCCGCAGGTTGATCACCACTGTATTAAATAATGGTTTAGATTCTGAAATATTTGGCCGCACGATTCGATAGTGGAAAATTTCTCAAGTATTTACGTATTTTATTTGTAGGTGAAGGAAAGGAGATTGTGCGCGTTTGAAAAATAAGAGTATTAACATATGTATATGTATATGTATATGTATATATATATATATATATATATTTATATATATATATATATATATATATATATATATATATATAAATAATATATATATAGTATATGTGTGTATATAGATATTAGGGTTGCTGCTGCTGTGGGAGCCGGGAAAAAATTGTAGCGACGCCCTCTCTTCACCACTCCGTATCCCTTTCTTTTTCTTTCGTTCTCTCTCTTTTCACTCCGCTCTCTCTCTCCGGAGGCCTCTCTATCTCCCGCCTGCTCCTCCTGCCTCCCTGCGACACCCATTGTGCGGGGTCGACTGCGAAATTGAACCTTCTCCCCGCCTCCTCCCCCCCCCCCTTCCTCGACTGCTATGCGGGCGGAGGCGTGTCAGGGAAACAGATGGAAAGAGTAAAGAAAGGGAGGAAAAATAAACGAAGCTCGATATTTTTTCGAATGGCTTTTTTTTATACGCAGCGCTCCCTTCCCTTCCTCCGCTCCGTCTCTTTCTCTGTAAAGCTCGGCTCGGAGAGATTCGAAGGTCCGGCGCTGGCTTTATCATATTTCGAGGGATGGTTTTCCATGATTTCTGCGATAAAATCGTATTTTTTTCATTATTCTTTCAAAGACGCGACCTGTGACTTTTCGCATAAAGCTTTTTTATGATGGTATGGCACTTAATAGAAAGGAAATTTATTGAGAAAAATTCCTTGAATATCTCGAAACTTTATCATCTAATAAATTTCTTTCATTATTTTTATCTCAATTTTGAATTTATTAATTGTTTATCGATGAATATTTCCTTTAAATTTCTCTCTCCTGCAATACTGTTTCGATTTGCCTAAAATATAAAGCTTCAAACACAGTTCGGCGATGTGTACTAGTCAGTTTCACTATTAGAGCATTGAATGAATCAAATATTTGCGGCTTTCTTTTTCTCCTTACATATTAGCTAACGAAATCGCTCGAGAGAGAGAGAGAGAGATTAGATTAGATTAGATAAGCTCTTTATTTGGCGCGAGATTGAGACTAGGATGTCCAATCTTCCACCTAGCTCCTTGGCATGATACAAATATAATAATACAATCAAGAATTAACAATAATTGTAAAAAGTAATTGTGTGGGAAAAATAACAAAAATACCTACTGCAGGAAAACACCCATATATGTAGAAGGGGTGTGTGAAAATGCTGCGAAACCTACTAAAGCTCAATAAACAAATCATCATATGTTGCACTATCATATACATGATAACCATATATAAATATACAAGCAATAAAAGAGTGTAGGCCAAAAAGAAAAATGGAGGAAAGAAATAGAAAAAATAGTAAAAATAAATGCACTAGAGAATAACACCTACACAGGAAGGGACCTGCGAAATCTACTGAGGTTCTCTGCATAAATATACAGCGGTAAAAGAAATATGAGAGAGAGGGAGGAAAGCGAGATTCAAAAGGATTCCTCCGACCGAAGAGTCACCTCCGAAACAATCAAGTTACGAATAATTTCGCAGATATAAATGATTCATTGTAAAACTGATAAGGAGCGGGGGACTGCCGGCTCCCTTCGGGAGACGCCACTGAATTTTGAGCAGCCGTTATATTATTGCCTTCTACCACCTTTTAAAATTAGCCGCATGAATATTCCCAAAAATCATTTCTTTAAAAGAAACTTTGATTTTTTTTAAAATTCAATTGCAAATGCAGCGCTGCTATTTCATTTTACCGAATTATAGAGATTAAGGAAAGTTATATCATTTGCCTGTTATTGCTGGTAAAGGCTCGTTACTTGAGAGATTGATGCTGCGAGAGCATCGTGGGTAACGAAAATTCCTGTAGGTCATTAAGGTTAAAAAATTCGTGCTCTAGAAAATTATTCGCCGCCTTCGACTGAAAACTAAAGTAGAAGGACGCGAGAAAAATGAGAAGGAATTTTCTTAAGACCTTAAGTCGAAGAATTAAGACCATTCAAATTGTGACTTATTGAAATTCAGAAATCTACGATTTTTTGCATACATAATTTTATATTTCTCGGGAACTTTATATTTAACATGGTTAAGGAAAATGAATAATTATATTTTGGAGAGAAAGTAAAAATGATCTTTGAATATATAATTTAATTTAGAGTTGAAATTCGTATCGTTCCGGGTTCAGATTTGTGGTAGAGGTCGAATGTACTATTTGAAATGGGTGGGTGAAATATTTCGCAGCAATTTGATGGAAACTTTTTCTTGACGCACCAAAAACAATTTCGAAACCAACAGCATATAGTACGTGACATTAGCATGATTTTCTTTTTACCCTTACCGATTCGTTTTTTGCACTTCTTCTCAATTGGTAGTCAGCAGGGGGAGCGCTTTCTGTCTTCTTTCCGCCCAGCCCGCCTTTATCCGTCTCTCGTTCCAAATAAGTTCGTCCGCGAAAAACTCGTCCCTTTTGGTTGCGATCAGCCAGGTTGGATTCGCGGAGAATTCCAAATAAATTAACCGCCAGAAAAAAACATTCCTGCGATTTGTGACCAGTTTTATAATCAATTCGCTATAATACGCGTTAGAGTGTGATCTGAATATTTCCTCTTTCATTAGATGCCGACAGGAAAACACGCATCCTGTTGCAATTGTTTTTTTTTCGTTCAGTGTTCTCTCAACAATCGTTCTCGAGAAGATTGGCATCCGTATCCATGATAAAAAGCGTTCGATCATTTCTCTCTTTTCTCGCAAAACGTATCGATTCCAAAGAGAGTTACGACCCTCAATAGAATTGTTTCTCTCCCAACGATCGGGGTAGAGGAGGAGGGAGCGAAGGGAGAAGGGGAAGAAGGGGGAAGATGGGGAAGAGGGGATCGTAGGAATGGGGAGAGGCAGCAGCGGAAATATCACCTAATATGGTATGGCTCCGTGGCCGAGAGGGCTACTCTCTCCAGGTCGCAGAAGGTCGGACTTTGTCGTTAGAAGCAATCTCTCTCTCATTTGACCTCGCAGCCTCTCAACACCTGCACGTCCTCTCATCGGACCTCTCCTCCACACTGTCGCCCGCACTCTCCACCTCATCACCACCTTCTCTCCCTCCTTCTCTCTCTCCCTCCCTCTCTCTCTCCCTCCCTCTCTTACTCCCTCTTTCCCTCCCTCTCTCCCTCCCTCTCTCCCTCACTCTCTCCCTCCCTCCCTCTCTCCCTCCCTCTCTCCCTCCCTCTCTCCCTCCGTCTCTCTCTTCCTCCATCTCTCCCTCTCTCTCTCTCCCTCCCTCTCTCCCTCCCTCTCTCCCTCCCTCTCTCCCTCCCTCTCTCTCTCCCTCTCTCCCTCCCTCTCTTACTCCCTCTCTCCCTCCCTCTCTCCCTCCCTCTCTCCCTCCCTCTCTTACTCCCTCACTCTCTCCCTCCCTCCCTCTCTCCCTCCCTCTCTCCCTCCGTCTCTCTCTCCCTCCATCTCTCCCTCTCTCTCTCCCTCCCTCTCTCCCTCCCTCTCTCCCTCCCTCTCTCCCTCCCTCTCTCCCTCCCTCTCTCCCTCCCTCCCTCCCTCACTCTCTCCCTCACTCTCTCCCTCCCTCCCTCTCTCCCTCCGTCTCTCTCTCCCTCCATCTCTCCCTCTCTCTCTCCTTCCCTCTCTCCCTCCCTCTCTCCCTTTCCCTCCCTCTCTCCCTCCTTCTCTCCCTCCCTCACTCCCTCCCCCTCTATCTCCCTCTCTATCTCCCTCTCTCCCTCTCTAAATCCCTTACCCTCTTCCCCCCTCCCTCGTATTCCTCTCTCTCCCTCTCTTCCCCTCCCCCTTTCTCTCTCATTCTATCCCTCTCCCCCTTTTCTCTCCACCCTCCCTTTCTCTCTCCCCCTCCCTTTCTCTCTCCCCCTCCCTTTATCTCTCCCTCTCCCTTTCTCTCTCTTCCTCCCTTTCTCTGTTCACCTCCGTTTCTCTCTCCCCCTCCCTCTCCCTTTCTCTCTCCCTTTCCCTCTCTCTCTCTCTCCCTCCCTCTCCCTTTCTCTCTCCCTTTCCCTCTCTCTCTTCCCCTGCTTTTCTCTCTCCCCCTCACTTTCTCTCTTTCCCCTCTCCTCTTCTCCTAACCTTTTCTCTCCATCATAACACACACGATCTCTTACTCTTTCCCTCATATTTTTTCCAATCCCATATACTTGCTTTTTACGATGTATCTCCCTGGAACAGATCACATCTTTCCATATCCTTCTAGAATATTTTCCGCTAAAACGTTCGAATTTTATCGAATGCTATCAACCTATTGCTTTGGTCGTTTTATGTTTCTTTACCGCGAGCTTTTACTGCTGTTAATAATGTCGAATTTCTCTCGCGCTAGCGATGACGACGAGAAAATATTAGTTACGTTGTAGTTTCAGCAAAGATTTGTTTATTCTGCCTTATTTTTATCGAGATGAATCCTTATGAGAATAGGATATCGCTCTGAGAAGTTGGAGTTAAAACGTCCATATTAAATTGCATTCCAAATAAGCGAACAATCGGTTAAAAGAGTTTATAGATGCATTGTATTGATATAACAATAACATAAACATCGCTGCATTTTTCATGAAAAACTTAGAGAAAAGATTTTTGTGAGTGCTCGTGGCAATTAACCTTTTTGCTTTTTTTACCTTTAATTTTCATCGAGTAATGAGGTACTTTGTGGAAATTACTGTGAAAAAATTTTATAATTTTTCCCAATGAAAAAATTAACTCCTTTTCTCGTAAAATGATCAAATTAAAGCTCGAATGTGAGGTTCTAATAACAGCGTTATAAGTTTGAATTGCTTAGTAACATCGCTACAGATAAAAAAAGCGACTTTATAGCTATGAAATCGGAGAGATTAAAATCCTGCTTTTACATTCATACTTTAAAATGTAACCATCATTCTCGATGCATTTCATTATTAGACTTATTTTTTCGTCGCGTTTACGAACCCTACATCCATCAAAAATAATGTCCTATTCTCTTGTCAATGCGACAGCTTTATGGAAACAACGTGTAAGTTAAATGATTTTGAATGAAAGGCGTAGCAATCCCTTTTTCCGCAGAAAAGTTCTTTTTTATTGCGTTTTAGGTATCATATTGTCTCCGGCTTCCCGAGGAATCCCCTCCGCTGCTACTCCAATTCCATCATTCTCAATTTCGCTCTTTTCTGTCACACTTTGTTATCACTTATTTTCTTGTGCCATTAAGCTCGCTTAGCTCTCTGCTATTTTTTCCAATATTGTCAGAAAACCTTATTTTAATCTTTGGAACATGTTACTTCAAGAAAGCAATATTTAATTTCGCAATCTGTCATGGTATTAATTAGTAATTAATATCAGTTAATCCAGGGAATAACATTGGGAAAATCAAAGGCAATATCAAACTATTGAAAATGACCATTCATTTTAATTAATATTTTCTCAATAGAATAGCTATCGGCATCTCTCAAAAAGAAAAACACCATAAGAATTATTACCTTCTCCCCTTTATGCACCACCCCTAACCTTCTCCTCTTCATCCCTCACCCTTAGCCGTATCCCCTGCATCCCCCACTCCTAACCTTCTCCCCTTAATCCCCCACCCCTAACCTTCTCCTCTTCATCCCCCACCCCTAACCTTCTCCTCTTCATCCCCCACCTCTAACCTTCTCCCCTTCACCCCACCCCTAACATTCTCCCCTTCATCACCCACCCCTAACCTTCAGCTCCTCCCCTTATATCTTTTCAAAGTTTTGTTTATATTCTCTACTTCGCTTCGTTTTTCTCCATCTATCCATCTTTCTACAGTTTCCTCTCTTGCGAATTTAGACTCTCGAATCATATTTCTATAGCGAACTACTATTATTTTCACTTCTTTCTCTTTCTTCGCGCCGTTTTTCTATTGAAAATTTCCGCTACGGTATTAAATTTCGTTAAGAGTTTTAATGGTTTCACCACGTGGGGAGCATTTTCAAAGCTCGATTATTTCGCTCGCGTTGTATTGTATATGTTCTCAACTCGGAGACTCACGCGTCTTTGAGCACGCTTCTCATTCGGTGTTTGTCAGTCGACGCCATCATTATCATTTTAATTCCGCCACTCTTTTAATTTCTCTCTTGTACATTTTCCGCACTCTCTTCGGATATTTACAAATCGCTATTACCAAATCCTAAAAGATTTTATTTTTCATTTTCATTCCGAAAAGCATTATTTATTTATTCATTAATTTTTCACATACAGCACACAAAGATCCATTTTACAAACACAAACATCCGTGTCCTAGGCGGGATTTGAACTCCAGACCTAAGTATCCGTTGGCAGATACCCTAACCATCCTTCAACCAAAGCCGACATTATTCGCGCAAACTCAATATCCTCGCAGTCTAATTGTACTTTTTCATTTTTAGGCAATTACCAAATCTTTCTCATTCTTCTCTGTTTTCCACCTCCTTATCCCTCCCACATTTCAGCTCACACTTTTCCCTGCGATCGTTTTTTCCCCCCGCGGCACGCCAGAGGCTCGAAAACCCGCCGCTTCCATCGCTGGCCGTTGGACGAGATTGATCGTCAGACACTGACGTATGCTCGCGAGGATGCGGATGGGCTCTTCAGATCGACTCCTTCCACTCTCTCACGCCATTCGCAGAGTCCTTTGCGAATTCGAGGAAGTGCGAACGAGTTTGTCATGGCCCGCTGATGCATGCACCTAAGTGTCATTTTTCAAAAAAATCTAACGCATGCTTATATTTCCCGCAATTTCTAATGCACAGCCGCTCTACTGAATGCGTTGAATGTCCAACGTGTGTGTGTGTGTGTTTTTTGCTAATCAACCACTTGGATTAATATGGCCATAACTCCATCTACACTGAATACATTCACAAGGGAGGAAGGAAACCCGGTGCCGGCATTAGCCAACTCTTTACGAATAACACAAAGGGGGCCAACTGCTTAACTTCCCTTCCGAAGGACGGAGCGCTGACTTTGCGCGGACTCCTCAAACCACACAAACAGGGGGCCGGGCGACCTCGGAAAAAATCCTACTTTCGCAGAATTCGTGCTCGCTGCCCTTTCGAGCAGTAGGCGAGTAGTAGCCACGAAACAGCATCTTAAAAGGATGTTATCACTCGAAAATTTTAATCTTATATAAGTAGTAATCGTCGAAGTAATCGTTGTTATCGACTTCATGGTGGAAATGCTGTCCCTTTGTCATGTTTTTCTGAGGTTGGAAACCAGTCTCTCTGACTGCCTTGCACCATCCTAACTGATTTTAGACGTCAATAGAGAAAGATATATGCGTACGCGCGCTAATTGGGACCGTGATCGCCGATCAACATAAAATTTCATGTTCACCCTTATAATTTTCTTTGATTAATTTAGTGCTTATTATTAAGAAATACCATTTGTTACTTGTTCTGTGGAAAACCACGGCCTTTGTTTCAAAGCGCTCAATACTTCAGAAATTCTAAGAAATCCGGTCTCTGCTCTGACCAAACGCTATCGTATTTTTCTGGAATCAGATTGTATTATGGTGTTGAATATAAATAAACACGTTTCACACGCATCTGCTAGTTTCAATATATTTTGCAAATAATGTTTTATTTCAATTGGCCTTAAGTTTCACGGAAAGAGTACGAAATATTTTTTTGGGATTATAATATATGTCAAAATTCCTTGCAGATATAAGCAGAAAATGTTTTTTATATTAAAAGACGGCTATATCAATATAACTCTAACTTTAAAAATCGTGTATAGTGAGTTGTAACCGTTACCACCTGCTCATCAATTATGTGCTTACTATTTATTTTTTTACTGCCAAGCGCATTATTCCGTAGAATCGAACTCTTTCCTTGTCGATTCAGTTGATTTATTTCGTTTTTCTCGTTTCATTCGTCTAATGTTGCTAGCGTCGTCCTTTGGTTAAAACAGCTGCGTTCGCGACCGCCATCACCTAATTCCGCACTTGATCTATGATTCGCTTGCCCGCCTATTTTTTGCGGCTGCCAAGAAGAATTTGATACGTCACAGATGACGAGAACAGCAGTGGTCGTATGGGTCGGCAATTTCAAGCGGAGCGAGTTCTAAGAATGACATGATTGATCGAGCGAACATTATTCGATATTTTCGTTAAGCTGCCTTGGAGATATTTGGTTAGCCATGCATTCGCTCATTTGTAGTTTCGTTAGGATAAAGTAAGATTATATTTTTTCTCCCAATTTTTAACGAGAACTACTACCATACCAAATGGAATTAATGAACAGTGTTGAATTACCTTTAAAATATAATGTTATTTCCTTATTAATAATTTTGAACAGGATTTATCTTTCGTTATATTCAAACTATCATGGTCTTTATTTCAATTATAATATTTCTAAAAAATTATAAAGCGAACATATTATTTCAGCATTGCTGACTGCGTTGCGATATATCTACTGAATATTAAAATAAAATAATGAGCCCTTTCTTCAAAAAGGATTTGTTTAGAAATGATACACGATTCATAGATAAGACAGTCATATAAATCATCACGAAATTTTAATTTTAATTAGAATTCAAAATTAATTTCAGGCAAAGAATTCTTTGTCACAAAAAGTAGTACAAGTTTGGTATTTATGCATGTAAAAGAGACGAAAATAAAATTTAAAGGCAGTAACAAAAATGTACCGCCTATGATATTATTTTAGTTTTCCTAAGAAGAAAGGGATCGTACCTTACTTCTTGTATTAATCAAATTTAATTAAAAGAAACTCACAATGCTCAACCATCTATTTTCCAGTAATACCTTTAAAAAATAGTTAACCTCTCACAATATTAACTTTGTTTCTGCAACAATTACTTTTAGCTCGTAGTTTTGAGACATTTTGAAACGAGGCCATAATATCACTGTAAAAATTAAGTATTTCTGCGAAAAACAACTTTGGTTCAAAAAGTTAGATTTATTTCGTGATAACTTTCAATATTTCTGACTGCCGATTGGCGATCTTTCTTCTGAATTTGGGCTGTTCAGTCATACCTCTGCTTTAATTTCAGAATTCAAACGAGTTTGCCTTCCTCAGGATGACCAATTCGGTATTTACCGCCCTATGGAGTGACTTTGGCTGCCTCAGGCAAAGGGGACAACTCGCCCTCTAAGAGGGACCTCACAATCTATTCCTCTTCACTCTCTCTCTCTCTCTCTCACTCTTTCTCTCTCACTCTTTCTCTCTCACTCTCTCCCTCACTCTCTCTCTCACTCTCCTTCTCACTCTCTCTCTCTCACCCTTATTCTCTCTCACTCTCCATCTCACTCACTCTCTCTGTCTTTTTCAGTCTCTCTCTCACTCCCTCTATCACTATCTCTCTCTCTTTCTCTCTCACTCTCTCTCTCTCACTCTCTCTCACACTCTCCCTCACTCTCTCTCACTCTCCTCACTCTCTCTCTCACTCTCTCCCTCATTCTCTCTCACTCTCCTTTTCACTCTTTCTCTCACTCTCTCTGTCTCTTTCTATCTCTCTCTCACTCTCTCTCACTCTCCTTCTCACTCTCTCCCTCACTCTCTCACACTCTCCTTCTCACTCTCTCTCTCACTCTCTCTCTCAGTCTCTCTGTTGAACAAATCTTTCTATCGAAGGTTATCTTATTGCGAATATCTCTGTATGTGATCGCATGAGATTGCCTTTGGTTTCGCCGTAACTTTCGCGTCTGTTGCGACGACAGCGCGTCCACCACTCTGGATCGAAATTATAATTACCGCAAATGCCAAGGGGAACCGAGCGACTTCTTCCATCTGCATCAATCTAAGCCAAAGAATCTATTCACGAAAAACTCGATCGAATTTTATTTAATAATATAGTATATTATAATGTATTGTTTTTATTTATTAAATATATTTTCAATGTTTTTACCGATATAATATTCTGCACTATTGGATGAATTTATGAAAATTAACTGCGTTTTAATGAAAATGAATCAAATTAGAATCATTTTAAAAGCCTTTATTTAGAAAACTCATTACTTCCAGTAGGTTTTCTTAAGATCAGATGGAGTACAAAAGCAATAAAATGCACGAACAATCGAAAGAGCAATTATTTTTCCGACACTTTATATATATATATATATATCCTTCCTCATTTTCTCTCTAAACTCCTCAGTACCCTCATGCAGTTTCCATTTCTCGCTTGGAATTTTATTCCCTCTCTGGTAGGAGCTGGCAGCGGAAGGAGAACTCAATTCTACGCTCGATTTAACCGCTTTATATCTGCCTCCGCCCTTTTGATTTGTCTCCTTCTCCCCTCCTCCTACAGCTGGCGGACGTCGCTTTGGCGATATCTTTAACAATCCGCTCGTCCTCCATTTTCGCCCTTCTTAACTTTCGAACGATTTTCTCGGTCCCCATCCCGCTCTCCCCCATCCCTATTGCCCTCCGCCTGCCCCTCCTGCCCCTCCCCTCTCTCTTTCCCTCCCCCCTCTCTCTTTCCCTCCCTCCTCTTCTCCTACCCTCCTCTTTCCCCTCCTGCCCTCCCACATCCCTATTGCCCTCACCCTGTACCTCCCCCCTCTACTCCTTCCCTCCTCATTCCCCTCCTGCTCTCCCCATCCCTAATGACCGTCCCCCTTCCCCTCCTGTCCCTTCCCTCTCTCTTTCCCTCCCCCTCTCTCTTTCCCTCCTTCCTCTTCTCCTACCCTCCTTCTTCCCTTCCTACCCTCTCACATCCCTATTGCCCTCACCCTGTACCTCCCCCCTCTACTCCTTCCCTCCTCATTCCCCTCCTGCTCTCCCCATCCCTAATGACCGTCCCCCTTCCCCTCCTGTCCCTTCCCTCTCTCTTTCCCTCCCCCTCTCTCTTTCCCTCCTTCCTCTTCTCCTACCCTCCTTCTTCCCTTCCTACCCTCTCACATCCCTATTGCCCTCACCCTGTCCCTCCCCCTCTCCTCCTACCCTCTACCTTCACCTCCTGCCCTTCCCCATCCCTATTGCCATCCCCCATCCCTTATGTCCTCCCCCAGCCCCTCCCCCCTCTCTTTTCATCCCCCTCTCTCTTTACCTCTCTCCCCTTCTCCTACCCTCCTCCTTCCCCTCCTCCTTCCCCTCCTACCCTCTTCCTTCCCCTCCTACCCTCCTCCTACCCCTCCTGCTCTCCCACATCCCTATCGCCCTCACACTCTCCCTCCTCTCTCTCTCTTTCCCTCCCGCTCTCTCTTCCCCTCCCTCCTCTTCTCCTACCCTCCTCCTTCCCCTACCACCCTCCTACATCCCTATTGCCCTCACACTGTCCCTCCTCCCTCTCTCTTATCCTCCCCCCCTCTCCTCCTACCCTCCTTCTCAAATCTACTCTACTTTTTCCATTCCCCTTTATATGCGTTATTTGCACCAAGTGAACGTATGTTTCAACTCGGGAACCGCAGGACGTATTATGATGAAATTTGGTATTGGGGTGCTATATTAAATTTTGTCGGCCGATTTCAATTTTTCTTAAAATCAAACTATAATTACGAACACTTTATAATTAGTTTGCAAACCTCTCTCTGTTTTAAGTCGGCATCCGCAGGAATTATTTTAATGAAATTTGGTAATGGTGATAAAAATGTAAAAGGAGGAACCTTATAACCGTAAAAATAAAAGTAAATAATAAGTGCACAAACTTCCTTAAACCGTTGTGCATTTGTGTACTTCTTTTTTAATTTTTATTTTTATGGTTATGAGGAGGTTTCTCCTTTTACATTTTTTATTGTAATTAACCATAGGGCTCCAAAATTTAATTTTGGTATTGGGGACTTTTACTATAATTGGTCGAACGATTCCAATTTTTGTTATAATCGGACGATAACCACGATCACCACCACCTACATGTAGTGTACAACGTACCTGTTTCAATCCGGGAACCGCAGGACGTATTTTGATGAAATTGGGTATTGGGGAGTTTTTTTAAAGCTTTTCGATCTCAAAGAACGCATTTGGAAACTCTGTGTACTCTGACGTGGAGTACACCTTTCCATGCCTGTCTTTCGTGCATGTATCTCTCGCTGCAGATTCCTCCTATTTGTGCCGCATGTTCTTTTATTGCCTCTCATTACCCGCCGTTACTTATATTTTCTTATCCTAGACACCGAGGGGGTGATAGATAATTTCCTCTCTTTATATTTATTAAGCTTCTGTAATAACTACACTGCTTTTCACCTGATTCCTCAGCAAATAAATCGTGATTATAATTATCGTCAACTTTTCCTATTTTAGTTTCTATCAATATAAAATTTTCACGTTTTATCTGAAACTCCATCGATGGAATAGTAATCTTCGTTTCTGTTGCGCCGTTTAGTTTAATATACGCGTTTAAGTGATCATTAATAAACATATTTTAGCCACTAACACCATCAAATGGTGATTATTGTGTCTCCTGGAATTTTTCCACTCCATATAGTCTTCAAGTGCATTTCTTTGTGGTTCGCTTCGTCTCTCTTGCTCGCTGGAATGTTTTTACGACACTCTGCTTCTTATTTGTTCGTTTGAGACCCATGCCATTGTTAGACTAAAAAGTGGGATATAGCACAATTGGTTAAAATACAAATGAATCTATTTGGAACAACTTAGAAGTAAACAAGCCTTTGGCTCTAATAGAAGTTACAACTGGCCGATTCCAGTTTTCCGTTGTGTAAGCCATTAAAAAAGTAGCTTTGCAACACTATAAATAAGTTAAATTGTGATATAATAAGGGCGGAAATTTTTTGGAGCAGCTGCATTCTCAATCATAAAGGCGTATTAGTTTCCAAACGAATGAAGACTGATGAGAAAATTAACGAGATTCGAAGGAACCAAAAAAGTGACATCTGGTGGGATTTTCTCGTGATCTACGTTACATTTATCCTGCATCCTCGATGCGCTTAGTTTCAGGTAAAAGAGGAAAAAACTAGCCGTAGCAAACTTTGCAAACTGATGTTTTTTCATGCATACATTTTTTCCGCCGTCTATGCTTACCGTAAGCAACGTAAAGATCTAATGAGAATTTATATACATTGTGTGCGTTCGAAACTGCAATAAGGGTGAAATCATCTAATTTTTTGCTGGCACGTGATTGCCACATTATTGTCCATTACGTTTTGAATAAACATTTTTAGAAAATATTAATTCATGACAATTCATCAAGTTAAGCTATATGGATTTTCAATAGTGCTGGGGATTTATATATTTATTTTTGCTCAGCTAAAGTATTATCCTAGAATGTGCCATTGTTGCCTCGGTCTGTTATTTAAATAAAATATCACCTTCCTAAAAATATTAAACGAAGTTATTTAACTGCATTGCTATGGAATATATTTCTTTATGAAAATTACCTTGTAAACATTTTACAGGTAGAGTTTACCAACATAACAAGCTGTGGGGCAGATTAAGGATCCTTTGAATTGTGCAAAACATAATTACCATTAAATCAATTGGTAGTTGTAATTGGCATTGAAAATCAATATTTCAATTACATTTGTCGGTTAATACATATCTGATATAAATGACCAGAACCTACAAAACAAGGAGCCAGAGTTTATCATCAAAAAAGTCGGGTACATTTCACGGGTCGCTGCTGCCCGTGTGATTCATTAATCGCGGAAAAAATGTTAGGTTTTCAATTAAATTATTTTAGAAGACGGTTGAGCGAATTTTATTGCCGTACCTTGAATATTTCTTTGCAATAAAGGACTTTTTTTTATGCAAGCATTTAAAATGGGCATCGCGACAATTCGCCGCATCGATAAATTTTCGTTCGTTTCGTTTTAATAAATATACTTCGTTCCGTGAAATTAAAAAATATATTTCTGGGGAGATATTATGATACCAAAAACATCGCATTTTTATCACTTCCGTTTATATATCAACTTTTCCAAAATTCATTGCATGGAAATTACTCACGAGGAAAGCCGTGACAAGAAACAACGAAATATAATCAATTTAGCCTCAAATTCATGAGATACAACGGGCGTGTGCGTGAATCGAATTTTCGCAGGTTTTCACGTTTGTGTGCGTTGTGCCCCCGAGCACAAAACCAGAGGATCAATTTCTATAGATTTCGTATCTTTTAAGGGTTTGCATAAAAATATTTATGGTTATAAAAATGACTATTTATCACGAAATTTATTTCCTTATTTAAGGCGTCATACTATTCGTGCTTTAAAATTTTTTGGATAGCGATGTTTACCCCGTCATCGACATTATCGCCGCGTTTACGGACGAAATTTGAAGGACTCCCCACGCCAATGGGCCATCGCTTCTTTTCGCCATCGATTCGGGCTGTAGAAATAAGCTCACATATAACGCTGCGAAAACGCAAACCGCTGCTTTGATCCAAAGTACACTTCTTAAAAGAGAGGTGGCGCGGTCGTCGAAATTTGGCAAATAGGATTAGGGAGAGTGAAGGGGGGGAGAGGGGGAGGGGGGAGGGGGCGGAAGGGGCGCCTTAATCCCAGGACATCGCACAGAATTTATGTTCCCCACAGGAAGCAAAAAAACTGAATTTTTTCGTCACCATAAAATATAAATTTAAAATTTTTGCACTTTTTCCTGATCAGATTACAAAGCTTAAGGCATCCTTTTGTTCGAGAAAGTGTAATCAGCGTATTCATGTGGTAAATGTTTGCTAATATCCTCTTAAATATTTAAATATCATTAGCAAATCGCGTGAATATTTAGTATTCCCCTCAATTTAAAGCTAAAAGCATTTCACCGTAAACACTTGCGTGCGCTCGTGTGTGCGTGCGTATGTGGGCATGCCAAAATAGAAATCGCATAAAATCGTTCTTACCTTTCATCCTGTGAGTAAATATCTGTCTGTCGGCATCCAAATGGTGAACTCTTGTTTATAATAGAATAAGAGGACCAATTTTGCTCTCGGACTCTAGTGCCTTCTTTTCCCTATCGCAGAGAATTCTTCCTGGCCTCTACTTTATTCCAGCATCTTATGAAACTTTCTCGTTTCGAAAAGTCAAAGGGATAATAATAATGACATTGCCAGAAAAAGACTTGAATTTTCCCTAGCAAGTGCTCATCCAGACGAGGCTTTCGATGGCTGCGCGACGATGCCTTTTCTCCGCGAGGCAAACGCTGCCAACGGGGATAGAGGTCTCCGCTTCGTGCACTCGTAAAATATTCTAGAAGCAGTGGTTTCAAACTCCACCATGACGCTCTATATCTTATTATCATGCTTACGTCGATGACAATATCAGAACTTGTTTCCTTCCCCTCCCCTTAACCCCCTTCCTCCCTCCCCCTTTAACCCTTTACTTCCTCCCCATTTATTTATCTATATTTCATGTTTATGTTACTTAAATGTCTGTATATGTATAATTATGACGGTATACAGCAAATCTGTATTTAGGATCTTTCCTACTGTACTTACCGTTTCCCATATCGTGTTGTAGTCTTCCATTGTGATATATACACTATGTAGGATTATCGCGGGTTTTCACACCCCCATTCTCAGTGGATGTTTTCCTTCGTGGGTTTTACTAGGAAAAAGAAGCCTGTTCTCGCCTAGGTATTCCCCACAAACTTAAATCTGTCTTCACTTATCTTTTTATTATATTTTGTATATTTTATATACTGTTTATTGTAATACTTTTATTTTTAATATTCATGATATTGACGAAGGGTTAAATGTAAGAATGGAACTTATGGTAAACATTTCGCCCTAATAAAGACGATTATGTATCTTACCCCCCTCCCCCTCCCCCTCACCTTAACCTCTCTCCCCCTCCCACACCCATAACTCCATTTGGGCGTACATACATGGATGCGAGTAAAAGGGTCTCACGCGGTATAAGGGACTTCACAACTCTCGCGCGCGTGGATCCGAGAGATGGAGTGCACCAGGACTTCCCCGCATCGTTTTTGGTGGTGATCCTTGGTCGCCGTCTCTACCCATCCAGTCGTTGATATTCTAGCAGGTGGTCCTCCTCTCCGCGTCTTTCTTCCTAATTGGTTTCGAAATTAGAATGAGTCACTCGCTGTGAGCGAGTGAATGAATATTCGATCGAAGCGTACCCTCTGAAAAATGCGCATCTGGAAAGACGTTGTCCTTTCGAATTTCATTCTATGCTCGATAAAAATGTGGCGACTGTTTACCGCAGCCGTGGTTTCGATGGAAAAAGGAGGCCACTCGCCAGAATAACGATATTCATATTTTTTCCCAATATCCGCATCGCTCACCGTCATCGTTCTAAGCGAAAAGTCCTGTCGCATGCAAATGGCCTTATTAATATTCGATGTCATCGGATCGCCTAATCCTATTCCGCTCCGTCGAAAATGGAATGGCATCTCGTGCGCGCCGCGTGTGTGCGAGTGCATTTAATTGCGGTATAATACACAAGGTTAGACAGGGATTTTACATCCGCATAACAGAGGCTCGATTCGGGAATACTCCGAATCATATTGCGGGAAAATAAAGTTATCCCCGTCAATCGCGGCGCGTTCCATTTTACCTCCATCTTTGATAAGTCTACAGTAAAACGGAATATTTTAAATCTCCTTTCCGAAAGATTTTCCCGGGAATTGGCGATAAAATCTCCGGAAGAACGCAAAAATATATATTTTGTTAGATTTAAATTGAAATGAATGCCGAAGTATCGAATCAAAACTGGTAGATGAGGCGCACATTGGCGAATTCCATGGAAGAGAGCGATAGAAATGAAATTTCATAGATTCACAGTTCATTCGCAAACATAATGAACGATTGCAACTAGTTATTGCCGCCTTAACAAATAAAAGGTGAAACGTCCCTTACGATGAAGGATCGTATTGAACTCGAGTTTCGATGGGCACGTTGGACATTTTGCAGGAATAACGCAGTAGTCGCCTGGATCATTGACTGTCGATGCCAACTATTATGTTGCTTGTTCGAAGGGACTCGCTCTTCGTTATTCATCTAGCTCAGCGTTTCTCAACCTTTTTCCATGAAGTATCCTTTTTTTTAAGTTGAAGTACCCCAGGACAATTTCACAGGTACAGATGACTCCCGCTTAACGCGGAAGAGGCGCTCCTGACAACTCCGCGTTAAGCAACGGTGCTATAACCCTTAAGCGCCCAAGGATAAATAATTTTACAATGGTATTTTTGAATCCACATTCAATGCAAAAGCATATTATCACCGAACTTTATAGTAATTTATTAGAGAAACAATAAAATTACATGGTAAACTATATGACAAAAAGCGTAATTTATAATTAAAGCACATAAAATCTTTCCTGAGAAACGTATGGGAATCTATAAACCTCTGTATCAAGAAAAGAGTCCAGGGTCGACTGTTTATTACGTAAAATTTGTCAGTAACATTCGAATAGTTCGTCGCAGCCCCGCTTCAATTAAATTTGAATGACAATTGACGAATGAAAGTAGATGAGCAAGAGATGTTTGCACTTGCCTAATTAAAAAAACCCATATTGGTTTAAATATAAAATGATTGAATTATTTCTTCTTTATTCCTATTCATAATTTTATCGCAGGGAATTGAAATGAAATGCAATTAACGCATTTTATCCCCATGGTCATAATAATGCACGGAAATCCTAATCATCGTTAAATCTCCATTAAGCTGCCCACAAAACAATTTTCCTTTACTCAGAAATTTATATACATAACTAGCATAATTGCCAGTAAAATATGACAGGTATGTGCCGATTATGCATTGAAATTAAGGCACTTTCCATTCTTCCTCCCTTTCTCTCTGCCTTCCTCCCATTCTTTTCCCTCCCTCTCCTCCTATTCTCTCTCTCCCTCGTATATTTCCTCTAGTCCTTCTTTCCATTCTCCATCCCTCTCTCCCTCTTATTCTCCTCCATTTCTCCCTCACATTCTTCTCATTCTCCACTCAAAAATGTAGCTATCTCTCTCAGTGATATACGTAGATACAAATCCTACATAAAAAAGAATATTAATTTCTTAAACATTACGCTAGACAACTTTAGCTTGCCAAAATTATTTTAACTCTCTGGAACATACTAAAATATGAATTATACACTTTTTTAATTTTCATTTTACATAAAATATTGTTTCGTTGAATTAAAATTTATAAATATTATTCGGAGTAAATGCAATATATTCCCTCTCAAAGTAGCACCAAAAATGAACATTTATTTCTTAAATTACCATGTCAACCCTAAATAAAAAATTCTGATTAGCTCATTTTATAAATGTCTGCCAAATTTCCATTTTCTACCCACATCCTTGATCGAGTTATTCTGGTTTTAATAACATTACACTCAGACCAACGTACGGACAACACAGCCTTTTGTTATTATTTTTGTGATTCTTCTAAACCTCTCTTTCTTTCTCTATTTCTCAAACCGTCCTCAAGTCCTCAATTCTTCTACCTAACTCCCGTAACCTGTCGCCCAGTGCTCCACTCTATACATTTTTTACACGATCGGTTTGTTTATTAAAACGTCCAGCAGTTCCTCAGATTTTCATACTGTTTTTATTTCAATAATATTGAATTTAGCTCGTTATTACGATTTTTAATCTTTTTGAATAGTATTTCAGCTTTTTTGGTATTCCTTCTCGTAAATAATGCAACGAATGTATTGATTGCTATGAAAATCATTTCCCTCTCCTTCTGTCTTTCTCTCCTTCTCGTATTAAAAGCCTTCAATGCGCGCTTAAACTTATATGAGTTGAGATAACAATAGAATTTCGAGGTTAAACAATGTTATTGGTTGGCATGGCAACATCCCGATAAAATTGCAAGATTTCCACAAAATATGTGAATTAAACGTTTAAAATGAGGAATTTATAACTGTAGGAAAAAAAGATGAACAGAATAAAAAACTTTATAATTATTTCTTTAAACGGTTTAGATCTAAAGGTCGTGAATCTATTTTTTCTAATTTTAATCTCAAAGAGAAAAAAGCGAGCTCGTCAAAATGCCGATTTTTACGTGTTATCTTATGGGGAATGCAAATCATCCCCTGGAGCCCAACCCTGGACGTTTTTCGTAAATGTTTCTTCGTCACAGGAATTTCATATCTAAATAGGTTATCTGTGCCGAATTTCAAGTTTATATCTGCATATTTGATTGAGTTATTTGCGTTTTAAGAGCGTGGCATGGACCAACCAACGGACCAACAGGCCAACATAGCCTGTTATTATAAGGGGAGGATTGTTTTGTTTTAATAAACAAAATTAGAATTAGTCATATTATTTCGTTATTAGGTAAAACTTCCGTCGTCGTGTTGGCGTACCCCAGAAATTCTCTCACGTACCCTCGAGGGTACGCGTACCCCACGTTGAGAAACACTGATCTAGCTCAGTGGTTCTCACCCTGGGGGTACACAATTTCTTTCAGGGGGTACAGAGTGACAAGGGTGCTGAAAGCGCCAACAGTGCGTCGATGCAGACCGGAGGAAATTTTTTGGAGAGAAGGGGAATGCAAAAAAATTAGCTTAAAATGGGTGTGCGTAGAGTATGGCTAAATCAGATTTTTGAAATGGCGGTTATGATATAATATTTCATTAAATTAGATAAGAATTATTTTGTTAAATAAGAAAATCTTGGTCATAAAACGCAAGTAGGAAGAGAGGGTGGGATGGGGTAGGAGAGGACACGACAATGTTCAAAATTAACAATGGTACATTACCGGAAAATGTTGAGAACCGCTGATCTAGCCCACCAAAAACTGCTGATTTGTCTTTATTTATCCGTATTTTACTGGTAATAGTAGCTTCGCCCCTGGCGCCTACCAAGCCCAATCCCGATTAGTTATTAATTAATGTTAATAATTAGTTCCAAATATTGTACTAAACGTCAATAGATGTATTCACAGACTTTCCAGTTGAAAGTAAAACTTTAGTGTAGTTTTGAATTATTCAATTAGCAGTTTTATTTGTTTTTCAGCCTTCCAACTGTGTCTGAAGAAATTGAGAGTACTAAAATAAAACCTTTTACTATGAGTAGACCCAAAATACATGTATATGTATTATGTGAGAACCATGATAAGAGTATCTGTGCAAAATCTGAGGACGATAGGATTAAAAATGGCTGAGATACAGAGCGTTACAGAGATAATGACCAAAAGACAGGACAAGCATTTTAGTTGTTTGATTAGCTGATCTTCACAACGAACCTATGGTATGAGCAATATCGCAAGCAAACATCTACGACAAGGCGGGATTCGAACCCCCGGCCCAAAGATTAGGAAGATGTAACGTTCACCAACACTCGATGCTCTCTCTCATCCGGTGGAATCATATCTCATGCTATATGTTTCCCTCGAATCCTTCGAATGTCAAAGGACAGAACAATGGGACATAGCCATGGTCAACATGTTCAAGGGTATTCAGCGTCCAGCCGAGAAGCTCACCGAGGTGCAACAACTATATATGCAACCAGGGACCGCCTTTCAGTACGAAAATGCACTAAGGGAATTTCATGACGCCGAAATAGCGTTTAAAATGCTCCTTATCTACGCAAGGCATCAAAAACGGAAACAAGTGTTCGGAGTGTTCGACCGCAATATATTCTATTCTAATTCTACACCGCTCGAGTTTGGTTTCAATCCGTTAGCCTCTAGCGATTTGTCTGCTCTCTGTTAGCATTTAAATCTATTTAGCGAGTTTGTTTTACGGATTTTTGCAAAAGAATGGAGAAAAATGTATCATAGAGGAAGGAAGTGGAAAGAAAAGTATGTTTACTTGCATTTTGTTACAAATATGTGGGTCCGCTATGGGAAGTGTTATTCAAACCCGCAGTGTTGATTCGTGAGATGAATTTCATTGGCCCGCATGGACGTGCTGGAAAAATAAGAGCTTCCCGAAGTGTGTGCGTGTGCGCTGCCGAAGGAGGATTATAGTGTCAGGAACCTTTCCAATTCCGCTGCTTCTCTGCCCTCGGATGACACGACGACCATTCTATATCCGAAGTTGGAGGCAATTTCGGGTTCATAAGGACTCGGGAGCAATTAGGATATTTAAATAATTTCATCAAATTTATTGGTCACCTGAAAAATCACTCAACATGAAATAATTATGTATAGAAACAATATTTTTGGAAAAAATTTTATCCGAAATTTTGAGTAAAAATGTAGGTATATTCGCCTTTTACATTTTCTTTTAAAAGTATTTACTTTGCACATATCTTCTTCTTCGTAAAGTTTGATTCATTAGCTTTATATGGCAGTTATTCCTTTTATAGATCAGACGCAACTGCAACAAGTAAAACAACCTCGTTAATAAAATAAATGTTCATCATTGGTTCCAAAGCATCCTGTGTAATTATATCGTGCATGTCTGCCAAATTTTAATCAGGCGCTTTCGAGATTCCTTTCTTGGAAAGTCAACAGTTATTGAGATCCTTCTCAACCTCGTTTGCCCTCGACGAGGAAACTCCGGGCCAACATTTATGCAGCTCACTATGAATGGAGAAGGACCGTTTGATGAGGTCCACATGCCTTGGGAGACATTCGGATTACTTCTCGACCGAATACTAATCCGCGAGTATGAGAACGGCCCACGCCAAGTCGGAGGCGCTCAGTTTAAATCAAGAGTAAAGTCAATTTGCTTTCAGCCGCACTGCTTAAACTTTAATCTCGTTAAAGGGTTCTTGGCAGTGGAAAATTAACGATTAAAGATCTCCCTCCTTCCGGTGCGTTTAAAATGAACTTGGAATAATTATTTTCTCCGAGCAGTCCAAATTTTATAATTTGTCACACGCTTGATCGTTCAAAAACTTTAGAGGGAGTTATTTTACAGATATCGGCACCAATTTAGAGTATTTGCAAAACTATTATTTGCGAATATTTTCATATAAAACTTTCTATTGCTCTTCAATGTACAAGGTGGGTCAAGAGTAAGGAAACTCTTTCCAAAACTAAAACGTCTAACATTGGAAAGCAAAAGAAATAAAAAATATACCCGTATAAGTTCAGGAAGAATTATATAAGGATTAATAAAATTTTTCACATATGCTGCACAATATGTCCACCGTCCATGTTTTTTACGACTTTCTGGTATCGATCTACATCGACAAATTCTGTTAGAAGTAAGTAAATCAACTGACCTGAATAAGTTCAGTTTGAAACGATTAAAATTCAATCATTATTATTGAAATCATTAAAACAAATGATCAACGCGGTGTATTTTATGACACTAAAGCTAAAGCCCTTTGAACGCAGTTCTTTACTTTTGGCCCACTCTGTATAATACGCAGTTTAGCACACGTCACTATTGCTCATTTTATTATCGACCAAATGGACATCATATCAAATCTCCAACGGCTATGAGTAGTCATTTTGCGATACGCCTTTTCTGACCTAAGGAGGAAATTCTTCATTTGCTCATAAGAATGTAATTTTACATATAAACTTAAGTAAGCTTACGGGAAACAGGTCTTCTGTAACTACTAAGTACGATAAATTTACGGTAAAACTGTGTGAGTGGAATGTCATTAATAAGAAATTATACATACTCATATACCAATCATATAGATTAACTATTCCGACTGTGAAAATATTCGAATTAAGATTGTGATAAAATGCGAATTTTAGTTGCATCTGAGGCCGAACAATTGTTTTATTTGGATTTAGTCTTCCTGTAGTCGGTTTTCTTCGATTATACGCGGTATTATGGGCAGAACAGTTTGATAATATCTGATAAAATCACCGTCGATCGAAGTCTCTTTGATATAAACCACACCGCGCAATATTTGTTTCTTTACCGCATATTTTCACAAATTGTCCATTTACTCAATAATGGATGAAAAGACTTTGGCTAAAATTCGTCCAGCTATAGAATTTACTGTTATTAGCGACAATATGTTAAGATAATCTTTAAAAAATAAATTAATAGCTTCCATTGACATCATAACATATTGAGTTTCACGCTCAGCTTCTCCTAAGTTCTTCCTCATAATAAACCGCACGTAATTCCGCATTCATGTAATCTGACGTTATTGTGTTTATTAGGAGTGTAGGGATGAGAAATGTTGTGCGAAGTATTCTGCACCGATTTTCATAATTTACACTCTCTTATGGCCTGCGGTGTGCCGCTGAAATCTCTTTGAATACAAAATGACAGATCGTTCATCGATTTCGTTCTCTGGTTTTATTTTGATTTGATTTCCAATTATTTCCAGCATAAAGTCGAGTCTAAAACATATACGAAACTAATCGAATCGGAAAAAATGGCGCTTTCTATATGGCAAATTAAAACATTCAAATAAACTGGAAATTGTGAGTAGCTCCGGGAAGTATCGTATCGTTTAGTCAAGAGAACTTGATAGTATAAATTAGTATCAAGAATTGAAATTTCTTTTTAAAATGTAGGAGTAATTCAAAATAGCTACAATTTTTATTTTTCAGCAGTGCTGAACAAATTATTAATTTGGAATTTCATCATATAATTCATATTTCTGTTTATTCATATAAAAATAACTAATATAATTTTTTTCATCTATCCATTCGTAGCTTCGAAATACTTTTGTGTGTTAATACTTTACCATATGATAGATAAAGAATTGGACTGAATTTAACTTAGAACCTTGGATCAAAAAGCACAGCATATGATAAAAGCTGAAAAACATTTCCCATATTCTCTCTTTGGTAAGGATACCGCTTTTACATACAATCCTCGATTCATTTTCGGAAAACTTCCGCAAATGAAACTGGATATTTTGAACTATAAATCGACTTTATCTCTCTCTCTGCTTGTGTTTTTAATGGTAGACACGCCCTCGCTTAAGTCCCAATGACAATGGTTTTAATGTGGTCATCTTTGTATTTCTCGCTTCCAAAAGAAGAGATTATTAGAAAAATCCTGCCTTCGCTCCCTGTAACACACAAGGGAAGAGTCAGAGAATCCATGCGCACATAGTTTAAAATTTGGCAGAAAGCCACAAGGAGAGAGAGAGAGGCAATGCAATAATATCTAATTAAAAAAAAGACAGAAAGCATACGATCGTATAACGGGTAGCTGTTTCGTCATACTTTTTAATCTGGTGGTTAAATCGAGATTATGGGATTATTACGACGAAACGCTTCAACTCGCTTCAAAGCTGGCGTTCGAAGAATAACACGATAAAAGTTTCCTTGAAATATTTATAGGATTGTACATATTTTACAAACTTATGCTGAATAGTTGTTTTGATGCGTTTCTTATGAATAATAATAGGAATACTTATTAGATGTATATTTAAAACATTTATTTACATTAAACCGCGATTATACTCTGAGAACATGTTGAAAATGTTTCAGCAAATATTATAAAACTGTAATTTGCAATAATTTATTCAAAAGTATAACTCTTTATGACTACGCAAGCAGTGCACATATTTAATAAAAATAGAAAAAATTGTTTAATGTATATATGAACAACACTAACAGAGCCGCACTTGCTTAGCGTTGTTCATTTAAAGGATAAAACGCAGAGAAAGCTGATCCGCATATTATTTCATATAGAAATATTTTCCGCCTTTTCTTCAACTTTAATAAAATGTTAAATAGAATTAACTCCGTAACCGTAAAATTTTACGGTTAAGGAGTTAATTCTATTTAACATCAATTTCGCCGTAGTCTCCATCTTTACTTATTTAATAAAATGGATTCGTTTAATTTCGTGGAAGATGTCAGCCATAACTCCCGTTAGAGTAATTTAACGATGGGCATTCAAAATATGCGCCGTTATCTGTCGAGGCGAGTGAAAGTTTACGGTTTACCGTTGCCTAACTACGAACACAGAGTGGAGTGATTATTCTGGAAGATTCAACGCACTATATTATATAAATTTAAAAGGCCCGGGATAAAAAAGAGATTTCCGGTTGCCCGTCATATATTAATTACAAGGCTAACTATTCCTCGGAAGCAGATAACATCGGTTTGCAGCCGCCGAGGCGAATGAAATTCATTAATATTTGAGCAACGCGCTTTAAATCTTTCCTTATATCCAGCGACCGCCTCGAAGCTAGATTCTACCGCAGCGAAAAATCTAGCTTAGCTTCATTTTCGTGCAACGCTTTTTGAAAAATCTCACTTTTGTGATTGAAGCATTATCGACGCGTCCTTCCCCGCTGTGTGTTAGCACCATGATGCTTTGCGGCAGACATTTCGTGAGATAAATTGTGGTGCAATCTGATTTGGGTGTAGTTGCTGCACGAATTAAATATTAGCAAGAAAAGGATTTCAGCGCGTCAACTATTAGAACAACAAATTCCTGACAAAATATGCATTTCAATTCTCGATCCACTATTGTAAAACATTGAGACGATTCTGGACGATGCGCGTTTATAATACTCGTTAAAAACAAAACATCGTGAGAATGATGAGAGCAGTATTGTCCAAGTATTAGTAATCTGCGATATTAATCATACGTCGGATGGATTAAATTATTAATATTTTTGTAAAACGGATCGCTAGTACTGCATTGGTACGATTAGAGGGCGATTTCTAATTTCGGAAGCTGCACGAAAGAAAATAATGTAGGATGATCAAAACTTCATAGCTTAAAAGCAGACAGCTGCACTATCGGTAGCACACAGTTACTAAAACATCGCATTACAATTGTGTAGTATTGTATGGGAGGATGTTTGACGGGAAATTCACTGTCGCGTTGATGTCGTAGATGGATGAAGCGCACACGAGCTGTCTTTCGATGTAATCACGTAAGCGAGCAGTCCGAGGCAGTAGAACACTTCCTCTGAGGCCCCCTTTTGGGCGTTCGGGCCATGCCCTCTTGACGTCACAAGTCCTGCTGAAGGGAGCATGAAATGCATAGAATGTTTTGCCTTTTTCCAGTTAAATTCAGTCTTCACACAGCATTATTTCTATTCCCCCAAATTAAGATATTAAATCGCAGATTTTAAAATATTAATTCGACTGGCGTATTATTTGATTTTATTGTATATCTTATATATTAAACAACCAATAAAAATTTAACGGTACAATTTTACATATATTAATTTCAATTTGAAAAAATTGAAGAAAAGCAAATTCGAGACGCAGCTTTTCACATTTAAATTTTGGAATCCATTTCTGAAAATAGACTTTGTATCATTTATATATTTCGAGATATGAATGTTTCCCATCGTCAGATTTCCCTTTCTCTCTGGGAAACCCGAATTGATATTCACTTTCACAACGTAACAAGTGGGTTTAATGACGTTAGTAAGATATTGATAAGAATTTCTCCCGAATTCGATACTCCAAACTTTTCTTATCTAAAATAAATACCTGCACCTTAAACAATACCATCTCCTGATAGTAATTCAATTTGATTTTACTTATGCTATGAAACTTTTATTTTTATCGCCTTCATTAAATCATTTTGTATTATACTTGATGAAAACGTAATATTCACGCCATACACAATTTTTCCATTCAAGAAATTTGTTGTCCTACAGCAAACAGCAGCAAATGGCTGCTAAGATCATGAAAACGCAAAATTCTGGACTGATAGCGTATTTTCTTTTCAGTCTCAATAAATATGAACCTTTCGAAGCTACATCCTATCAAGGCAGTTGCGTCAGAAAGTTATGTTACATCCATTTTCACGAAAAAATGATTTTGAGGAGTCAAAAATCTTTTATAGTACTTTTGATGACAAATAAATATTTATATTTTTACTTTGGTCCCATCATAATGCCAATTAAATTCGCGGAACATCTTATTTACACACCATAAAATTACTTTTTAGACCATTGAAATTCCGAATAACATCTTGGAAAGTAGTTTTCCTCCTCAATGGTCATTTATATTTTTCTGCATTTATCGGGATCGTTCTTAAATTTATTGCGCGTATTCGCGGTGATAATCCTTAAAATAGAAACGAAAATTATCAAAATTCACTAATTATCGACACGAACGCAAATTGTGACGGAAATTTCAACGCCACAAAGTCTAACGAACCAAAAGCGGATTCTTTTCGCCTCTTAAAAAACGATCCTTCTAAAGGTTTTTTTTGCCAATCCATCGACGAACATGGAATCGCAAGTCGAACTTCGACCAAAATGGCGCGCCCGAGCGAAAAACGATTCGACCACCTCCACACGAACACACGCGAATGGATTTAACGGCAGGAAGATTTTATTTTTTTATCGCACTTCGACAAAACCGCGATTTTTTCCTAAACAAACCTAAGAGAAAAAATTGACGCTCGAACTTTCCGTGATAATTATAAAAAAAAAGAAAATCCAACGGAAAGCGTCTCGACTCATCCAAAAAATATTCCACGTATACTCACCGGCAGTAGTCGTCTCGAAAGTCGACGAAAGAAGCGCCAAATGGTTAATCGTGCGGCGAGAGAGAGAGAGCGAACGATGAGTCCTCCGCTAGAGCGTTCTGATGTGGCACTTGCTCCCGATCGTAGTCAGTCGCC
This sequence comes from Tanypteryx hageni, assembly GCA_028673005.1. Taxonomy (NCBI): domain Eukaryota; kingdom Metazoa; phylum Arthropoda; class Insecta; order Odonata; family Petaluridae; genus Tanypteryx; species Tanypteryx hageni. The sequence goes on from CM054114.1 coordinate 147,509,763, forward strand.
CGAGCTAAGCCCTTCTCCGCCTCCTCCGACCCTTTATAGCGCTCCAGGCGGAGGACGTGTCGTCATCGCGGGGGGCGGCCAATGGGCGCCGCGGGCGCGCGATTCGCGTGGGCCGGGGAATGCGGTTCGGAGGGAAGGGGAGGAGGAGGGTGGGAGGATGGGGAGGAGAGAGGGGGGGAAAGGGGGAGGAAAGGGTGAGAGGAATTCCTTAGAGAAGGGGGTTAGTTGGAGGGGGTGGTGGATGAGGACGGCCCTTAAATACGCGCCTGCGCGTGCCTGTGAGCCGCACTCGCTAGTCGCCGCGCACGAGAGGCGAGATTTGCACGCGACATCGTGGCGCTCTTGTCCGCACGCGTTCCAAGACCTAAGACGTGCGAGGGAGCTCCTTAAAAAGTTCACGTGAGATTGAAAACAATTGCAATCGCTAAGGCGACGGTTGAAACGACGCGTAAATGTTTTAATAAATTTCTCCTCGTTTTGTGATACCAGAATTTACTAATATACGATAAAAAGCCAGATATTTGTGTATACTAGTGATGACGTGGGTTATGGCGTTCCTGTCACGGTATATGTACCACAGGCGGCATAAAATTCAGGGGCATATTATATCCTGCCACGGTATATGCACTGCCAGCGGCATAAGATACAGGGGCATATTCTATCACGGAATGGGAGGGAAAAGAAAGGTGTAGAGCGGGGGTCCCTAAACTACGGCCCGCGCAGTGGTTTGATCCGGCCCGCCTTATCAGCTAGAGTATTTATCAGATATCATTTATGATATCTAAACGACATTTTCCGAGTACGTGGGTGAAATCTACTTTTAATATAAGCGAATTACATATTACAGAATCGAAAAAATTCTCAAAACTTGCTCTTTGAAATTTTCACACGGCCCGATCAGTCATTTGAAATGCCGTCCGTGGTCCGCACAGTGGATCTTGAAGTCTCATGTGGCTCTTTCAGTAAAAGGATTAATGACCCCTGGTGTAGAGCAATGGAGCAGTGGGCCGCATTCGTAGTTGTGAATGCCTCGGCGAGCCGGATGAGTGTTTACATTAGAAGTTACCAAGGGATTCTGTGGTCTCATATTAGCGAAAATCAAGACTGAATTAATTACTAGTGTTAAAGCTCCACCAGAATCGGTTTTGAGACGATATTTATACTGAAAAAATATGAAATTTTATATATAAAATTTTATCGATCATCTTTTCATCATAGCTTCGCGGGCCGCATAGAGTGGTTTCGGAGACCGCATTTGGCACGCGGACCGCGGGTTGGGAAACTCTGGTGTATAGAGCGAGAGTGAGAGATCGAGTGAGAGGGAGAATGGGGAGTTTTAATTAAATTCCATAGTATATAAATAATATTTTCCGCCTCGTCATATTGACGGGCAGTTATACTAATATAAGTAATAAAATCATTATTCTCTTGGTCAGGTGGTCATTCTGTCCGTAACGCTCAATATCTCAGCCGTTTCCTCAGCCAGTTCAACCAAATTTGGTAGGATTGCTATACTATAATTTTATAACCAATTGGTTTAATTTGTTTTTTATATTGTTTGATTACAAAGCCCGTGTTAAACGGGCTAATTCATCTAGTTACTGTTAATCTCTTTCCGACGAACTATTTGCTCTAAAGATACCATTTTGACTTTCCATCGCATTCTCACAAATGGCTATCACTCGGCCCGTCGCACGTTTCCCACGAAGATTTCTAGCAAACCGCGAGCGTTCTAACATTCCTTACCATCTTGTTACTTCATGGATGCTTACGATATCGACGATCGATCTATTTACCCGAGAGCGACTAGGATCGAACCCAAGGCAAGGTCGTAGGTCTTCCCTCTGCGATCGTTTGAAGCGCCTAACCACGATCCGAAATCGAACGCACGATCGCTTCCGTGTGAGCAACTCGATGGAGAAGCGCTCGGGCGATTTCCGACGATCTAAAGAATCATCTGAATTCGTAAATGCCGTCTCGAGTAATACAAAGAGACACTGAAGATTTTCAATCCCTGGATCAACTCACCGATGCAAATCGATCGTTCGCTCATATCTGCTTCGGAATAAAATCGTTAGGGAATTTAGGATCGATTTGGAGGATCCGAAGAGCCATCAGGAGAGAGAGTTATCCGAGGCACAGGACAACCATCGCCGTCCGTAGGAAGACTCAAGGTTGGGTCGCGTCCTTATGGATCATCGTGGGCAACCTGGGAGGCGGACAAGTGGGGGCGGACAAGTGGGGGCGGAAAAATAAGGGGGGGGGGGGTGGAGGGGGCGAGAGAGGGGGAAGGCGTCGGACGGCGGACGAGCCATCGGTAGCGACCTCGATTTCTGCGCTGCTTTTTCCGGAGGGACATGTGAAGAAGGCGGAGGATAGAGGGGGAAGGGAGAGGAAAAAAGATAGACAGACAGACAGACGACTTTATTTAGGGCGAAATTGAGATTTCTTACATTTAACCATTTTTACCATATAATTACAATATTTACATATTAATAAAAAAATTTATATACATGAATTACAGTTAAATACATATTAATTAGATACCAATTATATATTAATTACATATTAATCACAAATTAGTTATATATTGGTTAATAGTTCATAGAGTATTACCATAGAATATTTTTAGTTTTGTAGGTTGAAAAAAATTGTGTAACAGCTTTGTTTAAACCGAAAAAAATATCCCACGGCGGAAAAAACCTACGAAGAGAAGAGAGGTTTAAAAAACTGTGAAAAATTCCAATACAGTTCAGAGGAAAAGACAATAATTTGAAAGAAAGGTAAAAAATTCATTTATAAATACATACATATGTACATACATTAATATCAATATAAGGGAGGAGGTGAGAGGGAAATAGAGATTGTAAGATAAGATATACCTGAGTGAATACAGAGTAATTATAATACATGAAAATAGAATAAGGAGGGAGGGAGAGGAGGGATTAGGGCGGGTGCAATGGATCGAAGAGTGATCGATCCCGAAATCCGATCGGATATCGATACCTTTGTTTCTAGATATACTCAATCGCAATTCGACTCACTTTATATAAAATCGACTTCTCCCATTTTCCATCTACTATTACTTATGATATAAAATAATCAGTTAATATAATAGAATTCCTAAGCTCTGTTAATGTATTTCCTCACGTTGATCCACTGTATACATTAGCGTTTTTTGTCGCTTTTCCACAGTTATTAAAGTATTACTTTAGACGCTCGTTCATTACGTTTTACGCTTCTTGATGCCGGCGGAAAAGAAATTTCTATTTTTAGCCTACTTTCCAGAATGGAACTAGGCTTATAGTTTCGTCGTTCTGTCTGCCTGTCTGCCCCCCGCCCCCCATTAACCTTTGAACCAATAGACCGATTTTCATGACACTTGGTGGAAATCTGCTGCTACTGGAGCCAAGCTCCCGAAGGTAGTTTTATTGCGAAGATTTAAAGTCCCGGGTTCGATTCCAGGAACTGTTCGTCCCATTTGATTCACATGGAAATTCTAAAATCCATCGTGCAGGGCGATTTTCTATTGAACATTAAAATATCTTAGAATTGTAATATCGGAGTAGAATTTGTATTATTCTTTGAGGAAATTAATAAAGATTCTAATTTTTATAGTAGAAGTTTGCTTATCGATCGTATTTCTTCGAATTTTGCGTAAATACCGAGGTTTTTGAAATTTTTTCGCTCGTTACGATAGTGTTGCCATAGCAACGACTATTATTGCACTTGGATTCATAATAGTCTAGTATACGCATGCGTTATCTTTGCCACATCAATACGCGTGATCAATTTAGTTAAGTAGTTTAGATCAATTTAGCTTAGTATTTGTAATATTTTAAAATGCTAAATTATGAAATTTGGGAACACAGCTACATATCCGCGGTGATTTAAAGCAATTAAAGCCAATGTAAGTAATTGCTGCACCGCATTGCAAAGTAGGCATTATAAGTTCCGTTTGGATCATCTGAATAGGGAATGGATAGACGACAGCCACATGCGAGAAATCTAATTTTTCAAAGCTAACGATACTGTATATTAATATACATTTATAATTTTTAAGGAAGACTTCCGGAATTTTTGTTTCCTAAGCCTTGATCCGGCGAGTATAGAAGTTTCTGATTTCGATAGTGCATTACTAAAGACTTGAATAATACCATTACAATGAAATCTATAAATAGATGCGCCCGCTCTAGCCTTACTGGCACAGTTCGCAAATGTTCGTTCTTCAGAGGCAACTAATTGTTGTTTTGATACGAGAGAAACCATTTACACCATCGATGGTAGACTGGGGAGAGGTCGGTCGGTGGCATTAATCACGCTAACCTAATATTTACAAACTGGTGTAATATTTCGTAAAAAATGAAAGCTACGCAATAATGAAGCATTAAATGAAAATTAAACTTCTCATTCACATTCCTTCTCTCCCTTTCTCTCTCTCTCTCCTTCTCTCCAATTCTCTCTCTCTCTCTCTCTCCCACTACCACTCTCCCTCCTTCTATTTCTCCTCTAAAAATTAGCTATCTGTCAATGAGTCGAAATGACAAGAATAACTTTATATTCTCTTTTACAAAAGCAGTGCCTGTTTGATTGACCGTTTCAACGCTCGACTGAGGCGCCTCTCTTAAAGAGCTGCAGAATCGAGAACTATTTATGTGATATGAGATATGGCGTAGCATATTATTTATTTGCATTTTTAAATTACTTAGAATTGCGATATGAATAAGGGACTTGATGAAGGTAAGGAGAAAGATGAAGGGAGAGATATCCGTCATTTTTGACTGGCAGTTATACTATATACGTAAATATATTTCTTCCCGTCATATTGACGGGCTTTTATACTAGTATATATATATATATATATATATATATATATATATATATATATATATATATATATATATATATATATATATACACACACACACACACACGAGTAGTCGGTGCTTGCATACTGCAAGCGCTTAAAAAAATCACCATACACCAAGATCTAAACTCGTAAATAAACCAACGCGATTTCCAGGGCAACAACACTTCAGTCACGTACAGCCTATATGTATTAAATAACAAATTCCATGAGTAATAGTAGTATATTTATAATTTTTAATTTAATTTAATTAAGGCAACTATCCGTCATTTTCAAATTCTCTGGCAATCAGCTCGTGTTCAAGTTTTCGCATTTCAAGTTCCGTGACTCAGATCGCCCTACATGAGCAATAAGAATAATCAGCATCAACACAATACCCAATATTGGAAAAATTATAATATTTTATGTTAAGATTATAGCATCATCACCCATGCCTTTAGCGCGTATTTGGATAAAAAATATCGAGAAATAGGTATGACGCCATTATATTTAACAATAGAAAAGAATTCGAATTTCTCGAAAAACTACAAAACACAACATTAATATACTTTTCATGTTTTACCTTCACTGCTATCAGGGTTGCTTCTTCTATTGCGATCCCTTATACCTCTGGAGAAAGCAAACATTCGCTCTTTCCTACAGTCGATAACACAAATTTAATCGTCATGTTTGTGCTTTCAGTAGTACGTGAGAATTGCCATTATGCAAATGTTTAAAAATATATTTCCATAACTTGAATTTTCTATTACTCGAATAATTAATACTTTTCCTTGAGATTCGAGTTATGGAAGTTCAACTCTAATTCGTTATGACGGCATTAATTTTCATTAAATGCATTAAATCACTGCAATCGTAACGTATATTACCAGATCCCTTTAAAAGCATTGAAGGCGTCTCCATAGTATTTAAAGATTTTCATTTTTGAAAAGAGGAAAAAATTCGCATTTTTTTCGATTAAAAGCAGATATTTACGCTAATTTGGTAAGTATTTGAATTCTGCCTTAAAACATTAAAAACTCTGTTCTTTTTCATAGACAACTATTCTTTTTGTGAATTCCTATCCCAATTTTAAGTAATTTAAAAATGCATTTTTAGAAAGTCTTGTACTGAATCCCATGCTTTTCTTATGGGGTATTGAAATGGAACATTGAGGTTTAAAATACTATACATAAACTTTTTTGTGATTTTCGATTTTTCTTGTCGACTGTGCCACTCAACCTACCTACATGCAACATTTTAGATTTCTAGCCTTTTTCGAAGTACCTAAGGGTTTTGTGTCAGTGGGTGAGTGAGTGAGGCTCAAGTAGCTATATTATTATAGAAGGTATATGTATATAATGTTCATTCTAATTGAGAAATGAGATAACAATTAAACGAGAGAATGTAATTGAACATTACAAATCAATACACCCAAATTTCATTTCACGCAGGCACTGACCCCATGCAATTCATAGCAGTACGCTGTCGGTGACGTTTAGTAGTGTTTCTAGTATAATGCTTTTACACATTTGTAATTCTTTCTTTTAACAACCGCCTTGTTTGTGGTCTTGGCTCGTAATTAACGGAAGTAACGTAAAAAAAGTTATCCCAATCAGAAAATAGAAAAGTTATAAATTTTTCTTACGAAATAAGACAACCTAATTAATGTTATATAACAGAGGTGGCCATACCGCGGCTCTTTTAAATTTATACTTAGAGCTGTGTCAACGTTTTTCACTGCAAAATACAATGTTTTAGAGTGACTTTGAAACTAGTTGGGGATGGCTAAGTGACATCTGAATTGTTTCCGATGCATTCTACTGTTCGTAAATTTATGAGTACAGAATGTGTCATACGGCTCTCGAACTTCTGAAGATTATCGAATGTGGCTCCGAGGGTAAGTGACTTTGGCCACCCCTGTTATATTATAATATATATATATATATATATATATATATATATATTATTTCCCTATATGTGCGCGTGCTTTATTTTTATATAGAATAGGTAGGTGGGTCTTCGTTTCTTCTTTAATGTCGAAAAAGAACCTGTTCTAAAATTATAAGCATTAGTTTTTAAAATGTTTGCCATAACATTAACATTAATGAATAATATATGGTGGACGGTGTGAAATTAAATCTAAAATCTATTGAATGTTAAAAAATGTCCGTTTTTAATATGAAAACTACAATATTAAAAATTCATTATAGTACGTTAATCTTTATTTAAAATCCCCTATTTTATCATGTTTTTTTTTCGTAACGTCATCAGAATACATTTCTTAAAATTAAGTTCAGTAAAACTAATTACATTTGTAAATCATTAGAAATTGATATTTTTCTTTGAAAATGTGATCAACTATTTATGTTTTTTGTTTGGTCATACATCAATTTGAAATTGAGCACAATATTTTGTCCGAACGCTCTCTTTGAACAAATGAACGCCAGTGCTGGATATGATAATAGCTTTATTCCTGCCCCACGTTGTAAATTATTAGAGAAATGGCAACAAAAGCAATGATCGTGCGTCAAATAGGTCGTATAAGCAATTCCATAAAATATAAGACATAGCTGGTCTGATATTACAGCTGCTCCATCTTTAAACGTGTATCGGCTCAAAGTGATTACTTAACGTTTTCACACATCGAAAAACGCACTCTTCATAATGATAGGGATAAATTGTTAGAAATGGACTCATTCTAATTGAATCATTTCATTTTGCTTTTATATACTGCCTTGTTCTATACCTTTCCTCGCGTAATTCCGTCGCGTTCTCTTTGCCGTCGTGGACGCCGTCTGTTTAAATAGCTTTCAACAGATGCAGAGAAAGAGAGGGAGGAAAGAGGGAGAGAAGGGAGTGAGGGAGAGAAGGGAGAGATGGAGAGAATGAAGGGGGATAGAGAAGGGAGAGAAGGGAGGAAGGGAGAGAAGGAAGGGAGAGAAGGAAGGGAGATAGAGATGGAGAGATGAGAGTGGGGGAGAGAATGAAGGGGATAGAGAAGGGAGATATGGAGAGAAGGGAGAGAGGGAGAGATGGGAGAGAGGAGGAGAAGAAAGCCAGATGGAGAAGGGAGGGAGGGAGATAGAGAAGTAGGAAAGATAGAGAGAGAGAGAAAGAGGGAGGGAGGGGGAGGTGTGATTCTCTCAAGCTATACTCTGTTTCAAATATCTTTGCGGCTGAGAGAGAGAGAGAGAGAGAGAGAGAGAGAGAGAGAGAGAAGAAGAGAGCTTTCCAGCACGTGATCCTACGGGAACCAATAGGAATGAAGTAGGCATGGGGGTGCCGGTGGTGTAGTGGTTAGGACGCTGGCTGCTACTCGCCCGATGCTTGAAAAAGTCATCGGGTACGAATCCTGCGCGAGTAGGATTTTTCTCAAGGTCACACGGCCCCCTGTTTGCGTAGTTTGAGGAGACCGCGCAAATTCAGCTGTTCCGTCCTTCGGAAGGGACGTTAAGCTGTTGGCCCCCCTGGTGTTCTTCGTAAGAGCAGGCAAATGCCGGCACCGGGTTTCCCTCCTCCCTCCCCGGTTATTCATTGCACTACCTCTGAGATACCCATTTGTGCTGTAAGAGAGGCGAATTGACTGGACATACATACATACATACAAGTAAAAAAGTAGGCGGAGCCCCCCCGTCGAAAGTTCATTCTCTCTCTGGCCTCCGTTGTGCATACATCGTGTCTCTGAGTGCTGTGTTGCCAGGTGCTAACGCCTTCGTTGTCCGAACAGTCAGCCTCTTCCCCCTCCCCCCCCCGTCCAGTGTATCTCACCGCTGGCATCTTTCTCTTTCTTCTGAACTCTCCGGAACGTATTTCAGTTTAGTAGATATGGCAGCGCCGAGTTTGAGTTCTCCAGCGAGGAGACGTCTCCTTACTATACACCTAAATATCCAAGATTAAAGTAGCCTTAATTGTTGCGTTCATCTCTTCAGTGTCTAATATAAATTATGTTATCCACACACATTCACAACTAATGGCAGCACATCGCCCCCATTTTCCAGTGTATCTCTCTCGCTTCTCCCAAAATTCCGCGGCGCACAAGTTCATGTTGAAAACCACTTGTCTAGGCTGTAATAAGATTTTGTGTGGAATGCGGCGGAGACGCGACATCATAGGGCTTAGGTAAGGTAGCATAGCGTACATTTTAATGTCACTGGACGCCATGTAGTGATTTTAAGAGATATATGGCTTACGTAGTATTATTTTTGACATCAGGCTCTATAATTTGATTGATTTTATTAAAATTTCTTGAAGCCATTATTGAATAAATCAAAATTTTCTAAACATCGTCAAGAATAAACTACCCTTTATTTTTGTGCAATATCATTTTTATCAAAAATGGGTCTGCAAAAGATAATGTATTTCATAAATATTTGATATCATTCGATTTTATTCATGCGTTTGGACCCTAGAACAGCGAACAGACCGACAGACAGACGGCATGGCGAAAATCACTTTTAGGGACTCAGGGACACCTAAAACCTGTATTTCCATCAAAATCTCGAAGTCGATTTTTTTCAAGATTACAATATATCCTCACTATAGTATGTAGAGCTACGTATATGAGAAAGTAAAACAGGTTTTTGGAATGTTGATCAGGGACCTAATATAGTAAATTTTATGCAGTATGGCATCATATTTGTCCATTTTAAAGGATTTCTATCCTCGTTAAAATACTTGACGCGTTTTCTCCCACTTTGGAGGTGACCCTCTCTTGTTTACTCTATATAATTCCATTTCTGGAATTTGCAAACGATATTGTACCGTTTTACCTTTCTTTCAAATAACCCTTTCCGAGTGACGTATGGTGGACGAGCGTCATAATTCCAAATGACGTTGTTAATGTGGAAACCCTCCTTATATCCCGATGACCGCCAATCCCATCGCTCACAGCGTCGTGGCCACTATTGCATAATTATTGTGAACACCTATTGGAATGCGAGGAATCTGTAATCGACTTGTGATATATTTTTAAATCATAAATGGCTCTCTTGTGGCTTTCACGCCAGAGTGGAAAACAATGCATTCCTTCTATAAAAAATTGTACTAATTCTTATACTTTGCCTTGAAAATCAACGAAAATCTAAAATGCGAGGTCACTTTCGATCAAAGAGGAGACGATTCTGCCTACAAATCGAAAGGCCACGCAGTCGAAACTGTTTTTTATCATCCACGAGAATTACATTCGCATTTTCCATGACATCATTGGCAAAGAAAATACCACTCGCCATCGGCCTTCGCAGGCGTCATTATTCGTCTCCGGCAAACGAGCAAACAAGCTATAAATGATTTCGTTTCAATGATATTTCCAACTTGGAAATGGTTAACGGCGAGCATTTTTTGAGATGATAATAATCGTCGTCTGCCCTATTTGGGAGGCGTTTGATCGATTGATTTTCTACCAAATTATTAGCTTGAGCATAAATCGCAAAACGATTGCTCTTTCTAGGAAATCCAAACAAGATATATTTGCTGGAGGAGAGTAATCAAACACCGATACGCTTCATTATTGCTACTTTAAAACTATGACCAATAATCTAAATTCTTTGGCTCATTGTGGTATACTGTCTTACGCACCTGCTTGCTATGAATTCAATTTAATTTGAAATAATTCTGTCTGCCCGTCTATCTCTCTCTCTTTATATGTATTATATATATATATGTATATATATATATATATATATATATATATATATATATATATATATATATCTTAGCGGCTTCTTACGGAGGATATAGGATATAACATCATCATCATAGATAGTCTGTCCGTAGACAGGTCTGTGATTACTCATGGTTAAACCTGGTTCTCCATATACAGTAAAACCTGGTCAATTCGAAATTCAGATGACCAAAGAAAAGGCATTTCGAATTAGGTAGAACCTCCATAATTCGAAATTTACAAAAAAGCGAGATTTATGAAATTTTAAAAATGCAAATATAAATTACAGAAAAACAAAAGAATATGACACCATATTAAATACAGAAAAAAAAGGATGTAGTACGCGTACATACCTCAAAATATGAAGTAGATGAATAAAATTCAAGTTTACGATTACACATTTGAATATTGAAGTATATATAATCATATGATTAAAATCCACTAAAATGGCAAAAGTTATTTCAAGTTATAAGTAAGTAAACAAATGGTTGTAACAAAGGATTAATTTAAACTTATTTTAAAAAGTTGTTTACTTTTCCGATCCAATTTCGGGGCACTCAGCGCAACGTGATGCATAATGGGGGTCAACATTTTCACATATATCTATCGGCACGCCTGACATCTCTGACACGTATCTTTGAAGGGTATCCAACCCTTTAAAAACGTCCTCCTTAGATGGCAATGGTACATTCAACCTATCATTGGTGTTGTCCTCATCGTCGTCTTGGTCACCAACACACTACGGTTTTCGATTCGTCGCGCGTGTGGTCATACACAACCGACGTAGTCAAGCCATTATCGAAGGAAAAAAAGGCTCCGAAACTGACAGGCCCCAATATATTGCTGCCAAACACTTATTGGCGATGGTGTGAGGAGTCACCAATTGCCACGCTGATGACAAGGCCCGGCACGCGTCTAAAATCGTCCATTATCGTAAATCACCCATTTGTAATTTGCACCAAGTATGACGACAATAGTTTTTTTCTGTAATGGCTCTTTAAATTTTGAATGTTGCTCTGGTCGAGTGACTGGAGTACACTGGTTGTGTTCGGCGGCAAATACAGCAACTCAACAATGGGCGTATTTATTTGAGCCACATGGTGAACAGAACAGTTGTCTAGTGTCAACAAAATTTTACGATTTTTCACCGCCATACGCCTTTGCATTCTTAATTTTTTTAAACTTTTAAATAGCTCTCTCGTCATCCACGCCATTTTGTTATGTTCGTAAATTATAGGCAAATCACGAGTTTTTTATTTATCTTACCCATCCATATTGGTACAGAGCACGGCGGTGAGACGCGCCTTACTACGTTTGCCTCCGTGACATTTTTCGCCTCGGATACCCAAAGTACGATCGGGCAACATGTTGAAAAAATGCCCGTTTCATCCATATTATAAATGTCCTTGGGCGCGTACTCAGGGCCGTGCAAATGGGGGGTGCATCGGATGCGCCGCACCAGGGCCCCCGATCTAGCGGGCCCCAATCGAGGGAGCATAGAATTCGAAATGTTTTTAAAAAATTATTTATTTTGACTATTTATCAAAATATAATAATATTAAAATGCATAAAACATTTGTGTAAATTCCCTCTGTGTGTCAAGTTGATGATAACATTTAATAATGCCTATTATAGGTGATTGTTTTGTTTGGACTCTTTATCAAAACGTAACAATATCGTAATAATTACATTTTAATAATATTAAAATAATTGTAATAATTAATACTTCATAAATAAATGGTCCACTTAATATTTTTGTCTCAACATAAATAAACGAGGCCCTTAACTCCTTTTGCATCCGGGCCCCCAGGTACCTTTGCACGGCCCTGCGCGTACTATTCCAAAACATGTTTATTACTTTGCCGCCAGGTCGTCACTTCCTCTTCATTAATTTTTTCGGCATCGCCACAGACTTCGAGGCAAACAAGATTGTGGCGTTTTTTTTTTAAACCATCCAACCACGCATCGGACGCTTTTAAATCCTCAATGTTCAAAACGATCGCAAGACTTTGCTTTATTAACTAGCATCGGGCTTGCCACAGGTGTATTCGCCGCTCGTACTTGTGAAAAAACTCGAAAGATTTTTCTTCGGGATCTTCGCTTTTTGCAGGTCGTGAGCTCAGGCCTGTAGCACTCCCTTTAAATTTATAAAAACGTTCTTCAATCTTCGCACGATTCTTTAAAATTGTAGATAAAGACGAGTTCTGAATCCCACGCCTCGAAGCAAGCTTTCCTTTCGATTCGGACTTCTTGCCAATGTCTTGCAGCAAAGACATTTCTTAAGCAAGAGTCAGAGTCTTGTATGTACCACGTACCGGAGCCGTTGGAGGATAATAAAATCTAACAATAATTTAAATATAGTCTCTCTCGCAATTATTAAACTAAGAGTGTCACTTAAACTAGTAACAAAGAGATGATGAAAAATACAATCTGATGCGAAAACATGAAAACGAAGCAAAGGAATGTTGGAACGCGTTTTCCGGACAAATCTCACAAAACAGCAGATGAATCGAGACAACCACGCAAGGCCAACGCTCAAGGAATCCGACAAGGCGTGGGCAATGGTGGACAGAAACAACGCGTCCGGGGAATGAACCGAGGAGAGGCGAACCGAGGGATGAAAAGAACGGACTAAGAAGAACCGAGCGAGAATGGACCGAGTCCGGCGACAGTACCCAAAGACCCGTCGACATGCTCGCGATCACACGATGTTTGTAAACAAGCCAACATGGCACCGGACATATTTTCGTAAATTTGATTTAGTTTTTTTGTAAGTTTAAATTCGAATTATGCCGACAAAACTGCATTGATAGTCTGAGAATCGGGCTAAAAATTATTTCGAATTACGAATTATAGAGGTTTTCGAATTATTAAAACACATTTATATGGAATTTGCTTTTTCGGTCTTATATGTGCTAAAAATTTTGTATTATGTGGAATTTTTAAATATGGAGGTTCGAATTAACCAGGTTTTACTCTACTCCTATTTTTTCGCTGTCCTCTTCATATCTTGATAACTCTTTCCCTTTCAAATCGTCTATCAGCTCAAACCTTTTCCTTCCTCTTTCCCTATTTCCATCTAGTTTTCCTTCTAACACGTCTTTAATAATACTCTCTCTCCTCAGATAATGTCCAACCCAGTTTGCCTTCTCCTTTCTAATAGTCTGGATAATAATTCGCTTCTCTCCTACTCTCCGTAGCACTTCATCGTTTTTCATTCTATCTGTCCATTTTAAGCTATACTCTATACATAGCATTTTATGGACTTCTTGCGAAGTAAAAAGCAGATGCTCAACAATAAAGAACTTCAGCTACCATAGAAACCAGAACATTGCTTTTCAATGGGAATATGCAATTCGTATTATAATAGCATCGCTTTAATGCTTTTTAATAGGGAAATTCGTATTGTCCTATTGATTTCAACCAAAGACGTATACTTATGATGACGCCATAATTTTAAAACGCGATATATATTATTAAATAAATGAACGTTACTCCTTTCAATTATGGGGGTTGATGAACTGTATATAATAATAGCTTTAGTTTGGTGCTTCTAAAGAGAATCAGTGGATTGTATTATAACGCAATTGATTTAAAACCACGACGTAAATTTATAACGACGTCAAAATCCAAAAAAAGGAAATATTAGAGAATTGTGAAAAAAAGTAATGTCGTGTTGGAGCTGAAATTTTAAAAATATTTAGATCTTAGTTAGTTAGTGCACATGCCCAAATAAAAATTACAAAATCTCGATGAATATGTTGTTGCGGCCGTTAAAATGTTTTAAAATGTAAACAAAAAATAAATATTATTTAACTTTTAGATTACCTAGCTACAACTTTAAAATTTGGCAGAAATGTGTGGCTTTAGTAACTATTTTTTAAAAAGTATAATATTCTTAAAATTGCAAATTTCAGGGAATTTTTTACTCTATTATTGTTACATAAGGAAATAACAAAATTCGGCGCAGAAGTGAAATCTTTAGAATTAAAAAATATTTCCAATGATGAAATATCTCTCTGAAAAATTAATGTTTTTTCAAGGTGAGATGAAATGCTTGCAGTATGCAAGCACCTTTTACTAGTTCACACACACACACACATATATATATATATCACACGCCCCCTTTTTCTGATCCTTCTTCCTCCTCCCTTCTTGTTTTCAACCCACCATTAGAAATCGATAAAGAAGGTAATAAATCGACGGATGGAACCGCGCGAGATAGGACAACAGCGCTCACCTCACTTCCCCCCTCTTTAACCCTCTCCCCCCTTATTCCCTCCACCTATTTCCTTCCCTCCATAATCATCATCGCGTCTCTCTCTCTCTCTCTTTCTCCCTCTATTCCATCCTTCGGCAACAGCAACTTCCTGCCCCCGTCACCTCCTTCCTGCCCCCTCCTCCCCCCCTCCCCTCCCCTCCTGCTCCAGATGGACTTCGAAGGATTAATGGGTGGGTTCGGTGGAAAATACTTTTCCAATTCCAGAATCGTCTTCGACACTGGCGATCGGAATTTTCTCGGGATTGGCTTACTTCACATGCGAAGGTTGTCTCTCATTAGTGTTTTTTCTAAAGAAATTTTATTTAGAATATATGTTGCTTTGGCAGTCCATTGATTTCCACATTATAAAGGAAACAAGATAATCCTAATGGACCTTATGATGCCTACTTCCCATTTAATCGTTTATTTAATACTTATATTGTATTTAATAGCTTTAAAATCACCGCGGATATGTTGCTCTTTGCTTTCCAAAAATTTCATAATTTAGCGTTATAAAATTTAGAAATACATTCTAACGGAATATTAAATTTATCACGCGTATTTGTGCGGCAAAAATAACATGTATATGTATTAGAATATACCGAATCCGAGTCCAACAATACTTATTGCTATGGCAACACTCGTAATGAGTGATCCAAACTGCAAAATCGCCAGTATTTACTCAAAATTCAAAGAAATACAATCGATAAGCAATATTCTACGATATACATTAAAATTTTCATTTCTTTTCTGAGAGAATAATACAAATCACGCTCCGGTATTGCAATTCTAAGATATTTTAATATACAGGAGAAAGTTACCCTGCACGATGGATTTCATATTTCACATGTAAATGAAATGTAAAGGATGGTTCCTGGAATCGAACCCGAGACTTCAATCTTCGCAACAAAAACTATCCTGGGGAGCTCGTTCCATGTAGCAAGAAATTTCCACCAAGTTTCATGAAAATAGGTCTATTGGTTCAAAAGTTAATAGGGAGGGCAGACATAGAAACGGACAGACGCAACGACGAAACTAGATGCCTATTTCCATTCTGGATAGTAGGTTAAAAACATATTTAAAGTGTAACTGTCGCATTATTCTGTAGGGTGCGACATTTAGTTAACATTTTCTCCGATCTCTCCAAAGGAAAACAATATCTCGTATCGCCTCATAGTGCCCTTGTGTGTGTTTATGTTAAATCTTGTAATAAATACAATAATTCACGGATTGGATATCACTTAAAAATCACTTTTTAAAATCAAGTTTAACTTTCTTATATAAAATTAATATAAAATGTTTACTCTCTAACGCATAGCTTTTAGATTATTTTTTATAGTTAAATCTTTTTTATAAAAACAATCCGATACACGTGATAAACTAAAAATAAGGTCGCGATACATTAAAACTGAAAATTTTAAAAAAAATCTTTTTCTTTAAAAAAATGAAATTTCACCAACTACATATTCCTATAGAATCGGGTTCCAATTTGTTATCTTTTTAATTTTGGCAAACTAAGGATTTGTATGTTGCATGTGCAAATATCCGTGCCTCAAACGTGGGTGTAAACTGAATGGACGTGCTGACATGCAAGAATTTGACACTAATTTGCGTTTTGTTCCAATTTGAATGGCGTTCCTCAGATTTTTGATCGCGTGTTAGTAAATGGATTTATTACAGCAAAATACCACTTTTATCAAATGAATCGAGACAAAACTCATTCCGTAAAACTGGACTGTAAAAGCGAAAATCGGAAATTTATCCTAAGGATTTTATTATAAATTTATCTAAATAACTCATAGGCGTGGTTTTAAGAAAATTACATCGCTGATCGACTTGGGAGGGTCTTGGAAGCTTCGAGGATTGTTACTTGAAGTGGTGGTTGCTTCGATGGCGAATGTTTATCTCCACAGATTTTGCTTCATAATCAATACAGAGAGATCATTTTCAGCTTTCAATAATTTGAGTGAGAGTTTTGGAATTGAAATATTATTTTTTCTTAACTTAAAAGTGCACTGCCGAGCGTTTTTTCAGAACTTCCCTATCAGCAACTTTCATTTGATAAAAACGGTATTTCTGTTAAAACGATACATACATAATAACGGGATTTAAAACTGTATTACAAAGAAATTGTCCTTGTTAAATTTGTACTGATATTCTTTGAAAATAATTTTAGCCGTATTTCTCTTTTCTTTTGGAAGTGAACAAAAGCTCCTGGAATGTTTCAGCAGTGAGGATTACTACTTTATCAAGTAAAAATCAAAGGCAATAAACTTCAGTTTTAGATCTCGATTGGTCGTACTAACTTAATTTGAAGTCTCGCTTATTGATGCTGTAGACCAGGGGTCGGCAACCTATTATGTATAGCGGGCCGCATTCTTAGTTGTGTATTCTTCGGAGAGCCGCATTTCTTTTGTGACCTTCACCTAGAGCCCTGCGAATCCCAAATTATGGAACGAGCCGAATCGTCGTAAAGTATTCGAATCTAGAATCGGGCAGTTTTTTACATATAAGTCTTTCTAGACTGAAGCGTTTTATTTCTAAATACTCTTTAGTTAGGTTTTGTTTTTCTGTTTTGTGTCAAGAATCTTTTTAAAAACACCAAAAACAGTCACTTATAAACACTACAAAACACAATCCTCAGGGTGGCGTGATGTTTTCATCACGTTTTATCAGAAAAACAGTGCTAGGCTTTGTGATCTAACATACATAGCATAATAATTAGCATATAGGTTGAAATAATAACAAAATTACAAAAAAGGTACATTTTATTTAAAATAAAACATACAAAGTTAGGATTCTTAAAAATTGTAATGATAAATCTTTCTTCATCTTTGCCCATATCAAAGACTTTCGGCATTATGGTTCGACAGAGAATGTCGCAAGTCGGATAATATTATGCCACTCACCGAATTTTTTTACCCTTTCCGATGAATTGTTTGTAGCCTGAATAGCCAACAAATCTCTCCCAACTTTTTCCAAAAACGGATAGGATCTATTGTTCTCTTTCCAGTAAAATAATAATGGATCACTATCGCGGTTCATCACAGATTGTTTTGTATATTGGTGTATTTTCTCTTGAAGTGTGCACATTTCGTCCATTTTTTAAGATGCTTTTTTTTGCGAGTGTTTACTTTTTAAAAATAACGTATCTAAAAGGTTTTCCATTCCTGCTTCGCTTTTTATGCATCCAGTATTAGAACAATTAGCTCTTCGTCTTTTCCTTCTTGCCGGAATGCATCTCCTAAATGTAATCTCCTAAATTCTTCCAAATATGCTTTACAGTATTCGCTTAGTTTTCGGTGAATAAGACGAGTTTAAATCTTGGATCAAGAAATTTTACAGCCATAAGGTGGACACTGGTCCATATTTCGACCGCTCTGTTTATGTTTGTACCTTGGGAGTATGGTGGGGGAGATGATCCAAATGACGAAATTTTCCCCACCAGTACCTTATATTAAGAGTATTACACTATAATGGTTAAAATTACACCAGTAATTTAATAAGAACAAATCAAACTTTTATTGGTTGATATATCGTCTATCGATTCGAAATTTACGAATCGTTTTTTGTGATATCGAATCGAATCTTTAAATCTGATTCGAATCGAATCTCGAAGCTTCGCAGGACCCTGCCTTCAGCTCAATAAATGAAACCCTGAGTGACGTGATGCTTGAAATAGAGACGAAATGATTTGTTCGGTAATAGCTTTTTTATTGTGGAAGCCTCAAATAATTTAATTTTGGGTAATTGATTTCGATGATGGGCTTTCACTTACTTGCTCATGAAAGGGAGAATTATAAACGAAATGCAATGATGGAGATCAAATGAAAAAATGAGTGAAAAGAGTGGTAATCGCATGAGTGTGGAAGCAATGAGCATCAATTAAATTCAACGGGTCGCTGGGCAGTAATTTGGTCCCGAAAACATCAAATCGGAAAAAATGCGCATATTGAAATAAATTAATTGAATTAGCTAAACATTTTTCGTTTGAAATGATCCTAAACCGAGATGCATTAAGCAAAGAAATGTTTAAAAAATATTTGTTGAATTTTAAAAACACTTTTGAGCAATTAACAAATTAAAAATCCTAATAGGCGAATGAAACAAATGATTTAATAGTGGGCGATTATTCATAATAAATTTCTTTGAGTTTAATTAGCAATAATAATGTTACTGTATTCGGAATAGTCAAAATACTAAAATTGGTAGCCGCAGAAACGTGATGGCGTCCCTCTACTGGAAACTTTATTAATATCACGAGAACGTCCGTCAATTATGATTTTTCTTGTTTTGGACGATTCGCAATTGACTCCATTTTAATATATTTTCAGTATTTTTTATTTTTGAAAGTAATTATGGCCGGTTAATTGATTGATTTATTTTGACGTTTATAATTTATCTTCCTTATTCTTCCTTCCTTATGTTTCTCGAACATGTGTCCGTAATTACGATCCTTCCCCGCCTTATACGATATTAACAATAAATTCCCTTAAAACGCGCAATGGATACCTTATTTACTTATTAGAAAAGGAAATTCAATCTTCTATTTTATTGGTACAGAGATGAATCAGTGAAACTAGAACGTTTATAATTACATCATTTAATAAAACACGATTAAAAATTTTTCCTGGTGCGCCGGGAGTCTCTCGGAATAGGGCAAGGTTACAGAAATTCTCCCGACTCCCGGATAGAGATCCTTTTCTCCCGTTTTCACTTAACAAGGTAATCGCTATCTGGTTTGCCTGTTTGACCGTAACCATGCTGTTGAAGAATTGACAACATTACCAAGGGGCCGGGTGGATCTCATGGACCTTTATGCTTACATTGATTGAATATTGGCTAGCGTCTATACAGTACTATAAAAATGACTTTTTCCATAAGCATACAGTATTAATTATTATATTATTTAATTATAATAGTATTATAATTAATATTAATTAGTATATTCTTGTTGGGGAATCAGATATAAGAGAATTTAAAGAGAAAAGAAATCCACAACAATTCAATTCAACATGTCGAACAAAAATTTTCACCAGAAAATAAAGTCGAATTTCCGTGTTCAAAACAAATTTGTAGCAAGAACCGAAACGGATTAAAAATCGATGTAGGAAAATGAAATGTCATTGTTTCATACTTCCTGTTTCAAGTGCCAAATTCGTACGATTATTGTAAATAATTTTAAAATGTTAATATAACAAATAGTTCTGGAAAGAACTAATCCGCCTACTTTCCTTTAAATAAAATTTTAATACATAGATACCACCTTTAAAATTAACAAATTTCCGTGTTAGTAGCAGCAGTAATTTTTATTTTTAGGAGCATTGAAGGCTAAGGTCATTTCGCACCGCTGAATATTCTAGTCAGAAAAATCCTTAGACAATCACAACATCATGCCCTAGGCGGGAATCGAGCCCGCGACCTTTGGGTTAGCTTTTTACCTCGGTATCTCGGCTGGAATATGCACTCGGCTATGCTCCGGCCGAGTTCGGCAATAATCATCACCATAGCAACAGATCGAAAAAATGGCTTTCAAAACGCCGAAACGAAAGTTTTTGAGAGAAATTCAAATAAATACGATCGAAATTCAAAATTGTGTGATAAGAATAAGAATCTTCACTTTTTCCCCTTAGAAAAGTACAAATCCCAATCCGATATCATAATTCTAAAATATTTTAAAATGCAAAAGAAAAACTCTCTGCACGATTAACCATGTAAAGCAAATGGGGAAAGAACTCATCTGGAATCGAACTCGGGACCTATAAATTTGGAATGCATATATTATGGACCGGAGGTAGTCCCCGAGAGCACCAGCCTTACACCAAGTTTCATGGAAATCGGTCCATTCATGGAGAAGATGTTGGTGGGGGACACACACGCACACGGACAGTGAGGCGATCTCATCAGACGGCTTACCATTTTTTGGAAAGTATGCTTAAAATGCCGCACCCTTTCCTTTTCCGTTAAATTCTGTTATATCTTATTTTCCCGACGTGTTATCCTGTTTATTAGGTAATTACGAAAACAATTACATATCTTCTAAACAATACGTTCTACGAAAATTTGTTAAATACAAAAATATTAGAGAATAATATTTTATTTAACGTTTATAATAATTAACATCTATATTTATGAATATTTGAAATAGTCATTTGTCAAAAACGACACAATAACAAGAGTAAACATTTAATTCCCATTAACCGATTTCAGCCAAAAATCATAATAAAAATTACAAATATAAAATTTTGTGTTGCTTTGTGAGTTAGAGCGCTCACAAAAACTCACACACACACACCACACACCGGCATAACTGATAAAATAGTCAAAACGTGTTCAGGGGACCGTGTATTTCCGGTCAAATCTCGAACTCTTTTTTTATAGAAAAGAATCTTTCTCTGTACTAGGCATATGGAGAAAGTAAAAGATAAAATGAAGATTAACTATTCGTTATATGCTTTCTTATCAATACTTATAAATTTACAAGTTTCGTGGTTCGCTTAAGCTTAAGCTAATATTAACATCACCTTTGAGAAACTTCTCCCGGATTATCCCGAAATTTCCTACTCATGGAGCGGAAATCACCTTGAAACAACTCCTCACGAGTTGGCAACCCTAGTCTGAATCCGTATGCGTAGGAAGAATCTGTCTGAATTGGTAACTTCGGTCGATTTTTCTCTTCATTGATTATGAGTTAGTTTCTATCTAAACTGACACACATTCCAATTAATTTCGGGACTTCATTCGTTGCACTGGCAAACGACTAATTTTTCTCGAAACATATTCCGCGTATTCATATCATCTTTAACATTACCGTGAGAAGTCTTTCAGTAGACAGGTCCGTGATCATAGGCTGGATCAGTTTCTCCGGATGGCTCTGTCCGTCGCAGCCATCTTGTTTTCTAGGCAGTTCTCTTTCAAGCCGCCTAATAGCTGGGTCATTTTCCTTCCTCTTCCCCTTTTTGGCTTCAAATTAGCGCACACCTCTAATCAGTCAGCCTCTTCTAGAGAAATTATAGCTAGCTTCCAGCACTATCCTCAGTCACGTTATTAATATAACCGCGCATTTAATTTTCTCATTTCCTGCAATATGAAAATTTTGCATCCTTTCCTTGTTTCCGATGCAAATTTTTCCTTCATTATAATGCCATTATGCGTGGAACGATCTGTTGTTACCGCCAGCTGATGCATTCTAAATTGTTGTCAGAATTATTAAATAATCCAAGTTTGAATCGTTATGCGTGATTCCAAGCAGACAAATTGATTGGAGGAATACGGTTTGATAACGAACAGCATGTCATGTTCCCTCGCCGTTACGTCATTGGATTTCTTTCGGTGAATAGTAAATACGCAAAACGTTAAACATTTATTGTCGCGCGAACACGAGTTCAGACATTTAAATTGACGCGGCAGTAAAATTTATTTATTTATCAATAATGAAATGATTCATCCGAAGAGCTGAAGTCAGGAAAAAACAAACTAAATTGTTATTAAAGGTTTTATTTCTGATTGAGGCATATTTGCTTTGTATTAACTCACGGGTCTCAAATTAAAATCGCGCTTCGGCAAATCAATGATTTTGGAATATGCAGAGGGCGAGCCGTATAACATAATAATGAGCCTCTTAAAATCACACGACTCAAAATGGTACCTATATGTTTAATCAAAAATAAATGATCATGCGATTCCTCATTATTAAGCAATGTTACATTACTTCGTATATTTGTTTCATTATTATTGTCTCGCCTACCCCTTTTTTACACATATTTACAGAATAATAAAAGTAATGGGAGGGTCTTACCTTTTGAAATGGTGGGCCGCATGCGGCCAAGATGGTTGAGACCCTGTATTATTAATATTGAAGAATTAAATAGACGGCCATTCAAATGCCGATTTAGCATATAAATCTCATTATGGTATAATTTATTTTCAGCACGTTTATAAAACTAAAGGTTTCATAAATGTAATATTCAATTGAATTAAAAAGTGAATTAGAAATCACTGAGGTTATTAATTCTAAGACTCGTTTTTTGGTTAAGCTTAAATGAAATGGATTAGTAGCCATTAATAAATTTGGTGATCTGGGTCTGTAGTTTTGGTTGAAATTTGATTTATTTTTGTTTCACCTAAAATTTTCTTGAAAAGAAAAGAAATATTAACCAGGCCCGCCATGTTAATGCCAACACTAGACATTTTTGGTTACATCTCCAACGTACACGCGCACGCATGCACGGACACACACACGCACAAACAATAGCCCGCGCACACTCTCACAAATATATAGAGAAGGTCCTCGCTATACGAATACTTCGCTTTCCTGGAAAATACTGCGGGTGCCAAATACATGGTCACCAAAACAAAGGCCTCATTGGAAAAGAGTTCACTGTGTACGTGAATGTGAGTGTCCATGGTTATTTAATATGAACATACTAGTATGAAAGTCCGTCATATTGACGGGAAGGAATATATTTACGTATATATTACTCATATAAGAATTGAGACAAAAATGGGGTCACGATTTTTACAATGACATGTTTGTCAAGGCAAATCCTCATGAAGTCGCTAAACGTTGCCAAAATAAGTCATTTAAACGTTTAATTCGAGCGTTTACGAAGTGACATGAGGAAGACAATTGAGGATGAGAATACTGTGTTATTTTTTCTTTATAACTGTCCCAGTTTTAAAGATCGATGTCCTGTTTTTCTAATTTTTATGGGCATGAAAGCTTGCACGTCGCTAAGTTGATATTTAAATGCTATCTTATGGGAAATATAAATTATCTTCTGGAGTTGAACCCAGGTCTTTTTAGGGATTTCTTTTCGTAAATGGCATTTACTATAAAAATCAAACATTTCTGCCCTATTTCAATTTTCTACCTATTTGGAAGGTTTGTTAAAAATAACATTACAGTCAGTCAGAAATAGTTCTCGATTCTTCCGCTGTTTTAAAGCCTTTTTTAAGAGTGGCGCCACAGTCGGGCATTACACCTGACGCAAAACGAAGCAAATTATATAGGGTTGATATCATGTATTTTATTATGAGCTTAAGCCTAAATGCAAGGTTTTAACTACATATACGCACGAAGTTCCACAACAGCGTGGTGATCATATGAAAACCAATACTGCTCCTTTCATAGCCATAGCTCCCGCTCTGTTACTAACCAGACGACATATCGCCTCCGTCCGCACCATCGCCTCCGCCTATTTCCGCGCAACCAATTACACGTTTAAACCATTTGGAGGGTGGCGTGGGTGGGAAAATAAAACATCGCTAGAGGGCGTTGCGATCGTGCAAATACATCGAGAGCGATTAGGATTTACGAGTGGTCGTCCGCCATCAAAGGCTCCACACCCGACACCGTCGCCAGGTCCCAGCGAGCGCGCGCTTCACAACTCCCACGGCTCCCTCGCCCGATGAGGTTTCTCCCGTTGACTTTGACTGATGGGAAAGAAAGGAAGAGCTCCGAAACGAAACGTTTGTTTTAGATTTTCCTCTGTCAACCTACCTTTTGCGAAGGCACCACGCCTTGCGTCGAGTTACTGTAAAGTTGTCGCGGTTATGTCGACCGATCGAATATTATGTGGAAGAGAGAGAAGGAGGGAGGGAAAGGAGAGAGGGAAAGGAGGGAGGGAAAGGAGGGAGGGAAATGAGGGAGGGAAATGAGGGAGGGAATGGAGGGAGGGAGAGAAGAGAATTCGATAAAGAGAGTAGAGTCCGCGGATTTCAATGCATATGTCTAATTTCAAAATAACCACTATTATCGGAGGTTTCGAAGCGCAAAATCATTTAGATAAACTATATTATCTCACCGAAAAATAAATTTTCATTTAAAAAATCGATTATATTCTTCGTGATGAGCCAGACTGTCTGTAGAATCATTAGTAGTACCGATAAGAGGAGGGAAAGGTAGAGGAATGATTGAGAAGAAACTAATTAAGACTCTCTATCTCTTATCAGCTGGTCGTGGGCTCCGGAAGAAATGAAGAAAAAACGCACCGTAAACTAAAGAAGATAAAAGAGAACGGGAAACGGGATATGTTTGAGAAGTCTAAAAGCATCGAACTTGCTCGAACTTAAATAGGTTAGAAAAAGAGGATCCAGTTTCGGAAATAAATTAAGAGACTCTCTCTCTCCGGAGAAGATAATTTCTGAATAACCGGCATCATTGAGGCGTTTGCATTTGAGTTCCGATTACTCGGGATCGGGTCGCGCGTTGATTGCTCTGCTTTTTATGATCTTTTTTTTCCCAGAATTCTTATTTGTGTTTTACAGAGGACGTGTCAGGAGCTCTCATTACATGGATCTAGAAATGAAAGCTGGATGTCGGTGCATCTGGAACTCTTACGCTGCGTGCTCGATTCAGTAAGTTTTAAAGAATCTGTACGACATTTAGGTATTAACTATAGGCAATGATGTTTAATTGGGTTCAAATAATGTGTTATGAATTTAATGTTGATATAAAGAGGTCGATAAAATCTATGTTAGAATACTGAATTTTACATCTTCTCCAATAATTTTGTCTAGCTTTCATTTTTTTACATACCCCACGCATTTTTCATTAATATAATTATTTTTATAAATACACTCCGAAACAAAAATTTATGCAATTTGATTAAAAAAATTGCCTTCACATTTGAAAATGGATCATTTTTAACGAAAGGATTGAGTGGATTTATATATATTTGCTTGTATTCTAAAATTTATTGCGTATCATATATTAGTCAGATTCATTTGAGAGAGTCAGCGAGGCGCAGGAAAAACCATTCGGATATTCGCGTAAGAGCGTTGGTATTTTGAAAACGGAAATTTAATAGAAAATGAAGCAAATAGTCGTCGTTTTGGAAAGCTATATTCAACATATATTTCAGTGGCGGTACTACAAACTTTCGACTTCCTTCACGAAAATAATTTTTAGGCCTCTTAATAATTCATTGTTTGTTATAATTTATAGACGGTCCTGCAGAGCCTTATATACCTATCGTCCCTCCCTCCTCCCGCAGTAACGGTATCACGTGTGGAAAGGAAGAGAAATACCAAATATTTTTAAAATAGCACCTTCCAAAAGATGTAAATTTAATAATGAAAAGACCATCCTCACAACTTATGTTTTGATAGGCTATGGTAAATAGGAACACAATGAAACGCAATATGAACATGATACATTCACACACTGCAATTTCTGACTCCTCATCATGGCTAAACCTCACTCTACAATAATGGCTTCCCTGACGGTGCTACGTTTCAGGTAGGGACTGTCTTCTTCCTTTTGTCACTGTGTATTGTTAGATATATGAAACAAATTTGGTATTGCTTATGAGTTTCATCCCATTCATGGAATTTTTCAAATTATCGGATTATTATCGACATTGAACCATTGGCGTCGATAAAGTGATTTTGTGTGGAACAACCTATTAAGAGCACCAACACTCTCTAGGCCTTATCTTCTTCTTATGCAAAATTCAAGACGTGGACATCTCCTCACCTTTCGAAAATAAGACAGCTTTTTCAAAAAAATATTTATATTACGAGCCAAAGAATGGTAAATAAGCAGTTTAAATTTCTATAAGAATATCTGTAAATTAACAAAAAAGAGAATTTGAAAATTCGTCAAAATTCTGGAACTATTCCTATGCAGAAATGTTTTCGGACCACAGAATTCTGGATAAGGGCGGTTCGACCTGAATTTATTAAAGGGAAAGTCGAACAAATTTTAGACGTATAAAGAACAAGCATAAAGTGTAATATTTTCGCTGCAGAGATTCTCGGAGATGATATGACCGTTACCCATAAAACATTTTATGGGATTCATGGGTTGGATCCATCACTTTTGTGTGGGATTCATTACCAGACGGTTGAAGCTTCGAAACACCGAGAATCTCTGCAGCGAAAATTTTAAATGTTACACTCTTCTTTAGACATGACAATTTTGATCGACTTGCCTTTTTGCTAAAATATAATAGACTATGGGCTCCACCCCCGACGTCTATGCCCCCCTGCCACCGTGCCTCGATTCGCCGCGATGCGTTTCCGCCCTGCAACATGGGCTACGCGCGTCAACCTCCGCTCGCTCCAGGTAGGGCGGTGCTATGACACTTGATTTTGGCTGGCAGTTCTCCGTTAATTCGTTGGAAATGAGAATTACTTGATTAATTATTTACAGATCAACAATTCATTTACTACACCTACTCAAGAACGGTTTTAATCCTACTTTTTAGAATGGAAATAGACTTATAGTTTCGTCTTTATATCTCTTTGTTTCCCCTATTAACCTTTGAACCAATAAACCAATTTTCATGTCAATCGGTGGAAACCATTTGCTACTGGGTCAAAGCTCCCGAGGATAGTTTTTGTTGCGACGATTGAAATCCCTGAGATCGATTCCAGAAACTGTTCATCCCATTTGATTCACATGGGAATTCTGAAATCCATCGTGCAGGACAATTTTCTCTTGAGTATTAAAGTATCTTAGAATTGTAATATCGAAGTAGGATTTATATTATTCTCTGAGGAATATATAAAAATTCTATTTTAAATCGTAAAATGTTGCTTATTGATTGTATTTCTTCGAATTTTGCGTAAATACCGGTGTTTTAAGCAGCAACGATTGACGAAGTGCGCAAAAAGAATCGTGCGAGATGTTATTAGCCAGATCTATCGAATCCATGTCGACGCTAGCCAAATTTTACTTCTTTGACGGTGACATTATTTAGTTATTTATTGCAACTTGTAATAAACAACACTTTGCGGCCTTTTACAATGAGCTTAATAACGATAACTAAGGAATCTAAGCAATCATGCAATGCTGTGGGCAGGATTCGAACCCGGAGCCAACCAACGCTAACCACCGAGGCAGTATTTCGATCGTTAACCGCAATTAACACACATACATTCAGCGACAGTAAAAACATTTACAGTAAAAGATTTTTATGTACTATTGACCAAGGAGCGACAAAAAAGCCCGAAGAATCTTTTTTGCGGTAGCAGTCATTTACTACGAAGTGCATCCAATAATTTTTTATGGCAATTTTAAAATTCGCAGCCATCAGAACAATCCTGCGCCCACATACCCACATCCTTTAGTCCCTGATTTGTTATCTAAAAATATGGCAACCCTAAACACACAAAATCAGCATTTCTTTGGTTGGACGTTTTTAAAACGGTTCCATGCAAGCAAAATAGAATGTTTCATCCTCAGATTAAAAAGAAATATTTTGATTGAATTTTTAGGCAGCTTAATTTTCCTTGATTATTCCCATTTAGCTGAAAAAGTTTATTAATCCAATAAATGGATATTTTTCAAGCTGTTTTAAATTAAAGAAAGTTAAATTCCATGACCCGGATTTTTGTCACGAGGAATTGTTAACTTTTAAATTTTATTTATTCGTGCCATTTGTTTACGCTTGTTAGTTTCATAATTCGACTTCATTCGATATACATTATTAATTTAACTTCCATGTTTTTTAATAAAAATACTTAATAAATCGGGGTACATTATTATTTTATTAAATTTACATGATGCATTAAAGAAAATTTAAGATTATTCCATGATTTATTCTATGATAGTATAATATAACACAGAGTCTGTATACATGTAAATCAGTTATCATTTGGTCCCTTATAACATAAAAATATCGTTTGTCATTTACCTTCAAATTTAAAAAACCTTTTAAAAACACTTATTTTACAATACCTCATCTGTTTATCACAATTCAAAATGAAATTTAAAGATTTTACAATGAATTCACAAATATTAACGAATGTAAACGAAAATTATTCAATGACATAACAAAATTGGCGTATCGTTTATCATAATATAAATAAAAGTAAGAGATATTGAAATAAAATGTAATGCATTTTTACAAACATTGAAATCGTAAATTACAAAATATAATCCAATATATATATATAACAATTTTAATGGTTAAAATTACCTTCTTGAAGTTAAAATCTTTTAAATGAATGTTAAATATTTTAATGCAAATAATAACTACTAACTATTTATAAGTTAAAAAGGAACTCGTCTTAACTTAGGCCATAATTTTTGTTAAACAAACCTCAAACTTCCGCATTTAAAGCACACACACACACACGAACGCACGCACACACACACACACACACACACACACACACATATATATATATATATATATATATATATATATATATATGTAAACTGAATCGTTTATTGAATGTTCAAATTTCGAGTTCGTTCCATTCCATCCTATATTTAAATTATTTTCTGCTTAAAATAGTGCACATTTAGCGATGGTGACTAAATTTTGAAACATTTGAAAATGTTAAAAAGTAAAGGTCTACACATCGGTTTCCATCCGATTACATTTCAATCGAATAGAAAATGAAACGCGTCTGAAATCGAACGAAGGAACTTGAGAAACAAATGAGCACACGTTGCTCCCTCACGGGAGTCCGTGATTTCCAGCCGTACCACATTTAAAATGGCTTCCTCTTCCATTTTCACGAAAAAAGGAACCGCAGTTGCTACAAACAAACCCACACTCTGAAATAATATAATACAGGGTCACCCAAAAAGCTGCTTCAGTTTAAATTGGTTATATTTCTTTATCTAATCAACGTACAGGAATGATTTTCGTGTTAATTTATAAAGTAGACTTGGGAAATTAATGGAAAACATCTTCAATATATGAACCACCAGCATCCAAAACCATTTGTAATCGACGTTTAAAATTGGGAACTACTCTGCCTAGAACGTCAGGAGTGGTTGTGCAGATAACAGATTCAATTTCTTCTTTGAGTTCATCAATTGGGTCGGGATAGTTTCTGTACACATTGTCTTTCAGATACCCCCGGAGAATACGGTGGCGAAGACCATCCACAGCCAAATCGTCCAGGTGAGCGATTCGAGTTGACACGATGGTCCAAATGCCAATGGAGGAAATCCAACATTGCATTTGCAGTATGCGGTCAAGCTCTATCCTGTTGGAAGAAAGTTTTCTGAAGAAACGGGACGAAGACTTCTTCAACGAGATGATGATAACTCTCCTATTTCACTGTATAGGTGAGAAAAATTGTCCCAACAATTCCAATATCTGAAACAGCGCATCATACCGTGCATTTTTGCAGATGTAATGGCGCCACCATTATTGTGTTGGTTTTTTCTGAGGCCTATATTTACATATTCTGCTTGTTGACGTAACTGTGAAGATGGAAATGCGCCCCGTCGATAAACCAGATATTTCGAAAAACTCGAGAATTTCTTTCCAAAAATTGCGGAAATGTACCATAAAAATCAACCCTAACATCTTTGGTGCTTTTACGGAGGGTCTAGAGCACTTGAATCTTATACAGAAACACTTCCAGATCTTCTATTAATATCCTATTGATTAATGATGGTGATATAGCTATTTGTTACGACAGACGTGTAACATATTTGTAAGGACTCTGCGTAATTGCTTCATCAGCACGTGCAATGTTGGTCACTGATCTTACTGTTCTGTTCCTACCGACAACACCTTTCTTATTGTCGGTCACAGCACCCATATTTTCAAACTTCGTCACAAACCTATTTATCGCTGATCTCCTTGAACCTTCTGTGCACTTAAATTCATCGCGAAAATTGTGCTGAACTTGCACTGCACTACTGGCAGAAAAAACGTTTTCACTATAAACACGCGTTGCTGTACAGTGTACGCCATCTTGTTACACGATGTTTCAGGAATATGCGGCATATTATATGCCACTAGGTTGTAACACTTCTCCCAAGTCTACTGTGTAAAGTAACACAGAAATCATTCCTGTACGTTGAGTATATAAAAATATAAGCAATTTAAACTGAAGAGTCTTTTTTGGGTGACCCTGTATGTAGATAGATAGAGAAAGACTAATGAAAGAAGCGCTAGAAGATGCAGGAGATTTCAAGATTGTAAGAAGGATTATAAGAATGGTCAAAATACGCGGATGATCAATTACTTCAAGCGAGAAAGGAAAAGGAACTACAGATAATGATTGACTGGTAATAACGGATATAAAATGAGGAATGGAAATAAATACAGAAAAGTTCAAAGAAAAATACTTGAAGATAATCATAGGTGGAAAGGCATTAGAACAAGCTTCACAAAATAAACAGGTTGGAAGCGAAATGTACCGATTAAATAAGGACTAGAATAGCTAAAGCAGGTTTCAGAAGAAAGAAACTACTTATAACGGCGACTCTAAAAGGAAAGAGAGAGCTATAAAACATGAAGAAGACTGCGGAAAATAGGAGTATGTGGAAAACCAGGGTATCATTATAAATAGCTGCTTCTTACATATAGTATAGGATATAGGATAATTTTAGGGTATAGCATTAATCATATAAAACCTAAGGTACTTCTAGAAAAGCTACAGAGCTGTAATTTGGAAGAAAGATATGCCATTGAGTACAACCTCTGGAAAAAAATCCGAAATTCCAGAAAAAGTTCTATTTAAGGGGTGTTTTTGACCCCAAATCTAATTTCAAACACCCATAAGAAAAGCATTGAACACGGTGCAGGGCTTTATAAAATTACTTTTTTAAATTATTTATTATTAAGATACTAAGTCGGGACATGCACCATACTATGGATAAAAAAATGAAGTTCATTTTTCTTGAAGTCAAAATTTGAATCCTTGCTGAATTTGCGTAAAAATTTTATTTTAATCATAAAATTATGAAATTTTTTCTTCAACAATGAAAAATATTAACTACCACTAGTGTAATTGTTCGTCAAATATGACGGGTATGCGTGAATTAACTATTAAATTTAAAGCACTTCCCATTCTTCCTTCTTTTTTCTCTTCCTCTCTCCCTCTCTCTCTTTCTCTGGAAAAATATACTTCCTAGTATTATTACATACGATATGTGTGAAACCATGGTTACAATTCAGACAAGTTTACGTGCGTACGAAATTACATTCGAACTTATTGTATTAGAATAGCAACGACTCCAATGACTTTCAATGAGAATTGATTTTTATACCTCAAGAGAATTGATTTAATGTTTAGACTGCATTATAATCCATTTGATTTCATCCAACGTGATAATTTTAAATTATTTTTTAATTCGATACGTACTAAAAGGCACAGATAATTACAACATAACCATAACACACAAAACATCCTAATTTTTACATAAATTTTAGTGTAACATATAGGCAATTGTCTTAATGATGATTATAGTTATTGCTTAAAAAGGGCGATCTGAGTCATTAAACTTGAAGTTCGAAAACTTGGACGCGAACCGATTGCCAGAGAATTTGGAAATTCCGAATAGATACCTTAACTTCTGGGAAAATTAAAGCTATTATGCTATTTAAATGTGCTCTGTTTCGTTCAAATGATGTCGCGTTGGTTTATTTACGAGTTGTAGATGTTGGTGAATGATAATTTTTTAAGCAGTATGCAAGCACCAACAACTAGTACCAAGAATAATCACAGACCTGTCTACGCACAGACTAAATATAATGATGCTGATTATTCCAAATAAAATTAAATTAAATTTGTAAAATTTTGTATGAATGATTTTGTCTATATTATTGATTGATATCTATAAGTTATGCTACTATAGCGATTCCATTTACTGCCTAATATAATTTGATTAAGTACAATAATCGCTTAATTATTTCTTATCATCTATTGAAACGCCTTGTAGGAGATTTTGGAATCTATAATTTTGGCCACCGTTGGTCTTCGAGGAGGTAAATTTCAGTCTTCATAATGTAAAGCAAGAAATGCCTACATTCTTATGGATTTGGCGCGTTCTTTCCTTTTTTACTTCACCGAGAAATTTGGAAAGTCGCATTAAATAATTAATAAAAGAAAAAACCGTTAATAAAATTTTTGTTCGATTGTTTTTAAAACAGTGCATATTTTCTTTCATAAACCAGTCTTTCAGTCCAAGTTTATGCGATCCTAACACTGTGTATGTATTCACAACAGCGTCTCGGCAGTTTTCTCTTTAAAGTATCTTTCATCAATTTTGTTCATGTTTTACTTTACTATAATTATTTAACGTATATCAGCTGACAAATTTGGATTGCACTGTAATTTCTCCCAAGAAAATCTGTAAAAAATATTCATTTTTATTAGTTTATTATAATTTTTTTGTTTTATTTTTTCTTCGGTGCTGTCAGCCCATCTTGAACGACAACTACTCATTATAAAAGATGCATACTCTTTCAAAATTATATAAAATGTATCAAGTTTATCTTTAATTGCTATGTTGTGCTTCACGTAGCCAATGTCATTTTTCTTCTCCTAAAATGGAATTTAATTAAACTGTTATACAGTTTCTGAGTTCCTATTCCTAAAATATATGGTCAAAGAGGATATTTCAGTTTACGTGTCGTGAAATACCGATTATGATATTGACCATTACGAGCCCATACACAATATAAACACGCCAACTCTGGATCGATTACATCCAGTCTACTGCACTGTGACAACATTTCGAGTAATAATTGACAAAAATTCACGAATAACGAATGTTTATATTTTCACTATATTCTAGTATTATATTACATAATTCTATCAGTAAATTTCGTTTTCAGAAACATCAGTATCGTTAGAAGGAAACTAAAATTTTAAGATGAAATATATGAGAAAATTTAGTCCAAAATATTTGGAAAGAAATGTTTGTCGATCTCATATCCATATAGAATATAGCAGTGTTTTTCAACCTTTTAGCTTTGGAGAAACACTTTTTAAATGATCCAGCTCCCGCGACACACCACGAAATAAAAAGTCAATTTTCTTCGTTAAAACAACAAAAATATTTAAAATTTCTTATTAAACAATAAAACATCATAAATATATAAAAATATAACAAAAGGTTTTATTATGCATAAGAAAGACGATAACTCTCCTTAAGAAAATTTACTTTATGTTTAATATAGCCGTTATGAACATTTTTGGCGACATACCTCCAAGCTCTTCGCGACACATCATTGTCTCGCGACACACCGGTTGAAAACCACCGGATTGTAGTTTAAGAACTTTGTGCTTGCGCTACAATAGTTCTATATTTTTCTCCGCGCAAACTGACATCCAGTTGGAGGACATCTATAGCAATCGAACGGATAGGGGATGCGTAGAAGTCGCTCAGGAAGCAACAGTTGTTTGTTTCAGCTGGTGAGGGAGAGATGGGAGGAGGTCTGTGGCGGAGGAGAACGGAGGGAGAGAGAGGAGGGAGAAGGGAGGGAGAGGGAAAGGAGGGAGGCAAGGGGAGGGAGGAATGGGGAAAGGAGGTAGGGGAGGTGCGTGGCGTGAGGGCCCTCCGATCGGATGAATGATCTTCGATGGAGAGCCGTATAGAGGGCGTTGCCTTTCTCTTCGTGCTGGTTTCCGCCCACCGCCATCTTCACTCCCATTCCCTCTTCCCCTTTACCACTTGCGCTTTCCCTTCCGCGGCGGCCGCCTCCTTACACGATCGCCATCGACGAACCCGCGGCGCTTCCCTGCTTTGCGGGTGGTGTAATCCATAGGATACGTTTTTTACGTTTGTCAAAAGCAGAGAAAATTTTGCGAGGCATAAGGAAGCGATGGGCTACGATCGCGAAGAGGTATTTTTAATCTGTCTAAGTCATTATTTGTTAAATAAAATACCGATTCGGTTAATTTACTCCGAAGTTTCAAGTTAAAAGCTTTTCCAGCCAAATAATTTTAAAGATTTCCCCGCAAAGTCGAATAGTTTACTATTGTATTGTGGAAAAAAGAGAGCTTGACTGTAGAAAAAATTTGGGATAGTTTTACTCATGGTATGCCCGAACAAATCTATCGGGGCCGGACTATTTTCAATTAGACGATAGGGATGGAGAACGTTCGGTGGGAAAATTCAAGATGCGAAGCGGATATTGCTCTTGCTGCGGACGAAGAAAAAATCAATCCTTTCGTATATATTTTATTTAGAATGGTGAAGGAAAAACCAATTTCACGCGGCCGTCGAGCGGATATTGAAATAAGAGACACAACGACATTTATATTTTCATCTCCATTTTTACCAAAAATAAGTAATTTCCGATGTCGTCCCTGATATGGCCGCTGACCGCTACTCTCACGCTATGCGCTTCTGCTGAGCGTATTTTCATTTCAACGAAACATCCATTCACCAGATTGTTTTCCAATTCACATTCACGTGGTTTCACTCGAAAAATGTTTAAGATAACTGTGACGTAATATCCACGGCGCCGCATCAGCTTCCACAAATCCGCCTTCCTCCGAATATCATTTAGCATACCACCACCTTACCCAATCCCCAAAACGCGAATTTATTTCGGGATTAGACGTGTACACCCAATGCATTTATTGGTTCACCCCAAAAGAGAGGTATAATTTTTTGCTGCAAAGATATCGTCGTTTGCCAGCTATCAAAATTCCTTTTCTCATTGGCGAACGCGAAGTCTACAACAAATTGATTTTCAATGCAAAAAAAAAACGAAATAACAAAGCAGTCATAGAAATTCACCCGATACAACCAAGCCACCGACACATACAGCTAATTTTACCCTACAAGCCCTTCGTATGACTTTGCCTCGGTGGTCTCAATCGTGTCTCCATATCCAACGCTACAACAGATGCAAAATAAATTCCCTACTTCGACAATTGTCTGCCTATGGTGGTTACTACTGAAACTCCTCAATAGAAATCACTTTGCTCTAGATTACCACCAGCAAGGAATTAAAAGACGCAAGGGTGCACAAAGATGCCTCTATAATTACTCCGTGAGTAAGTTATACTCTTAATGGTAGCCTCCACCGAGCGTCAAATTGAGTAAGAAAGATATTACGGGAAGATGGCCCTTGGGTGCAGATCCGTTGCCGCGCCTATCCAGCACTAATTTTGAAATAGAGAAGCATGCAATTCCGTGAGCTCTGCTCTCCCCTTCCCACTCCGCTGACACGAGTTTCCCTCCCACCCGCCTCCATCTCTCTCTCCGCCCCCACCCGTTCCCCTCCCTCCCTCTCTCCGCCTTCTCCCCCCTCCCTCCTCTCTATCTCTCCACCCCCCCCTCAATATATCTCCGCCCCCACCCATCCCCCTCCCCCTCTCTATCTCTTCACCCCTCCCTCTCTATCTCTCCGCCCCCCTCCCTCTCTATCTCTCCACCCCTCCCCCTCAATATATCTCCGCCCCCACCCGTCCCCCTCCCCCTCTCTATCTCTCCACCCCCTCCCTCTCTATCTCTCCGCCCCCTCCCTCTATCTCTCCGACACCACCCGCCCCCATCCTCCTCTCTCTCCGCCCTCCTCCCCCCTCTCTATCTCTCCGCCCTCTCCTAGGTCCCTTTCCATCCCACTCTCACGTCGTGCGTGGGAGACAATGGTTTAATTACAAAATTTCAATGTTCCCTTATAATAAATATCATCTACAGCAAATGCATTCGGTTTTCTACGCACATATCTATGATAAAATAAAATCAAAAAAGAATTCGAATCGATTCCTTCTATGTTTGAATTGATTCGCGGGTTCCTTTGAGTTTGACATTTTAAAGCTTTTTCCAATAAATCTCAAGGAGAAATTTTCGTCCGTAAAATATGTTGCTAAAATCGCTAGTCGTAAATTTAAATGAACTTATGAAACAGAGAAATAGTTTTATTTTAATATTCGTGGTGCACATCGATCGTACGATCTCGAATCGCCTAAACAGCTTCAGTGTGCTATTTCAGATAGGACAAGTCATAACACAAAATAGTAATTTTATAAATAACTTTTCTATAGATAATGACTTTATATTCACTAACGTAATGTTATTTTCAATAAATTAGGTTACATTACTTAAAATATTTACATTGAACTTGTTTGAAGCATTTATATATTCATTGGGCACTTGTATATTCATACTTAAGAAAGTAAAAACTTACTATCGCCTGTCACGGATGTATATTTACAAACTGTTTCTCCTATTTCATATAATCTAATGAAATCGTACAATAATGGAGCAAGCGTGACTTTGTATGTCTGGATTCTGATTTGACTGTAGAGAAGCGACAGCCCTGCCTCTGGCGACAAGGGATAGTAATTTTAAAATAAAAATTTGATGTATCTGTTTTTTAATTTAACCAATTTTGCATGAATTTCCAAGTCAGCTGGCTCTCTTAGAACATATCATTACAATCTATCGTCTTTGAAAATCGAAGATAAAACATACGATTAGAGGAGACGAATAAAAATTACCGCCACAGGTCATCTCACAACAAACAAACACTAAACGATACACAATATAAAAAAGCATGACAAGATGATCCAAACAGAACTCCTGATGCCTACTTTCCATTTAATCGTTTATTTAACACATATATTGGCCTTAATAGATTTAAAGTCTACCGCGGATATGTTGCTCTTTGTGTTCCCAAATTTCATAATTTAGCGTTATAAAATACTAGAAATACATGCAAACGGAATATTAAATTAATTACGCGTATTTGTGCGGAAAAAATAACGCGTATACTGATTAGAATATACCGGATCTGAGTCCAACAATAGTTGTTGTTATGGCAACACTCGTAATGAGTGATCAAAACTGCATAATCGCCAGTATTTACGCAAAATTCTAAGAAATACAATCGATAAGCAAAATTCTACGATATACATTAAAATCTTCATTTTTTTTCTGAGAGAATAATACCAATCACGCTTCGGTATTGCAATTCTGAGATATTTTAATGTACAGGAGAAAATTACCCGGCACGACGGATTTCATATTTCACATGTAAATGAAATGGGAAGGATGGTTCCTGGAATCGAACCCGAGACTTCAATCTTCGCAACAAAAACTATCCTCGGGAGATCGGTCTATGTAGCAAGAGATTTCCACGAAGTTTCATGAAAATAGGTCTATTGATTCAAAAGTTAATAGGGAGGGCAGACATAGAGACAGACAGACCAACACAATGACAAAACTATAAGCCTATTTCCATTCTGAAACGTAGGCTACAGATTTTTGGCGAACATTATCGTGTAACCACAGTTATATTCAGAATCAATCGCAACATAAATTATTTTTTTATTATCTCAAGTAAATATAAATATTTATGTAGCCTTGGAAATGCCAATCAATGAATAACAGTGAAAGAAAACATCAGCATTGTTGCCAATAAACTGAAATGAAGATAATCATTTATTTTGAACGTTAAATAAAGAATTATGTTAATAAAGCCAGATACAAAGATTTAAATTGATGAATATTAGGACTTTGAGGACATTCTCTGGGAAAGATGTGTGTCTTTAATCTTAAGCTAAAAAGAGAAAAAATTATTTAAATTTATTTTATGAAATCATGTTTTGCATTCACTAAAAAGTAAATAAATCGCTATTTCTATTTTGAGGCAAAGGTAGATCCCACCCCATTAAGACTCCATTAGAACAGTTCAACCCTTATAATAATCTTTTGATAATTGCCTCCACAGTTCACTGGATATTCCTAGATCACTCACAGATTTCGTAGGACTCACGAAGAAGTATCCTGAAGAAATATTCAAATCTCTATATAGAAATACAAATGAATAGTTAATGAAGACTGGCAAACATAAAAACAATATTTCTATATACAATTATTGCATCAAGTATCATTGATACGAAAATATTTAATAACATAATCTTTTAATAAGTACCTTCAAAGTTCACTGAATAATATTTCGTAGGACTTAAAAAAGAGTATTCCGAAAAAATATTCAAATCGATTAGAACTGCCAATAATAAGTTGCTAAAACAAAATCAGTTCCCAAACTCACCAACAGATAGCAGATATTATGTTGCCTTTACATTAAAATAGAAAATGGAATTAAATCTATTGATACTTAAATCATTGTTTCAACAATTGCTCAAAATGGCCGCCTTCAGCTTGGATGCACAATCTGACCAGTTTGAGTAGGGAACGTGGAACAGCACGAAGAACTGCAGCGTTATTAACGCGCCTCGCATCATCAAAAATTCGCTGAATAAGTTCGTCCCTCGTGCTCACTTTGGCCTCATACACAACGTTTTTCATTTGCTCCCACACATGGAAATCCAACGAAGTGAGATCCGGAGACCTCGGTGGCCAATGCTGCGCACCGCCACGACCGATGCATCGGTTGGGGAACTTCTTGTTAAGATACAGCGTAGTGTTCCTACTAAAATGTGGGGGTTCCCCGTCATGCTGGTAGTACATCTTAAGTCGTGTTTGCAGAGAAATGTCTTCTAACAGACCCGGCATTTCATTTTCCAAAAAATCAGCATAAATGGCACCTGCCAGACCTGGCGGGAAGAAGTACGGTCCAACCAGCTGGTTCCCAATGACACCACACCACACGTTCACAGAAAAACGGAGTTGGAAGTTGCTTTCAACTGTTACGTGAGGATTTTCGTGAGCTCACAAATGGTAGTTTCTCGTGTTGTTTATTCTATCTCGAGTAAACTGCCTCGTCCATGAACAAGATGTAACGGTTCAGGCGGGGGTGTGCATTTAACCAACGGCAGAATTCCAACCGCCTAGCCATAACCTAGGGTTGAAGATGCTGAACTTGCTGAATATGGTATGGGCAAAGTCTCTCATCGTGTAATATTTGCCAGACTCTCATTCGCAGAACGTTGAGGCGGGCGGACATTCTTCGTGGACTTTGCTGAACCATTTGAATAATGTTTTCCTCCTCATCCACATTAACTTGTACTGGACGTTCAGCTCTCAAAGTCACACACAGAAATGAGCAATTTTCTAGTAAATGTCGGTGAACTTGAATAAAATACGTCGATCTGGTGTTCTTCTTTGTGGAAATCGTCGTCGATATTCGTAAACGGCAGCAACGGAGTTTCCATCTCAAAACCCGTACACGAAGTACATATCCGCATACTCTTCATTTGAAAATGTAAAAGGAATTATTGAAAATTAATGATACCACACGTGTCACAGCGCACTACACTGAACGCTAGTCTATGTTCTACTGACATGCTGCCTGCGAACTTGCAAAATGCGTCCACGTCTGTTATGCAAGCGTCATGCTTCTCATTGTTGTAACAATGGATTAAGTATCAATGTAAAAGAATGATTATTTAAATATAATATTTTTCAACGATCGACAATGTATAAGAATAATTATTAAAACAATGCATTTTTTCAACCATTATGTTGTACAAATCGAAGTCCGAGATAA
The DNA here is from genome assembly GCA_028673005.1 of Tanypteryx hageni. Lineage (NCBI taxonomy): Eukaryota > Metazoa > Arthropoda > Insecta > Odonata > Petaluridae > Tanypteryx > Tanypteryx hageni. Next base: position 147,549,647 of record CM054114.1, read on the forward strand.
TTTCAATTGCCCGTAGCTCTGTAACAAATGAGAATCGGATCCATGTTCATATGACATTTTTTACTCAAAATCACTTAAGAAATAAGATCCCGAAGTTATTTATTTATTTATTTATTAACAATAGAGTCCAAATACAGCACAAAGCCAATTACAGTGGACGACATAACAACATTAATTAAATATTAACAAAATAACAATAATGAATTAATATAACAACAACAACAAAATGGTGACAAAATACATGAATGAATAGGGATGAAAGGGTATTATGCAGTGGTATTAGCGAAGGGGTCAGTGTTGGGGAAGCGGCAGGCTATTGTAGGAACTGGGAAAGCGAAATAGAAAGGAGCGGTGAGTGAGCGAGAGGCGGGGGGTGGGACAGTGGAACAGGTCGTTTAACCGAGTGGTACGGGTGGGGACCCTTAGTGGAAAGAGTGAGACAAGATCGGAAGACCTGTATTTTCCGTTTATTATTTTGGTAAAAAAGTTGCGATCGTTTTTTAGAAAGACGATCCTTTAACGTTGGAATATCAAGAAAATCTTGTGTGTGGCGGAGAGTGCAGTTACGAAGGGGGAGATGGTGATAGCGAACTACGGATAGGAGGAAGTTAAAGGGACGGTCGAGACGTTTGAGGGCGGAAGTAGAAGCCGTGCACCAAATTGTGGAGCAATAATAAAAAATGGGGAGAATGCAGGAAAAGAAGGTGCGGAGTGCAGAAATATTATTGATGTCGGTGTAACGGTACATTAAACCAACTAAGGACATAGAATGGGAGGAAATCATTTTGATGTGAGAGAAGTTTGGTGTCAAAATGAACACCAAGATCCTTGTGGGTGGAGACTGAAGGGATTAATTGACCAGAGAATGTATATTGATGAGGATAAGGTGATTTGCGGAGAGTGTAAGACATGATATTAGATTTCAAAGGATTAACTCTAAGTAGCCATAATTTTGACCATGCTACTAGAGCATCAAGAGCTTTTTCAGGTATATGGAATCTTGAGGGGAGTCAATTTCCTTAAAAATTTTACAATTGTCTGCGTAGAGAAGTATATTGCAGTGGGTTGGTGTGATGGATTCGACCAGATCATCTACAAACAAGTTGAAAATTAATGGCCCAATTACACTCCCTTGGGCGACGCCGGATGAAATGGCTGTTGTAGGGGTAGAAATTCCATCAAGTACTACTCGCAGGTGCCTATTGGTGAGGAAAGATTTCAAGATGGCCAAGAATTTGCCATGGATGTTGTACTGGTTCTCCAGCTTAAATAGCAAAAGTTGGTGGTTAATCGAATCGAACGCTTTAGCAAAATCGATGTAGCACACATCTAATTGCGAAGAACGTTCAAAGGCGGTGCTGATGTGGGAATGCATGACAGCGAGGTTGGTTTGTGTTGAACATCCGGGGAGAAAACCATGTTGTTCGGGGGAAATAAAAGGTAAAGTGAAAGAGAGAAGGCGTTGGTGGATAATGCGTTCGAAAACTATCGACAGCACCGGGAGAAGAGAAATAGGGCGGAAGGAATCAACAGAAGACTTCTTGCCTGATTTAAGGAGAGGAAACACGTTCGCCGCCTTCCATAAGGTAGGGAAGTAACCAACAGAGAAACATCTATTGAAAAGCATGGAAATAGGAATAGAGAGTGAAGGTGCAGTGTGTTTCAAAAATTTTGCGCTGAGGTAGTCGGAACCAGTTGCACGATTATTTGAAAGAAAATTTAGAAAGTTGAGGCATTCCTCAGGTGTGTCAGAAATGGAGGATAGAGAGTAAGTACAGATACTATTACAAACTAAATTTGTGGTATCTACATGGGAGTTGGATAAAAAAGTTGGCTGAAAATAACTGCTAAATAGTTCGGCTCGAGAGTTTCCTTCCGCAATTTTATCACCAAGCGAAACCTCCGAGGGGATGCTAACGGTGTTGCGTCGGCAATTAATCATGGACCAGAAGCGTCTTGGGTTTGAGACACAATCACAGGACATGGAAAATATATACTCCTTGTAGTTATGACATAAAGTTGCCGGACACCCAGTATATTTCTCTTACTCCGTCTGCACGCGCCACCAGACCGCGCCACTGACTGATTGTAATGCTATTTTTAACAAACTTTAGTAGGTAGTAGGTAGAAGATTGAAATTAGATAGGATTTTTTACCTCTTTTGGTAAGAGCCGTTTACGAAACAAAATCCTAAAAAAGTCCAGGGTTCGACTCCAATAGCAAATTTCTATTTCCAATTAGATAACACGTAAAAATCGATTTTTCGACTTACAGACTTTTACTCTTTTGCAAATTAAAATTAGATATAATTGACCTGCGGTCTTCGGACCTAAACTGCTTTAAAGAAAAATAAATAGTTTTTCTTATTCTTATCTTTACATCTTGCCTACGATTCGAAATCTCTCAAGTTATACGTTTAAATCATATTCATTGGAAGATTTTAAGCTTTTTAACGATATGTTACCTTGCCGACCGTATCATTGTCGCCTTAATTCTTGTACTATACTAGTGTAACTGCCTGTCAAATATGTCGGGATTATGATAAAAGTATTCCAAATATATGTGATTCCGATATAAAAAATCAGTAAGACATGCTAAATGATGAGCCACTTGTCAAAAATGAAGTAATAATAAAAAATAAATAATAATATTCCCTCCCTCCCTCTCGTCGTCTCTCTCTCCTTCCCCTCCTCTCTCATTCCATCCCTCTCTCTCTCTCCCCCTCCCTCACTCTCTGCCTCTCTTTTCTCCCACCTCCTCCTCTCTCATTCTCTCCTGTCCCAATTCATAGCTCTCCCTCTTTATCTCCGTCTCCCTCTTTATCTCTTTCCTCCCGTCCTTTTCTAATTCTATACCTCCCTTGCTCTCTATGTGCCTTCCATTCTATATCCCTTCCTTCCTATCTGCATCCCCACATCCCCCTCTCTCTTACTCTACATTTACTATACATAGTCGTTTAGATAGCAAAAGAATCCAAACTAATTCCCTGTCCAATTAGGATTACGTAATTTTGCGAAAAATCCAACGATAATTTAAGGCAATCTATGCACTAGTATATATTACACGTATGTGGTTTGTGACAACAATTTAACAATGATGTCGGCAAGGCATCATACCGTTTTAAAGCCGATATTTTTCCAAAATATGTTATTTTAATGTTTACTATGAGAGATTTCGAAAGGTAGGCGGAAAAAATTAATAGAATACGAAACTTCATTAATATTCTTAAAACATAGTTTAAATTTGAGGATCTTACCTCATTTATTTCTAATTTTAATTTCCAAAAGAATAAAATCCTACGCTTTTCAAATTCGCTTTTTACGTGTTATCATATGGGAAATGAAAATCGTCCCCCTGGAGTCGAACTCGGATTCTTTTTGTATTTATTTTCATCATTTAATTTTCGTATCTCAACCAAACATTCCTGCGAAATTTCAACCATCCACCTAATCGAGAAGTTTGTTAAAAACGCGTTAAAATGTGCCATTGATGACGTCAGCGTCACACAGAACTGGAAAACTATATATATGTACATGACTAGTGTAATTGCCCGTCAAATATGACGGGTATGCGTGAATTAAGTATTAAATAAAAATAAAATTGAAATAAAATATTAATGAAACCAACTTTTAAATGCACTAAAAAGTAATTAATGGATATAAAATTCACAAAATTGAGTGTTCCAGAGAGTAAAAATGGTTTTGGGCTAATAGAAATTTTATGACAAATAAATACATTACGCTGGAGAATTCTTATATTCCCAAAAACTATTTTTAATTTATGGAACGTTTAATTTTGCCCCTCATTCCCTCTCTCTCTCTCTCTTTCTCTCTCTCTCTCCTTCTTTCATTATTTCTTTCTCTCTCTCGTATCAAATCATCATAAAATTATTCCAAAGATATTTGATTTCGTTATGAAAAATCAGTAAAGTTTGCTATGATCAGGTTTAGCTTTCACGCACAATCAAATCATTGTTTTTGATTCTTATCTTTGTTATATTGTTTAAAAACTATTATCAGAGAGGTAAAATTCTTATCCAAATATTTGCTGAAAATAAGCGTAAAATCTAAATAATGAGATATAATGTATGAAGAAACTGCAGAAATTTACTTGAAATAGTTGAACAAATTATAATTTATTTAAAACGTATAGAATTTAACTTAATAATTGAATTTTTTTGATCTTACGCTTTAAAACCGGATAAATGTTAATGAAAAGTCAATTTACCATCAAAGCAAAAATGTGTAATAACTTAACTGTGAATTAAATACTTACATAAAATGCAATGAATTTTCACTAGTATATTTTAAGATCGCAATTATCTTCTAACTATAGTAGTTTTGAATTTTTTCAGAGAATTGGCTTTATTTAAAGAAATTTTTAAAAAGTCATAGAATGTTATTTTTTCAATCGTATAAGAAATTCGGTACGAAATATTTCCGTATTATCATTTAAAGAAATCCATTGAAAATAACGTTATATTTAGTTTAATGAAATCTCACCGTTTGGCAATGGTGCATGATTCGATCGTATATAATTTTTTATAATTAATTATAATTTATTATTGTTATTTTTTTGCTGCAGCTCCTTTTAATTCTATGCAAACTCTATGTCCTTTTCTTCCATTTTCTCAATTTCTGGTCATTTTCATTTTCTTTTCCTTTCACCATCTAGCTACTTAATAGATTCAGTATATTTGTTTTACCATTGTATAAAAGTCTGATCCGTATCAAAGCACTAAAATGGTGCATTTATTAATCATTAATATGAGGCCAAGAATAGAATTCAACACTCTGGAACCTACTATAATGTGAATTATATATATTTTTTTTTAATTTTCAGTCTAGATTAAATATTGTTTCATTAAATCAAAACGGACTAAAACCTTTTATTATTATTATTATGATTCTTTTAAAACTCTCTTTCTCTCGCTATTTCCCAAACCGTCCTCAAGTCCTCAATTCTTCTACCTAACTCCCGTAACCTGTCGCCCAGTGCTCCACTCTATACATTTTTTACACGATCGGTTTGTTTATTAAAACGTCCAGCACGTTCCTCAGATTTTCGTACCGTTTCTATTTCATTGATATTAAATTTATCTCAATATTACGATTTTTAATCTTTTTTAATGGTATTTCATCTCTTTAGGTATTCCTTCTCGTAAGTAACGCAACGAATGTTGTTTGCTGAAAATAATTTCCCTCTCCTTCTGTCGTTCTCTCCTTCTCGTATTAAAAGATTCCAATGCGCGCTTATACTTATAAGAGTTGAGATAACGATAGATGTTCGAGGTTCAACAATGAAATCGGGATGACGTAAATCGAGGACTTACTGTGTGTGTGTATATATATATATATATATATATATATATATATATATATATATATATATATATATATATATATATATTCATTCATTTGTGTTCTGTCTTACGACAGGTCCTACCAATTAACTAATTAATTGGCTTTGACTAGGGAATATACATACACAGTGTGGTGGTTTCCCGTTGCCTTCCACACCGGACACACACACAGAAGGGAGGAGGGAAACCCGGTGCCGGCATTTGCCTGCTCTTGCGAAGAACACCAGGGGGGCCAACGGCTTAACGTCCCTTCCGAAGGACGGAACAGCTGAATTTGCGCGGTCTCCTCAAACCACGCAAACAGGGGGCCGGATGACCTTGAGAAAAAATCCTACTCGCGCAGGATTCGTACCCGATGACTTTCAAGCATCGGGCGAGTAGCAGCCAGCGTCCTAACCACTACACCACCGGCACCCCGGTTATATATATATATATATATATATATATATATATATATATATATATATATATATATATATATATAACAACTTACGGAAAAGGAAAGGTAAAATGAATATATGGATGTCAACAAGGTGTTGGGATGAGGAAACCCAGTGAGCACTCACCAATCAGACGACTTCAGGTTGGCGAGGCCCCGGGGATCTCGAAGCGACACACGTAAAATAACACAAAAACACAGAAACATCACAAACGTAAAGCTTTCGGAACTACTCCTTCTTCAGCTACAGAGAGAGAGTGGGAGTAGTTCCGAAAGCTTTACGTTTGTGATGTTTCTGTGTTTTTGTGTTATTTTACGTGTGTCGCTTCGACATCCCCGGGGCCTCGCCAACCTGAAGTCGTCTGATTGGTGAGTGCTCACTGGGTTTCCTCATCCCAACACCTTGTTGACATCCATATATATATATATATATATATATATATATATATATATATATATATATATATATATATATTTCTCTTACTACGTCTGAATCAACTTCAATTCTACATAGATAGCGACGTTTTCAAAATAAATAAATAAACAATATAGTGTTTAGATTGAAATATTACCGTAAATACCGTTATCGTTAAATTTATTTCAATATACCGTTATGGTATTGTTGTAACTGTTTTTTTTAATTTCTTTACAAATTCTATTGCTGTGCCACAGGTAACAAAGAAACCAATTTTAGATTTATTGATGATGGCAATTGTAATAATAACAGTTTAAATTTCCCTTTCTCTCCTTAGCGTTTTGTTCTACCTCAAGCCCTCATAAACTGATAGTGTTGGATCGAAGTAGGGGACAATATGATAGAGAACGGAGAGAAAATGAGACAACAGAAGAAAGAAACGAACGTCCAATCACTGATCAAAGACGACACTTCTCTAACAATTTCCCGTTATTTTTGACGGGTGTTCCGCTAGTTTTAATATAAAGCTTTGAAGTATAAATACGTAATTTCGTAATTTAGCTGAAAATTTTTAAGTTTGTATGAGAAATTTATCTAGACCTTTAAAAAGTAACTTGAGGCATTTAATAAAGGGATAAAAATATTACGATTATTTACTAAAATTTATTATATTATTATTATAATAAATAATATAATAATCGTCAACAACATCAATTTGCAGAAATAGATATATCATTAAATAAGTAAAGATGGGGACTACGGCGAAATTGATGTTAAATAGAATTAACTCCTAGACCGTAAAATTTAATTTAATTTAATTAAACGGACTTGATAGAAGGTATATCGGGATGTAACTAACAAAAATGTATTTAAATTAAAAAATAGCCCTATTTATATATTATTTTATAATATGGGTTGGGTCATGCTTACGTACACAAGTTCCAATATATATATATATATATATATATATATATATATATATATATATATATATATATATATATACTTATTTATATATTACTCTGTCTGCAACAACTTCCACCAAGCGCCACCAGACCGCGCCACTGAAACACTCATGCCGCTATTAATTTCGTTTATTATATGAATTCAACGAACGTCTAATCACTGATCAAAGACGACACTTCTTTAACACTTCCTCGTCATTTTTGACGGGTGTTGGGCTAGTTTTGTATAAAACTTTAAAGTATAAATAATTTAGCTGAAAAAATAAAGTTTATAAGAGAAAATTATCTAGATTTTTAAAAAGTAACTTTGAGGTGATTAGATAAAGGAATAAAAATATTACGATTATTTACTAAAATTAATTAATTTCTTATTATTCTTGTAAATATTATAATTAAAACAATATGAGAAGTGAACGAAGAGCGTAGTAAATATTTCGGATTATTAGTATTGCCGTCCTTTAGGTACTTTCGGCCCCATAATATTGTCGGTCCTATGACCCTCGTCTGCCCTTCGGCTTACTTCGCCCTTTGGCCCTGACACTCCTGCTGCTCGCTAGAGAGGCTGTTCTGCGCCGTGGTCCATTCGACGCCTCTCTTGTCGCCCTCTTGCGTCGTAATTCACCACCGCACCACTCACGTGCGTCTGTTGCCGTTCCTATAAATGAATCCTCTTTCCTTCGGAGATTCTTCGGTGTGACCATGGTAACTCGCAGCTTTATTTCTGTTTCCTCTTACGTCCCAATCGGCCTTGCCGTTCGAATCCGATTCTTCTCCGTTTTGTCGTTTTTCGATTCGCGAATTCCGTTCTCTTTCCGGAGCCGTTCGCTCGCTCGCTTCCAACTCCATAACGTCTCCTCGAAGGAAATTGGATTTCTTATTTCATATTTCTTCATTGCAGTTGCGCGTTGAATTAAGTTCCTAATATTATATTTTATTTTCAATTTTAAATCAAGCTAGGAATGAATTTTCACGACCGAGTGCTTTTTATCACTTTTTAAATAATTAGCCGAGATTCAAACAGAGAATTTCCGAACTTGCCTAATGGATAAAACAAGTTCAATGAATAAGCAATTAAGAATAAAAAATTGAAAAAATAAGTACTAAAAAGTAATCTACTTTCAATGAAGAGAGAGAGGGAGAGAGAGAGGGAGAGAGAGAGAGGGAGGGAAAAGGAGAGAGATTGATTGATGTGGTCTTTATTTGGGGCGAGATTGAGACTAATAAGTCCCATCTCCCACCTAACCTCTCTTCATGAAACATATATAATAATGCATAGCACTTTATGTAAATACAAGTAACAATAAAAATACAAGAATTGGAAAAGAAAAGATGTGATTTTGTGGGGAAAAAACAAGGACTGCTGAAATAGTGAGAGAGAGATAGAGAGAGAGGGGGAGAGAGAGAGAGAGTGGGAGGGAGGGAGGGTGGGGGAGGGACGGAGGGAAGGAGAGAGAGAGGGAAGGAGAGAGGGCGGGGGGAGAGGGAGGGGGAAGGGAGAGGGCGAGGAGGGAGGGAGAGAGAGAGAGAGAGAGGCAGAGGGAGAGAGAGGGTGAGACAGATATGTTTAATATATAGAAATATCACATACTATACTATGAAATGAAGAAACGAGAAGAAAGATGGGAAGCAGTTTTACTGCATTTTAATAGCCTCGTTTAATTAATTTTCAATAGTATTACGCAATTAGGCGCTTGTAATTATATTTCTTAAATAATAAATATTAGGAAAACAAATAAATGATTTTAATCATTTCTCCTATCTTCGTTCGCCGTTATGTCCAAATTTCAAGCAAAGCTGCAACGAGCAGAGTAAATGTGCCTTTACTAGTATTGGCGTAAATATCTCAATTGTCTCGGAGTCTAAGTCCTCAATTATTTTTAAAATGATCAGCTTAAATGCATTTTCCTGAAGAACTTTTTTCACCATATTTAAATAAAGTCTTCTAATGTTCCTATTTTTAAAATGCTCGAAAAAAAGAAAAACTTAACCACGTTAAGAAAAATAAATACAGACACACACTTCCATTTCTTATTTTAAAATACAGCTTCAAAACAACCTGAATTATGTTCATGTTTAATGACAAAAATAATGGTCGCGTATTGATCCAGGATACTTGGACGAATTTAAGAAACAATTTATCTTACGCCGAATTGTTGACAGGAATGGTGTTTTGGAATCGATCGGTTCCATAGGTAAAAACTATAAAATATGGTATGGTTTATGACTGAGGTGTGACGCGAGAATCAACGAGGAATATTTAAGACTTCCTCTGCGAATTTCAATAAAAATGTCTGGAGCACATTTTTCGACCGCCATTGGATATTATGGACTAATATAATAATATAATAATGAATTTAAGGAAACAGTTCTCACTGGTTGAAGGACGATAATTATAGTTTACTTTGCAATTACTGAAACTTGGAGACGTAGCGTTTTACGTTGGAATCTAAAACGACTCATCATGATGGAAATGTATTTCTAAAAACGGCACAATCTGTTAAGAGTATAAACTACTAGTTTTTTTTCGTCGTTCAACATTGAATAATTATGAAGAAAGCCATCATTTATGCCAATTAGTCGTTTGGGAAAGTTTCTGATGTAATCTAGTGCGTGTATTTTCCTGTACTCGACTTAAAGAGCAAGGCGTTCTTTTAAAACTTGAAGTCGGGCAACTTTTAGTGATACATATAAGATTTTCGAGGTTTGAAAGGAAAATTTTCTCAGCGGCGGAACTTTTGCGTTCAGAATTCGTGGGAAGAGTGTCACGAACAGAAGCGAACCCTATTCTTCTCTCTCTCTCCTCCATCACCTCCACCTATCCACCTATCCCCCTCTCCCTTCTCCTATCCACCTCTCCCTTCTCCTATCCCCCTCTTCCTTCTCCTCCTATTCACCTCTCACCCCTCCCCCCTCACTCTCATACCCCTTCCCTCTTCCTATCCCTCTCTCCCTACCCATCCTATTCCCCTCCCATCCTCCCTCCACCGCCCCTCCTCTTCCCCCCTATCTCCCCTCCCCACTTCCCTCTCAACTGAAAACTCATTCATTTGTTTTTGCTATCGAATCACAGGGCCACTTTTCTATGGTGTCATAAGTTTGGGCTTTCCTCGCGAAGAACATTTGACAATGAAGAGGCGAATAACCGCAAAATTAACCATTCTACTTTTGCCTATTTAGAAACTGTCCGTAGTCAGTGCAACTGTCCGCTCGAGATGATCTTTCGTATCAGACTCTCTCGAGTCAGAGAGAAGGAAGGGCCGAGATGGAAGCCGAAGGGAAAAAAAGAAAACAGGTTTCTGAATAAAAGTAAATCCTGCTATTTGAACATTTTTTATCTCCTTTTTCCGCGCATTGTCCCTTTACTCCTCTCGCCTCTTTCCTCCGAATTTACCCTACCCACCGGGAGTGGCGGCGTGGTTAGAGCGTTGGCCTTCCACGCAGCGGTCCCAGGTTCGAACCCGGAAGAGATAGGATTTTTCAACCTGGGATCGTCCCGTCCCGTACTTGTGTGGTTTGAGGAGACCGCGCAAAGTCAGCGCTCCGTCCTTCGGAAGGGACGTTAAGCAGTTTTCCCCCTCTGATCCCAGCTGACTCACCTCTTGTCTACGCGCAATGGGTAACTAAGGGTATAAACATAGTGGAGCCTCGCACTAAGCATCGCATCAAGCATAGACTCGAGTATCGCATCTATCAAGGAATCAAACTTGTTTGTATCCTTGCAGTTAGTGCGATGGTCGATGCCTGAAATCTGGCTTCTGATCGGTGGGTTCAAGGACACTCCACACCCCAGTCTGACTAACAGGCACCCGTAGATTATTTAGTGTGGCACAGTTCATTGCGAATTAAGGATTGCCGTTTAAATATGGAGAAAGAAAGATTGATAGCGGAAGTATATCCTCGTGCAGCAGTGTGGGATAAGCGGGATAGAGGACATCACAATAAATTTGTATTATTCATTACCCACCATTTAACTGTTGTAATTGTCGAAAAATTACTTTCACTAACTGAAGAGATTACAAATCTGAGAGGTGAAAATATGACACTTTTTATGTAAATCAATGCATATAAAAAAGTGTTACAAACAACACTACACACACTAAAATTTAGTGCAGCTATAACAAGTAGAATATATCGAGTATATATATATATCGAGTTCTAGAATCCGACTGGGAAGAAAGTCGGGAGTCGATGTTCCACTATAAAAAGCCCTGATGCGATGCTTGATGCGCTGATTGAGTCGATGCTTGATGCGATGCTTAGTGCGAGGCTCCACTATGTTTTTTCCCTTCAGGGCTTTCATAGTGTGGAGGGAGAATACGGGATCGAGAGGGGAATTTGCTGTCTTCCGTTCGGAAGGCTAAAAGCCCCAACGACTGGTGCGAGAGGAGATGGGGTTTCCGAAGGGGTTGGGAGAAGTTCAGAAGGTAGTGCAGTACCTCTATGGTAGGAGAGAGTTTCCATTGGAGAGAGAGAGAGAAAAGAGAGGAGATGCACGTAGGCAGCGGGTTAGGCGTCGGAATGAATTGGCGAGTACTAAAAGAAGACGCAGGTTTGTGTAGGGGAGAGTGTGGGGGAGAGGGGGGGAGAGGGGTTGGGAGAGGGAGTGGGAGAGGGGGTGGGAGAGGGGTGGGAGAAGATAGAAGTAGGGAGAAGAGGAGAGAAGGGTGGAGGAGATGGAGGTGGAAGAGAGGAGGGTGTGGGAGAGGAGGAGAGAGAAGAGAATGGTGTAGGTGATGATGGGAGGAGTATAGATGGAAGAAAGAGAAGGGATGTGGAGGAGATATGTGGAGGGAGAGGTGGATGGAGAGGTGGATGGAGAGGTGGAGGGTGAGGTGGAGGGAGAGGTGGACGGAGATCTGGAGGGGAGAGGTGGAGAGAGAGGTGGAGGGAGAGGTGGAGGGAGAGGTGGAGGGAGAGGTGGAGGGAGAGGTGGAGGAGATATGTGGAGGGAGAGGTGGATGGAGAGGTGGAGGGTGAGGTGGAGGGAGAAGTGGAGGGAGAAGTGGAGGGAGAAGTGGAGGGAGATGTGGAGGGAGAGGTGGAGGGAGAGGTGGAGGGAGAGGTGGAGGGAGATGTGGAGGGAGAGGTGGAGGGAGAGGTGGAGGGAGAGGTGGAGGGAGAGGTGCAGGAGATAGGTGGAGGGAGAGGTGGAGGGTGATCTGGAGGGGGGAAATGGAGGGAGAGGTGGAGGGAGAGATGGAGGAAGAGGTCGAGGGAGAGGTGGAGGGAAAGGTGGAGGGAGATGTGGAGGGGAGTAATGGACAGAGAGGTGGAGGAGAGAGAAGGGAGGAGGCGTGGGTTGAAGAAATGCCTGGCCTTCTCATACGATTGATGCAGGCGAAAGCTTTTAAGCTTTTCGTTTGGATTAGGTTTTTAGTGATGGACTTTTGGTTGAGTAGTATTAACAGAAAGAGGTATTTTTGACTGTTGCTTATCTTTCCGACGCCCTCGATGCGGATTAAGGGATATGTATTTTTTAAAACAAAGTTCAAAGAGAGACGGAATAACTACTTTAAAAAACTCAATCTTTTGTGTGTTTTGGGGCATTTTATTTGTGCATTCGCAGAATTGGAGCGTCATTGCGGTTGTTCCTAATGGCGTCTGTGGTCTTACTGTCATAAACGACGCGCAGGAAAAGTTATTGCGATTCCCAGAATACTACGTATTATTTTGGAATATATTTAACTACATTGCAAAGTTTCACTTTATTAAGATACGAACTTCGCGAAAACATTGTATACGCCCATACAGCCTTCTCGCATTTTTAGTCAGTTTTATGCTGGACGTATTTTGATGAAACTTGATATTGGAAAGTTTTGCTGAAATGGGTCGACTGATTCCAATTTCGATTAAAATTGAACAACAATTACCACCACTTTACTAGAAGACCTACATATATTTTTCAACATACCTCGCTAGCTTCTCGTTAAATACTCATCTACTCATCAGTTAGTGGCTGGACTCCGACGAGAGCAGTCGTGCTTTCACTTTTGCTCCCGCTGCTTCGCTCCTACCTGCTGTATCCCGTAGTATAGCTGCCTTTGGCTGACCATTAGTTTTTAAGAGTAGCTGTAGCGATAAGTACCCTTAGTTATTTATAGTTATTGTATTATTCTAATATTATTGTGTTCTTAGATTATTATTACTTCATTTTAATTACAAACTTTACGTAAATTTCCATAGTCTACCTTTATCATTTAAGTTTGCATCCTTAGCAGTGAATTTCCCAATAGTGCAGCCTCCTTAGCTCTAAGTGCTCCCTATTTAGTTTATTTTTAACGTATTTTACTTTATTCTTAGTCTACTTCCTTATTATATCTCTCATTGCCAAATTGAAATCGATACTTTCATATCGAAAGTAAATTCTTAAATAACTAAGCTTATTGAAGGCAAATTTATTATTATTATTATTTATTAATTTATTTACAACCTTCGCCGTATATCTAGTATACTCCTGTTTACTACCTTTCGTGATATAAAAATATATTTTTTTTTACTTGTTTCATTTCCTTCTTAATTTTATAAACCGTCTTTACTATATACTGTGTAATAACACGTTTGTTAGTGTATATGTGCTTAACCATTACTAACGCCAACTTTTAGAAAAAGTTATTGTGATTAATCTTAGTATATAATATATTCTTCTTCTCGTAGATGTAAATTTTAGTGTTAATTCAAAGCAAAGGTCTACTATTTGTGTAGTTTCAGCACTCTCCTTTCACTTCCTTTTAGCCTAGTTGACCTTGATTCATAGCGTGCACGTTGAAAAACCATAAGTTGTTTGTCTCCCGTCAAGTAAGACCCCTACTGCGTGGCTAGCCGAGCTTAGGACTCTTATCGCCGAATTATTTCCCTTCTTTGTTTACTAAAAGTCAACGTTTATCTTGCCTCAGACCAAGTAACCTATTCCACTTTCGCACCATAGAACGACCCGATTTGCTTTTTTTATATAAAGAGTAACTTTTTTTTTCATATATATAAAGAGTAACTTTTTTAATATATAAAGAGTAACTTCCAATCCTAGCGCTTCTATTTCCTTTTTAGTCCTCAAGTACGCACATTAGGTAAATTCAATTAACTTAGTTAGGTATGGCTTCCCATAGGTCTTCTGTTGCTCTTTTCAAAAGCTCTGTTGAATGTGAGCTGCTCCAAGCACGCATCACAGAACTCGAGAGGATTGTGGCGGAGCTCCTCTCTAAGGTTAGGGAGTTGGATGCTGCTCCGAAGGGGGGTGAAGATGCGGGGACCTCCGAGTCGCCTTGCCGTACCAAGGTGGTACCTCGAGCTAGCTCGAGAGCGAAGGCTGGCTGGGTCGTCGAAGAGAGAGCCGTAGCCGACACTAACCCGGAAAGGGTGGCTTCATCTTCCGAGCCCGACGGGTGGAAGGTGGCTACCAAAGGTCGCGGGAGAGTAGAGCGGCCATGGCGGGGAGACGGGAAGGCGGAAGCTGACTCTATCCCCGTCAGAAACAGATTCGAAGCGCTATCGGAGGATGGTACGACGAATTCTGTGACCGCATCCGCTCCCCCCGATTCGAGGGATGCCGCACCTAGGGGAGGTCGGGTTGGGAGGGGGGGAATCTTAGTGATAGGTAGCTCGAACGTCCGGCGTTTAGTGGCACCGTTGAGGGAAAGGGCCCGCCGGGAGGGAGATGAGCGGGTGTTCTCCTGGTGTATTCCAGGCGGAACAGTGCCACAGGTGACGAAGGCGGTTCGGGCGGCGGTAAGTGGCACGGGATGCTCCAAGCTGCGGATAGTGGCGCATGTAGGCACCAATGACGCTGAGGATCGGGGTTCTGAGGAGATATTGGATTCCTTCGGGGATCTGTGCTCTGAGGTTCACCGACTCCGACGGGTCATGGGTATCGACATGCGCCTGACCGTATGCAGCATGGTCCCGCGGACCGACCGGGGTTCGACGGTTTGGAGCCGAGTGATCGGCTTAAATCGGAGACTCTGGAAGTTTTGCGAGAACATGGGAGTAGATTTCGTGGAACTCGGGCCGGTTCTCGAATCGTGTAGGGCGCCCCTGAACCGATCGGGAGTTCACTATACTGCCGTGGCAGCCCAGAAGGTAGGTGGTAGAATCTACGAGCATTGTAGAGCTTTTTTAGATTAGGGAGTAGGCCAGTGCGTAGGTCAATCTCGGGGTCATCAAATAACTGCGATAGTAGGTCAATAAACTCTGCGCTAACAATAGCAATGATAACGCCTCTCTTAGAAGTCGCACCATCCATAACACAGAAAAAATTCAGAAGCGGCCCGAAAGCGACTCATTAACAATTTTAAATATAAACTGCCGTAGTATCAGGAATAAGACAGCAGAATTTCAGAATTTATTAGAGGAAACTGAGGCAGATATAGTGATAGGCACAGAGAGCTGGCTAACTTCGGATATACACGACCGAGAAATTTTCCCCTTAAGATATAATATTCACAGGCGAGATAGGGTAAATAGGAACGGAGGTGGAGTTTTTATAGCGGTGAAGGGCACGCTTATCAGTTCGCCAATTGAGTTTCCGTAAAACAGAATAGAAAGCATTTGGTGTACAATCAGCAGGGGAGGTTTAGGAAACATCCATGTATGTGCATGCTATAGGCCGCCAGGTGCAGACGCAGAAGAAATTTATGAGCTAGAGGCCCAAATCAACTCAATACAGATGAAAAATAGCAAAAGTCTTACTATAGTAGGGGGAGACTTTAATCTACCCTCGATAAATTGGCGCAGTTGCAGCTTCACACCACCCGGTAGAAATCGTGAGTCATGCGAAGCACTAATAGACATCTTCAATAAACATTCCCTTATTCAGGTAGTCAGAGAACCCACGAGAGAGGACAATATATTAGACTTAATAGCACTTAATATCCCTGAACGTGTTTCTGAAGTAGTTATTGAAGAAGGAATCAGCGATCACCGAGTAGTCCGAGTTATCTTGAGCATAGCATTCGTAAAGTATCGCAAGCCTAAGCGAAAAGTGTACATATTTAAAAATGCTAACTTTGCGGACTTTAAAGAGAAACTTATTAAAGATTACGCAACTTTCAGAAAATTAGCAAGCACGAAGAACGTTGAGGAAACTTGGAAAGCTTTCTTATCAGTAATTAGAACAGGTATAAATACGTACATACCAAGTAAATATATTACCCATAATGGAGAACCTAGGTGGTATAATCGGCAGGTTAGATGTGCTCTCAGGAGACAAAGAAAGCTTCACTCAAAACTTAAATGCGCCAAAAATAATATGTCACAGGAGGTAATAAATACAATTTCAAACAAGTACAGAAATTGTCGGACTTGGACTAAAAAGATTATGCGCAAGGCATTAATGAACTTTAAGAAAAAGATTCTCTGTGAACATCTAAACGAAAATCCCAAAATCTTTTGGTCTTATGTTAGAGAAGTTCAAGATCGACGCCCAGCCGTAGCACCATTAAGAAACGACAAAGGAGAGGTAGTTTACGATAGCATTGATAAAGGAAACTTGTTAAACTCATTTTTTCAAAGCGTATTTACGACCGAAGTGGAGAAAAGGAAGGTCGATCCACCCGAACCAAGCGAAGAGAAGATGAACGATATACTTATATCAGCGAAAGGTATAGCAGAACAGCTCAAAATCATAAATGCAAATAAATCCCCGGGACCGGAAGAGATACCAGCTAGAGTATTAAAGGAATTAGCGTTAGAAATAGCACCTTATCTCGAAACAGTTTTCAGTAAGTCACTTAGTCATGGCGTTATACCTAAGGAATGGAAATTAGCGTTTATAACTCCGCTACATAAAGGCGGGAAAAAAGACGACCGAGAAAACTACAGGCCGATTTCGCTAACCTCAATATCTTGCAAGATTCTAGAGCACATCATCGTTAGTTCTGTGATGGACTTCTTAGATAGCCAGGACTTGCTCAGTAAATATCAGCACGGTTTTAGGAAGGCAAGATTTGTGAAACACAGCTCGCTCTGTTTGCACATGATATACTACGATCCGGTGATCGAAAGACCCAGCTAGACGCGGTTTTTCTTGACTTCAGGAAGACATTCGATAAAGTCCCTCATATTAAGTTATTGAAAAAATTACAAGCCTGTGGAATAAATCGAAAGATAATCGAGTGGATCAGGGACTTTCTCAATGATCGGGAACAAATGGTAGTCATTGATGGATTTAAATCAGATTCGGTCAGCGTGTCCTCCGGCGTTCCACAGGGAAGTGTCATCGGTCCCCTATTATTCCTTATATACATAAATGACTTAGATAATGTTATTACAAGTAAAATCAAGTTATTCGCGGATGATACAGTAGTTTACAGAGAGATTAACAGTCCTGCTGATCAAGCATTACTTTCTAACGATCTACACGCAATTCTCGAGTGGTGTAAAGAGTGGCAATTAGAGCTGAACTTAGGTAAGTGTTCCGTCATGAGATTCTGGAGAAACAAAGAAATTGAGGCGATGAATTACAGTATAGAAGGCGTACATCTAAAATTATCCGAATCCGTCAAATACTTAGGTGTCATTTTAACAAGTAACCTCTCGTGGGACACACATACGAAATATATCCGGGAAAGCTAAGCAAAAACTAGGATTCATCAAACGGATAGTAGGTAAAAGCGAAGAAAAAGTCAAAGAGACATGTTACTTTTCTTTAGTTAGACCGCTGCTAGAGTATGCGTCGAGCATATGGGATCCGTACGAGAAAGGTTTAATCGCCGAGTTAGAGAAAGTGCAGCGAAAAGCTGCTAGATTCGTCAAAAATTGTTATGATAGAAATATAAGCGTTACAGGCTTGATACAGGACTTAGGATGGGAATCACTAGCTGAGCGTCGATCACGTGCTAGGTTAAAACTTCTTGAAAGATTTAGAACGAGTACTTTCTCCAGCGACGTCAAAGAAATAATAAGAACTCCCACCTATATCGGTAGAATGGACCATCCTCGTAAAATAAGAGAGATAGCCTGTAGGACAGAGAGATACAAAGGCTCATTTTTTCCTAGAACGATAGCTGAGCAGAATAAAACTTGCGATCAAAAGTAACCTCGCGTAGGGGCGTAAACCAAGGCCTAATTTTGGAGTTTTCCCCTTGGTGTTAATACACCCCCTGCCACACACCCTTACGGTGGCTTGCAGGGTAAACTGTAGATGTAGATGTAAGCAAAAAATGTTGAGAACGCAGTGAAATCACAAAGAATTCATTTGGAAACTCTGTGTAATCCGACATGGAGTACACCTTTCCAATCTTGTTTGCTATCTGTCTGACGCTTCTGAACTGTACAGTAATTTGCCTGACATAACTATACGGTCATTCGGATGACGTCATTTTCCTTGGCTATTTTCGATTAGTCATTATTAATCTTGGCGAATTACTTCCTGATGGCGGGCTGCGAGTAGTCATAAGTATTTGCCCGTTATTATAAGCAACCATCTTTTTAGATATGGATAGTTTTGTTATTAATTATTATTATTAACATTGTGAATTACCGTCGAGGTAGCGGCTCTCTGATTCATCGGCCGTTTGATTGATTGATTGATTGATTTGGTCTTTATTTGGGGCGAGATTGAGACTAGGAAGTCCCATCTTCCACTTAACCCCTCGTCGTAATACATATAGTAATACATAAAACATTAACAATGTAAATACAGGTAACAATAAAAATACAAGTATTTGAAAAGAAAAGATGTGATTTTGAGGGAAAAAATATGAACTGCTGAGTAATGGAATCCATGTAAAAGAAACCCACTGCGGGAAAACACCCACACAAGAAAGGGGGTGTGAAAAACCTGCGAAACCTACTGAGATTCACTAAAGACATCACATAATGTTAAATTTTAAAATCATAAAGAGATAAAGAAAAAAAAATTGGCACAACACGAATAGATCATTGATAAAATAAACATGTAATAATATCAACATGCATAGATATTAACATTGGTGTGTCTGAACAAAATGAAGAGAAAAAAAATACAAATAAATCAGTACAATACAAACATTTACAATAAATATTGTTTTGTCAAAATCAAGATATTTATTTTTTTAAATTATAAAAATTAATAAAAAATAAATAAATCAATTGAAGCATTAAGGGCGTTTAACTGTTCCTTTGCAAGGATAAGATTTATAGCAGTGTCGCTTGAATGAGGAGAGCGAGTGCGAATTTTTTATTGTTTGGGGAAGGTCGTTCCATAGTCTGCAAGCAGTTACAATGAAGGACTTGTTGAAAATTATTCATAATGGGCGCTAACAGAGAAATTGGCATTAAAATCACCGGTGATTATAATATGCTCGTAGTTAGTAGCTATATTTTGTGGAGTCATTGAAAGAATTTAATGGTTTTTATTTTGACGGTGTAGTCTACTTTGCAAATGCGCGGTTGCTGAGTCACGGGATGGCAATGGACCGATTCATTGCATTGCTTCCACAAATAATGACTTCCTTGTTGACAAATCCAGAAATTCGCTGAAATGGAAAGTGAAGCAATGCGACTTACATTTTGGATCGATACTATGGCACGTTTAAATGAACTGAATTCAAGACTTCAGGGAAAAATAAAGCTCATTTGCAATCAAACGCAATACTTTCGTGAGTTCAAGTCAAATCTCAATATTCTCGTCGCACAGTTGCAGAAGCAAGATTTCACGCACTTTTCAAATTTGACGATTTATCTTGACGAAAATGAGACATTTGATTTGGATCAAGATAAGCTGAAGCACTATCTGGACTGATTGAGCAATTTGGCTCAAAAATCTGAGTTACGCTTTTCTGAATCTGATAGCTTCAACTTGGCATTTCAATTATTGAAAGATCCATTCCGCCTCGATATTGAAAATTCCGCCCAAGACTTTATTTGAACAAGCTTGAATTTGAAGTTGACATGCTTCGACTACAAAGTCAGATGCACTCACAAATTCATCTCAAGGATTGAGCTGTTGGAGATATGTGGGAATATCTTTTGGAAGATTAGAAGCTTTCTACTCTGCAATCAGCCATTTCGCAATTATTTTCAATGCTTGGTTCAACGGGGCTCTGTGAATCAACATTATCGTCAGTAACTTTAATCAAGTCATAATATAGAGACCGAATTCTTTACATGAATTTTGAGGCAAAGTTGAGATGCACATTAAGTACAGTTATTCAGCCGAATTTTCTTCAGTTGAACAGGGAAAAGGATTGCCATCTTTCTCACTTATTTTTCTCAATCATTGAAAAGGCTTTATTTCTTTGTGTTTGACCTATCATTGTGCTAGAGTAAAGTTCATTACAGCAATTTTGGGGATCTATATATTAAAAGCGTAAAAATGAAATTTTTAAAGCAAAGGTAACACCCATCTTAACGTATTATGCATCAAATTAAACGTCTTGATCTGAAGATTTGCATGAAAATTGAACTCGGTCAAACCGTTGGCAAGATATAGAGGATTTTTTTGACCTGCTAACTCCTGCTCGAAGTAGTTTTAGTGGTTGATGTTAAGGTGGCGCTGCTAGCGGACATTAGACGTTGTAGGAAATAACGTGGCACTCCAAGCGTTAGTAAAGGAAATAAATCTTGCAGTCGCTGACCTTCATGGTAATGTGACAGAAGGCTAACTACCAAGACAATATTTAATCTAACCAACCAGTTTATTTATCGACGGGCAACTGCTAGTATTTCTTTAATCAAGTAATTAACCATATTATTGGAAGGTGTTTTCACTTAATGTGGCGAATTTCCTTGCTCATTCACCACACCTGTGGCCTGCCTCAAATCCTGTTGCCTACCCGGGTACTAAACCATTAATATATATCTTTTTTTGACATTGCATTGCATAAATCGTAAAGAACGCCTCCACCTTGCGTGTATGCACGCATGATGTGCGCATCTTTCCTCTCTTGTTTTTGTCCTCGGATCGCAATGAAGCGCTCAACTATATCGGAGATAATGATGTTGTAAAGAAATTAGTTTTCAAGTTGTTCAAAACATTTTTATTTGTGAATTTTAGTAATGTAGTAATTCATTCTTTAAGTGCGTCAACTGCTATGGTCATTTTTCGTTGTCATCAACTGGACATACAGAAGGGAGGAGAGAAACCCGGTGCCGGCATTAGCCTACTCTTTACGAGAAGCATCAAGGGGCCAACTGCTTAACGTCCCTTCCGAAGGGAATTTGCGCGGTCTCCTCAAACCACACAAACAGGGGACCGGGTGACCTGAGAAAAAAATCCTACTTGCGCAGGATTCGTGCCCGCTTCGCCTTCGAGCAGCAGGCGAGTAGCAGCCAGCATTCTAAACATTAAACCACCTCTTATGAATTTTATAAATTATCGCTTTCACTGTATACATTTTAATTAAATGAAAAACATATGTACTCATTTTCCTGAGAGTTGTAGCAGAAATAGTTACACTAGGTTTTGGCTCCTTATTCAGGTACATTGGGGCACTGAGAACCCAATGAAGACAATATATATTTAGCCATTAATTTTTAGCAAACAAATGTGTTTATTTTTTAATTCATAAACAAAAAGTGAAAAGAAACACTTTTTGGAATTATTTAAATCATCTGTTGTAAATTATATTCAAATGATTCCGGCAAGTAAACTTCTCACAGCCCTTGCGGCGTGCTGTAGTTTTGTAGTCCTTCCTGCGGTCGCATAGCTGGCCTCTTCAATTCCTTGACTCCAAATTGATGGCAGTACTCGTTGAAGCCTCAGGCATTCGAAGCTGTGAAGCTACGGACTTACGGAGGGAAGTTCTCAAAGTTGTAATTTAGAGGCGTTCTTGGAGCTGGGGTCTGATCAGAGTTTCTCCCAAGTTCATCAAGAAAGAATGCCTAGTCAGTTTACATTTGCCTTTCATGCCATTATTGTGTGACAAAATAACGAATGCATTCATAGCTATAGCATTTAACAACCCATAAAAGATAGTTGTTTTTTCTTGTGGTACTGTAAGCATGACAGAGTTGATCAAGCATATCTACATGTCAAGTCTGTCGAAAGCAAAAATACTTGTTTCAGTTGGACGTCCCTTTAGTGAGATCAAATCTGCAGGAATCTATATTTTTCTTCTCAAAGTTCCTACAACTGTAGGTTTGCTTGCTTTCAATAATTCCTTAGATTTTATTATCTGGGAAACAAATTTAAACGCCAAGTACTGTGCGAGTTTGTCTATTCAGCCATTGTGACATCAAAAGTTTTTCGGTGAAATTTGTTTATAAATATATTTTACTATCATAAAGCCAATATTAATAAGGAATATATCTTAAAAATTAAAAAAATACATTATCCACTCCGAGAGGTAAACAGCTATATCGGCATTGATGAAAAAAGTTTAAAGATCGATGCAATGTATAAAAACGTGTCCCAATGTTGCATTTTCTACTAATCTGATCGGTGGAGTTATAGTTTTCGTCGGATTTGGAAATTACGGTGAATAATAAAGTTCACTGAAACAGGTTCCAAAAAATCATACTATTTCGGTACTCGGGGGCATTCAGTGCCCCAAAGACGCAGCAGGAAGCACAAAAAAGAGTGACGACAAACAAAAAATTGTGAGCATCATTTTTAAGTGACCCTAAAGGAACTCTAAAAGTGACAAGTTAATATGCAAAGCCATCTCTCACTTAGGCGCAAAATATAAATCCGTCGGGTATTCAGTGCCCCAGTGTACCCGTCCCGGGTTAAGTGCACTTTCGGTCAGCATGGGATTGAGCTGAGGAAGGGGTATAACTAATTGAATGGATGAAAATGTGGTCGTGACTTTGCCAAACCCCGTTTTTAAGCAGCATTGTTTGCTTTAGTTAGGCTCAAATATATAAGGTATTTGCTAATGAATGACTCAGTTCCTATGACATCTCGGACACATTTTTAATAAAGTTACCACTCTTTACATGTTCTATGTTATTTCACACTGAATACCATTCATAGCAACTCGGTCAACCGTTAACATATTATGAATAAATCGTTGTAATATAATGCGCTCTTTTGTAAAACAAAAACGTGATAAACAGCGTGGAACTCAAGCTATCGTGAAATCTATACGGCGTATTTAATCTCGTCGAGTGAGTTTAGAACACATTTAAGCCGACCATCGGCCGCAAAATATCGAATATGGAGCCGCGCATTCCCCCATTTATTCTCTCCCCCACCCATCCTTTTTCCCTCCTCTGCACCACAACGCAACCCACTCCACTCATCGGGACTCCACACGCCCACATCTCCAATTACTCCAGAATCCCTCCACTCGGAACCAATAAAGGGGACAACATCGAGAGAGGGACACAACCTCCACAAAGAAAACAAAGCACATAAGACAAAAAACGATCTACCGAAACGCGTTCCAACCGATAAAGGGCCTCAGCAATTTTTAGGCCATCAGCGGGAGACTGAACGAAAAAAAATTATCTTTCGACGCTCTGCTCTCGTTCCCTTTTCTGCCTCCCCCGTTCCCCGCCCCCTCTTCAATGCTGATCCACTATCCCCTTCCTCAGAGAGAGAGAGAGAGCGCGTCGGGACAAACGGCCGAGGGAGAATTATCGTCGCTCTCGGGCAGAAAGAGAGCGAAGAGGATCCAGGGGATGGGACACGCTGCGTGGAGTGGTGGATATAAGGTGGCTATGGCGAGTCGCATAAGGGAGAGCTAGAGGAGGGTATCAGAGGCGGCAGAAGGAAGGGAGTCTGTGTAGAGAGAGAGAGGCTGTGGAGAGAGAGAGAGAGAGGGAGGCTGTGGAGAGAGAGGGAGGATGTTGAGAGAGGGTGAAAAGCTGTGGATAGAAAGCGAGGATGCTGAGAGAGAGGGAGGCTGCAGAGAGAGAGAGGCAGGCTGTGGAGAGAGAGGGAGGCTGTGGAGCAGGCTGGGAAGGTGTTTAAAAGATAGGCCAACTGGTGCATTTTAGAGACCGAGAAAATGTCAAGGAATCCTATGAATCTATTTAACCGAGAATATAATCTAGTTAAATATGAACAACACGACCTTAAACAGGAAAATATTCTCCAATTAACTTATGGTTGTCATTCAGCAACGAGCGAAATATATGAAAACCGATAATTTTCTACTGTGGAACCTTGATAGTTGCAATTAATGATAATATGCCAAGTTGAACACTGATTGAGTTTATGAGTGATTTTTTACAAATAAATAATATCTGCAGATTGAGCAAGATTAATATTCATCCTTCGTTGAAGAGATGCCTTAACATATGAAAGCCGCTTTGTTGTTTGCGTGCCACTTTTGAGGGACGAACTTTCTTATTATGCATTTTTAATTTTCATTTAAATATTTATAATTACTATATATAATACGAGGAACTATGTTGATAATGAACATTCACTCAGGAAGGAAGGACTCAATTATTATTTCTTACTAAGGAACACTGTCCTATCCACACACTAGTTCTCTTTTCGTATTTAAAATGAACCTCGAAAAGTTAGAAAATTTGTTGCAGCTTTGATACGGTTTCATTATTCAGGAAACCAGTCTCGGTCAAGTGAATGAAAATGTTTTTAATACCATTCATATTTTATATTAAGGTGTCTATTTCTATATTTATTTGTATGTATGTGTAGTATGTGCGCGTGGGTGAATGGTATGTGTGTGCGAGCATGGTATACGTCGGTCCGTGAGTGACCGTATCTCTGTACGTATGTTCATATATATATATATATATATATATATATATATATATATAAAAGCTTGAGGAAAAGGAATGTTTGTAATGACGATGGGAACAAGGTGTTGGAGGATATATATATAATATAATATAAATGTGGTTTTTATACTTCCTATTACAGTATTAAAAAGCGAGTATAATTTACTCAAAAACTTGTGCTACCTTTTATATTTGATTCTAGGAACTTGTGTTCTTTAGTCCTCTATCTTCCCTCCTGCGGCAACTCTTAACAGAATGAGAAGAAACATTGCTTTTTATTTTAGCAAAGTGGAAATTTTGCTTGCAAGCTTTTTTCAGTAGATTTTTTAAATACGACAGAGTTGAGCTGCTAACTCTAAATATAGACTTTTCTACGGCCAAAGAAGTAAATATTTATTTGATATTCAAGTTATTTATATAAATTTCTTTTTAAAATAAATAATACTTGTTTTAGAAATTAATCATCGATGACGCATCGATTTGACCTATGACCAAGGTCTGCACGAAACCTAGAGGACCGCTGACGGTACACAAGCGATTCTCGGTATTTGCATAAAGCTCTAAGAGACTACGATAATAGAAGAAAGGTAACACTATTACATAAAGGAATTAATAATAATAATATTAAAGCAGCACAATTCATGCGCCGAGAATGACCGAAAATTTTTAATCTACATGTATGTTTCCATGTCCGTCCATTTGCGTAACCCTTTATTTCCGCGTGCGGCATTTTTGGCTAAAATATTGCGCATTCGGCCATTTTTGCGGATCTGTCTTTTGAAGCTGTTAGAGCCTTTGCATCCCGTAATTCTCCCATTAATGCCTACTGACTGGGTTTGTAAATGTTCAAGGGAAAGAATTCAACAATAATAAAAAAGAGAATTTTTTGCCAAAAGTCCACAAAAAATCGTCTGTCGGAGTTGTCAACCTTTTGCATCTCACGTCTCACCATCCATTTTATCAAAATCCCGTGTCCCTTCACGGTAACTGCAAAAAACCCGTCTTTTCCAGGATGCGAATTTTTACGTTAAATGCATTTTAGTATATCATTAGTGTAAAATTTGAGGAAATTGGATAATGCGATTATTTTTTCGACAAGAGAGATAAAAGGCCGTCTAATTTCTCAGTGAGGTTAGGTGTTTGAGTATGGCATGTGCGAAGTCCCGAGGGAGAGGATAGGGAAGAGGAGGAGGGGAAGATAGGGGAGGAAAATAAAAGGAGGATAAGAAATCGTCCAAGTGGCGCCATCTCTCGATGGCTCTTGGAGAACATCGATGCCTTAGGATTATTGCGTAAGAGAACGGACGAGCGCCTGTAATTGTTGTCCTCGTCCGACCTCTTTTGGTGTTATTTTAGCTTATCCTCTTCCTAACCATAATCTTCTACTCGTATAGTCCGCCCCTTTTCTTTCCAGGATGAAGATGTTTAGCGTACTTTTAGTGATTCCTTAGAGAGCATGTTTGTTTTGTTTTTCCAAAGAGGCTCCTCCATTTTTCCAATTAATCGTTGATGTATTGATTTTGTTTTCTCTTTTACGTTTCTAAGTATCCATCATCAATATCCAATAATCTTTTCTTGAAAGCTATCGGGCATGAAATCCTCTACACCCATAAAACGCTATTTATGATCCAAACCTTGGTGTTAAGGATTTAAAAAATTATATTAATTTTTAGAGACATTTACTCATAGTAGTTGCCTAATATAATACTCTATATTATTCCTAATGTTTTGTCGGTTAAAATACCAGGATAATTACAAAATTGCTAACATAGTATTAAATGTCAATTTACTTGCACGTTTGTGAATTACATCTTGATCGTACAAAAAAAATTTAAATATTCTCAGGAAAAGATTCTCAGTGCCTTTAATTTGTCATATATGACTATGGTAAAATTTCATTTTTCTATCAAGTATTTAATATAAAAAATAGTTTATTTACAAGTATATTTACATACAGAATAAATTAACACACATAAGAGACATATATAATCATTGGGAGTAAGGTGTGCATATTTTTGACGCATTTATAACAAATTTAATTAGTTTTAATTCAGAATACCCGTGAATAAAATAAAAAAAAAATAAATGCAGTATGTGTTGTCGCAGTAGCTTAGCAGTGCAGGAGGATTTTGCGTTTATACTATATCTATCTGTAAACGCTTTTATTCGGAGACCGTACTGCGAAATTGATCTACGTAATAATGTCAGCGCGCAAATGGCGATGTAGATCCAGATGATTGGTGATTTGTGGTCATGTCCCTAGTCACAACGAATTAACAACGGAGTGAAATTTTCCGATATGTGGCGCGTAAATCGCTCGAAAAGGAATGAGTATCGTGCCGCGCTGTGTCGTCGTGCCATTCAGCCTTTCTCTTCTACGAGAGTCTCTATGCTGGAACTTTAATACGGTTTTTTCCAGATTTAAAAACTAATAAAAAAGTAACTGGAAGTAACTATTATTACACTATTACACTTTAATGGTGAAGTGTAACGAAAATACATTTCACGCGTTTAAAAGGTAAAATATAACTGGTTTATTCAACATTTGTTTTAACATTTTGATTAAGGCTACAGAAAGACGACACCCAATGGGATGCAGAAAATATTGTATGATGAGGAAAAGGCATATCTAATATTATTTTGGATTAACTCTATGCAATGGTCAAGCCTTAGCTAGGTTGATTGCAACCATAATAACCATAATAACACTGCCTAAATGTTAGCAAATGCCACTACCGCTCACCACAAAGCAAATTATGCCTTGCTTAGAGTTCCTCGTATAGTGGGTAGATGAGCTCCTGCAATCAATACATAGTTATGAACCTTATCTAGTTGGCTACAGAAATATAAAACACCAAACGAGCACCAAATATTCACTGAAAAATATAATGTTAAAAATTTTCCCATGAAACGTTAACTGCCAAACTTGAAAAAAGTAACCCCCTAATTTTACGCCATCCACTGTACACTAGTTTACCCCTGAAACCTGTAACCACCAAAATGACTAGACCTGAATCCTCTTGATTATTTTCTTTGGGGACAAGCAAAGAGTATGGTTTACGCCTCACCGGTGAATACAGAAGAAGAACTGCTTCAGCGAGTTAAAAATGCCTTCACTTCAGTCCGCGACACTCCTGGCATTTTTCAGCGCGTCCGTCAATCCATGCATCGACGAGCCGAGGCTGTGTTACAGTGCTAGGTAAACATTTTTAGCATCTACTGTAACACTACAATTGTTGCCCCCGCTACTGGAATCGCATGAGGACTCTTTTTATCTTACAAAATTACATTTGAGTCATTTTTGTGTGAATAAAAATTCTTGAACAAACTCTTTTCTTATTAAAACGTTTGTCATACAACTGTTTAACCCAGGGGTGCACAACATACGCCCGCGGGCCAAATTTGACCCACCCAACACATTTTGTGTGGTCCGGTAGGATTTAACTCAGCTGGTGATTTCCGTTAAAAAAATAACAAGTAAAATTTGTTACGGATATTTATCGCATTTTTGAATAAACATTCTCTCTTATGAAATTAAACAAAGCTCCATTTCGTTCAGCACTAACGGACCAGACATTCTAAGAACGGCAACTACCAGCATTGTTCCGGATATAAGTGGAATAGCGATAGAAAAACGGTGCCACTTCTCCCATTGAATAAGTAAATTATATCTGTGTCATCTCATTTTCGTCATATAAAAATGTCGTGTAAAATTGTTACGATATTTACTGAATATATAATTTTTTATGTACAAAACTTTCATAGCGTGGCCCGCCTAAGTCAAATCAAGGTCGATTTTGGTCCGTGTCAACTTTTGAGTTGTGCACCTCTGGTTTAACCCAAGGTCTGTCCCACTGCACAAGTGACTTTTTAGACGGAGTTTTACTATGCTACTGCTGTGGATAAAATATTCGAATGGCTCTAGTTTGTTAACTGAGCATTTCCGCGCCCATGTTTACATAACATTTGTTCTTTGTTTAGGTCAATAAAACACACCCTCCAATTTATTCCACTTTTTTCTAGGACACCCTGTATATGAGAGTGGAAAGTGTGTGCCTGTATTTTTAGGCGTTATGTACAAAAAGTAAAAAAAGAACGCCTTATGGTGAGGCCGTGTCCGTCCGTCCGTCCGTCTCTTCGTTCTCATATTTCATTTCCGAAAATTCAGGGCGGATATTAATGGAATTTGGGTATTTTTATGATAAATA
The DNA here is from genome assembly GCA_028673005.1 of Tanypteryx hageni. Classification (NCBI taxonomy): domain Eukaryota; kingdom Metazoa; phylum Arthropoda; class Insecta; order Odonata; family Petaluridae; genus Tanypteryx; species Tanypteryx hageni. The sequence continues at coordinate 147,578,646 of CM054114.1, forward strand.
TAAGGAAAAATAAAATAAGAAAATGATATAAATGGTTCACATAGACTAATCCCCCACCACCGCCGCCCCTTCCCACAAACCCATACTCCCCCTATTTCCCCCACCTCCCTTCCTTGACCAATGAGCAATCAACCCCGTAATTCCTTTCCCCCTCGAGCCTTCCTATATATTTGAATGGCATCTGTTTTCTGGTCACCTTTAACGAAACCCGTCGAAATTAAAAACTTTTTATGTGTGGGTCAATACGTTGTTCTTTCGTTTCTCTGATTTATAATTACGGAACCGTTCCACAATTTTACGCTGAAGACTATCAATTTCAGTACTTTACTTGTGATAAAAATGAACTTTTCTTTATATCTCGTAAAACATCACTTGCAACAAAAAATCTATAAATCAAATCAAATAGCATATGTTTTGTTCAGTAAATTTTCATCAAAGAAGTAGCCGATTTAAAGAAAGTCTAACGAAAAAGTCGTAACTCACTTTCAACTTACAAAAATTATCCCGCGCTTTTTAATTGTTGTCAACGAAAACAATCTTCGTAGCATCTGAAGTAAACAGTATCTGCTGCAAATAGCTAATAAATTTAATTTTCTTTCGTGCGCACGCAACATTTGGTAAATGAAGGGAAATGGATTATCTACGACGAAGAAATGAACGTAAATACGTTTATTTTCTTTAAGTATTCACAAAGTTTGTAAGTGAAAATAAATGAGTAATTAATGACGAAGGAATGAATGTAAACATGAAGATTATATAACTAATATTCGGATGTGCTAAGTTTTAAATAATTGTCGATTGTTTTATTAATACAACAGTGAATCAGTGAATCAAATCTTCGATATTACCTTAGCATCACTACTGTAATATCATTTTTCAGTCCTTATATATTATACTAAGCCATCAATATTTATCTTTTTTGACATTATTGCATAAATCGTAAAGAAACGCCTCTCCCTCGCATATATTCGCGCATGATGCGCGCATCTTTCTTCTGTTTTTCTAATTTCGTCCTTCGACATCGTACTATCTCTTCGCTTTCTCTCGAGCTATTTTTCCATGGAACGCCATTAAATGATTTAAATTTATTTTTTGCTACATACATCTTTTAATCGGGATAAAAATCTTAAATGACTGCCAACCACTACGGACCGAGACTATTAACAATGATCTATCTAATCGAATCGAATTTATCGTACCTACTCTTGCAGTCTCTTGGCGCGATCTCAACTGCAATGAAGAGAATTAAATGTGTCTCGCTGCCCTTCTTTCACACACACACACACACCCCTTCCAACTCTCATCCCCCTCCCCGACCTCTCCCTTCATCGGCCACTGTCCCCCTCTCCTTCCTCCGAGTGAGAAAGAACAGAAGAACTCCTCTCGACGCCAAACGAAAGCGTAGGAGGGGGCGAATAGAGGAAGGGAAAAAGAGGCCCCTGGGGCAAAGACTCGGTAATAATGCAGCTCCAGAAATGAGAGCGTGACGCTTGGAAGAGGAAAAGGCACGGGTGATGATCGGGCGAGCGGCGGAGTCAATCGAGGAAAGTATTTTAGAATAGGGACGAGCGGGGAAAGGGAGGGAGAGAGACAGGAGAAGGGGGAGAGAGTGGGGAGAGAGGGAGGAGGGAGAGAGGGAGGAGGGAGAGAAGAAGGGAAGGGGAGATGGAGAGGAGGTAGAGAGGGAGAGAAGAGAGAGAAGGAGGGAGTACGGGGGGAAGTTCTGAGAGAGGAGTGTGAGAGGAAGGGAGAGATGGAAAGATGGAGGGTAGGATGAGAGAGAGAGAGAAAGAGAGTCTAGAGGTTCGTGTGACTGGGATCTAGGCGCGCTTCGTCCTTAAGGCGCCAGAGGGCGCTTGTATCCGAGGGCAAAGGCCGCTGCTGGAAGGCCACCGCACCCGCGAGCGCTCTTGAAAGATGAGGCTCCGATCGATAATATGGCGACACAGAATGCATTCTCGAGGAATCCTTCGTCCACAAGAGAAGCCGTTTGCGGACATTTGAATGAGAAAAATAATTGGATGAAGAGAGAAGAGATAAGATTCTGAACGGCTCGAAATTTAGGCATTCTTTCGAAAATTTGTATCCGATCAAACAAATGGTTATCGCAAAAACGTTGTGTAACGGATACCTAGATTAGTCTTGTATCCATTTCCTCGAAACACTTTGTGACGAATAAACGAGGCATGGACGCGTCACCCGAGGTCATACCGGTGAACCAGGAACAAAACTTCTGGCGACGTTTGATATCTGCAGTGGCATACAAAAAAACAGCGGCTAGGCGCGGTTTCACATAAATGCCGCAGAAGCGGCGCCAGCGATCGACTTTCGAATGCCGGACGCAGAGCGCAATGGACAGAGGTGATGTTCGGTAGGGCCAGATGGAGTAGGGGGAAGGGGGATGTGGAGGACGAATGGCGGTCTGTGGCTTAGTTCCGACTCCAATTAGAACTCTTAATTCCCCCGCAGGCGTCGTTCTGGAATAGCAAGGGAGATTTTGGGCAAGATAGGACAATGGAATCAGGAGAGGGGAGGGATGGAAGGAGGTAATGGAAAGGGGAAGGAGAAGATAGAGGAAAAAGGGAGGGAGGACAGTGCGAGGGGAAGCAGTTTACCAACATCCGGAAGCGATGAAGAGAGAAAGAGGAAGACACGCAGATGGAATAGAAAGACAGAGAACCCCAAAAGCGGAATATCGTGGCGTTAACGAGTGAGAGAACAGAGGAAACCATAATGAATCTTTTGAGCTTCTGAGATGAGAATGTCAAGAGACGATAACGCAGGAAGAATGCAGTAAGAAGAATGAAGAAAACTAAAAATGTTGAGAAAGAGGAAGAGATATAATTGGAGTAACACTCCAAAGATTGGAAACAAATGCATCAATTCAGAGACATAATTTGTACATTTGGTGCATTTAACCCGGGAGTGGTCGCGCGGGGTGATGTGGACAACCAAGTCCTATGTTTTATTATATGGTTTCTTTAATTTTAGATTTTATGACTCCTATCCTTCAATAGCTGGAGTGGCACGTGCCTACAACCATTTTTGCCTAAAAATTAGTATTCTATGGTTATTTTTTGAGTTCGGTCGCTTTTTCTTATATGGTCCGGCAGAGCGTTGCTCGGAAATCTCCGTGTTTTTTTGTTTTGCGAGTGGTTTATACGTTTATTGTGAGATTATTGTTACTATTTGCGTCGTTCGTGTTGTTGTTTATGATCTGGGATCGCCATTGGACAGTTATTTTACTGATTTAAAATATAAAATTTTATAAGTGTAAGAACAAACGTTGTATTTTCTACAATTTTCATTTTTCTCCCAGATTTGTTAAATAATTGACATCCTAAAATAAATTTTAATTAATCGAAAATGCATCAAGAGACATATAAAATGAAAAATGTATTGAAAATCGACGATCAATTATTTATAAACAAAAAATATCCGTGGGTTGTCAGAGACACCCCGCGCTACAATAATGTGCGCGAGTACTGCCGGGTTAAGCAGTAAAACGCGCTAAATTTAGATCATTTCAGCTTCCATCCTCCCCAAGATGAACTCGAATGAGGTAAGTATGCTTTATAAAAAACACTTGAATAATTGACAGAAAGACAACAAAAACCTACAAAAGAAAAATTGTAAATCCAACGAGAAATGAAGAAGATAAATTTGGCGACAAAAATGACTGACAATATATACCAAACAAAAAAAACATGGCGCTATGTCCGAAGGAAGAAAAGATGAGATGGAGATAGAGAGAGAGAACAAGACGAAAGGGGAAAAGAGAACGTGAGAGAGCGAATGTGTACGCGAAATGAAGGAAAAGGGATGGGAAGAGCGACTGGAGCGAAGGAGAGAAAAAGATAAAATATTCGATCAGTGGGGGAATGGAGGCGGAGTGACCTTCCAAACGACATGCAGAGTTATCGAGAATGATAGTAGAGAAAAGGGAATTTATAGAGGATAAAGGGGGAAGGGAGGGGAGGGGAGAGGGAGGGAAGAGTGGGAGGGGGTGTGGGGGCGAAAGAGGACATTTAGCGAGGGTGGCAAAGGACACTCCGCGCCTCGCTATAACCAGCGTGGGCGTGCGCAAAACGGGAAACTCTTTCTGTCGAGCATCATTCTTGAGCGAAACAAAACGTAAAAAGCTCGCGTGGGAATTATATCCCCTCTCGCAATATTAGTCTTCGATCTTCCTCCTAATTATAAAGATTTCACAGAACTTTGTTTCCTTAAGTATAAATAGCTTCCTGAATAAATAAAGCTTTTGTCGAATTAGGATGATTTTATATATTATGATTCGGTGGTTGAAAATGTTTTTAAGGCGCTTTCATCTCTTGCTGAAAATAAAAAATATTGCTCGTGGGCAGTATGTGAAATCTCGCGTCAAACATGTGTGTGAATACACACACACACACACACACTATATATCTTCAAAATTCCTAATTCCTGTGAAGATATACATTACGGAACAGGATTCGAGGAAGTTCGTTTACTTGGACCAGCTCATCACTACGGGCGATTCGATCTTTAAAGACGTTTTTCATTACATTGAATTAATAGACAACTGGTCCGATATAAAAAGTTTCAAATATAATGTTTACCGCATTTCAGATTATAAATGTATACATAAATATCACTATGGTCCATCAGTAACTTCTCTATAATTGTTGATGTGCTTTAAGGGAAATTAACGATTTATAAGACTGAATGAAACTGTGATCTCATGATAGGATTATGCAATGGTAAACGCTAAATATCTAGTGGAAGGTTAATCTATTAAAAGAAACTTGAAGATACGATTATGGTTGGCTAGGGCTAACTTTGAGAATAGCTATAAGCGCCCCTCAGTAAAATTCAAATGAATCAGTAGTTATCATTTACTAACGCAGTTAAGATGGCTATAATAATATCAATTTATTTATCAGTGTATAATAATAATTTTAGCCTAGATTCAAAAGCATATAATGTCAAACACATAAATAAAAACAGAAATCCTTGTTTAGACAAAAACTCCTTAGGATATAATACCTATATGTTCAATATTTCATCCAATAGTAACTGCAAAAAAGTCCCACAATATGGTGGGAAGGAATGTATTACTTGTTATTTTATTTTATTTTGTACTTATTAAAATTTATTTCAAATAGCAACATAAAGATACTAAATTTATATGCCAAAGAAACGATAGTCAATAACGTCAAGCGTGTTTTCCCTTCAAATATGATGGTATACATGACTTAAGCATTAAGTCAAAATAAAATTTAAATAAAAAATAATAAAACCAACTTGTATATGCACTAAAAAGAAAACAATAAAAATAAAATTCACATAATTGAAAGTTACAGGCAGTAAAAACATTTTTTGGGAAATGAAAATTGTCTGGAAGAAAGCATAAATGAAGATTATTTGTTAAACATTACACTACGCAACTCTAAATGCGAACAAATATTTTTAATTTATGGAACACTCAATATTATATTGATTTTTGACTTTTTAGTGCATAAATTAAAAATTATATCTTTGACTATAATAGAAAAATTAAATTCATACAAAGTTATTATAATTAAATCACTTTTTAATACATCAAACTATAAAATAAACCTAATTGTAGCGTATTGTTTAACAAATGAATCCTCATACTTCTTTCCAGCAAAACTTTTATTTTCTCTAAACTATTGTTACAGCCCAGAACAGTCAATCATTTTAATTTTATATTAATTGTTTACTTTTAGTGCTTATAAAAGTTGGTTTCATTAGTTTTTTATTTGAATTTTTTTTCGACTTTATATTTAATTCACGCACACTAGTCATACTTTACGGATAATTATACTAGGTATTTGTTATATATATTCATGCATATTTCACATCTTAATTGATTTACTTCCTTTTTAAAAATGAATGGCCATTAAAGATCATAAGATGTTGTTCATTTCAATCTTGCTAGAAATTTTGTCCGAAAATGTCCCAATCTATTTTTCTCCTGCATTCCTTCTTTCAATATTTACCTCTCCATCGTCATTCCCTTCCTCATTCAGTTCTTCTCTGCAAGAATTCCTCTCAATCTTTCCCATGTTCTCATGGTTTCAACGTCTGTAAATTAATCACCACGTTTAAAATGTCTATGCGAAAATTTGTGTCCAAAATGTGTTCAAACTGTACCTCACGTTTGTTCATTAGCTTCAGTAAAACCAAGAAATCTATCATCTATTGCGACATTAAGACGAATAATAGAATAAAACAAGATGCCTACTTTCTCCTCAATTGTTTTAAATTATATTAATGTAAATTCATTACTTTTTACTTTCTCCATATACGTAGTATAGGGGCAAGTATTGTTTTCTTGAAAAAAATTGACTTCGACATTTCAACGGAAATACACGTTTTGAGGTCCCATGAGCATGTTTTGACCATTTCCTCGATTATGTCTGTGTGTGTGTGTATGTGGTAGCTTTTTTGTGGGTGCTCTAACTCAAAAACTATTAATCAGGTTAACGCGAAATTTTTTATTTAGCATTTTTATAAAAGTCAAAAGAATTGATTATTTTTTGGTAAAAATCGGTCAAACGGAAGTGGGTGTTTACTCTTGTCACATCAGTTATTTTGAAATATTTTTTGGAATATTTGACATATTTAAAAACATATTGGAGTAAAACTTGTATAAAATTTAATTTTCTACAACCTTTGGTCGAAATATTTTTCCATATAATGCATTGTTTAAGAGATATCTAAAAACTAAACGATAGCCACCACCATGCCAGATACCGACAACTATCGTTAACAATTGACGCTTAGTTACGTCTTAGTAACGCTCCTTTTTATTTTCTTAATTGTTGGAGCTTTGTGGATATATCCGATATCAGAAGGCTACAGTTTGAGTGTATTTTATTTCTTGGTAAAGTCTAAAATTTTCTCGCAGTTTCTTAAAATATTTATTATCATGTAACCTATTTGGAATTTTTAGAAATATTACAGATATGGAGAAAGTCATGTGGTGGCCACATCAGATTTTTAGAATAAGGTGTTCAGATGTTTGTACGCTCCAATCATTTATAAAATATAAGGTTTTTTTTAAAGGTTGATTAGCACAGAATTGGTTAGCATCTATATTAAATGTCTCACACTCGTTAGCTAACAGTCAATTATTAATACTTAGTCAACACTAATAAAATCATAAATGAAAATTAATTCAGATTAATACGGAAAAACTGTATCCTCATCGTATATATTTATTTATACTATTGGTGAATTTTCACATAACCGAGTGGTGCAGCAATTACATGTATTGGCTTTAATAGCTTTAAAATCACCACGGATGGGTTGTTCTTTGGGTTTCCAAATTTCATAATTAAACATCATAAAATATTAAAAATACATTCAAGCGGAAAACCAAATTGATCATGCGTATTTGTGTGGCAAGAATAACGCGTATTAGAGACTACACTGCACCGAATCCGAGTACGACAATAGTCTTTACTAATGCAATACTATCGTAATGAGTGACAATACTGCAAAAACGGCTGTATTCACGAAAAAATTCGAAGGAATACAATCGATTGACAAAATTGTACGATAAAAATTAGAATTTCCATTTCTTTCCTCAGAGAATAGTACGAATCCCGCTCCGAAATTATAATTCTAAGATAATTTAACGTGCAAGAGAAAATTACGCTGCACGATGGATTTCGGATTTCCCATGTAATACAAATGGGATGAATAGTTCCTGGAATCGAACCCGGGACTTTCAATACTCGCAACAAAAACTATTCTCGGGAGCTCGGCCCCAGTAGTAAGAGATTTCCACAAAGGGGGATGAAAATCAGTCTATTGGTTCAAAAGTTAATAGGAGACAGACAGACGGACACAACGAAGAAACTATAGGCTTACTTTCATTCTGGAAAGTAGGCTAATGATACTTCTGAATAATTTGTGAAAATTCAAACCATAAAGAATGAAAGATTTTTGATTTATAAGCGTGTTTTCTTTTACACGCGAAGGGATTAAGGAATCTCTGATACTCGTGCGGTGCATATATTTACACACACGCACACACATACACACACACACACACACATATATATATATATATATATATATATATATATATATATATATATATATATATATATGCTATAGATTTATTTATTCTCAAGACAATAGAGTTTAAATCGTAATTACGTTATTACTTTATACGTCTCGTAAGGAATTAATTAATTCACATTACTATGGGTCCTGCCGGAAGTCAGTCTCTTACAGGATCAAAGCGAACCCTTGAGGGTTCACGTCAGCTACCTATTTTATTAACCTTCTTGTTAAATTAGATGAGGCAGTAATGTGTTCGTTTGCCATTGTAAAAATTTCCTGTTTTACAGATGCCTTTATTCCTTTATAAGGCCGATTAGAAATTAGAAATAAATTTAATTTTTACGACAGCTAATTTTAATATCTAAACATATAACTATTAGCTGTATTCAAGTCCTGAGATAAAATCTCAATTATTATCCATTTAAAATGTTATTTTTTAGTGACAGAGCAATGTGGCGGCAAAGGCCTAAATAGAAGGATTTTTTTTGGAATTTCGGAGTATTCCTTTCGGTTGTACCATCAATAAAATCTACCTAAATGTAAAAATCTTTAATCTGAAGTTATTCTAAAAGTACTCAGGGTTTTACCTATGCACGTAAGAAGACGCACATATAATAGGTACTCTTACTAGTGGGAAATACGGATAACTCGACACAGCTACAAATGCTCACAATCGCCTAGCGAGTTATTTATACGACCAACAGACGGAATAAAAAACAATTCTTACTTCTTCCAAAAAAGCGCCAGACTCGTATTTTTTGGTTATTCGAATATTCGTATCCATGCAAACAATCGAGCCATTAGGCGGGAATGCACGAACGGACAACAATGCCCCGGGAAAAATAACAGAGCGCCTCTCGGTGGGGAAAATATAACGCCGCCCAAACAGACCCGCCATATTAAGGTACAAATTGAAAACGTGAGTATTCATGGGTTTTTATGTTCACGCTAATCCCGCTTCGCGAAGCGCCCTTCCTTCGTTAAAGTTCGGTGTTTTTGGTGGCGTTAACCCGACGACGAACACAAGATGTTGATGCAGGCTAAAATTAAGGCATAACACCAGGCCATAATTTCAGAATTCCGCATTTTTTAAGCTAGCTGAGGCCTTATTCAGACATATTATCCGCGGAAAATGAAATGCGGGAATATTTTGCTGAGTAAACAGACTTAATTTTTAACCGTCGTTTTAACTGCGTTCGGGGCGTTGATGAAGAACGATGAACCGTTTAATTTTTATTTTGAACCTTGCGACGCCTAAGACTTTGTGAAAGAAATTAATGCCTTAAAGCTTTGTAATTTCAGGTTTTCTACTAAACCTTTAAAGCTGATAGATTGTGCTATTTCAGAGATAAATTTTCTATTAACCAAACATGCGCATTAAAATATATAAACACATTAGATACAACCTGTCATTCCGTCGAATTGATTTTTATCCAATTACTATTTCGGATTTCAATGTCATTATCATATCATCGCCAGCCAAATATTTCGGTTATACTCTCGATGCAATAGAGTCACAAAGATATGACTTTTTAGCCTACTTTCCCCCGAATGGAAATAAGCTTATAGCTTCTTCATTGTGTCTATCTGTCTGTCCTTCCGTCCCCCCTATTAACTTTTGAACAAATAGACCGATTTTCATGACGCTTGGTGGAAATCTCTTACTACTTGAGCCAAGATCCCAAGGATATTTGTGATTGTAATACCAGAGAGAGTTTTGTATTATTCTCTGAGAATATAAATGAAGGTTCTAATTTTCATCGTAGAATTTTGCTTATCGATTGTATTTCTTAGTAATTCGCGTAAATGCTGGCGTTTTTATCACCCATTACGAGAGTGTTGCCATTGTAACGACTATTGTTGGACTCGGATTCGGTATAGTCCAATACACACACGCGTTATTTTTTCCGCACAAATACGCGTGATCAATTTAATATTCCGTTCGAATGTATTTGTAATATTTTATAACGCTAAATTATGAAATTTGGGAACACAAAACGCAACACATTCCCGGTGATTTTAAAGCCAATATACGAGTATTTAAGTATTAAATAAAGGATTCAATGGAAAATACGCATCATAAGTTCCGTTCGGATTTTCTTGTTTAGTCATGTTCGCAAAAACACTTTAACAAATCTATTTTTAACAAAGGAAATTTTACCCCATTTTCTCAGGATGACGACTTTTGATCGATTAATCTAAAATTAAGTTTCAGATGCAAAAATAATTATAATACAAATGAAAATTATTTTGCGTTTGCATTAACATCTCCATCTGGCTAAAATGACCGCAATATCGAAATCTCCACGCTGGTTCAATGCTTGGTTTCCTCGTCTCGGAGAAATTGGTCACGGCGCGGCGCGTGCACGGCTCTCCCGCGGGAACGTCTTCCATTGCGCGGCACATGTCATTTTCGTTCGAAATCATAGATCGATAGTGTGTTGGTCTTCCTCCAGAGAAAGAATGGCGCTCCATCGGAAGTCGACTGACGTCCAGCCGTTCATTTGAATTTTTCGAGCGCTCTCTACGTCTATGATTTTAATGTTTTCAATTTTCGTCAAAATTCTATCCCACGTGATCCGAGTATTAAACGTTAAAGACTAAAATTTCGGACTTTTCTAGCCTCTTTGATTGAAACAAACACAACGCGAAATTATAAAAAGATGAGACTATTAGCGGAGCCTTTGAAACTAGGAAGGCAAAACCGCGGAATTTCATGGCGGAAAGGGGAAAATTGTGACCGATGTGTGTGAAACGCAGGCTCGTCCGCATGACCTTCTGCTGATTTATTTAAAGGATGCTAATGGCCTCCCCCGCTGAAAAGTCAGCAGCGCCGAACGGGAGCCGGACGAAACACGCGCCAAAGTACCTTAGCGCCACACGAGCCATATAACGGGATTTAGTCGAGGTCCTTGGTAATTTGTTATCCACGAAAATAAAGATAAATAAGCGCGATGAATAACTTCGGCGTCTTTTTGTGTCTTTATTTAACCAGATTCGCTAAACAATAAGGATTTTTCGGTGAAAGGCCATTTACGGTTGTTTGTAGGTGCCGTCACGCGCGTCAACGCGCTAAAAGAGAGATTTACGGAAGAGAGGGAGCGTGCGAGGAGGCTTCCATCCCTCCACATCCATTGTTTATTGGATAGAATATTGCGACGTTTGAAAATGCCAAGTGCGACCAAAAAAAACTAAAATTCGCTAGAAACAAAATTTATCGGGAAAAGCTTAAAAGGTTCTTCCAATTTTAAAAATAAGTATCAACTCGTTGTTCTTCGTTTGTGGTATTTAACGCCAAACGATATGATCACGTTTAGGTATTTTTTATTGTATACATATATTTGAAAGCTCCGTCAATTTTTCTCGGAAAAATCAAGGCGCTGTCATGCCTTGCGTTAACGCGATACACTCGTTATTTTCTTTTTTTCCTCTCATTCCGACAAGAGAAAGATCCGAATCGCCCTCGACCGATGATTTTTGTGAAAAATGTTTTTTAGGCTGATTTTGTTTCGAAAAACGAAAATCATAGCCACTCTTTGCGCAAAAGAGCTGGCGATTTCTATAAGATAATTTCCGTTTTCTCTTCTTCACTTCGATTTCCACCGACAAGCATCCGAAAAAACGTCCTCGAGGTTCTGCTGCACGAGGTACTAACAAGGCAAGCGATTTGACACTTTTCTTCAAATTTGGAGAATAATTTCAGTCGGCCGTTTCACTAAGGTCGTAATTTTTACAAGGAAAGGTTTTCAGTATTTTTTTTAATTTAGCCAGTGCGCTACCGCGAATATAATTTCAGATTCCTAATGCCGTGGTAGGACGTTTCTATTTCAAATTCTCTCAGCATACGCGCGGAATTATTTCTGAACGGAGATTAGCGACTTCCCACTAAAGAAACTACCGCTCTATTACTGCAGATCGGAAAATGACAGCCGAGTGGGATTAATCGTAAATCACCTTTAAGTCTTCGTGTTTTTTCTCAAGGAAAAAGTTGAATATGAAAGCAGTTACTTGAGAAATGAATAAGTAAAGCAAATGAACATACATTATAAATTCTCAATTTCTGCCTGTATAATTTGAAAGCGAAATAAAATCGTGACGGTGGAGCCTCATTTCCGATGCGTTACAGCAGCTGCATAAGTGCACGTGTCATCCGTGTCTGCACGAATTTGAAATGCGACCACGAATCTCATCGTGAAACACGCGCCATCTTTTCCTAAACCTTATCCCTTCGAAAACTGGAACTGTTATTTATCGCCGCCCGGAGATCCGCGTGTTCGCCGTCGTCGGATTAGGATTCCCAGAGGCACGCGCGCCCTCTCTTCGGTCTTGTCAAGCATCACACTAACTCATGTTTAACAGCAGCGCATAATAGCAAATCCTCCGAAAATTTCTCGCGAATCGACGTTGCCTTGGTCTATGCGTGTTGATTTATCGCTGGAATAATAAGGATCTCACTTCGCGAAATTGGTGCTTCCGAGAAAAACAATGCAAGAAGCGCGCTTATGTTGACTCATCATTTTGCGTGTAACAAGATATTCCACCTTCAGAAATAATATAGGATAACGCAATTTATCCAACTTTTGAATAAAAATAGCAGGACCATTCAATTTGCACCAAATGAATGAGCGCTGAGGCAAGGAAAAGATACAACAAATGCATTTATTGAGGTATTTAACTTTTAATATCATTGAAGAATTTTAATATTTCAACGATGATGCTACCCGAATATTTGCTCATGGCTGCTCTTCAATGTACACGGAAATACTAATTTCGGGCTTTATAGGCAGTATTATATCACAATAACTTTTCTCATGCAAATTCTTAAGCTTTTTTTCATGAGCCTTTCTGAAGAAATGCTCTTTTTTCAGGTTTACTCTAACAGGATAGCGCAACTAGCGAATAATTGAGCACTGGAAACCGATGGAATATCAGTCTTTATATCATAAACAGCGAATGAAAAGTGACTGAGTGATATCGATTACTTTATGAAAAACCACTTCTATTTCTATCATAAATTCACATTAGCCCGATAAGTTAGTTTTAATAGTATCCGCTATGGCAGCACCTCCTCACGAGCCATGTGGCGCAAAAAACTAAAATTTTAGCTAGTTACGGTTCGAAAAAAGCAAGAAAACATCTTTAAGTGGTTCTATGATGAATTTCCCGCATAGCCTCTCATACACACAGCTAACGGTTAAGTGAACCAAATTCACATATAAATATGCGAATAAGCGATCGCGTAGGGAATGACAGCATTTTAAAAGTCATACGCTAATCTGTATGACTCACATTTTCATCTAGTTAACAATTTCACAATTTACCGTAGATAGACCTTTAAAAAATCTTCATTAAATGGCTCCCATTTTGTTTAAAATATATTGTATTTTGAGTGTGTATGCGAGCGTATGACTTAACAAAAGATTGCCGACTTGCCTTATGAAATGGTTGTGTCTGTGTGTACCTATGTGTGTCCCCCACTAACAGATTATGCATCAATGGATCGATTTTCGTGCAACTTGATATGAGACTCGTGCTGCCAGGGCCCACATCCGAGCTACATTTTATTTGGCGAAGGTTGAAGTCCCGGGTTCGATTCCAGGAACGTTTTTTACCTATTTTTTTATATAGGAAGTCTCAAATCTATCGAGCAGACATTTTTTCTTTAATACTTACAAATATGTTAAAATTGTTATCTCGAGGCGAGGTTTCTACCTTTCTAAGGGGAAAAGAATGTAGATTCTAATTCCTATCACGGAATGTTGATAACTGATCGTATTTTCTTGAATTTCTACGAAAACATTGTGTTTATGCGTTTTAAATCGCACATTATCGGATGGTTGCCATGGAGACGATTATTGCCAAAGTAAGCTTGAGTATAGACGAGTGAACAAATGGGTTATTTTCTTTCCCGCTCGACTACTCTTCAGCAATGGACAGTTGATCCATGCATACCTATTACCATTTAAACAGTAACATTTATTAAATTCGTTTATTAACAAAAAATACATGCAAAATATAATATCAGAAAGAGATGTTGACATTGCTTTTTATATTTCAATGCTGATAATGCTCTATTAATTTGTTTTCCAATTTTTCTCTATCATTGATAAAGTATGAATTACAAATGGTATTTATGGTATCTATGAGAATTTCTTGGGATGACTAACACATACTGGAAAATTTCCTGTCAATATAAGTAATCAATTCGGGACGTCAACTTTGGGAAACCAGCCTGTATATAGTCCTGGTTTGGACTTATTGCTGTTACTGGCTATGTCCCATGCCTTAGGAGCAAAACCAAAAAAATCAAATCGCTCTATTATTTCTTACGACTGCTCAGCACTTAAGGTTTCTTGGATTTCCTCGACTTCCTTTTTTTTCTGATTTAACGTTATTCCCCACGTTTAAAATGGGAACCATGGTTGAGAGTTCACTTTACGTAGTTCGCTATTTTGTTGAAACAATAAACAATTAATGTTGGAGACTGTGATGAAGTTTAAAAGTGGAAAGAAACCATTAATTCTAATACTTAGTAATTCACAAGAAAGACAGACAGATAGACAAACGACTTTATTCTGGAAAAATTGATACTAAACTGTCTTATTTTACATTTAAAAAGTTAAAAAATTTTAAAAAATGTAAAAAATAGATAAAAAGGAAAAACACGCATAAAAATAAAAGAAATAAAAATTTAGAACCCACAGGTTTTGGGGGCTTGGTTGTCAAACTCACGCTCGTATCAAGGAGTTTGCGTGTCTTTCGACAACGACAGAGACTTCCGAAGCACTCACACACTCACTAAATCAAACGTACACCCAACACTAAGCCCTAAAGATCGAAAGAAAGATTAGTTTACGTGAAAATATCACGCGACAGGGAACCAGATTTCACGCTGTTTTTGCAATCGAAAGATACGCGCTAATTGTGTATTTATATTGTCCGTTAGTGTCTGCGTGAACGTGAAAGGATGCCCGGGGGGGGGGGGGGGAGATGTGGAGAGGTGACAGGAAGATTTGTCCTCGGTCTATATTCGGAACAATGTTTTCGTGTTTGTTGATAAACGTTCTTTCATTTTTAGATTTTTGTACCGACTTTAATAGTGTTAGGCCATTTATAGTAATCGGGTGTAATGGTACGCTTGCAATGTTTATTCTGTCATGTGCGCTCTGTGTTCTTTGATTCTGGGTTTCCCCTCATTTTTCCTTTTCCGATGTATATTTTATCCCATATGTAGCAAACTGTTGGCAATTTCGTTTTTATTTACAAATACTGTGGCTATATTGTATTTGGAAAAGACATTTTAATGCTAATTGGTGATCCCAGGATTCTAAACTCATTCTATGGCCTCTCTTCTTTCAGTAATAAACGCTGACACTTGACAATTACTAACACATAAAAAAACTCGAATGTCATCTACATTATAAGCAAAGCCTCTGTGACAAGGGGAAGGGGGGGGGGGGGCTGGTGGACAGAATACTCCGGCTCCTTTCTGAATCCAATTTGCCGTAATTTGAAATTGAGGGACCAATATATTCGTGGCGGAGAGCACTTATATTATCGGCCATTGTAAGGAACATGATGGACCCCGGTGAAATTGAAACAATATCGATGGCACGTTCACTATGCTCATCTACTCTTTGATGCGTGATATTCGTGGATAAATTAGAGTAATTATGAGCGCAAATATCTATATCGATCGATCTTTCATCGGCTACTCCTTGGGACAACTTTTGGCAACGTTATCCAAACAGGTGCCGTTGTCAGGGTTTTTTTATTATCTAACACCTCAGAGCGCGAATTGTATAAACCCCAATTATATCAGATGAACGCAGATCGAGGTTAATGAGTAATGGTTTCACTTTTTGAAAAGGTTTGGATACCTTTCTTTGTCTGGAAAGAGTTTTGCAGATTTTAAGCAGTCCGTCGTCAACATTGCGACTTTCATTGCAGAACTAAAGTGTTCCCCAAAAACGAGTAAAAATTGAATGGATAAATACATTCCCAATCTGCAATTTATAAGGGGTTTAAATGAAAATAATTAACTGCAGGCGATCTTATAAAATAATGTAGTCACTTCTTAACGCAAATCAAAGCCTAAATTCACGAAACAGTCTATAATTAAATTATGGATCCGAAAAATTACAAAAATTTCAATTTATTAGCAATTACAAATCTATAAAAGCACCCAACAAACGCCCTGTGGAAATAATGTCTCTCACGATCACAGAAAATAAACAAAATGTCGTTATTTAATAAGATAACTGTCCAATAATGTGACGAATCAAATATGCAGCAAAATTACTAATTCATCAAAACCCAGGTGCAAACACCAAAGCTAAAGCAAGAGGGAATATAGCACGAAGAGTGTTTATTGGTGAGATTTGGAAGGCGTAATTGGGCGTCGTCTTCGTGAATTAACGCACAATCGTCCCATGCTGTGCTTCCAGCACCAAATTTCTCCTTTTCGTTTAGTATTTTTAGTGTATAATTTCACGGCATTCATAATAACTTTCTGTATTTAGAAACAAGGAGTCCAAACCAGGACTAATGCAGGCTGGTTTCCAAATGTTGACGTCCCGAATTAATTAATTATATTGAGAGGGAATGATTCAGTATGTATTAGTCACTCCAAGGAATTCTCATGCCATAAATACTATTTGTAATTCATTGTTTATCAGTGATAGAGAAAAATTGTAAAACAAATTAATAGAGTGTCATCAGCTTTAAAATATTAAAAGCAATGTCAACATCTCTTTCTGATATTATATTTTGCATGTATTTTTTGTTAATAAACGAATTTAATAAATGTCACCGTTTATATGGTAATTGGTATGCATGGATCAACTGTCCATTGCTGAAAAGTAATCGAGCGGAAAAGAAAATAACCCATTATTTGTTCAATCGTCTATGCTCAAACCTACTTCGGTAATAATCGTATCCATGGCAACCATCCGATAAAATGCGATTTAAAACTCTAAGTTTTAGTAGAAATTCAAAACAATACTATCAATTAACAAAATTTTGTTATAATAATTACAATCTACATTCTTTTCCCCTTAGAACAATACAAACCTCGCTCCGATATCACAATTTAAAAATATTTTGATGTATTAAAAAAACATCTCTGCACGGTGAATTTGAGATTTCCAATGGAAAACAAATAATTTAAAATTAAAATTTAATAGGGAACACACATACATACAGGACCATTTCATAAGGCTATTTTTCCTTTGGAAACCTGCCTAAAAACGTTTGCTAATATGTGTTGCCCTTACCATACACTAATTTGGCCAAAAAATGGTGAGCCTATGTTCTAAAACAGTGGTGCGCAATATTATCGAATCGAACCCACTTCCGCACTCATCCCGAGCCGATAATAAAGTTGAAGAATAATTTAAAGAAACCACAGGAATATGTTGGGGTAATTATTACCTGATTTAAATCAAATTTATCTTTTATGAGAATCGAGAAATTATGATGTAATATACAGTTTTATAATTTCCTACTTTCATTTTGTTACATTGTGTTGATTAATTGTTTAACTCATGGCGGGCCGAATGTGGCCCGTGGATCGCAGTTTGGTCACCACTCCTCTATAAGATAATCCTATCGCGTTTCCCTCTTAATACGTTCTTTATTTCTCCTGCCTTTCAGCAGTTCCCAGAAGTACTGTTCAGTCTATTACGTTCTGAATGCTTATTCAATATAATATCATGATATTTTTGCTGTAATTACCCTTGTATTGCATTCGAGTAACACTTTTAACGGTATCTCCAGATTAACAGATAATCATATATATCCGTTCAAAAGATATTATAATATCATGTTTCGTTTGACGTTAATTTATACCCATAAGACCCAATTAGGAAAAGCCGTTAATTAACACACGAAAAGCTATCAATTAACTGGAAAGAAGATAAAAAATATAGCCACTATGCATTTTATTTAAATATAAGGGGGAATAAAATCATTGCTCGAATCAATAATTCCTGTATATAGCTCGTTAACAACAATAATCTTTTATTATTTAACAAAATAACTTTCGCGCATATAGAATTTATAATCACAGAAAATAAAATGTCACACTTGTAAACAGTCATTTAATCAAAATAAAGCTATTCATTATCGACTTCTAAAATTTCATTATAAATTATTAAATATCAGTTATCGAAAATTTTCTCAATCGCTAAAACAGGATATTTCGAAGGCACGAACCTCGTTGTCGGAGGCGCCACTTGTCACGTCGTTTCAAGGTCCGAGCAAAAATTCTTAACCGCTCTCGTAACAAACATGCCATCTAGAGTTATGCGTGAAATATCTCATAATGTTCGTCTATTTCCACGTAATATCCTACACAGTTAGTTATTAGCAGATGCGCCTTTAATTTTAAACAGCAAGTTTTGCGGGCAATATAATCTATAACTCTGTGGATTAGCATCGACCAACCTATTTCGTCGCGAGAATATTTAGGGCGCACACCGAAATCAAGATAAGTGTAGTTATAAACATAGACAAATAGTGAAAAATAAGCAAAAGCGTAGTGAATCCACAAGAAAAAACTTTCTCCACAATTGTAAATACATAAATAGTATTAAGTTTGTTAGGATTAAATTTTAAATGTTTTAACCAAAAACAGAAGGTTTTAGCCTTACATTTTTTTTCCTCATAAAAAATTAGGAATGTTTTAAATCTAGGTAAAAGCGTAATTACGACGAAAAGCAATATAATAGCCAATGGCTAATAAATTGTATTTTAATAATGTATACTTACGTAACTTAATAATGAAAATGAAGTTCTTTTGAATTTTGAATCTAGACGTGCTATTTGAGGACATAAATAGTATAATTTCAGATTAGATATCGAAAATTGTAAAAAAAAAACTTTTATTTTAAAATAAATATCACAATTTAATACAATAAATTAAAATATTAATCTTACAAGAGAGCCTACGACCTTCGGGTCACGGATTTTGATGAAATGCGACCATGTGATTCTACATCGAAAATAAATAGACAGTTGTATAGGGATTTTTGTGAATGGGTCCTTGGGTTCAAGAAATAAACCTCGAAAATATGCAAAAACATCGTATGCAGGTTAAATAATCTTCATTGACAAATTGTGGATAAAAAAGGGAATGGTAGAATGGATAGCGTGCCTACCTCTTATGGCGTAGGCCCGGGTTCGATCTCGAATCTTTTCGTTTTTTATTTTTAAATTATCCAAGCGTTATTCGAAAAGTAATATTTTCCGATAAAAATACGCTGTATAATTTTTAATTGGAGTTAATGAGTGCAGACATATATAGTACTGGGCCTTTTAAATTCTTGATTAATGTCACCACAGTTAACTTCCCTGTTTTTTTCACGTTAATATTTATAGAAATTCACAATATTCATTATTCTCTCTTCCAATCTCTGTCCCCAAAGGCAATTATAAATAATTAATATAACAATAAAGTTAATAATAACATATAATTATAGATGTTAATTCTGGTGCGAGGTCATTTTTCATGCTGCGAATCATTGTTTCATTGAAAGCAATATTTAAAATACCCATTATTTTGTTTCTGCGCTCTTTACTTTCAAATAACACTTATACAGCGTATTTTTAGCGGAAAATATTAAAAATTCTAAATAGGTTACATGATAATAAATATTTTAAGGAACTGCTAGAAAGTTTTAAAGACTTTACAAAGAACAGAAATAAACTGAAACCATAGCCTTCTGATATTGGAAATAGCCACAAAGCTCCAACAATTAAGAAAAGAAAAAGGAGCGTTACTAAGACGTAACTAAGCGTCAATTGTTAACACGTCGGTAGGTGGCGTGGTGGTGTCAGCTAAAAATATAAGATATCTCTAAAACAAAGGTTGTGGAAAATTAAATTTCCTACAACGTTTATACCCAATACATTTTTACATTTATGAAATATTAAAGCAAATATTTCAAAATAACGGATCGGTGACAAGAGTAAATACCCACTTCCGGTCACACACAAACCCACAGAAATATTCGAGAAAATAGTCAAAACGTGTTCAGGGGACCTTTAAACATGTATTTCCGTTGAAATCTCAAATTCGATTTTTTTCATGAAAACAATACTTTCTCTATACTTCGTATATGGAGAAAGAAAAAAACGGATGTTACAAGAGTAAACACCCACTTCCGTTTTACCGATTTTTACCAAAAACTATTATATTCTTTTGACTTTAACAAAAATGTAAAATATGAAATTTTGCATTGCATTTTTTAGTTAGAGCACCCACAAAATTCCAGACACAGATCATAGAGAAAATTGTCAAAACGTGGTAAGGGGACCTTAAACATGTATTTCCGTTGAAATTAGTTTTTTCATAAAAAATACTTTCTCTATACTCCGTATATGGAGAAAGTAAAAACCGAAAACATTTGGGATCGAACCCAGGACTACGCCGTAAAAGCTAGGCACGCTATCCCTGCAGCCATTACTTTTCTTAACAACAATTCGACAATGAAGCTCATTAACTTGCATGCAATGATTTTGCATATTTTCGACGCTGATTTCTCGAACCCAAGGGCCCGTTCACAAAAACCCCGAGACACGGGTCTGCTTATTTTCTATGTAGAATCGTCTTGTCGCGTTTCATCAAAATCAGTGACCCGGAGGTCGTAACCTCTCCTTTTCTTGTTTGTATGCCATCTGACTGGCTTTTAAAATTGATAATATTGTGTTTCAGTTTTAACTTTACACTCTTACATAAACACAGACACTCATGACTAACCGAATAGAAACGTTCAACACTCCATAGGCAGAGAGCCCCGCCCATTAACAGAAGAATATTGTGAAGCACAGATTGCCCAAAGTAGCTTTTGGATGGAAAGAGAATCGGAGAACCGATGAGAAAAGATCATCCACTTTGTTGCATTCCAAAAGTGAGTGCAAAACGCAAGCGTGGCGTATATTATAAAGTATCGCAATGTAGCGAATGTGTAACATGAAGAGAGAGAGAGAGATTGATTGATTTGGTCTTTATTTGGGGCGACATTGAGACTAGGAAGAGAGAGAGACATGAAGCGTAGGAAATGGGTCGGCCATTTTGCCGATATGCGTCTCTCAAGATGGAAATACCTCCCTGAAAGATGACCACAACTTACTTTTCCTGTTTTCCTTGTCTCCGACTTTTCTACCCCATTCCAAACACTAGTCAACTTCTCGAGTGTTTTTTACTTTCTCATACGCGTAGTATATTGAGAAAGTACATTTATCGTGAAAAAGTTCGACTTCGAGATTTTAATGGAAAAACACGTTTTAGGTGACCCCGAGTCCATAAAAGTTGTTTTCGCCTTGCCGTCTGTCTGTCAGTCTGTACTGTCAGCCTGTCAGTTTTAGGGCCCAAACGCGTATATAAAATCGAATGATATCTCGTATTTATGCAATATATCATCTTTTGCAGACCGCATTTTGATAAAAATGATATTGCATAAAAATAAAGGGTAGTTTATTCTTGGCGACTTTAAAAAAATTTGATTTACTCAAGAATGTCCTAAATTTGATTGAAATCAATCCAATTGTAAAGCCTGATGTGACAAATAATACTGCGTAGGCCATATATCTCTTGAAATCACCATGTGGCGTCCAGTGATATTACAATGTACGCTAAGCTTATGACGTCACGCCTCCGCCGCGATCCATTCAAAATCTTACTGCAGCCCTACGGTTAAACTAAATCGAATGATATCTCATATTTTTGGATAATATCATTCATAAAAGACATTCTGAAGAGATGAATGATATTGCGCAACAATTAATGGTACTTAATTCTTGGATATTTTGAAACAAAATCCGATTTACTTAAAAATGGCTATAAGGATTTCGATTAAAATCCATCCAATCGTAAAGCCTGATGTCACAAATAATACTAACCAAGCCATATGTCCCAAAAAAATCACTATATGGTGTCCAGTGGCATTATTTCTTTACAAGACGCGCAGCGCACGCGTCAGAGGGGAGGGTGAACGCGGGGATTTCCTAGTCTAAAATTCCGTACTTCTCTGTTACCGTCGCGCGCCTATTAGTGAGAGGTTGATGGTGTCAGTCACTTTGGTTCTGTTGCTACGCATTATTAACATAATTAGCAGTGAATTGCCAAGGACACAGTTAATTTCGGGGCAAAGAATGTATTGAGAACAAACGTACATACGTACATGAGAAAGTTTGTGCAATGTATATTGCGACGTTTATTTATTCTTACGACCAGTTGCATATGAGTAATTGAGACTGAAAGCAGAGTGCGGGCATTTTTCACACCCGCGTTCACGCGGAACAAAATTAATACAGGAGAGACTTGCTAAAAACTGATTAATTTTTTTAACATTGTAATGTGTAATGTATATAAGATTTACTGGATTTCCCGTTGATGAGATCGTTTTATTACTTATTATAACTGAACTAAAATGGGAGTGGATGCCGTAGATCAGTTGTGGGAAACATACATATTTAGTGTCCATAAAATCATCACGTTGGCCGCAGACGATGTTTTATGGATTTCTAACCATTGCAGGAATTAATGCGTCAGTGATCTGTAACGCTAACAATTTATTTGACGCAATGTGTACCCAACGCGCTTCCTTACGTTACAGAGTACGCCGCGCGTCCTCCAGGGCTAACGTATTCGCAAAAATATCTTTCGATTGAACCTCACGTTTCGCTGGCCTCGAGAATCTTCGACGTTCCGAGATGACAAAAAAGAAACGAGATGAAAGCAGCTCCTCCGAGTTATCCCGAACGAACGCCTTCTTCCCCCCTTTGCCTTATTCCGATGAAAAAATAAGTCGTTTTGACGTTGAAGTAATCGGTCTCACCCCTCGTCTCAGCCATACGTGCTCCCCCGAAGGAAACATACATCACGCCGCGACCTTATTCCACCGCCGCCGACGATGCCCCCGCGAATCAATTCCCAAGATGACCGACCCGAGGTAGCGTCCCACGCCGAGTTTCCGCAACGCAATTCACCCGCCACAATACATCAACCCGAACCTTTTTTCCCTCTTCCTCTCCTCCCTCTCCCTCCCTCTCTCCCTCCCTCTCTCCCTCCCTCTCTCCCTCCCTCTCTCCCTCCCTCTCTCCCTCCTCACCACACTCATCTCCTCCGAGTTAATCCTCCAGAGTCACCTTCGCCAAAAATAACAAAAAAACTTGCCCTTATTACGTTTCACCTCATCGCCCACGCGACAGCTGCCTTCGCCCATATTCATATCGGCCATTACCGCACGACCTTAAGGGATATTCGTTTCCGTCGCACATTTTTTCCGGCCCTTTTCGTCGCTGCCTCGGCACCGAGCTTTTGTTTTACGCTGGCAGAGAGTTTTTTGTTTTATTTATTTCGGCTTATTTTTTAAGCTCCTTTCCAGACCTCCTCCTTAAAAGGGTTCTTTCTTTTAATAGGTTCCGGTTCGGTCCCAATTTCCTTTCGGCGCCGACGGAGTCGTTTGATCGATGGCGACGGCAAGAATGCGCGTTAGTGTCCTCGAGGACATTTTCTTCGAAGAATTTAAAACAATCTCTCGCCCCTCGATGCCTCTTCCATTTAACATTTTAACCGACAAACGGATTCCAGTCAAGTTTCGAACATTTACAGAAGATTTTCGGTCAAATCTTGTTCAAGGAGCGACGAAAATTGAGATGAAACGTGAACTAAAGATAAATGAGCCATTCGATATCGTTCTAACGCTGAATCATCAACTTATTCTTACGTGATATGTCAATTGAAGCTCTTTTAATTCTTAAATGTTTCATTTTCTCGTGAAATGCCCGAGAGGCCGTTTTTCAAATAAAATATACGCACATATGCATTTGTGTAAGACTGGCATTCAGCATTGCAAGTAGGATTGGAATATTTAGTATCGTCCGATTTAATTTTTGTAACTACAGGAGGAATTTCGTAGTTTGTTTGTTATTATAAACTTACAATTTGGCTGATTCTGTGTACAGGCTCTATGCGGGATTTATGGGCGCGAGTTGAGATACACGCGATTTATTTGCGTGACCCATTTCTCGATTTACGCGAGTTCGTCTCGCATTTACACGAATTGCGAGAACATATTTTTTAAACCGACATTCCTTCAAGTTGTAACTCGGCTTACTGTGTCAAAATATCCCTTACCTGCTCAAGAATAAGTACTTCGATATCAAAAATATTAGGAAAGTTCTTATTCTAGGTATCTTCAAAAGCTATACCAAGGTTACTGGGAATTCCTGAGATAAGTATCTCTTTAAACATTTTTAATTTTGACGTTTTTATTCTTGAGATTTTTTTCGACCATGAGAGGGGATCAATAATCCTCTAGTGCAGGTGTGGGCAAACCACGGCCCACTGGCCACATGTGGCCCGCGAGGGCATTTTATGGCCCGCGATGGCCTTATGAAAGCGAACCGTAATATAAAATACAGATAATTTCATATTTGTAGCTTAAAATTATGACCGAAAAACCTTTCCAGTGATGTTATGGGGACAACATGTTATTTATTATTGATTTTCAATGACAAGATCCCTCGCATTATCTCAAATAACTTCCGATGAGGACCCTAACGTGGCTCGCCGAAGAATTTTCATCTGTTAATGAGGCCCGCCTAAGAAGCTGCAACTGCTAATGCGGCCCGCCACGTAAAAAGTTTGCTCTGGTTCAGTGGTGCCCAACCTACGGCCCGTAACGTGGTCAGCGATCGTGTTTCGTGTAGACCGCAAAGTTGCGATGAAAAAGCAATTCGAAAAATTTAACGCCCCAATTCATACATTTTTATGAACATTTTGATGATCAAAACATTTCATATCGAAATCTTAGCCATAAAAAAGTTATTTAGAATTGATTTTCACCCCAGAATGTATAGGTAACTTCCAAATTAAACCCCAATCCGGCCCGCCGGAGAATTAGCAACGGCCAATGCGGCCCGCCGAAGAAGTAACAACCAGTGATGTGGCTCGGCATGCTAAAAGGTTGGGCTCCACCGCTCTAGTTAATTGGTTGACTGCGTTTTATCAGGAAACAGACGCCTTTTCCTTTTATTATTCTCTAAAGTTACAATACTTGATAAAGATTCCATTTCGTTTGCTATTGGCACTCTTAGAAGATAGGATAACTATTGGAGATATCATAAGGGTAGTTTTTCGAGCTTGGTTATCTTGACTTACTAAATCACCATTCAACCAGTTGCGATATTCAAGTCGTTGACGATTGTTATTCGTGAATAAAGACTTTTGGTGAGTAACCTCTTGTTGCACATTTTATTATCACAATTATCAATCCTGGGAGTTGCGCAGATCTACTACTATTAACCATTTGTTACATAGACTGAAAGTATTTTGTTTACAGAGGACATAGCGGCAACGCAGCGTGGTTCCCCTTAGCAACACTTACTTCCCCTTCGTCTATGATTTATAGTTAACAATTATAAACGAAAGTGAATATTTTTCTTACCTCTTTCATTAAAAATCTACCAGTCTCCTTCCATGTACCCAGAAGTAGTTGGTTGCGCTCCAGATGTATGACGAGGGGACGAGAATGGAGAAGGTTATGTCAAAGAAGAAGAGGAAGATGATGATGTAAGCCCAACTAATAGTTATTCAATATCGTCTTGTAGATTATCAGCCTGCCACATTTCTTCTTCCACTTTCATGTCATGCTGCACGTAATTTTTTCCATTATATGCTGAAACTCGTTCAAAATTTCCTGTAATCAGTTTCTCTACGTCTTGTTTCTTGAAAGTTGTGTTTTTCACCGCAACGTGGTGCTTAACCTGCGCCCAAGCCATTTCAGTGGGATTTAGTTCACAGTCGTAAGGCGGGAGTCGGAGAACAACGCAACCGTTTTTTTCGCAAGTTCGTCGATTCTATAGTTTTCATATTTATTTTAAACATCACCAACTCTGTAGAAAAGGTCTCTTTTGAGACAATCTTCATCGAAGTTTATATTTTCGCTCTTCTACCACTCCTTAATTTTATCCTTTCTCCAGCCAGTCGTGGGGCTTCATTTTTTCTATGATAGGATGCATTATCCATTACAATGACTGAACCTTCAGGGACGTTCGGGAGAACTTTATTTTCAAACCATTCTTCATAAAATTCCCCGTCAACTTCTTCGTGCGCATCTAATGAATTCTTTTTGCATAAAAAATAACATTGGGCTCCATCGATGGAACCGTTCCCCGTAGCTGCATAAATTAATGCAAATCGATCGCCACGACCTGTTGGAGGCTTCAATCCAGCACCGAGACCCGCAAGGAAAGCTTGGCGTGGTGTTTTTATTTCTTTGTCATGCCATGCTATGTTACCAGTTTGGCCGACATTTATCCACGGTTCATCAATATACGCAGCGGATTTATTTTCACTTCTGTATTTCCTCACTTCTCTTAAATACTTAAGGCGCCATCGAATGATATCATCTCTTTCGATGAGAATACTTGTTCCCCCTTTTTCATATATGAACCCTGTATCTATTAATAATCGGTACACAGTTCTTTTAAAATTCGGCAAATCATCGTCAATGCTAACAGCAGTAAGGATAGATTTGAGAGTAGGAGGGATGTTTTTGATGAACATTTCATGCACCTTCTTTCTGATCCCCGATCTGATGATCTCGTTAAAAAATATAATTCCAGAGTTCCTGTAGGGTTTCTCTAATTTCTTCTTCTTTGCAGGAGTAACTAACGTACCTTGAGTCGCTTCTTTCCTCACTCGATAAACGGTTGACTCCGAACATCTCGTATCTCTGGCGGTTTCTTTGTTTGCTTCTGTTAAAGTAAGAGTTTTTCTGAAATGCATGAACACATTCAACACAATTTGTCTTTCTCAGATTCTTAGCTTCTCACCATGTTTCCTCTTCTTCACCTCAACCACTGACATGGTTGAACTAATAGATACTCAGTAAATTTCTCGCTAAGTATATTTCAATAAAAGAACACGCGTTTTCAAGTTAAACACTGCACAGTATTGTACGTCACTATTATAAGAGCTATGGAAAAAGCAGACACTCTTAGACGACAAACGCACTCAATGACAAAAGACAAAATGAACCTGAAAATTAAGAACAAAGACTACCTCGCTTTGAGAACATCTGTTTTTAGAAACTGGCAGGCAATTTTTGCTTATATTTAGAAGAATGCATTGCCTGCGAAAGATTCCGTTTATGGCATAAGAGGGGCATAAAAGCAACAGGGTCAGGCTAGGCTTACTATGGAATCACAGAAGGGTAATGACCTGGACGTGTTAAATATTTCCGCTATACCCTTCCTTTAAAGATCAGAAAATAATTCTAATACTGTTATATGTTATTACACTGTCGGAGAGAATTTCTATTCGCAGATATTTACAAAATATTTCCGGCGACGGAATATAGCCGTCGAAGTTGGCGGGAGCGTGATTTTGTTCGATTTTAAAAAAACTCCCGTATCACTCGAGCTATTCCCATGAAATCTTCACCAAAAATATCTTCATCGTTTTCTCAGTAATTCATATGATGCATATATGAGTCTAACAGTTACAGTACGCGATTTTGTAGGAGACTACTTTTTCCATTGTCAATTTCAAAAAATGCTATACGAAGCTTCATATAAAAACATATTAGATCGATCATAAATAAAATAAGTATACCTCATTATGAATAAAAATATGTAATAACTTCTACATTAAATTTCAAACTGAAAGTGATCGACCAATTCTACAAAATGATGTAATAAAGATAACGGCGAAAAAGAGCTCGTTTTTGCGACGAAGCTAATCAATTATTTTTGTAATTTTTTTGAATTAATAAACAAAAACCAACTTCAGCATTTGATTCGGCGTTAAATTTGTCATAAGAAACAATTTTTATCTTACATAACAAAAAATATTGAATATGGACTTTAGAAATGAAATATGCGGCAATTGCGCAACAGAAAGAGAGAGAGAGACTTACATATGCAGAAATACAGGGATTAGAGAGAGAGATGGAATATCTCCATAAGAACCCTAAGAGTCAACTAAATGTGGAATGGAGTATAGGAACGTATTCCATTCAATTTTATATACTGTGAGGAAAAAGTCGTCGGAGATGAGGAATGCAAGGGGTGCGGGAGAGGGAGATAGGGGAGAGAATGAGGGTAGAGAATGAGGGTAGAGAATAGGAGGGAGAGTATGTGAAGGAGAGAGGGAATGGAGGTAGAGAGAGCAGGAGAGGGAGAGAGAGTAAAAGGAGGAGAGAGTAGGAGGAGAGAGTAGGAGGAGGAGAGATTAGGAGGGGAGGGAGTAGGAGGGGGAGAGAGTAGGAGGAGGATAGATTAGGAGGGGGAGAGAGTAGGAGGGGAAGAGAGTAGGAGGGGGAGAGAGTAGGAGGGGGAGAAATTAGGAGGGGGAGGGAGTAGGAGGGGGAGAGAGTAGGAGGGGGAGAGAGTAGGAGGGAGGGAGAGAGCGTTAAAGGAAGGGAGAGAGCGTTAAAGGGAGGGAGAGAGCCTTAAAGGGAGGGAGAGAATATGAGGGGAGGGAGATGGATTAAACGCGCATCTGGAATGTGACATGTGCAGGAGATGGGAGAATAGTGAGTAGAGACACCAGAAATGGGATAAGCGCCGCGATTTTTGGGTTGGGAAGGGTGAGACTGAGCGTTAGGTGGGAGAGGAGGGGTTGGGGAGGCGGAAAGTGGCCTCTGAGCCGAGGTGCGCTATCTAGCAGTTGCTGGAGGAAATATTTTCCTTTCTCCATTCTCCCCGTGCAATAACTTTTCGCATTCACCCTCGTTCCGATTCATTTATTCATATCTTTTTGGTCCGTCATTCCTCTCCGCTTCAATGTCTCTCGATCGAGTTTCGGAACTCCCCGAGGGCGCTGGGGTCAGAAGAAATGGCGCTGGAACGCCGTGAAATGCGATAGAGCGATGTAAAACGGTCGAGTGCCTTCGAAAATCTCTTGGACTCGCGGCTTAATCCTGTTATAAGAAGAGAAAGTGCCTCGGAAATTGCTTTTGTCACTTCAGCTCTCGCGATAATGGCGTATTCTTGGGGATTTTTTCCCGGCTGCCTCGCTTAGTTTCCTATCCGTGACGTCACGTTAAACAACGATCAGTCAAAACGCTTTACCTAGAGCCATCGCTCTGTCGCGTGAATAAATAGGGTCGGAAAAGAGCGATCCACGCATTGATCGCCCGAACACAAAAGTAATGATGAAGAGAAGAGCAAAGGGTATTCGAATAAAATAGAAGTTATTAAAAAATTTTTACGAATGAAAAACCCTTCCCGACAGAAGATATTAAACACCAATTTGCGATTTGTGCACGTGTAAAGAGGTTCGCAGCCTTGCTATTATTTAACCAATGAGTTTTGCTCGGTCGGAATTAAGTCGAAGAACATATTGGAAGCTTAATAATTTCATATGGTACTCTAGGTTTTGAGAATTTGTTTTGTTGTAGAGAGATTTAATTTCTCTTCGACAGAAACTCCCATCGGATCCACCTATGTGAAGCCTTTCGGACCAAAACACCTTTGCTTGCGACGTGTGTGTGTTATCTTCTCTCCGAGGCTGAATAAAAGAATTACCCGAAAAGCTTCTTTAAACATTTCTCTGACCCCCCAGGGACTCTCCAAAAGTGTCCATTGGGCTTTCTAAAACGTCGAGTTGCCACCAATAACTTATTTACTTTTCCTGTAGTACACACACACACAGATACGGTATGCACAATTGTTTTAATAAAACCGTCTCTAAGAATTATGTTTTATCAATGTAAGATACGGTTCTTTCCAAATTCAACTTAACTGCCAAACTCAAGATTACTGTTCTGGCATTTATATTCTCTAAGAAGAACTATGTCGATTCAAAAGGTGACTCGGTACTTTTGAATGCTTTCACAAGCGCTATTCGTGACTAAAACTATAGTTTGACATTTAACGTAGTTTGCAATTTTCACGATTTCTCTGCATTCTGATTATCGGAATCCATAAAATATTTTAATTTTTATCATAACAGAATGAAGTTTGAGGAAACAATGGCGGTCAACTCTAATTGATGAGTTCTCCTTATTGAATTTTTGGTTAAAGAGCATTAATTTTGGAATGCTTTGGAGCTCTCAGAGGGGTCGAGAAATTGGTTTATCTTTGAGGACAGTTCCAAGATGTTTCGGAAGTGCAAATTCGTCAAGGTAAGCAGATTATGTCGCAGCGCCTGAGAACTTGCTAAAAACTATTAGCGGACGAACGCAACTGGGACAGGCGAAAACGCTTCTAGGCTTAATTAGACAAATGACCCATCAAATATATCGTATTTATCAAAGAAGAAGAAGTCCAAACCAGGGATAATGCAGGCTGGTTTCCAAAAGCTGACGTCCCGAATTGCTTACTTATATTGACGGGAAATGTTTCAGTATTTGTTAGTCATTCCAAGGAATTCGCATACGATATGTGCCATTTGTAATTCATAGTTTATCAATGATAAAGAAAACTGGAAAACAAATTAATATTTAATATCGTTTAAAATACTAAAAGTAATGTCAACATCTCTTTCTGACATTATATGTTGCATATATTTTTTAAAATAAACGAATGTAATAAATTTTATTGTTTATAGTACGTTAAAATGTATGGATCAACTGTCCAATGCTGAAGGGTAGTGGAGCGGAAAAGAAAATAACAAGATGGAAAAGTATACTTCATAAATGGAATACATAGATATTTCAATGGCGTTCTTAATGGGAAATATGTATGAAACGGTATCGAAAAATTGGGCGATTCTCGAATTTTTATCCTCAAAACTATAAGTTGTAATCATATAGTCTCGGGGACTATCTTGTAGTAAACGTTGTTCTCTATCAAAATAAATTTTTTAATCTATCCCTCACAGATCATATGAGAGCATGGGAGAGAAATATATAGACTTTTAATTGTTGTTTGCTGAGAGAACCGTCTTCGCGATCGATGTAAACAAAATATGCGATGTTTTGCGCGGAATTTTCTCGAATTTTTATCTTCAAAATTTTTTTAAACTACACCTCACAGATCATATAAGGACGTGAGATAGAAAAACATGGATTTTAATTGTTATTTGCCGAGAGGACTGCCATAGAGATCGATATGGGCAATGTCAGTCTAATCCAATCTTTCTCCTATTGACAGTGTGCTTAATTGTTTTCTTCAAATTGTCCGAGTTCGAATTCCTTCTCTCCGTAACGCCTCCAATAGCAATGTTCTGTCTTCACTTTCCCTCGAGTCTCTTACCGTTCTTAGAGAAAAAATGATCTTTCATTACTTTACAATGTACTGAATGCAAACGGAGACTGTCCTGTACTTCTCTCCCTGCTTAACTTACACCTACCAAACAGATCTACTCGTCCTTCCTGCCTCCTTAATCTCAGTATACCAAGGATGTCGGTAATCAAACGTTCACTTATCATCCGCCTCCCTGCTCTTCTTAACTCATTACCTCCAGACTCAGATGTATTCAATCAACCTTTAAAAACCTTTATCTCCTCACTGTCTTCTCCCCTTTAGTATATTTTATTTTCATTTTGTTTGTTATTAATTTATTTGATTTTCTTTGTCTCTTAAGTTATGTATTTATGGGTTTATGGTTATATATTTCACTGTAAATTTGCCTTTGTTCTGTATGTGAAATATTTATAAATAAATAAATAAATAATTGTAACCAAAATATGCGATGTTTTGCTCGGGATTTTCCGGAAGTTTTATCTCTGAAACCATAACTCGTAATTCCGTGGCCTCGCGGACTTTCTTGTAGTAAATGTTGTTCTCTATCCGGATATTTTTTTAAATCTATACCTTACAGATCATATAAGAGCTAGGGAGAGAAATGTTTTGTATTTCATTGTTGCTTGACGGATGCCATTTTACGAGATACGAGTATAAGTTTATTAAAGTAATTATGCAAAGTGAAAGTTCTAATTGACGGATTCATTTGAAAATCACAATTGGGCGATAAATTTTAATAAAGATCACTCCTACTTAATTAGATTAAAATCCGTCCAGCGGTTTAGGAGATGAATGTTACGACGGACGGACGGACCAGGCGTGCCAATAAGGCGTTCCGCTATTACCACTTCGCTGGTAAAGAACGCCTAATAACCCATTTGTTCAATAGTCTAAGCTCAAGCCGACTTCGGTAATAATCGTCTCCATAGCAACAATCAGATAAAATGCGATTTAAAACTGCAAAGACGCTATGTTTTAGTAGAAATTCAAGAAAGTACGATCAATTATCAAATTTTTGGGATAAGAATTAGAATCTACGTCCTTTTTTCCTTATAACAGTACAAACCTCGCCCCTATATCACAATTGTAAGATATTTTAAAGTATTAAAGAAAACATCTCTGCACGACGGACTTGAGAATTCCTATGAAAAACAAATAGGCAAATAACATTCCTGGAATCAAACCCGGGACTTCAATCTTCGCCAAATAAAATATAGCTCGGAGGTGGGTCCCTGGCAGCACGAGCCTGATACCTAGTTTCATGAAAATCAGTCCATTTATGCAAAAGTTGTTAGTGGGGGACACACATTCACAGACACACACACACACACACGACCATTTCATAAGGCTGTTCCCTTTGGAAACCAGCCTAAAAACTCTTTTTACATCTATTAAAGTATTACTTCATTAATATATCACGAAAAATAAATATCTTTAAGGGGGAATTTTAAAGAAAACAAAATTACAAAGGTGTACTTAATTTTAGATCACGTCGAAAATTAAAATGCGTTCTTTTGTTATTTGTATTCCTGCAGAATTTTCTCGGAAGAGAGGCTACATGACACCATCATCCATCACTTAGTTCTCCAACATAAGTTACGAGCACTTTCCAAAAATGGGTGTCGTTAACGATAGAAACACGCAAAAGATCGTTTGAGAGCTTATTTAAAGGGAATATATGGAACAATTCATTTCGCTCTGTAACTTTCAAGGATGTATTTCATGCGCTTCAGTCGAAAGGTTAATGAGATGAAAGACTGGCGGACCACGACTCGAGTTTGCTTTAAAAAAGAACTCGTAAAAATGAATGTTCCGAAAATGAAACATGGAGCTCCCATTACAGTTGTTAACACAAATATCACCAAGGTGAATCCTGTAGATATAAAGTGATTAAGATAACCATTTGGACTATTTCAATAATATAGCATCCGTCGTCAGCGGTAATTCTAGTCTCGTCGATTTCAGTTGACAATATTATTATTTTAGTTGAAGAAGAAGTTACAACTCTTAAAATTATTTATACTTACACTGAGTTTTTAATTGGTTAATTAGCGAAGTCCATAGACAAAGAACGGCATTCCTATTTATTATCTCCGTTATCTATTCTTCCTCCTGATAGTTAGCACAGCTATACGATATTGCATTATAAAACGCTCTTTATATCAATTATTTAATACATACGAGTAGGTACTTAAAAGATCCGTCAAAAACGTATTTCGGAAATTATTTTCAACCGATTTCTATTTATTCTTAACATCTTTCTTCTCTAGAAGAAACGATATGACTGCGGTCAGAAAAAATGCACCGCTTCTAGCTGAAATCAGGGGTGGGTGAACTATAGCCCACGACAGCACTTTGTGTGCCCAGCGATGCCGTCAATCTCGAAATGGAAAAGGTATAGTTTCTCACGTTTTTCTTAAAATTATTAGCGGCAAACCTTTTCTATTTACAACTCTGAATAGTCTGCGAGAACTTTTGCAATCTATTGTCTTATTTATATGGATTCCGCGTGGCTGTTGCCTTGGAGATCGCGTTTTCGATCGAGTTTCGATCTTGGTGCAATAATTAACTAGTAAATAAAAATAAAGTTTATATAATAAATTAATTACATTACCACTAAAAATTAAAAAAAAAATATGAAACTCACCTAATTGAATATTCTCGAAAGTAAAAATTGTTTTTCGTATATAAAATCTGTGGGGCAAAGAAATATTAGTGATGACTTATTTGTTCAAGATTACGCCACAAACATTTTGTATTACCAAATCTCTTTTTACTTTCTGGAACATTCAATTAGGGGAATTTTGTACGAATTTTGTTTACACTTTAATTCACAGAAATGTTTATTTTTGTTATTTTCAACGTAAATTGTATTTTTGTTTTTAGTAACAGTTACATTATTCAATTCTGAAATTTTAGTTTTATTTATGAAATCAATGTTTCTACCCACATGTATTACATTAAGAGAGCGAATTCTTTTTAGAAGTTATAATGGGAAAACCTAATCAAAACTAATCCTATTATTTTTATAAATATTGAATGGATAACTGATTTCATATTCAAACAACATCAAATATAATTAAACATTCAGTGTAGAGGCCTTTATTGCTATCTGTCATTAATCAGACTCAAATATACTGTTACCAGTTGATATTTGGGAACGGATTTTATATCAAATCATAGCCCAAATTTGTTTGCATTAGTTTTTTCTCGCAATTTCTAATTTTGAAAAACGTATTTTAATAAATTTCGATTGGAAAACATATTTCACTTTTAAACAAAAAAATATAACAGAAAATACATAGATAAAGAAGCGAACCTCCGCCGAAAGTTATTCACCTTTCGTGGAAAACGATCGCAAAATCTTTTTAAAATATCAGCAAATTAAATCTTTATATCTGACTTTTAAAAAACTCATTTGCCCGATTTCAATGAATAATGGGATATTTATTTATTTTTGCTACCATCGTATTGTTTATCGTTTCCAAGGTATTGTTTAAACTTGAACAAAAGAGCGAGTCAATAAATTGAAATTCATTTTCCTACCGTCAATTTGATGCGGGGAATCGTTTTGAATACGCAAATTCAACGTATTTTATTGTGAGAAACAATCGTCGTCAAGGAAAACCTTATTGTTGTTGATTAAAGGAATTACGGTCATGGAATTGGTTCATATGGAAAATATATATATTGTTTATAAAAATTAACTTTTATAGTGTCACTTGTTATGAATGATAATAACAAAATACCATTAACGTAACTTGATTAAAGGATTGAGGTTCTCTTACCAAGAATCAGGTCCTAGAAACATACTTATGCTAAAACCTTTGCTAAGAAACGTTTTGTGGACTATCTGACGGGTGCAACCTCTCATTTGTTCCAAAAACCTTTATTTCAAAATTTTCTACTACCCTACCAAACTTTTTTGGCGTTTCATTTCCGTATTCTTGCTAAGAATAGATTTTACATTTCCCCCTAAATCCAGTAGCAGATTTGAAATAAGGCTAAAGTAGGCAATGGCGTAGGTGAGGGGAGATTTCGGGGCAGCAATAAAAAAATTAATTTTACGCAGACTTTTGATGAATTAAATTATTATGAAGCAAAGAGGGGCGGATGGACAGACAAAACATACAATGGGCGATTCTTTTAGGAAAAAATCTGGTATGGCCACCCCATGACTTTCTCCATACTTGTAAAAATTCTAAAAATTCCAAATAGGTTAGGAACTGCAAGAAAAAAATCAAACTTTACAAGGAACTGAAATAAACTCAATCCGTAGCCTTCTGATATCGATATAGCCACAAAGCTCCAACAATTAAGCATAAAAAGGAGCGTTACTAAGACGTAACTAAGCGTAAAGTGATTACAATGGTCGCCGGTAGGCGGTGTGGTGGTGGTAGTTAAAAATTTAATTTATAAGATATCTCTTAAACATTGCATTATATGAGACAATATTTCAAACAAAAGTTGTAGAAAATTAAATTTCCTATAACTTTTATTCTAGCATATTTTTACATATACCAATTATTAAAGCAAGTACTTCAACATAGCGGCTAATTTACTTTCGTTTAACCGAGTTTTACCAAAAATTAATCACTGCTTGCAACTTTCATAAAATGCCAATCGTAAAATTTTGCGATGACCTGATTAATAGTTGTTGAGTTAGAGCACCCACAATAAATCTGTCACATACGGACACATTCCCACACAGACATCATCGATAAAATGGGCAAAACGTTCAGGGGACCTCAAAAAGTGAATTTCCGTTGAAATTTCGATTTTCTTCATGAAAACAATACTTTCCCCTATATGTACTTTGTATGGAGGAATTAAAAACCGCCAAAAAGGGGGCGGAAATTTTCTAATCCGCCACTTCCCTAATCTGAAATTATGGCAGAAATGGTCACTCTATCACTCGCAGTTTCACCACTTTGTTCTTTAAAACTGAAACATAAACAGCCAAACAGTGTAAATAAGTGATTCGATGACTCTTCAAATGAGCTAATAAGAATGGCGCAGACGAATACCAGAAACTGAATTATTTGTAAGTGGAGTCAATCCTACTTGTTTACAACAAACCAGTTAAAATCACCAAAGTTCGGAAATGCGGCAAATAAATTGAAATATCATTGAAATATACAACTATTTCTATTATTAAATTGACACGTGCGTAGATTTATCGAGTTTACATTATAGTATACATTTTAATAATATTAAAGAAACACGCAAATCGTTAATACATTCTTTTTTCGCCTACTTTCCAGAATGGAAATAGCCTTATAGCTTCTTCGTTGTTTCTGTCTGTCCGCCTGTCTGGCCCTCTCCCCCTATTAACTTTTGAACCAATAGACCAATTTTCATGACACTTGGTGGAAATCTCATGCTACTAAGGTCGAGCTCCCGAAAAGAGTTTTTGTTGCGAAGATTGAAAGTCCCGGATTCGATTCCAGGAACTATCCTTCCCATTTCATTTACATGGGAAATCTGAAATCCGTCGTCAAGGGCAATTTTCTCTTGCACCTTAAAATACCTTAGAGTTGTAACATCGGGGCGGAATTTATACTGGTCTCTGAGACAATGAATGGGGATTCTAATTTTCATCGTAGAATTTTTCTTATCGATCGTATTTCTTAAAATCTTGCTTAAATACTGGCGTTTTTTGCAGTTTTTATTACTCATTACGATAGTGTTGCCATCGCAACGACTATTGTTGGACTCGGATTGGGTATAGTCTAGCACCCGGGTCGGCAACAGGATTTTGAGGCAGGCCACAGGTGTGACGAATGAGTCGGGAAATTCGCCACACTAAGTAAAAACGCCTTCTAGTAGTGTAGAAAATTACCTAATCAAAGAAAAAATCCCTGAAATTTCTGTAATGACTTTAGCACATTGATAGCTCAAACACAAATGAATCAAGCATTTTCAATGATTGAGAAAAATCAACGTGAAATATGGCCATCCTTTTTCCTGATCAACTGAAGAAAATTCGGCTGAATATTTGTACTTAATGCACATCTCAATTCTGCCCCCAAAATGTGGCTTAATTTTAACGATATCTTAAAAGTCCAATTCGCAGCATGTGAGGATTGGCGAACGTGTTGCCGATCCGGGATCTAGTATAAACACGCGTTATTTTTGCCGCACAAATACGCGTGATCCATTTACTTTTCCGTTCCAATGAATTTTTAATATTTTATAACGACAAATTATGAAGTTGTGGAACACAAAGAGTAACTCCTTCGCCGTCATTTTATAGCTATTGAAACCAATATAAGTATTAAATAAATGATTAAATGGAAAGTAGGCATAATAAGTTCCGTTTGGATCATGCTGTATCCCATATGAAATAATACTTCATAAAGAAAAGAGTCGCCACAAAACATGAGTC
Source organism: Tanypteryx hageni (assembly GCA_028673005.1). Lineage (NCBI taxonomy): Eukaryota > Metazoa > Arthropoda > Insecta > Odonata > Petaluridae > Tanypteryx > Tanypteryx hageni. Next base: position 147,616,315 of record CM054114.1, read on the forward strand.
ATCTACGTTCGTATACCTCGTTATTGGGGCAATACTCATTTGCGCCCACCGATCTCTTTAGGCCCCTAGCGAAACAATTGCGCCCCTCTTCACTCTTTTACCTCTCAGGTTCTGCGGCCTCCCGCAGTCATTTCAGATCCCTATCGAAACAATTGCGTCCCTGGACTCGCAGTGTGCTACAAAGACCCGCAATCTGAATGTGGAAGTTGGCTGCGATGGGTGTTTGGCCTTCCACTTCTCGATCCTACTTTTTGTAAATACGGCGAAATAGTTTGATATATTTAGATGAACGCTGCCCAACCCAACCCGAGGAGGAGAAACACAGTGAACGTGAGGAGGAACCAAAAACACTTCACCTAACTTACCCAACCCGGTGGGGCCGAGTAGAATGTTCATTCATGTTCAAATTTGGACGTGATGAATCGAGTTACGTTTTCCTAAGGTCAAAATTATCAACGAACCGAAACTCGCCCTTAAATAAGAGGCAAGACTATCGTTCCGGAATTAGGACTGCTTAATGACCGGGGCGCAGTTGATAAGTTACCCTTTCGCTCTCCTCTCCCCTTCCCACTGACCGCGGACACAGTTGAGTAGCCCCCCATTATCGTGGCGGCGTTTCAGTATTTTGTGGAATTCCGTCAATCTCCCAGAAGCAATCTCACATCCCAGGAATGTCGCCCAAAGGCGTAGCATATGTGAAAAGGCCATGGTCTCTCTCTCTCTCTCTCTGTCTTCGAAGCGAGAAATCTTTCTTTCGAATGCCATTTCGATCGATGGAACGTTGCGTTTGCCGTTATCTGCCCTTCATAAAACGCACAAGCCAGGTTCTCCTCGCTCGTCATTTGCGTTCCTGGAGCATTTAGGCCCACGAACGAAATGGAATGGAAAAGTGGATCGGCAATTTGGAAATCCCACGCTCACTTCGGCCGTCCAGAGGGGAAAGGAAAGCGAACAATCCCTATTTTATGTCCGTGCAAATACCACACGTGACCTTTACGTCAACAGATGATGTAATGGCAATGGCGATAAAAGGGCTGCTTAGCACGCGTCAGATGGATGCGGCCGAAACATATATCATTTCTTAAGTTTATTTTCATGGATACAAAAAAAGAGCAATTTACCTGATCTTTGACCCAAATAATGCAGTTTTATGATACCGCAAATCAGATTACGGATTCAGCTTAATACGGACAGGTGTCGTTGCTACTCGCTTCCATCATAGCATGTTGGGCAGAATATCCCCTGGACGGTAACGTGCTGTACTTTTTACGTTAATTTACAAAGCGGTCGGTTGTTGAAAGCTTTAAACCTTCATTTTGCATTTTATTGACTCAAAAATGGCTTCAGAGAATTTGATTAAAATCTATCCAATTGTATAGCCTGGTGTCACAAATAATACTACGTAGGTCATATATATCTTAAAATTACTATATGGCGTCCAGTGACGTTACAATGTACGCTAAACTACCTTACCTAAGCCCTGTACCGTCACGCCTCCGCCGCGATCCACTAAAAATCTTATTACAGCCTAAACAGTTTAACTTAATCGAATGCTATGTCATATTTGTCGGTAATGTCATTTATAAAAGACACTCTCATGAGGTGAACGGTATTGCGCAACAATTAAGGGACCTTTATTCTTGAATATTTTTAAACAAAATTCGATTTGCTCAAAAATGGCTTTAAGGATTTTGATTAAAATCCATCCAATCGTACAGTCAGATGTCAAAAATAATACTTACTGAGCCATATATCTCAAAAAATTACTAAAAATCGACCAGTGGCATTAAAATATACGCTAAACTACGGTTAACTTTGATTTATAAGCGTTTTTCTTTTATAAGCGTACACAGTCGACCAAACGTATATGCGTATATGAGAAAGTTTGTGCAATGTGTATTGCGCCGTTTATATTAATAAACGAATTTAATAAATGTTATTGTTCATATGGTAATAGGTATGTATTGATCAACTGTCCATTGCTGAAGAGTAGTCTACCGGAAACGAAAATAACCCATTTGCTCAAGCCGAGTTCGGTAATAATCGTCTTCATGGCAAAAATCCGATAAAATGAGACTTAAAACGCATAAATACTATGTTTTAGTATAAATTCAAGAATATGCGAACAATTATCAAATTTCCGTGAGAGGAATTAGAATCTATATTCTTCCCTCCTTAGAACAGGACAAACCTCGTACCGATATCACAATTTTAAGATAGTTTTAAGTATTAAAGAAAGGCATGGATAAAACTAATGGTAAATAAAATGGCAGTAGAAAAAAGAATTATTGGGCAGTAAAAAATTTTAATGGCAATAAAAAAGATAAACTGTTAGTATTCAAGCAGCAGTAAAGAAAGTGAAAACTAGCAGTATTTTAATGCAACATGGTAGTAAAATAAATAAAATGTCAGTAAAAAATATAATATGGCCACAAACTCCGCTTTCTTAAGGCCGAGCAAAATGTTCCTTTGAGGAGGAATGAAAAACCCTTCAATCATCGTACCCAACCCGAGGAGGCCGAGGAAAATGTTCCTTTGAGGAGGAATGAAAAACACTTCAACCATCTTACCCAACCCGAGGAGGCCGAGCAAAATGCAATAATTTCCCAAAACAAAATTTTACTTTGAGGAGAAACGAAAAACACTTCAACCAACACCCTACCCGGTGAGAACGAGCAAAATGTTCCTTTGAAGAGGAACGAAAACACTTCAACCAGCTTACCCAACCCGGTGAGGACGAGCAAAATGTTCCTCCATGCAAACATTTCGCTTTCTTTACTACTGCTTGAATACTGCCAGTTTATCTTTTTTACTGCCATTATATTTTTCTACTGCCAATTTATTTTTTTCGCTTGAGAAATTCTGTCGAAATATTTTTTACTGCCCAAATAAGTTGTAGCGTTAAAGAAAACAACTCTGCACGATGGATTTGAGATTTCCAATCCAAAACAAATGGGCAAAAAACGTTCCTGGAAACGAACCCGGGACTTCAAACGTCGCCAAATAAAATATAGCCCTGGCAGCACGAGCCTCATACCAAGTTTCATGAAAATCGGTCAATTTATGCAAAAGTTGTTAGTAGAGGACCCACACACAGGACCATTTCATAAGGCTTGTTTCCTTTGGAGACCAGCCTAATAATAACGCATGCATGTACTAGACTATACCGAATCTGAGTCCAACAATAGTCGTTGTAATGGCAACACTCTCGTAATGAGTAATAAAATTGCAAAATGGCCAATATTTACGAAAAATTCCAAGAAATACGATCACTACGCAACATTCTAAAATAAAAATAAAAATTTCTATTCTTTTCCCCAGAGAACAGTACAAATCGCGTTCCGATATCACAATTCTAAGAATTTTAATGTGCAAAAGAAAATTACCCTGCGCTATAGATTTAAGATTGCCCATGTAGCAAGAAATTTCCACCAAGTGTCATTACAATCGGTAAATTGGTTCAAAGGTTAATAGGGGTTACAAACAGACAGAAGGACAGACAAACACAACAAAGAAACTACCTTATAAGCCAATTTCCATTCTGGAATGTGGGCTAAAAACATTACTAATTAAAATATCAACAATTCCTAATAATAACTGGTAGTATAGTTAACCGTTCAAAATAGGCCTAAATGTTTTGGCGCTATATGCTCAAACCGATCTTGAAAAATTTCAGGAAATTTCGAAAAAGAATGGCGTAAAATAGAGACCGCACACCATAGCTTCTCTCAAGCCATGTTTTGCGAGGTGAACATTGGAAACGATAAACCAATTTTTCAAATTTTTGTGGAGAGTTTCCAAGGAAAATTGTTGTTATTCATCATGAAAACAAATCATCATGAAAACACATTACAATCATAGACGTAAAGAGCGCTCGAAAAATTCAAATGAACGGCTGGACGTCAGTCGACTTCTTTCTCTGGAGGAAGAGCAACACACTATCGATCTATGATTTCGAACGAAAATGACACGTGCCGCGCAATGGAAGACGTCCCCGCGGGAGCGCGGTGCACGCGCCGCGCCGTGATCAATTTCTCCGAGACGAGGAAACTAAGCATTGAACCGACGAGGAGATCTCGATATGGCGGTCATTTTAGCCTATCGGAGGTGTTAATGCAAACGTAAAATAATTTTCATTTGTATTATAATTATTTTTGCATCTGAAACTTACTTTTAGATTAATCGATAAAAGTCGTCATCCTGAGAAGATGGGGTAAAGTTTCTTTTGTTAAAAATAGATTTGTTAAAGTGTTTTTTGCGAACATGTTTAAAAAAGATTATCCAAACGGAACTGTTGATGCGTATTTTCCATTTAATCATTTATTTAATACTTAAATACTCGCATATTGGTTTTAAAATCACCGCGGATGTGTTGCGTTTTGTGTTCCCAAATTTCATAATTTAGCCTTAAAAAATATTACAAATACATTCGAACGGAATATTAAATTGACCACGCGAATTTCTGCGGTAAAAATAACGCGTGTATTTATTAGACTATACCAAATCCGATTCCAACAATAGTCGTTGCAATGGCAACTCTCGTAATGACTGATAACAAGATTGGAAAGGTGTACTCCATGTCGGAGTACACAGATTTTCCAGATGCGTTCTTTGAGATTTCACAATGTTCTCAATATTTTTCGCACAGATGAGAATTTAACGATAAGCAAGCGAGGTACGTTGTAACATACATAGATCTTTATATGAAGTAGTCGTAATTATTGTCCGATTTTAACCAAAATTGGAATCGGTCGACCAAGTTTACTAAAACTCCCCAATACCAAATTTCATCAAAATAAGCCCAGTCGTTCCCGTGTTGAAACAAAGGAACATTGCAAATTACATGTAGGTCTTCATGTAAAGTGGTCGTAATTGTTGTCAGATTTTGACCAAAATTTGAATCGGTTGACAAATTTCACTAAAACTCCCAATACCAAATTTCGTTATAATTCGTCCAGCGGTTCTCAAGTTGAAACAAAGGTACATTGTTGGTCTTCATGTAAAATGGACGTCATTGTTGTCCGATTTTAACCGAAATTGACCAATTTTAGTAAAACTCCCCATTATGAAATTTCATCGTAATACTTCCAGATGTTCCCGAGTTTTAACATACGGACGGACAGACGGGCGGATGGACGGATGGACAAACGGACCGAAACAACCCCCCCTATATGCGTTCACTTCGTGCAAAGAACGCATAAAAACTGCAAAATCACCAGTATTTACGCGAAATTCTAACAAATACAATCGGTAAGCAATATTCTACGATAAAAATTATGATTTTCATTCCTTTCCTCAGAGAATAGTACAAAACTCGCTCCGATATTATAATTCTAAGATATTTTAATGTGCAAGAGAAAATTAACCTGCGCGATGGATTTCAGATTTCCCAAATCGTATGGGAGGGATAGTTCCTGGAATCGAACTCGGGACTTCAGTCATCGCAACAAAAACTACCCTTAGGAACTCGGTCCATGTAGCAAGAGATTTTCACAGCATTTCATGAAAATCGGTCTATTGGTTCAAACGTTAACAGGGGGAGGCGGACCGAGAGACACGACGACAAAACTATAAGCCCATTTCCATTCTGGAAAGTTGGCTAAAGATGTTTTTATTAATATGGACCATTATTTATAAGCAGTGTTCCAATTCTCTAACGTTCAAATCATTTTCCACGGCAAAAATATCACTTGGTTTTCAATCGTTTCCACGAAAACTATTACGAGTATTTGTTAATTTAACACCGAACGCGGGGTTATTATGCCTTTTTTTTAACCCTCTAAACGATTCAAACGTTGAAAATTGGTTCGAGCGTGAGGAAAACGTTTTCCCTTGCACGCTTCCTCTCTCTCTCGCGCAAAAAAGTCAATATTGATTTCTTTAGTGAACGCGACCAATTTACAGTTTCGCTGCCCAATCATTGGTTCTGCGCGATTCTAGCTCAAATGATTTTTTCTTCTCCATTCGCCCTTAAATTGAACTTTGCGGCAAAAGCCTCTCCTGCTATCCTAAGCCATACAAACACGGGCACAGCGCGGAGCGCGCTTACCTCTCCAATTTCATGAGCGCCAGTTTTCGCCGTCAGAGCCGGGAATTCGCAAAATTGCGTCGAGAGAATCGCAAAGGAATGGGTGAACCGCAGATCAACCCTTTTTTATCTAGTTAGAACATACTCGATGGGAGCCAAAGGTATATGTAATATTTATTGTAAAATTATTCAAACAAATACCGATCGTTGCGGTAAAATTTATTTTTGAAAAACGCACTACATTCTTGTACTTCTTTGGCGGAAGATTAGTTATGTGAAAATGCTTAGCCTCGACTTTGAGAAAACCTTCAGCTCTGCATTGGCCTTGGAATAAGAGGGATTAGAGTGTTCCCTATGCAAGGGTCGCGGGTTCGAGTCCGGCCAACGATATGATCGTATGTGCGTGTCATAAATCTATTATAACACGTGTATTTGGGAAAAGCTGTTTTAGTTAAAGAATTAGTTATTATTAACTCAAAGTGACCATCCTTGATCTACTAATCGAATTCTCCTTATGATTGGAAGCTAATCGATATACTATGTAGCTGCGATAAGTGCATCGATATGCTGATTGTAACTGCAAAGACGAATTAATTAGAGAATGTATATATTATCAATGGCATGTGCATATGATTCTCCAATAGTTTCATGGCTATTGGAGTTGCATATTTTATCAATCGTCCCTAACAAACGCCACGAGGATTTATTCCTCGCTTAAATGTGAAAAGAAGCGAGCGGTTAAAGAATAGCCCTGCAAATTTCATGAGGCGCCTTCATGGAAACCAAGGGTCCTGTCACTGCGACCGCCAATCCTGTCCTCCGCGCTACGCGCCTCGCATTTATCTTAGCAAGACACTTTTTTGGTTCAAAAAGTTTTTTCTTCGACGTAGTGTTTCCAAAATATATATTTTCAAATACGTGTTTTTAACGACCGCCATTTTCTTTCAAGATGGCAGCGGAGAATTAAAATAGTTTCATTGGAGTCTCCTATCTGATGGAAAAAATGTTTTATACCAAATTTCTCTATAAGAAACAGCTCCTGAGATACAGAGGGGGACAGACGGACGGACGGACCGATACTATAGAAATTATATGTAGGATATTTGTGTTGCACGTCCTAATCAACACAAAAAACCAACAGATGGGCGATTTTCTCTTGTACAGAGGTTCATGATCAAAGGATTTCTATTACTATATATGTATATGCAAACGGATGGAGGGAAAGTCTTAAAAATCTTTCTAAGAAAGTTCACTCTTTATTCGTATCATAGTGATCTTATCGGAATTACCACTGAGGATGGCTCATTTCTACCTGAAGCACGTATTTGGTTTATTCGACCGCGTTCTGACTTCAGGAGTTAAATCTACCATGAGTTCGAGGATTTATTCTCGATTTCATGTTAAGATTTATTGATCCACGGCCTGACATAATTCTAATGAAAAAGATCTCTCACTTTCCAAAATTTCATATTCTAAAGAACGAATATGATATGTCCGTTGAAAAAGTCACGAAACTCGATAAACGTATAGTTTTTAGATTAAAATACACTATCTGATAATTAAGACACGCATTTTCAGTTGTTATAATTTTTTTCAATTTTTACATCATCGCTTCTTTATTAATATTTTGATTCTTCAGTTATTTCAGGAACTTTTACTCGGACTCAATTTTACCATGAAGAATTAAAGGGATTTAAAAGGTATATATGTATTTACCAGCGGTGGCCAAGCCTTCTTACACTCAGAGCCTCATATGATAATCTTCCTAAGTTCGAGAGACTCAAGACATGCATTCTGAGCACAAAAATGTATGAACAGTAAACGTAATTTGTATTCGATGCAATGCAGAGAGACTGCAGGTCCATTAAGCATCCCCAAAAGGTCTTATTCGCACCGCGTTACTGCTTTCCGACGTGATAAACCTTGATACGCCCTTGAGTGTAAATCAATAAGAGCCGCACGTTAAGTTAAAAGAGCCGCGGTTTGGTCACCCCTGATATATAGAGTAGTCTCTCTCCAACCGCGGTGGATACGTTCCTGGCTTGACCGCGGTTGGAGAGACCCGCGGTTGAAGAGGGTCAAGGCTTATGGAAAATAGAGGGTTAGGGGGAGTGATCCTTGAGAAACATACCTTTAATCTTATAATGCATGGAAAACATGCTGACGGCCGTGTGGAGAACTGTGAATAATTAAGACTGCAGGCCAATTTTGAGAAAACGTAAATTTAACGTAAATTAAAAGGCCTGTGGATTTTCTCCGTTTTTGCGAGTGTTCAGTTTCATCGAAGCTATACGTTAATCATTAAAGAGGTCGAACAATTTAAAAAATAATTTAAACTATAAAATGTTAGCAACAAAACTTTTCTAATTGTATGGATCAATGGAGCTCAAACTTTTTACATGGCGGGCCATATTCGTAGTTTTGAATGCTTCGGAGGACCGCATTGGAAGTCACGAGACTTTCGGCGAGCCAGATGAGCGTTTACATTAGAAGTTACCAAGGGATTCTGTGGTATCATATTATCAAAATCAAGATTAAATAAATTACTTGTGTTAAAGCTCCACAAGATAAGGTTTCGAGACGATATTTATACTGAAAAAATATGAAATTGTCTATATCAAATTTCCACCGTAGCTTCGCGGGCCGCATAGAGTGCTCTCGGTGGCCGCGGGTTGAGGACCTCTGGTCTATGGATTATATTTATCCCCTTTTCTATTTGACTGTGTTATCAAAATTCACACCGCGCGCTTATGTAGGCAATCAGACCGAAGCATTTGGAACTGTTTTGCATACATTTAGGTGCGAGCCGGAAAACCGCTGATACTGGAAACCGCGGTTGCAGAGGGACTGCTGTTTGTATTATATATGTATATATATATATATATATATATATATATATATATATATATATATATATATATATATATGTATATATGTATGTATGTGTGATGCGGTAGTCACCCTGTTACATTAACTTCATTGATATCAATAAATTTAAATTGAAGCTACGGCGAAAACTAAAGTGACATATACAATCAGATTTAACTAATGAATATTCTTAAACTTAATTAGTGAACATGTGCATTGTAATACAAAACTTCATCCATGACAAATATTTGTGAATTTACTCGCATTTTCATCATATCACCTAGGGAAATTCGCTAATACATATTCTAGTAAACTGGCCGACGTTTCCGGCCAGTTAGTTCCTCTGACAAACTCCAGAATTAATGATCCGTGCCGCCAAATGTCTCCAAAACAAACACCAAGTTCCACTCATACTTCATAAGCCTGTTTACTCTTTTTGCGTTTTGTGAAATCACTCGATTTGAAAATAAATGGGAGGGAGTGAGGTACTTTCACGAAATTTATGAAACGTGCGTCTCAAAGTTCTCAAAGGATTAGTTTAGCGATCGTAAAACATAATCTTAAACACCCATTGCTATACCTTAATCCCTCAGTTCGTTTGAAATGCAATTTTCTCTTTGATTACTACCTGCTAATTTCAACTCTTTTAATAACTATAAACAAAACTATATTTACTTTGTATCTAAATAAACGTCAAAGGTATTCTAGAGTTTGTAATATTTTCGACGGATGTTTTGAATAAGCTATGATTGTACAAGCTTATTAGCATCTACACTACTTGCGTTTTTCACCCGTTTTGATATAAAAACAATATTTTAGAAACTCCTAGAGAATAATAATAATAAAAACCATTATTATTACATTAACAAAAAATCTCAATTATTGTAAGGGTTAGTGATAAAATTACTGAAATGATTAAAAATTGTTTAACTCATTTCGTGATAGTTTTCTCCGATAACTGAATCTAAGCAATGAATTTTCTAAGTGAACAAATTAACAGTGAGGACAAAAACAAAAACTTAAGGGTCCTGCGGATAAGACGTAAGTATCACAAAAACTGTACACCGAACTCCGTTTTTTCATAACGCCTCCAAGAAAATTCGACCAAACTTCAAAGTGACTTGAAACATTTAAAGCGCGGCTAGCGTTTTGTGTTAAAATTGACATCTGTAGTGAGATAAAGATTTGTGGACTTTGATTCTATGAAAGAAGCGATAGCAGAACCAGGGTCCTGCCGAAAGATACATCAATTCTTAGTTTATTTTCACCAAGTTAAAGAAAGAGCAATTTATCTGTTCTTTGACCTAAAAGAATGCAGTTTTATGATGCCGAAAATCAGATTACGGTTTCAATTTATTACGGAAAGGTGCAGTTGCTATTTGCTTCCGTCATAGGATGCTGAGCAGGATATCCTATGGACGGTAAAGTTGGGTACTTTTTGCGTTAAATTATAAAGCTCACAACTTTAAACCTAAATTTTGCATTTCTAATTTTGTTTGACTGACATTAAAACCTTTTATTCCGTTCATGAATGAGAAACATTAGTGCATATATATATATATATATATATATATATATATATATATTCTCTAGCGTCCGTTTGTCTGTCTGTCACAGTATTTTTGGATATTTTACGATGGAATTAAGAACTGAAACTTTCATAACCGTTAAATTCCACATTAGCTGGTTCCTATAAAAATCAAACATCTCGGAAAAGTCCCAGATTCTACTCCAGCAGACGACTACATTTTCCCCTGAGTTTACACGGAATTTTCGATTTTTCTGCTAGATTATTTCCTCAATTCATTCACTGCGCGCCAAACGCCATGTTTTCATCGCGCCTCCAAGAAAATTCAACCAAACTTCCAAGTGACTTGAAACATTATAAGCACGGTTTTCCTTTTGGCTTAAAATTGATATATTTAGATTTGTGAACGTTGATTCTATTAAAGGAGCCATAGTAGAAGCACAGGATGCGCAGGAAAGAGTGAGAAAGAGGATAGTAGAAGAGTTTTAAGAGGGAAGGGGAGAGAGGGGAAAGGATTGGATGCCATGGGAGGCAAAACGAAGCACTCCGACGCTCAAAAGGCAAATCTATTATTCCATATAGGAAAAGGTCAAATGACGTCAACGGCGAATATCCGAAACGTATAAAACCCTTGATAATAAGAACTCAAGAGGACGTGGTCGAGGATTTCCGAAGCATATTGAAAGAGCGTTGAGAGCCTTCTGTTGGATTGGAGCTCCATCTTCGGTCGCCTCAAAAGAAAGTACGCTTATTTTTACAGCACGTCATCTTCCCGCATTTTCACAGTCGCTGCATCCGGTCTATTTCATTCGGTAAATGAAATAATTAAGAAATGGGCGCTGTTAAATGAAAAACAAAAAATCTAATATATAAATCACAATTTATAATTTTAGTTGCGCCACGGTGCGATTAGTTCCTCAAATCCAGTTTTAAAAGGTAGAAATCAACAATGTAAAACATAAAATAAGTTAGGAAAGTGTATCACAAATAGGCGCGTTTCGTGCGATGGAGTATTTGAAACTATACGATGTAACTTTACCGAACACGTACCATAAAATGCAAAACACCTCGACCCGATTGCATCTCTGTCTATTAAAGATTTCTTGTATATTAAATGGCACTCTCGGAAAAACGGGACAATTGGCGTCCCGTTTAAACTTTATCGGGACAACGGGCCACAATTAAAAACGGGACGTATGGTCACGCTAAACTATACGATATAATTTGACCGGACACATACCATAAAACAGCAAAACACCACGACCCGATTGTACCTGTCTATTAAAAATTTCTTCTCCCCCTTTAGTTGGTGCATCTATAAAAATATTACGTAATTTTAATGATTAATACTGCAAAACGATATATCAGAAATGATTCCAGGGAAATATTCAATTTTTATTTACCGATTTATTTTCTAATATAGTGATAGATGTGAGCATTTGAAAAATCACGTTATGAAAATGATGAATTTTTCGCATGAGTCATCAGATGTCATTAAACGCAAATTGGCTCATTTTACATCTGATTATAAATGATCTTTTTTGTTTTCTTTTCTTTATTATATATGTCAAATATAATTCAACCGCTAGAATGGATATATGCGCATACGAATATTGTTTTAATAAAGTATTTGTAATATAAATTTATTCATGTTTATTTCTATTTTTCGTAGAACATAAATAATTTTGGCTTGACTAAAAAAATCAATGTTTTCGTGATGTTATTTTCTTTCCTTCGTAATGAGGAAGCAAAATATAGCAATTGGTTAATGTTAACTGGATTTGGGCCGTTTTTTAAAGCCCCACAGCGCGCTGTATGCAAATATTTTCGTACATTCCCCTGTCATCGCTATAAGCGATGGTTGGGTGGACCAATTATGCGGGGAAAATATTAAGGGGAGTTGATTCAGATTATACTGGAGTAGAGATAACACGCCCATTCATTGATAAATGAATAGAATAGCTTAGATTCCTAAAAAGAAGTTGCCAAGATATATTTTCGAAATTCAAAATGGAAAATGTTTTCGATTCCGAAAAGATATTTTAACTAGACAGTATTTATAAGTATTTATTGAAGACGCCAACCCAACCCACATTACAGATATTACGTAGGTTGTTCCGACAATTAATCTAATAATTGTGTTTATGTGTATTTCATTTTAAGTATTTATCTTTCATGACCCTCTCAATCAATAAATATTGCTATCAGTAGATTTCGCAGGTTTTTCACGCTTCCCTTCTTGTGAGGGCGTTTTCCTGCAGTGGGTTCTTTTCCTAGGGAATAGCACCTTAATTATCCATAGTTTTTTCACACAAACTAATCTCCATCTCTCTTCATTTCCTAAAATCATAATTTGACATTGTATTTATTTAGTACTTTATTTTATGTAATCTTTTATTTTATTTTTATTCTTCGTTACTTTCTTCCTGTTTGTAATTGACAGTGAGTTAGACGGAATAAGAGACTGCTTAGTCTCAACCTCGCCAAAATAAAGGCGAATATATATCTATCTATCTGTCCCTTTGTTAAACCATAATCCACTTACCTATTCCTATTCCCAATGTCCACTTATCTCCATTTGCGTAACAATATGGACACATAATCGCGATATCTATTTTGTTTGTTTCATATATCAGTTTCATCGAATGACCAAATTGTTGTGGCCAGATGTCGCAGATACCAATTTCATTGTATGACTAAAGATCGCAGAAGACAATTTCCTCTTCTATAATAATTCAAAAGAATGATTAGCCTGAAATAAACACACACAATTTCCTTAAGTGACAAATGTCAGTGACGATAAACCGCAGATACCAATTTTCTGTGACGAAATAATAAATAAAATCAAAATAATCGAATCATGCATAAAACCGCAATAAAAAATCTGATGTGGCCACCACGTGACTTTCTCCATATCCGTAATCATACTATTTAAAAAATAATTTGTCTGAGGCGGTGTCTGGTCAAGTATATATATGTATCTATAATTCAAAAACTACATAACGTATAGACAAGTGGAATGCGTCTTTATAATCGCAATAATGAGTATAGAGTGGTAGATTGGTTTTTAGACCGACTTATATGACACATTTATTTATTTTTTAACATTTTCTGTTTTTATATTTTTTTCTATTTAAAAACGTTGAGATGAGTGTAGAATATTTTTCATTTGTATATTAAAATTACTAAAATTCATCTTACGAAGTCAGGACTTAAACTTAAGGACGAATAAAATAAGGAAGTTTCATTTTTCTACGGTGAAATTTCAAATACAGATCGAATTTTTCCAAAATTGAGCTTTAAACTACAAAATCATGAGTATTTTAATGAAAAAGTTTCCGTTTCCATAGCGACCGATATTGTTGCCGAACTCAATATTGTATATTGAAATGAATTCAAGGTTAGTTAATTATTCGTGTAAATAAAATATGGCACAAGCTATTTCATCAGTTTCAAATATTAAAAGACTAGCAAGTGGAAGGAAGAAAGAGATGGGTGGAGACTGAAGAAGGAAGAGAGATGAGATAGAATGGGAGTACGGGAGAGAGAGAGGGAGAGAGAATGGGAGGAAGTAAGAGAGAGAGAATGGGAGGAAGGGAGAGAGAGAGGAAGAGAGAATGGGAATAAGGAAGATATGGAGAGAGAGGGAGAGAATGGGGAAGGAAAAGGGAGGAGAGAGAATGGGAGGAAGGGAGAGAGAGAGGAAGAGAGAATGGGAATAAGGAAGATATGGAGAGAGGGGGAGAGAATGGGGAAGGAAAAGAGAGGAGAGAGAATGGGAGGAAGGGAGAGAGAGAGAGGAAGAAAGAATGGGAAGAAGGAAGAGAGAGGGGAGAGAATGGGAGGAAGGGAGAGGGAGCGGGAGAAAATATATATCCATATATATCCATTTTCAGAAGGCTACCGTTTGAGTTTATTTCACTTCTTTGTTAAGTCTGAATTTTTCTCGCAGTACCTTAAAATATTTATTATCTTTAAACCTATTTGGAATTTTTAGAAATATTACAGGTATGGAGAAAGTCATGTGGTGGTCACATCAGATTTTTTTCATTGTTAACAAGAGAAGAATTACGGATACTTGATGCATGTATTAATACAAGGCAGAGGTGTTCTTCACGAATTAAGACTAAAAGGAAATTAGAAACAATTTTAAAAACACTGTTTATTTTGAACATAACAGATGTAACAATTCCTGTGTTGAGGTTCACATATAAGAAACCAATCATCCTATCTCCACCCAGAACCTAAAACCGTTAACCAGTATTCAAGACGAATGAACAAACTAATAACTATGAAAGCATAAACATTAACAGACACCAGAGACTTGGTACCTAGGTCAATTCTATTTTCCCCTCTTTTCAAGCCAACGGCTAAACATCTTTCCTTCCGCTCTCATTTAAATTATCTAAAGAATACGAAAACTTTTCAAAATATCTCCCGGGCTCCCTGAAAACTCTTGAGTGTTAATTTTGTTCCTTTATTTTTATTTAAGTTTCCTTTTATTTTTTCCTCTTCCTTTACCTTTGTGCGACACTCTATTTATTAAATTACGGCATTGAAGTTGATTCAATTCTTTATATTGTCCCCTTTTCACAAAATAAAGTATGTATGTAAAAACACAAAAGAAAAAATTCGTAATCGGGCCGTACTAAGTAAGACAGTGAGGGGGGCCAGACGTGGCCCGCCAGTTAGGCATTTCAAGGCTTGGAGCTTTTCCTCTGACCTTCTACGGGCCCCAAAAATGCCTCATGGCCCACTTCGCTTGCCTATAACGTTAGAACTAATTTAACATAAATTCAATAAATATTTCATAAGTAAAATACGTTTTCATTAACTGATTTGAAGACCTGAAATACTATGGGTTTTATTATATCACCGTCCAATCCTCCTCCTATAAAACATTTTTATTATATAACTGTAGAGGTCCCATCTACCTATTAAGTTATTAAATAGCAAAAAGCAGGTCATTCGGATCTTTCAATGTGTCTTTTAATTATTCATTTTCGTTTAGAACTGTCCCCAGCGCTTCTTTTTCAATCGTTCGCTCAATTAATAAAGTTATAAATAAACTAATAAATTTACATTTATATTACGAATTATTAGTTTATTCCAGTTTATATTTCAGAAATCAATTCCGGGATACTCATGTGATTCAGTCCGAATAAAAATTTATGAATCTCTTTTTAAAATTAACCCTAGAATGGTAACGCTTTTTTTTAGGCACATATTGATAACGCTTCGTCAGTTTGATTCACGTAAACTTGGAATAAGGAAATATCGTTAAAACTGTTCTAAAATGAATTTAATTGATGTCAGAATGTATAAAAGTTAGAAACGTGTAAATTAACAATTAGGGCACAATATGCTTTGGTGCTGGCAACAGAGAGGCTTCTTGCAAAGTATTCAGAGTAGAGTTTTTCCTTCCCTTGGCATAATGGCACAAATGACAGTACTTTCTTGATATTTATCGTTCTGACGCTTGATATGTTTCAGAAACCTTTTTTTCCTCTCCTAAGGCTTTGCAAATCATAGCTTTCAGTTCACTACTTAAGTTTTTCAAACTGAGTCTGTTTTTTGTCATTGGCTCGTCAGCCACTTTTGCAACTATTGCAAAAATTATAGCCTTGAGAATGGTTTTATGGTGATTTTTTTATTTTTTTCTTTGACAGCACATAAATAACTAACTAGAGGAAGGAAGTACTGCTAAGAGAGGGGGGAGTCTGTTTGAACACAAACAGCGTTAGACCTTTAAGGGTTAAATGTAAGAATGGACCTTATGGTCTAAATTTCGCCCGAATAAAGACCTATCTATCTATCTTTCGGAAATGTGTGAGTCAGAGTGACTCACGTAACCATTCTAGGGTTGACCCTTAATTTTGCTTGTCCTCTGCTTTTTTATAATTCATCATTTTAGAAACGATCTAATTTAGTGGTCTTCATCCTTTGTAAACCGACGTTCTCCTCTGGACATTCTTGGATTACTTCCATTATAATAAAATGGACAATAGTAATCTACATCTACATCTACAAGTTACCCTGCAATTCACCAAGTTGGTGGGTGGCAGGGGGTGCAATGCACCAAATCCTACCTAAAGATTGTCTAACGCAATTCGAAATTTCCTATTGTGATCTCTTATTGTCCTCGGAAAGAACGAGCCTAGATAACGCTCCGTCCTACAATCGATCTCACGTATTTTATCGTCTCGATCATTTCTACCTATATACGTCGGTGCCACAATTATTCCCACTACCTCCTCTTTTAGACATTCTGACCTATATTTCTCTAGAAGTTTCAACCTTGAGTGCAATCTACGGTCCTCCAGTGATACCCAGTTCAAATCGCTCAATAAAGAGGTGACGCTTTCCTTATGTTCGTACTTTTGCTTTACAAATCTGGCTGCTTTGCGCTGTACTCTTTCTAGTTGAATTATGTGTCCCTTCTCGTACGGATCCCATATGCTCGCTGCGTATTCCACTTGTGGTCTTACCAGTGATAAGTAGCATGTTTCGCGTACTTTCTCTGTAGTGTTCCGTACTATTCTACCTATGAATGCCAGTTTCTTGTTGGCCGCGCCTATAACTCGACGAATGTGCATGTCCCACGAAAGATCTCGACAAATGGTTACTCCTAAATATTTTACATACTCAGCTTGTCGAATACTCATTTCATCTATTTTATATTCGAAACCTAAATCTTTGTTCTTACTTTTCCAGAACGTGACTGCGGCACATTTAGTATAATTAATTTCGATTTGCCATTCTTTGCACCACGCTGAAATGGCTCTTAAGTCTTCACACAGAGACTGATGGTCCTCCTGATTTTTTATTTCTTTATATAGAACGGTGTCATCGGCGAAAAGCCTAATTTTACTACGAACAACCGAGCACATATCATTTACATAGATTAAGAAGAGCAGAGGGCCCAATACACTTCCCTGAGGAACACCCGAAGCAACTTTAACGGGGGACGAGTATTTCCCATCGATGACAACTATCTGTTCCCTATTCGAGAGGAAGTCTCTCACCCAACCGACAACTTTCGAATTGATACCACATTGTCCTAACTTCGCAATTAATTTCCTATGAGATACTTTATCGAACGCCTTCCTGAAATCAATGAATATGGCATTGACCTGAGTATTTTTCTCTCCGCATCGCAACAAATCGTCCACGAACAGGCCGAGCTGCGTTTCGCATGATCTACCTCTCCGGAATCCGTGTTGGCATCCGCTAAGCAATGAATGACTATCTAAATAGCGCATTACAGAGCTAAAGACTATGTGCTCAAGTATCTTGCACGATAATGAAGTTAAGGATATCGGCCTATAATTTTC
Organism: Tanypteryx hageni; assembly: GCA_028673005.1. NCBI lineage: Eukaryota > Metazoa > Arthropoda > Insecta > Odonata > Petaluridae > Tanypteryx > Tanypteryx hageni. The sequence goes on from CM054114.1 coordinate 147,634,073, forward strand.
GGGGTTCTCTCTGTCGCCACTCTTATGGATGGGCGTAACATGTGCCACCTTCCAATCTTTAGGAACTACTCCTTCTCTAATGGATTTCTCGAATATAATTTTCAAATACGGCGCGATTTCAACAGCTAATTCTTTCATTACACGCGCGGGAATTTCCTCCGGTCCAGGAGATTTATTTGGCTTAATTGAATGAAGTTGGAGCGCGATGCCATTTTCCGAAAATACCAAATCTTCCATCGAATCGCCCTGACGCATAGGAATAGGGGTTTCACATTCATCGTCATCACGAGTAAAAGCTTTCTGAAAGTGATGATTTAATAGGTTTGCTTTATCCATGCTATCGTGAACTACGTTTCCCGTTTCCGACCGCAGTGACGCAATAGTGGGGCCCCTAGCTTGAACTTCCCTGACGTAAGACCAAAATGATTTTGGGTTCTCTTTCAAGTTTTTCTGTAAAACCTTCTTTTTATAATTGTTAAACGCATTACGCATTGCTACTCTGGCTATGGAGCGCGCCTCCTTGTATTGATGCCTTATTATTGCAATCTGTTCGACCGTAGCTGTTGAGGATGTGTTATTTACGCGAGAGTGGAGTTTTCTTTGACGTCGGAGAGCGCTTCTTACTTCCTGATTGTACCATCTAGGTTCTGCACTATCACGCTTCAGTTTGCTCGGAATAAATTTATCTGTACACTCTCGCATCATATCTCTGAACATGCACCAGGATTCATCCGCGTCTGCACTATCGGTTAAATTGCAGAAATTAGTATATTTATTTCGCAGAAAAGACCTAAATCTTGTGAAATCGGCTTTGGCGAATACATAAAGTTTCCTTTTGGTCTTAACCTGTTTCTCAATAATTAACTGAAATTCCACGTAAACTGCCTTGTGATCGCTTATTCCCTCAGCATCAGATACTCTATTCATACGCTCAGGAAGATTAGTAACAAATAAATCTAATATGTTATTAAATCTCGTGGGAAATCTCACTAATTGATACAATGAGTGCTTACCGAAAGTTTCTAGTAACGCCTCGCACGATTCACGCTCTCTACCTCCGGGATAAAAGCAATTATGCCTCCAATCTATTGACGGAAGATTGAAATCGCCCCCGATTATAATGGCTTTATCTTTATTAGACGAATTTAGCGTCGCCACTTGTTTCTCCAGAGAATGAATAGTTTCCACGCTCGCATTTGGGGGTCTATAAAAAGCGCATATATTTATAGTTTTTGAGTCGCTTCCTTTCACACGACACCAAACACTTTCGACTTCGTCGTCGTTAATCTGTATTGGGTAACTTTCGTATTTATTGCTAACTGCTATAAAGACTCCACCTCCCGACCGGATACATCGATCTTTTCTGAATACGCTATAGTCACGAGGAAAGATCTCCTGACTGGCTATGTCTGCCGTAAGCCAACTTTCAGTGCCTATAACTACATCAGCACGCAGACTACGAATAAGATGTTCAAATTCGGCCTCCTTCCTGCGAATGCTGCGACAATTAACCGTAATGATTTTTAATTTCTCGCTATGACTACGTAATGATTCCTCGCGCTCTACTGTGCTATTATTACTGTTATTATTATTAAGATTATAATTATTATTATTTACTGCCTCCTTATCCTTCCTACTATGTCGACTATTTCTACGCTTGGAATGTATTCTACTGTTACTTAACGTCGGGTTTATAGCGTTGTTAAGGTCGCACGCATTATCTACGGAATTGTTGCATGGAAGATCGTTTATCCTCATGCCTTCGATAATTCTGTTACCGCACGGATTTCTTACATTTTCCCCTATTGTGCTCTCAATTAATCCCGTACCGGTAAGCTGCCTACATCCTAACCTACCATCTGATCTACTATTGGCGTGCATCTCAACGCTTGCTAAAATGCTAACATACATAATTTATTCACAAGAAATGGAATTAATTAAAAACAATACGATAAGTTCTATTATTTAATATTGTTTTCCAACATGGAGGAAAAATCCACGCGACATCGCGATGATTAAACGCTTATTTGAAGAGATTGACGGAAGTATTGGAATGTCTTTCTATTTCCACAAACATTATAATAATCGTGGCTATAAGAATTTACATGTTATCAGTAGTCATAATAGCACTAGGTTTGATTCCGAAAAGATGAATGAAAGTTGAAGCACACAAAACTTTTCATATAATATAATATATTTGCGTACCCTTAAAAATGTTCACATGTCCTAGGTGGTCTTGGTTGAAAACACCTGATCCAGTTAACTCAAATATTATTGAAGTGTCCTTAAGAGAACAATCGACGTTCGCTGAAGCGAATTTATTTCATTAGTAATGGATTTCCCGATTCATACTTTTCAATTTCATTTTAGAAGTCAAATGGAAAATTTACATGTATTGTGTTAATTTTACGTATCTAAGGACGTTCTATTGTATCCGGTTTATCGTATCCTGTATCGTTGTTTTGGCTCCAAATTTTATTTAAGCTTTTAAAATCATCTAAACTACAAAGAAAAAATAATAATTGCAAATTCTACCTAACGAAGAACGAGTTTTCGTTGATTTTCTCATTCGTTCTTGTTGCCGTTTTTTAAACCGAAACGCGATATTTCTCTTTGTGCAAAACACGCGTAAATCTCTTTCCTTGGAAAAATAATTTCGGTAGATGCTTTAATTTCGAGTGAAAACTTCCGCCGTACTTGAAGATCCTCAGCATCCTCGCAGGGATCAGCCGAGAGCGCTCTCTCTGTCCCAGCGACTCCACGCCAGGCGTACCTCAGTCGCTTCAGGTGATATGCGCGCTTACCAACAGACCGCCGAACCGTTTACGGATATTTTTTAATTTATTTATAATCTCAACGATCGACGTCGAAATTGCGACAGACGTAAACACGCCTTTAGCCGCTCCGCGCTCCCTTTGTGCAATTAAGAGAGGCGGAGAACTACAGGGGCGATAGGAGAGGAACACGAAGCGACCGAGAGCAGAGCGGTTTACCCTCAGAAATCTTCTAATCGACTTTCCATAATTTCGCCACTTTGAGCCAACAATCACCGCAAAGGATGCCCGCCGCTAAACGCATCATCACGATGGCCATTCTGGTGGTCCCCGTACCTTCCTCCGCCACCTCTCTCTCAGCCCCTTCCCTATCCATCGAGGCAAATTAGCGTGTGGCAAAGGCAACCGGAGTGGCAGGATGGGATGAAGGGGGGAAAAGAGGGGAGGGGGGAGGACGAACCCCTTCCCACGCAAGGCCATGGCAACCTGTTTGGGGAGATGTTATATCGTGGGCAATTTCCACCCACGCCGCCCTCACCTCGCCCCTCTCTCGGATCGAATGCCGCAGGAGGTGGCGCTCCTTCTCCCCTCTCTCCCTCCTTCACACGTCCTCCCTCCTTCCCCCCTCTCTCCCTCCTACCCCCCTCTCTCCCTCCTCCCACCCTCTCTCTCTCTCCTTCCCCCCTCTCTCCCTCCTTCCTCCCTCTCTCCCTCCTCCCACCCTCTCTCCCTCCTTCCTCCCTCTCTCCCTCCTCCCACCCTCTCTCCCTCCTTCCCCCCTCTCTCTCCCCTTCCCCCTCTTTCCCTCCTTCCCCCCTCTCTCCCTCCTTCCTCCCTCTCTCCCTCCTTCCCCCCTCTCTCTCTCCTACCATCCTCGTACGCCCTCGCGGTTAAGACGACCGCGACCCGATGACGACACGATACCCTCTCCTCCTCTGACGTAATCCGCCCACCGAGCAGCAGCTGAAGTTGCAGGCGGAGTACTTTTTGGATTCACTCCCACCATAGACCCACATCTAAGCTTCTCTCCGTGCTCGTTTCTTAAGCAGGGAGATTTTTAAGCGGTAGCTACGATATTTACAATGGGTTTCTGTCGCGATTTAATAATACATATATTATAATATATTAATAGCGTAAAAAGTGAGGTTTTTAAAGCGAAGGTAACAGCCACCTTAACCTGTGATGCATCAAATTTAACTGCAGATTTGAAGGAAAATGATTAATTTGAAATCGGTCATACAACTGGCGAGATATTGAGGTTTTTTTGTGACTGGCTAAGCTCTGCTCGAGGTAGTTGTAGCGGTTGATGTTAAGGTGTTGCTGCTAGCGGACGTTAGTAGAAGGAAATAAACCTTGCAGTAGCTGACCTTCATGGTAATGTGACAGAAGGCTATCTACCAAGACAATATTTAATCTAACCAACCAATCATTAACTGCTAGTATATATATTAATAGCTTAAAAAATGAGGGTATTTAAGCGAAGGTAACAGCCACCTTAACGTGTGATTTCATTACATGAGCAACATATTTACCAAAACGTTTGACGTGAGACAAATAAAAATTATTCGCTACTTAAATAGCAACTTATCAAACTATGCGCGTGGATACTATTCGCAACAGATCAGGGAATCGATATTATAACATTATAAAAAAAATTTTATAATAATAAATGTATCTGATAGTGTTGTCTCAAATCGCCACGAATTTAAATGAAAAGAATTAAACGGATCTCTTACCGTGTCTACGCACAATCGGGACGACTCTAATTTGGTTTCTTTTTATGTTCATTTACATGTGCATTCAGACATATTACTTATTCATGAAAAACATTTTTAAAATACTTGTCTCAAGTATCTCCAATACCCACTATAAGGTCATAAACGTATTTCGGCTATTGGAGATATCTGAGACGTTCTTTTTAATTGCTTGTTCTTAAATCTTTTCAGCCATATGACTAGCTCGATAGTTCCCTGTTGGACTAACTTATTGTCAAACTTAATAAATAATTTGTTGTTTCAATACAACTTTTACGTCAACAATAACTAAGCAGTTTCTAATTCAGGAAAGTATTCGACCATCTTTTACCTATTACATGCATTCCTTTGGGAAATACATTTTCGTTTAGCTCTACGATTTACACTGGCATGCGGGGTATGACATTATGATGACAGAAAACATGGCGATAGAAATACAATATAAACCAAACAATTAAAACTCTAAAACTTTATTTTACACCATTATTACTATTTCACGATGGAAAATCGTTCTCCAAAACCAAATGACGTTTATTCTTCCTGGTATTTCGATTCCGTGAACCATTGCAATAAAACCGATAAATCGAAAAGAGCGTCATCGAAGTAATCGATAGCTACGAGAAAAAAGTTCTCAATTTTTCATACCCACGAAATCTTAAACGTCTCTTCAGATCTCATTAATCATCACATATTTAAAAAAAAGGCCTTTCCTAGGCTTGGTCATAGAGGGCCTTCCTTTCCTTATCCTTCCGCTTGAGAAGACGCACTTGGAAACAAAAGGACGGAAGCAGAGAGGAGGGGGATGGGAGGGAGGGAAGGGGGGGGGAGGGGGAGGAGAAGATGAGCTTGATGGAGAGGTAAGGGAGAGAGATTTTTGCGGCTGACTGCCCACAACGCAGCGAGATCGGGTCCAAGGTGAAAGGTCGAGGCAATTTGATGACTGCGTAGCGTGTTTCATTTTTGCAAAATCGGCAGCTAACGCCGTTATTCGCTCAATTTCAATAAAATATTGAGTGGAATTTGAATGAAGTGTTAACAAACAACGATTGCCCGGAACATCTCAACTAGTGTTGTCATTTCATATTATGATTGCCCGGGAATTAAAAATCGCTCGCGCTTGCACAGAGCTACCACCGAAGGGGTTGTTTTCCCAAGCGCGAATTCCGAAAATCTTTGTAGAGTAATTATCGAGTTTATTTATAATACAGCTCTACGTTGGCGCTCTTGTTTTATTATTTGGCTTTATTCATTTTAGACATTTGAAATAGGATGGATTCGGAATTTTATGAGGATTTAAACAATTATGTCATTGTGTGTCTGCTATTTCAGCCATTATCGACCTAAGTGTATAAAACCGTCAAGTTCAATATGTATAATTATATCTAATGAACGCCACCTTTACGGAATTACTTATCGTGGTTTAGTAATTTATAGTTGTTGTGATGAACTAGTACTAAAGCTGCCAACTATAGAGGCCGGTTTCACCATTAAACCGGCCTTAAAATAAATATTCTGAAATAACTAGATGTTCATTAATATAATAATATAGCAAAACTATTATTGCATTGTAGATACTAATATATTACATTTAAATGATTTCGAAAGCTGTTATTTTTACTTTCTCCGCATACGTAGTATAGGGGAAAGTATTGTTTTCATGAAAAAAATCGACTTCGAGATTTCAACGGAAATACACGTTTTGAGTTCCCCTGAACACGTTTAGGCCATTTTCTCGATGATGTCTGTGTGTGTGTGTGTGTGTGTATGTCATAGCTTTCTTGTCGGTGCTCTAACTCAAAAACTATTAATCAGGTCATGGCGAAATTTTGTATTTAACATTCTTATGAAAGTCGCATGAACTGATTAGTTTTTGGTAAAAATCGGCCGAGCGGGTGTTTACTCTTGTCACTTATCCGTTATTTTGAAATATTTGCTTTAATATTTGGTAAATGTAAACATATACAGGAATAAAAGTTGTAGGAAATTTAATTTTCTCAAACCTTTGTTTGAAACATTTCCCCGTATATTGCATTGTTTAAGAGATAACTTATATTTTTAGCTTCCGCCAGGAACTATCCTTCCAATTTGATTTAAATGGAAAATCTGAAACCCATCGTGCAGGGTAATTTTCTCTTGCGCATTAAAATATCTTAGAATTGTAATATTGGCGCAAAATTTGTACTATTCTCTGAGGAAAGGAATGGAGATTTTTATTTATTCGTCACATGTTGCTCATCGATCGTATTTCTTCGATTTTTTTGCAAATATAGGCCTTTTTTGCAGTTTTTATCACTCATTACGGGAGTATAGTCTAATACATGCACGCGTTATTTTTGCCGCACAAATACGCGTGATCAATTTAATATTCCGTTCGAATGTATTTGTAATATTTTATAACCCTAAATTATGAAATTTGGGAACACGAAGAGCAACATATCCGCGGCGATTTTTAAATTAATGATTAAATGGAAAGTAGGCATCATAAGTTCCGTTTGGATTATTTGTTTTTGCATTTTATTATCTTTGCGGTTCTGTGACTCTATGAGACACTGTGCTCAGGTTCCTCACGGAATTCAATTGGCTCGGTAATAAAAAGGACATCATTCAGTGGAGTGAAACGACTGGGATCCTTGACTACAGTGGGTAATCCTTTCGTACTTGTCGCAATCCCGACCTAGTAAGAAGGAGCTTGGTAACTTCTGCGAGAGATATCTCTTGTTAGAACAGAATTCGCTGGGAGTTAGGGTAGTGCGTGCTACAATAGAGATTTCGGGATTCGAGCCAGTTTATTTTGGCAACCCTAAATAGTACTAGCAACTTCAAATTCTGACGCATCACTGCGTCGCTTGGCGGATGCCATTTCATGAGATACGAGTATCAGTTTATTAAAGTAATTATGTAAAGTGGAAGTTCTAATTAACGGATTCAGTTGAAAATCACAATAAATTTTAGTAAAGATGACTCATACTTAATTAAATTAAAATCCGTCAAGCGGTTTAGCAGATGAAAGTTACGACGGACGGACGGACCAGGCTTGCCCCATAAGTCGTTTCGCTATTACCGCTTCGCTGGTAAAGAACGCCTAAAAATTCTCAGCGAAGAAAGGGGCTGAAGAAACGCTAGAAGAATATCGATTCAGAATAAAACGAGGGACCAGAGATGCTAATGGAATAATGAGGATCATCTCAGAAAGACCAATAGACTAAAACTAAGATCAGTCCAATGCAAAAGGCCTAAAACGTCCAGTTCGCTTGTGATTTCAATTACCGGAACTTTAAGGTTGCCTATGGTAATTTATGACATACGTTGAATTTTTCGATGAAAAACCTACTCATTCCCCAGTACTTCTCCTGCGAAGTTCATACTGAATAGGAAAAAAGTGGCTCTTCTTTTGAATCCAGTGGCCGAGCCCTATAGTGCGTATCTCACTATTCATTTTAAAGCGTAATTTTCAGCTAATTAATATATTAAAACACAACTTTTTGTCGGGACAATGTAAAATTACCCGCGGTAGTGAAGAAGTAAGTTGCGCTAAATAATAATCAATGCCATCTAAAATTTGAACGAAAAAACGATAGTTTACTGTAATTAGCTGCTTCTTAACGTGATTCAACCAAGAAAAGTTGACACCGTAACTAATTCAAATGATGCGCCTCAGATGGCCATTTTCGCTTGTCGACTGCCTTTGCCACTCGACATGATCTACACGCGGACGCCTACGGTTGTTTGATGAGCGATTACGAAGTTAAAGGAGAATTGCGCCGAGAGCGCAAGAGGCATCTGTTGGGAGGTTAGCATACCCCGTCCTCGCGTTAGAACGAAATGGACGCGGGAATCTAGAAACGAGCAAACAGTAGGCGCTTATTGTTCCAAAATAACTCTCAGTGTGTCACGTGGAATCTATCTGACCGCTAAAGACCCCCCTTGAGTACGTTTCCAGTGATCATCGGTGATGTTCGAGTTAGCGCACTTGGCTCCTCGCACTGCGTCCGATATTCACTACCTCAGCAACGGTGAAATGAATACACTCACTCGTGTGACGGTGTGTGTGTTGTGTGTGGACAGCATTTCTCGAAAAACAAAAAAATCTGGAGATTATAAACTCGGTGTACTTACTAATGTGACCATGAGGATGTGCACCACCGGGCCGGAATTTCGATTTTTGGGGAGGAAAGGGGAGGGGGTGCCATTTCCCGTAAGATAACACGTAAAAATCGATTATTTTGACTTGCAGGCTTTTACTCTTTTGCAAATTAAAATTAGAAATAATTGGCCTACGATCTTCTGACCTGTGCCGTTATAAAGAAATATAAATAACGTTTCTTATTCTTATCATCACATTTTGCCTACGATACGATTAAATCATATTTATGCGGTCTTTGCACGAAATGAACGTATATAGGGGAGGCCGTTTCCGTCCGTCCGCCCGCAAGTTAAAACTCGGAAACCGCTGGACGTATTATGTTGAAATTTGATATTGGGGAGTTTTGCTAAAATTTATCGACCGATTTCAATTTTGGTCAAACTCGGAAAACAATGTTGACCACTACATGAAGACCTACAATGTTCCTTTGTTTCAACACGGGAACCGTTGGGCGTATTTTGATGAAATTTGGTATTGGGGAGTTTTGCTAAAATTAGGCGAGCGATTCCCATTTTGGTTAAAATCGGATAACAATTACGACCACTTTACATGAACACTTACAAATAGTTGACAACGTTCCTTTGTTTCAACTCGGGAACTGCTTGATGTATTTTGATGAAATTTGGTATTGGGGCGTTTTGCTAAAATCAATAGACCGATTCCAATTCTGGTTAAAATCGGCCAAAAATTACGACCACTTTACATGATCTGCATGTAGTTAACAATGTTCCTTCTTTTCAACTCGGAAACCGCTTGACGTATTTTAATAAAATTTCGTATTGGGAAGTTTTACTAAAATTGGTCAGCCGATTCCAATTCTGGTTATAATCGGGCAACAATTACGACCACTTTACATTAAGACCTACAAGTAGTTGACGATGTTCCTTTGTTTCAACTCGGGAACCGCTTGATGTACTTGGATAAAATTTGGTATTGGGGCGTTTTGCTAAAGTCGATCTACCGATTCCAATTTCGGTTAAAATCGGACAACAATGACGACCACTTTACGTGAAGACCTACATGTAGTTTACAATGTTTCTTTGTTTCACCTCGGGAACCGCTTGACATATTGTGATGAAATTTGGTTTTGGCTAGTTTCGTTAAAATTAATTGACGGATTCCAATTTTGGTTAAAATCGGACAATAATTACGACTACGTCATATAAAGATCTATGTATGTTACAACGTACCTCGCTTGCTTCTCGTTAAATTCTCATCTGAGCGAAAAATATTGAGAACATTGTGAAATCTCAGAGATCGCATTTGGAAACTGTGTACTCCGACACGGAGTACACCTTTCCAATCTTGTTATTGGAGAAATTTAAGCTTTTTGACGATATGTTGCCTTGGCAACCGTGTCATTGTTAAACCTCGAGATTGTATTGTCACCTTAATCCTTATACTATATGCGTAAGCAATGCGTGCTTTGAATGCTCTAATACGAGGGAGAGGAGAGGGGAAGAAAGAAAGGAGAGAGACAGAGGGTGAAAGTGAGGGAGTGAGAGAGAAAATTAAATGTTCCATAAATTAAATTTGGGCGTATAAGTATTGTATAGCGTAATGTATTTTTTGTCATACTTTTTCTATTCGCCCAAAACTATTTTTACTCCCTGGAACACTCAATTATGTGAATTTTATATTTATCGTGTACTTTTTAGAGCCTATAAAAGTTGGTTTCATAAATTTTAATTTCAATTTGAACTTAATACTTAAGTCACGCCTACCCGTCATATTTGAGGGGCAAATACGCTAGTGTTAAATAAATTAGTCCTGATATGCAATGTTTCTGTTTTCGTATGTTTATTACGATTGACTGGGATTATAAATTCGCATCTCATCTGTCCACGCATTCTAGAAATTTCGACGCTGTTTTGAATTACAATAACTTGGTTACGATAAATAATACGACGGCAACGAAAATAAACAAATATCCAATTATTCCTTGATGCTGTGTTATATAGAGATTAAAACTGATGAATATTTAAATTTCTTTGAGGATATTTTCTGCGAAACAGAAAAAGAGAAAAATTAAATTAGTATAAATTTATTTTAACGAAACCACGTTTTGATACAGTAAAAAATAAAAATAAATCTAAAATTCATATATTTGAATTTTTCATATAGGTAACAAGTAGTTCTGGAAAGAACTAATCAGCCTATTTTCCTTTCAATACAAATTTTAATATATAAATACCACCTTCAAAATTAATAAATTTTCGTGTTAATAGTAGCAGTAATTTTTATTTTTAGGTGCATCGAAGGCTGAGGTCATTTCGCACCGTTCAGAGGAAAAGCCAAAAACAAAATTATCACACCCAAGATGCCGTAAGAATTACACAAGAGGAAACTTGGTTTTTAAACATAAGGACAAACATGCCAAGAGATACGTTAAGGAAACCGATGAAAAAACAAAAGGGAACAAACCAATTCAAGACCAACAACAAAAACCAAAAACAAAGTTCTCTCACAAAAGATGCCGTAATTACACAAGAAGCGCCGTTTTGCTTATAGAGTCGGTATGGTTACTGACAACAATATGTAGTAATATTCATATTTTTCGCCGCGATTCAAATAGCTATGAATCGACGTATGGGTCGATTGTTACCTCGATAGCTATGAATCTAAACACGGTTAGAATGTGCACTCGGCTATGCTCCAGCCGAGTTCGGCAATAATCATCACCATAGCAACAAATCGAAAAAATGACCTTCAAAACGCCGAAACGAAAGTTTTTGAGAGAAATTCGAACAAATGAGATCGAAAATCAAAATTGTGTGTTGAGAATAAGGATATTCACTTTAATCCCCTTATTACAGTACATATCCCACTCCGATATCATAATTCTGAAATATTTTAAAATACAAAAGAAAACTCTCTGCACGACGGATTTCAGATAAATCATGTAAATCAAATTGGGAAAGAACTCACCTGGAATCGAACTCGGGACCTCTAAATTGGGAATATAAATTATGGCTCGGAGGTAGCCCCCAGGAGCACTAGCCTTACACTGTATCATAGAAATCGGTTCATTCATGAAGAAGATGTTAATGGGGGCTCTCACACACACACACACGGACACCGAGGCGATCTCATAAGACTCATTCCATTTTTGGAAAGGAGGCTAAAAACACTTTTTGGAGTATAAAAGGGTAATATTTGACGAGTAAACCATTTCTTCGCCACACAACTTTTATTTGCCCAAAAAATTTTGTTGCCATCTGAAACATTCAATTATGTGAATTTTATATTAACGTTTTGCATTTTGTTGTATACAAAAGGTGGTTTCATTCATATTTTAATTAATTTTATCTTACCTTATTACTTAATTTATTCATATCCGTCAGTTTTCACGGGCAATTGCGCCAGTTTGAAATTAGGTGCAATCGAAGATATAAATAGACCTATTATCTGATCGTTTTCTGCCTATTTGTCCAACGACAGGTAGTCATGAATCTTGGCAGTTATTTTGTAACATTGCCATTTTTAGCCTACTTTCCAGAATGGAAATAGGCTTATAGTTTCGTCGTTGTGCATGTCTGTCCCTCTCTCCCCTTATTAACTTTTGAACCAATAGACCGATTTTCATGACACTTGGTGGAAATCTCTTGCTACTTGGGCTGACCTCCCGAGGATAGTTTTTTGTTGCGAATATTGAAAGTCCCGGGTTCTATTCCAGGAACTATACTTCCCATTTGATTTACATGGGAAATCTGAAATCCATCTTGCAGGATAATTTTCCCCTGCACGTTAAAATATCTTAGAATTGTAATATCGTAGCGAGCTTTGTACTATTCACTGAGGAAAAAAATGAAGATTCTAATATATATCGCAGAATGTTGCTTATCGATCGTTTTTATTCGAATTTCGTGTAAATACTGGTGTTTTTGCAGTTTTTATCACTCATTACGAGAGTGTTGCCATCGCAACGACTATTGCTGGACTCGCTATAGTGTAGTACATACATGCGTTATTTTTGTCACACAAATACGCGTGACCAATTTAATTTTTCGATAGAATGTATTTGTAATATTTTATAAAGCTTAATTATGAAATTTGGACATACAAAGAGCAACTCACCCGCGGTGATTTTAAAGCGATTAAATAAATGATTAAATGGAAAGTAGGTATCATAATTTCCGTTTGGATCATCAGTTATAGACTCTGATCTGCAGCGCCCTTCAGAATGTTTTACACACGTTCTTTGGGAGTTATGCACTGAGATAACTCGACTGTAATGGTAAAACCCGATTATCTCAATCTACACCTAACTCCGTCTCTTTCTATGGATGCATATAATTTTAATCCTTAGCTAGTGATTAACTTTATTCTTTGAAATTTCTTCGACGATTATGTTAAAAAACAAAAGCTTCCCTGCCAAAGACGTCCACGGTGGCCTCGGCCATGACAAACTTCATAACCCAAACTCAATTTGCTTTCCTATTTATTGGTAACTTGTATTTTCAGTGTTATACGGGTAGAACTAACCCCCTTGTTTAAATGCGTCAACCTTCGATTTTATCTGAAAATGAGATGATACAAACCGACTACTATCCGAATAATTATTTATTTAATACTTATCTATATATTAATAGCGTAAATAAATAAGATATTTTAAACGACGGTTACAGCCGCCTTAACGTGTGATACTTCAAATTAAACGTCTCGACCTGCAGATTTGCAGGAATATTATAAAATTGAAATGGGTCAAACCTTTGGCGAGATATTCAAGTTTTTTGTGACCGGCTAAGCTCTCTGTTAAGGTGGCGCTCCTAGCGTACTCTAGTAGAAGGAAATAAACCTTGCATTCGCTGAGATTCTTGGTAATGTGACTGAAGGATTACTACCAAGACAATATTTAATGAAACCAAGCAGTCGATTTATCGACGCGAAACAACTAGTATTGGCTTCAAAAGCTTTAAAATCACCTTGGATAAGTTGCTCTTTAAGTTCCCCAATTTCATAATTTAGCGTTATAAAATATTACAAATACATTTGATCACGCGTATTATTAACTAACTATTGTTAGTAATAATCGAGAAGTTACCTTTATTCCTAAAATTTTTAAACTGACCAGCTATTCATTGCACTACCTCTCAGATACCCATTGCGCGTAGGGCAGAGGGAATCAGCAGGTCGTAAAAAAAAATCACGCGTATTTGTTTGGCAAACATAACGCGTGCATGTACTAGAGTACTAGACAATACCCAATCTGAGTCTAACAATAGTAGTTGCTATGGTAACACTCTCCTAATGAGTGTTAAAAACTGCGAAAACGCCAGTATTTGCGCGAAATTCTAAGAAATGCGATCGATAAGCAAAATTCTCCGATAAAAATCATAATCTTCATTCCTTTCCTCAGAGAATAGTACAAATCGCGATCCGATATCACAATTCTAAGATATATTAATGTGCATGAGAAAATTACCCTGCACGATGGATTTCAGATTTCCCATGTTAATGATATGGGAAGGATAGCTCCCGGAATCGAACCAGGGACTTTCAATCTTCGCAACAAAAACTATCCTCGGGAGCTCGGCTCCAGTAGCAAGAGATTTCCTCCAATTGTAATGAAAATCGGTCCATGCGTTCAAAGGTTAATAGGGGGAGAGGAACAGACAGACACAAAGTCGAAACTATAAGCCTATTTCCAATCTGGAAAATAGGCGTAAAAACCCAGGACGCAAGAAAATAGCTTTGGTGGGTAGTAATAAACATAGATATCAAATTCCGGAAAATGCCGAGAAAAGCCTACCGTTCTTCTGTTCTAGCATCCATGAAGACAAATGGTCAGATTGAAACCGAAAGTCGTCCAAAGGAGTTCGGCGCATCGCATCGTTGCGATGCGTCAGCTCCATCTGTAATTCGATGCCATTCCGCTCTATTGAACGCTGGCAGCGGAAACACAAGCGCGACAAACAAAAGACTCGTTTTTCTGCACGCAGGCATCTCCCACTCCTCGCTTTACATTCCAATTCCGAGGAATTTTTCCATCCATTCAACGCCTCCGCGCGACCACCTTTTCGGATGAAACAATGTCCATGCGGAGTGCGCGGCTTGTTCTCGGGGATTTGATTTTTTCATAAATTCATGATATTTTAAAAGGAAGGGAAACTTTTTAATTTGTTCCCCCCTCGGCGCTAAAAGTTTCCAGATGTCAAGGCTTTGTTCATTCGAAGCCCTCCAGATAGAGAACAAGAGAGAGAGAGAGAAAATACGGGAGTTGAAGGAAGGCGTGAAAGGCCCACCTCCCACTTCAAGGATCGTGGGAGCCCACGAAGAGGAAGGGAGTGGGCGGAGCAGAACGCGTTCGAATACGGCAAGTGGAAAGGGGGATGGGTTTAGGGGAGAGGAAATTGGGGGCGCAAATGGTGGGTTGAGATGACTGACTGGAGCGCCTCTGCCGACAAGAAGAGACTGGAAAGAATCCGTCGTTTCGCTGAAATATATATATATATATATATATATATATATATATATATATATATATACGAGTATATCCCTTTGTAATGCTTTGTTTCGAAGAGAAAGATACAGAAAGAGAAACAGAGAGAGAGAGAGAGAGAGAGAGAAAGAGGGAGAAAAGGATACGCCGAAGAGATAAATCTAATTTAAGATTGGAACGAAGAGAATTTGAAATCCTTTATTGAATTGCGAATGCAATCCGCTTGTCGCAATGTCTTGTGACGTATCGCTGTTTCCGTTATTTGATAAATATTTTCATCACCGTGAAAGAAGCTCCTTGTCGGCGATATTATTTAATTACTAGTATAAAGGTACGTCAAAATGACGACGGGAATGAATATAAATTATTTTATATTTGACTTAAAGTCTCATAGGTACCGAGACAAAAATGGGATCTCGATTTCGACAATGGCGAGGCTGTCAAGGCAAATGCTCATGAAATCGCTAAATAAAAAAACTCATGTAAATGTTACATTCATGCGTTTGGGGACAATAGACGATAAGACTGAGAAACGTTGTTCAGTTTTCTGTTAAACAGTTTCGGTTTGAATATCGATGTTCAATTTTTCTAATTTTTATAATCAAAAGAATGAAAGGTTGCACGTCGCCAAATTGCGTTTTACGTGTTATCTTATGGGAAATAAATACTGGAATCAATTATCTACGGGAGTCGAACCCCAGTCTTTTTTGTGGATTTTTTCTCGTAAATGGCTTCCCGCGAGAAAATGAGGAGGCTGCGCAAAATTTGGTTGACCTGGATGAAGAAACGGCTGGGATATTGAACTTTGTGGAGAAAAGAGAACAAAAGAATTAAGGGTTTTACAATTTGATGATATAAAAAACGGAAACTGGCTGCAAACAGTTTTAATCCGTCTGTTCGTCCGTGTGGACGATATCCACCCGAGCTGATAAAGCTAGAGCGGACAGATTGCCTAATTATCATTTCGACCGACGGTTGCTCATTCGCTTGTATGTCGATCTGCGTGCGACGACCTTTTTAAACTCCAAAAGTAAATTCAAATCTCACCTGTCGATTACTCTAATTGTAAGAACAAGATGATCTAAACGAAACTTATGATGCCTACTTTCCATTTAATCATTTATTTAATACTTACATATATTGGCTTTTATAGCTTTAAAATCGCCGCGGATATGTTGCTCTTTGTGTTCTCAAATTTCATAATTTAGCGTGACAAAATATTACAATTACATTGGAACGGAAAACTGAATTGATCACACGTATATGTGTGGCAAAAATAACGCATGTGTGTACTAGACTGTAATGAATCCGAGTCCAAAAACAGTCGTTGCTATGGTAACACTCTCGTAATGAGTGATAAAAACTGCAAAAACACCAGTATTTACGCGAAAAAAAAAACAATCGATAAGCACCATTCGGCGATAAAAATTAGAATCTCCATTTCTTTCCTCAGAGAATAGTATAAACAGCACTCCGATATTACAATTCTAAGATACATTAATGTGCAAGAGAAAATTACCCTGCATGGTGGGTTTCAGATTTCCCATGTAAATCAAATGGGAAGGATAGTTCCTGGAATCGAACCCGGGATTTTCAATCTTCGCAACATAAACTATCCTCGGGACCTCGGCCCTAGTAGTAAGAGATTTCCACCAAGTGTCATTGGTTCAAAATTTCATAATGGAACAGACAAGAACGACAAAACTATAAGCCCATTTCCATCCTGGAAAGTATGCTATAAACTCCTTTTAAATTCGGTCTCTTATCTCTCACTGTATGTATGTATGTATGCATCGAGAGGTCAACCGCTCAAAGTGTTTCGACCAAGTTCGGTAACTAATATTTTTTTATCTCAAGAATGAGAACGTCATCCCTGCCTGGAATCGCTTGATAAGAACTTCCACTTTAATCAAAGCAAAATGCATCATTTAACTTATAAAATATTCATTTGAGTAAATTTTTTCGCGTATTTTGCATAACGGAACAAAATCAAAATTTTTAGCCGTACGTATTTCATTCCGTTTTGAGAAATTCATTCTCGATTGTCCTGTCGCACACTTGCGTTGTTTGTCATTTCTTATTTTCGATTAAAATCCATTTGAGTATAAATCACATTTTTCATGAACTTCAAAGAAGATTTCAAGCAGTGATTTACTAGAGAAGCAGGCGATTCTTTAGCTAGGGCCGGCAGCTATAAATGACTTTGAGTCTGCAGCAGAGATGGAATATTAAGAATTATTTGACTCTACAATGAAATCGAACTTCTCTTCGATTTTAATTTTAGTAAATAATCTTAATCTTTGAATGCGAATTGAACTGTTGACCAAATTTCGATAAACATTCGTTTTTTGCTTTCTTCATACGCAGTGAGAAAAAATCGCGGACAATATAACTTTTGCAGGTTTTGTTTGAAATGTTTTTTATAAAACGGATTGTTAAAGAGTTGTTTTGGTTATCCGTCTGAATTTAAGCACGTCGCTAGGCGATCAATTAGCTTCCGTTGCTATGATAAATTTTCTAGTTGTTGATAGCGATGCCTACGCTGAGAAGAATAATTTTTATTGCAATAAAAATGGGCCAAACGTCACCTATCGTCATATTTTGTAGACAAATTTTCTCGTAAGTATCGGTAGCCGTGTCAACGGTGATTTTAATCGCGCATCGATGTGGATTATCGGTCATAAATGACGCGAAAAATTCTAGATGTGAAATACTTAATGCAATGCAAATAACGAACCGATGTCTGCAAAACGGAGTTGCGATTTATCAGTTAATAACAAAATCTCGCAAAAAGTAGCCTAGGAATAGATCGACTCTAATGAAGTTTTTGAGGAAAGGAAGTCCATTCTCTGCATCCATCGCTCAGTTCTCGAAAAGGCAATCAGCGAACGAATCACCTTCGTTAGGGCGGCTATTATCCGAAATCACTTAAAGGTGAACTTCAAACCATTTGCTCACAGAGGGAAATGGAATGGCGTCATTATATTTCTAAAGAAATAGCATCTCTGTCAAATTTGGAAATAAATGAAACATTGTTCCCCTCTTTATATAATGACGCAGTTTATGAAAAAGGTCACTCAATAATTCACAGGTGGAAACAGAGTTATAAATGTGCTCAGGAGATCTCTGTGTTTCTGATAATTGCAGCTAAAACACTCATTTGTATGTGTATACACGCACGCAATATAGCCTAGTTAGAGCAGACTTCAAGGAACCTTATATTTTTCTTAAAAACGAGTCCATTACGTCGACCAATAAATGTGTTTTCGCTGAGGTCAGAATTGTAATCGAGCATTAAAAGAAATTTAAAAGACAAGGCGAGTAAAGTTTTCCAAGTTGAAGTTGTTCTTCCTTTAAAGTTTCTCTCAAATTTCCAGTAAAAGAACAATGTTAATCGGCTAAACCCAGCTGCTTTCGTCATTGGCAAGTTTTCGAACGTTATCCGAAGCACATTCACGTAATTAATCATATAATATAATACCGTAATCGTCGGCGAACTTTTTGGCAGGTTTTTATATGTTGACTGGCCAGCCAATCAGAGATCGGGACGTTATTGTTTATATACCTTGGTTACATTGACCGGCTGGGAACCTGGGTGTTACCACGAGGGACAGCCGATATGCAATGGTAAACTACTTACAAAACCACCAGAGAGAGATGGGGGGGATATGTTTACCTAAATATATTTTATTACTGTAATGTATCGTACCTTTCCAGAACTTTTATTGTAGGAACAATTATAAACGAACTATTATTGTTGTTCGTAGCAACGATTAAAAATAAAGTACGTTTTATTTAGTTAGGGCACATACATACCGGAAGCATTTCCATTAATATAAACGATAATCTACATTATTATTCGTAAGAACGTCTATATCACGTATGTATTTTCTCTTAATTTTTCTTTGTACCTTCCTTACTGTTTCATTTTCGTACTAGATATTATAACATTTGAAAGCAAATGACAAACAATAATATTTTTTGTTAAAAACTATCAAATTAAAACTGATGTACATGCGCAGCATGTAACAGGCTCTCTAGTTTTGCCATAGCATTATGGTAGGAAAAATTTTGTTTTGTTAAAAAAAAAACAAAAAGATTTTTAAATTAATTTAAATATTCGGGAATCGTTACTATTTAAGACAGTTAAACGTTGAATATGTTCTAAGTGACGAAAAACCATTTCACAACTATTTGAGGCTTTTTAATTATTACGGGTAATATTAAGGAAACTTGAAGTCTACACAGGATGAGCATAAAGTCCTTATCAACATTTAAATGTGAGTAAAATTTAAACCATTGAAGGCAGAACTACATAGTAAACGAATTTATGAAGCTCAATCCTAAAAGTTTTATTATTTTTGATTTCGTTAGTGATATTATTTCGATAATTATTATTACGTTATTGTAGTAATTATTTCAATACTTGCGATCATTGTCAATTTGTGTTATTATTGCCAGTGTTTCCACATTAAATTATTTAAAAAGTCCATTTTCACAGATTTTGTTATGAATCTATAGACTTATACATATTCGACATCTAAGCCTTAATTCGACCACATTCTCAAGATGCTCCTGATTGATGTTTATGATAGCTGCTTGGAGTCGATTTTTAAGTTCTGCAGGAGATTTTGTTTTTGCAGCGTAAAATATGCTTTTCACGTGTTCCCACAATGAAAATCTAGTAATACTGGATTATCCCGGACCCTATTAAAAATTCCATAATATTTCTATTGCGCCCTAGTATCCGAATCCAGCCCCGAACCATTTTAACCCAACCCGCTAGGAGGAAAATTGAACGAATCCAACCCTCAACCACATAACCCAACCCGGAAGGAGGGGGAAAATGGAACGAATCCAACCTCAAACACTTAACCCAACCCGGGAGGAGGAGGAAAATGGAACGAATCCAACACCCGACCACTTTAACCCAACCCGGAAGGAGGAGGAAAATGGAACGAATCTTACCCCCAACCACTTATCTTGGATTCGGGTACTAGAGTACAATGAAAATATTATGGCATTTTTAATAAGGGTCCGGGATAACCCAGTAGTACCAAAAATCTAAGGTGCCAAAACAATGGAGTGAGGTAGCCACAAAAAGTCATACGCTAACGTTTGATGGGAAACAAGATGATCCAAACGGAACTAATGGTGCCTAATTTCCATTTAATCATTTATTTAATGCTTACATATATTGGCTTTTATAGCTTTAAAATCGCCGCGGATATGTTGCTCTTTGTGTTCCCAAATTTCAAAATTTAACGTTATAAAATATTACAAATACATTCGAAAGGAATATTAAATTTATCACGCGTGTATGTGCGGCGAAAATAACGCGTGTTTGTATTAGAATATACCGAATCCGAGTCCAACAATAGTCGTTGCTATGACACATTCTCGTAATGAGTGATAAAAACTGCAAATAAACCTGTATTTGCGAAAAATTCGAATAAATACGATTGATAAGCAAATTTCTACGATAAAAATTAGAATCTTCATTCCTTTCCTCAGAGAATAGTGCAAATCGCGCTCCGATATTACAATTCTAAGATATTTTAATATGCAAGAGAAAATTACCCTGCAGATTTCCCATGTAAATCAAATGGGAAGTATAGTTCCTGGAATCGAACCCGGGACTTTCAAAATTCGCCACAAAATCTATCCTCGGGAGCTCGGCTCCAGTAGCAGGAGATTTCCACCAAGTGTCATGAAAATCGGTCTATTGGTGCAATCGTTAATAGGGGGACGGACAAACAGACACAAAGACAAAACTATAAGCCTATTTCCATTCTGCAAAGTGGGCTAAAATTCGCGATCTGGTTTTGTATAGAGACACGGGACTTCATCTTACTGGATGACCAAAGTCTGTAAGTTGAGGGATGAAAAAATCTTGGATCATTGAAAGGTAATTTTTCCATTTACAGTTGCCCCTCGAAAGAAAATAGTCCCAGTAATAAACAGCGACTTCCGAAGGGCAAACCGGACGTTAGGAGAGTCTCGCTCACAGTGAATAAATTCATTTGGTTTGAATAATACTTGAACATAAGTATTGGTGGAAAGCCATTAAAATAATTTTAAGAATATAAATACGCTGGAAGCATCATAACGAGAGAAGCGAAATGTACCGATGAGACTAGAATAGCGAAAGCAAAAGCCGCTTTCAAAAGAAAGAAACTCCTGCTAATGGGAAATATAATGGAGGATATCCGCAAGAAGTTGATAAAATTCCATGTGCGGGGTTATAGCTCTGCATAGGGCAAAAAGATGGACGCTAAGGAAAAATTATATAAAATAATTGGAGAACTTCGAAATATGGGCACGGAGAAGAATATTGAAGGTGAAATGGGCAGATAGGAAGGAAAACGTGGAAGTAATAAGAAGAATGGAAGGGAAGCAGATGATTATACAACTATAAAGAAGAGGAAGGCGAACTGTATTGGGCATTACATTAGGAGAGAATGGAGAACATGAATAAGACGCGTTAAAAGGAAGACTGGAAGGAAAAAGAGAAAGAGGTGCGAAAAGGTTTCAGTTTTCGGACGAATTGAAAGGGAATGAGAGAGAGAGAGAGCTCTGAAGAAGACTGCGGATAACGAGGCTTAACCGTGAATAAACACGGACTGTGTCTACGGGCAGACTACCTATGGTGATGCGTTCGTTCAGTGTGACTCTAAAAATTTTTTCAATTGTCGAAGTATGGATATTCTTATCGCACGAAGCACGATTTACGTGAGATTCTCGTAAATTTTATTCCTTGTATGTTAATGAAGAATTGGCCCTCTCCCTCACACAGACGCTACCGGTATTTTGAAAAGTATAAAATTACCTATAATAAATTATAGTAATAATAATAATAATAGTAATAATTTATTAGCTTTAATCTATTTGGAAAAATGTGTTCAAAATATTCACTATGCATAAAAATCCCTACAAAGCCATAGAGAAACAAGAAAAATGAGACGTATTCATTACTCCATGACAAGGCTCTCCAAACTATGACTCGCGGGCCACATGTGGCCCTCGACCCCAATTAATATGACCCTCGAGTCTGTAATAAGTCTTTGCCATTTTTAATAGATATAACAATCACGCAGTGTTGGAAAACGTTATGCGCAAAGTAACGAAATAACGAAATGATTTGTAAACAACGTAACGAAAAACAAACGAAATTTTCAAAATAATTGTAACGAAAAACGTAACGAAAGCTAAAAAGTCGTTATTTCGTTGTTTACGCTTTTACTGTGACATTTCGTCCCTTGTTTTCCATCTCATTTCTTATCTCATCCTCTTCCTCGGCGGTCTTATTAACCCCCACGTACAGTCATACCGTCATAAAATGCACCGAGCTCTATGACATTGAGTATGCTTATTAACTTACAGTTATCGGTCGACGCCGGTGGAGCAGTGGTTGAAATACTCGTAAATGGTTTCAAGTTTTGCGGGTTCGATTCTCGGTCGAGGTCGATGATATTTTATGGCTAAAAAATATGACAAGTATTCCTTTGGAGAGAAAGTGAAGCCGTCGATCCAATGTATTGTACGATGTTGGTGTACTTCAAAGAACCCCTTTTCATATGGGACATTGAATAGTGGCAAAATTTCATCGTACACTGGTTTTCGTGCCGAGAAATGCCTCTTCTCACAATCAGCGTTATAAATCCGTATTGTAGAAGTCGCAATTCCCTTTTTCAGGTTCTTAAAGCGGGCGTCAGACGCCTTCGTCAGAACAGTTTGAATAATTGGGGGGGCCTAAATCTCGGACCTTTCCCCACATTTCAAGGGTTGCGGAGCCTATCAGTTCGCCCCTGGTTGCTATATTCTCTACACTGACTCTCTGAATTGCCTGAACGTTACCATAAATTGCTCCTGTATATGGAAACATTTTCATCTAACTAAGTGAAAACGGAGATAGTATAACGTAATTCTTTTTTGTAATGCATTCTGAATTTTATTCTCAGGCGTAAGAGACTATAATTCTGCTAATCACAAAACCCAGTTCACATTCTGTTGTGCTGTTGGCATCACTGCCATCATATGTTCTATGAAGAGACTACATTTTAAGTATGTAATCAAACAAGTTAATGGAGGTGATAATACATTTCTCTACAACAGTAAATATTAAATATTGCAAATAAATGACAGCAAATAAATCTGGATTTTCTATCATTTAATCAAAATTATAAATCGTAATTAATTACTTTCGGATATCTTGCCGACAGTAGCGTAGCAATGAACCGAGGCCCCCATTCAAGGGAGCCCCTGCGACAAAATAAAAAATTATTTGTTTTTGTACTACTATACTATACTATACTATACTATACTAATGTTTTGACTCGCTATTTTCTTTAAATTACTTTTATCCATTCCAACTCATAGGGCGGCGTCTCTACGACATAATAATTTCTCCGTTTGTCGGGAGAGCGCAGCATGTAATTGTTTTCAATTATCACAATATTTCTGGAAAGACTCGTCAAAATAACTGAAACTCATTTGCTACCACCGTGTCATATTAAAAGCTGAACAGTCTTGCTCTAATCGATGAGTAATAAGTTCGTTTCTCATTGAAAGTGTGTTATTTTTAATAAAAAATAATGTTATAACGGACCAAAAAGGATTTTGCACTGGGGCCCCCAATAAGTTTGCTACACCATTGATTGCAGGTTAATATTCCATTAAAGCGGACGTCCTACAAAAGATACGTCGAAGAAAACCCCAACCTCTCAAATTATAAAATTGCCAAGATTGAAATTGATGGAATGATGCGATCTAAAGATCCTATGGAAATAGGCATAAACTGTAATTTTGGGAATAATTTTCATAATTATTCCCAAATTAGGCATAATAAAAATAATAGGCATGAGCTGTAATTTTGGAATATTTTCAGAATTATTTCCAAATCACAGCTTATGCCTATCTCCATAGGATATCACATTATTCCATCAATTACTAGTATTTGGGCTAATTAGGAATTGATTCGAATTCCCTTAGCAAGAAGAACAAACTTTGTTCACTATGAAAAGTTCGTACATCTATACTCGTTCCATAAATAATCAAATGTCTCCTGGACTCGAGCCCAGATATTTTTGAGCGAAAGGAATTCCTCGTTCTCCTTCATCTCTAAAAGACAAACAAATTCAACTTTGAGCCATTCTAAGAATGCCGTGAGCGTGTGCACGCTTTCTTCCAGCGTGCATTGGCGCGGAACGTACGCACGCAAGTAGGAACGCCACCAAATTAATATATAGGAATCTTGGAGACCAATGAATTTGTCTGAAATTCGAAAAGTGCAATTTTTCATGCTCTCGAAATTTGGACATTTATTTGCCGCATACACTCCTCACCAACGGCGCCGCATCCGAGCAGAGAACAATAAAATCGAGTTATAGAGACCCGACTTCTTCTCCGGCAAACAGGAACGCTCTAAGCGAAGCATTCAACGGCTTAATTCGTCGTTGATTAAGTTAAGGATTTAATTTATCGGACGAATGCGACGGCTCTCGGCACGTTACTTCCATTTCGCGGGAAGAACGCGATCTAGCGAATCCGGCGATTTGCGACACAGCTTCCCGCACCATCGCCTCCCTCTCGATGCACAGCTGCGCCCAAAAGGCCAAAACAGACGCTGCCACAGAGCGGATTCTCGCAAATCGCTCGGGCTCGAACACCTATAGCGTCAAATCGTCGACTTGTGAAAGGCGATATTTTCTGCCGGAAGGAAAGGCACACGCGAAGCAGGGGAATTGCATCACCCCACCCCCGCCACAGACCGCGTGCTATTTCGGCTCCGAGAAGCGATCCGGGGAAAGCTGCGAACGGAGCGAGTCGGTGTCCTCCGGAGCAGCGCGGAGAAAGGAAAATGGCCAGAGAGCACACGAGGGCCATCCGAGATGAACAATAGCAAAGCGAGAGGGGAGGAGGCGCCTCTATCTCGCTCTCTTATAAGAGAAGCACTGTCGCGGGAGAGCGCAATCCGAGGGAGAGCGCAATCCAAGGGACAGCGCAATCCGAGGGACAGCGCCGACTATGACTTTCATCATCATCCTATCGGCCATCGCCATCTGGATGGCCGTCGGGTGCGCCTCTGCAGCCGTGGCAGGGCGTCCGGTCGTCGCGTCTTCTTACGAGTCGAAGGTGCTGCACGCGGTTTCCACCCAAGCCCCTCCGTTCCTCGCGCCGGACGGTCCTCGAAGGCCCCAGCTTAGGGAGGCTCTACCGAGGAAGGAAAACGGCGAGGCGACCGCCCCGGTGGGGCCTGGAGGCCTCGCGGTGCTGCGGAGAGCCGGGGCCCACGAAGCGTCGCCAAGGAAGAACGAAGAAGAGGCCCCCAGAGAGGCGAGACGACCAATAAGGCCCCTCGCAAAGAACGGTTTCGTCTCCGGAGGGAGAGGGCGGCCCCACCGAGGGGCTAGGGAGGAATCCGCCCCGGAGGTCCTCACTGAGGGGAGAGAGGGGGGCAAAGAAGGTCGTCGGAGGGTTAAAGGGGCGGGGCGGCCGAGTCTCTCGAAAGAGGTGAAGAAGTTGTCGCGGTCCGGAGGAGAAGGCGAGCGGCCAAGGGGCGAAAGGGGAGGGCAGGGTAAGGGCGAGAGAGCAGGGGGCGAGTACCAGGGACGGAGCGATGCGACCGAGGTGAGTGGGCAAATGGTGGAGAGGGCAGAGGGAGTGGGGAGGAAAGGGGAGGACGGAGCAGAGGCCAAAGAAGACGGAGGGGGAGATCAACGCTCTTCGGCAAGTGGTGCACATGGGCAGGATGGTCACGGGAGTGGAGGAGAGGGAGGTGGGCACGGGGGCGGACACGGGAGTGGAGGAGGAGGACACGGAGGAGGTGGACACGGAGGCGGAGGTGGGCATGATGCAGGAGGGGGAGGACACGGGAGCGGAGGAGGAGGTGGACATGGAGGAGGTGGACACGAAGGAAGTGGACACGGAGGCGGAGGACACGGAGGCGGAGGACACGAAGGCGGAGGACACGGAGGAGGAGGAGGACACGATGGAGGAGGGGGAGGTGGACATGGAGGCGGAGGGGCAGGACACGGGGGCGGAGAAGAACACGGAGGAGGAGGGCACGGGGGAGGAGGGGGAGGTGGACATGGAGACGGTGGGGCAGGACACGAGGGCGGAGAAGGACACGAGGGCGGAGAAGGACACGAGGGAGGAGGGGGAAGAGGAGAGCACGGGGGAGGAGGGGGAGGTGGACACGGAGGCGGAGGAGGACACGGGGGAGGAGGGGGAGGTGGACACGGAGGCGGAGGGGCAGGACACAGTGGCGGAGAAGGACACGGGGGAGGAGAAGGACACGGGGGAGGAGGAGGGCACGGGGGAGGAGGGGGAGGTGGACACGGAGGCGGAGGGACAGGACACGGAGGCGGAGGAGGAGGACACGGGGGAGAAGGAGGACACGGGGGAGGAGGGGGAAGCGGAGGACAATTTGAAAAAGGAGGCGGAGAGAAGAAGGTAGACGAGCACCATTCATCACATGGCGAGAAATCGGAGGAAGGGCACGAGGGTAGCCATGGCTACGAGAAATCATCGAAAGGGGAGCGGGAGGAGGATGACAAGGAGGGTCACGAGGAGGAGGAGGGGGGGTCGAAGGAGGGTCACCACGAAGGGGGCGATTACTACGGCGAGCACCATGAGGGCCACGGGGGGGACAAAGATGGAGGGTTCGAGGAGGAGGGGAAGCACAAGAAGGGACACAGCACCAAGGGGACTCACGAAGTGCACCGGAAGGACGAGTACGCCAACAAGCACGAGTTCTTCGACGAATTCGAAGACGACGGTCACCACGAGAAAGGAGGAGGTCACCATGAAGACCACGAGGGCGATGAGGGAGGTGAACACAAGGGGGAGCACCATGAATCGGGATTCGATCGGCTCGAGTACGGGAAAGGGGGACACCACGCCGAGGGGGATTACTACGAAGAAGAGGAGGGTCACGAGCTGCACGACGGGCACCAAGGAGACGGAGGTCACCAGGAAAAACACGCGAAAAAGAGTGGTCAAATGGGACACAAAGAACACGGTTACGTCGAGGGAGGGGGTGGGGAAGGCCACGGGAAGGAGGGAGGTCAAGGGGAGGAGGGAGGTCACGGAAAAGGAAAGGGATGATGATTTAGACACTTGAGGCCATTAAAGAGGATATTTGTTGAAATATTTGTTCATTATAATCGCTAAAATATTTTAGCATGAATTTGTTAATAAGCTCACCCTTTTTTTAAATAACGACATTGTTAATTTTTTGAGAATTTTTTATTAATTTGAAGTTTTGATGTTTGCTCACCGATGCATATGTCATATTGAAGGACCGCATTTGTATTACCTCGTATGAGGGCGTTTTTATTTTTGTTATTTTTATCGATTAGTGATGCATTGGTTGCGAAACCTTATTTTCATACATTTTTGTATTCTGAAGAGATTGCTCGCAATTGTCCGATAAATGCTTTGAATATCATATTAAGATTTTGAATAATGTCAGATTTGTTTGTTTCTATTGCCTTTGGAAGTGCGAATTTTCATTTCAATTTATTAAAATTTCCCAACGCTAATAAATTCAACGTTTGAGTTTAAAAAAATATCCTTTAATATTTCATTACAGAAAACATTGTTTTACAAAAATTACGAAAATAAATTTGTAAAAATTTTGAAAAATTAGATTTTTAGTCATTAATATATCTCAAGCACTTGCTGAAATGTCATTTATACTTCTGCAAAATTAAGTCTAAGGACAAGTACAAAATCAGAAATCTTCCAGGCTTCCAATCAATAAAACATTATAAAGTTAACGCGTTGAAGACAGTGGCATGACTCCCCCGCAACCCCCGCGCGGCGTGGGAACCCATGGTCAATGTGGGCCCATATTTTTTTCGTGAGGCCCTTAAATTTATTTCTGGGGTTACAACTCTGTTTTGGCGGGGAGGGGGGGGGGGCGCATACATTTTCTGGTACGCCACTGGTTCTAGAATAAAATTTTATGTCAGGTAATGAATGTAGGCTTCCCTCAGCCTTCAATGAAATACATAGAAGGGTATTCACATTTACCATATCAAATTTGCCGTTGACACACCTTGTCACTTAAGAAAATGATCAAAATTCACTCAACCCCCCTCCATTTACTTTATAAAATGAATAACCTGTCGGAATAATGACACATAGAGAATGTGACATAATATGTATATGCGATGAAGGGTCATTTGCTGAAGACACGACTAATATTATAATGCAAAAGAATTAGAAAAATGCGCATATAAAAACATAATTTCACAAAGAATTTTATTAATAATTAGTGGAGACTACAGTGAAGATGATATAAATTACGGCATAGGAGTTGATTTGTGTTTTTTAAAAAGTGACAATTATAACCCGTCAGAACAAGCGGGACATTATAGCACGCACTTTAGGGAATAGTCCAATTGCTAAAAACTTGCGTTTTGAAATTAAAAATGCCAAAATTGTACTTTTACATGCTTGTTTATGAAAAAAGAAGTCGTAATTACAAATTTTATAAAAATAAAAAATATAAAAAAATAATACACTTAAAAAAGGAAGATATACAGACCTACTGAAATACAATTCGTATTTTATAAAAAATTATGTTAAAAATTAATACACTTTAAATAAAGGAAAATAAACTGTACTATTGATATGCAAAACATATTTTATAAACAATGAAAACCTTCAAAAATTAATACACTTAAATAGCGAAGATAAACAGGACTTTTAAAATACAGAAATTTCCATTTACTTATTCAGATTTATCTTCAAAATTTGTTTGTTGATAGGGCAATAGCATAAAAATTATATAACAGGTAATAAACTCAAAATCCGTACCAAAATCGAAGAGAAAAATGACTCACACTTTCGTAGAAGTCCGTCAGAATTCAAATACGCTGTGACGCGCAAAACGGGGGAATCGACCGCAAAATTCACAGGACCATTCACACACAAACAAGAGCGAACACGTCATTTGCGCGACGTCGACTAGAAATACGGACATCAACAGAAAGGTAAAAGGCAAGTAAAAAATTCAAAAGCGCGGGGATTCCCCGTAGGCGCGTTCTCGCGGGTTAATGTGCTAACTATGGATGAATTTCATTTCTTCCTGCAATTTCAAAAGTTTTCGAGAGTTTCATCAATGTACAAGTGTCTGATTCATTTTAGGAGAACAAATTGCTCTCTTTTTGTCGATATGGTTTCTGTGCCAATCGCATTACTTGTGACGCTATTATTTTGCTGGTTACAGATTGCCTAACTATCATAGCGAATAAGGGATAGAATGACATGTCTAAAGCATGACGTATTAAATTAAAAAAGCTCATTTTCTAAGGCTTTGTAACTAACTGTATATCGTTATTGAAATCCTATTTATGCGGTAGAACACAAGCAGACTCCTTCAACGATATATTCTCCGACTACCTCCCAGTTTCCCATGGTGTTCCTCAGTGATACACCCTCGGTCTCCTATTATTCATTATATATGTCAATGATTTAACAGGCAATATTGTTGATCACCTGCTCAAAAGCTACCTGTTTGCGGATGACTTTGGGTTAAGTTATCCTTCAGATTTCCCAAATCATATCTCATCATTATCGAGTGAAAACGATGCGATGAATGATTGGTGTCTCGCAAACAATCTATGTGAGAACTTAAACAAGATTCAAGATGGGAATACTTTTGAAACATATCTCCTGGAGGACGGCCGTTGGGTCTGGTTGATTCTAGCTTGCCTAGCACGGACTCAACTAAGAAACGAGAGGATTAATCTGCTACGATAGTTCAGTGGTAGAATATCTGCCCGGCAAGTGGAAGACCCGGGTTCAATTCCCAGTCAGCATAATTTTTTCTTGTTTCAAAGTTATTCCCAACTTTACAGCTAATGCCTATCTGCTTAGGATCTCATGATCATTTCATTGTATCAAGATTCGAGATCATAAATTTTGCTTAAATAACAGGCATGCTCATGAAAATTTATCCATCAAATTCTTAGGTATATTTATTGATCATCGTCTTAATTGGGATGTGTATATTGAACCTGTAGCTAAAAATATTTCTAAATGTATATTCATGTTCAGAAAGCTATGTATGTGTGTTGATTTAAAGGTTTGCGAAGTCTGCCTAAGGTGGAAAATGCTCTCTAATTGTTGTACGCAGTTCAGACAAGTGTTGACATATAGAGTTTTTGACACATTAGTCGAGGGAAATATTACTGGACAAAATGAAATCATTGAGACTCGGAAAAAACTCAAGGATTGCCACACATCCCAAATTTTGAGTTTTAAAATAAGAGATTCCATTTTACTATGAACTTGGAAAATGTACGCATTAATACCTTGTAGTGAAATGTTAATTTCATTTAGGTAAGTAAAAATTTCTACCAAATACACCATCTATTCCATCCAATCTCTGTCATTTAATTTTTCTGCGAATTCAAATGGATTTTGGGATAAAAATGCTTTATCTCATCTCTTAATTCATAAAATTGAGTCTATACTTTTCCACGTGATAGCCATCGAACTTCTTTAAGGAGAAGTAATGTTTTATATAAACTTCCCATTTCTTCGCACAACAAAGTGAATATCCGAGAATTAAGTGGCCTTGCTTTTATAAAATTTATTATTCTGACAAGCCATTCAATATATCCTTCAGTTCATGTGGCATGCGTTTCAATGATGAAGACAACAATGGTTATGCATTACATGGGTAGCTACATTTTTAGCTTACTTTCCAGAATGGAAATAGGTTTATAGCTTTGTCGTTGTGCCTGTCTGTCTGTTTGTACGTCCCCCCTATTAACTTTTGAACCTATAGACCGATTTTTATGAAACTTGGTGGAAATCTCTTGCTACATGGGACGAGCTCCCAAGAATAGTTTTTGTTGCAAAGATTGAAGTCCCGGGTTTTATTCCAGGGACTATCCTCCCCATTTTATTTACATAGGAAATCTGAAATCCATCGTGCAGGGCAATTTTCTCTTGCACATAAAATATCTCTTTATTTATTAATGTTATGTTTTATTTAAACCAAATACGTCTTCACTATCGCAAGTCAAGAAGACAAAAATAGATATCCGCACGTAACATCGTGCAAGCGCCTCCTCCCACCATGTAACGAACAGTAAAACATTGTATGAATTCCCTTCTTGCATTTTTCGTTATTCAATTTGTAAACGACTCCATCTAATACTGTTCTATAAGAAATCAAAATTTTTTTTCCTTTTTAGCGCGTATAAAAGCTATTAAAAATATTATGTATTTTTGAGTCTTTAATTTGATGTAAAACCGTTTTTATTCTTTCAAAAGTCAACATTTATTTGATTTTACATTTCCAATATAAGCAGATACTCTCATTATCAAGATCAATTTGCTCCAACAGTACTTATGCACGTACTTGAACAGGTACAATAATATTAATTCACATTTGAATATAGAATGCAATTCATAGGAAGTTGTTTAAAGAAGAGCTACTTAACTATTTTTAAGTACAATAATTTAGATGTTAATATTACAAATACCATACAATATATAATTACATAAATTTTCTTAAGATGAAAAATATGTACACAGTAGCATTCACTCCAAGCAGCCAAAATTCGATCAAATTAATAAAATGCCCTCCAATTGGGTACTGATTTATAGGAAGGAATAGCTACTGGAAAGAGATAGTAAAGAAGAGCATTGGGGAGAGCCTTGGGAGGAAAGGGGTATGAAGAGAATGAGATAAGGAGGAGACGAAGGATTGAGGAAGCATTGAGTGAGAAGGGTTTATTTACATAGGGAATTAAGTGTACCTATATAGATGAATATATTAAAATTGATTTCCGTTGCCGTCATTTTGGACGAGTACTTGCGATATTATGTACATAATAGAGAAGATGTCTGCTGAAATTCAAAACGTAAAACTTTTCCAAGAAGGAGAAATTCAATGAAGCTGAAAAACAACAACTGCTATTATTATCTACGAGCCTAGAGTTGAATAGCCTATTATATTCTCTTTCCCATTCTGCTTTATCCACATCCTCACTTGCAATCCCCTCCCTCTTCCTATTTATTCCGTCCTCCTTCACAACTCGGGGAGATTCATCGAAGAAGATTAGAATTATTAGAAAAAATAGTTGCTTTTTTAAATGCATGCATATTAAGCAGGAAAATTATGACAACAATAGAATCAACTATACCAGTTATCAAGGACCTATAATGATAAAATTAATGGAAACGTGAGTCTTTGAAGAAACGCCATTGAGAAATAAAATTCGATGATTAGAAAATTTATCTACAATCTTTTATCATTAAGGTCATGTAACTATCGCGCCAATATCTTAGAGATTTTAAAATAATAAGCATAAAAGTCTGCATTTCAGGACATAGACTTTTACGTTTTTCCATGGGAAATGGAGACGAAACCGAATTTACATCGCTGTACTAAATATCCTCTTGAAATCAAACACACACACAGAAAGAAAATTAGACTAACATATTCTGCGCGTCATAAACTGTCTTTCTTCAAGCGAAGTCTCTAATGTGCGTTTTTGCAGTCCGCAAAACACTTCACTAAAAATAACAAATTCGCATTAATCTTTAATCCTTATTCAGTTTTAAGCAACGAATGCTAATATGTTTACACTTTTTGTCTAAGTTGCACTATATAAATTTACTAACCTGTAAAAAAGGATAACATAAATAAGAATATCACAAAAGCACGACTGTGGAGCGATCCTTCCTGGATAAGTTTTAGAGAAAGATTATCAGGATATAAGGGTTCAGCGCATATGGGGAAGGGATGAAAGTTTATGTGGTCAATAACCTCCAACTTTAAGCAAAATCCAAGCTAAGAATCGTAAAACATTTTTACCCGAACACTCCACGGGGCAGGCTCAGGGGGAGGGTATGTACCATTAAGTTCCTTCCCACTAGCCTCGTTTAAACAGGGTTCTGGGAAACCTCAGCAGGACGTATCCTTGACCCTCCCCCTATATATTGAGATGCTCATGGAAAATCCCACCATTGAACAAACAGATATTATCAAAGAGATGTAGCTCTGTAAAGGCCTAGGAGCATGTCTTCTCAAGAAAACCATTAGCCTTTGCCTTATTTGGTGTTGAAAAGTGAGGCTTTCAAAAAGGACTCATATTAAAGCAAAAGAAAAAACCCTTCTTTCCCTCCCACTGTTCATGCGAACCGAAAAAATGGAACTAAATAAATAACGGTTTTCGGATTCTGTTCGGGTCCAGAAAAATATTTTTTTTCGGTTCGGTTACGGTTCGATGCCCTGGCACTAAGTAAACGCATGTAGGGGAGGTCGTTTTCGTCCGTCCGTCGCATGTAAAAACTCGGGAACCGCTGGACGTATTAGGATGAAATTTGGAATTAGGAAGTTCTGCTCAAATTAGTCGGACGATTCCAATTTACGTTAAAATCGGACAAATATTACGACCACTTTACGTGACTTACATGTAGTTTACAAACTTCCTTTGTTTCAAGTCGGGAACCGCTGGATGAATTTTGACGAAACTTGATATTTGATAGTTTTGCTGTCATCTGTCGACCGAGTCAGACTTTGGTTAAAATCGGACAAAAATAAATATCCCTGTACATAAAGACCTACAATGATCCGTTTCAGCTCGGGAACCGCAGAACAAATTTTGATGAAATTTGCAAATTTTTAGCGGCCGCATTGTTGCACTTTTTCAAGATTTTTGTTTTTTCTAGTGGGTTTTGCACAAAATCCTACCTAAGAAAAAAATTTCGAATCTCCAACTCACCTGGAAGTGCCTAAACATTAGTATCCTCCTATATATATATATATGTTATACTAGTAGAAAGTGCTTCCATTCTGCAAGCATATCATCTCACCTTGAAAAACATTCATTTTTCAGGCATATTTCATCATTACAAATATTTTTTTAATTCTAAATATTTCACCTCCGCAACGATTTTCGTTTTGTTCTTATGTAAAAATAATAGATTAAAACAATCCCCAAACCTTACAATTTTAAGAATTTTTTACATTCTCCATTATTATTATGCTACACATTTCAGCCAGATTTTAAAATTGTAGCACTTCTAGAAGTGAAATAATATTTTTCTAATTGTTTAAATTTTAAACGTTTTTAACGGCCGCCGCAATATATTTATGGAAAGATTCAAATGTTTATTTTTTCAAATACACTACTCTCTAAATAACTTGAAAATTTCAGCTTCCTAGCTCATTCCGTAGTACCTAATCAGTTATCTATTTGTTTATACTTGAAGAATTTTTAACTGCCTAACATATGAAAATATCAAAATTTGTATAATCACTATTTCATTTTTTTACAAATTCTACCTATAAAAAAATTTCAGATCCGTAGCACTTTCGGTAATACATAAACCTCAAAAATATGTTTAAACATTTGCGAATTATTAGTGGTCGAATTTTTTAACTTTTTCAAAATTATCTTTTTTTTCTGTGTATAATTTGCTACAAAATGATTTCAAAAACTCAAACCTACAGCATATACATTCCAAGATAAAAATTATTAAACTTTAATGTTAAAATCGGGTTAAAACAACCCCTAAAAATAAACAATTTTGAAATTTTCGATTTTTATAGTTGTTTATGAGATAAGTTCCATAAACCTGCAAAATTTCAGCTTCCTAAACCTATTAGATTGGTCTACACACTGGGATAACTTTTTCCCATGCTAACTTATGGGAGATATTCCAGATGTGCTGGAGATTCGAAATTTTTTTATTAGGTAGGAGTTTCTGCAAAGCCGACTAGAAAAAACGAAAATCTTGAAAAAGTGCAATAATGCGGCCCCTAAAAATTCGCAATTGTTTAAACAAATTTTCAGGGTTTAGGCATTTCCGAATGTACTACGGAGCTGAAATTTTTTTAATAAATAGAATTCTTAAAAAAACGAAATAGGGATTATACAAATTTTGATATTATAATTTGTTTGGCAGTTAAAAATTCTTAAAATTTAAACAAATAGATAACTGTTTAGGTACTACAGGATGAGCTAGGAAGCTGAAATTTTCAAATTATTTACAGAGTAGTGAATTTGCACAAATTTACATTTCAATTTTACCATATATGAATTGCGGCGGCCGTTAAAAATTATTTAAATTTAAACAATTAGAAAAATGTTATTTTACTTATAGAAGTGCTACAACTTTAAAATGTGGCTAAAATGTGTAGCATTAGTACCTTATAATGAAGAAAGTGTAAAATTTTTAAAACTGCAACATTTGGGGATTGTTTTAAACTATTATTTTTACATGTGGGAAAAACGGAAATAGCTGCGGAGGTGAAATCTTTAGAATTGAATGAAATAACATTTATCTAATTGTTTAAATTTAAATAATTTTTAAAGGCCAAAATAACAATTTTACGTAAAAATTGAAATATTTTTTCGTTTACACAGGCTAACCTCTAAGTAATTTAAAAATTTCAGCTCCCTAACTTGCGGCGTAGTGTCTAAGCATCTACCAATTTGTTTAAAATTTAAGAATTTTTAACTTCCAAACAAATAAAAATATCAAAATTTCTATAATCCCTATTTCGTTATTTTACAAATCCTACCTCTAAAAAAAATTTCAGCTTCGTAGCACATTTGGAATTACAAAAACCTTGAAATTTTGTTTAAAAAATTGCGAATTTTTAACGACCGCATTGTTGCACTTTTTGATGATGTTCGTTCTTTCTGATCGGTTTTGCACATAATCCTACCTAAGAAAAAAATTTCGAATCTCCAGCTCATCTGGAAGTGCCTAAACATTAGTATCCTCCTATATATATATAGGAGGATACTAATGTTTAGGCACTTCCAGATGAGCTGGAGATTCGAAGATTTTTTCATAGGTAGGATTTTGTGCAAAACCGAATAGAAAAAACGAAAATTTTGGAAAAGTGCAACAATGCGGCCGCTAAAAATTCGCAATTGTTTTTAAAAAATCTCAAGGTTTATGTATTTCCAAATGTGCTACGGAGCTGAAATGTTTTTTAGAGGTAGCAAATGTAAAAAAACGAAATAAGGATTATAAAAATTTTGATATTTTAATTTGTTTGGCAGTTTAAAATTCTAAAAATTTAAACAAATAGTTCAATGTTAAGATACTACGGGGTAGGTTAGAGAGCTGAATTTTTATAGTTATTTAGAGTTAAGTCTATTTAAGCGAATTAACATTTCCATTTATCCATAAAATTCTTATTGCGGCCGTTAAAAATTATTTAAATTTAAACAATTAGATAATTGTTATTTTACTTCTAAATGTGCTAAAAATTTAAAATTTGGCAGAAATATGTGGAATTATTAATCCCCCGTGGAAAAAGTATAATATTCCTAAAATTGCAAATATTAGCTATTGTTTTACACCATTAGTGTTCCATAAGGAAAAAAACGAAAATCGGTCCCGAGGAGAAATCTTTTAAATTAAAGAAATATTTCCCATGATGAAATATCTCACTGAAAAATTAATGTGTTTCCAAAGAAGAGATGAAATGCTTGCAGTATGCAAGCACCTTCTACTAGTATGTTATATTCTCCTCCTCCTCCTCTGCAGTGGCGCACACAGACTTTTTTCTAGGGGGGGCTGTCCGATCTATTTGGCAGGCATAAAAAAAGTTTAAGGTTACCCTTTATTATTTATTTTATTTACACAACTTGCGTTTAAAAATTAATTCCCTTTCTAAATAGTACATTATTACTGTAAAACACACAATTAGAATACATATATTTCAGTGTAATATCTCAAATTTTCCGAGTATATTATTACAGTGAAATATAGACTAAAGGTCCAGGGTTATCAGCAGAAGTAGACATATTTCAACGCCATATTTTAACTTCGAAAATATAAGCAAAAATAACATAAATAACAAACCAAATATACAAATTGATTTTATTTCAAAGTCCAATTTTGTTTCCCAAATAGCGAAATCAAATCGTCTAGGTCATGCGCTTAATTTTTTTAAAATACCAGTATTTTCAGAGGAATACACAAAATATGATTCTTAGGAGCAGTTTACATCGTTTTTCCCTTGTCGTTTAAATTTACTGAAAATCGGGGACATAAGAAGAAAATATATTCAAAACATTCGATTTCTAATAATCTAATTTTTTATTGTTTTATATTAAATCTACATTGCCCTTTAAAATGAAAAATACTCTCGCAATTATTAACTGGGTTCACTGTGTTTGATAATATTCAAAATTACAAATGAAAGAAAACAGAAAATTCATTTAATAGGACACAGTGGTCAGGTTAACTACTAGAATCTGCTGGTCTGGGAAGACGGTGATCAGATTAGAGGGGGCAGGTCAGAGTAGTCATCTCAGAGAAAATAATTGCACTCTTGAAAATGTTCCACTAAATAGGAGTCACTTTGAGAGGTGGTCCGATTTTGGAGGCCTTACTGCACTTGATTAAAAATAACATTTCTTACCTCAAATGGTAAAATCCAATCGTCTCGGTTTCTTGCTTAATTCATCCAAAACATCTTCTGGAGACACCTGTAAACTGTTGGTATTTAATAATGCAAGACCCATTAAGTCTATCACTTTTCATGGTGTTTCTTAGATAAGTTTTTAGCCTCCTCAAAGTAGAGAATGATCTTCCGCTGGTACAGGTGCTAATGGGAAGTGTACATAGTATTTGTAGGAGCAGTTTGATACGAGGATACAACTCTCTGTCACAATAAATGAACCCTTCAATAGCAGAAAATAATTCCTTGTTCCGTATAAAATTTTTCCATAGTTTAAGTTCACCAAGCATGCTTTCCTTATTGTCGCAAAAAAGATCATCACTGTTCGAATAAAATTCTGCTAACATGAGAAAATCGCTTTCCGTTTCAACATCATAATTTTGAGTCAGTAAGCATCCAAATTTAGCTAAAATGTTATTATGTTTTTCAAGTCTTTGTTTTATTTGACTTATTACATTGTTTAGAAAGGGTAAGAATATAGCCTGTCTGTAGTACTCCTCAGGGGATTTAGCTGGAATATTGTTGCGGTACACTGATAGCTTTGTGGGACATCATGGAATTTTAATTTCTTCCTCACCTCTTACAAATTCCAGAAGCTTTATGGCCATTTCAAAAATCTCTTTGAAAACTGATTCAAAATTAACATTTAAACTTTCAAGTCCTTCAATGACCGAGTCAGCATAACACATTGCCTTCTTCAAATCAATATTAACTGTTTGTAAATATTCACTCAACCTTTTAGTAAGAACAAATACCTTATTTATAGTCAGCAAAGAGCTGATGAAATCAGCTTTAGAAATCGATACAGTTAAAAGAGAAGCTTGAACGGAAACATCGTTATCATTCCACTCTGTCATTTCATTCAGTGATAGCATTAAATAATTCAACCATAACTAGTATCGAATCATGTCTTTCAGTCCATCTCGTGCCACACATTTGAACTAATTTTCGTTTTCTAGAATGAGGACAGTGTTTTTCAATATTTCTTATTAAAACATTTTGTCTCAATGGAGTGTGAAAAAAATTATAGATTTTACCCACTGTTCCCACACAGTTTCTGATATTGGGTAAATTAGAAGAATATGAAATCGTTAGGTTTAAACTGTGTGAGCTACAATGCACATCTAATGCAGAGGGGAAGTGTTTTTTAATATGAGCTTGAACTCCTTGAAACTGTCCACTCATTGCACTAGCCCCATTATATGATTGGCCTCTGAGAAATTTTAAATTAATTTTGAAATATTGCAAAGAATCTATCAAATGTGTGGCAAGACTTTGTCCTGTTCTACTGACAACCGGAATAAATTGTATAAACTGTTCATGGACAGTATCATCTTCAGTGTATCATATTTCCGCATGTGCTACGGAGTTGAAATTTTTTTTATAAGTAGAATTCGTAAAGAAACGAAATGAAGATTATAGAAATTTTGATATTTTAATTTGTTTGGCAGTTAAAAATTCTTAAAGTTTAAATAAATAGATAACTGTTTAGACATTACGAGATGAGCTAGAAAGCTGAAATTTTTAAGTTATGTACAGAGTAGTGCATTTGCACAAATAAACATTTTATTCTCTCCATAAATATATTGCGGCGGCTGTTAAAAATGTTTAAAATTGAAACAATTAGAAAAATATTTTTTTACTTCTAGAAGTGCTACAACTTTCAAATTTGGCAGATATGTGCAGCATTAGTACCCCATAATGGAGAATGTATAAAATTCTTAAAATTGCAAAGTTTGGGGATTTTTTTAATCTATTATTTTTACATATGGGAAAAACAAAAATCGCTGGGGAGGTGAAATCTTTAGAATTAAAAAATATTTGTAATGATGAAATAAATGAATGTTTTTCAAGGTGAGATGATATGCTTGCAGAATGCAAGCACCTTCTGTTAGTATATATATATA
Organism: Tanypteryx hageni; assembly: GCA_028673005.1. Taxonomy (NCBI): domain Eukaryota; kingdom Metazoa; phylum Arthropoda; class Insecta; order Odonata; family Petaluridae; genus Tanypteryx; species Tanypteryx hageni. Next base: position 147,673,553 of record CM054114.1, read on the forward strand.
TATATATATATATATATATATATATATATATATATATATATATATATATATATATATATATATTTTGCCACCCTTGTCACTGCCAGATTGAATTCTTCAACTCCTGCCTTGCACTTGGATTAACTCCCAAATGCCTAATAATTAGAATTCAACTTTCAGGCCTTCCGCTCCCTATCTGCAAAAATGATTATCTTCATCGCTGATGCAGGGCATATAACTGAAAAGCTTGTGTTATTTTTTTTGCGTGCTTTCTGTGTCCCTTCGATGCCCCCAGCAGCCTGTCACCTTGGTCATTAACTTGGTAAGTGCCCGCTGGGCTTCCTTCAACACCTCGTTGCTAACCTCATCACTACCTTTACTTTTCTCTAAGTTGATATATATATATATATATATGGCAACAAGGTGTTGGGATGAGGAAACCCAGTGAACACTCACCAATCGGACGACTTCAGGTTGGCGAGGCCCCGGGGATGTCGAAGCGACACACGTAAAAGAACACTAAAACACAGAAACGTCACACAGCTTCCGGAGTTATTCCTTCATCAGCTACAGAGAGAACTGATGGCGGTGATACTGGGTGGAGGCATGGGGGTGGAAGGGTAGTGCGGAAAGGTCGAGGATTGGAGGATACGGAGGGGGTTGGGGATTGGTAGGGTGTTGGGAGAAGACAGAAAGGGAGTGAAAAGCTATCGAAGGTTGAGGCCAGGGGGAGTGAAGGAGTTTAGGAGATGGATATGCGAAAGCTCCCACTGACGGAGTTGGGGAGCCGAAGCATTGTCGGGGAGAGCGCGAATGACTCTCACTGTGAAGCAGTTGTTAAACTTTAAATTATGTTTGTTCGCATGAACGGCCACCGGCAGCGATCGTTTGAGAATGACGCTGTTGCGGTGGCCGTTCATGCGGATGTTGAGGGGATTGCTGGTGAGGCCAACATAAAAGGTGGGACATTGGGTGCATCTCAGGAGGTAGATGATATTGCGGGTGGTGCAGTTGGTGGTGGAAGTTATGGGGTAGGTGATGTTGGTTGTGGGACTGGAGAAGGAGTTGCAGGGGGGGTTTATTAGGCATGTTAGACATCGGGGTCTACCGCAGGGGTAAGATCCGGCAGGGTGTAAAGGCGTGGGTGCTGGGGGTTCTTTCTTCCATAGAATATTTGCCAGATTAGTGGGACGGCGGAAGGAGAGCATCTGTGGTCTGGGAAATGGAATCTGGTGAGGGGAGGATGGGAGGATAAGGTGGGCGACTTTCAGGATATTTTTCAAAATGTCGTGAATGCCGTGGAAATACAGGGTGGTTAGGGTGATTTGGAGGGTGGAATCGGTGGTGGTGTGGGTATTGGGGTGGGAGTTAGGGGTGGCGGGAGCGACTGCCCGCCGGATTTGGTCTCGGATCACATCCGGCGGGTATCCACGCTGTAAGAAGGCATGTTCGAGGGTGGAGCAGTACTCAGAGAGTGAATCTCTGTCCGAGCAGATTCTCCGCCCTCGTCGCTTCGACATCCCCAGGACCTCGCCAACCTGAAATCGTCCGATTGGTGAATGTTCACTGGGTTTCCTCATCCCAACACCTTGTTGCCATCCATATATCCATTTTACCTTTCCTTTTCCGTAAGCTTAAGGAAAAGGAAAGGTAAAATGGATATATGGATGTAAACAAGGTGTTGGGATGAGGAAACCCAGTGAACATTCACCAATCGGACGATTTCAGGTTGGCGAGGCCCCGGGGATGTCGAAGCAACACACGTAAAAGAACACTAAAACACAGAAACATTCCAAACGTAGGAGCTTTCGGAATTATTCCTTCATCAGCTACAGGTGTTCTTTTACGTGAGTCGCTTCGACATCCCCGGGGCCTCGCCAACCTGAAGTCGTCTGATTGGTGAGTGTTCACTGGGTTTCCTCATCCCAACACCTTGTTGCCATCCATATATATATATATACTGCAGTGGTGGTGTAGTGGTTAACGTGTCGGCTTCCCATTACAAAGAGAAGAAGAAGAAGAGAAAGGACTAAAGAACACAAGTTCCTAGAATCAAATATAAAAGGTAGCACAAGTTTTTGAGTAAATTATACTCGCTTTTTAATGCTGTAATAGGAAGTATAAAAACCACATTTATATTATATATATAAAACAGCTTACGGAAAAGGAATGGTAAAATATATGGATGTCAACAAGGTGTTGGGATGAGGAAGTCGTCTGATTGGTGAGTGTTCACTGGGTTTCCTCATCCCAACACCTTGTTGACATCCATATATATATATATATATATATATATATATATATATATATATATATATATATATATATAATATGCGAGGTGAGAAAGTTTAACTACATGAAAATGAGGAGAATGAGGGGAAGAAATAAAAGGAAAGAGATATATTTGTATATATATATATATATATATATATCCCTCCCCATCCTTCATTTTATCTCTCCTTTGCTCTCTTTCTCTTCCTTACTTTCATCATGTTACAATTTCTCTTCACAAATTTTATATATATATATATATATTACGATATGATGTACGCTAGGGCAATGGAATTAGAAGATAAGAAGTCTAATGGAATTTGTGGTAAAGGAATTATGAATACGGATGGGAAGATAGTCTCAGAAACAAAGGATGTAGCACAGGTATGGGAAGAATACATTAAGGAATTATACGGCAAACAGGCAGGAGCGGCAAAAATAGAACTGGAAAATGAGGAAAACATTGAAGAAGACAACTTAGGACCAAGTATTATGGAGAGCGAAGTAGAAAAAGCGATAGTGGAACTAAAGAAGGGGAAAGCCACGGGCAGCGATGGAATACCGGCTGAGATACTTAAAGTCATAGGATCAGAAGGGCTAAAAGCGATCACGAAATTAATTAATAAGATTTACGACACGGGAGAGTGGCCTCAGGATTTCCTAGAAGTAACAATGATCCCTCTAAAGAAGAAGCCAAAGGCAATGCAGTGTAAAGATTACAGAACTATAAGCCTTCTGTCACACACATCGAAGATCATCACGAGGATTCTTAATAAAAGGCTGGAGAAAAAGGCAGAAGAAATAATAGGGGAAGATCAATTCGGTTTCAGAAAAGGACGAGGAACTAGAGATGCTATAGGAGTAGTTAGAATCATATCAGAAAGGGCAATAGAATACAGTCAAGATATCTGCGCATGTTTCGTAGACTGGCAGAAGGCCTTTGATAGAGTAAATTGGGTCAAGTTGATGAAGATATTAAAGGATATAGGTGTAGACTGGAAAGACAGGAGACTGATTAGGAATCTATATGAGAATCAAGTTGTAAAGGTCAGGTTTGAGAATGTGGACACCTGCGGAATAAATATCGGTAGAGGAGTAAGACAAGGCTGCTGCCTATCGCCAACCCTATTCAATATATATGGAGAAAGTCTAATGCAAGAAGCTTTAGATGGCACAGGAGATTTCAAAATTGGAGGAAGGATTATAAGAACAGTGAAATACGCAGATGATCAAGTACTTCTAGCAAGAAAGGAAGAGGAGCTACAAAAAATGATAAATGGACTAGTGATAACAGGTACAAAATACGGTATGGAAATAAATACAGAAAAATCCAAGGTCATTCGAATATCGGGTAAAGAAGAGAATCTGAACATAACTATTGGGGGAAAGCCATTAGAACAAGTTTCAGAATATAAATACCTTGGAAGTATCATAACACGAGAGGCAAAATGTACGGATGAGATCAAAACTAGAATAGGAAAAGCAAAAGCGGCTTTCAGGAGAAAGAAACAACTACTTACAGGGAATATAAGGGAAGATATCCGCAAGAAGTTGATAAAATGCTACGTATGGAGTATAGCATTGTATGGGGCAGAAACATGGACGCTAAGGAAAAATGACATCAAATACTTGGAAAGCTTTGAAATGTGGACTTGGAGGAGAATGTTGAAGATAAAATGGACAGATAGGATGAAAAACGATGAAGTGCTACAAAGAATAGGAGAGAAGCGAATGATTATACAGACTATCAGAAAGAGGAAGGCTAACTGGGTTGGACATTACATGAGGAGAGAGAGTATGATTAAAGATGTGTTAGAAGGAAAACTAGATGGGAAAAGGGAAAGAGGTAGGAAAAGGTATCAGCTAATAGACGATTTGAAAGGGAAAGAGAGTTATCAAGATATGAAGAGGACAGCGGAAAATAGGAGTATATGGAGAACCAGGTTTAACCATGAATAATCACGGACCTGTCTACGGACAGACTACCTATGATGATGATGATATATATATAGAAGAAATAATAGGGGAAGACCAATTCGGTTTCAGAAAAGGACGAGGAACTAGAGATGCTATAGGAGTAGTTAGAATCATATCAGAAAGGGCAATAGAATACAGTCAGGATATCTGTGCATGTTTCGTAGACTGGCAGAAGGCCTTTGATAGAGTAAATTGGGTAAAGTTGATGAAGATATTAAAGGATATAGGTGTAGACTGGAAAGACAGGAGACTGATTAGGAATCTATATGAGAATCAAGTTGTAAAGGTCAGGTTTGAGAATGTGGACACCTGCGGAATAAATATCGGTAGAGGAGTAAGACAAGGCTGCTGCCTATCGCCAACCTTATTCAATATATATGGAGAAAGTCTAATGCAAGAAGCCTTAGAAGGCACAGGGGATTTCAAAATTGGAGGAAGGATTATAAGAACAGTGAAATACGCAGATGATCAAGTACTTCTAGCAAGAAAGGAAGAGGAGCTACAAAAAATGATAAATAGACTAGTGATAACAGGTAGAAAATACGGTATGGAAATAAATACAGAAAAATCCAAGGTCATTCGAATATCGGGTAAAGAAGAGAATCTGAACATAACTATTGGTGGAAAGCCATTAGAACAAGTTTCAGAATATAAATACCTTGGAAGTATCATAACACGAGAGGCAAAATGTACGGATGAGATCAAAACTAGAATAGGAAAAGCAAAAGCGGCTTTCAGGAGAAAGAAACAACTACTTACAGGGAATATAAGGGAAGATATCCGCAAGAAGTTGATAAAATGCTACGTATGGAGTATAGCATTGTATGGGGCAGAAACATGGACGCTAAGGAAAAATGACATCAAATACTTGGAAAGCTTTGAAATGTGGACTTGGAGGAGAATGTTGAAGATAAAATGGACAGATAGGATGAAAAACGATGAAGTGCTACAAAGAATAGGAGAGAAGCGAATGATTATACAGACTATCAGAAAGAGGAAGGCTAACTGGGTTGGACATTACATGAGGAGAGAGAGTATGATTAAAGATGTGTTAGAAGGAAAACTAGATGGGAAAAGGGAAAGAGGTAGGAAAAGGTATCAGCTAATAGACGATTTGAAAGGGAAAGAGAGTTATCAAGATATGAAGAGGACAGCGGAAAATAGGAGTATATGGAGAACCAGGTTTAACCATGAATAATCACGGACCTGTCTACGGACAGACTACCTATGATGATGATGATATATATATAGAAGAAATAATAGGGGAAGACCAATTCGGTTTCAGAAAAGGACGAGGAACTAGAGATGCTATAGGAGTAGTTAGAATCATATCAGAAAGGGCAATAGAATACAGTCAGGATATCTGTGCATGTTTCGTAGACTGGCAGAAGGCCTTTGATAGAGTAAATTGGGTAAAGTTGATGAAGATATTAAAGGATATAGGTGTAGACTGGAAAGACAGGAGACTGATTAGGAATCTATATGAGAATCAAGTTGTAAAGGTCAGGTTTGAGAATGTGGACACCTGCGGAATAAATATCGGTAGAGGAGTAAGACAAGGCTGCTGCCTATCGCCAACCTTATTCAATATATATGGAGAAAGTCTAATGCAAGAAGCCTTAGAAGGCACAGGGGATTTCAAAATTGGAGGAAGGATTATAAGAACAGTAAAATACGCAGATGATCAAGTACTTCTAGCAAGAAAGGAAGAGGAGCTACAAAAAATGATAAATAGACTAGTGATAACAGGTAGAAAATACGGTATGGAAATAAATACAGAAAAATCCAAGGTCATTCGAATATCGGGTAAAGAAGAGAATCTGAACATAACTATTGGTGGAAAGCCATTAGAACAAGTTTCAGAATATAAATACCTTGGAAGTATCATAACACGAGAGGCAAAATGTACGGATGAGATCAAAACTAGAATAGGAAAAGCAAAAGCGGCTTTCAGGAGAAAGAAACAACTACTTACAGGGAATATAAGGGAAGATATCCGCAAGAAGTTGATAAAATGCTACGTATGGAGTATAGCATTGTATGGGGCAGAAACATGGACGCTAAGGAAAAATGACATCAAATACTTGGAAAGCTTTGAAATGTGTACTTGGAGGAGAATGCTGAAGATAAAATGAACAGATAGGATGAAAAACGATGAAGTGCTACGAAGAATAGGAGAGAAGCGAATGATTATACAGACTATCAGAAAGAGGAAGGCTAACTGGGTTGGACATTACCTGAGGAGAGAGAGTATGATTAAAGACGTGTTAGAAGGAAAACTAGATGGGAAAAGGGAAAGAGGTAGGAAAAGTTTTCAGCTGATAGACGATTTGAAAGGGAAAGAGAGTTATCAAGATATAAAGAGGACAGCGGAAAATAGGAGTATATGGAGAACCAGGTTTAACCATGAATAATCACGGACCTGTCTACGGACAGACTACCTATGATGATGATGATATATATATATATATTTATATATTTATTTATATATGTGTGTGTATATATGCATGTTTTTTTGTGTTTTTTGTGATTGTGTTTTCAACGTGTTTCTTTAGCATCCTGCCATCTTCGTCCCCAACTTGGTAAGTGTCCGCTGGGCTTCCTTCAACACCTTGTTGCCACCCTCATCACTACCTTTTCATTTCCTTAAGTTTATATATATATATATATCAAACCTTCTCTTTTCTTTTATCTCTCCGTCTCACATTCTCTTCCTGACCTACATCATCTTACACTATCTCTCCCCTCATTTTATATCATTCATTCATTCGTGTATTCGTGTTCTGTCTTACGACAGGTCCTACCAACTAATTAATTGGTTTTGACTAGGGAATATACATACACGGTGTGGTGGTTTCCCGTTGCCTTCCACGCACAGAAAGGAGGAGGGAAACCCGGTGCCGGCATTTGCCTGATCTTACAAAGAACACCAAGGGGGCCAACAGCTTAACGTCCCTTCCAAAGGACGGCACAGCTGAATTTGCGCTGTCTCCTCAAACCACGCAAACAGGGGGCCAGGTGACCTTGAGAAAAATCCTACTCTCGCAGGATTCGTATCCGATGACTTTTTTCAAGCATCGGGCGAGTAGCAGCCAGCGTCCTAACCACTACACCACCGGCACCCCCTAATTTTATATATATATATATATATATATATATATATATATATATATATATATATATATATATATATTTATTTATTTATTTATTTATAGTTATATACATATATCTCCACTTCCAGTTAATGCAAATATTCACCACAATAATACAAGACGTAGTGAAGATACACATTTACATGACCATAGTGTCTCTATATAGTATCGGAGCCAGACAATGTAAAGAATGTCTAGAAAGAATGCATTGAGTTTCTGAATGACAAAGAAGGAAAGCCAAGAAATATTGAATTAAATGAAAAAGAGGATGTGGAAAAAGATCAGCTAGGACCAAGTATTCTCGAGTCTGAAGTTAAAAAAGCAATTGATAACATGAAAAGAAGGAAGGCAGTTGGGAGTGATGATATACCAGTAGACGTTCTTAAGGTTTTGGGATCTAAAGCAGTTAAGCAACTCACAAAATTTTTTAACCAAGTATATGATACTGGCGTATGGCCTGAAGATTTTTTAGATGTTGTGATGGTACCACTGGAGAAAAATAACAATGCAAAATGTTGTAAGGATTACAGAACTATTAGTTTAATTTCTCATACAGCTAAAGTTCTAACCAGAATAATAACCAAAAGAATTGAATGTAAAATAGAAAAGGAGCTGCAAGATAATCAGTTTGGATTTAGAAGAGGAAGGGGTACTAGAGATGCTATAGGATGTATGAGGATGATGATAGAAAGAGCGCTAGAAGTCAATAAAGGTATGTATTTTTGTTTTGTAGATTGGGAGAAAGCTTTTGACCGAGTGAAATGGGATAAAATGCTGGGTATTTTAAACAAAATAGGAATAGATTGGAAAGATAAAAGACTGCTTAAAAACCTTTACTTTGATCAAAAGATTAGAGTCAGGGTTGAAGGAGAAGAAACAGAAAGTACTTCAATAGGAAGGGGAGTGAGGCGGGGATGTCCTATTTCACCAGCGATATTTAATATTTATGCAGAAACAATAACAGAAGAGGCCTTGATGGAAGAGAAAGGATTTAAGATAGGAGGTGAAAGTATTACCACCATTAAATACACAGATGATCAGGGCTTAATAGCAGAAGGCGAGAAAGAGCTTCAGAGGATGACAGACAGACTAGTGGAGGTTGGCCAACAATATGGAATGAAGATCAATGCAGAAAAAACGAAAGTCATGGTGGTTTCAAAGGAACATAAAGAATTAAATATAATGGTAAATGGCCAAAAATTGGAATAAGTGGGTAGTTTCAAATATCTTGGCAGTATTTTAGCGCAGGATGGAAGTAGTACACAGGACATCAGAAGTAGGATTGCAATGGCAAAAGCAGCATTTAACGAGAAGAAGGAGTTTCTCACAAGCAAGAAAATAAATTTAGAAACAAGGAAGAAATTAGCAAAATGCTACATATGGAGCATAGCTCTTTATGGTGCAGAGACGTGGACGGTAAGGAGGAAGGAGTAAAAATATTTAGAAAGTTTTGAGATGTGGGTATGGAGGAGAATGATGAAAGTGAAATGGACAGAGAGGAAGAGAAATGAAGAAGTATTAGAAATGGTGGGAGAAGAAAGGATGCTAATAAAAACAATCAGGAAAAGAAAAGCAAATTGGATAGGGCACATATTGAGAAGACAGTGTTTAAAAAGGACGATCTTAGAAGGAAAAATTAGTGGAAGAAGAGAAAGAGGGAGAAAAAGAATAGGAATATTAGATAATATAAAGCAGGGATATAATACTTATAGAGGTATAAAAGAGGCTTCTAGGGAGAGAGAGAAATGGAGGCAGCGATTCAGTTAAAACCTGTCTTTGGACAGAAGCATGATGATGATGAGTGTCTCTATCTAAGCCAACAAGGACCATACCACTCTACCTCTATAATTTTAGCATATTTTCTCAAATATCAAATGCTTACCTATTTATCATTTTAAAAGTAAGCAGAAAAACCTATTGGTAGATAATCTTACTATTATGTCAATGAATTTTAAAATGATAATCTAGTGTAAAGCAGTTACTTTGTCTCCCCATTTACAAAGGCTATAATGTCCTCTTCTAATTAATAATTTATACTAACTGTTGTGAATTTATTTTTCTTTCCTGTAGTGTTTTATTTGCGCCCATTTGTTATTTTTTGACTTGTCCTTATACCTTTGTAAGATTCACCTTACTAAGTAAAGTGTTTGATTTTTATTTGATATAATAAATGTGTGAAAATGCATTTACTTTTAAGGGAGCTATGCATTAACAGTTACTGCAATATTGTTTTATGACTTTTGTGATATGTAATTTTATGATTCTTTTGACTTGTACCATATTTGTGATATACAAATCCACGGACCAATAAAGTATATTATTATTGAATCTTCGGAGGTATTGTAATAGGAATTTGTTCCTATCCGATCCTGTATATTTTTCAAAGCTCAAATCTAAAGAAAACAAATGACTTCAGCACAGAAATTTATACTATACCTTTTAGCAATCTATCATTCACGGATTCGTCACAATTTAAACAAAAGCAAGTGCACATACAGACGTCAACGTTAAACTTAAAAGCGAATTTGTTTTCAAAGACGCGCTAAGAAGAAAACAAAAGAGAAACGATTTTGCGCATCTTTAATTTGCGTGTTTATAGTTGACGTCATTGTTCTTGGTTGATGCATAGAGCTTCGGAGTCATTGGAAAGTTGTCATTAATAGGTAATTAAATATTTTTACATTCTAATTGGAATTAACGTTGGAATTCATCTATTCTGTTTGTTCAGAGTTATATTTTTGTGATGCGGGTTTGACTTAGTGGCTTTACATTTCTTATCGTGCGCATTTGGCCTTGCTATCAAATATTTAATTTTTGAGTCGAAGTTACGATACATCGGATGTGTATTCTCGCATAAATGTTGTCATTGTCTATCGTACAATTTTGGTTCTCAAGTTAGTATTATATTTTAGGTGCAGTGTTTAGTACTTGTCAAAAGACTTAATTTCACGAAGATGTCCAACTATACATTTGATGTTTATGAGATCATAAGCTTAGTATTAATCATGAAAGACAGTTATTTCGGGTCGTTAACATTGTATTTCCGTGTCGAAAGCTGTTTCTATAAACCGCGTTTAATTCGGAAAGACTTAAGGAAGTTGAGAATGGAATGTAGTCATCGAAATGTCGAATGGATCTCTAAGTGAAAGTTGTATTGACTCAATTTATTCTAATTAAAGTGTGACGTCAGCCCATATGGAAATTTATTTTTGAAAAAGCTAGAATGATTTAACAAGAGAAGCATTTTTCCAAGTCATGTAGTACCTACGTATTTCATGAAATATAGCATAATTTTGATGGACAAATTCATTAATAGCAATGATGTATTTATTCGCTGTCTAATTGATCTTACGTTATAAAATTAATAAATACTAGTCATATGTGGTATTTGAAAGACATGAATATTATTGAGCATGAGCTTATGTACTGCTAGAATTTTGATTTTATACTCTTGTTATTTCACAGTCATTCATCGAAAGCATACTTATCCTGTGACTATCCAACTTGCAGTCTGCAACTCTGATAACAACCTGGAACTTATTGGCTATCTTCACCAAGAAATATTGTTGGTGTGTATTATCAGTGTGTTTTACAAAGTGATTCGGTTTTTTATCATCATTTTATTCATGTGCATATAGAAATGTAATTTTCTACAACCTTTGTTTGGAACATTTTCCCATATAATGCATTGTTAGGAGATATTCTAAAAAACTAATTTTTTAGCTGCCACCACCACACCGCCTACCAGCAACTATTGTAAACACTTTACGCTTAGTTGCATCTTAGTTACGCGTCTTTTTATTCTATTAATCGTTGGAGCTTCGTGGCTATATCCAATATCAGAAGGCTACGGTTTTAGTTTACTTCTGTTCTTTGTCAAGTCTTCAAATTTTTGTCGCAGTTCCTTAAATTATTTACTATCATTTAAACTCTGGAATTATTAGAAATATTAGAGGTATGAGTTGGCCACATCAAATTTTTTGTAAATGTTTTGTTTTCAAAAGTTATCCTTCTTCATTACATTAAATTGCTTTTATAGCATTATTTCAGAGCAATTATATCATACATAGCATTTATTTAAAAAATATTCTTCTTAGTTATATTACATTATTTTTATAATAAAATTTCAAGCCAATCATGCTAGTTTACATGAATTTTAACATTCTGTATTAACAGTTTCTTTTGAATAAACCTTCATTCATCAATTTTTTCCTTGCCTGTTACATTTAATTTCAAACGAATGCCAGTTATACTTAGTTACGCTTGATGTTAATGGGGTTATAACCTTAGCTTAGTTATATAAGATCAGTGCAATTGTATTTCCATGTCAAAATCTGTTTCAAACAGACCACGTGATCATGAGAAAGTTGAGAACAGAATGTGAATATCAGATAGTCGAATGGATATTTAAGAATAAAGTTAATGTTGGAATTCGATCGGATTGATCAGATTTCTACCAATGACTCTTTCTAGTGCAAACATAGCCGTTTCAGATGAATGTTCCCATTCAAGCTCTGAGATAGTTTGCATTTAATGTCGATGCAACCAAAATCGGACGTGATATTTCCCTCATAGTTTTTGACAATTTAAAATTATACGAGTACAGCTCTGATGAAATTTCTAATGACTTCAGCTCTTTATTATAGATATTTAAAATTCAGGAATGTTTTGTCCTTCTAACTACGTATAATTAATTTATCATTGTTATTTACTTTTTAGTTGTTGGGTTCGTGTCGCTGAATTAATGAGAAATTCAACAGCATCAGCTTTTCATATTTGAGGTTTGAGCACCTTTACTTAGCAATAATAATAGGGGTCCAATATTTTCAAAGGTATCACACCAGAGCTGGATGCAACATAGCATGTTTGTGCTGAAACAATCTTATTAGATTTAGTGTCGAGGGTTAGGTTCTTTTGACACGCAATAAATATGCTGGCAGCCTGTAGAACATACTCAGTACCCCACCTGTGCAGAATTTTTATAAATTGGAATGAACAATAAAATAAGTGTATTTTAAAAGTGGTGATTTAACGTGCTTCTTAAATTTCTTATATTTACGTGAAAGATTTTATAAGAAGCACATTTGAGTTTTGTCCGTCTTGTGTAAACTAGCTAACTTTGCAGGCTGCAGAAATGTGACAGGTTGGCCACATGTAGGCCACGAGTTTTTAGATCCCTGCCGTAGCAGCTCCGAGTCAGTTTTTTTGTAAATGTATTAAAAAAATAACTTGGCTCAATTTTTCCAAATGGAAATTTAATTCTGAGATAAAATTACTGGAATGCAAGGGAAGTATCAAAATGTTCCCTGATGATGTCCTGTTATTCGTGATTTATGATTTGATTCTCTCATTGTTTCAGAAATGTGGCTCCAAGAGGTAATGAAGAGGAACATCTATTCCACCGCACAGCTGACGTCCTGGATCTGTCTGGACCTCTTCTCTTTTGCAACGCCAAGGAAGAATATTGCTGTGAGTGAGAGATTTTTGTTACAAAATAGAACGAACGAGCTTCCCACTTGATGTTTTATTTATTGGGGCAATTGTTATATGCGATTTTGTTTGCAAGGTCTCAAGTGACATTACAATGTTGATCTACTCCTTCATGCAGGAAGAATAGTTTTTTAATATTTAAATCATTTATAGTGTCTTTTCAAAATAGATTTTTGCATCTGCAGACAGAAGTTGTAGTTATTTAGAAGTAGGAATTTTATGGAATAATAATAATAATAATAGTAGAATATCTTATAATTGTTATCATGTGGTACAATTAATAGAATCAAAATTTATGTTCTATAATCAGAAATTAGCCAAAGTATTGATGTATTCAACTAGTAATATTTTCATCACCAAAAAATGTAATTTATTTTTTAACCGAGATTTGTTTGACATAAGTCCATTGCAGTATAATTTTATGATGATGAATATCCAAGTGTTCAGTGTAAAATAGGATATTGATTTGGTGTGATATTAATTGAAAATATTAGATCAAAGTTAGCATTTTGTGGGACAATGTCTGATTTAACCTTGATACTTTTCATTATTGAAAGTTTATCATTGAATTGGATTTTGTTCAGGATTTGAGAAAAGTTAATGCAGTTATTGTGAATCAGCTGTAATGAATAATTTCGTTTTGTCAGGTAATTTGTTTAGTTCTCTGATCATCCTTGATAGAATAGTGATAACTTAGGACCAATTAAAATATAGAATGGAAAATATTAGATAGATTTTGAATTATGATTCTATATGTAAACTGTTCGTAGTTCATGTGCATCTGTGACATATAAATATAAGCATATACAGTGTACTCCTTACTTACCAACTAATTATAGAGGGTGGAAGAATTTATATTTGAAGAATATGTGGCAGTGAAAAAATTATTTTAATTGTCCTAAAGATGAATAATGCTGAATTGTACTCTAAATTAATTTGTTAATTCACAAGATGTATGACGATTAATTTTCAGCTGTGAGTCGGTTTTGTCAATCCTGAATTTCGTGATGTTAATAATATTTCTCACTTCCATTCAATAATAATGCTGCTGAAGTGAAATAAACAGACTCTTATCTTTTGTTCTGGTGAACTGTAACTATTGATTTAGCCTGGTTGGTTTAAGCCCTGCTAATAGTTAAGTGTGGACAAATGATAGTCATATATTTCTCGGGCAATAAAATTTTACAGAAATAATGAATGATGCGTTAATTCACAATTTTGACAAATGGTTTACTGCTTAAGTGAATATTATCTTCACTGTATTGCTTGAAGTAATATTTCAACTTTGTACTCCCGCTACAGTATTCCCTATTAACGTTTTACAAGACTTGGTTTGTTTCTACTCTCCGAGTTGAATTTTTCTATGGAATATGTATCATAATATTAACAAATTTGGTAGATGATGCATTAATAGTTATCCCAGATGACATGTCTTCTCTGAGAATTGATTCATTACTGTTAAATAAACATAAAAAAATAACTTTAATGAAAATAGTGAAAATTCATTGTATCATGTGCTGGAATATTCAGAAGTATGCTGTATATGCTTATCGTATCTGCCCGAATATAAGCCGATGTCTTCTGTCAAAATTTATCATGAAAAAATCACCCCTTGGTTTAAATGAGAGTCTGAGAAAAAAAATTTGGGGTTAGGGTTAAGTCTCGTAGTCACCCATAGATGGCAGCACGTCTCTCATTGCCGTAGCATTCAAATGATAGTACTGTATTTTTTGTAAATTAAATATTTGACCTACGATGAATATTAATGAATAAATAATAAAGCTAGATTTTGACTTTAAAGTCAAAATCTAGCTTTTTTACCTGTTTTGTTGCCGTTGTTACCTGTTATTTCCTTTCTAAATGCTATTGAATATTTTCTTTCGTTTCTCAGGGCTATGCATATGTATCATTAAGAATAGTTAGCAATTTGTATTATTTTTCATTATACATTAAAAGAAGTCCTATTAGTTTTACTTGGCAATTGTAGTTATTGCTATAGCCATTGTAATGTTGGTATGCATGTTTAAACCTCATTCATGGAATCTATTAAAATTGTGTACATTTACTATGAAGACGATTACGCAAAATGCAACGACGGCTTTTGATGCTCAGCTGTTTGAATTACAATAAAACTTGACGTGGAATGTTTATAATTATAAAAATGAAATTTCTTAAGGCAGTGTAAGTGCTAATTTCATTGGGAATAGGCTTGGATTACAAATTATCTTGGCGAGGTCGTTATTGCTTTATTTGATCTTTTGTGAAAATGAAGATGAATGAAATTATCGTCACTGAATGTGGAACCTATTATTCAACAAGGTGAAATTATTAATTGGAGTAATACAGTGGAATGCCGATTTAAGGCTTCTCCATTTAAGGTTTTCCCTCATTTAACGTTGTTTTTTTTTGTGGCCCCGGCCAAATCTCCATATAAATAAGGTATTATATTACCCGATTTAGTATTCCTGAATTTTGTGAATTATCCGCATTTAAGGGACAAAATTACTGTCTCTAGATGGACATTGCCTTGATTTAAGAAGCGTTTACAATATGCGATGCAAAAATATATTATTTAGTGGAGTTGTAATGCAATAATTCACACTATCTATCAACAACACAACATATACTGGCATTGTTAGATTAAATGAACTCAATATTTTGTCGTGCCCTGTTTTATCAATCTATCTTTATTCCTTAAGTCATCTTTTACGTACGTTACGAAAGTTGCAGTGACATCATTACATGAACATGGAATTTTTTCTCCGAAAATTTGTTGATCGATTTCAATTTTCATTAATGTCATACTCATCTGAGCAAACAAAAGTTCAATAAAATAATTAACTACACTTTTTTGTCAATTAACTTTTCCCATAAAACATACAGTTTACGGTAAATTTAAAGAAAAGGAAATTAGTGTATTTATGTAATTTTACAATTTTCGATGTTCTTTTGTTCATTAAAAAAATATTAATTAAAAATTTTACAACTCAGGAATCTCGGGAGATATTTTAATGAAATTTGGTATTAGGGAGTTTTACTAAAGTTGGCCAGCCGAAACCACCTTTCATTAAAATCGGATTACAATAACGACCACTTAACATGAAGACCTTCATGTAGCTTACAATGTACTTGTATCAACTCGGGACCTGCTGGACGTATTTTGATTGGGGAGTTTTACTAAAATTGATTGACCGATTCCAATTTTGGTTAAAATCGGACTACAATAACGACCACTTTACATGAAGACCATGTATTTTACAACACGCCTCTTTTTCAACTCTGAAATTGCTGGATGTATTTTGATGAAATTTTGTTTTGGGAATTTTACTAAAATTTGTCGATCTCAAAGAATGCATTTGGAAACTGTGTACTCTGACATGGTGTACACAGTACACATACTTGTTTATTCCATATAGAAAGCCTGTAACTTGACAGGAATCTTACCTATCTGTACTCTTAATATTTGTTTCAATTAATAATAATTTGATATTAATAAACTGCCATTTAATCTTTTAATTTTAGACTATCCCCATTTAAGGTATTACTCGATTTAAGGTACAAAAAACTTATCCCCCAGGCACACATTAAATCGGGATTACACTGTATTTCAAAATGTCAACTAAACCATTTTCCCCTCTTTTCTTTGATCTCGAATAATGTATTCTAGGCCGTGCATGCATGCCTGGCACACTTCAGCATAAAATCTACGAAATTTACTTTTTTGTCAAAAATTGTGGAAATTTTTGGGGGGTCGGCTTCTATTCGGGCAGATACGATATATATCTATGTAGTTTAATTTGGCAACTCACTTTATGGCTTGCAAACTGTAGCTCTTCTATATAGTTACTGTAATTAAAAGAGTTGACCAAGACAGTTTTGTGTGTTTCAAATAAAAATGAACTGTTTTAAGGTTTTTGATTCTGTGTGATGTTGTTTTGAATGCGAATACAGAGGTATTATAAAGGATAGGACCTTAATTTGAGTGTTAAGGGCTAATCTTGTTCATGGGAGCAATTTAAATGATATAGTGAAGTTTTAACCCTTTTGAGTGCCAAAGACCATACAATTGCAAGCTTAGACAGGAATGTCTGAGATTCCTTTTCACCATTTTGGAGACTTGTTAAGAAATTTGTATTCTTTCTAAATTTCAAGGCTTAAGGCTGTAATTGTTATTACGTCTCTATAAAATGCTACATCATGCACATTTATCACAAACAACGTCAATTCACAAAGCATTTAGCACCAAAAAAAAGTTACTTGAGAAGTTTTCAGTTTAAAAAATAATGGAACATCCAATTTCACAGCAAACTTGACATAAACATCTGAGAAATGCGGTTTTATTTTTATTTTCCTAACTGGTTAAGTTGTAACTGGGAAACTATCAAGTTTATACCATAAAGACCCGCATATAGGATGCACTTTTTTCCAAATTTTCGAAGCTAAAAAGTTGGGTTGCGTTTTAAGCATGGGTACTTAATATTTCATGTTTTTCTCTCTACGAAATGTTTGATAAAAAATAAACAGCTCCAAACTAATATTTATTAACCATCCAAGTGTGTTAATTAAAATAAAACTTTTTAATATGAAAAAAGATGGCATTTTTACAATCAATAATTGTAAATACAAGATATTTCAGCTTCATTAGCCACTCATAGTCATACATGGATACTAAACATTTTTCGTTCTTTCTCAATGGAGTCTTCAGTTAAAATGAAATACCTGATAACTAAAATTTAAAAATCAAATGTCTGCTAATTGAAAAAAATCTTCAATCAAGAAAACAAATCAAACTTTTCAAACAATTTCCCTAAAATCCTAGAAATTCACTATCATCAGTAATATGAAACTCGCCGTGAACTTCATTTGTTTCTGAAGCTTCAGATTCATCTGATTCTAATTTTGCAGTCATCATGCCGTTGTTGTCATCTTCCCATAATATGTCGTCTTCACTTCCATCTAAATGATTACTTAAGCAACATTTTTTGAATCCCTTAATTATCGTTTGTGAGGGGAGGTCATTCCATGCTTCCACGATCTACTGACAGATTGTTTTTTATCTACTTTACGAATGAGTCCACCTTTCGTGATTGTGTGTGTGCCATTCACCATCCAATTGGCCCACTTCTTCTTCAGTGCCAATTTAAACGGCTTCTTAACAGCAATGTCTGTAGCCTGCAGGATCTATGTCATTCTCCCTGTGATAATCACAAAATTTGTCTTCATTTCAAGGAGTTTCTTTTTTACTGTGGGACATGTGTGGCATCGGAATGCATCTAAGACCAAGAGAGATCTTTGACATATTCCACCAGACCTCTTCCAAAAAGTCTTGATCCAGTCACTGATGACTATGATGCCAGGGGGAACTTTGCATTTCGGCATTGTTTTTCTTTTAAAAACTACATACGGAGGCAGTTTCATCCCATCAAATGTTAATGGTGTTTGTTCGGCATCGCCTATTTCACTAAGTGGAAAATTGAATTTCTTTCTTTATACTCTTATATAGGACTGGTATGCAATTAATTTCTCCTCATGATCTTCGGGTAAATGTTGATTTATCGTAGTATGGCGGCAGATTGATAAATTGTGTCTTTTGTAGAAATGATGACACCAATGCATAGACGTTTCGAAATCTTTAATGGTTAATTCTTTGGATAATCTCAAAGCTTGCACACAAACAGCTAATGTGCTAACACCCAAGCAATCCCTTCTTGTATCTCTTATCCATTTCAGCAAGCATTCTTCCATTTCAGGATGGTTTGCTTTACTACCGCGGTTTGCCATTTTGGTCTTCCCCATATATTTAATCGTTTCTTCAGCCTTTCTCCATTTTCTTATAAGACATTCACTGGGCCCAAATTCACGTTCAGCCACTCTATTACCTTGTCCTTGACCATACTGACTTACTCTTAATTTATAAGTTTGTTTTACGTACATAGTAATACTTTAAGAAATTTACCTGCGAATTAGCTGGGTATCATAAAAGTCCCAGCTATAAAGCAACCTCGAATATAATGCCACCCTAAGATTTTTGGAAAGTATTTCAAGAAAAATACTAAACCTCGAATATAACGCGACCCCAAACAACCTTCAGCCAATTTAATACAAGTTCCTCATTCATTCACCCATTCTCCTGCACGTGAAAGATTACACCTGACAGTATCTTTTCCTTTGGCATCCTTTTACAATTTAAAATACATAGGGAGTCAGTTTTTGTCTGTCGGCCATGACTGCAAGCATAATAGTTATCTTTGATTTCTTATTTTTGGAGGAATTTAACAACATCGATTTAGCTACGACTATTTAAAATTCATATGATAACTTCGTCAGATTCCTCTGTTAATCTGGGATTTGGAAGAACCTTTTTTCTCCACATGATCAACATCCTTTTTGTCACCCATTGTTAAAATAACAGATGGGTAAAAACTCGCTATGGTAGTTACAAAGAATACGGCGACACACTTATAGCTTTAATTCAATGACTATCGAGGGGTTCATCCGCCGATTGGACTCTCTATTCTCGCCTCGGATGCTTATCAGTACAATGTAACATATGTCTACAATATAACAAGTATCTTGTATTATTATTATTATTACTTATGATCTTTTAAAATCACTAGTACTTGAATATAATGCGGGGGCAACTTTTGAAATTTCATTTTTTGGGAAGACATCATGTTATATTCTGGACAGTACAGTAGTATCAATGTAATTTTTAATCTTCAAAATGTCAAATAGATAATTGCGGGAACTCAACAGAGGAATAACCATACCTGCCTACAGTTCAACATTTTGTTTCTAGATGGCTCTCAACCTTCTATTTCGCCTGAAGCATCATTTGGAAGCACCATGAAAATTATAGTAAATATTAAGGGATGGAACTTCAAAGAAATCTTTATCAATAATTGAAATAACTTTCAAATTCAAGGTATTTTATTTTTACTGCGTTTCACAGACAATCGCAGAAATTTTTAGTTTTTTATTTCGATTGTGTAGGAGTCACAAAAATCTGCTACATTTTATCTTCTACATTGTTTTCCAAAGTGTTTTACTATATCCTGTAAATAAGTAGTTTCGACATAGGTAAATCTCGTAATACAAATACTTCAGTAAATTCACTTTTCAGATCATACTTAGCAGAAAGTATATTCGACGGAAATCATCTAATAGAAAGGATATGAATCTTTTATTGCGACTTATTGTTTATTCCTAGAATTTTAAGAGAAAATCTTCTTGCATCCTTTACACAGGTGTCCTATACGCGGGTCTTTACGGTTTGTTGAATTAGTAAGCTACGTCCCTTTTTTGTCAAAATTTTTTATATTCTGATCTATAACTAAACATTTTTTAAGTTCTGTTCAAGTAACATTGGCATAATGTTTAAATGTTGGAATGTTATTTTCATAAAAATGTTGATTAGTGTAAAATATGGCTTAATATTTATACGAATGGCTGTATATATAATTTTCTGGCACTCAAAGGGTATTTTAGCAGAGAAAGTTGGGATTTAGGGTTAGCGTTATTCAGAGAAGCAATTAAAATTGTATTGTGTAGTTCTTTGCTAATATATATTGTGGGAAGCTCATTCGATTCTACTTTATGTCATTGATAACTCAAGGGTTGTTATTCTGTTTTGAGAGATATTTTTCAACTCTTTTGTCTCTCTCTTCATGTGTTAATGCCTCCTGTTGGTTAAGTGATTTGTGATTGGGATGAATTAACCCTTTTGTGGCCATTGTGTGAGAAATATTCCACTAAATTATTTGCATCACAATGTGATTATAATTTTGTATGCAGCCGCTCACTTGGAACTTTTAGGGACTTGGAAAAATTCTCTAAAGCATTATTTAACTTTTTATCTGTGTTGTGTGATAATTTTCTTGAACACATTGAGATTTTGATTTTTCTCAGCTTTTTGAGAAGGGATTCTTTAAATTTGCCATCAATTTCTTAATTACATCCAAATATTTAATGAAATACTATTGGATTTATATCTTTTTCTTTCATTTTATTAATTATAATTTGTAAAACCTCTCAATTGAAATTTTAATTTTGAAATTGCTAGTTTATCATTACATATAATGAGCAAATTTTTAAAGTAAGGCTACAAAACTTTAAAATTCAAATAATTATTGATTCAAAATAATAATGATGTTTGTTGAACTTATCCAAAATTATAAATATGGCCATGAAAGGGTTGAATCAGAGGGGCTATGTACTGTGTGAATGGTTAGCCAATAATGCCAGCAGTGTTAGTCAAGAAATGCAATTACTACTACCTCAGTAAATTAATTTCAAATCGTCCAATTTTAGGTATTTACCTGGATATAAGAATTGGAAGTTAATTAAATAACAAGTACTAGCAATATATTTCTTTGAATCCATATTTTGTCGAGTTTCTTCCCTTTTGTCATGCATTTGCTTGGATAAAATTTCAGTTTAATATTTTAGAATAGCTTTGAGTCTGAATTTCACATGAGAACAAGTATTGCTAAGGTTATCATTATAAAACATTTTAACTCCAAGCAAGGAGATTGTTTTCTATGATATATAAAACATTTCAGCTAATACTTGCCATTATAAAAAAGTAAATTGCTAGTTGAACTAGTCATATTCTTTTAGATTTATGGGAATTGTAAGACAATTTATAAAATACTATGGAATGGGGATAAATCTTATTATCCAGGTAAATACCATGTAAAGTCATGCATTATTTGATGGAACTTAATTTTGTCTAAAAAGAACTTGAGTTTTTAAGCACCTGCTAGCTGAAGTTGCGTTTAACATCTTGAATTAGCATTTTCAATGCTATTGCTGAGGAAACTTAGTAATTTTATGAAGAATTGAATTTTTTTTTACATCAAACATAGTAATTGCTTATTGATTCAATGCTGCTGGCATTATTTTTCCTTCTGTTCATGTAGTACATACATTGCTCTTATGTGCAATTCAGTTGCTTCTATTATTACAGCCCTTTAACCAACAGGGGGCAATTATTTTGAGGGGGCCACTGTTATTTTGGTGAAGTACTAGCTTTTGAAATGTGCAGCAGAACAAATTGTATGGTGAAGATAAATTGGTGAAGTGGAGAAAGTGATCAACTACCGGAAGCAGTAGTGAAAGACTGCAGCTGTAGGCAAGGGATTGCAGAGGAAGTGGCTGAGCACAGTCCGAAGGGGAGGAGGGTTTCGCCAAAGCTGCCTATATGAAACCCCCTAAGTCCAACCTACCTAAAAGAGTGGCCAGGAAAAGCTTCTGGACTTGCTCTCACAAAATTGAAAAACAATAGTTCGTTGTATTCTCTTTATTGCATTGCTGTGAAAATTGTACATTGTGATGATACAAATTGTACTTGCAACAAAAATGACAAATAAATGCTCAATACTTTTTACAAGAGCAATTATTTCCATGCGTTGTTTCTGCTTCCTTCAAAAAAGGGGTGAGGGAAAAAACCCTCACCCCTTTATCCCCTCCAGACGTGGGTGTGAGAGCGAAGCGGAGTCTATGTGCAGGGCTAGATTAAATAAGATGGGATGAAAGAGAAATATTATACCCAGATGAAAAAACTGGTCTGTTAACAAAAGAAAGGCAGTAAATGGAATAAGAAAAACTTGGATTAAAAAGACAAAAATTCATGATTGCTCTGAAAAAGTTATATTACACTCGGAAAGAAACAAAACATCTGGCATATTTAAAAGAACGGTTATTTAAAAAATAACTGTTGAAAAACTTAGAAAATATTCTAAGTTTTTCAAGAAATTATTTTAAAAAGAACAGTTAAATAACTTTAAAAAAATTCAAAATTATTATATGGGACTTTGAAAGTTAATTAGAAAGAAATGGAAAATATTTCCAAAAGACGTAAAACAATTTTTCAAGAAAATATTTTTAACAGAAGTTGAAAAGCTTAGAAAATATTTTGGAATTTTATAGGTTGACGGGACTTTACTTTGGAATTGACTAGATGCATTCAATATATGAATTGAATTTCACTGTTAAGTTGGTAATAATTATGACTTAGAAAAAGAAATGGAAAATATTTTGCCATGAAAAACCTCAAGCAATTTTAATGAACAGTTACTTTTAAAAGAACAGTTCAAAAATGGAATTTTCTAGGAACTTATAAAATTGAAATTGACTAGCTCCTCTCAAGGCAAGTTGAGAATTGGAAACTTTTACTATGAATTCAGAATTTGACTACAATTAAATTTTTTCGTTTTATACCTTGAATCAATTTAGTCTCTAGAGGGAAATTAAAGGATATTGCATTTTTCTTTTTTCTTTAATGTAATTAAGTTATAAATATTAATAAAAAGTCTGACAAACTAAATAAAATAGTTTTGTCTAAAGCATCGTCCAAGTACAAAACGGTCTATATTTCCATTTCTTTGACAAGTGCAATGAATTAAGAGCAATCATAAATTACGAAAAGTCATTTAATCCAGATTAATGAATATTCATTCCACTCGCCACCATTATCTGCTTTTGAGAACAGACCAGAATTTGCAATGTCTAGGCATATAAAACCCTCTCATCCCATATCCTCCAGCCAAGACTTCACTCAACTCTCACACCCAAATGTCTCTATATTCCAGGTGCACCTCAGCAGAACTCTTCACTCTTCCCAACATCATGCACGTCCACTTGCTCTGGTCCATTTTGGCTCAGCAGGCACCTTAAATAAAGAGGAAAATTCAAAATGTTATTCAAGTCAATTAGGAAATTCTGCATAACAATTAACTAAATATTCAAGAGATTTTGTAGGATAATATTATCACTTGTTAATCTTTTGATAACACTGGGATTTTTATTTACTCTTAATTGTCCTTCAAGCGTACAATCTATCAAAACGAGTGAAATTTACTGAGCATAATTATGCTCTGCAATTTAATTAGCTTTAAATGGTCACTATCGATAGATGAACCATAATTTTAAGAATTTCAGGTTTTACAATTAAAATAAATGAAAAATATAGACAATTTTATGTTTGCACATTGGCTTTAAGCATAGTTGAATTCAATTCATTTTCTTTTAAGACTTCAAAAATGATTATTTTTTTAAATTTCAACAGCAAATTGGCGCTCTTTGGCTGTTTATGTTTAAAATGAAAACTAGTAGACTTCGCAAATAAACATTTTTTACTACCGGGAAGAATAAATAGTAGCGAGTCTATATAAATTAATTTCAAGTCATCCAGAACCTCGGGTTATTAATTTAACATTTTTTTATCCTTATCCAAGGATTTCATAAAAATTAAGAAATTTATCGAGTAATTTTCTCGCATCATTTCACATTTGAAGCAAGTGAACGTTAAGAAAAATAAGAATAAGAAAGGATTTCCCATTTGCTGGAAATAAAGCCTTCAGTATGACAAGACCCTGATATCTCACTTAATGCGGTAAAACTAACACTATCGCTTCTGATTCGATCTCACTTCTCTATCTCCTGTCGATATACGAAGTAGAGGCGTTCCTAAAACTTCGTTCGTATATTGAAACATCGTATATCGAATAACATGTCTACAAAGGGGGGGACGTTCCCAATCTTAATAACTTCGCATCTTATAACATAAAACTCATTATCACATTTTCAAAAGGTGGTAAATTAAATAATCCACATCCCGGGGAGTGCCGCGAGAGAGGAAGTCCGGATTGAGCGCGGATTGCGTCACCCCAGCAAAAAAATCGCGGAACCCCAGAAATACATCCAAGAGGCCCGAAAAAATTCCGGGTCGTAGCTAATGGCCCGTTGTTCGAAGTAAAAAACGTCAGGTCCCGCGTAAGAAATCGAGGATTGTGGAAAAAATCCGCATCCTGGGGAGGGAGATCGCTCGGATCGCGTCGATTCGGGAAAAATCAGGCAACCTCGGGGATATATCGAAGAGGCTCAGATAAAATTCCATGTCATCGGCGATGGTCCGGAGTCGCGAGGAAAAATGCCTGGACTCGCGTAAGAAATCAAGGGTCGCGGGAAAAAAATCCGCATCCCGGGGAGGGAGGCCGTAGCGAGACCGCTCGAAGCGCGTCGCTTCGGAAAAAATCCGGGAACCTCGCAAATATTTCTTCAAGAAGCCTGAATAAATTCCGGGTCGTAGCGAATAGTCCGTAGTTAGGAGAAATAAATGCCTGGACACGCGTTTGAAATTGAGGATGCCAGAAAAAAAATCCGCATCCCGGGGAAGGAGGTCGCTGGGAGTGCGTCACCCCGAAAAAAATCGTGGAACCCCGGAAAAAATCGAAAAGGCCAGGAAAAAATTTCGGGTGGTCGGGGACGGTCCGGAGTCGCGAGAGAAAAATGCCGGGATCCGCGGGAAACTAATTAAATATTCCTCACATTAGGTAGTAAAAATGTTACTATGTTATTAATTCTAATGTTAGTTATATTGCTGATGGCAAATTAAAAATAGACGTCCAAATAAAAAGTTAGTTATAACGATACTTCGTATATCGCGGTACTACTGTACTTGATAAATGCATAGGGCGACCAGATGCCAACAAGATAAACCAGGAGAAAGAATTGCACAAATGTCCCAATTGGTTCTTTATAATATATTTTTTAAACCATTTGAATGCATTGTTTCAACTTTAAATTAACCTTCCTTTGTCAAGATGGATCCATTCAACTTAAAAACACAACATTTAATAATGTTATTTTAAGTTTTGTTTTTAAATTTAACAATGACACATTCCATCCATATTATAGAATTTTACAAAATCTCTGCCTTGTCTATTAATTTCAATATAAATAAAATAACTACTGCACTCAGAAAGCTAGCTGTAATTTTCATTTCAACTATCATATCGAACAACGTTGAAGCTTAAATCCATAGCTCATGATATAACATTTTACTGTTTCCATTCCCTACGTAAATAAATGCCTATATAAATACTGAAGAAAAGTTGTTTTCCCAAGAATATTTTTCATGTACTGCATATATCATTTAATAGAAAAATGTAATTCAAAATTTTCTAATTTTGGTATAAATTGAAACTGTCGAGGCTCTGGTCAACTTCAACCTTTTAAGATATTAGAATTAAATTGTTTAAAAATAATTCAAATTCCATTGCATAATACTTCTTTCACAAAAAGTAAAGATTAAAAAAATTACAGCACCTTTTTGAACTTGGCGAATAATTGGTTCTGGAAAACTGATGCTAAATGCAAATTCACGAAGTGCAAGTCCTATTTTCCCATAAGACGCAATGTTATTATGGTAGTACAGTTCCCAGTCAATCTAAAACATTCATTTTATCATAAATATGCAGTTTTACAGAAAATAAATGAAAATGTTACAGCAACGTAACAACAAATGAAAACCTAGCATCATAAAGTGAAAAAAATTCTTTTAATTATCTTCAAAATGCGTAATAGCATTACAAAGTGATTACACTTCTTTTGGCACTTGTGCGATTCACATCCAGTGCATCTTTGCATGCAATTTTTGATCTTGTTTTGTTCATTCCAATGATATTCTTTAATTTAAATTGAGAACTACTGAAATGGAATGTAAGAGTACGTGATGCACCAAAGATGTATTCTTGGGTTCTGCAACAGAGTGTTCCAAGTCGCAAAAAAAAAACACTAGCATTAAAAAGTGGTAACATTTCTATTATTAATTACATTTGTAATACTTGTAACGGAAAATCAAAACCTAGCGTAAGAAAGTAATATTTTTCATTTTTTTTAAATACCTCACAATAAATAAAAACAAAACATTAAAATGGCAATATCTCTTTTAGTAATCTCATTCAATATACGTAGCAGAAAATCTTACGTTACAAGATGATAGCAATTCTTAGATTTACATTAAAAATTCATAATAAAAAATGAAAACCCAGCAAAAAAATAACATTTCCCTAAATGACATTCAAAATACAGTAATAATAGTATATCATTTGCCTTTATAGTGAATTTGGATGCCACAAATTTTTCTGTCTTACATACAGCTGTGCATTGTACGTGGTGATCTACCCCGACTCCTATTTGAAATCCGGGATCACTTAAGTACCTTAAAAATGTTTCTATCTTCTGTTTGGAAGACAGTACCCCACCACGTCTTTCTTGATATTCTCTGAGTAACAGATTTGAAATATAGGTACTTAACATTTTTATAACCGTCGGTTGTTGAAACTTTTCTCGTATTTTTTAACCTTTCGTGTCACCATAAATTACCATATTTATATTTAGGATCAATTATCATGAAAATAGAGTACTTAGAAATATTTTGCAAGCCTTTACCTCACTTAAAAAAGTTTAAGTATATGCTTAAAGCATTAAGCAAAAGCTCGGTTTTATTCACACAACTTTTAAGCAAATGCTTAAGAAAATTCCTAAAAATAAGCAAATGCTTATTCTTTCTAGCAAAAGCAAATGCTATTTTTTTATTCACCCAAAATTAAGCATTTGCTTAAAAAGTGAGAGAAATCTTAAGCATAAGCATTTGCTTATTTTTTATTCACTCGACCCAATATTGCATTTGCCATTTCTATGAAATTCTCTCATATTTACAGAAAATAGTCAAATGATTTAGGTTTCCTAAAAAAGCCAGCAGGCAAATAAAGTATCCCTAGGCAGCCAGGATTTTAAAGATATAAATATCCATTATTATATTGATAACGCACGTGAATAACACTTGCCAAATATTTATTATGATCAAAGAGATTAAATGATAAAATTGCTTTCACTTCCCAATGCAAGACATTTGCTGATCCCAAGAAGTTCCTACACTTTCAATATTCGTAGTTGGCAAAACTGACGGTGTTGACTATATATTTTATATGCTATGGGATTTTTATAACACTTGATGCATATTCCAAAAATATTTTCCATAATTATAAAACTTCTTATGAATTCTTCCTAAAATCTCTGACTACATAAAAACTTAATCAAATTCCAAAAACTAACACATGGCTGCCTGAACAAATTGATTGTAGATCTTCTTTAAAAATAACAGCAAATATGCTCTAAAGATGTCACCAAAGTGATAGCTTCACATAAAAACACCTAATCTGATAAATGCCACATGTAAAGGGAATCAAATCACACTGATAATACTCACCAATAATATTTCTTTGTGAAGACGGCCAATCAGGTCCAGGTTGTCATCCGAGTCGCAGACTGCAAATTGAGAATCGCAAGAGAAGTGTGCTTTCAATGAATGACTCTGAAACAACAAGAAAATAAAATCAGAAACCTTGAATCTCATGCTGAATAATATTCACCATTCATCTAGTATATTATGAAATGTTCCCGATTCTTTCATGATAAATCACTCTACAAATATTCGTATCAGAAATTCTACTGCAACTCAAGTTATTCTTCAATACGAAGTCTTGTAAAGAAACGGAGAAATCGTTTCCCATGAATTGCATTGCTAAGCTTAATATTTCTTTCAAATGCCATCAGACTAGTATTTATTGACTACATAACTTAATATAAATTAGAATGCAGCTAAATAAATCATTGGCGTTAACGAATTTGTCTATAAAAGTATGCTTTATTCTATGAAATGCTCTACGATTAAAAAAATGTCACATGTTAAATCAATCTAGCATTTTTCAGAATTAAATTTCCATAATATCCCTTTAATTTGAATCAACTCCCTGAATTTTAGTTTGGCTTAGGTATACTTTAATTTCCCTATAACTCAGTTAACTTATTTTATAAATTCTTAAAAATATATTTTACGAGTTGCTAAACCAAAGGCTTCGAGTCAAAAGCACTTCACATTGATAGTCTACAAACCTCGATATAAACCAAAATAAATTCAACATTGCTTTTGAGGAAGTTGTCCAAAGCATATTATATTCTATAATTTATTAAATGTTCTATAATTCATATACCCACTCTAGCTCAGAGGAACAAAATCTTCAGGGTTGAGAAAATAACTTGCATCGACATTTGACACAACCAGTTTGAATAGATTCACATGATAACCAAAGCGATTATAACTCTATATCGATGCATCATTCGTCCGAAACAGCTACGTTTGTACTATAATAAATCATAGAAATTTGATCATACTTTAGCAATGCAACTTAACTTCATCCATTCGAATTTTCGATAAAATTCCATTCTTACTATCAAGAATGAGGTCAGGCTCAACCCTGTGGAATTTACTCATCGTACTGAAATCGGTGGTGGCAAATAAATTTGTGAAAGTGTCCAAGTTCTTTCTTTTTCTCGATTCCATTCTTAACTTTTTTAAGTTCATGTAGTCGGTTTGAAACATTTCGACACGGAATAATGATTGAACCTACAGCAAATAACCTCGTAAGGTTATGGCCCAATTAACATCGGTTTCGAATTCAACATCATTGCACAATTGAAGTCTATCGATTTAAAAAATCTGAAGAACTCCGCATCAAAAAAGTGATTAGAATTTGAGCAGCAAAATTGTACGAACCTCAAAGGTGTTCTTACGGTACCATTAACATGAGTGTAAATCTAACACGGCGTGCAAAGGCTAATCACGTTTTCCTAAACCTGGCTTACGGCATAGAAACCGCATTAATTATTGCTAGTAAGGTGATAATGCTTAACAGCTAGAATACATGAATTCGAAGTAAATGCCAAATAATAATGTACAAAGATGAAATTACCTTGAAATGACGACTTCCTTCACTGCCACAAGAAATACTCAAACACAGAACCTGACAGAACCGGCGAAAGAAAGAATGACATACTTGAATTACGAAATAACTCGTAGCGCAGAGGTGCGCACGTTGCCATCCTTTTGTTTTGTGTTTAAATGAAATGAATTCTTTACAATCGATTTTATAAGTAATTTTATTTGATAATATTAGAATGTGTTATCTTTGTTTAATCGATAACTCCTTAAAAGTTATTTTTAGTGAAAATAATGCAACCTCTAAATCCCCTAAATATACAATGTATCACAAATATTTTCAATAATCACAACGGATATATCAATATGAAAAATATATTAATCCCTTATATTTCATTCTTCAAAGATATGACATTTCTTGCCCGTTATTTGCATATAAAATACACAGAAACGTGTATTATTAACATTTAGTAAAAGTTCAGAAAAAGTGGCAAAATATTTCCAGGACTCATTCGTCCGTATTACGTATGTAAATACGTTCCCTACCTATGAAAGTAGTATATTTCATAATATATATATTTAACGTAAGCATATTGTTGCTATAAGAGTCGATTAAATACGAAATCCTGTATAAAAGTTGGCCAGATTTTCAATTATATTCTATATAATAGTACTACCTATATGAATATAAAACTTACTTAAACGACTCTATATAGCTCAACTTTGGATTTCAATACATAATAAAAAATAGATTTTTGATAACCCTCCCTCCATAGGCAAGGCAGGAAAATTTTATTAGTCCAATTAAAATTTAAAAAATAAATCCCTATAAAAATTAAATTAACCTTTGAAACTTTTTAAATTTATAAACAAGGTCTTACTTATAGATCCACCAATGTAAACGATTTATTTTTTCATAATATCGATAAATTAGAAAATAATTTAGTACTTCATGAACAATGACGATCAGTATCTCGACTTCAAGACATACAATGATTTTTATTCATAGAATAGGTGAAGATGAGTTTGCCTATAAGCAACTTCTTCTTTCTGGTATTATTATAAATTACAAACATTATCAATATCATATATATAACAATAAATAAACAAAGATTATTTGAAAAGATGTCAAGATCTAACACACTACTGAATAATATCCTAACCAATTTCGATTTTAAACATGTTGATGCATCTGTTATTGAAAATTGTATTTCAGAGCTTTGTAACGGTCAGATTTATTATAAATAAAATTCTTACCTCAGGTACTACTGATAAACAATTGAAAAGATCCTTTTCAAATTAAAATATTTCCTGTTTCCTACATCTTCTCAACAATGAGTCATGGACAGAAGCATTTTCATGTAAAGATCTTGACTATAGGTTTAATATTTTTTGTGATAAATTTCTTCACCACTTTCATCATGCTTTTCCACTAAAAACTAAAAATGCTTACAATATTCATAACCCCCAAGACAAAGATTGGGTTACCAACTAAATAAGGGAGTGCTCAAGAAAATTAAAAAATCTTTCATTCGCGTCATGGATTCAAAAAGGAAAAATCAACAATTACTGCC
This sequence comes from Tanypteryx hageni, assembly GCA_028673005.1. Classification (NCBI taxonomy): domain Eukaryota; kingdom Metazoa; phylum Arthropoda; class Insecta; order Odonata; family Petaluridae; genus Tanypteryx; species Tanypteryx hageni. The sequence goes on from CM054114.1 coordinate 147,704,560, forward strand.
ATATATGAAGTGATTAACTTTATTATTAACTCAATAAATGGCAATAAACAAACTCTTGGCATAAACTTTGACTTATCAAAAGCCTTTGATACTGTTGGTCACGAACTGCTCCTCAAGAAACTTGACAGATATGGCATAAGAGGGTGCGCTAATAATTGAGTAAGATCTTACCTCAGTGACAGAAATCAAAAGGTTGTCCTTGATCATAAAGGAGCTAAATTTATATCTCTCTAAATATATATAACTCTCTCAATAATCATCTTAGCATAAACTGTGATAAAACAAAGATGATTAAGTTCATCAAAAAGTATGAAAGCGATAATAGTCTTCTCATTAGGATAAGTAATAAATCACAATAACAAGGAAGTCATACTCGATTTCTAGGGATTAACATATCACAAAACTTATCTTGGGATATCCATACAGACAGCATACTAAAAAAAACTAAATGGCGTATGCTTCATGATAAGAGCTATCCAAGGTATCATCAGTGTAAAAACTCTAAAAGTCATATATTATAGTGAATTCTACTCATGATTAACATACAGGCTTATTTTTTGGGGCCACTCAGCAAAACTAGTCAAAGTTTTTAAACTACAAAAACGTGTTATTCGCTACATTGCTGGTAAACCTAATTATACACCTAGTCACCCACTTTTCAAGGAACTTGATATCCTCCCATTACCAAGTGTTTATATCTATCTTTTACTAGTATTTGTGAAGACCAATAGAAGCAATTTCACATCAAATAGTGATATTCATAATCATAATACCAAAAATTGCTTAAATATTCACACACCCCAACAGAATTGTAAGATGGCAACAAATGGCCCTTATGTAATGGGCCTCCATCTATATAATTGATTACCTACCGCATTAAAAACCATAGAAAGTATTAACATTTTTAAAAACCAATTGAGATCTATGCTGCTAGAAAAATGTGTTATAAAATCAATGATTTTTACCTATGACCAGAGAATAAGCAGAGGATGATATTGTATCTTGATTTCTTTATTTTTATATTTTTTAAATTATATATCAATACTTTGTATATGAATTATTTCATTGTACTGCATACCTTTTCTGACATATCCTATAGAATGATCATTGGGCAAATAAAATATATTATGTTATTATTATATTATAATTCCTTTATAAATAATACAGCTTTTGAACATCTAAAAAAACTTTAAATATTATTATAATCAATTGTTGATGATAACTGAGAATCAGATATTAAGGAAAAGCTGATTTATAAATATTATAAAAATTGCCAACATTTATGCAATACTAAATAGATTCTTATAACGTAACATTTGACTTCCATTGAAGTTTTAAAATTGGTTTAAAATGCCAGGATTCATTCCCATTTAGCCTCTGGGATAATGGTAATCTTTTGGGGCAACACTAGTGGGGCTATTAAAGCATTCTCTATAGAGTTGCCACCTGTCCCAATTTTAGTGGGACAGTCCCAACTTTTGAATGATTTTTGGCACATGTCCCGCTTCTTTCCCAAATTGTCCGGACTTTTTCGTTCGACAAAGTATTATTTGTTTTATTGAAAATTCATTTTTACATGTAGTATCGATAGTTACTTTATTCACAAATATAGATTATAATTCGATTGTTTACGTCTATGATACCTATTAAGTTGTCACGAATGTAATAGGGACTTCTTCATATTCAGATATAAATCCTACAGAAGTTTGTTTAAAGCATGCTAGTAAGTAGCTTGAAGTTCTAAGAAATAATAAGTCAACCAGTGATGTTATTGTGAGTAACTTCAAAGAAGTATTTTATCAGTAATATTTTAAAATTCATAAATAATATGTATAATTATATTTTGTTTTTAAATTTTATTGTGTGAAAAGGGTATTGAAAAAATGAATGGTGACTATTTTGGTGATCGTTCAGTCCTATTGGATAAATATAAAGGTAAAAGATTATCATCTCCACCACCAAAGAAAAGGTTTTGCGCATTCAAATACGAATGGCCCAAAGATCCAAATTATTCATCATGGACTGCAAAAACCAATGATCGTTTTACTGCAAAATGCATTTTATGTCCCTCTTTGATATCTTTAAAAAGCAAAGGTGCTGAAACTTTGAAGAAACATCTGGAAACTGCGAAGCATATTCAAAATTTGTTTATAACAATAACAACAATATGCCCTCATCTGTAGATTTACATAATATATCTATATCTGTATTTAGAAACCAGTCAATTAAATATGTATTGTAGTAAATATTAACATTACACCTGTTTATGTGCAATTTAATTTATTACAATATGACTGCAATTTTATATAATTTCGATATGTATTGTAGTTCTCAACATGTATTGAAGAAATTTTTAACATTATATCTGCTTATATGCAATTTAATTTTATGATATGACTATGCAATATTATTTACAGTACAAATATGTATATTTTCTTTTTGTAAAGAGGGTTAAGCCCATTAATAATTATAATAACAACGAAAACTTCAAAGACCATTTCTTCCTTCTTTCACACACCTTCTTCCAAGAGAATATATTACAGCAGTGACACTGAACTATGTTTTGCTTATCATGGAATAATACACAACCACAGTTATTTTTCTTCAGAGTGTGGAATAAAGCTATCCTGTAAGAAATTTTCTGAGTCTAAAGTGGGAGCAAAAATACATTGTGGCCATACAAAATTAGAAAGTTTAGCTCAAAACGTAATGGCTCCATATTCTTGCAAATTATTGCAGAATGAGTGTATCCACTTATTCTTAGATTTTTTAACTCAAATGAAGGTATTAATGAGTATTTGTTAGATTTCTATAATGATTCAGAAGAGAATTCATCAGCAATCACCAAAAATATTGCAAATATTTTACTAACTAATGGCTTAGATACCAAATTTATTAGTTCTTATGCAGCAGTTAATGTAGCTGTTAGTTTTGGAGAACGTAACTCAGTATTTTAATTGGGAAGATTAGAATTCATAATTCAAATATTAATTTTTAAAATCTTTGATCATTTTGATTTGGAGCGCATACCATGTCCAAATCTATTGTTGATGATCAAAATTTGTTTTGCACTTCCAGAATCAAATGAAGCAGTGGAAAGATTGTCTCCGATAATCAATAACATTTGGACCATTGAAAACACTAAAATATCTTTAATATGTGTCACTGCACAGGCTGTGATAAAAGCAATTTTAGACAAAAAAATGCTGTGATTTTTTTCAAGTCAACAGAAACAAATATTTATTTGTTAATAAAAATTCATAGTATTGATAAATATTAATAAATAATAAAGGAATATTGTGATAAGAGTTTTTCCTCTTTTTTATAATGTCCTCTTCTGAAATATTGAAATCTGGTCACCTTATAATAATGCTAATATTTGTTGGCTACAAAACTCTATATCAACGCAACTAAATGCATCATTCCTTTTAATGAATTTGTCTACAGAAAATTAATGATATAATTTACGAAATGCTCTATGGCCAACACAATGTCATCTCTAGTTCAGGGGAAAGAATCTGCACAATTTAGAAATCAGAGAAAATTGATGCAGCACGAACATGCTATGTTGCATTCAGCTTTGGTGTGATACCTTTGAAAATATTGGATCCCCATTATTATTGTTAAGTAAAGGTGCGCAAAACATCAAATATATTGAGTTATAGATGCTGCTGAATTTCTCATTAATTTAGTGATACTAACTCGATGATTAAAAAGTAAAGAACAATGATAATGATAAACCACTTCTAAAATAATTATACCTAGTTAGAATGACAAAACATTCCTATAATAAAGAGCTGTAATCACAAGAAAATCCATCATGTTGTCCATTTGAAACAGATTTCGACATGGTAATACAATTGCACTGATCTTATATAACCACGTCTCCTAATTAATGCTAAGCTAAGGTTATGACCACATTAACATCAAGCATAGAGTATGTCACTAAGTAACAGAAATTAATTTGCTATACAATTAATCTGACATTAAATGTAAAAAATAAAGGAAATACATTAAATGGCAGCTTTTTCACAAGAAACCGTTAATACAAAATGTAAAAATGTATGCAAACTAGCAAGGCTGGTCTGATATAATATTATAAAAAATAATTAAATATAATTAGGAAGAATAAATTTTAAAACAAACGTTATGTATACTAGCATGATTTGTCTGAAGTAATATTATAAAAAATAGTTTAATGTAATGAAGAAGAATAACTTTGAAAATAAAACTTTTATTGAAAAAAAAAGGAAATTTAAATTAAATTTATATTCTTATTCCGCTAATAACTAGAACCTGCTCAAGAAAACATGCACTAGACAGAACACTGAATCAATTTCCGCAGAAATACTGGAAAGAAATGGGAGCCTATAGAAATGATAGCACAGTACTTCTCTGCTCTTAAGAGATCAGAATCATATCTAACATGAATTCTTACCATTCAACTAAATTTTAACAAACAATTCTCTGAAACATTCGGAAATTACATTCTCAAAGTATTCCCATAACCTTTAGCAATACCAATTGAGACAAAAATATTGCAATCAAATAGGCAACTCACAAACAACAGTGAATTTGGAGGTTATTTCCACAGTTAATTCCAACATGCGGCGTTGTAAAAATTAAAAACAAAGAAAAAATTAAAACAACACAGTTTATATACACAATACAAAAGCGACCGGTTCTGATGAATAATCATCATAGTCATATCATATTGTGTTATGTGGACTAAGTCGGAGTGCGGTTAAAATACCGTGCGTTAATTTTTGCTTTGTTTTTAGTGTTAACAACGCTGCATTATTATGGAATTCCACTAAGTCTCAACCTCATCTATTAATTTCAACCCCCATATATCAATTACAGTGATGCTTTTGTAATACCCACAAACTTATCTGGAAAAATTAAAATTGGCTATTTCCGAAATACAGCTTTTCCTCGTATTTCAAAACATTAAATTATTAAATTTGCTTATTAACTGTCAATACTTGAAAGATTTCATGGCTGATAAATATTTCATCATATACCATCATTATGGGATTGCATTATTTGTTTCCATGAATTCGCTTCTCTTAAGAAAATATTGAGATGAATTATGTTTCCTCGAAAGTCAACAGGTGAAGAGAATTAGAAGTTCCGTGGGCCATATATTTTGCATATACAATGATGAATTTACTTTAGCTTTCTCGATAGTAGATACTGCAAACCCGGAACTTGACTCAAGTTTCCCAAAGAAGGCTGTTTGCTGATCCCAAAAAGATCCTCCACTTTAAATATAGACAGATGACAAAACTTACACAAAACGTTTGGTGGGCGGAACAGCCATTCTAGTCCGCGATGACGTCCCTGCAGTCGAACTTACGCTCCCACACCTGAAGATGCTGGAGGCCACAGCTGCATCGATAACCACCACCAAGGGCATCATCCGACTGGTGTCCTGCTACCTGGCACCTAAGAGGAAGTTCTGCGGAGAGGACTTCCAGCATCTTTTCTCCTCAGGCACCCCACTTATTGCTGGAGGAGACCTTAACTGCAAGCACGAGTCCTGGCATTCCCGAGCTTCCAACAGGAACAGACTCCTGCTCCACAGCTGGGTCGATACTGGCGGAATCAAGCTCCTCGCACCGGCTGCACCTACCAGAATTCACATCACCGGTTCTGGGGAGTACCTGAATCTCTTCCTGACATCTGACATCTGCTTCTCCACAAACGTCTACACAGTCCCGTGCCTCCAATGTGACCACTACCCGGTCGTCGCTTATGTTGGAGCCCGCCCGGTCCTACTCCCACCTTCTCCTATTTTGGACTTCACCAACGCGAACTGGACCACCTTCAGGGAGAAGGTGCTTGACTCACTGCTACAGGAACCTCCGAACCTCCTCACTCCTGGCCAGATAGACGACCACGTGTCTCTTCTCACAACCTCCATCACTGCTGCTGTGGCAGAGGCAGTCCTGATAAAACACCGCCGCGGACACAACTACCAGAACCTGCCCAAGGACATCCTGCTGCTAATTAAGGCGAAAAACCAGTTCCGGCGTAAGCTGAACAAAACTGGCTGCCCCACCCTCCGGCGCCAGGTCAAGGCGCAGGAAAACCACATCCGGGAGAAAATCCGAGATTTCCACAGCGAGATGTAGGATAAGAAAATGGCCTCCCTATCCTATGAGGACGGTTCCATTTGGTGTCTGGCAAAGAGACTTCGGAACCCTCTGGAAGCTGACCCTCCCCTGAAGGCACCACAGGGAATAGCATACATCCCGGAGGAAAAAGCTAAGCACCTGGCTATCTACTTGGAGACCACCTTCCAACCCAACGATGGTCCAGACTTCCCTCCTGGCAGTCTTCCACCGGAAACCGAGGCCGAGGACGCCTGTGCACCACCACCGACCTTCACTCATGCACACCTGCTGCCAGCCCTAAAGTCACTTCGACTTAAGAAGGCTCCTGGAGAAGACGGTATCTGGAACGAGATCCTTCGGCGCCTTCCCAACAGCTCTGTCACCCACCTGCTGGCGATTTACAACGCGGCTGTATGCATTGGACACTTCCCATCAAGTTGGAAGTTAGCCAGAGTTTACTGTCTTCTTAAACCCGGAAAGCCCAGGAGACCTGAGAAATTCCAGCCTATTTCCCTCCTCGACGGTATGGGGAAACTTTTGGAAAGGCTTATCCTTCCACATCTACGGCACCACACCAAAGAAAATGACTTCCTACCGCCGCAACAGTTTGGCTTCCGGAGCGAACATGCCACGGTTCACCAACTCACCAGAGTCTGCGATTTCGTCTCCGAGGCTTTCAACTGGAACTGCTCAGCCATCGGCGTCTTCTTTGACATCCAAAAGGCATTCGATAGGGTTTGGCATCCAGGACTCTGCACTAGCTAGCCCTCTTGAAGTACCCCTCCTGGATGGTCGTGCTGATTCGCTCCTACCTCCAAGAAAGGAAGTTCCGGGTGACATGGCAGCAGACCCTGTCGCCTTGGCATTCAGTGTCGACTGGTGTTCCCCAAGAATCTGTCCTGGGCCCCCAGCTGTTCAACATCTACACGGCGGACATCCCAAAGGACTTCGGCTGGAACACCATGCTGGCCGATGATGCCGCTGTGATCACCAGATCCACCAAACCGTCGATGGCGGCCCCATACCTGCAAACGGCAACGGACCGACTGCTGGACTGGTACTCAAGTTGGCGAGTGGCGATCAACCCGGCAAAGACGCAGGCGATCCTCTTCTCCCCCGGGAAAAAGAGGGAACCGGACGGCATCCTGATTGACATCATGAAAGTGGAATGGCAGGACGAAGTCAAATACCTCGGAGTGGTATTTGATCGGCATCTGCTGTCCAAGCAGCACGCCACCAAGCTAGCATACAATGCGATCACCTCGCGAATCAGTCTTGCGCCGATTCTTCGCTCGGACCTGGTCTCCCTAAAGGCCAAACACCGTCTGTACCGCGCAGTGATTTACCCTGCGCTAATCTACGCGTCACCGGCCTGGAGCGGATATCTTCCGCATATCTCCCTCCGGAAACTGAAGGTCACTGAAAGAAGCTGTCTTCGGTCCATCCTGCACCTCGGTTGGAATACCACTACGGAGGTGCTATGCATGCTCACCGGCTCCACTCCCATTGAAGAGAGACTGCAGGACACGGCACGTCGCTTCTACGACGGCCTGCAGGCGAGAACTCCCGCCCTTATCCGGGACCTCGCCGAAACGGAAGTCCGCCCCTAGGACATCAGAAAACGCCCGCGTGCCTCCACCGGTCTCGCAGAGGATCAACCCCCATCGAAGAGGAGTCGCAAGTAATAGAGCCTAAGGTTGGCTCACCCAAGGAGGGCTCCCTACGGGAAAATGGCACACGACCTCCACTGAAGATCGTTTCGATGAAACTTTGGAGGAGGCCTTCTATCAAGAAGGAAGGAATAATACCAGTCGGTCACAAAGCGTTAGACAAATATTTTATTTGCTATGAAATGTAGCATTTACCGTGTAGAAAATCTGAGGAATTTTTGTAAAAACCACAGGTATTAAACGAGAAAAATGTGTTATTTCAATGCAATATGTTGCACACGTTCAACCATACGATAACTTCATTCCAATCTCAATTTTCTTAAATCTAAGTAAATGTGGTATATCGAAACTGATTTTAACACATAAATACAATTGCACGAGCTGAAATAACCGTATCTCATAATTAATTCCCGGTTAACATCAAGTGTAGAATTCGACATCTTTCTGCAATTAAGTTCCGACTTCCGAAAAGTACCCTGCATCGAAAAAATGATAAGAACATGAGAGATAAAATTGTACGAAAGTCAAATATGTCCCTAAAGCAACATTTATGCGATAATGCACACCTGATAGAATAAAATCAAATATTTGCAAGCACACTAACAAATGTAAAACCAATTAGTCCATCCCGCATTGATATTCGGCCACGATAATATAATTCTGAACAAACCGATTAGATGAATTAGACGTTAATTCCAATGAAAATGTCAAAATATTTCTTTACTATTAATGACAACTTTCCAATCACGCCGTGATTCTACCCAGCAAACTGACAAAGCCCAATAAAAACTCACATGCACGTATATACGTAGCTGTGAGTAGGTCATGAATGAAGCGATCTAAATGAATCGTTCGGTGCACTGAAGACTGAATCGAATGAATTGATTCACCTCTGACCATCTGACGAAGAGAAGGGTGGTGAAGTCATGAAACGTTCAAAATCAACTGAATTGGTGAACGAACTGAATCGGTGAATCAGCAGTACCAGTGATTCTCAGCGATTCCGAACCATTAACATGATGCACACAAAAAGAGGAAACTTATCTCTGATCTTATCGCTCAAGTCTGGGAGCGTCATGTTTAGTTCTATAGTGTGTTATATTATTGTTAACTACTGACGAATAGGCGCTACTATCGAATTGGCGCTACGGTCGAATAGGTCGAATCCCCGGGACAACCATCTCACTTCTGAATGCAACAATAGCTGGGTACGAGTTGATCCCATTTCCTCACACATCACTTTAAAAAGATGCGAGTTTAACGCCCTAAACTTAATAAAATTTACCATTTTAATGGCAACATCCAATGCTCCGGGCAAATCAGGACTCCACTTTTTTGCAACTAAAGCTTGCTTATGAATAAAACAGTGTTTCCAAATTAATTTAGGGTTTAAAGCGCGGATACGAACAATAAGGCTGCTCTTGTGCCCAGTCATTGCAGTGGCCCCATCTGTAGAGATACATATGCACCATTCCCAAAGTAAGCCTGAGTCAACTCGAATAAAAGTACATAAAGTTTTGAAAATCTCTTCACCAGTTGCATTCCTAGGCAAGTTTTTGCATGCCATAATCTCATCATTAATGGCATTTTCTTTGCTGTAATAGCGGACATAAATTATTAACTGGAAATGATTGGCAACGTCCGTGGATTCATCAATCTGTAAGGCATATCTTTTATCAACTGCAATTTCTGCCACAGTCTGCTGGAGAACGTCTTCTGCCATTTCATGTACTCTATGAAGTGCAGTGGTGTCTGAATAGGGAATCGATTTAATAGCAGTAATGGACTTGGCATCTAACGTCTTTTTAGCTACCAACAGTGCACCAGGTATAATAACCTTTTCTACAATCGTGTACTATTTCTTAACTTTCGCAGTGAGCAATGCTAATTCGTATGAGGTTTCCAAAGCCAACTTTGATGACTGCATGAAAATGTGAAGCTTATTTACATTTTTACTAATACTTTAATTACTTCCTCAAAATAATTAAGTTTTATTTTTAGAGCCTGGATGTTTTGTAAATAAATGTCATTGCAAGAGAAATGGTTTCATACTATTGTTTGACAATGTTTGGTGACAAAGAACGCACAGTGGTAAAGGAGGATCACTGTTCTTGGAAACAAATCCATATTTTATGTAGGATTGGTTGTAGTATGAGTGTTTTTCTTTAAACTCAACTTTGGTAGTCCTTGGAACTTTATTTGGTTGAAAAATCTCCACTATATTTGAATCACAGCTCGAGTCTGTTTCCTGAGAAACTGCAACTGCCACCTTACTGCTTCCAAAGGGATTCCTATCTCTGTTTTCTTCAACATCTCGATTCCTCTTTATTAGAAATTTATCCATGGGCTGACGAGTTTTCAAAAATTTAAATCGCATACAACACCGATTCCTTCTGACCAGAAAGCAACAACTGCAATTTGAAACTGAAAGCAAATTTGTATGAAATATACCTAATTAAAAATTATACCAAAAATTGAATTTTTACTATCAAAGTTTTAATAATATTAAAATACTATTGAATTCTTCAGATGAGGTAAAAATTGCATCACACAAATTTCTACATTGTTACTTACCGAAAAAGAATTTTTATTTTATGTAGTTCAGTAACAATGTATATCTTATTAGTGAATAATTTATTTTATATGTTTGAGAAATACAATATGAGGGTATTGTATAGTATACCGACTAATGTGTTTACATGATGTTTACTGGTGTCTACTGTGTTTGCATCTAATTAAGTGACATATTTCTTGGCTTTGTATAGACTAAAGACTTTGATTAACCCAGCATTATTCAGTATGGTTCAAAAAGGACTCCATTGTGGGTGGAATAAAGTGAATTCAGACAATCTTCCACACCTTGATATATTTATGGTGACCGAATTTTTGAAGAATGACGACCGATTCACTGCTGCCGAAATCAGAGGTGTTAAGGTGGTAAGTTTGAAATCATTCATTTTTGTGCTAATTTTATTAATCGCATAAGTTTTTACCCATTTATCAAAGATCATACATCTTAAAATATAAGTAATATATTGAAGAACATTTTGAAATATCGCCAGGGTTGAGTTGCGTCGTTGTAATTTTTGTAATAATATTTTTTCAGCAATAGCAAAGAATCTTACAGCAATAGTGCCATTGTATACTTGCAATTAAAAAGAGAAAAAAACAGTCTGTCTGATCAAGTCCAAAATATGCCCTGAGCATAAAATTCACAAAAGAGCATATACAGTTAATCTAGTATTGGATGAAAAGGAGGAGAAAGTTTTGGATGTAAATTGTGAAGACTGCCCAGCTGTGAAAGGTAAATTATAGAACATGTTACTTAATTTCCAAAATTATATTCTGCAATAGCGGCCCTCTAAAATCCTTCTAAATAATATTTATTAAACTAGATAAACACTATCACAAAAGTGATAATGCCCATTAGGTTTGTTGTAACCCTCCATCCCTACTCGTCTTCGATCTCTAAAACTACCTAACAGATTTTGATGAAATTTTGTATTGGTTTAAAAATCTATCCAATGACAGGAGTACCTTATTTAAAAGACAATTGGTCAAAGAGAGATTCCACACTATCGAAATTAAATTCACCTTTAATCTATTACTTTTGAAAATACAAAAATTTTAGCAACTGATATGAAATTAGCAGCATTTTGTACTTAAAATTTTATCGCATAGAATAGTCTGATAGGTTCTAGCCTAACTATATCTTTATTTTCCTCAGGTGGATGTAAACATGCCTTAGCTTTTCTCATGTGGGTGCACCATAAAAGTGAAGAACCATCACCCACAGAAGCATCATGCTACTGGGCAAAACCCAGCTTGGCAACTGTAGGTACATCAATTAAATTCTTGAAAGTGTTTGATTTACATGCAAAAAAGAATCAAAGATCCAAATCATTGCCAGACTGCAGTAAGTTTTTACAAGCATGATAAATGCAAGAAAATTGACAGTCAGGTTGATAGGCATAACTATGAAGTAAATGAACTTCATCAACTTTCCATATTTCAAATTGCTATTGAGTATAATAAGGTGAAACCAAACATGGAATTCACAGAATTTGCACAGAGTAAAATGACAGAGAAATTATGTGTCATGGTAGAAGTGGATACAAGATGACAACACTCCTCTACCTTGTGGCACGAACTACGGTATGGGAGAATCACTGCCTCTAAATTGTATGAAGTTGCCCAATGTCACACCAAAGAAGGAAGCTTAATGAACACTATTTTAGGTGGAATAAAAGGGAAGTCAACTGAGGCAATGAAAAGGGGTGTAATGTTGGAAAAGGAAGTTTTAAAAACAGTAGAAAAATTAATATCAGCAAAAATAAAGCCTTGTGGGTTAATTTTAATGAAAGAATATCCAGAATTTGGTGCTTCTCCTGATGGTTTGGGAGATAATTTCGCGGTGGAAATTAAATGCCCAAGCAGTGACAAGGCATTTAAAAAATACAAAAAAAAGTAATGAGTTATGCTGTAAATATAAAGCCCAGATCCATCTGCAGATGTTAGCAGCGGATAAACCAAAAGGTCTATTTTGTCTTGCACATGCTGATTTTGAATGTAGCAAAAATGTTAAACTTTTGTAGATTTCCTTTGAATTTATTTTTGAAATGATTCACAAGGCAGATTTGTTCTGGAAAAGTGCTGTATTGCCAAAATTACTGAATTCAAGTATAGTTGTCTAGTATGTACCTTACATTTATTACTGCTATTTTTTGACATGATTGTACATTTGAATTGATGCTTTTGCAATATTTCACTTTAAAAAATTATTTACAAAATTAAAGAATATTTTTATTTACCTTGTTAATCCCATTATTTTTTCAGATATATAATTATGCATAGTTCCTTAAGCAATGTTTTATTTTTTAAAAATACATGATGCACAATCTTAATGAAATTGTAGTCATTTACTCTCTCATTGACAGATGTAACACCTTCCCCACAGTCTAACTCAAAAAAATCCCCAGTACTACAAAATAATGAATTCAATAGAACATTTATAGATTTACATTTATTTAAGAATTGTCTCCAAAAATGTTATAGGATTTTAAAACTAAACTAGTAAATCAAATGCATATATTATTTAACTTTTTTATTTCACTTTATAAAATTTAGTAAGAATTAATCATTTGTCTTGACTACTTTTATAAATGAATTTATTTTAGGTTTCTATTGTTTTATAATTGGGTTTTGAAGATTTATCAGACCACACACAACAGTTTTTATTTCATCAGTGAAATGTACCAGACTGTGGTCAATCACTTCATGAGGCTTCAGAAACTCAAACTCTCTAAGTCTTCGAATAACCCTCTCAACATGAATCCGAAGACTACCTATTCTCTTTTTTTCCATGACATCAGTTTTTGATTGGGAGGCATTTTTTTATAGAATTAGGTGGTGGCCAATAAATTTACTCCTTAAAATAATGGGATAATGTATAAATTGTTTTCTTGAATACTTGGCATGCATAGGAATTAGACATGCCAATCTGTCTGCATAGCCTTTCAAAAGAATCATTTAATTTTATTTTCATTAATGTTAAATTTAAATTCTTTTCAGGGAGATTACTTTCTTTCAATACAAAATGCCACTCCTTAGGAATACCCAGGTACATTCTGGGGTTTTGAACTATACACATAGTAGTGACCTTTAGACACAAGTCTTTATTCAACTTATTTACATCTTCAGGTTCAGATGATGAATCTTCAGACTCCAAGGGACAAAAGACAGAAGTGGTTTCAGACAAACTGTTAATTTCATGTGCAAAAAAGGGCATTTTCATTGGTGATACAGATGAATCAGCATAATTTTTTACTTTGATTCGAGAGACAGCAGATTCTGACAAAGGCACATTTAAATTGCATTGAACTCTTCCTTCAATAAAGTGGTTTTATTGCCACTTGAACACTAATTTTGTGTCTATTATTGATACATGGACTGCTTTAAGATGTTGATGGTAATGACTAAGTCATCAGTCACCTTTTCGCTGTTCATTTCAGCTAATTCTATTTCATCTGAAATAATAACAAGTAAAGGTATAAAAATGAATTTTTATATCCAACTTTTACATGGCTAATATGAATAAATTTTATAATATAATTATGATAACCATTCAGCTTGCATGGGCGTAAAAATTTGCAAAAGTGTCTGCCTATCAGCTGTTGAGTGATGTGGGAGTCTATCTATTTAATCTTTTTACAGTTGAGAGAATGTCAGACAGAAGTAGAGAACTCAGTGGCAAACGTAAGAATGTTTGGTATATAAGTAGTAAGAAGTTTGATAGTATCTTTTGTTTCATTAATGGAAATACTAACTTATCCATTTATATTGATTAAAATCAATGAAAATATACTGCTAGTTCAGAGTAATTCAGCTTTAGATACTAGTAGGAGTGAAATTGTTGAATATTTCATATTTTAGACACCTAACTTAAATGACAAAAATAATAAATTGTTCTTTTCCTAACATCACATCAACTATCCATATAAAACACTGTATAAATATAGTTATCTGAAGAAATGCTAAGCTACCACATAACACTTTAAAAAGTTTCATTTAAATTTGTTCAAATTAACATCCTGTACAACAGTATTACCTATCTTAAATAGTGAATAAAGACAAAAAGTATTTAAGATAAATAAAAACTCACTATCAATATCAAATACAATGCTCGTATCAATACCAATTAAAATAAAAAGATTTCTATTATAAGGTTACAGCATTAACAATGACATAGTTTGTTTAGTCTCATTGCTATGATGAATGCTTGTCTATCTTCCTACATGAATTCAAATGCACATTTATCGCAGTGCCAAGGTAAGGATCTGGTGGTCGAGGTGACTAAATCACAAATCACTCATCTTGCACGATGGTGAGGTGGTTTGAACCGCGCAAGCAGCTTTGGATTTTTTTCAGATTAGATGGGGTCCAACACACACACACACACACACACATATATATATATATATATAAATTCTCCCACGGAACGCATCTCTGCCTATGTTGACTCCCACCTACAACCTCTCGTCCGTCAAATCCCATCCTTCATCAAAGACACAAACCACTTTCTACTACGCCTAAAATCACTCCCTTCCCATCTCCCACTTAACACAATTATGTCCACTATAGACGTCTGCTCCCTCTACACCAACATCCCTCACAACCAAGGACTGTCCGCCCTGAGAAAATTACTGGACTCCAGACCACCTGACACAAGACCATCCTCCCATTTCCTAACGAAGCTGGCTGAAATGGTGCTCCAAAAAAAACAACTTCTCTTTCGGAGGGCGCCACTACCTACAAAGAAAAGGTACCGCGATGGGCACTCGCATGGCGCCCTCCTATGCCAATGTCTTCTTAGGTGAATGGGAGGAACGCTTTCTTGACGTTTCCCCCAGACCACTCCTATGGCTGAGGTATATTGACGATATTTTTCTTCTCTGGACACATGGACCCGACTCCATACAATCCTTTTTACAATGCCTCTCATCCCACCCCACGCTTTCCTTCACCCACCACTCCTCTGCCTCCAACATCACCTTCCTGGATGTCGATCTCTCCATCCGGGAAAACAAAATCCACACCAGCGTGCACCTCAAGCCTTCCAACCGCCTTCAATATCTCCAGTTCGACAGCTGCCACCTCCTCCACACCAAAACCTCTATTCCCTATGCCCTAGCCCGACGAGGGCGGAGAATCTGCTCGGACAGAGATTCCCTGTCCGAGTACTGCTCCACCCTCGAACATGCCTTCTTACAGTGTGGATACCCGCCGGATCTGATCCGATACCAAATCTGGCGGGCAGTCGCACCCGCCACCCCTAGCCCCCACCCCAATACCCACACCACCACCGATTCCACCCTCCAAATCACCCTAACCACCCTGTATTTCCCCGGCATCCACGACATTCTGAAAAACATCCTGAAAGCCGCCCACCTTATCCTCTCATCCTCCCCTCACCAGATTCCATTTCCCAGACCACCGATGCTCTCCTTCTGCCGTCCCCCTAATCTGGAAAATATTCTATGGAAGAAAGAACCCCCAGCACCCATGCCTTTACACCCTGCCGGATCTTACCCCTGCGGTAGACCCCGATGTCTAACATGCCCAATAAACCCCCCCTGCAACTCCTTCTCCAGTCCCACAACCAACATCACCTACCCCATAACTTCCACCACCAACTGCACCACCCGCAATATCATCTACCTCCTGAGATGCACCCAATGTCCCGCCTTTTATGTTGGCCTCACCAGCAATCCCCTCAACATCCGCATGAACGGCCACCTCAACAGCGTCATTCTCAAACGATCGCTGCCGGTGGCTGTTCATGCGAACAAACATAATTTAAAGTTTAACAACTGCTTCACAGTGAGAGTCATTCCCGCTCTCCCCGACAATGCTTCGGCTCCCCAACTCCGTCAGTGGAAGCTTTCACATATCCATCTCCTAAACTCCTTCACTCCCCCTGGCCTCAACCTTCGATAGCTTTTCACTCCCTTTATGTCTTCTCCCAACACCCTACCAATCTCCAACCCCCTCCGTATCCTCCAATCCTCGACCTTTCCACACTACCCTTCCACCCCCATGCCTCCACCCAGTGTCACCGCCATCAGTTCTCTCTCTGTAGCTGAAGAAGGAGTAGTTCCGAAAGCTTCTATGTTTGTGATGTTTCTGTGTTTTAGTGTTCTTTTACATGTGTCGCTTCGACATCCCCGGTGCCTCGCCAACCTGAAGTCGTCTGATTGGTGAGTGTTCACTGGGTTTCCTCATCCCAACACCTTGTTGACATCCATATATATATATATATATATAGACTTAAGGAAATGAAAAGGTAGTGATGAGGGTGGCAACAAGGTGTTGAAGGAAGCCCAGCGGACACTTACCAAGTCGAAGACCAAGTTGGAAGGCTGCTGGGGGCGTCGAAGAGACACGTTGAACACACGAACACAAAAACTAAAAAACACGCAAGCTTATCGGGCCTATGCCCTTCTTCAGCGATAGAGTAAATGAGAGTGACACACTGAGCAGGGAATGACAGGGGGGGGGTTTGTGTGTGTGTTATTATTATTATTATTATTATTATTATTGTTATACCTTTGTATTTCACAGCTTTTGAGTCGGTTATTTTAATGAGGTATGGGCTTTGCCAAGCACTCTCATTGCTCGGAACTTAAAAATTGACATACTATTCTCATTGTATTTAGTATGACAGCTTTTTGTAGGAGGGTATATTGCAATTTAGGTAAATCTATTATTTTTATACTGTTGTGTAAGTCTGTAGGGATAATTCCTGTGGTCGATAAAACTATTGGGACAATGTGTACAGTATTCATGTTCCACATTCGTTTAATTTCTTCTTTTAGTTCTATATATTTGTGGTGCTTTTCTACTATGGTTTTCTGAAGATTGTGTGTATTTGGGATAGCTATGGCTATTAGATAAGTGGTTTTGGCTACCTTGTCCTGCAAGACTATGTCCGGTCTATTGCTGTGTATAGTTTTGTCCGTGATTATTGAGCGGTCATAATATAACTTAAATGCATCAGATTCCAAAACTGTTTAGGTTTGTATTTATAGTAGGACGTGTTGTCTTCTATTAATTTATGCTTTAGAGCCAGTTTTTGATGTATAATATTTGCGACTTGATTGTGACGGTGTAAATAGTCAGTCTGTGTTAGTCTGATGCATGCTCCTGTAATGTGCTGTATAGTTTCCGGGTGTTCTCTACATTTTCAGCATCTGTCATCTTGAATTTGTCTATTCTTTATTATGTACTTCTGGTAGTTCTTTGTATTTATCACTTGATCTTGTATGGCTAGCATGAATCCCTCTGTTTCTGGGAAGAGATCTCCGTGTTTGAGCCAGGAGTTCGACGCTTCTTTGTCGACATCAGATCGGCTCAAATCTTGGGGGTGTCTCCCGTGGAGGGTCATGCGTTTCCACCTATCAATTTTCTCTGCTATTGTTTGGGGTTCTTCATGACCTTGTGTTACTGTATCAGTTAGATTCAAAGGTGTATATTTATTATCTGATTTACAAATATTTATGTGAAGAGGGGAATCTTGACACCCATGCAAGTATTTTCTTAGAAGTTTGATTTGGTTATTATGTAAGTTTTTTATGTCTATTATACCTCTGCCTCCTTCTGTGCGTGGTAGTGTCAATCTGTAAATACTTGAGTACGGGTGGTGCTTTCTGCACTTTGTCAATTCGGTTCTTATTTTTCGTTGTAAGTTTTCAATATCTGTGTCTGTCCAAGTTATTATACCAAATGAATATGTTAAAACCGGAATGGCAAAAGTATAAATAGCTTTTGTCATATTTTTACTATTTAATTCTGTGTGGAGTATCTTTTTAAGTCTATTGGTAAATTCTATTGTCAGATTTTTCTTAATATCAGTATGGTTTATTTTCTTTGACTGTTTGTATCCTAAATACTTGTACATTTCTAATTCATCCATAGGTTCTATTATTCCCTGATTTTCTGTTTCGAATCCTAAGGGTTCTATTCCTCCTTTTTTTATGTTTAGCGTTCTACATTTATTCAGTCCAAATTCCATTTTAATGTCTGTCGAAAATTTCTCTACTAGTTTTATTAATTCACTAAGTTTTGGATGTGTTGATGCATAAAGTTTTAAATCATCCATGTACAGTAGGTGTGATATTATATGTTTTGACTGATTATTTTTTATTAAATATCCCGTGTTCGTTCTGTTTAACATATTTGAGAGTGAATTTAAAGCAAGACAAAACCATACTGGGCTTAAGGAATCACCCTGAAATATACCTCTGTTTATTTTTATTTCCTTTGTATAAACATTTGTTTTGTTATCAATAAGATTAACTATTGTGTGCCATTGCCGCATGGCTTTCTCCAGGAAATTAACTAAGATCGGGTTTATTCTATATATTTTAGTACTTCTATTAACCAAGAGTTGGGGACTGAATCAAAGGCCTTGCGATAATCTATGTAGCAGCATGAGAGATTTTTCTTGTGTCTTTGTGCTTGCTTGAGTATTATTGAGTCAATTATCAATTGTTCTTTACAGCCTTTCATACCTTTGCGACAGCCTTTTTGTTCTTCAGTGAGAATGTTTTCATTGTCTAAGTGAGAGTTAATTAGATGTGTTATACATGATGTAATAATTTTGTAAATGGTTTGTAAGCAGGTTATAGGACGGTAGTTAGATGGGTCATTATTATTCTTACTTTTTGGGAGAAGATATGTTTTGCCTTCCATTAGAAATCTAGGTACTTGGTCAGGGTCTTCAATGAATTTGTTTATTTGGGTTAATAAATGTGTGTGTGTGCATGTAAATCTTTTGTACCAGTAGTTGTGAATGTTGTCACTGCCAGTGCATTTCCAGTTATGTGTCTTCCGGATGATGGTTTGTAATAGATCTAGTGATATGTCGGGGGCCGGCATACTATGAATGTTATGAAATTGTTCTATTTCTGTCTGTATCCAATGTGCTTCAGCGTTGTGTATTTCAGTATTTGACCATATTTGAGACCAAAAATCTTCTATGGCATTTTTCGTTGGCAGTTGAGTGCTTTGTGACTGTTTGTCACCAGTTGATTTTAACACTCTATAAAACCCTCTCTCATTATTTTTAAATTGTGTGTTCTGCTGTTTGCGTCTAGTGCACTTGTTATATCTGTTTAGTCTAGCTTTGTATGCCACAAGTTTTTGTTTGAGAGTATCTATGAATTCTATCAGGTGTTCTTCGGGTTGTCATGTTTTGTGTGCATTTGAAATTTTTTAACTACCATTTTAGCTTTACCTTCTAATTTTTTGCTAGGGTTACCTTTCGAGTATTCTATTAGACGTGCAATTTCAACTCTTATACTTTCTATTTTGTTTAACAGTCCAATTTGGGATGTATGGTACTTGTTTTCTGTCTGATTTATCACAGTCATTTTGTTTAAGAATTTTTGAGCCATTGCATTTAGCCGCAGTGAGTGCAGCGCAGTATATTAATGTGTGGATTTCTTCAAATGTTTCTATATTTTCTATGTGTTCAGGCATTATTACCTCATTTAATATGAGAATTATTTTAGATAGTTTTACTGAAGTGTGTTGTTTTGGTATGTAAGCTCTTTTTGTGGGGTCTGTACCTGTGTATTCTATAAGTTGAAAGTTTCTCTTACATTTTCAATCAAGTCAGCATCGGCATTTACTTCAATATTATGGTTGTTACTATCAGGGGTAGAAATTTCATTAGTTAATTTATTGGTTGGCGGCCAAAACTTTTCGGATCCTTCCTTCAGTTTCTTCAGAAGGATCTGTAACCCGTGATTCGTTGTTTTTGCCTCGTCATTCCCCAGCCAGACGCTGCTGCTGCTCCAACCGAAGTTCAATGGTGCATCGGCTCTGGCCTTCCAGCTGCCGCACCAAAGTCCTTTGGACTTTTCGGCATTCAGGCGTGCCCCAAAACAGGATGCGTACATGTCGAATGACCGCGTGATCTGTGGAAAATCTCCTTCCTTTTCCACGAATAAGCAGACATCGTCGGCATAGGCGGATACCGCCAGCCTCCTCTCCGCAGTCCCCGATAAGGATACACCGGATGAGAGCCTTCTGATAAGGTGCAGGAAGGGTTCGATGGATATGGCGTACAATTGACCGGAGAGTGGGCAGCCCTGACGAATTCCCCTCCCCAGCCTGATCGGCGCCGTCAGAGAGGACGCAACCCTGACGACACAGTTGGCTCCGCTGAACATTGTCTGCACCATTCCCAGGAACCCCGTCCCGAAACCCATGCGTTTCATGGTTTCAAAGAGATGTCGGTGTTGAACCCTATCGAAGGTCCCCTGCTGGTCAAGCGAGACGACTGCCAAGGGTCCTCCGGCGTCGTTCTTTTCACGTATGAGGTCCCTGATGAGGGCGATATTGTCCATTATTGTCCTCCCCGGAACGCTGTAGCCCTGTTCTGGTGACACGATGAAACTCATTACCTTCGACAAACGCTTCGAGAGTGCCTTTGCTAGGAGTTTGTAATCCGTCGTCGTGACGGATACGGGTCTCCAATTCTTTACGTCCAGCCTGTCCCCCTTTTTATGTATCAGGCCCACCACTGCCCTTCTCATGAAGTGTGGAAGACTTCCAACGCGGAAGCTCTCCTCCATCATCCGCATGAAGGGGCCGCATAGAAGATCCCAGAATTTGATGAAGAACTCGGTCGTTAGACCGTCCATTCCTGGAGCCTTCCCTCTATTCAGCTCCATCAGGCTCTCGGTGAGATCTTGGCTTTTGATGGGAGCGTCACAACCTCTTCTTTCCGGATTCTCGAGAGGTTTTAGCCCCACGTAGACATCCTCGTCGGGAACGGTGACACCCTCCGATGGGTCATATACACCGGAAAAATGATCGTGGATATAACAGCACAGTCTTCCCGTGGAGGTACTGGTCTGTCCATCCCATCTGAGTGCCGTGAGGGGTCTCGGCTTTGCACGGATTGCGTGCTTAGCGAGGTTGGAGCGAGCAGGAGCGTCTGTGGCGAGCATCCTTTCCCAGCCCACCCTGGCCAGTATCCTCTCCCCCTTCCCTCCCGTACCATTCGCGAATCTCCTGCATTTTTTCCGCGGTTTCTCCGCTGGCTGTGTCCATTTCAGCGGCCATTCCTCGTATGGCCCTTTCCTTCTCCTTCCTCTGCCAGTTCTGATACCGAATAGTGGCTTCTTTCACCTTAATTTTGAGGAGATCCCAGGACTGCCGGTTGTCAACTCCATCGCCACTCCCTTCCAATACTACATTTCCTGAGAGCAGTGCCGTAACTAGGGCGGGGCAAGAGGGCTTCTGCCCCGGGCGCAACTTTCTGTATTTATATTAAGTATGTAATCATTATGTATATAATTAATGAGGTCAGGCTCAACTTTGTGTTTAACAAGTTTTTGTAATTTTTGTAAAAGTTTGCTACTATGTTGCTTTCGCCTTCCTTTCCCACCTCTTCTTTTCCCAACCACTCATCCAATTACCTCCCATTCGTTTTCTTTGTAACCCTTACTGTCTCCCTCTCCCCCCTCATTTCACCCTATATATATGGAACAATTTATATTTTTTTCACCTGATGATACTATGATCGTAGTGAAACCGGTCGTGTTATACTAAAAGTTGTGGAAACTACAAAGTTATCCTTACATTAATCATTATGTATTTAAATTATGTATGTATGTAATCATTTTGTATTTAAATTATGTAAATTTATAGTGAAAAATATATTATTCTAGGCTAGGTCTTGGGGAAAAAAGGTGTGGCGGATTCACACCTAAAGGTGCGGTGAGTGCAATCGCCGATGTCTCCGCCCGAAATCTAATCCTTTGTTATCACATACGGCCAGCCTACTCACGGCAGAGCTAGAGGGGAGGATGAGGTTGTCAGGCGCATTCAATCGCCAGAGAATATTTTCCCCGTGTGCCAGTGTGCCGGGCACTTCCCCTCCTTTGCTGATTAGGTCGGGGAAGAAAGAGGGTATTATCTTGGTTCTGCCCCACCCCTTCCACCTTCTTTTGGTTACGTCATTGGTGCGACAGGACTAATCCCTACGTCCAAAATCCGAGTGACCGCGGTGGCATCTTGCGTCCGAGATTCACATTATGACTCAGTAGGCTTTACCCTTAAGTTCATTTCTTTGTCATAGATAATCCATTTCCCTTCATTTACCAAATGCTGCATGTGCACATAATAAAATTAAACAAATTAATTATTTACAGCAGATATTGTTGGCTTAAGTTACTACAAAGATTGTTTTCATTAAAAACAATTAAAAAACATGGGGAAAAAATATTCTAAGTTAAAAGTAAATTACGACATTCTCGTTTGATTTTCTTGAAATCGGCTACTCCTTCAATAGAAATGTACCGAACAAAATGTATGCTAATTCACTAGTTCTACAATTTTGTTTAAAGACTTATTGTTATAATTGATATATAACAAGATATAAAGAAAAGTTCATTTTTTGTCACCAATAAAGTGACATTCTCGATTAGGCTACGTGAACCATTTCCATATAGTATTTCTCATTTTCTTTGCCCTTATGTCCTAAATACCAATATCATGAACATCCATCCAGTAGTTTCGCAGGTGAAACATGCTGATGGACATGACCTGACCATAAAGTGTTCTGTTTACTTTTTGTAAAGAACGCCTAAAAAAAACTGCATGGAGAAAAATTGAACTGATATGAGGTCAGCAGAAAAATGGGTAAAAAATATCTAACAAAATTTATAGGAATAATTCAGTCCTGATGCTATTTTTAACACTGACGAAACTAATGTTTATTTTAGAGTAATGCCAGAGCATACTTTGTTATTCAAAAATGGTCCTTCAACTGCAGGTAAAAGCAGAAAGAAAGAGTGACTGTGCTTCTTACCTGCAACATGACAGGTACATTGTTATTGGGAAAAGTAAGTGCCTGTGCATCATTAGATAGATTAAAAAATATGCCTGTATACTACAAAAACAACACTAACACATGGATGACTTCACAAATCTTGATTGACATTTTGAAAGAATGGGAAAGAGAACTCCTGTAAACAAAAAAAGTAGCTCTTACATTGGATAATTGCACAGCACATCCAAAATTGCCGTTAAAAAATATTAAACATATTTTTCCCAGTAAACACAACTGTAATAGTTCAGCCCTTAAATCAAGGAATCATTAGCTTTTTAAAACACTATACAGAAGTGCAACAATTATTTCATAAATTGATGCCAGCAGTGAAGACCACGCTAAAGACAGTTAAACAAGAAGATCCAAATGGATCTTATGATGCCCACTTTCCACATAATATTTATATTGACTTTAATAGCCATACAATCACCTCAGATGAATTGCTCTTTGTGTTCCCAAATTTCATAATTTAGCATTATAAAATGTTACTGTACGTACATTTGAATGGAAAACTAAATTGATCATGCAGATTTGTGTGGCAAAAATAACGTATGTATTACACTATAGGTACGCCTCATTTAGCGCATGTTCATTTAGCGCATTTTTTATATAGCGTGGTTGGCATCTCGGGACTAAAATCTTAATTTTTGAAAATTTTTAAAATAAAAATAATAATGGTCCAAGCATTTTTCTCACTTCCCTTCATTTGTGCTTCACTCTCTGTTAACTCGTGAAAAAAAGTCGCGCAAATTCTGATGCGCCCACGTTAACTCGTGCGAATTCTCACTTTCTGCCTCAAACAGATCATGCTCGAGTTTTCTCGCTATCTGCTAATAGTTTACATTTTCGATACCAGATGACATAAATGGATTCAATGTAGATGGTTCTCGGCGGGTTTTTCAAAACATATCTCAGTTATTTTAGCGTAACTTACAGTCCATGTTATTAAAATAAGTAAAATATAATATATTAAAAAAATCCCTAGTAGAGAAGGAAGACGTCTTTGAAAGCATTTTATATTATCCTAGTTATCAATTTATTGAATTTTTTTATTTTTAGGCGTTTTTTACCAAAGTAAATAATGAACGCCTTATAATCAGGTGACGACCATCCATCTGTCCGTCCGCTTGCTTCAAACTCTCCAAAAATATTATGCGGATTTTCACGAAATTTTGTACTAAAGACTTACAGGTAAAGAAAATAAGAAAATTATAGAAATTGTTCGCATAATCCAATCAGGAGTGCCACTTTGTGTGGCCAAAAATGAACTTTCCAAAAAATATTACATATACCAAAAAACTTCAAATAAAGTTTGTGTAGCTAGTATTTATAAGCCCCCCACTGCGCCCCTCGGTCCGGATCATATGCCGCCTCCTAAGAACGACAACTGAGGCGGGTTGACAGCCTGCCCGGTTCCCAAACAGCCGATGGGCAAAAAATTCATTTGAGTAATAAACTTATGACAGTCTAGTAGCTATGCTGGAAGACTGATTTCGGTAGCTGGTCAAAAGAGACCGGCACCAACAAGATCTGCAAAGTGTTGGAGGAAAAGTTCAGTAGGTTGTACATTCCGGAGAGAGACATAACGATTGATGGAAGCCTTTTGTTATACATAGGACTGTTAGGGTGGCATCAATATAACCCAAAAAAGGGCAAGGTTAGGAATAACAACTTTCATCTGGTGTGAATCTAGGAGTGGATATGTGTCGTCCACAATAAATAAATATACGGGAAAAGGCACCATCCTAAATACAGACTACCAAAATATGCTGATGTCCTCTCAAGTGGTTATGTCACTTATGAAGCCTCTGTTGGACAATTGACAACAGACAATTTTTATACATCGCCCAAATTGGCAGATTTGCTTGTTTCATGAACTGTAGACACCTACGGGGCTGTGCACGTTACACAAAAAGGCATGCCGGTAGGAATGAAAAATAAAAAAATCGAAAAAAGGTGAAATAGCCATATATTGTAAAGGGAAAATGATGGTACTGCAGTGGAAAGATAAGAAAGATGTGACGCTGCTATCCACAACAGCAAAATGGAGAAAGTATAAAAATGGGGGAAACCTAAAGTAAAACAAAGTTGTTATAGATTATAATGACACAATGGGAGGGGTTTTGATCAGGTGGGCTAGAATTTGGCAGATTATCCCAACCCAAGGAAACGGAGGAAAAAATATTATAAAAAGGTTTTTTTTCACTATCTTGAGCTTGCTGTTTGGAATTCTTTTATTCTATTCTGTAAAACTGGTTGGCAAAAAGTGCATTTGGACTATAGGCTAGACCTAATTGAGGACATAATAGACAGGTACCACCCCACTGTTGTTTCCCCAAAACCAGGTAGGCCACCCACAGCACCACACCTCTGCCGCCTTACAGAGAGGCTATTTGTCGAACTAATCCCGGCCACCGGAAAGAAGACAACCTCAACGAAGCAGTGCGTGCTGTGTTGCCGCAAAAGAGATGCGAGGGGGAAAAATTAGGAGGGAAAGCCGATATAATTGCCCAGAAAGTGATGTGCCGCTGTGTGTGCATCCCTGTTACAAAGTGTACCACACAATAGCTAACATTTAGGGATTTGCTTGTATCAATTTTTAACATTAAGACTCGAAAATGATTTTGTGAATAAAAATTTATTATTTTTGCTATCTAAGAAAATGTTAAAATTAAAATTTGTGAAATAATGGGGGAAAAGTGAAATTACTGAATATAAAGTGTAAAATATTTTGCAAAATAAAAGTTTCAAAGCCTAAATGATCCAATTGCTTTTTTTATCAAGTAATATGTTATAAGAAAATTAAATAAAATGTGTTTTTTTTAACCCATTCATGAAAAAAAAACGTCAGAGAAGTGGTTAAAGACAAGTTGTTATTATTTATACATTTATTAACTTTATTTGTTTCACTCATTCACTATTATTAGGTTTTTTACATTGGTTTGCTAAAATTCCAGTCTTTTGCATTGATGCTAATATCGGAAGTTTTAAAGTTCTTAATGTTACTATCGTTAGTCATTTGTTATTCTGATGTTATTTTGCTGTTGGTACCTATGCTATAGTTAAATACGTGTTTGAAGCTGCAGCGGCGCCGCTGAATCGTAATATCACTCGTATTCCGTTTTTGTTTACTTTTACGCTGGCCAATCATCATCAAAGATCTTCGTAATCATGAAGCATTTTAGGAACATGTCAAGGTAATACACTATATTGATGTTTTACCAAGTATATACCAGAAATACTTATGATATTTTGTATATCTCATTTAATTTATAATACGTTTTTTCATCGCAAATGTTATTAGAAAATTGTGATTTTCCATCATAAAAATTAGTTTTTGAAGCTGTTGTACACCAATAAGTTCATAATAAATAATTATTTTAAAATAGTTGCCATATACCGTATTAACTCGTTTAATACCTTCACATGGGTAATGCCCGCACTCCTGTTTTTAGAGCTAAAAATCTGAAAAAAGAACTAATTCGTGTGATGCCCAAACTTCCAAAATTTTGATATTTCACAGCAATATCGGTTGAATAATCTGACTGAAGCCGAATTTGATGATATAATTATAGCAAAAAGCAAATATTTAAGAAATGACCTCAAAAAATTATTTTTTATATATTTTTCACGTACATAAACGTGAAAAATTCACATCCATTGCCATTATATTACACGGAGACAACTCAAAAACTTATTTCTAAGTCTAGCTCCTTGATCTCACAGAAGTTTTCAATTTTGAGCTGTTGCACACATTTAAAATGAGTAATTTTTGCTAATTTTACGAAATTATGCTAACTCAGCCATCATTCACCTAGAAAAGAGCAAATTTTACATAAATAAACGTAAACTGTCCATACTCAAAATAAATCTTGCCAAATCCCTCCAGAGATCACAAATACCAAAAATAAATCGGTCACTAGACGCACTGCAACCCGGTTACATAGAAGCGTTTCTCGAACAATTCCAACAGCTATTTAGTAACATTTCTATCACAAGATTGTATTCTTTGCTTTTATACAGAGTAATAAAAGCATATACATATATTTTTTTAGGATTGTGTAATGTAAAAGGAACCCAAAAAATTCACTTATGGTAAAATGTGATTTGAGCATGTCATGAATTAAAAGGCAATCTAACAAATTTCGTTTGTTTTTAATGAAGAATATATGCAATTCAGTTGTTTATTTCTCTTACATCACCTTTTCTATGAGAATGAATGACACTTCTATTTACATAGAAATTTACGATTTAGGTTTACTACTGACAACTGGCAAGAAATTTAAAAAAATACCTGATAAATATCGTGCTTATTATATTATTCTACGCATTATAAAAAATACCATGGTTATAAATTGAAGAAATAAAATGCACGGCATATTGCAACTACCAAAGAAAACGCATACTCATCTCACGCCAGGCATGCAGTGTTAGTAGGCGCTTCGCGGGTGGCGTGCCATCAAATTATGAAGGGGCAAATGTGTCATGTCTGCACCCCCTTTTTTGATGGGAACTTGTGGGGAAAAAGTGCAGGTATTACACAAGTAAATACTGTACTTTATTTCTTGACTTTAAATTAATATATAAAAATTTCTTATCCTTATATAAGCTACAAGATAAAAATAGTAAAATTTCAGAAGAGTAAAAATCAACTGGGTTAAGTGCTGTTAAAAACTGTTTTTAGTGCAAATTCTGATAGCGCACAGATGTCTCGGAACGCCTCTCATGCGCTAAGCGAGGCATGCCTGTATAATGAATCCGAGTCCAACAATAGTCGTTGCTATGGCAACACTTTCGTAATGAATGATGAAAACTGCAAAAATGCCAGTATTTACGTGAAATTCGAATAAATACGATCGATAAGCAACATTCTACGATAAAAAGTACAGTACAAATTGAGCACCAACATTACAATTTTAAGATATTTTAATGTGCTAGACAAAATTACCCTGCACGATGAATTTCAGATTTCCCATGTAAATCAAATGGAAGGAAAGTTCCTGGAACCCAACCCGAGACTTTCAACATTCACAACAAAAACTATCCTCGGGAGCTCGGTTCCAGTGGCAAGAGATTTCTCAAAGACAGACCAAATTTTCGAGGCAGTAGAGCGATACAATAGTAGCATCCGCTGGCAGGGCCATATTTACAGCTAGTATCTATATGTATCTTAGCTCAATTAGAAGCACGGGTCACAGCTAGAGTTTTTGGTTCCCGGCGATATTTTTTCCCGGGAATCGGGAATTAGATTTTCAAATATCCCGTGAATAAGAATGATTTTGCATTTTAAATATTTAATACACCATTTTTATTTAAACATGATATTTATTATTGATACAACGTAAATACATTAGTTTTTAATGAATTCCAATGACATGCGAAACATTATTTGCGACAAATTGTTAGCAGATTCAATATTGAAACGCACTTTGACTTGCGCAACCGATATTTCCTCGATGTGGTGATAACAAAAGATCAACTACTAATGTAACCTAAGTTGCAATTCCCTCAAAGTTAAAAATGAGGGTAGAAAATCTATGAAAGATATTTTAAAGCAATCTAAAATATATAAGAGCCTTCTTCTGCCCCTTTGTTGATCCCTATGTCATGCTATAAAAATGCAAATAACTCGATCAAGGATAGAGATATTTCTTAAATTTATCAGGAATGCTCGATTTACATATTACAAGGCGATGACCATAAAACTCGAAAACAGTCCTGGGTTCGACTCAAAGGAAGACATTTCCAGTTCCCATAAAATAACACGTATACTGTTACCTTACCACGTGCAGGCTATTATTCTTTTTGAGATATAAACTAAAAAGAATTAACCTACGATCTTCGATTTAAAACATTTTTTTTAAATTATAATATTTCTTATTTTGTTCACCTTTTTCCACCTACAGTTCGAAATTCCTCATGGTAAACGTTTAATTCTCATATTTTTGGGATCTTGCCATTTTAACGGGATGTTGCCTTGCCTACCAATTGCATTACTAAATCTCGAAATCCTATTCTCACCTCATTCCTTATGGGTGAAAGCGTGCTTGGAATGTTTTTAATACGAGAGATAGAGGAAGGTATGAGAGGGAAATGATTTAAATAACAACCTATGTAAACAACATTCGCTGCATTATATGCGAGAAGGAATATATTTGAATGTAGAACATTAAACATTCGCATATTAAAATCACTTAGAATTATCGTAGAAGCTCGAGAATTGAAGCAACAAACACCTAAAAGAACGAAAGTTTGTTTTCCTGCCATCGATTTTAGAATACGCGTCGAATCGATCAACAGATCAGTTTTTAAAGCGAGAATTTGACGCATTCTTAGTGATTTGCATTGTTGCCGGTTTCGTATAATTGGATACCATTGATTTGGATAATACCTAGCTTCGCGTCGTATCTATTCACGAAATTTCATAAAAAACTTTTCCACCGAGTTTCAACGGGCATCTCCCTAGTTTATATATAATTCACTTGGTCAGAGTAGCTAATGTGGTTAATTAAGGGAGGGGGAAGGAAGAAGAACAGAAGGGGAAGGTAGTTCACTTAAGCGGCTAGTTCCAAATTCATGCAACCATTGCTTTTGGGCCTTTTTACTAATGACATTCACGTGCGCGAGAAGAAGCCATTTTGAAATTGTATTAACGTTCCATTGAGATTGAATTACTAGCGAGAAACGCAACCTGATCCTTAATCTCAAACTTCCGATAACTCATTGTAAGTTACTAAATAGCATTCACTGAAAAATGTTTAGTATTCATCAGAAATTCTATTGGTACAACATGCATAAATCTAAAAATTCAAAACTAATTTTGATAGTTTAACATTTGGGGCTGAAATTCGGAGGAATATCTAAAAAAAACCGCTATGAAGGCAATTCTGGAAAAACTTGACTCGGCACAAAATTCAAACGAACAATTCCCGGGAATCATTGAAAATTTTCCCGGTAATCATTGAAAATTTTCTCGGGAATCGAGAATATGAAATATCGAGTAATTCCCGGGAACGGGAATTCCCGGTTCCAAAACTCGAGTCGCAGCAGAAGATTGGGAACCGCTGGTCGTGATCGGCATATGCAGTCGTCACTTCTTCAGACAGATGTCGACAGCATATGTTGCTCTGACGCGGTCCTCGTCGACGAAGTTACAATTCTCGACGCAAAAGAGCAACGGCGTTCAGGAATTGCCAGAGGCTTTAAGGCAGAGGGAAGGGCTTAATTTGAATGTCGATTCCCGCTAAAAGCGAAAGAGAAAACTGCATCTCCGAGGAGGAGGAGAAATTGAAGAGGGCGCGCGCCTTTATTCCACGCCCCGCTCTCGACACCTTCGGTCTATTTTCTTCAGCATTGCTCTTTAATCTCGCGAGCGGGCAATTCTGATCGCAGCTTCGTCGAGAGAAGAGGTAAGTTTGTCTGATTGTGCCCCTGCATTTAAGGGTCGCCATTTGTTTTCATTCGCGCTCCTATTTGGTCACGGAAGTAAATTTTGAATCGAAGGTGCAGTAATTTAGGAATTTATGCATTTATCGGTATATTTTTCAGATAGTTTTATTCCCCAAAAGAGTAAGTTGAAGGACGAACAGATATTCCATAGCTACAATTTAATTTCGTTTATGTTACGGAATTGATCTGGCTTTTTTATTTCCATGCGCTTTTATCAGTGTGTTTATCGATTGTTGCTTTTATTTTCAAAGAGATCATAGGGAACGAACGCTCAGACGCGGGATATAATGGTAATCGAGCACCACGACACAAAATTCCATTTTCTGTCGCATCGACATTTGTAAAATACTCATTCTTCGATAAATAGTTTCGATAGATTTCGACGACAGAAATGCATTTAGTTTTATATATATTTATAATAGATAATGTCGTAGATTTTAGGGAATTTTAGCTGACGCTACTTACAAGATATTTATGCTATTAAATGAAGGCAACCTTATATCTTAATGCTATTCGTAAACTTGGTTCCGTCGGCCACAAAACGCCTTCCGCAATGGCCTACACTTCAATAGGATTTATAAATTTAACTGCCATGTGGATATGCAGTTGATATCTTTTAATGTGAACTCATCAGAATTCGATTAATTTATAATATTGAGTGACTGATAACAATATACTGCAGACATCCTTAAACTAGATTTGGTTTTGGAATTATTTTAAATTATCGGCTGATAACAATAGCCAGTGATTATAGTAAGCGGCGTCTATTCAGTACAACTTTTTATACGAAAAGGACGAATAATGAGAGTGTTGGTGCAATAATATGCCAACGGAATAGAAATTTTAAAAATTATTTCCTTTAACTTTTCTTCATTTTTCGTCAAATGTAAACAAAAAATTATTGTTACTAGAAAACCAATGGCCAGTAGGGTTAAATTCGAATAAAACTAATTCTAAAAAGGATTTATTTAAACACAGAAAAGGAATAAAAACGGTTAAATAACAAATAATTAAGCATTTATGAATGAAATTGTTTAAAACAATCGGGGTGTAAATGTACTTGGCACTTTTCACACAAATAAATTCTGCAATTTTTACAATTTCTGCACCTTTTTCGAGCCCGATTGTCGTCCCTTATAATAAAATGATCTATTCTGTCAGTCCGAATCTCCTTAGGAAGTGCCACAGCGCATGATATTTCTTTGTTGGATTTTCCCATTAGATGTGGAAGAGACATTCCACATCCGATTTTAGTGCTTCCGACGTAAGACATGAAATCTAACTGCGAAATGTTTTCTTCCGTAGCATTTTTGTGGAGTATCCAGTCATTCACAAGCGCACCGCCAATCAGGTTCATGATCAATGGTCACCGCCATTTTCCCCCTCTAATCTTAATCCGACAATTTGCAACTCCGTTATCGTGTAGATCGACACCAACCATGTATTAACTATACTGAGAAAAGATTTGCGGCTGAGGGATTACAATTTCTTTTTTCTTTTCTTTTGTTTCACTTCAAAAATAGACAGAAGCTTTACCATACTTTCATAATAAATAAATAATCTATTTACATGGTTTTCAATTACACAAACTGTAACTTTAACTAAAAATTACTTTCAAATTTTCTAAACGATCCGTTTCGCATAAAAGCCTGTGAGAAACTGAGGCCCTGCACTAAGTGTAATTCCATACGAAACATGCACTTACGTGCAATGTGTCACTTGGCTCGTTAGTAAACAAAGTCAGAAGACAAGTTACAACCTCTTCTCCACTATTAAAAGGGGTAAGAAAACTTCACTCATTAGGCCTAAGGTGTGTATACGAACCATTATACATATTTATCGTGCATAAATGGTACAATTTTTTGTTGAAATGTGTTTATTATGGCCTTATTTATTGTATTCTGGTATATATTTGTTGAAAATCCCCAGGTCATGCATTCCAGAATAGTGAATATCTACTAAATTTTATGTAAAAAGGAAACTATATTTCGAAGACAAATTTTCTTATACATATTTGAATTTTTTTAAATTTGAATCCACCATAACATATTCAATATTATTTTTAGATTTTTTAAGGGCTCTTACTGTAATGTCCTTGCGTAATACTATAATTTTTTTATTTAAAGAATAGTTTGAAAAATTCTTAAAATAGTGCGTCAACGCGCCTTTGACCTGCTTTAAATCTGTGTCGATCGTCTAATTCAGATGGTATGTAAATTAGCCTAATTATATGTGTTACTATGATTTAAGTTTGGTCAGTAAATCGACATTAATTCCATTTACAGGAAAAATATTCGAGTTAATTGAACCATCGTGTTTTTTGCAAGGGTATTTATTGAACGTGGATTTGCACGAGAGAGAGAGAGAGAAGCAAATAACAATTCTCCCTGTTTTCCCTTTCATATCTTCCATAAATGTTTTTCGGTCATTTTCCAGAGGAAAATACATTCAACATATGATCATATCCCAATTGTTGTTTTCGGAGAGGCGCCATTAAATTAGTTCCGATTTAACTAGTGTAACATTTCGCGTTTGAGTCCATGGTGTCGAAGACACATGAGAGGTTTAGTTTGACGAAGCACATCCGCTCTCTCTCTCTCTATCGTTTCTCTGACTCGTCACGTTGGCATTACACCTATGGACCTCGCGCAGTTGCAAGAAATGTGCTTACTTATGCGCTTGGTGATCAAAGTGTCTCTCCAACAGTCGCAAAACAAGTTAAGTCCAGCGTATCACAAATTGACGCGTTTCGTGCAATGGAGTATTTGAATGAGACGATTATATAAAAGTTTTTGGACTTGATATTGTTTATTTACGTATGTTAGCAACAATGATGAGGTAACCTTGCAAGAAAATTTCTAAATTGAACTCAAAGTAAGACTTTCATGTTTGATTTTCTTGATAACGGCTACCACTACGGTAAAAATTTATAGCAAAAGAAATACTCGACTATGCAGATAGGCATAAGCTGTAATTTGGGAATAATTTTGAAACGGGAAAAAATTCCGCTATTACGGGGAATCGAACCCGGGTCTTCCACTTTCCGGGCGGATATTTTACCACTGAACTACTAATTTTTACTGTCTTTGAACGCGGGTGATTTTCTTAGTGTATCGGTAGAATATCCGCCCGGCAAGTGGAAGACCCGGGTTCGATTCCCGGTCAAAGCAGAATTTTTTCTGTTTCAAAATTGTTCCCAAATTACAGCTTGTGCCTATCTGCATAGCATCATATTATTCCATCAACTTATCGCTTTGACAATATCACCATTTGGGAGAGAGGGGTTCTCATCGACATTCTCTTGGAGGACGTCCGTTAGGGCTGGTTGATAACTAGCTTGGCTAGCCCGGGCCCAACTAAGAAAAACACCCGCGATCAGAAACAGGAAAAATCATCTGCTACGGTAGTTTAGTGGTAGTATATCCGCCCGGCAAGTGGAAGGCCCGGTTTCGATTCCCGGTCATAGCAGAATATTTCCTGTTTCAGAATTATTCCCAAATTATATATCTTAAAACTTTGTTGTATATTTTAAATTTAATAACAATTGATTTTTAATGTGTTAAGTCTACAAACATCTGGGATACGTAAATTTACTTATATCTTACACGCTAAAGAATTATAGTTCATTGTTGTTTCGTTTTCATTCCTTTATTCGAACTATATTATTATTAGATATCAATCAATGCCATGTAGGTGATGCATTTTGTTTTAGGTCTCAGTTAACAAATGAAAATGCTTAGGTTGTACTTAAGTTTGGTCTCACAAAGCATTGCACGAGTAAAACATTCAAATGAGACGAAAAAACTGCCTATGCAAATAAAATGAGCATGACGATCGTTAACAAGATTGGAAAGATGTACTCCATGTCGGAGTACACAGATTTTTCAAATGCGTTCTTTGAGATGTCCAAATGTTCTCAATATTTTTCGCTCAGATGAGAATTTAACTAGAAGCAAGCGAGATACGTTGTAAAATACATGTAGGTCTTCATGTAAAGTAGTCGTAACTATTGTCCGATTTTAACCAAATTGGAATCGGTCAATTAATTTTAGCAAAACTTTCCAATACCAAATTTCATCAAAATACATCAAGCGGTTCCCGAGTTGGAACAAAGGAACATTGTAAAATACATGTAGATCTTCATGTAAAGTGGTCGTAATTGTTGTCCGATTTTAACCAAAATTGGAATCGGTCAATTAATTTAAGCAAAACTCACCAATATCAAATTTCATCAAAATACATCAAGCAGTTCCCGAGTTGAAACAAAGGAACATTGTAAACTACATGTAGGTCTTCATGTAAAGTGGTCGTCATTGTTGTCCGGTTTTAACTAAATTTGGAATCAGTCGACCAATTTTAGCAAAACTCCCCAATACTAAATGTCATCAAAATACTTCCAGCGGTTCCCCAGTTGAAACAAATGAACATTGTAGGTCTTCATGTAAAGTGGTCATCATTGCTGTCCGATTTTGACCAAAATTGAAATCGGTCGATACATTTTAGCAAAACTTCTCAATACCAAATTTCATCATAATTCGTCCAACGGTTTCCGAGTGTTAACAAGCGGACGGACAGACGGAAACGACCTCCCCTATATGCGTTCACTTCGTGCAAAGAACGCATAAAAAAGAACGTCTCTGGTCGTGTTCGTCTGTCCGTCCGTCCGCATGTTTCATATCAGAAACTACTGGGCGGATGTTGATGAAATTTGGTATTTAGGACATAGGGGCAAAGAAATGAACGTAAATATGTCTATTTTCTTTGCTTATACACAGCGTTCGTAAGTGAAAACAAACGTAATTTACGATGAAGGAATGAACGTGAACATAAAGATTATATTACCGTAATCGTCGGCGAATTTTTTGGCAGGCTTTTATTGGTTGACTAGCCAGTCAATCAGACGTTATTGTTTATATGCCTTGGTTACATTATATGCTTACTTAAAAAGAATAATTATATGTGTTCATATTTGAAAGATTAATAAAACATATTAATTTAGGTTTGTATAGAATTTTGGGAAGCTTGTATCTCTACCACTGCTGAAACTATTTATGTTATCCATGATTTGTAGAAATGCAGAATACTTCTGGTGTGTACTCACGAACCTGTTGACGATATTACGTCATTTTGTTTGTTTACTTTGTTCTGTTCTCTTTACGAAGAAAGAAGGTTAAAAGAACTTAGCAAGGCCAGTCAATTTTATTTGTCTCATCATTTGGAAAATTAAATAAAACTTATCCAAAATCCCCATACAGGTTAATAATAAATAAGAAAGAAAAACCTGTTGATAATTTTTTCAAACGTATTTAAATACTGGATTTTCCTGGACACCGCTGGGTACTTCCTTGTAACATCTTTTATAAATAAAATGTCTGATCAAACGAATTATCCTTTAAAATCAAAATCAACTTAAGGTGACAGCGAAGCGTCATAGGCTCCCTCGTAAAGATTATATTACTACTATTCGAGTGAGGTAAGTTATAAATAATTGTCGATTGTTATATTAATTACAATCTATTAGGAAATAAATCGGTGAATTAAAAAATCGATATTCCCTTGGCATCACTATTGGAACTTAAGTTCTTAGACATTATACTAAGTCATCAATATTTATTTATCTTTTTTGACATTATTGCATAAATTGTAAAGAAGTCCTATGCCTTGCATCTATGCACGCATGATGTGTATATCTTTCCTTTCTTATTTAAATAAATATTGAATTCAGGAAAGGTTATTAAATTTTCACGCTTCCTCGGTCTAGTGTGCAACAATTGAAATGAACTAAAACGCTAACAAAATAATTTCGGTGTCTTCGAAATATTTATTCCTAGGTCTTCACTTTCATCCATAATAAATTCAATAAACTCTTAATCTTTTAATGAATACGTGGCCATTAACAGTAATATTCCCGTAAACTAACACTTATTTTTGAAATCATCGAAATGAAAAAACGGGTTTCTGTTATATTAAAATATTTAATATTTTTAAAATCCTCGTGTGAAATTCATTCCATATTTTTATTTTTGAACGAACGAACTTCCTGAAGTTTTAGGAAGACCGCCGAAAACCGGAACGTCTGTAAAGGCGTATAGTGGATCTTTAAAAGCGCTCGGGAGTAGGAGGATCAAACCGCAGCAGTGGCGCTTCATTTTTCTCTACGAACGAGAATTTTTCTCACCGACTTGAACTTATGATTTAATGTGCTCCACAATGTTAAAAAAAAACAAGAGTTGACAGATGCACACGTCGTGCGTGTACACATGCGAGACAGAGGCGTTATTTACGATTCATGCAATCATGCCATAAAAGATAAATAATAATATCAAGAATGAGGGCAGGCTCAACCCTGTGGAATTTACTCATCGAGAAAAAGAAAGAATTTGGTCACTTCCACAAATTTATTTGGCACGACCGGTTTCACTACGATCGTAGCACCAGGTTCAAAATTATATAAATCGTTCCATAGATATAGGGAAAAAAGGGGGGAGGGGGACAGGAGTGGTGACACAGAAAACGAATAGAAGGTAATTAAAGAAACGGTTAGGAAAAGGAAGGGGCTGGAAAAGGAAGGCGGAAGCAAAATAAAGTTATAAAATGTTACAAAAAGTTACAAATGTTACAAAAACTTGGTAAAAAAACAACTTGTTAGTGATGAACCCCCTTCCCCCTAGACTTTATGGTTTACCAAAACTTCAAAAAAAGGATTGCCCTATTAGGCCTGTTGTCTCCAGTACCTCTGCGTCTGCCCAAAAACTCGCCTTCAAACTCAATACAATTCTTCGTAATTATTCTCATTTTAGTCCCAAATTTGGTATTAAAAATTCCATAGAGTTGACGCACACCTTAAAGGGAAAAATTTTCCCTAACAATTCAAAATTTGTCTCTTTTGATGTTTGTAATCTTTTTACTTCTCTTTCCGTTAAAGAAGCCGTAGATTTGGTTGTAGTTACGCTTTCCAAAGCAAGCGTCAATCAATTTTTGATAACTGATTCTTCTTACTTGAAGTGTATTCTGAGCAAAACTTTTCTTTTAGATAATAACTTTTATAAACAAAGGGAAGGTCTCGCGATGGGGTCCCCTCTTTCCCCTCTCCTTGCCGACATTTTTCTCAACAATTTAGAAGTTAACCTTTTTAATTCTGGCCATCGCTTATTAACTTATTCCGAATTTTGGGGTAGGTACGTGGATGATATTTTGTGTCTTGAGTGGTACAGATGACCAACTTTCTGAATTTTTAACCCTTTTAAATTCCCTCCACCCTTCCATTTCTTATATGGTTGAATCTAAAACCAATGGTTTGCTAAACTTTTTAGATCTCACTTTGTCCCTGCTGAACAACACACCTACCTTTGCTATTTTTCGTAAACCCACTTACACACATCAGGTCATCCCCAATCACTCTTCCCATCATTTTTCTCACAAACACGCTGCTTTTCATTCTATGCTTCACCGCCTTCTTAGTATACCCCTTTCTAAACCATATTTTCTTTTAGAACTTAACACCATTAAACAGATCGCTATCAATAATGGCTGCAAAACTGTTTAATCGATAAAATTATTTATAAAAAACGTTCATTTATTGCCTCCCAAAAAATCGTTTCTTTTCCGCCTAATCTCACCTCCAAACCTCTTAATTGGCGCAGACTCCCATTTTTACAAAACTTTTCTTATAAATTGTCCAACCTTTTTCCTCAGCTTAAACTTAAACCTGCTTTCTACTTCCCAGTTACATTTTCCAAATTATTCCTTAATGCTAAAGACCCGATACAGTTGTCATTAAGAAGCGGTGTCTATAAACATGCTTGTGATGATTGCGGAGCGGTCTACATCGGCCAAACGGGGAGGAGTTTTTACAAGAGGATTAAGGAGGATAAACGATACTTCCGGTTTAATAATTTGAATTCTCAATTTGCGAACCATCTTTTAAACCTCAATCATCACAGTTCCTTCAAACCTAAATTCCCCCACTTTGAAATTTAAAGTCGCACATTATATGCTCTTGAACAGCTAGAGATAATTATTTGTGAGGACTTGCTTCCCTTAAATGAATGCCTTTTGCACAATCATTCTCCTCTATTAAGCTTTCCGAATATTTTGTAAATGCTTTGTATCTTTGTTGTCTTTCTCACTTTTACCAAGTTTTTGTAACATTTTATAACTTTATTTTGCTTCCGCCTTCCTTTTCCAACCCCTTCCTTTTCTTAACTGTTTCTTTAATTACCTTCCATTCGTCTTCTGTGTCACCCCTCCTGTCTCCCTCCCCCTTTTTTCTCTATATCTATGGAACGATTTTTATAATTTATCACCTGATGATGCTACGATCGCAGTGAAACCGGTCGTGCCAAATAAATTTGTGGAAGTGACAAAGTTCTTTCTTTTTCTCAATAATGGCTTAGTATAATGTCTAACAACTGGTGTTCCATAGAAATATCGAAGTTTTGATTCGCCGATTTATTTCCTAATCGGTTGTAATTAATAAAACAATCGAAAATATTTAAAACTTACCTCATTAGAATAGTAGTAATGTAATCTGTATGTTGACGTTCATTTCTTCGACGTAAATTTCCCATTTCTTTTCACCTACAAACGCCGTGTATAAGTAAAGGAAATAGACGTATTGACGTTCATTTCTTCGTCATAGATAATCCATTCCCATTTATTTTCCAAATGTTGGGTGGGCACGAAAGAAAATTGAACTAATTAGCTATTTACAGTAGGTATTGTTTAATTCAATTGTCACAAAGATTCTCTTCGTTGAAAACAATAAAAAATCTGATGTGGCCAACACATGACTTTCTCCATATCTGTAATATTTCTAAAAATTCCTAATAGGTTAGATAATAATATTTTAAGAAACTGCGGGAAAAAAGACTTGACAAAGAACAGAAATAAACTCAAACCATACACTTCTAATATTGGATATAGCCACAAAACTCCAACAATCGTAAAAGAAAAAGGAACGTTACTAAGACGTAACTAAGCGTCAGTTGTTAACAATAGTCGTCGGTAGGTGGCGTGGTGTTGGCAGCTAAAAATATAAGAAATCTCTTAAACAATGCTTTATATGGAAAAATGTTTCAAACTAAGGTTATAGAAAATTGAATTTACTAGAACTTTTATTCCAGTACATTTTAACATTTATCAAATATTAAAGCAAATACTTCAAAATGACGGATATGTGACACGAGTAAACACCCACTTCCGGTTGACCGATTTTTACCAAAAACTAATCAGTTCTTATGACTTTTATAAAAATGTTAAATATAAAATTTCGCATTGACCTGATTAATAGGTTTTGAGTTTGAGCACCCACAAAAAGCTATTACATACACACGCACACTAACACACACAGACATCGTCGAGAAAATGGTCAAAACGTGTTCAGGGGACCTCAAAACGTGTATTTCCGTTAACATCTCGAAGTCGATTTTTTCATGAATACAATACTTGCCCCTATACTACGTATATGGAGAAAGTAAAAAAAATGCATGCAAATATGTCAGAAAGAGATTTTGATATTTATTTTAGTATGTTAAACCTGAGAACGTTCAATTTGGTTTCCAACTTTTCTCTACCATTTATAAACAATGGACTACAAGTGGTATTTATGGTATGAGAATTCCTTGGAATGACTAACATATACTGAAATATTTCCTGTCAATATACATAAGTAATCAATTCGAGACTTTGGGAAACCAGCTTGCATTAGTCCTAGTTTGGACTTCTTGTTTTCTTGCTCCATACGTAGTATAGGGGAAAGTTGATATTGTTTTCATGAAAAAAATAAATTTCGACATTTCAACAGTAATACACGTTTTGAGGTCCCCTGAACACGTTTTGACCATTTTCTCGATGATGTCTGTGTGTGTGTGTGTGTGTGTGTGTGTGTGTGTGTGTGTGTGTGTGTGTGTGTGTGTGTGATAGCTCTTTTGTGGATGATCTAACTCAAAAAACCATTAATCAGATCAATGCGAAATTTTATATTTAACTTTTCTGTGAAAGTCACAAGAAGTGATTAGTTTTTGGTAAAAATCGGTAAACCGGAAGTGAGTGTTTGCGCTTGTCACTTATCCGTTATTTTGAAATATTTGATACATTTAAAAATATATTGGATTAAAGCTGTAGGAAGTTAAATTTTCTACAACCTTTGTTTGAAACATTTTTCCATATAATGCATTTTTTTAAGAGATATCTTATATTTTTAGTTGCCACCACCACGCCACCTACCGACGACTATTGTAGCAATTGACGCTTAGTCTTAATAACGCTCCTTTTTATTTTCTTCATTTTTGAAGCTTTGTGGCAATATCCAATGTCAGAAGGCTATGGTTTGAGTTTATTTCTGTTCTTTGTAAGGTAAAATTTTCTCGCAGTTTCTTAAAATATTAAAACAATCCCCAAAATTTGCAATTTTAAGAATTTTATACATACTCCATTATGGGGTACTAATGCTACACATTTCTGTTAAATTTTAAAGTTGTAGCACTTCTAGAAGTGAAATAACATTTTTTAATTGTTTAAATTTTAAACATTTTTAACAACCGCCGCAATATATTTATGGAGAGATTAGTACAAATGCACTACTCTGTAAATAACTTGAAAATTTCAGATATAACATAATAGTAAAAGGTGCTTGCATTCTGCAAGCATGTCATCTCACCTTGAAAAAACATTCATTTTTCAGACATTTTTTTAATTCTAAAAATTTCACCTCCGTCGCGATTTTCGTTTTTCCCTTATGTAAAAATAATAGATTAAAACAATCCCCAACTTTGCAATTTTAAGAATTTTATACTTTGTCCATTATGGGGTACAATCGCTGCACATTTCTGCCAAATTTTAAAGTTGTAGCACTTCTAGAAGTGAAATAATATTTTTCTAATTGTTTAAATTTTAAACAATTTTAACTGCCGCCGCAACATATTTATGGAAATATTCAAATGATTATTTGTGCAAGTGCACTATTCTGTAAATAACTTGAAAATTTCAGCTAGGTCATGACCTTGGCACATACTCTGGTCCTTTTGCTAGCCATGGAGGGGCTTAGGAGCGGAGCCTTCCAAGAGGACGCCTTACGCCCCGAGGACACCTCCGACAGACCGCTTCCCGACCCCTTGGTGCCCTCCGTCGCCAGCATCTTCGCTCCCTCTTCCGCAGCCATTGAGAACTCGATATGTCGCAACCACACTCTCTTGTACCTGGAAGCCCTTCGGAACGCCACTCTGTGGGCAGTGAAGAGTGAGTCTCATCGCTTGTATTCCTCTTTAAATAAACGGCGCAATACACATTGCACAAACTTTCTCATATACGTATATACGTTTGGTCGGCTGTGTACGCTTATAAAAGAAAAGCGCTTATAAATCAAAATTAACCCTAGTTTAGCGTATATTTTAATGCCACTGGTCGATATTTAGTAATTTTTGAGGCATATGGAATCAGGCTGTACGATTGAATGGATTTTAATCAATATAGCCATTTTGGATGACCTATATCGAACTTGGTTTCAAAACATCCTAGAATAAAATACTCTAATTGTTGCGCAATATCGTTCATCTCTTCTACATCTACATCTACATATTACCCTGCAAGTCACCTTGACGGTGGATGGCAGGGGGTGCCGCGCACCAAGTTCCTAACTAATTATTATTCACTTGTCTATTGTGGTCACGTATTGTCCTAGGGAAAAAGGACTCCTTATACCTCTCCGTCCTACTATCTATTTCGCGAATCTTGTCCTCTTCAGAGTGTCTATTATGAATGATATTATGCACAAATATGGTATATCATTCGATTTAGTTTAACCGTTTAGCAGAGCCCTGCCGACGGGTGAGGCGATGAGGCAACCGCCTCAGGCGCCTCTCGATGGGGGGCGCCAAAATTGGACAAAAACGAACTAAATACATTCACAAGGCCAGCCAGCGACTGAGACGTAAATATCTTTCGGTCGTTCAAACGACTTTTACTTCTCTATACATAATTGAAAATTTCTCTTTTATATTCCAACTTGAATTGCATGTTAACGAAGCGGCAGCTTTGTATTTATTACAACAAAGCGTATAAGTGTATATAAATATTAACGTTATGTTTGTGAAAGTTATATATGTAAAGGGGGCGCTGTTCGCTTGATTGTCCGGGTGTCAAAGTACGATACCTCGGGCTGACATTGCACATTCATATTTTTTAGATATCGTTTTTTTTAAACAATGTTGCAAAAACTCATTTTTGCATTGAGTTTACCTTGAGTTGGATAATGGCATCTTTGTAGCAGAATCCCTCAGCCTAATCATGCAAAAAAGGGTTGAATGAAAAACTAACCATTATTGCTCCCTGTGCAAAACTTTTGCGCCCCTAATGATTTTATTGCACTTTCTTTTGACGACCATCCTGTGTCAGAAAAATTTTTAAGTGAAATTCCTATTACATCGTATTGCATATTTTAATGCACCATAGAGGGCGGCACTTTTGCTAACAAAAATAAAATATTTGTGCAAGATATTTTTTTTAATTCTGCCTGAGCACCC
This sequence comes from Tanypteryx hageni, assembly GCA_028673005.1. Classification (NCBI taxonomy): domain Eukaryota; kingdom Metazoa; phylum Arthropoda; class Insecta; order Odonata; family Petaluridae; genus Tanypteryx; species Tanypteryx hageni. The sequence continues at coordinate 147,747,722 of CM054114.1, forward strand.
GTTGCGTCTTCCTAGTCACGGCACTGGTTATTAAAATAAAGGCGCAACATGCCTCGGCTCCGATCAAATAATTTCTGGAAACCTTCCCACGATGATAAAGAAAGCATGCATGAAAATAATTCATAATTATTATCACTTCAAAACTCCATTCTTACGCACTCGCATTTGAAAACAAGAAAAAGATATATATATATATATATATATATATATATATATATATATATATATATATATATATTCAGAGCCTTAGTGAGGGTGGGCAACCGGGGCACGTGCTCAGGGCGCAACTTCGTCGTAAGAGGGCGCCAAATAGAACTTTTATTGTATTATGCATTAAAGTTTGTGGCTACAAAGAGACCATGCCCAGGGCGCCAAATGGGACTTATGTTGTATTATACATTGCAGTATTGGGCTACAAGGAGGCCTCTACTCAGGGCGGCAAATAGTGTTACTACGGCACTGTATATATTATCCTCTTGGATTAATTTCTTAAATTGGTATCTCATCGATCATATAAGAGGTAAGAAGAGGAAAATATGGATGTAAATATAGATTGAGAATTGTTGTTCGCGAAATTAATCTTCGTATTTGACAATGTAAGTAAGGATTCTTTATGTTGTTAACATATAAGCTAACGTAAACTATTTAAATGCGGTAAGTTTTCAAATGTTACTTACAATTTGAATTTGAATTACTTGAAATACTTTGTCGAGGAAATTCGACTTTGCTTTTACTCGATTTTTTCCTTGTATGATCACCATAAACTGATAATATTGGTTTTCTAATCAAAATTAATATTCAATACGGTAAGTTTGAACTTTTATTAATTCCTTCGGGAGGGTTAGATATCAAATAACAAATTTATTCTTTTAAATCCTACCTTAGAAGATTCAATTGCAGCGCAGATTCATCAACAAAATAACGACCCTAACAATGACCAAAAAGATGAAGAACGGAATCAACAACAAAGTTATGAGCAAGATTAAGCAATATCGACTACAAGGTGAAGAGGAAGATCTACAATGTGAAGAGCAAGGTCAAAAAGACCAACAACAAAATGCTAGTGAGGTTAGAGGTGACAGTGACTCTGCTTGTGGTACTGATCCTGGTTTATGGGGCCATATAAATGATGAAATGAGAAAGTTTTTAATCGAAAATGGCCGTTCAAGTCAAGGAATTCAATTTTCCTACCGATGAAAATGGAAGGCACATTTCTATAACACACTACAAACGCCGTTTGAGAAATGGAGAAGAAATTGAGCGAAAGTGGTTGGTTTATTCTGTCCATAACAATTCGGTATACTGCTTTTGCTGCCTACGTTTTTTGAATAAATTACATACACACTGGCTTTCTGATGGACTCTGTGACTGGAAAAATCTTTCACGAGCTTTATCGACCCACGAGACATCTAAAAAGCATATTGATACATTCGGGAAATTGAATGAACTAGATATTCGACTGAAAATGCAACAGAGAATAGATACAGAAGCAGAAATATTAGTGTCAGAAGAGCAAAAACACTGGCGAAACGTATTAGAGAGGATAATTGCAATTCAAAAATTTTAATTTTTAAAATTGTGGCTTCCCAGTGCTTGGCTATTCGTGGTTCTACGGCCAAGTTATATGCGAGCGATAACGGAAATGTCCTTAAACTCGTTGAGCTTATGGCAAAATTTGATCCTAATATGAGCGAGCATGTTCGAAGAGTAATGCATAATGCTAATGTTTGGAAAGTCAATTACATTAGCAGCAAGATATAGAACGAATTGATATCAATAATGGCCGACAAAATCAAACAAAAAATTATTTATCTTATTAAAGAGGCAAAATATTATTCCATAATAGTTGACTGTACGCCCGATAAGAGTCGCGTGGAACAATTGTCTTTAGTTATAAGAATTGCTACTAAAGATGATAAATCTTGTAAATATATTCCTCGTGAACCTTTCATTTGCTTTGTCCCCGTAAGAGATTTAACTGAAGCCGGATTAACTGATGTAATTTTACAACAGTTAGAGATATTTGGGCTGGCTTTAAGAAAACATGAGGGGCTAAGGGTATGGGGCAAACATGAAAGGTCAGAACTCAGGACTTCAAAGCAGAATTCTTCGGTTAAACCCTAGAGCCTTATTTCTTCCCTGTTCATGTCATTCATTAAATCTAGTCGTGAATGACGCTGCTTCTTCGGGTGAAATAGTCGGTTTCTTTTCGATAGCACAGGCTATGTTCGTGTTCTTCAGTGAATCTGCCTGCAGATGGGATACACTAAAAAATCATGTTACTTCACTCACCCTAAAACCCGTTAGCGCGACTCGATGGGAAAGCAAAATATATGCAATAAGGCCATTAAGCTCTCAACTTCTTGAAATTTACGATGCTTTAATCGAAATTACCAAAACAAAAATAGAGTCATAAAACATCAAGCACATTGCTTGGCAAAACAAATTTCCACTTTCAAGTTTATCTGCAGGGTCGTCATTTGGAATAACATACTTTTTAAAACAAACATTGTTTTAAAATTACTACAAAGCCCTACAATTGACCTCCCAGAATTCATTAAAGCCATCGATCAAACTATTAATATTTTTAGATTATCGCATGACAAGATTTAACGACGAAATTGTAGCTGCAGAAAAAATCGCGGAAGAACTATAAATTGATCCAGTGTCTGTTACAGAAGAAAGACTAAGAGTACGGCGTAATCATAAACAATTACATCACGAAGAAAATTATTTTGTCATTAATCCCAAAGAAAATTTTAAGTAGATTTTATTTATTTATTTATTTACTGAATGACGCTATTAATTCCTTGAAAGAAATATAATAAGATAATAAACATAGTGACATTTAAAATATTTTGCGATATTTGGAACAAAAAATATAGATTCAGACACACTTAAAACTATATGTAGTGACATCCACATTTCTTTGAAGAATGGAGATGGTAAGAACATAGATGGTATGGAGCTAAAAAATGAATTGGAGAATCTTTCACCATTCTTATCTCCAGGAACGACACCATTAGAGGTATTAAATTATGTCTATTCTCACGATTTGGTCAGTTGTTCCGACTATATCGGTTTGTCTTCGAATCTTCTTAACTCTGTCGGTAACAGTTGCCACCACAGAAATAAGTTTTCGAAATTAAACTAATTAAAAATTACCTAATGGCAAAATAACATCTGAAGGGTTTTTTGTAGCCATATCTGATAATTTTCCAAACGTTGATTCGTACATGCTTTTGCAGTACATTGGAAGTCGTAGGGAGCAGTATTCAGATGTTGGAATGCGTGAAGTGAAGGCGGAGAGGTTGTTATTACATTTACTTGATAAAACAAGTTCGATGTATCGCTTTTATTTTCAGTTATTGTAATAGTACTATTATTTCGACAGAAACGCAGAAGATAAGTAAAAGATAGATTGACGTCTTAAAACAACTTTCCCTAATGCAACGGACATGTTCTTTAATCCGGGTCTCGATGGTGCGCCCCAACTCTTGGTTTAACTAATATTATAGAATATTTATTTATGTATTTCTTCCCATGCTGTCTTAATATCTAGTAAGTAAAAAATATAGTTAGATAAGTAAACAAAAGGTAATGGACGAGGCCGAGACTTCGTGGAATTTCACAATAAAACAACATGAACAATGCTAGATAGTATTTTTTATTTATAGTAAACTTTTGCTAATTTCCACAAAGTATATGAAGTAAAACATGACCGGTTTCGGTAAATAATCACAATCGTCTGTTTTTACAGAATCATCAGGTCAAATATTGACAAATATACAAAATGAATGTAAATAAACTTAGTTTCCGTGTGCCTTGTCTATAGGAAATGTGGTGAAGTTTGTTGTTTAAAGTGTCTATCTGCCTAAGTTATTACCTATATTTGTGAAAAGAAAAACTGTAGAAGTGTTTGTAATAACGGCATGTCTCTTTTGTGTATGTCGCGAATTTCATCGTTGCTTTTATGGCTTTTTTCTCCCTTTGAGGTCAATGAGGAAAGACTATATGTTAGTAATGCTATTGGATTTGTAAAACTGAAGCGAAAAGGAAAAAACACAGAATTAGATAAAGAGGTTATGAAGTGAGTGTAGTTGTAGATGAAGAAAAAGTTTTAGTCACGTCTGTGGAGTGTCATGACTTCCCTTATTTAGTAAAACATGGTCCTTCAAAATACCATGCTGTCGTGGATATTATGTGAACAAATTTATTAAAATATTTTAATTGCAGAACTAACTTAATATGTAACATTTGTAAATGTATTTGCTTAAAAACCTGGTACTTAAATATATGCACTGCAACAGTAATTATTTGCTTAATAAACCCATAGCCCAACGATTTCCCTAAGTTTGAAATATATGCATCATGTCAATGCAATGCCGACATAAGTCATAAACTAAAATACGAAGCAATAAAATTACGTACATATAACTAGTACTTAAAATGATTAAATTAAATGATTAATGATTTAATTAAAATGATTTTTGCAGACAAATGCAGGTGAACGTTCCGATATATCAGTTCCGTAACTCCTCGTGGCTTTCAACCACAATATTCTCCGCTTCTTATTTCTTCCCAAGGAGCTTGGTAGCTTGAAGAACAATTTTCTCGCGGTTTTAAACGTTGTATTTAAGCAGTGAGGTACCAGAAAATACTTATAACCCTTCTTAACTTCCATATTCTCCATTTTAGCTACGTTATCAGGAAAAACAACAGGACAAAGTATCAAAACTGCGTGCTTTCAGTACGGTCGTAAGCGTCGTAAGGCATGTGATGACGTCACATACCCCTTACTTTTTTTTAAGCGTCGTAAGGCATGTGATGACGTCACGTACCCCTTACTACACTCTCTCTCTCTCTAACCAGGATGCCGTTTTCGCGGGATATTTAAAAGAGATTATTTTAAATATCTTTTTGCAGAATGAAGTCTATTTAACAAAAAATATTCACAGGGAGTAATTAAGTCAATTTCAAAGAATTTTTAAAAAACATAATTAAATATTTTGACAGTCCCCCATTCTTTAGATTATTCGGATACAATCGATACTTTTTCAAAATTAAAAGCCCGCAGAGTATGTTTTTAAAATTCCTTTCTTTTTCACTTATTTATGTTTGCTGGTATTTTAATATATAGTCTTAGTAGTTTTATAAGTTTGTACTATGCAAATATTCAGTAATCGTACATATTTTTGTTTTGGTTAAATTATTGCTTAATATATGATATTAGTAAATATATTCTAACTCAAATGCTATGAAATTTAAAATACGTACAGCTGAGTTTTTTCGTAAATATAAGTTTTAATTAATTTGAATAAATAGTTTTTTATTATTCCCTAACGTTTTCAACTAACATATAATAAAAGTACTTATTAAAAAAATCAAGGGGGCGCCATATTATATCTCGCCACAGGCGGCAAAATGTCTGGGCACGGCCCTGCCGTTTAGGCTGTAATAAGATTTTCAGTGGATCGCGGCGGAGGCGTGACGTCATAGGGCTTAGGTAAAGTAGCTTAGCGTACATTGTAACATCACAGGACGCCATATAGTAATTTTAAGGGATAATATGGCTTAGGTAGTATTGTTTGTTACATCAGGCTCTACAATTGGATTGGTTTTAATCAAATTCTCTGTAGCCATTTTTGAGTAAATCGGAATTTCTAAAAATCGCAATGAACAAACTACCCTTTATTTTTGTGCAATGTAATTTTTATCAAAAATGGGTCTGCAAAAAATAATATATAGCACAAATACGAGATATCATTCGATTTTATTTACGTGTTTGGGCCCTAGAACAGCGAACAGACAGACATACTGACGGACAAACAGACTGACAGGCAGACAGACGGCATGGCGAAAACCATTTTTATGGACTCAGGGTCACCTAAAAATATTATTTCCATCAAAATCTCGAAGTCGAATTTTTCACGAGCACAATACTTTCTCAATATACGTGTATGAGAAAGTAGTAAGAGTGGGTGAGTGAGTGGGACGGAATGGAACGTGCTCGATGACATCCGATATCCTCTGTCCGCCATTAATCTGATTGTAACTCAAATTCTTTCCATTTTTAGTGCTTTTCGTCAATGCTTCGTCTTCGTGATGTCCGTCCGTACGTACGCATATATCAGGGGAAATTTTGCTAAACCGATTTCAACCAAATTTGGTAAATACAATCTTCACATAAATATACGACTAAAATTGCATATTTCGACCAGATCGACTGAGCAGGGGTGCCACAATTGCAAAATTAAACTTTAATAATGGATTTCGAAGGAATTGGCTGAACCGATTTCAACAAAATTTAGAATGAAGAAGGTGTGCAACGATTAAAAATTATCAATATTTTAAATGTAGATATAGAAAACAAGGCTGCCACAATACAAGTAATAAAAAAATTCTTTTTACAAGTATTTGTGATAAATTGTCCACATCAATTTTAACCAAATTTAATACTTCTAATATGCAAATATATATATATATATATATATATATATATATATATATATATAACCATATTAATATATTTAAACCGAATCAGCCAAACAGGGGTGCCACAATTATAAATTCAACTCATTCAGTAATTAAGGATTTCGAGTGAATTGGCTTAACGGATTTATATTAAATTTTGTATATAAGATTTTTACAACATACCGTAATGAAATCCAGATATTTAAAGCGGAGCTAAAGAGCAGGGATACCACACTGAAAAGTTAAATAATATTTCTTTTACGCGTATTTCTAGAGAACTGACCCAATGCATTTTAAACAAACATATTTATCTTCATTTAAATAATTAACAAAAATATCATATTTCAACAGGGTCAACTAAACAGGGCTACCACAATATCAAGGTTAGAATTTTTCTGTAACTTAGAACTTCGAAGGTATTGGTTTCACGGGTGTCAAAGAAATTTCGTTTGTAGGGCGTGTATAGAAAGGGAAAACGATATGAATATGTTTAGAACGGATAAAAAGCAGGGATACCACAATATAAGGAATAATAATCTTCTGGTTTCAAAGAAAATACATTACTATACGACTATACTAAGGTGAATTCGACGAAAAGCACTTCTGTACCGTGGAATACCCGTTTACACTCCTACTTTTTACCTTTTCTTGTTCATCTGTCAATTTCATACATTTCTATTTGAAACTGAATTTGCAGCTTCGTTCCGCGATGTGTACAGTGGAGTCACACGCTCTAGAAATTCCGCACCGTCCATTGGTTTTAATTTTTTTAACGGTATTTTTATTTCTCGAAAATTATTTGACTTTTATATTTACTGCAGTTTAATCGATAAATAATTAATAGCAGAAGACGAGAAAGAGCTTCAGAGGATGACAGACAGACTAGTGGAGGTTGGCCAACAATATGGAATGAAGATCAATGCAGAAAAAACGAAAGTCATGGTGGTTTCAAAGGAACATAAAGAATTAAATATAATGGTAAATGGACAAAATTGGAACAAGTATGTAGTTTCAAATATCTCGGCAGTATTTTAGCACAGGATGGAAGTAGTACACAGGACATCAGAAGTAGGATTGCAATGGCAAAAGCAGCATTTAACGAGAAGAAGGAGCTTCTCACGAGCAAGAAAATAAATTTAGAAACAAGGAAGAAATTAGCAAAATGCTACATATGGAGCATAGCTCTTTATGGTGCAGAGACGTGGACGGTAAGGAGAAAGGAGGAAAAATATTTAGAAAGTTTTGAGATGTGGGTATGGAGGAGAATGATGAAAGTGAAATGGACAGAGAGGAAGAGAAATGAAGAAGTATTAAAAATGGTGGGAGAAGAAAGGATGCTAATAAAAACAATCAGGAAAAGAAAAGCAAATTGGATAGGGCACATATTGAGAAGACAGTGTTTACAAAGGACGATCTTAGAAGGAAAAATTAGTGGAAGAAGAGGAAGAGGGAGAAAAAGAATAGGAATATTAGATAATATAAAGCAGGGATATAATACTTATAGAGGTATAAAAGAGGCTTCTAGGGAGAGAGAGAAATGGAGACAGCGATTCAGTTAAAACCTGTCTTCGGACAGAATAATGATGATGATGATGATGTGATGCATGTATGTATGTATCTAACAAGAGAAGGTATCAGACCATTAAAAACAAAAGTTAAAATTTTTATTTTTATTAACTGTTAATAATAATCAGTTGCCAGGTTAACTGGATCGAAGCTACGGAAATTTTGATTTTACATTTACAATGAGAAACAGTGAAATTTTTACCTAAATGTAAAATTCAAAATTTCCATAGCTTCGATCTAGTTATCATGGAAACTGATTGTTCTTATTGTTAAAATGCAATAATATGTCACTAAATAAGAATATAAAGATTAATTATAATATTTAAAAATTCAAAACTCAATAAATGTGAATCTAACAGAGAAACGGCAAGACACGTATCGCTTATTTTTCATTCTCTACAATATAGACATGTTCCGTCCCAAAGTCAGTGTTTAGGTCCGAAACCTTCCCTTGTCAGTCCTTAATTCCTTAAAACGCATTTATATAATTTCATTATAACGTTAGTCAGTTAAAATCAAAATAAAAAAAATGCTGTAACATAATTAAAGACGAAATTCTCAAACCTCAACGAGTGGCGTTTCAATACGAACCGAACAAATGGCGCACGCATTCCGCCCCGAAGCAAATACTATACCGAATAACTTAGATTTCTCAGCTAAACGTCTACTTTAGCTTTTTGCCATCGACCTGACGTTCTTCGGGTTCAGGGTTGCATATATTGGGGACGATGTCGGATTACTTATCGGCTCCGATGGCCAAGCGACGCTCTAGGAATCGCTCGGAATTCCTGCCAAAGGGCAGGCGTAGTCAAGCGCTGCCCTCAAGCTAAGAGAACTTCGACATCGGAAAACTCCTGCAACTGTAGGCGGCGGAATAATGTTTCCCTACTTTCTCCGCTGATGCAACTAGATTATGAAGTGAGTCGACTCAAGCGAAACAATACTCGGGGAGATATATTCGAACGGGGTCATGGAGACAGTGGATTAAGCGGTAAAACGGTCGCCCGGCTGCCGTAATTCCTCGGCCTGCTTCCGAGGACGAAATGTTGCTTTCTTTTGGCTCCTCTTTGTCCTGTTTCCACGTTTCCATTTCCAATACATCTGGGTTGCAAAAGGGTCTGAATTTTAAGCTAAAAAAGAATGATTTTTCGACCGTCATTCGGCTATCGGAATCATCATTGTAATATTTATGGGACCAAAAACTTCGCTGAATCCAAGGAATTAAGCTTGGAACTTATTTTTAAAAATTTATGTTCTATCCCTTACTGTGGTTCGTTGTTTGTTTATCTGACAACACGATGATTCAAGCGGAACTTATGATGCATACCTTCCACATAATATTTATTTAATATTTATATTGGATTTAATAGATTTAAAATCACCGCGGATAAGTTGCTCTTTGTGTTCCCAAATTTCATAATTTGGCGTTATAAAATATAATAGATACATTCGATCGGAAAACTAAATTGATCACCCGTATTTGTGTGGCAAAAATAACGCGCGTAACTAGAATATACCAAGTCCGAGTCCAACAATAGCCGTTGCTATGGCAACATTCTCGTAATGAGTGATCAAAACTGCAAAAACGCTAGTATTTACGCAAAATTTGTAGAAATACGAACGATAAGGAAAATTGTAGATTAGAAATTAGAATTTCCATTCATTTCCTCAGAGAACAGTTCAAATCCCGCACCGCTATTACAATTCTAAGATATTTTAATGTACAAGAGAATATTACCCTGCAAGATGGATTTCAGATTTCCCATGTAAGTGAAATGGGAAGGATAGTTCTTGGAATCGAACCCGGGACTTGCAATATTCGCAACAAAAACTATCCTAGGGAGATTGGCTCCAGTAGCAGGAGATTCCCACAAAGTGTCATGAAAATCGGTCTATTGGTGCAACAGTTAATAGGGAGACGGGCAGACAGGCACAAGGACGAAACTATTCTATAAGCCTTTTTCCATTCTGGAAAGTAGGCTAAATATCACTTCTTCGGGAGCTTTCAGAATCTTTGGATTGGTTCAGAAACAGTTATGTTACATTTACGCTATTTTCTATTATAATTACACAATCCCTCCCCTCTCCCCCCCCTCTCTCCCCCTCTCTCTCCCCCTCTCTCCCCCCTCTCTCTCTCCCTCTCTCTCTCTCTCCCTCTCTCTCTCCCTCTCTCTCTCTCCCTCTCCCCCCCCTCTCTCTCTCTCTCTCCCTCTCTCTCTCTCCCCCTCTCTTTCGCCCTAAATAAAGTCGTTTGTCTGTCTGTCTCTCCCCCCCCCCTCTCTCTCTCTCTCTCCCTGTCCTTTTCTAATTCTTTACCTCCCTTACTCTCTATTACCTTCCATTCTATATCCCTTCCTTCCTATCTCCCTCCTCACTTCCCCTCTCTCTTACTCTACATCTACATCGTCGTTTAGATAAGCAAAAGAATTCAAATTAAGTCCGTCCCATTAGGATTACGTAATTTCGCGAAAAATCCTACGATAATTTAAGGCAATCTATGCACTCGTATATATTATATGTATACGGGTTGATTCTCGAAGTTTAACAATGACGCGGTCGGCAAGACAACATCCCGTTTAAAAGCCGGTATTTTCCCAAAATATGCAATTTAAATGTTTAATATGAAACATAGTTCAAATTTGAAGACCGTACGTCAATTCTGTCTTATTTTAATTTCCAAAAGAATAAAAGCCAACACTTGAAAAAATCGCATTTTAATCTGTTTCTTCGCGTACATAATAATTAACCGTCAAAAAATGACGGATGGAAGTAAATAAAGTATCAAATTAAGGTCAAAAGAGTTCAAGATGCAGGCCTTAGCTATGCGTTAACTCAAAATAGGAACTTAAATAAATCACACTCACTGCAGGCATTTAATAAACCTTTCAAAATAAATGCTAATTATTGCCCTATGCCTCTACGGTACATCTTTGTAATAGTATTATTCTGTTATACTATCAACAGTGGTTCTTTTTATATTAAAAACTTACATCTCTATGCTTTTCTATTATAATTTGTCTTAACATTCTCAGTACTGATAATATTAATATAACAATATCTTAAAACTTAATTTCCACACAAAAAGAGAGGTAAATAAATCATTTTAATATAAAAATGTGTCTAATTTCCCATAAATTTTCATTTGCTATCTTATAAAAACATTTTATATTTTCGTTTGCATCAAACTGAGGAATAATACTTTTTCAATCAATTCTGTTCTACTAAAAGTCGTTGGAACCGCGAAGTGATCTCTGCTACATTATTTCCATTACTCGCCCTCAGAATCAAGCAACTCCTTTATATATATACATATAGGGTGCCGGTGGTGTAGTGGTTAGGACGCTGGCTGCTACTCGCCTGTTGCTTGAAAATGTAGCCGGCACGAATCCTGCGCAAATAGGATTTTTTACAATGTCGCCCGTCCCCCTGTTTGTGTGGTTCCTTCGGAAGGGGCGTTAAACAGTGGTCCCCTTGGTGCTCTTCGCAAGGAGTAGGCAAATGCCTGAAACGGGTTTCCCTCCTGCCTTCTGTGTCTGTGCCCGGCGTGGAAGCCAACGGGAAACCCCCACACCGTCTATATACATATATTCCCTAGTCAAAAACCAATCAATGAATTAGTAGGACCTGTCGTAAGACAGAACAATATATTTTTGTTGAGTATATACAAATGTCATTCTAATAAATATATTAGTCTATTAGTTGGTTGGGTCAGTTTTTCAATGAGGATAGATTTTATGGACGCGAAAACTGAAGTGTAATATCAATTATAATACGTCGTTAACCTGAAAAAAGGCTTATTGTCGGCTTCCATCCGTTAATGCCCGATGCAACTTTTTACGTTTTTTCAACAACTCATCTTCATCGGTAATTTTCAAATGGTATAGAAAACTAAAAACTTCATTATATTCAGGAAAATCTGTAATTATTTCCTGTGTGAATGGAATCCTAAATAAATCAGCGAGGAGGTTTTATTCGGAATGTCACCTATATTTAATAATAGTAGCACCAAAATAACCGTCGATCGAGTTATAAAAGCGTTGTGCCTTCCTCGGGATTTCTTTTATCCTGTCCCTAAATTGGTATCCATAGCAGATATTGCTAACATCCATAAGCATGTAGAAAATGGAATTTCTAATACATTTGTGTTTAGGCCGCCATTGTTCTTTTTAAACCTGGTAGGCACGAGCCTGCCTCGCGCTGTAGCGAATCCGCTTAAAACGGGGTCACACAAAATGAGGTATGCCTGTATGGTTTCCCTTTTTTTACGCGGGTTCGCTAAATGCGAATTCGCTATTGTCGGTGAAACGCTTGCTTTATATAAGAACGTAGCTTCTGACGCCGCCATTACGCACTTCACGCAATTACAAAGTATGTACGACTCACAAATTATTGCAGCAATCCATAGTCATCGCTCTTTCAGAGACAATTGAATGGAATATCGCTGTGTAAACTGCACTGCTACGATAGACTCGGAGGAAACCCCACCTGCTCTTTCACAACAAGATGGAAAGAATGGATCACTGTGGTCCCTAAGCTATAGGAATATATATATATATATATATATATATATATATATATATTCTCTCTCTGTAGCTGAAGAAGGAGTAGTTCCGAAAGCTTCTACGTTTGTGATGTTTCTGTGTTCTTTTACGTGTGTCGCTTCGACATCCCCGGGGCCTCGCCAACCTGAAGTCGTCTGATTGGTGAGTTTTCACTGGGTTTCCTCATCCCAACACCTTGTCGACATCCATATATCTATTTTACCTTTCCTTTTCCGTAAGCTGTTATATATATATACGTTACGGTAAATGGGCGTAGTCCGGTAAATGTGTACATTTCCCGGTTAATGTGCACATTTACCACCGAGTTCGGTAAATGTAAGTATAACATACTTTTATTGGATTTGGGAAATGTACACATTTACCTAGAGACACTGGTAAATGTGCATTAACGTCGCAATACAGGCCACAACATGGCGGCGTCGCGAACATCTGTTGCAATGATGAAGATGGCAGAGTCAGCCGTCGAAACGTTGATCCTAGATCAAACTTTGACCCGGTTGTGTACCCGAGAAAATTTTCTACGATCAATCCACCGGGAAAGCACCAGATCCTACTTCAAATATTGTTTTGTCAAAATCAAGATATTTATAAAAATAAAATAAAAAAAAATAAAAAAGTAAATAAATAAATTGAAGCATTAAGGGCGTTTAACTGTTCCTTTGCAAGGATAAGAGAGATTTATAGCAGATATTTTTTAGGGTTTTTGCGAGATCGTTTGCGGTAGAACTTGTGTATAATTGAAAGTCATCTGCATAAAGGTGATGATTTCAGTATTTAAGTGACAAAGAGCAGTCATTTATGTGTAAAGAAAATAGTAGGGGACCCAAAATTGAGCCCTGTGGGACACCTCTTCCGTTTATAAGCCAATTAGATGAAGAATCAATGGAAATTACTTGTTGGGAACGATCGCTTAAATAAGAAGAGATACAATTTATGGCTGAACGCGAGAAGTTCGTTGTTTTACATCTACATTATATATTGCAAGTCACCTTTTTGGTGGATGGCAGGGGGTGCAGTGCACCTAGGGTCCATAGTTTTCCTACGTTATCTTTTCCTATTATGGTCTCTTATTGTCCTAGGGACAAACGATCCTCTATATCGCTCCGTTCTACAGTCGATCTCGCGAATCTTATCCTCACTGTCCTGCCTTCCGAGATACGTCGGGCTTCTGATAAGTCCTACTACCTCATTCGCTAGTCCCTCCGACATAAATTTTTCCAGTAGTTTAATTCTAGCCTGCAGCCTACGTTCCTCTAACGATGTCCATTTCAGATTTTCTATTAATGATGTTACCCTTTGTTTACTATCGTAATTCCTCTTTACAAATCTAGCTGCCCTGCGCTGAACCTTTTCTATCTCGTTAGTGAATCCCTTTTCGTAGGGACCCCACACAGCTGAAACATATTCGACCTGCGGTCGAACCAAGAATAAATAACATAATTCTTTCACTTTTTCGGAGCTATTTCGAACCATTCTCCCTATAAAGGTCAGCTTTTTGTTAGCGGCACCTATCAATCGGCGAATGTGGGTGTCCCACGAGAGATCACGATGGATCGTGACTCCGAGATATTTAATCGAATCTGAAACTGGAATCTCTACTCCGTCCAACGAATAATTATTATCCAACGAGATACTCTTGGTTCTCCAGAAGTTGATGACGCAGCTTTTATTTTGGTTGATCTCTAACTGCCATTCCTTACACCATGCAGAAATAGCTTCTAGGTCATTTCGGAGATACTGGTGGTCTTCCGGATTGCTTATTTCTCTATAGATGACGGTGTCGTCCGCGAAAAGCCTAATTTTACTTCTGACTACTGAGCTGATATCGTTTATATAAATTAGAAATAATAACGGAGTAATTACACTACCCTGTGGAACGCCAGAGACAACCTCCACTAAGTTCGAAGATTTCCCATCTATAACAACCTTCTGCTTCCTATGATTTAAAAATTCACGGATCCAACTGACGATTTTGGAATTAACACCTAAGGTTTCTAATTTCGTTATTAACTTCCTGTGAGGTACCCTATCAAAGGCTTTCCTAAAATCTAAGAAGATGGCATCGACCTGCGTATTCTTTTCTCCGCTTCTCAGTAAACAATTAACAAAAAGACCGAGCTGAGTATTACATGACCTACCATTCCTGAAGCCGTGTTGACAATCATCTAACAATAAATTACTATCAAGAAATCGCATTATCTTGCTAACGAGTATATGCTCGAGAATCTTACACGATATCGAAGTTAAAGAAATCGACCTGTAATTTTCTGGGTTCTCCTTGTCGCCGCCCTTATGAATTGGGGGTAACGTGCGCTAACCTCCAGTCGCTAGGGACCTCTGCGCGAGAAATGGATTTCTCGAAGATTATCCGAAGAAAAGGTGCTATTTCTTCAGCTAATTCTTTTAAAACGCGAGCAGGAATTTCTTCGGGGCCAGTGGCTTTGTTATGTCTGATGGAACTTAATTGCTTTGCTATTACCACCTCAGAAAATACTATATCGTCCATCAGGCCCCCCCTTATTGTGGGAGCATAATGTACGCAATGGTCGCTGACGGCTGTGAATGCTTTTACAAAATGACCGTTTAACAGGTTGGCTTTCTCTACGCTATCATGAATAACGTCACCCGAGTCATTACGCAGGGAAGGTATTGTAGGGCCTCTACCTTGGACCTCTCTCACGTAGGACCAAAACGCTTTGGGGTCCTCCTTCAAATAATTATTTAATACCTTATTCCGGAAGTTAGTAAAAGCCTCGCGCATAGTATTTCACGCTTTACCGCGGTATTCCTTATACGTCTTAACTTTAGTTGCTCTATATTCATCGGACGATGTAGACGGCATATTTGTTATTTTCGCGTGGCTTATTCTCTGACGCCTAAGCGCACTCCTAACTTGCTTATTGTACCAAAGTGGCTCTTTATTGTCGACCTTCAATTTAATTGGAATGTACTTATCGATACCCTCTAGCATTATATCCTTGAATAATGTCCATGACGACTCAGCACCTGATCGTTCGGTCATATCACGGAAGCCAGGTAGTATTTCTCGTAGGCGCGACCTGAAGCTTAAAAAGTCTGCCTTAGCAAATATATAAAACTTTCTTTGAGGCTTAGGGTGCCTATCGATTTTCAACTTACACTCAGCATATACGGCCTGATGATCACTTATCCCATCTTCAATGGTGACTTTGTTTATTCTTTCTGGGACGTTAGTTGCTAATAAATCTAATATGTTTCCCAATCGCGTTGGCTTTCTGACTAATTGAAGGAGAGAGTGCTCGCAGAATGTTTCGATTAATGCCTCACAGGATTCGCGTCCTTTACCTCTAGATTCGAAACAGATTTTCCCAATCAATTGAGTGTAAGTTAAAGTCACCACCGACTATAACGATACCATCTTGATTTATCAGTCTAAGCTGTGATAATTGTTTCTCGAGACTTAAAATACAATCTACACCAGCGTTAGGTGTCCTGTAAAACGAGCATATGAACACCTTTTTGGAGCCATCTTTACCTATGCGGCACCAAACACTCTCGATATCCTCGTCACTTATCGGAATCTCACTGCTATCGTACTTATTGCTAACCGCTATGAAAACTCCCCCGCCCGATCTATTAGCGCGATCTTTTCTATAGACACGATAGTCTCTAGGAAATATCTCCTGACTCTGAATCTCATCCGTTAACCAACTTTCTGTGCCTATCACGACGTCGGCATGCAGACTGCGAATAATATACTCGAACTCAGCAATTATCCTACGGATGCTGCGACAGTTCAGTACGACGACGTTTAATTTGTCACTATCACTTTGCATACTAATCTCACCCTTGACTTTATCTTCTACTCTAAAACTACATGCGCTCCCATCACAATGACTCCCACGACTGTATGGCGTAGCATCAAAATTGGAATTGCGACCCGTCGCGCCCTCTACGGAACATTCTATCAATGACCTATCGCGAAATTGGTGCTGCATGTTACGCTCGGAGTATATTCTATCATTAGATAACCTTTTGGGATTCTTATTTTCTACAAACGCATCGATTATCCCCTGACCCAAAACTGGCCTACATCCTATGAGTCGCTTTAAATATGCACTAATTGTTGCTCAGCTCAGGGAATTGATGGAGCACTTGATGGGGATACTCACTCAACTTTATAACTTTTGGAGGAAATTGACACTTCACTTCACTAGGATGTAGGGGGGGATTGCACAACTAATTGCCTTATTACTTCACTCGCTAGGAACTAGGAATCACAGATGGGGCTACTTAAACGCACTTAAGAAAATAAACCCTTCAGACACTGTCGCAGGTCAGGGATAAGAGTGATATTTGAACTAAAATATTGCAGTTATTATAAAAAGGGAAAGAATGGGGAACACAATCGCAACACTTAATGCTTCAAATGAAGATCTTTACCACCGCAGTAGTCTTCGTGTCAGGAAGCCGCCTGTAGTCCGCTGGATGCGCTTGCCCTTCGCGATGCTAATTGCGTCCGTCCCTCGGAATGGTTTCTTGTGGCGTCCAAACCCGCTTCAACTCATCTACATCTCTAAAGATAGAGATGAACCGCCTGGAGCCATTGTGGAGGACGACAATTTTTCCATCATGTGTCCATACACCTCTGTGGCCTACTAGAGTCTTAACTTCCTGCAGGACCTTCTTTCTCGTAGAGGTGAGCGACTCTGTGATGAGAAACTTGGTCCCTTTTAGGAGTCGCTTGCTCCTCCAAACTTTGTCTCTTTCCTGGTAAGATATGAATCTTACGATCACGGCCCTGGGGTGAGGACTTGAGTTTTTGGTGTAATTCGATGTTAATCTTCAGTTTTTCTTTGAAGAACATCGTGGCAAGTGATAAGTAGTCCTCACGCTCCTGCTCTTGGATGCCGTGAATGAGAAGACACGTGTGTCTTGAATATTGCTCAAGAGCGTCCTGCCTCTCATCCAACTCAACGCATTTTTGCTCTACTTCACTCAGGCGCTCGGAGAATCGGCGGAATTCTTCAAAAACTTTTGTCCTGAACGATGCGAATCTTTCCTCCAGAGAGGAGAGGTTCTCTTTCCTCTTAGGTGTTTCTTCTTTCTGAATTTGTCCTAATTCATGCTGGAATGAGGACATCGTCTTCATCACCGTCTCCATCATGGCACGGAGATCAGTGCTGTCGACGTCGAGGTCCTTCTTCATGCTTTTCGGCGGGAGGGAGGGAGAGAGAGAGGGAGGGAGGGAGAGAGAGATTGATTGATTGATGTGGTATTTATTTGGGGCGAGATTGAGACTAAAAAGTCTCATCTTCCACCTAACCCCTCGTCATGAAATATATACAATAATACATAGCACTTCATGTAAATACAAGTAACAATAAAAATACAAGAATTGAAAAGATGTAATTTTGTGAGGAAAAAATATGGACTGCTGAATAATGAAATCCATGTAAAAAAAACCCACAGCAGAAAAACACCCACACAAGAAGGGGGGTGTGAAACACCTGCGAAATCTACTGAGGTTTACTAAAAACATTAATAACTGATTATTTAGAACAAAAGATGAATACATGAAAAACTTAAAGCTATGATCAGAAAAATTTTGGCACAATACGAATACATCATTGATGGAATGAACATATGAAAATGACAAAATGAATAGATAATAGTACTGTTATGACTAAACAAAAAATAGAGTTGAAAAAATAAGTAAATGAATAAAATAAAAAAGTATAAATCATGTACAATGAGTATTGTTTTGTCAAAATCAAGATTGAGAAACATTGAAGCATTAAGTGTGTTTAACTGTTCCTTTGAAAGGATTAGAGAGATATATAGCAGTGTCGTTTGAATGATGAGAGCGAGTGCAAATATTTTATTGTTTGGGGAAGTTCGTTCCATAGTCGGGAAGCGGTTACAATGAAGGACTTGTTGAATATTACCGTTCTGTGTTGAGAAATAAGGAGTTTATGGCACCCTCTGGTATTAGGGTTATGTACAGTGTCTATAGTCCTGAATTCCGTCGCAAGATGATGTGGATTGTTAGAAGTAAGTAATTGATTTAGTAAGAAAAGCAAGTGGAGGCGTCTTCGGGACTCCAACTTTAGCCAGTTTAGTTAGGCGAGTGAATCTGAAATATGGTCTGATTTCTTCAAGTTAAAAATGTATCTAATGCACGCGTTATGAGCTCTCTGAATCTTTAACCACAACTCTTGAGATAAATCTTGGTACGCTATATCAACATAGTCAAAATGCGGAATAATGAGTGAAGTTACCAGATGCTTTTTTAGAGAAACTGGAGTACTACTACTTAACTTCCTAAGTGCATGAAGATATACGTTTACTGTTATACACACATTTCTAACATGTGGGGCCCAAGAGAGGGTTTCATCTATGAGCAATCCAAGACTCTACTACTTTACAAAAGGGTATAGTTGAATTAGCTAGGTTGATCGGTATTCTTTGGGATTGATTAATTGCGGCTAATATCTTAGGGTAACCAAGTGATTTTTCTGGATTAATACTAAGAACGTTTTTATTACTTCAGGCATCTAGTGTTTCTAAGACCTTAATGATATTTTATAGGGTTTTGCGAGATCGTTTGCGGTAGAACTTGAGTATATTTGCAATTCATCTGCATAAAGATCATGATTACAGTATTTAAGGGACAAGGAGCAGTCATTTATGCATAAAGAAAATAGTAGGGGTCCCAAAATTGAGCCCTGTGGGACATAGGCGTACCCAGAATTTTTGTTTGGGGGGGAGCCACAATAGTAAACACTCATTTCCATGTTTAAATTTTTATATGTAAACATGCACACACATGCATGTATTCACAAACAAACATATACATAGGCAGTGGTATATTTAGAATGAAACTCATTGATTTAGTGTATGAAAATACATATTTTTAATAACACATTTATTATCCTGTGGATAAAATATATTAAATTAAAAAATTACAACATTTGTACCATTACAGACAAAAGAAAATATGTTGAATTACAAATAAAAAAAATAAGTTGTCAAAAAAATACAAGGTCCCCAGCTAGCGCCTATGCATATAGGCATTCATAAAAACATATAAAATGAAAAACAATGTTGGTTACAAATTTATCTGTTATTTAGAACAAACATTCTCAGTTTCTCATAGAAATATGTATATTAACATTGAATTTGAATATAAATCTTTCGATTTTTCATATCATGAAATTAATATTTATAGGTTTTGTTTACTAAAACATAAAATAAAAATTAATTGGGTAACACAATTACAATTTTATATCTAATCTTCGGTCTTTTTTTTGTAATTCATCTAATATGCTTTTGGGGAGCAATTCCATTTCCTTATAAATGTTGAGGAGCGCTAAACCATTCAGTCTTTCCTGTCCCATGGAATTACGCAATTACGTTTTCATTCTTCTTAATGTTGAAGATGTTCTCTCTGCTGTGCTAGTTGATACCGGCAGAGTTGCAAATATTTTTAATAAATAATGAATGTTTGGATATATATTTTGATTGCATTGCATTAATGCTTCTAATGCATTTGTAGAGGGTATCCTGTTTTCGTGCCGTTTTTGCCAAAGCTTTAGTTCACTCACTAAGACTGAATCGCATACTTCCACGGAATAAAATTTTGCCAAAGTTGATAGGCTATCTACGTCTGATGTAGTACTGCATCCTTTTGGAAGGAGGCACATGAAGGATTTTAAAATACTTTTATGAGCCAAGAATCTCGTCTCTAATTGTGTCACAAGACAATCCAAAAATGGAATAAAAAGAGATCGCCTGTAATAAACTTCCGCTGATTCAGTAGGAATATTATTTCTATTTTTTGATATTTCGATATCCTCGGTATTGTAATTTCAACCCCAAAATCTCCTACTTTTTCTGTTGCCTCTTTGAAAACATTTGCAAAGTTTGTATCAGCGTTTTCTCGGATACATTTTAGAGCGGATGTTACATCTTCAACGAGATGTATTACGGAAATTTAGTCAATGTTTTCACTTTGTAATACTCTACTTAATGGCAGCGTATAACTGGACAGTTTCTGTATACTATACAAAGACACCAAAAATTTTCCTTGGAATATTGCATTCTGAAGAATCTGTGCTGTAGATGAAGTGTCTTTGTCATTCCAGTCACTTATTTCTTCGAGCGCTAAGTAAATTGCATCTAAAAGTTCCACCATTACCATGACAGAATCATGACACTCTATCCATCTAGTTGGGCACATCTGCTTCAATCATAGATGCCTACAATTGGGAATACACTCGCTAATTTTTTTTATAATATATTTAATCGCTTTGTAGTGTTAAAAAAAGTGTATGATTTTACAATAATTCCTAAGCAATTCCTTATATCTTGATTATTTGCACTGTTTCCAATGGCTAAATTTAAACAATGCGAGGTGCAATGTACATATAATGCTTGTGGGAGCTGTTGTTGTATATGTGCCTGAACACCTTCAAATTTGCCACTCATGGAAGCAGCACCATCATACCCCTGACCTCGAAGGTAGGAAATATCAATACCAAATTTTAGTAAACTATCTATAATGGTAGAAGCCAAACCTTTTCCACTAGTATCGATAACTGGAACAAACTGTAAAAATTTCTCGCAAACTCTAATTTCCTTATCTACGCATCTTACGCATAATGTCAATTGCTCAGTTGTTGAAATATCTGTTGTTTCAGCTGCTAAAATAGCAAAACATTTTGCATCATTTACTTCTTTAACAAGTCTTTTCAGAATCAAATCATTACAAATTTCTATTATTTGGTTTTGGATGTTGGCGCTTAAATAGGTACTGTTTCGCCCGCATTGTTTAAAGTGATTTTTTAAATCGGTGTCACCAGCTTCTAGCCTTGCTCTAAGGATTGCGCGGAAATTACCTTCATTTTTCTCAGGCTTTTTATCAATGTTAAACTCTCCAGAATCCACATGACCTCGTGGTGCAATACCTTGCTGTCCACATAACATTATAGTCATGATTATGGGTTCCAAGCGTTTCCGATTCTCAATAACTTGTTTCATTCTCATCGTATCGAGCTGTTTGTCGATAGGTATTCTTTTGCCTGTCATTATATCACATAGGTTTTCATAAGAACATAATGAATTTGAATGATATTACGCTTTTTCATGAGCTTCAAATGTTTCAACTGCATGTTTCCAATTATTGTACCAACTTGATGCGAGTTGACCTAAAGGTTGAGATTTACTTTTACCAATTTCTTTTGGCGCGAATAAGCAACAATATTTACAAAAACATATATCTAGTCTCGAATAAGCAAGCCACTCATATCTGTGCAACCATTGCAATTGAAATTTTCTTTTCTTTCCATTTTTTTCAGTCATATATGGAAATGGAAAAAGATCATCTGGTTTCCACAAATTCTGTATAAAATCCACTTTATCTTCATTTGTAAGTAAGCTCTTGTAAGCCGCGATATCTGATTTAATTAATGTTCCAGTAGTGTTATTCGATGCAGTCTGCAAGTTTTCACCCGTCTCGGGTGATTTTGATAGGACTATCCTGTTTTCCAATTTTGGTTTTTTGGTCAAATACTTGAATATCGTTCCTATTCCCGACTTTCTTTTATCATCCATTACCCCTGTAAATATTTTTTGAATAAATTATTTCTTATAATTGTAATACTTAGCATGAGAAAAATTAATGCTATTGACTTAAAACTTTTAATTTTACAATTTTAAATGAACTTTTACCTCGTAAATGTAGTGGCCAAATCAGACTAACACTTTTTTCAATGAATAAGAACGGCTATTCCGTGGAAACGTGACACCTGGACACAGCTTACTGAAAATATGCACAAATTTTAACCTTTGAAATATATAATAGTTATATTTTCAAATAAAAATGTACAGTATTTATTTTTCAACAGTAATATGGAATAACATATTCGCGGGCAGAATAATAAATAATTGAAATTCATATTATCATAAAAAATTATTTGGCTTGTAATATATGTAATAAAAATAATCAATATAGAAAGATTTTTCCAATCTTTGAATCCAGAATTTGAAATTTTGTTTTTAAAATCAGAAAACAACTTGCAAAAGAAGCAGAAAACGCAGTCAAGTTTTTAAGAACAAACTAGCCAACGACGATCGATGAATTCACCATTTAAAAGTTTCCGGGTGTATAATTATACAGAAAAACGCCTTTTACTCTCATTCACAGGAAAGTCAAAGTTACTATCCCTGTTTGGACCTTTATCAATTACAAAGACTAGCTGATTATCAATCAGAGGTATTGGCCACAGACCAATATCACTACAGTTAATTCCACATGATTCTGAATTTTAAAACCGTGTTTCTGTTAAGGATATAGAGGAAGCTGATGTGAGTACTGGTAATTCTACTAACGGTGTTGTTTCAATGTGTTCTTCTAATAAATGAAATTACGATAACATTTTATTAAAGTTTTTATAAGTTTAATCAAAATACTTTATCAAAATCATCCAGTTACATTAAGGAAGGGCTTTCAGTCTCCTAAAGGACATTATTATTAACAACGAAAATTAAAAAAAATTCCGCATCATAAAATAATTAGCTTTACTTACCAAATACTGCTAATTGGGTACTGTAAAAAGTGGCCGTTTTGGGAAAGTATCAGGGAAAAAGAATTTGTCGGCAACCAAGAACTTCCGAAGCTGTTCCCTTCGTCTGTAGAGAGACACTCGTGATCAACGTAAAATTTTGAGATCAAACCATGAAAATTAATTATTTCAGAAGAATATCTTAATCAACTTTGCGTATTTTCAAATGAATTATCCAGTGTTCAGTCTAAACGAAACATACGAACTTGAACTATTGATGTTGTTTCAAAGAGAAACCAATTGAGACTAATCCTCTCAAATAGTATCCCTCTTTCAAAAAGAACTAGGAAACATTCCTACATCTGGAAACTATTAAAGGGGTCGTTTCCTTTGGCCCATTCGTGCGGAGAAAAGAGAAAGACCCAAGTAAGGGACGCGAGACCCTCTCCCTCCTCCTACGGTCACTGTTCGGTCGGAATATGGGAAGGGATAGTAAGATAAGCATGAAGGAATGTGTGAGAAAAGAAACGCTTTTGGAATTTTGTGAAGAGCAAGTGTGGCAGAATTAATGATAATTCCATTTACTCGATCACTGTTATTTTTACAAGTCCTTATCTAGCACAGGTATGTAAGTACTAGCAGCGGCCTCTGTAACTGGCGGATCTCTTGGAATTGGCGGCCCTAGCTGGCCTATGCAAAGTCCAGCCCTGCCAGTAACTAATAAGAAATAGTAGTATTGGAAAAAACAATGCTATTACATATTTTGAATTAAATGTCAATGTGAAAATTGGGAACCTTCAGATTTTGTGGGATATAAGTTATTTTAACAGCAATATTTGTCACAAAAATTCTTAAAACATCTTGAAAATGTTCGTCAGCAAATTAGATTTTGCGAATGTCTTTCGTAAGAACTTTTCACGAAAATGTAATCGCATCCAAATATCGTAATCATTTGTGAGACAAATCGGCTAATTTTTGGAAAGTATTGCGGCATATAGAATCGAATAAAATTCCACTAAATCATTTGCTTCATATGAATTTTTACTATCTCTATATACGTAGATAGAGAAAGTATTGTTGCCTTTTTCATTTCTCTCAATATATCTAAATTTTAAATGCAGTGCTTAAGCCACCAATACAGTTTATAAGCCACCTATACCGTTTTTAAGCCAGATATCTCCTTTTGTGAATCGAAGTAGAGTTAATACTATAATGGCATAATGCCATAATTTACAAGAGATTCTTCGTTCGTGCTCACATAGTGTAAACGCACCTTTAAAAGCCGATCTGTTGATCGATACGTGTATTAAAAAATCTTTGGCAGGAAAACAAACTTTCATTATTTAGGCGTACGTTGTTTCATGTCTCGAACACCTACGATGATTCTGTGATTTTAATATGCGAATAATTAATGTTCTACATTCAAATTTATTCCTTCTTGCATATAACGCATTGAATGTTGTTTAAATTGGTTGCCTAAATCCTCTTTCAAAACATGAATTGCCCAAATTTATTTTTGGGGGGGTCACGGGCCCGGTGCCCCCCCCCCCTCGGTACGCCACTGCTGTGGGACGCCTCTCCCGTTAGTAAGACAATCAGATGAAGAATTAATGGAAATAACTTGTTGGGAACGATCGCTTAAATAAGAAGATATCCAATTAATGGCCGAAGGCGAGAAATTCATTGCGAGTAGTTTAGACAGCAGGACATATTTTTCTATCGAGTCGAAAGCTTTACTGAAATCCAGTAGTACTAGGATTGTTACTTCACTTTTGTCCATTGCGCACCGAATGTCATCGGTGATTTTTACAAGAGTAGTGGTGGTGCTGTGAAATTTACGAAAGCCAGATTGAAAGGGATCTAACAATTGATTTTCGTTAAGAAAGAGCGTGATTTTTTCGTGTACTTATTTTTCTAAGAATTTTGATTAGGTAGGCAAAAAGCTAATTGGGCGAAAATCGTTGATCTCAGTCGATTTCGATTTCTTTGGTAATGGTCTTATGAAAGCGCGTTTCCATTGTACTGGAAATTTTTCTTGAGATAGGGAGCAGTTAAATATATTAGTTATTATTGGTAGAATAATATGAATCAATTTCTTGATGAATATAGTAGGTATGCCATCTGACCCTTGAGCTTTAGATTTGATTTTTCGAAAAGCGTGGAGCACTTGGAATTGAGTGACCGGGATGAACTTGAACGGGTTAAAATCCTTGTTTGATTTTTCCGCTGCGACAGTAATCGAACTAATAACTTCCCTTTGTATTTTGTCATTAATGCCATTCGGGGGTGTAGAGAATTTAGAGAGGGAGGGAGGGAGGGAGGGATGGACGGAGGGGGGGAGTGGGAGGGGAGGAGGAGTGGGAGGGAGGGGGGAGAGGGAGGGAGAGAGAGGGAGAGAGAGGAAGAAGGAGGGAGAGGGAGGGAGGGAGAGAGAGGGAGGGAGAGGGAGGGGGAGGGAGGGGGAGGGAGGGGGAGGGGGAGGGAGGGGGAGGGGGAGGGAGGGAAGGAGAGAGAGAGGGTGGGAGGGATAAAGAGGAGGAAGAGAGAGAGAGGGAGACAGGTAGAGAGGGAGGGAGACAGAGCTAGAGAGGGAGGGAGATAGGGAGGGAGACAGAGTGAGGAGAGAGGGAAGGAGAGAGGAAGTGAGAGAGAGAGAGGAGGAAGAGAGAGAGAGGGAGACAGGTAGAGAGGGAGGGAGACAGAGGTAGAGAGGGAGGGAGACAGAGGGAGGAGATGGGGAAGGAGAGAGGGAAGGAGAGAGGAAGTGAGGGAGAGAGGAAGGGTGGGAGGAAGTGACAGAGGGGGGATAGATAGATAGATATGCGTCTTTATTTGGGCGAGATTGAGACTAGGCAGTCTCTTCTTCCATCTAACCCATTGTCAGTTACATGCAGGAAGACAGTAACAAAGAGAAAAAATATAACAAAAGATTACATAAAATAAATTGCTATATAAGTACAATGCCATGTAAGCGTTTTTGGAAATAAAAAGAGATGGAGGTTTGTTGTTTTTGGGGAAAAACAAGGGAAAATTAAGATACTATTTCCTAATAAAAACCCCACTACAGGAAACACTCACACAAGAAGGAGGGTGTGAAAAACCTGCGAAACCTACTGATAGCAATATTTAAAGATTTACAGGATCATATTAGAAAATTACATAAATTGAAATACACATAAACACGGTTTTTCGTAAAATCTAAGAAAGTGCTCATTAAGACGTAGATATACATATGCAGAGGGAGGGAGGGAGAGAGAGGGATGGCGAGATCATTTGACTCTCTATTGTTAAGCAAATCAAGAGATCGAAAATTGTGTGTATAAAGAAATTTATGATACTAATCAATAAAGTACTAGCGCGCAGATGCTCTGCGCGGTTAAAGCTAGTAAGTAATTGGTTTCAGGCGTCACTTGGTGAAATTTCTTCATAATGTACAAATAAAGAGACTTCATTGGTAATTTCGCATAAACTTCATTATTACGACCTAGGTTTCGTTGCAATGCTACATCATCAACCCGATGATGTTGCATTGCTACGAAACCTAGGTTGTATGTAATAAAGTTTATGTGGAATTACCAATTAAGTCTCTTTGTTTCTACACTATAGGAATAAGCTGGAATGTGAGGGAACATTGGGACAAATTCCACTATTAATTCAATCGGGAATCGCACCCGGGACTAACCACTTTCGAACCGATATTTTAGCTAGATTGTGTTTATGTGTGTGCGTGCCTGCGTGGTAAAACTTAACAGAGATAAATGCACTTTACCAAGCGCCACTTTAGGCATCCTGTACTCAAGGCATCGATTACAATGTAATGTTTTGATCTCTCCTTTGAAATATCGCTGAAATCTTTATCTCAATGACAGATCCAGGGGAAGGGGGTGGAGTCGTATGCCAAAGATTTTAGAACACAGAAAAATTGATATAATAATAAATATAACATCGAAAAAGTGTTATTTTTACTGTATTTGTTTTCTTGTAAGATATGTGACCTATTTATTTTCTACTTATAAAAATCTCCCCCTTTGAAGATATTTGAAAGTTTATTTTTATATCTTTGATTACCCTCCCCCTAATTAAGCCTGGATCCGCCATTGAATTAGCTCAAACTTTCCAAAAGATTATGATTTTATTTTGAGAATATAAGTGTCGTATTTCCATATCAAAGAACTTAAAGAGAATAGAAAAAAAACAAAAACTATAAAAACTTAAGCAAAAATCCTTAAATATTTTTCTTGTTTACTTTATCGCTTTCCCTAGCAATCTAGAGCATTTTCCCTTGTAAACTTTCATCGAACAAAATGGCAGATAGATTTTCCATAAAATTTAGTACTAAATGCGTCCATTGTTTTAGGAA
The DNA here is from genome assembly GCA_028673005.1 of Tanypteryx hageni. Taxonomy (NCBI): domain Eukaryota; kingdom Metazoa; phylum Arthropoda; class Insecta; order Odonata; family Petaluridae; genus Tanypteryx; species Tanypteryx hageni. The sequence continues at coordinate 147,775,228 of CM054114.1, forward strand.
ATAAAAGTGGCTAATATTGTCACTCCACCGAGGCCAGCTGTTTTATCCAAAGTCGTTAAAGAATTATTTCTTCATCTCTCGCGGGTAATTTTCAAGCGATCATTCAGAAGCTTATTTTTTTTATCCAATTAGAATAAATGCGCTTATATAATTAACGACGTCTTTTTGAGTCCCTTGCACCTTCTATTGTTTCCCAGCGCTCCCCATTCTCCTCCGTCTTTTAGTCCGCGTATTTTTTTTGCTTTCGTTCATAAATAAATATGATATGCACACACAAAATCAAGGACTTTTAAATAAAAAAAGTATCGTTCGATCGGAAAGCTTTTCGCAACCGAACCATTTCAAAATGACAGGCGCATCGCGAAGTTACGCGAACGACATCTGAAAAAAACCGTGTACTTGACAATGCACGCAACATCATCACAAAACTTTAAAAAAAATTCGACGACTAATTTCAAACGTAAATGACATAGGATACGTAAGTATATCTGTGGGGGATCCTCACAATGCGTCATCTTAAGGGTGTTGCGCAGTCGAGAGGCGTAATTGCAGTTGTTTGACCATGAGATCGAGGGACGGAAGAAATTGCTCTACCGCTTAGAAGAAATAAAAATAAATATTCATGGGGAAGTCGGCAACATTTGCCATTTTTAACGGAGAGAATATGGAAAACGAAGCAATGTGATTAGAGTACAGTTCCGATTACCCTGATTAATTGGGACCAATCGAAAATCCGTATAATTGGGCAATCACTCTAAAAAATCACCGAGCATTGTTTGTGAACGGGTATGAGCATAATTTGAACTTATCGAGGGTACAGGCTGCAAGTTTATATCCACCCTTTTTGACGTGTTTTGGTACCGTTGTGAATATATATATATATACTAATAACGTAAAAAATTATGTTTTTAAAGCGAAGGTAACAGACACCTTAAGGTGTGATGCACCAAATTTAACGTCTCGACCTGCAGATTTGCAGAAAAATGATAAAATTGTAATCGGTCAAACCGCTGGTGCGATATTGAGATTTTTTGTCTGGCTAAGCTCTGCTCGACGTATTTGTAGTGGTTGATGTTAAGGTGGCGCTGCTAGCGAACATTAGACGCAATAGAAAATAATGTGGCGCTCCTAGCGGGCATTAGTAGAAGGAATTAAACCTTGCAACCTTGCAGTCGCTGACTTTCATGTTAATGTGGAAGAAGGCTAACTGCCAAGACAATATTTAATCTAACCAACCAGTCTATTTATCGACGGGCATCGGCTAGTATTTATGTATTTACTAGTAAGTATAAAAGCCCGTCAATATGACGGAAAGGAATATATTCAAGCATATATTACTCACTTGAAAAATGAGGCAATAATTGGGTCTCGATTTCGACAATGGCGTGGTTGTTAAGGCAAATCCTCATGAAATCGCTAAATTTGGCCAAAATAGGTCATTTAAACGTTTAATTCGAGCATTTGTGGATTGTGGGAGACAATCGACAATAAGAATAAGAAGCTGTTCATTTTCCTTTAAAACAGTTCCACTTTTAAGACCGAGGGTCAATTCTTCTCATCACGTCGCTGAATTGATTTTGTACGTGTTATCTTATGTGAAATAGAAATTCTCTTCTGTAGTCGAACCCGGCTCTTTTTGGAGATTTTTTGGAAATGGCTTTTGTTATAAGAATCAAACATTCCTACCAAGTTTCTACCTATTTGTAAAGTTTTTTCAATATAGTATTACAGTCAGTCATAAATAGTTCTCGATTCTCCCGCTCTTTTATAACGGCTCTTTGAGAGCGGCGCCACAGTCGAGCATTACATTTGACACAACCAAGCAAATTTTATAGGGTTGATGATTCTCTTCGCGATCAACCCTTCGATGGGGAGAACTGGAAAAAACAGTCCCAATCACATTCAAGCGTGAGTCTGAAACACGATGGAGTGCAAGAATGGAGGCTGTTGAAACAGTTATGATGGAATTAATGATATAGTCGATCTGCCGGGACGGCAGGCTGATGATCCAAATGGAACGCAAGAAACTAGAGGTGCTACAAAGTGTTCTTTCGATAAACTTCTTGGTTCTCCTTCCTTTCCTCAAGAAGATCGGCCGTCTTCAAAAAAGACTTGAGCATCCAAAAGTGAAATTTGATGAAGCGTCTTCGGATCTTAAATATCTTGAGACGGATTTTTCAAAAATCCGTGATGATTTTTGTAGAGATTCAGTAATGAAAGCAAAGGATAGGTGCGAGGTGTAGGGAGTGGCGGCAGAATGAAGAATCGGGCGAAGGCGACTGATGCCTGGAGAACTAACGCATGATGCAGGCCTTTCGGCCGAGTAAGAGATTGTACGTATCATGAAGAGCGTCCATAGACCGGTTCCAATAGGAAACCACAAGGTTTACTCAACTTAAATTTCAAGTTTAGTTCAATTGACTTTTAAGTGCATCGGCTGCCATGGTCATTCTACACTGTCATCAACTGGACACACACGCACAGAAGGGAGGAGGGAAACCTGGTGCCTGCTCTTAACGAAGAGCACCAAGAGGCCAACTGCTTAACGTCCCTTCCGAAGGACGGAACGCTGACCTTGCGCGGTCTCCTCAAACCCCACAAGCAGGAGCCCGAGCGACCTTTCACAGGATTCGTGCCCGCTGCCCCTTCGAGCAGCAGGCGAGTATCATTACGCATACTAAACGTATTTTTTGCATAATACTGCGTAAATTTGTGAAACTATTCTGGGAGCTACATTGAATTTTGAGGAAAGCATCAGGTGGCCGGAACCGGTCGTGATTTAATATATAATTTTCCTGAAAGATACACAGTATATTTTATCTGTACAGTAAGGAAAGAGTTCAAGTCCGATTTTAAAAAAATCATATTTTAACGAATATTCTGCCATGATAAAAATTCAACGAAGAGTTTAATGGTAGATATAACTGAGTTTGCCCAAGTGTACCATGGTATAAATCATCACCACAGCAACTACTTGAGTATTGACTTCGGGATTAGAATTAGCAAAAGGAATTTTTGGGTTTCTCGGTTTTTCCGCGTCCTTTATTTTACTAATGGGAAAAGCTTCCATAGAAGAAAGATTTCAAATTAACCAAGATATAATTTAAGCGGCTTACCTATGATGTATTAAATTAAACTAAAAATCGGTAAACCGTCCTCAAACTTCCTAGCACCCATAACTTTCGACGCCCTGATGCATTGCTTCAAAATTTGGCGAACTCTCTGGGAGGGCGCCTGTGGCGGTCGCAATGCCGACAACAATCGCCACGATCCTGGCTGCGTACGTATTTAGGTCTAACAAGATGGAAAAGTATACTCCATAAATGGATTACTCAGAGATTTCAAAGGCGTTCTTAATGGGAAATACGTATGGAAAGGTATCGAAAGATTAGGTGCTTCCCGAATTTTTACTCCCGAAACTATAGTCTCAGGTACTATCTTGTAGTAAATATTGTTCTCTATGCAAATAATTTTTTAAATCTATACCTCACAGATAATATAAGAGAATGGAAGAGAAATATGTGTATGGATTTTGAATTGTTTGCTGAGAGAACCGTCTTAGCGATCGATGTAAACAAAATATGCGATGTTTTGCTCGGGATTTTCTCAAATTTTTACCTCCGAATCTATGTCGTAATTACGTGGTCTCTAAACCTACTTGTAGTAAATGTTGCTCTCTATCCGAATAAATTTTTTAATCTATACCTTACAGATAATATGAGAGCTAGGGAGATCAAAGTTGGATATTTCATTGTTGCTTGAGGGATGCTATTTAACGAGTTTAAGTTTATTAAAGTAATTATGTAAAGTGGAAGTTCTAATTAACAGATTCAGTTGAAAATCACAATTGAGCGATAATTTTTTAATAAAGATCACTCATACGAAATTAAATTAAAATCCGTCAAGCGGTTTAGGGGATGAAAGTTAGGACGTGCTCATAAGGCGTTCCGCTATTACCGCTTCGCCTAAAAACTCGCTCTTCCTCCGAAAGAAGGGCTTTCCGGCAAACTGTTGCCTCCCTCGAGCCAGTTATTTCTTTTTGGATGTGTACGAAGAAAATAATCTGGTTAATAAGTAAAAATGATGAATGATTTTTTTAATATCAGGTATTACTAAAAGATATACGTTCAAATCTATGAGATGGAGAAGGAAAAAATTAAGGAAACCCTCATATGTTGCAACCCGGGTGAGATGCACCCATCTAGAGCGGCGCGGCTCTGCTCACAGATCATGTAAGAGCTTGGAAAAGAAAAATATATATTTTTAATTGTTGTCCGCCGATAGAATTGTCTTAGCGATGCAAAGAAATTTAATTAAATAAATTAATTAATTAAATATTTATTTAATTAAATAAATAAACAAAATTGTGATATTATGCTTGGGATTTTCTCAAATTTTTATCTCCAAAACTTTAACTCGTAATCATGTGGTCTTCTATACTTTTTGTGGTAAATGTTGTCTTCTATTCGAATACATTTTTTTAATATATACCTTACAGATAATATACGCGCTAGGGAGAGAAAATATGGTATTTAATTGTTGTTTGACGTATGCCATTTAACGAGATACGAGTACAGACAGTCCCCTACTTTCGCACATAATGCGTTCCTGAAAACGTGTACGAAAGTCGAGCAATAGACTTATATGTTATAAGGGGGCTTCCATTCTCAGAGGGTTTTTTTACCCCTGAGTGTTATACAATGTATACATGATTATTAAAAACATAGATTAAACATTAATCATCATCCGCCGGATTTAAATGCCCGAGTGTTCCGTTCTATCTGCCGAATTTATTGTGGGGTATTTAAAAAATATTTGCTTCCATTCTGAAAAAATCGCGTATTTAATAAACTATTCGTGATAAAACGTTCAAATAAAAATATTCTGTAGTTAACATATTGCAAAATTACATAATTTTGCTTATTAGAGGAAAGAAACAGGTTGAAATATAGTATTGTTATTCAAATTTAGATCAGTGCAATAAAATGCAAAATCATTCCACTCGGCCCGGCAGTTGAAGGGTGCACACCGATGTTTCTTCGTCTTCGGTCTTCGTGTGGAGATCTTCATTTAGATGAATCAACACTCCTTGCCGAGACAGCTTTCTCCTCGTCATCGCTGCTGCTTTCAGCACTTTCTTCTTCGTACGCATTAGAATCGGATCGAAAATGATTTCTTATATCTCTTCACGCGTCATTTTACGTTTAGGAGACATTAAAAAATTTTCGGCTAATAATAATAACAAAAAAAACAATGGAATAATAACGAGGAAACAGTAGTCGAATTACTAACAAAAATAAAAATAATACGAAAATGGAAACTTCGATAATCGCTCGCGCCTTAGCCTACTGCCGCACTATTTGGTGGTCTAAAAACGACTGAAGAAGCAGAATCATAAAACGTAGTTGTACGAAGGGAAGACAAAAATATAGTGCGAATCTTTGGGTTGGAGCTGACTCATGGGTTTGTGTTTATTGCATCTCGAGGTCCGAGAAGGGTCCGAACGCCGAGGACAAAATCTATCGAGTAAACACTTTTCGGAAGTTGTTACGGAGGCTTCCGCGATGTTTCCTTATATGACTCCTATTTCCTTTCGGGTCACAATCGCGTGCGTAGTCTTTTTCGCTGCTATATATAGGGACAGAAAAAATGGGATGGCAGCGAAACTCATCAGAAAAAGACTACGTACGCGGTTGTAACCCGAAGGAAGATAGGAGTCACTTTTCTGAAGGGTTTACTTATTCACCCCCAGACCAAAACTTTTAGGCCATGGGCTTGGGGATATTAGAAAGACACTTTCTTATCCCCGTAATCACCCGACTGTACAAGTTCAAAATCATAATTGACGATAAATTTAAATAAGGATCGCCCGTACTTATTTTAATTAAAATCCGCCCAGCGATTTAGGAGATACGATAGACGGACGAAACGTGCTCATAAGGCGTTCCGCTACTACCGCTTCGCTGGTAAAGAACGCCTAAAAATCAGAGGCGTAGCCATGAGGTTTATGGAGTTCAAGAGAAAATCGAAAAATTACTTTTATTACTTATTTATTAACTTTTAACTACTAACTTTTTTGTTATTGATTATTGAAAAATATAAAAATTTTAAATTTTAATTGAAAGAAAACATTATTTGTTATTATTATTTTTTTACCTGTTTTTATTACAACTATGACATCCAGTGAGAACAAATTGAACTTATTAGTAAAAGTAATTAACGAAATAGTAACAAAAAAAGCCGTGAAAATATGAGACAAAAACAGTGCGCAGCAAGGTCGTGTATTAGTAAGGTTAACACATCCTTTGCGGGTGAGAATACCAACAAGCGCGGCCTATCATTGGACTCGAGAGCAGCGGTTCCCAAAATTTTTCATCCCGCGAACACCTTTCATAAAAATCCTATTCTCGCTAACCCTCTCTTAAAAACAAATATATCAGTGGCGTAACCGAGTGGGGTCTTTGCGTGCTTAAACATTCCCCTTCAGGTATGAACATTAAAATACTTCAATTTTGCTTGTAAATTACACCTAAACAAAACAATGATTTAAAATTTCTCATTAAAATTTTGTCCTAGACCGCGTCGTGGAATTCAAGTTTAGGCATGTAAAATTATCACTTTGCTTTAATAATGTAATCGTTTGCTCGACAACTTACGTGTTACTACATAATCAGAGCAAAACATCTCGCCAAACTTACAACAGCCATGGACACGTAAATGCGGCGATATAGTTTCAATTTCTCGTCGTTAAAAAAAAACCTGAAAATTCTGGGTCTGAGTCTACAAACAATTTTTAGCGAATTCGTCACATCTGATTTATCTTCGACAAAAATATTTTTTCGCGTAGGAGCGTTTCTCAATTTCGTTGTTTGATTTAATAAATCTTAAAAATGAAATTTAAATATATTTTACTCTAAATTCTATGTTAAACAAATGTATGAAAGAGATATTCCTTGAATTGAACCAGCCCCGTTACTGCAGACACAAACCGTGCAATGAGATACGCTGGGCAAACGTCATTTTTTTCCGCAAAACCCCTGAGACTTCTCGCGAACCTCCTAGAGGTTCGCGAACCACAGTTTGGGATCCTCTGGACTTGAGGGATCCCATTAGTCAGTACTCAGATTACGATCTCTTTAAATACGCTATTCACTTATTCTAATGAGTTTCTGAAGGAGTAACTACTGCGACTGGTATCACACCAATGACTATTTGAAAATGATCGACAAACCTCGACCCTCACGAAGTTTTAATATTTTACTTTCCTATAAAAGGGAACCTTTCATACCAATTCGCCGTATATTTTTATGCAGCAGTCGTCTGCTCTGGGACCCAACATGGCGGCCGAGCGAAGTTGTCAAAACCTTACTAATACACGGCCTTGCTATGCAGCAAAAGTGAAACAAGTCTGGAAGAAAGTTTTCTTAAGCAACAAATATTTTAAAATGTTATGTGCTTACGGCCTAAAAACCCTAAAGCTGGCCCCAATGAAGTACAATGAAATAGTATGATAACAATTGGGGCAGTTTTACCACAATGACGAAAACTGTGTTTCTGAGGCAGCAGCTGTTGAGTTAAAAATGTGGTATCGTTATTTAGCTCGACAAACGAAGAATCTCCCTAAATGTGCCATGGAAGCCTTACAAATTTGTGAATCTAGTCTACATCCTAATATATTTACATTAATTCTAATACTATGTACGTTAACTGTCTCTACCGCTAAACCTGAGCGATCATTCTCGACTCTAAACAAGATTGGAAAGGTGTCAGAGTACACAGTTTCCAATACGTTCTATGGGATTTCACAATTTTCTCAAAAATTTTTGCTCAGATGAGTATTTAACGAGAAGCTAGCGAAGTACGCTGTAAAATACATGTAAGTCCTTGTCACGTTGTCATTATTATTGTCCGATTTTCACCAAATTTGGAATCAGTCGACAATTTTAGTAAAATTTCTTAATACCAAATTTCATCAAAATACGTCCTGCGGTTCCCGAGTTGAAACAAAGGAACATTGTAAACTACATGTAGGTCTCCATCTAAAGTGATCGTAATCTTTGTCCGATTTTAACCAAAATTTGAATAGGTCGACTAATTTTAGCAAAACTCCCCCAATACCAAATTTCATCAAAATACGTCCAGCGGTTCCCGAGTTGAAACAGAGGAACATTGTAAACTATATGTAGGTCTTCATGAAAATGCCCATAATTTTTTCCGATTTTGACCAAAATTGAAATCGGTCGATCAATTTTTGCAAAACTACCCAGTACAAAATTATATATATATATATATATATATATATATATATATATATATATATATATATATATATATATACACATATATAATTACTTAATACAAATATAATATCATGAACTAAAAAGCACTGAAATAATTGTAGACTATAAAAATTGTTGTTACGAAACGACACCAAAGGTTTTTCAATATTTCAAGTTGTCGAGCAATATTTTACAGAGAAAGAAATTCCTTCTGCTAATGTCATCGCATGCGCAACTGATGGAGCGCCAGGTATGATTGGTCGTCAGCGTGGTTTTATGACCCATTTGAAAAATTCAGCACCCGGCGTTTTTGCCATTCATTATGTAGTCCATAGGCAGCATCTAGTTGCTAAACGTCTCCATAAATCATTGAATGTTACCATCAATGCCATTAAACAAACAAGTTAGGAAAGTGTACAGTGTATCACAAATAAGCGCGTTTCGTGTGATGGAGTACTTGATACTATACGATATAATTTTGACTGAGCACACCATAAAACAGCAAAACACCACTACCCGATTGTATCTTTGTCCATTAAAAATTTCTTCTCCCCCCTTAGTTGCTGCATCAATAAACATTACGTAATTTAATGACTAAACACTGCAAAACGATATATCAGAAATGATTCCAGAGAAATATTCAATTTATATTTTGTGATTATTTTCTAATCAGTTTTAATCAACCAAACAATCGAAAATTATTTAAAACATACCTCATTTGAGTTCAGTAGTTCTAATATTTACGTTTATGTTCTTTTCTTCGCCGTAGATAATCCATTTCCTTCCGCTTACAAAATCTGCCATGCACGCGTAAGGAATTAAATGAATTTTGTAATTATAGCAGGTCTTATTTACTTCAATAAACAATAAGATTATTTACGTTGACAACAATTAGGTAGCTATGCATGAATTTTTCTAACAATAAGTTCAATGCGAATTACGACTTTCTTGCTCAATTTTCTTGATAACGGCTACTCCTACAATAAAAATGTACAGGAAAAAAATACTTTATAATACTAGTTCTGCAAGTTTATTGAAAAAATATTTTAATTTGACCAAACATTTACGAGATATAACGGAAAGTTCATCTTTTGTCACCAGTAAAGTGGTACCCCTGATTGGCTTACATGATTTATTTTTTTTACTTGCTTATTTTCTTTGATTGTAAGTCCTTAATGTCAAATTTCATACAAATCCGTTTGGTAGAAGCCGAGAACGAACATGCGGACGGAAGGACAAACCGAAGCGAATAGGCGCTTATGCTGGAAGCGAAACGCGCCTAGTAAAGGCTCATTCCTTTAACGATCGTTTGTTTCGTCAACTGTGCCATGAAAATGAAGAATATTTTGAGCGGCATCTGTTACCCATAGAAGTCAGATGGCTTTCAAAAGTAAATTGCTTGAGGCGATTTTACGAGCTATTTGATACTGCTGTGGAATTTTTTTATTCGAGTAATGGAAATTTAAGTGTTGAACTTATAATGCTACGAAATGACGCAGCATATCTTTTAGATATATTCGAGAAGCTGAATGAGAGTCTGCTCAAGCTGCAAGGAAACAAAAGGAATTGTCATGAGTTTCATCAACAAACCTACTTTGTTTAAGAATAGTCTTGTTTGCCGAGAGCTTTTTCAGTTTTCATCTTTGCAACAACTAAGTACTAAGTACACTGATTTGCAAATTTATTGTGCTCACGTCGATGCTGTTAAAGAGGATATGATGATAAGATTTAATGATTTGAATGAACTTTGTGTATCAGATTGGGTTATCAATCCATTTTCAACGGCTGTACAAAGTGCAAGAAGTACAAGAAGAATTACTTGAGCTACAAAATGACTTTGAAGCTACAGCACGATTCAATGCAACTGTTTACGAAACATTTTTGATCAATGAACGAATTTCGTACCCCCATCTTCGGCAAGAAATGAAATTACTGATTGTAGCATGTCCGACAACATATTTAGCGTAGAAGGGCTTCAGTGCCGTAGTGCAGCTGCTACCAAAGCAATGAAATCGGTTAGAATTCGGCGGAATGGATTAAAGTTAAATCGGAAGTACCTTAGAGATTTCTAGGCACCATATGAGTGAAAATCAAGTTAAAATTGGGTCTTTATGGTTAACATTACAATATTAAGAATCATGATTCAATTCAGTCTTAGAAAAATACCTTCGTGAAAAGGTCAAAAACAAAATTAAAAAGAATTTATTTTAATCAAGAAATATTCATTAAGGGATCTCATTGTAAGTTCAATGCTACACATTTTGACAGTTTTTGCCAGATATAAAATAACATTTGGTGGGTAAATCAAATAAAAATGATTTTTTTAAACTACGAAACACTGGTAGTAAACCGCATGAAACTGCTATAACAATTCTTTAATTTTGTCCAAAATTTATAATCGTTAACTCTTCCTCCCTTGAACATCTATATGTACATTTTGCTTTCCCTTCATCTGAACATTTGTATGGATCAATTAAGCGAACTTAACTTATTACATTGAAACAACACTTTCAATGTCGTACTAACATACTATCGCCTAAATGTATTTCAAAGTCCGGGAGCTCATTTCGTTTCGTAGATTTGATTTTAAAATGTTCACGTGACAAATTAGACCCTCAAAATCAGCCTTTGCATGGGATAACGTATGGTTAAACCAAATTTGGTTATATCTTCAAATGTGTTTCCACCGATTGCATCCCTAGAGCTTGCAATGCCTGCCCAAAGTTTCAATGTTTTTGAGATTCATGGCCACACAATATGATGCAGTTTCTTCCACTGGAGATAAATTAGAGTGAAATAACTATATTTTAAAAGTGATTCCATTGACTGTTTATTATGATTATTTGATAAAAAATAGTCGCCAAATTTGTCGATAAAGGATCCGGGAAAAATTTATTTATTAGGGTAAAATATGACAAGAAGAGAAGAAATATTGCATATAATTAAGCACTACAATAAAAACTAACCTAGTGTCATTCCTTGGTTTTATTCTCAAATCGTCCTCAATATTTTTTGTCTTGACCTAAAACCCGTGCAACTCCGGGTAATTTCAGCTAGTAAAAGTATTTTTTAAACTCCGAGAAAATTTTATATAAAAACTAACCTAGTTTCATTCCTTGGTTTTATTCTCAAATTGTCCTCAATATTTTTTGTCTTGACCTAAAACCCGTGCAACTCCGGGTAATTTCAGCTAGTAAAAGTATTTTTTAAACTCCGAGAAAATTTTATATAAAAACTAACCTAGTTTCATTCCTTGGTTTTATTCTAAAATCGTCCTCAATATGTTTTGTCTTGACCTAAAACCCCTGCAACGCCGGGTAATTTCAGCTAGTAAAAATATTTTCTTAAACTCCGAGAAAATTTTATATAAAAACTCACCTAGTTTCATTCCTTGGTTTTATTCTAAAATCGTCCTCAATATGTTTTGTCTTGACCTAAAACCCCTGCAACGCCGGGTAATTTCAGCTAGTAAAAATATTTTCTTAAACTCGGAGAAAATTTTAGACTTGACGAAAAACAGAAATAAACTCAAACCATAGCCTTCTGGTATTGGATATAGCGTCAAAGCTCCAGCAATTAAGAAAATAAAAAGGAGCATTACTAAGATGTAACTAAGCGTCAATTGTTAACAATAGACGTGGTGGTGGCAGCTAAATAATTTAGATTTTAAGATATCTCTTAAACAATGCATTATATGGAAAACTGTTTCGGACAAAGGTTGTAGGAAGATAAATTTCCTACAACGTTTATTCCAGTATATTTTTAAATATATCAAATATTAAAGCAAATTTTTTAAATTAACGGAAGTGACAAGAGTAAACACCCACCTCCGGTTGACCGATTTTTACCAAATACTACCGTAATTTTCCGATTATAATAAGCATTTTTCCTACAAATATTGGTAAAAACTTAGAGTGCGTATTATACATAGTAGCAAACGCATATAACATTTTCTACTAAGGAAATAATTTTATTTTCGGACATGACTTTCTAAATAAATTGTACTTTTCATTGCATTCTGATAGCATTTATTTAAAAATAATTCAAAAAGAATAATTATTAATATATTTATAGCTGTCCTAATCACTAAAATCTCCGAATTCACGATCACTGCCCTTATTGTTTTCAAATAGTTCATCCGCGCTCTTGTGTTCACTCTCATCGTCTGCATAAATGGCATCGCCGAGAACGTCGTCTTCATCCGCGCTATCCACTTCACCGAAATCATCATCCCATACGATGTCGTCTTCGGAACCATCCATGGCGAACATATTTTAATACATTGTGTCGATCTTTAATAAGTCAGAACGTAACGTGATATCCTCGTAAACTCTCTCGCACGTATATCACTTGGCGGCAAAGCGAGAACTGTATCGATACTGCTAATAATCTAGTGAAAATTACGCTGATTTTTACACAAAAAATTAGGTGATAAGACAATTTTCACATTTCATTCGTAAAAACATGGGTGCGTATTATAATCGGAAAATTACGGTAATCAGTTCTTGCGACTTTCATAAAAAATGTTAAATATAAAATTTCACATTGATCTGATGAATAGTTTTTGAGTTAGAGCACCCACAAAAAAGCTTCCACATACACACACAGACATAATCGAGAAAATGGTCAAAACGTGTTCAGGAGACCTGAAAACGTGTATTTCCGTTGAAATCTCTAATTCGATTTTTTTCATGAAATCAATACTTTCACCTATACTACGCATGGAGAAAGTAAAAACGGGTTATCTTGTTCTAAAACAATTTATTTGCACATATATAAATACAATATTGTGGGCTTCTGAGATCGATGTCGATTGCAGCTCCAAGTGTTCGAGTGGAACCATTAGAAATAATTATTTTTCATTGATACCCGTCAGTTGAGAGTCTGGTCTTCGCCCATTACCGTTTACGTTTGTTCATCGTCGTCATCTAGGATACACACATATGACCGCTTATTTGTGTTGTGAATTTTGCACACTCAATCTATACATTTCCTCTCGCACTCGATTCCTCAATCTGTTAACACAACTCTCTCACGGAACGAGGCGCGAGGTCCACCGAGCCGCGAGGCCCACAGAGATCCTACGCCCACAAAGGCCCTAGGCTCCCAGAGGCGCGAGGCCCTAGGCCAGGCACGTCAAACTTGCGGCCCTTTCTGTAACCTACTGCGGCCCGATAGCTAATTTTCATCTCGAGTGAACCGTGTGGGATTTCACATAAATGCTTTATTTTAGCAAAAAGAAGAATACTTTTTCATAGTTACCAAATTGCAATAGAACGCATTTTCTAATTTATTGTTTTTAATTGCAAAACAGGCGTCCAATCCTATAGCTAAAGTCTATCATTCCAGCTCTGGCACATATCAAACAACTGCGGCCCTTCTACAACATCAATCGCCGGAATGCGGCCCTTTTATAGCATTCATCGCTTAAATGTGGCCCGGACGCCTCTTCGAGTTTGACATCCCGCTGCCAAGCGTCCCGATTTTCGCGGGATTGTCCCGACTTGATAAGGCGTTTCCCGCGTCTCGACCTATATTTCGAAAGCTCCGCTTTTTAAACAAAATCGTTCAAAACTCAAAATTTCAAACGGAACTTGGATGCTGCCAACCTGCATCACATACAGTGACACCACCGCACAAACATCGCCCTTGACCCCCTCGCTGGGTATACTTTAATAGTGACCGCGTTACCTCCAAGGGACACACCGTTGCGACATTTGCTTCCTTTCACTTCCACGCTGCTTATACGACTTTTCAAGTCATTGCGAGATCTAACCTTTCGTCTGAGTTGAGACACGCAGATCCTTGCGGGAACATCATCATTGTTCTTAATATCGAATATATTAATATCAATGCGTGCGTGGGATGACTATAACTGAGAATCCCATTGAAAACGTGTGTGATGAAATGAGACGTCGTATTTATGATAGTTCGGCTTGTTGCAGCTTTACTCTTGAAAGGCCATTTTTTCCAGACTACCTCAAATCGCTTAAGTTGATATAGTATTAATTCGATTCGTGCTGATTTTCACACAATCAATGCAAATAGTATCATAAAATAAAGAATAAGCGACCTTCAATGCTTCGACGAACGCATGAAAAAATCGCGTAAATGGTAAATTAATATTCATCAGACTCAAAACTATATGCACTACCTAAAAATGCTATACAAGAATTTAATTTGAAATTTTACTTCATTATGCATTGTCCCAAAAGTCACTTTACACATCTCTATTAATAACAAGAAGTCCAAATCAGAACTAATGCAGGCTGGTTTCCCAAAGTTGACGTCCCGAATTGATTACTTACTTATTGACAAATGTTTTTCAATATGTGTTATTCAGTCCAAGGAATTCTCATACCATAAATACCACTTGTAATTCATAGTTTATCAATGGTAGAGAAAAATTGGAAAATAAATTAATAAAATACAAAAAGCAATGTCAAAATCTCATTCTGATATTATATTTTGCGTGTATCTTTTTAAATAAACGAATTTAATAAATGTTACTAATTATACGTTAATATCTCTGGATCAACTATCCATTGCTGAAGAGTAGTCGAGCGGAAAAGAAAATAACCCATTTGTTAATTAGTCTATGCTCAAGTCTAGTTCGTTAATAATCGTCTCCATGGCAACAATCCGATAAAATGCGATTTAAAACGCAAAAACGCTATATTTTAGTAGAAATTCAAGAAAATACATTCAATTATCAAAATTCGGTGATAAGAATTATAATCTACATTCGTTTCCCCTTAGAACAGTTCAAACCTCGCTCCGATATCACAATTTTAATGTATTTAAGAAATCATCTCTGCACGATGGATTTGAGACTTTCTATGTAAAACAAATAGGGAAAAATGTTCCTGGAATCGAACCCGGGACTTCAATCTTCGCCAAAGAATATATAGCCCGGAGGTGGGTCCTTGCAGCACGAGCCTCATACCAAGTCTCAGGAAAATCGGTCCATTGGTGCAAAAGTTGTTAGTAGAGGACACACACACAGACAGGACCATTTCAGTAGGATCATCCTTTGAAAACCAGCCTAAAAACCCTTACTCTGTGTGTGTCTAACGCTGACTTCATCAATGGAACTTTTTAACGCGTTTTTAACAAACTTCCCGATTAGGTGGAAGATTGAAATTTAGCAGGAATGTTTGATTCAGATATACAAATTAAATGACGAAAAAATACGGAAAAAGATCCGGATTAGACTCCAGGGGGGCGATTTCTATTTCCCGTAAGATAGCACGTAAAAAGCAACTTTTTAAAGTGCAGGATTTATTATTTTAGAAATTAAAATTAGAAATAATTGATATGCGATCTTCGAATTTAAACTATGTTTTAGGAAAAATAATGAAGTTTTTTAGTCTATTCATCTTATTTCGCCTATCATTCGAAATCTCTCATATTAAACATTTAAATCACATATTTTGGGAAAATATCGGCTTTTAAACGGGATGTTTTCTTGCCGACCGCGTCATTGTTTAACTTCGAGAATGAACCCGTATACATGTAATATATACGAGTGCATTGATTGCCTTAAATTATCGTAGGATTTTTCTCGAAATTACGTAATCCTAATGGGACTGGTATTTAGTTTCCATTCTTTTGCTTATTTAAACGACTATATAGATGTAGAGTAAGAGAGAGGGGGATGTGGGGGGGGGGAGATAGGAGGGAAGGGATATAGAATGGAAGGTACATAGAGTTTAATGGAAGTATAGAATTAGAAAAGGACTGGAGAAAAGAGATTAAGAAGGACACGAAGAAAAAGAGGGAGAGCTATGGATTGGGACAAGAGGGAATGAGAGAGGGAGGAGGTGGGAGAAAAAAGAAGCTGAGAGAGGGATTGATTGATTTGGTCTTTATTTGGGGCGAGATTGAGACTAAGAAGTCCCATCTTCCACCCAAGGGAGAGAGACAGGGAAGGAAAGAGAGTGGAAGGGAGGGAGGAAGGGAATATTATTATTAATTTATTTTTATTATTTTTACAAGGGGCTCATCATTGCAGAAAACTAGAATAAGAAAGAATTTCTTCCGAATCTCTATTTTGGTAAATCTTATACCGGCTCATACTCATTAATTACAGCTGTTATAATTCATTTCTAAGTTCTCCATTAAATTTCAATGGGCAATTACTCGAGAAAAATAAACTAATTTTGTTTCAGTGGGATTATTAGTCTTACGACGGGTTTTTCAGCCATATAGTAACTGACACCCGTCATATGACGGGCAATACACTAGTACATACGTTATATTTGTAGTATTTATTCCTTTATTTATTTTTGTATATATTTTTAGATTTATGGCAAATTTAGCAGAAAACATATTTTTCAAGTCAAGAACAACAGGATGGGTGTCCCCTAAGTCCCTTTAAGCATAAATATATTGATCTGCCAAATCCATTTAATGTTTTAGCGCGTGTTTTTAATTACCTTATAGTTTACCTTTGACGTCTGTCTATGCACTTGCTTAAATTGGAACTGCGACAACCCGTAAGCAATAGAGAGCTGAAACTTTAACTGTAGATTTCTGAATTGCATTTGTTTTTCTTTAAATTTGAATTTTGAAATATATACAACATCGGATAGGGGCCCATTACAATTTTTTAGCCTACTTTCCACAATGGAAATAGGTTTATAGTTACACACACATGTGCTGTAATGGAATAATCAATTTTACGATTATATCAATGCAAATATATAGGTGATATTTTGAAAAGATTGTATCTGAAAGCGTCCTTTTTGTAACATTGTAGTCATCTGTACGCAACAATATCAGACTCATTTTGTTTGGCTATGTGGCACGAGACATTGTTAAGACTCAAGAGATTAAAATTTCTCCGATAAAAATTCTAAGAAACTTTTATAATCGTACGATATATTTCCATGAAGTAAATCCTTAGCATAAGTCGAGCTTTTCACCTTGGTCGGTAGACACATCCGATTTCATTGTACCTCAATCGTCAAGTTGTGTTCAAAAGATAAATAAAATTCTATAATCTATAATTCTTTTGATATGTTTAAATGTAAGTATAAACAACAAGTAGATATGTCTCAGTAATGATAAACATTTAAAAATGTATCTATATGCATAAATATTTACAAAGAAAGTAATTTCAGTGGTAATATATTAACTTATTATCATTAATTCTCATTTTCGGAGAAATCCTTTTATTACATCTCATAGAATGATGGGGGGGAGGTCGCGGCGACCAAAGGAGGGGGTAGCCTGAGAACCACTGGAGTCTAGTACATACACGCGTTCTTTTTTCCACAAATATACGCGTGATCAATTTAGTTTTCCCGTTCTAATGTATTTGTTATATCTTCTAACGCTAAATTATGAAATTTGGGGACACAAAGAGCAGTGATTTTAAAGCTATTAAAGTAGGCAACGTAAGTTCCGTTTGTATCTTCTTGTTAATATCTCCGAAGATATAAAAGATTGAAAGTTTAAATTTTGAGCGCACATTTTCGCATTGATGCCGCTTGCAAAAGAGACTCTATTGTCCGAATATGCTGCGGTATAATAACCACATAAAAAGTAAGATAGACTAAATTTATTTATATAGCAGATGATCGAATTCCAAATTCTCTTTAGCTCGTCAATTAGGTTAATGCGAGAAATCTTCATAGCGAAATAAAACATAATATATATATTACTGAATTTTAAAATTGAAGAAAAAATGCGCTTATTTCGCTCGTCTACGTGAATAGCATTCTACTCGTTTAACTCGAGCTCTTTTAGGAGTGAATTTGAGTAGGCAAAATTTTTAAAATATTAGTGACTTTTGCTGTTCATTTTAACAACTAGAGGTAAAGGACTTTTGGAACATCCTGAGCTTAGGGGTAGGAAATTTATTATTTATTATTATCGCACTAACGAAAAAGATATCTAATATAGATAATTATATGCAGGATACTGTTATAATAATTACAAAAATTTCACGTTATTTTTAATTGCCTATTTTTTCATTAAATCTGTAAATCAATTCTTTAGGCCCGAGAAAGTATAAAAATATATAATGAAAAAACCAATGAGGGAAGAAGAAAACCTGTCTTCAACGGGAACCAAACACTTCTAAGGCCGATTCTCTTTCACTAATATCAAGTCAAACTAATTTGACACTTTCAAACAATATACAAAAATAATGTAATTGCCCGTCAAATATGACGGGGATGCGTGAATTAAGTATTAAGTTAAAATTTAAATAAAAATTAATGAAACCAACTTTAATATGCACTAAAAATTAAGCAATAAATATACGATTCATATAATTGAGTGTTTCAGAGAGTAAAAATAGTTTTGGAGGAATAGAAATTGTTTGACAAAGAAATACATCTATACAATTATTATAGGCCCGAAATTATTTTTAATCTATGTTACATTTAATTTTCTCTCTCTCTCTCTATCTCTCTCCCCCTCCCTCTCTCTTTCCCCCTCCCTCTCTTATTAGCATTCATAGCATATATTCCTTGCGCATTTAGTATAAGGATTAAGGCGATAATACAATCTCGAGGTTTAACAATGACACCGTCGGCCAGGCAACATATGCTTAAAAAACTTAAAATTTTCAAATAAATATGATTTAAACGTAGAACTTGAGCGATTTTGTATCGTAGGTAAATGCGACGATAAGAATAAGAAACATTGTTTATCTTTCTTTAGAACGGTCTAGGTCTGAAGATCGTAGGACAATTCTTTCTAATTATAATTTGCAAATGAGTAAAAACCTGTAAGTCGAAAAATCGATTTTGACGTGTTATCTTATGGGAAATAGAAATTATCTCCTGGAGTCGAATCCGGATCTTTTTTTGGGATTTTGTTTCGTAAATGGCTTTTACTATAAGAGAAAAACATTCCTACCAAATTTCAATCTTTTACCTACTCGGAAAGTTTATTTAAAATAGCATTACACTCAGTCAGTGCAGAGTGATGGAAGTTGTTACAGACGGAGTAAGAGAAATATAGATATGACTAGAGGGCCTGTGGCATGCTCTTATCAACTTAAAGTGCTTTCAATTTTAGTTGTAGATGTTGTTGTCATTTAGAAGCTAAAATATTAAACTGGGAAATGTTAAATAATAAGTGAATTTATTACATAAGATTCAATAAACTCAGTTTTTATTAAGCAAATAATACAGCCGATATATTAAAGTGAGGATTACAATGCATTTAACATTTGTCGAAAATCCCCTCCAAGTACAATTATTTTTCCTCCAGACAATGCATTTTCCCAAATTATGTCACGTAGAATTCTGTCAATGATTTCTAAGGTGACATTTTTCTCCATCGACTTTAATTTATGATATAATCTTGTGTACAAATACGTTTTGCCTAAAGTATTTGATTTGCAGCGTATAATTGTTATTCATTAAAATTTTGGTACATAGTTGAAGTAACTAATAAATGGTTTGAAGAATACTCTGGAACATGATCGATTGTAATGTTCATGTCACATTCACACGGCAGAGTAAAACCAGCAGAAATGGTTTGTACTCACTTGTGTAAATGCAGTCAACATTTATTCATTATTTGCAGCGAGCATTTGTTGATAGATACAAAGCAAATTACGTAAATCTGGTAGCTACCAAGATTCTTTTGAAAATTCAATTTAATTTATGAAACTAATAGATCGTAGCAAGAACTAAATTCCAAATAGCAATTTAATAGAAAAAACATTAAACCCCTTCAAATTACGTCAATTTATTTCATTGCAGTGCTAAATAAATTTCTGAATTTAATATTGATGTTCAGCGATCAAAGAAGCTGCTCGAAATGACCGCCTCGAACCTATGCGCACCAACGTGACATTGATTGCCGAACACGTTTAAAGATACCAGGTATGTTCCTAATTTCATCACAGGCAGCTTGAATGCGAGGGACGAGAATTTCCTTAGAGGAACATCTTCCAGTAACTGAGACAGGGTTTTTTATCCTAAAATTCGAGGTACATATCGCCCGTCAAACGAGCAGGAAGTCATCGTTCAGTTCATCACACGGCTCAAGGCTCGGGGCGTCAACTTCCAAAACTCATATCTCGGACGTTAAGCGGTTCTGGAAGCTGGGACTAGGCGTTTTGTGCTCTACGCAACCCCCCTACTACCCCTATAATTTTGTCGGTAGAGTTCAAACTCACCCTGTATACAACGTGCTATATACACGGAAGTTTTCTTTTAGATTTATTAAAAGAATTATGATTTTAATTCTTACCAATATTTAAGTGAAGTTTCAATGTGTAAACTATTGAACGAAGTGAATATGAAAGTTTATGCACTAACATTACTACTGTATGTTGTTGTTAGTAACCATACCATCTCTGTAAATAACCATTGCTATGTTATGTGTAGACAAACTTGTATAACATTATAAAGATGGAACAGGTATACTATCGTACTCCCCAAACCTTTTAAATAAATGTTGCTATGTATTTACCGTTGCTATGTCTTTATTATTTTCATTAAAACAGTGTTAATAAGAATCCTATTATGAACCAAAACACTTCAACCAATTTACCCAACCCGGTTAAGTCGCGCAAAATGTCCCTTTGAGGAAGAACCAAAACACTTCAACCAACTTACCTAACCCGGTGAAGTCGCGCAAAATGTTCCTCCATAATTATTGATAAGTATATATCGTTGCTATGTATTTACTATCCCTCGAGAGTGGGGATTACGATAGTATACCTAAGCCCTTGGAAAGCTTTCTTAACGACTTCCAAGTTTAGTCGCAGATGTTGTAGACATTTAGAAGCTTTATTAAAGAACCGGAAAATAGTATAACGTTATCAAATTTAAAATCCTAAAAATAAGCAAATGCTTATTCTTTCTAGCAAATGCTATTTTTTTATTAATTCCAAATTAAGCATTTGCTTAAAAAGTGATATAAATCTTAAGCATAAGCATTTGCTTATTTTTATTCACTCAACCCATTATTAGGAACACTTGTTCCAGTAGGGAATATTTACATTCGTTTAAAAATACGCACTATTATTTATTTAGTGAAGTTTTAGCTCTAAAGAAAGCCCATGAAAAAAAGGTTAAGCGAAAATAGGCCATTCGGTATTTAAGAATCGCATTTGCCTGTGTAATAGAGACAATTTATATTCGAAAGGGAAATGCACTCGAAATTTGTATTACTTTTTAAAGATAGTACTGATGAGAATATTTCTAGATTTACTTCACCAAAATATGAATGCATGGAAGTTGCTTTTGAATCTGACTGAGCAGTAACCTTGTGCTAAACTTAAAGTGACCAGATTTTTAAAGCCTCAATGCCAGAAAAAAGTACCTTTAGGTCTTAAAGGTCTTTTAGCTCAACTTTATTCCACGTAAACATTAAACTTAACCATGCTCTAAATTTGTCACTTGTCCCTTCGACATATTTGCATCAATTTAGATCTTCTCTCAGGATTTCTCGGAAAAATGAATAGCCGAAACCCTTTCTTCGTAGAATTAGTGCAATCGGGTGCACAGCAGCCTCTCATATTATTTTTCAAATAATACTGAAAGTTCGTGTGATATTTTTCAAAAACCTACGCTCGCACGCACTCCACAACCGCGACAATGGCGTCTAATTGACTAATTGCGATGACTCGACTTAGTGAGTGGCCGTGCGTGAAATAGAGGACTCTGGAAGGAACGAACCGGTGGCGCCATCCCACTTGTTCTATTCCGCGGGAGAACAAAGAGTCACTCTGACCGCGATCGTTTTTCGGTCCGATCCCAGTTAAGTACAGTAGGTCGCCACCGCCCTCGCGGTCTTCCAGATAGCGAGGACGCTGTTCCATTTAACATTTGCCCAAAAGAGATGTTGACGACACCGAAGATCGAGTTACGTAACGGCCATTTCCCCCATTGCTCGCCGTCACGTACGTACGTGGGAGAGGCGCACGTAAACCGATTTCGGAAATTCCGTAACCTCCGCCGAAGACCGGATTCCACGGTCCGAAAACATAATATACGTGCAATAGGCGAAGGCCACGCTCCATTTTGGTTAATATGTAATATCCCGCGCACTCTCATTATCGGCGCGTTTTACGTTCGTAAAACGGATCGTTAGAATTATCTCTTAACTTTCTCCATTTCAAACTATATAGCTGCTTCTTACTTATGATACTTCATACATATAACATATAGGAGAATACTAAATTTTTGGTACTTCCAAATGAGCTAGGGACTTGAAATTTTTAATGTGGGTAAGACTATGTGCAAACCCGACTATAAAAATCGAAAATCTTAAAAATCTTGAACAATGTGGCCGCTAAAAGTTCACAAAATTGAAACAAATATATAATGTTTATGTTTTTCTGAATGTGAAATTTTGTATAAACGTAGAATTAGTAAAATAACCGAATGGAGATTATAGAAATTCTGATATATACCGCCCTCTCCCTCCCACACCTCACACCAAACGCCCAAGGGCCGGAACGGGGCGCGATGAGGACCTACCTATTCCTAAGAAAAGGAGGTCCTAAGGGACGATGGAAACGCCCACAAAAAATCCGAAAATACGGAAATGTCGACTTATTTAAAACCAGCCCAAGCACTGAAAGTCATTAGGCAAAGCAGTGTAAAGTCCTCCTTTACCGAGACAACAACCCACAGCTGTGCCTCACACTACTGAAGATGACAGCTTATTGTTAGCTGTCGAAACATCGGTGTCTAGTTCAATTCTTAGTTTGAGTTTACTGTGTGAGTGGTTTTTGCATGTTTCTGCGTGTGCGTGTGTTTTCCTTTGACTTAGGTCCTGCGACGGTGTTTGTCAGCAACCTGCAGTGTGTGTGTGAGTATTCTCTTACCTTTTTACGGTGAAGGAGTTTTTGTTCGTTTATTCACTATTATATTGTTTTCACCGTGTTTCGCAACCCCCCCCCCCTTTCATTCCTTTTTGTGATTCGATTCTAACGAAATTATTTCTTTTATAATTCTTTAAATACAAAATATGCACTTTTTATAATTCTCAGACTCTCGTCCAGATCTTTTTCGGACTTTTTACTTTTTTACTTTCTCCTATTTCACCTGTGTCCCGTATTTTAATGAAGACTATACTACGTGTCTCGTATTCTCAAATCTGAGATCTGGCAAGCCTGTTCCAGGCCGATTTGGGCTGTCAATCACTTGATTCTGATCCATTTCTTCCCGCCGGAAGATACCGTTCAAAATAACTCGATCGATTTATTACAATTACAATGGTTTCAAAGTCTCCAGTTGATTTTAACGCACTATATAATATGCCGTCGTGGATATTATCCGATTCTCGCCTTCGTCGTGCGCGGGGAGAGAGGCACAAGAGAAAATATTACGATATATAATTGAGGCACTGGCCTATATAGCTGGCGTCGACCGTGGCCGCAAATCTTTCCTATACTACGTGTCTTTGGGCATGCTTCATTATTCTCGGAAAGCGTTCAAGTGAAAGCGAGTCCATCTCGAGATAAATACAGTAATTTATGCCGAAGCCATAATTTTCTGTATTTGTTGCTCGATTAGAATTTCCCGAAACCTTCCGACAGACACGTTTGCAGCGCGGATTCTCTGCTCCGAACGTCCCATTTTCCGGGAAACTGAGAATATCCGGAAATGCGACCGAGTTCCGTCGACTGGTGATGCGAATTCCACGCGACGCTTCGGGAAAAATTCAGGTGTGCCGAAGGGGCGGGGCGGGGACCTTACGACCAGGGCCCGGGAGGGAGGTGCACCGGGCGCAAATGACCTTGGCCCGCGCCTTACAGGGGCTTGAACTCGAGCAAAATCCCGTTACAACGAATTTCTCGGGTAACGCGAATCATTTCGTTGCACTGAAGTTTCGCTCTAACGAGTATTGGTCAAAATTACATACTTTGCAAACTTCGCAAAACATACTTGTTCAAATAAGTTCCACTGACCTTTTATAACCTGCAGTAGTAGTAATTTAATTTATTGCAAATCTTTAATTAGTAATAATAAATAAAACGCCAAAATACTAGTTACTCGCTGATTAGCACGATGATCGAAAGGGAGTGAAAGAACATCTTTGAAGCAGCGAGGTCTACCTAATTTTCCGATTATTGACGGCTTCATCTTTTCAGTTCCTGATGAATTTCAACGAAAAGGTCTATCTTTGCTTGGATTCCCTGCCTCCTCTACAGCGATCACCTAACGGCAGGTTTACCATTCGGCAACAAGCGATAAAACATTCTTGTCCCATAGGCTTGAAAATATCATTCGCACTGTATTCATTAATCAACGTTTTAATTTCTACCGAACGCTACTCTATCGCCTTATCTAGCGGGACGACATTTACCTCCCCGGAGATTAATTTCGATGCAGTTCATTGCCATTCACGAAATCTGTTGGCTTGAAGCTTTCCATGTCTAAGCAGGTTTGCCAATTAAAACGCGTTTTGCCGATGGACCAATTACGGGAATGTTTCTAAAGTGAACATTTTGTAACCATAGAAAATAATTCTTTTCGCTTTAAAGTATTCAAGGGTGAGATTAGTATGCGAAGTGATAGTGAGAAATTAAACGTCGTCGTACTGAACTGTCGCAGCATCCGTAGGAAAATTGCTGAGTTCGAGCATCTTATTCGCAGTCTGCATGCCGACGTCGTGATAGGCACAGAAAGTTGGTTAACGGATGAGATTCAGAGTCAGGAGATATTTCCTAGAGACTATCGTGTCTATAGAAAAGATCGCGCTAATAGATCGGGCGGGGGAGTTTTCATAGCGGTTAGCGATAAGTACGATAGCAGTGAGATCTCGATAAGTGACGAGGATATCGAGAGTGTTTGGTGCCGCATAGGTAAAGATGGCTCCAAAAAGGTGTTCATATGCTCGTTTTACAGGACACCTAACGCTGGTGTAGATTGTATTTTAAGTCTCGAGAAACAATTATCACAGCTTAGACTGATAAATCAAGATGGTATCGTTATAGTCGGTGGTGACTTTAACTTACACTCAATTGATTGGGAAAATCTGTTTCGAATCTAGAGGTAAAGGACGCGAATCCTGTGAGGCATTAATCGAAACATTCTGCGAGCACTCTCTCCTTCAATTAGTCAGAAAGCCAACGCGATTGGGAAACATATTAGATTTATTAGCAACTAACGCCCCAGAAAGAATAAACAAAGTCACCATTAAAGATGAGATAAGTGATCATAAGGCCGTATATGCAGAGTGTAAGTTGAATATCGATAGACACCCCAAGCCTCAAAGAAAGTTTTATTATTATTTGCTAGGGCAAACTTTTCAAGCTTCAGGTCGCGCCTACGAGAAATACTACCTGGCTTCCGTGATATGACCGAACGATCAGGTGCTGAGTCGTCTTGGAAACTATTCAAGGATATAATGCTAGAGAGTATCGATAAGTACATTCCAATTAAATTGACGGTCGACAATAAAGAGCCACATTGGTACAATAAGCAAGTTAGGAGTGCGCTTAGGCGTCAGAGAATAAGCCACGCGAAAATAAAAAATATGCCGTCTACATCGTCCGATGAATATAGAGCAACTAAAGTTAGGACGTATAAGGAATCCTGCGCTAAAGCGAGAACTACTATGCGCGAGGCTTTTACTAACTTCCGGAATAAGGTATTAAATAATTATTTGAAGGAGGACCCTAAAGCGTTTTGGTCCTATGTGAGAGAGGTCCAAGGTAGAGGCCCTACAATACCTTCCCTGCGTAATGACTCGGGTGACGTTATTCATGATAGCGTAGATAAAGCCAACCTGTTAAACGGTCATTTTGTAAAAGCATTCACAGCCGTCAGCGACCATTGCGTACATTATGCACCCACAATAAGGGGGGGCCTGATGGACGATATAGTATTTTCTGAGGTGGGAATAGCAAAGCAATTAAGTTCCATCTGACATAACAAAGTCACTGGCCCCGAAGAAATTCCTGCTCGCGTTTTAAAAGAATTAGCTGAAGAAATAGCACCTTTTCTTCTGATAATCTTCGAGAAATCCATTTCTCGCGCAGAGGTCCCTAGCGACTGGAGGTTAGCGCACGTTACCCCAAGTCATAAGGGCGGTGACAAGGAGAACCCAGAAAATTACAGGCCGATTTCTTTAACTTAGATATCGTGTAAGATTCTCGACCATATACTCGTTAGCAACATAATGCGATTTCTTAATAGTAATTTATTGTTAGATGATTGTCAACACGGCTTCAGGAAAGGTAGGTCATGTGATACTCAGCTCGGTCTTTTTGTTAATTGTTTACTGAGAAGCGGAGAAAAGAATACGCAGGTCGATGCCATCTTCTTAGATTTTAGGAAAGCCTTTGATAAGGTACCTCACAGGAAGTTAATAACGAAATTAGAAACCTTAGGCGTTAATTCTAAAATCGTTAGTTGGATCCGTGAATTTTTAAATCATAGGAAGCAGATGGTTGTTATAGATGGGAAATCTTCGAACTTAGTGGAGGTTGTCTCTGGCGTTCCACAGGATAGTGTAATTGGTCCGTTATTATTTCTAATTTATATAAACGATATCAGTTCAGTAGTCAGAAGTAAAATTAGGCTTTTCGCGGACGACACCGTCATCTATAGAGAAATAAGCAATCCGGAAGACCACCAGTATCTCCGAAGTGACCTAGAAGCTATTTCTGCATGGTGTAAGGAATGGCAGTTAGAGATCAACCAAAAGAAAAGTTGCGTCATCAACTTCTGGAGAACCAAGAGTATCTCGTTGGATAATAATTATTCGTTGGACGGAGTAGAGATTCCAGTTTCAGATTCGATTAAATATCTTGGAGTCACGATCCATCGTGATCTCTCGTGGGACACCCACATTCGCCTATTGATAGGTGCCGCTAACAAAAAGCTGGCCTTTATAGGGAGAATAGTTCGAAATAGCTCCGAAAAAGTGAAAGAATTATGTTATTTATCCTTGGTTCGACCGCAGGTCGAATATGTTTTAGCTGTGTGGGGTCCCTACGAAAAGGGACTCACTAACGAGATAGAAAAGGTTCAGCGCAGGGCAGCTAGATTTGTAAAGAGGAATTACGATAGTAAACAAAGCGTAACATCATTAATAGAAAATCTGAAATGGACATCGTTAGAGGAACGTAGGCTGCAGGCTAGAATTAAACTACTGGAAAAATTTATGTCGGAGGGACTAGCGAATGAGGTAGTAGGACTTATCAGAAGCCCGACGTATCTCGGAAGGCAGGACAGTGAGGATAAGATTCGCGAGATCGACTGTAGAACGGAGCGATATAGAGGATTGTTTTTCCCTAGGACGATAAGAGACCATAATAGAAAAAGATAACGTAGGAAAACTATGGACCCTTGGTGCACTGCACCCCCTGCCATCCACCGAAAAGGTGACTTGCAGGGTATAATGTAGATGTAGATGTAGAAATATTCGTAAACAAACGCATTTTAAGCGTATGTTGAGTTCTAAAAAATTCGTTGCACTGAACTTTCCGTAATACGATATTTCGCATTACAGGGAATATACTTTCGGCAGAAAATATCTTACGGTGTCTATTGCCTACAAAGTAACATCCGTGGTTAGCTGATTATTCGAAATTTAACGCCGCGATGTTTATACCAGTTGACAACCTTCCGCCGACTGACAACTGACGAACACATCGCGGCGTAACATTCCGGATAATCAAGTGACCATGGAACAAGGCGGCAAAAGCCATCTCTCTGTTACAGGAATGCAGCTCTTCTGCTGGTTGGAATCCATTTGGTAATCAATGCAATTCCAATAGCCGAAAATGTGTGGAAAATCAGATGCGTATTCCAGCTGCAAAGCAACGCCAATGAATCTCTTAAAGTCTATTTTCCCGGCGAGGACAGTTATTCCGCAGTCGATGTGTTGTTACTCAAGCGTATTATAGATATTTGGAATATGTAAATTGTCTGTAACAAATATTATTATATGAAAAATTTCGCTCAAACTACGTGCTTAAATAATCAACAATTAAACGTCACGCTTCATCATTGGTAACATTACTATGTATTTCGAAATATAAGTTAATTTAACGCCCTTCTTCAATGGTTCAATTGAAACAAAAATTCATTATGGAATTTCCACCGCGTTTTGGGAAATGAATTTCGCACGCCTTTGAAAAAACTACAATATTCATCTATATCGCTCGAAAGAGTTTTGTTATCCCTCTATAATATAAATATTTTGTGTACGAACCAGGTGTCCCATGCCTCATTCTAAGGCACTTCTCGAAGGGCTAGAGATCTTAAATTTGGCATGATGGTTGGTCATAGGCAGAGCTGCAAACAACCTATAAATTTTGGGGTGGTTCCGTTCGCGGTTCTGCAAAATGACTGCGGTTCGGTTCGATTTGCAGCTCTGGCTGATAATAAGAATATTTCTATCTAATAAAGATTTCATGTAATTCAATATACGAAGCGCTGACACTTACGATTTTAAATCACCCGAAAATAAAATATAAATTTATCCTCTTAAAATAACAATTTTCAGCAAGTATTCTAATCTCGCTATTAAGTAATTTGTACAAAGAGTTAGTAATTATACACTT
Organism: Tanypteryx hageni; assembly: GCA_028673005.1. Classification (NCBI taxonomy): domain Eukaryota; kingdom Metazoa; phylum Arthropoda; class Insecta; order Odonata; family Petaluridae; genus Tanypteryx; species Tanypteryx hageni. The sequence continues at coordinate 147,804,007 of CM054114.1, forward strand.
ACTTAAGATATTTCTGCAAATTCCACTGGAAATGATTGCTTACACCCCTACATATCCGACGAAGGGTCTTGTCTATTGTTAATGAAAAGCAACAGTTTTCATTGGACAACAAAGCACAAACTAAAGCAAAAAATCGCTGCAGAAGTGCACTGTATGAGAGATGAAACAGAAATGATGGAACCACCGAGACAAGCCGTCGAGGAGGAGCAATTTGAATTTTTCCAAAGAAAACATTAGAAGTGTAATTAACGATTCTAAATAAGATGGTCACATTCCCTTACTTATCACTAATGTATATCGGTATAAATTTTGTATTTGGAGAGGACTCCTAGCGCGCATTTCCATGCGCCCTAGGAGTCATCTCCCTCTCTCTTTACACGGCGGGAAGGATATTGTGGCTCCTCTCTTGGTCATAGTAAAAGAACCCTTTTGATAGCGTTAAAATAAGTTCTTAATCCCGCGCAATGGTTTCTCCGCATGCTTTCGCGGTTGTTGGCCTCATAAATCTCGCCATATACCTGGCCTTTAAATAACAATAGCAGCAGGGAAGATAGAGAAATGAATGACTCTCTCCTGAACCAACTTTCGATGCGTCACTGGTATTCCCGTTTTTTCCGTTTCCCCGTAGTTGATATGTTTAGATTGAACCGAAAACCGAACCACTTTTACAAAAAATGTTGGTCGGTTAGCGGGTCGGTAAAAAAATGGTTCAATGGTTTCGGTTCGATTCGCGGTTCTGCAAAATGACTGCGGTTCGGTTCGGTTTGCAGCTTTGGTCATAGGTTACAACTAAAGGGAAACATCGAAAATCCCAAAAATATTAATTCTGAGATATTTTTTGATCCTATTGCTCCATTTAAATTCCCCATAAGAAAAGCGTGTGATATCCTGGCCATTCTAAATATGCTTTTTAGGCATGTCATTCTACGGGACCTGTCAAGGTCATTTTCTCTTCTAGATATGCATATGGCCTGATACTAGGAGCAAGTGAAGCAAATCCATTCCTGCTTGAGTTGAGACTGCCTGTACGGATGCTCGCACACCCAAAGCGGCAGTGTTGGAGAGGGAGGGGTTAATGACCTTTTAACACGGCGAGGGATGCTAGCGCCATTCAGCAGCGGCAATCGGTACATTCTTGGAGTGGATAGTTTTGCCGTGTCTGGAAATTTATCATTACCGAATGTGAATGTGTTCGCTTTGAGTAAATAGGCAATGTACGTGTACTTTCATCAATCTTTCTATATAAATTGTATTTGTAATTAAAAAGTTCTTAAGTGATCAGTGAGGGTTCTTCCGACAAAATGGCTTTTTGTATAATCAAAGATATTTTATGAAACCCATTTTCTTCTCGAGCTTTTGCAGAAAAAACTGAAATTGTTAAGTGTGGAAGACCAACTCCTGATATTCCGAATTTAGTCTAGTCTAAATCTAACAACATGTTTCCCACAAGTTTTACTCCTTGTATCGTTGATATGTAGCATTCCTGTTTCTACAGCTACAGTGGAGAGGTCCTTCTCGACAATGAAGAGAATAAATACTTATTCACGAAACTCCACTGGTGAAAGAAGACTCACTCCTGTCGGTAATTTCTATCGAATCCCGTCTCTTAGAGGAAATAAGAAACCAGCCCGTTTTCTTTGACGAGGTAGTTAAAGCATTCGCAAAGCAAGAAAGACGCATGGAATTTAATTTTCGATAAGCCGTGTTAATTTAAACTGATTATAAAGGCTTTAACTAAATGTAAATGTTGAATTCTAAGTTCTAAAAGAAAATACACATTTAAAAAACAATCAATTTGTTATTATACATCCTTTGAGTAAAGTTGTACAAAAATATTTTGGAGTTACAGTGCATACACACAAACAAACATACAAATACACATTCTATTTTATTTATATGATATTGAAATATTTTAAAGGGAAATCCAAGCCTGCTTCACTGACCTCTTCTTCCACTGCACGCCACTGCTTATAGCCATGCTTTCACACAAAGTAATACTTGATTCGGTTCACTTTATGAATGAACGTGAACCTAAAGATTACATCATAGCCCAACACTACTTCAATCTTCATTATTATTCCCTTGGAATGAACAAAAGAAGATCGAAAATCGCAAGCGAAATGTGCGGTGGTTGTAAATTTGTTATAATTATGTAAATACCGTAATTTTCCGATAATAACTATCATATTTTTCCTCAAAATATTGGAAAAAAACTTGGGTGCGTATTATACATGGTAGCAAACGCATATAACATTTTCTACTAAGGAAATAATTTTATTTTCGGACATGACTTTCTAAATAAATTGTACTTTTCATTGCACTCTGATAGCATTTATATAAAAATAATTCAAAAACAATAATTATTAATGTATTTATAGCTGTCCTAATCACTAAAATCTCCGAATTCACGATCACTGCCCTTATTTTTTTCAAATAGTTCATCCGCGCTCTTGTGTTCACTCTCATCGTCTGCATAAATGGCATCGCCGAGAACGTCGTCTTCATCCGCGCTATCCACTTTACCGAAATCATCATCCCATACGATGTCGTCTTCGGAACCATCCATGGCGAACATATTTTAATACATTGTGTCGATCTTTAATAAGTCAGAACCTAACGTGATATCCTCGTAAACTCTCTCGCACGTATATCTATTGGCGGCAAAGCGAGAACTGTATCTAGTGAAAATTACGCTGATTTTTACACAAAAAATTAGGTGCGTATAATGCATGGTGATAAGACAATTTTCACATTTCATTCGTAAAAACATGGGTTCGTATTATAATCGGAAAATTGCGGTACGTCAATTTATTTTCTTTAAATTTATCGTAAATCTTTCGTTTTACGAGAAAAATTATGCAACAAAAAATGTGTATTAAGTTATTTTATTCAACTTTTGCTCTCAGTATTTTTTTCTCAGTTGAGTATTTAACGAGACCCTTGTGAAGTACGTTGTAAAATACATGTAGGTCGTAATTATCGTCCGATTTTAACCAAAATTGGATTCAGCAAACAAATTTTGTCTTTAGTTTTTAACATTTCTAGTTTTAGTTTCACCGTCTTCACACTATTCAAAAATGGTATGATTTATGAACATTATGGACAAAAGTGCGTCGTATGCAATCCCTGTCTATGGCGGGGAATTATCCCATAGGTGACGATGCTATTATTTGTAATGGAGGCAATACCGAGAAAGAAAGGCTGCAGTTTTCATAGCCAAAGTGTTCAGCGACCGGATCGGCTTCTACACCGGGGAAGCACCCCGGGCTTTTCATTGGCGATGGCGAGAACGCATAATAATTGAGAACGTCATAATGAATTATTGATTTTGATGTAATCGAATCGCAAGAAAGACTAAACGTTCTCCTTACCATTGGGTTTGTTTTTGGTCGAAGATGCTCATTTTTTCAAAATGTCGAGTTTAGGCTGTTCTTTTCCGTTCATTCTTCGCTTGCGGTGCTATGGGTTCGCGTTAAACATATGACAATTCTAGGACTCATTGAACGCGCCTTCAGTTTTTACTGCACGTTATCTATGAGTGCATTATACAAGGGAATTTAAGGTAACTAGTGGTAAAACTTTTGCAAAGTCAATCAGAAATCTGCATGTTTGAAAATAATCATAATCAAATTAGACAACTGACATTTTGAATTTCGTGTTTGTTTTTATAATTTATATGTGAAATTTTAATTGCTTCTCCCTTACGAAAAGGTAATATTCCAGTATTGAAATAAAGAAAGAAGATTTTTTCTTTTGGCCAATCGTTAAAAATTTCCTGTTTTAAATTGAATTTTCTGTTTTAAAAGTTTTTCAAGCTTCAAGTTTTAAGTTTAAAATTTCAAGATTTTTATATTTATAAAACCTTTTTGTAAAAGCCGAGATCGTTTCATGGAAAACTATTTTAATTGCAGATTTCAGAAATTAAATATTATTTTGCGTTGTTCTTTTAAAAAAATGGACTCTCGACAGGAAATCAATTGATGAAATTCCAATAGCCACAAAAATACTTCAGCGATTCACCGATAGGTATTCGATTCTGAAAAATCTATAATTAGTGGATCACGACTTTGACCTGTTTATTTGCAGTTGATACGCATATTATCTGTTTTTCTGAAGCAGTTTTGCGGGTATTGAATTTATCTTCGTCATCATTCTTCGTTTTGTCATTTGAAGATTCTTGAGTGACAAATATCAAACTAAATGGACGAAGATGCTACATATGATAATCTTATATTTGTTTTATCATGAAATGTGCGATTTAGGTAACATTTTACAAATACTTTTCTTTGGCTTATAAATCCAGGGCATCTGAAGAGTTTCCGCATTTTAGTATACTTTCTAAACAACATGCGCGGATTGTCGCCGCGCACGGAGGGGAATTTCTCCCCTTCACCTTGACTACTATCCACCCGTACCCTAATGATGGCAGGTAAGGGTCATACTGACGAGCTGAAATTCCAGTTAATAAATAATTTTTATAGCGCTTTGACTTCGTCATAAAAGGCTTGCAAGTTTTTTTCGCCATGCTTTCAATTTAATAGTATAAAGTTATCCTTATTATCCGTAGTTGTTTGCCTGCCATGGGCGGTCGCCTATTTCTCATGGTCCTACACATATCCGCCGCCGGCTTTGGCCTACAATAATCGATCGTTCTTTTGTCTTTCTTAATTCAGTCCAACTCTTTCTCTCTCTCTGCAGTGTACGATGGCTCCGCCAAATTGCCCACCGGGTTCTTCTTCGGCTCCACGCATCAGTTGGGAAACTTCGATGAGTGTCTGTCGGTCGAAGCATCCGCCGAGGATGGCTCGGATTCCGTCGGCCGACGTCTTTTCGTGGGGAAATATTGCCTCGCCACCATCAGAGTATCGCCGACGGACCTGCCGACGGCAACCGAGAGAAAAGTCGGCGGAGAAGATATCTGGTCCAAGATCAAGGTGAGCGAGAACGTTGGCCCTGTTAATAGAGAGGCCTCGGGATTCGAATTCGCTGGATTGATATCGATCGTAAGTTATTTCGGTCGATGGAAGATTCCTTCGGAATTCATAAAATGAATTCCTTCGATTCACACAACAAACCGAGTTATAAAAATTCCGTCTGAAGCAGAAGTGATGCGGATTAATGGTTATAGGGCCACTCGACGTTCGATTTTTTGTCTTTGATTGTAGGTAACGATTGATTAGAATCAAACAATTTTACATTAAGTCGCACTTCGTTTATTTTCAGCAGTATATGTACTTTAGTCACTCGTGTTGTTTATTTATGCTCATCATCGAGAAATAAAAATTACATTAAGCATTTTCGAGCTCATCTGGTGGTTTTAATGTAATTTAAAATAAAAAATAAACCTAAAAATCATCTATCCCTTAATTTTTTAATCGATAAAATTACAATTTTAGAATGCAATCCAATAACTTGGTGCACTGACAAATATCTATGGCCGGGGAACCTTAGAGCAATACAGTGTTAATGAATGCTCCCAATAAAACAAAATTTAAACTAAGAAAAGTATTCCAATCTAATTCCATAATATTAACGAATTTAAAGTAGTTTTTTCCTAGTCTCACTTTTCAGTGATCTAAAGAAAAAACGAACTCAGTGTTAGGAACTTGGGATAAGATGTATTTAATAATTGATAAATCAAGTTAATTTTCCTTGCCTTCATTGCCACAAAACTGTTTGATTATATCATTGAAATCTATCGCCTTAAGTGCTTCCTTTTCCACACTCAAAACATGATACTATTAATATTATATTAGTATTATGACTCAAAAGACCACTAAGTCGATCCTGTCCCTACGAAGGTAAGACAGAATTATCTTCAATCTGCTGAATGAGCGTTCGCAGCTCGCAATCGACACAGCAACGGTGAGAAAAATTTGCTCTGCAGCGCGCAAATTGGGAAAAACATCTTCTCCATAACTCACACTGAAAGACAGAAGTCTTAAAGGAGTCTTGGGTGCAGAGTTCTGGCGAGTGTCGAGGGACATTTTGAAGCAGGGATTCGAACCGAAATTTTTTTCACTCCGATTTTCATTCCGACTCACACAAAACAAAAAAAGGTTCCAGTTTCGCTCCAGCAGCCATCATTGACCCGGTTCGAACCGGTTTTTATCGCTCCGACTAAATTTTTTGGGGAAAATTTCAAGAGAATTCCAAAATAATCTTTATTAATTAATGTTATTTTTCATTTAAAGCAAATACATATTCACTATCAAAAGTCAAGAAGACAAAAATAGATATCCGCACGTAACGTCGCGCAAGCGCCCCCCCCCCCTCCCTCCATGTAACGAACAGTAAAGCATTGTATGAATTCCCTTCTTACATTTTTCGTTACTCATTTTTTAAACGGCTCCTTTTATACAACTCGTCTAATACTGTTCTATAGGAACTTTAATTTACTTTTTCCTTTTTAGCTTGTATAAAAGCTATTAAAATTGTTATTTATTTTTTAGTCTTTAATTTTATGAAAAACCATTGTTATTCTTTCAAAAGTCAACATTTATTTGATTTCAGAATTCCAATATTCCAGATTCCAATATAAGCAGATAATCTCATTATCGTAATCAATTTACTCCAACAATACTCATGTACTTACTTGAACAGCTACGATAATATTGGTTCACATTTGAATGTAGAATGTAATTCATAGAGAGTTGTTCAAAGAAGAGCTATTTAACTATTTTTAAATGCAATAATTTAGATAGGTGCAAATAAGCACCATACAATATATAATTACATAAATTTTCGTAAGACGGCAAATATGTACACAGAGTAACATTTAACAGAAGTAAGAATACCTCAAATCACGACTGCAGAGCAATCTTCCTGGATGAGTTTTAGAGAAAGACTACCAGAATATATGAGTTCAATGCATATGGAGAAGGGATGAAAGTTATAAGGACAATAACCACCAGTACCTCAAAGTACCATTAAGTTCCTTTCCACTAGCCTCGTTTAACCCTTTCAGCCCCAAATTATTATTTATCAAGATAAAATTTTGATTTTTTACATTTTCAAAAACACCTCAGAGAGTATTATAAATTCAATTTTTTAAATATTTTTACAATTTTAAATCGAAAATATTAATGGTGACAGATGATTTGAAATACAAATTATAATTAAAATATTTCAAAAAATTTGCTATTTTCTAAGAGAATAAAATAAATACTCATTATCTTTAAAATAAATGAAATTTTGCAAAAAAAATAGCAGAAATAAGGCTAAAAATATTGACAGAATAGAGGTCCACAAAAAGAAAAAAACCGTCCACATGAACTAAGTTTAAGGTTTAACCACCAAATGTAAGAGAATATACAGTGTTACCAACATTTTAAATTAAAGATAGGTATATGATGCAGCTTACACAAAATTAATTAGAAATAAATATAACCATGTTGACCTCATGGTGCCATATGGTACCACTGAGACTGAAAGGGTTAACAGGATTCTGGGAAACCTCAGCAGGAACGTATCCTTTACCCTCTCTCTATGCATTGAGATGCACATATAAAATCCCACCATTGAACTCCAAAGGTTTAGGAGTATGTAGTCTCAGGAAAACTATTAGCCTTTGCCTTATTCGGTGTTGAAAAGCGAGGCTTTCAAAAAAGGCTCATATTAAAGCAAAAGGAAAAACCCTTCTTTTGCTCCCACTGTTTATGCGAACCGAAAAAATGGAACGAAACAAATAACGGTTTTCAGGATCAGTAAAATATTTTTTTTCGGTTCGGGCTCGATTTCACTCCAAAAATAACGGTTTTTTTCGGTTTCGGATTTCGGTTCGGTTCCGGTTCCATGCACTGTTTAGAACTCTATCCCATTTGCATCCGAATTATAAAAATTTCCAAGATCGAAACAATGTTGGCGGAGGTTGTGCAAGTCGTCATCTTTCAAAATACGATCAACATCGAGTAAGAATCCGAATTTGAAGGTCAAGTTCAATGAACCTCGATGGCGTAACTATAACAGAGTATGGCGCATGTCGCATTTGCCATAAGCGTCGCCTAGAAAAAGCGCCAAACGTTCCCGCAAAACAGGCCAATAATTTATTTTCCGATAAATGTATTAATTTGACACTCAAATTTTAAAATTATTTTTAATAAAAATGCTAATATACTCCATAAAAACGCAGGAAAAATAATATTCTACCCAACAAAGGTGTTTCCTGAAATTTTTTCATAGGCAACATATCTTACAGGTACGTCTCTGGTCTCTGATGAACCTTATTGTGATTTCCTGGTGGAGCAGGTCTTCACAATCAAAATATTTAAAACCCACCTGACTTGAGTTCAGTACAGTAAACTCTTGAAAGAGCGGCATCATTGGGGATCGGGGATCTTTCAAATTTTCCGTTATTTTAAGAGTTTTTTTCTCGGAGGTGGATTAAATAAGGAACGGGTGTAAGTGTGATGCAGAACAGCCTCATTATCTTACGGCTAAAGATAGTAACACCCTCAGCGGGCAAATAATGTACTCCATAGTCACTGAAATCCTGAAATGAACAAAAAAGTGTCAATAAAAAAATAAAAGAGTAATTGCCAGTTTAATCACAGTAAATACTGAAATATGTTAAAAAATATATGTAACAAAATAGAACATTCCAAAAAAGTATTGGAAGAAAAAAAGATTACCGTTACATACGTGTTTAAAAAACATTTGAAAAAAATGGATCGCATAACTTACTGTTAGTTTATGTCCAAAGATACAGTTTTCACTAAAATGTGTAATAAAAGAATTATATAAAAACATTGTTTAATTGTCTTCTAACAGTTCTGCTTACATTGTGTCAACACGATCGATTACAGAAATTGACGCAATACTTTCTTGTGAATTAGCACAAATCATTTCTTTAAAAAACTTTCTTATATCACCTTGTTTGGAGCATGCTTGTTTTTTGTTAATCATTACGTTTTGCAGCATGTGTGCCTGCATAACTGCTTGTGCACTAAAGTATTTTTACTTTCTCCATATACGAAGTATAGAGAAAGCAGTTTTCATGAAAAAAAACGAATTCGAGATTTCAACGGAAATACATGTTTTAAGGTCCCCTGAACACGTTTTGACTATTTTCTCGACGATGTCTGTCTGTCTGTCAGTCTGTATGTGATAGATTTTTGTGGGCGCTCTAACTTAAAGACTATTAATCAGGTCAACGAAAAAATTTATATTTAATATTTTTATAAAAGTTATAAAAACTGATTAGATTTTGGTAAAAATCGGTCGACCGGAAGTGGGTGTTTACTCTTGTCACTTATCCGCTATTTTGAAATATTTGCTTTAATATTTGATAAATGTAAAAAAGTATTGGAATAAAAGTTGTAGGAAATTTAATTTTCTACAAACTTTTTTGAAATATTTTTCCATATAATGCATTCTTTAAGAGATATCTTATATTTTTAGCTGCCACCACCACGCCACCTACCGAAGACTTTTGTTAACAATTGACGCTAAGTTACGTCTTAGTAACGCTCCTTTTTCTTTTCTTAATTGTCAACCGGAAGTAAATATTGAAAACGATCCCAGAGTTAGCAACAATGTAATTTTCCATATAAATATGGAGAAAGTCATGTGTTGCCCACATGTTTATTTATTATGTAACCTATTTGGAATTTTTAGAAATATTTCAGTGATGGAGAAAGTCATGTGGTGGCCACATCAGATTTTTAGAAATGTTAAAGATATGGAGAAAGTCATGTGGTGGCCACATCATATTTTTATAAACTTCATTCGTGAAAGTAAATAGGGATGATCTAAATTGTTTCGTAACTTGTATAGCTAAATGGGCCCTGCGTGAACTCGGCAGTCGTATTAAATAAAGCTGTTGGAGTGTACCGCAAAAGTCGCACGCATAGACACCCTTACCAATAATTGTGCTTACTTAAACTTAAGTGCAAGATGAGATTTTAATTCCTAATAAATGGAATGCGTATGTAATAACGATACATACACTCTACTAGTCCTTTCTCTTCTGCAACTCTTTTTGCCTCGTGTATATAATCTTTTTGATCGATACAGCGATACCTAATTTCCTCTGTTCTACTATCCATTTTTCACCTCTTGTAGCCATCGCGATCTCAATGTACGTAAGGATATTTAACCTAATTATTAATAAAATTTTTATGCACATCTATCAGATTTCTAATGTTCCATGGCATTAATTGCGCTATTCGATGTGCTCATTAATATCGCAACAAACATTGCAAACGCACCAAAATTGTAATTAGTGTGAGTGGTGAGTAATCAAGTTCAATAAAGAAAATGATGTAAGCGAAGGAAATTCTCCAAAGCCAGTCAAACTGATAAAACCCGGTTAAAAGGCCGGATAAAAACAGATGAACCCGGATAAAAACCCAATACGTATTTCGGCTACAAAGTAACCATCATCAGGGGTTAAGAAACGGAGGGAATGGGGACTTGAGAGAGGGCGACCGAAACCAAGAACCAGTGGCACGCTCTCAAGTGGATGTCCAGGGCTGTGTCTGTGTATTTATGCCTGGTTGGTGGGCAGGGGGGGGAGAAGAAAAAGGGGGGGGACCTAGATGACCTAGGTGATGGGAGAAAAAGGGGGGGAGGTCAGTTTAAAAAGAACGCTGTTTATTACCCCTAACTCGTTATTCATCAGGGTGTGTCTGTATTTATGAATGTGTAAGCTTTCTGTTGCGTCGAGTTTGGTATTTGGGACTTGTTTAAGCAGTTTGAGGTTATTTGTGTCTAATGGGTGGTTATATTCCAAAATGTGTTTCGCGACGGCCGATTTTTCAAAGCGTCCATGTCTGTAGTGCGCTAAATGTTCTTTGAATCTGATGGAGATATTTCTTTTCGTTTGGCCAATGTAAGACATGTAGCATGTGGGGCACAACACTTGATATATGCCGGATTTTTCTAATGTGGGTATTTTGTCTTTAGGGTTCCCTAATAAAATTTTAATGTTATTTGTGTTGTGAAACGTTAATGTATAATTTGCGTTATGAAAATTTTTTGTTAGCCCTTTGTTTAGGGTTGGATGACGATAGGAAGAAAAAATTTATTTCACTCCCCTTCCTTCCAACCCTAAACAAAGGGCTAACAAAAATTCATTGCCATAAATATCATGTTCATCAATAAATTTATGTGATTAAATTTTTGGCAACAATTCACATCTTGTTAACAAATTTTGAGGTCAAGAAAATAAAAATTATTTACATAATATTTAACAGAAATGTTATAATTAGTATAAAATTATGAAAATATACATTAAAAGAATCAATCACTCAGTACAACTCTTTCTAGGAATCCATTGATGTGACTTCTGAGAATCGGCTAAATGAAATTCATTGGGCTGTTTGCATGCCTTCTTCATGCTCCAACTCTGATTTGGAAACACATCTCAATTATGTTTTGCCAAAATTTAATGCTCTCAAAGCATTAAGGATTCCAATTGAATCTTTACAAGTGGAAATTAAAAGTAATGCCTGTTCATCTAATGAAGATGATGTCACTTTCACCCAAGGACAGACAGCTATGCTGTAAGTTTATAAAAAATTTTATTAAAGATTATTTATCACACTAATTAGAGAAAAAATTATTATCATTGACAAGTTTTTTCATAGTTTTCCCTCATATAAATTTGTTCAAATTATTTTCAGAATTATATGTATATATATATATATATATATATATATATATATATATATATATATATATATATATATATATTTATATATTTATATATATATATCTCATCATCATCATGCTTCTGTCCGAAGAGAGGTTTTAACTGAATCGCTGCCTCCATTTCTCTCTCTCCCTAGAAGCCTCTTTTATACCTCTATAAGTAGTATATCCCTGCTTTATATTATCTAATATTCCTATTCTTTTTCTCCCTCTTCCTCTTCTTCCACTAATTTTTCCTTCTAAGATCGTCCTTTGTAAACACTGTCTTCTCAATATGTGCCCTATCCAATTTGCTTTTCTTTTCCTGATTGTTTTTATTAGCGTCCTTTCTTCTCCCACCATTTCTAATACTTCTTCGTTTCTCTTCCTCTCTGTCCATTTCACTTTCATCATTCTTCTCCATACCCACATCTCAAAACTTTCTAAATATTTTTCCTCCTTTCTCCTTACCGTCCACGTCTCTGCACCATAAAGAGCTATGCTCCATATGTAGCATTTTGCTAATTTCTTCCTTGTTTCTAAATTTATTTTCTTGCTTGTGAGAAGCTCCTTCTTCTCGTTAAATGCTGCTTTTGCCATTGCAATCCTACTTCTGATGTCCTGTGTACTACTTCCATCCTGTGCTAAAATACTGCCGAGATATTTGAAACTATTTACTTGTTCCAATTTTTGGCCATTTACCATTATATTTAATTCTTTATGTTCCTTTAAAACCACCATGACTTTCGTTTTTTTGTATTGATCTTCATTCCATATTGTTGGCCAACCTCAACTAGTCTGTCTGTCATTCTCTGAAGCTCTTTCTCGCCTTCTGCTATTAAGCCCTGATCATCTGTGTATTTAATGGTGGTAATACTTTCACCTCCTATCTTAAATCCTTTCTCTTCCATCAACGCTTCTTCTGTTATTGTTTCTGCATAAATATTAAATATCGCTGGTGAAATAGGACAACCGTGCCTCACTCCCCTCCCTATTGAAGTACTTTCTGTTTCTACTCCTTCAACCCTGACTCTAATCTTTTGATCAAAGTAAAGGTTTTTAAGCAGTCTTTTATCTTTCCAATCTATTCCTATTTTGTTTAAAATACCCAGCATTTTATCCCATTTCACTCGGTCAAAAGCTTTCTCCCAATCTACAAAACAAAAATACATACCTTTATTGACTTCTAGCGCTCTTTCTATCATGATCCTCATACATCCTATAGCATCTCTAGTCCCCCTTCCTCTTCTAAAACCAAACTGATTATCTTGCAGCTCCTTTTCTATTTTACATTCAATTCTTTTGGTTATTATTCTGGTTAGAACTTTAGCTGTATGAGAAATTAAACTAATAGTTCTGTAATCCTTACAACATTTTGCATTGTTCTTTTTCTCCAGTGGTACCATCACAACATCTAAAATATCTTCAGGCCATATGCCAGTATCATATACTTGGTTAAAAAATTTTGTGAGTTGCTTAACTGCTTTAGACCCCACAACCTTAAGAACGTCCATGGGTATATCATCACTCCCAACAGCCTTCCTTCTTTTCATGTCATCAATTGCTCTTTTAACTTCAGACTCGAGAATACTTGGTCCTAGCTGATCTTCTTCCACATCCTCTTTTTCATTTAATTCAATATTTCTTGGCTTTCCTTCTTTGTCATACAGAACCTCAATGTATTCTTTCCAGACATTCTTTACATTGTCTGGCTCCGATACTATTTTACCACTTTTGTTCATGATTCCTTTACGTCCTATCTTTCTTGCTTTTTTCTTGAATAGTTCCCTTGCTTTGCTATACATGAGGTCTCTTCTACAAATTCTTTCACATTCGACAATCTCCTCGCATTTCTCATTTATCCACTGTTCTCTGGCTTTATCTGTTTCCCTTCTTAAAGCATTATTTAACTCCTTGTACTTTCTTTGGCCTTCTTCAGTGTTTATGTTCTTCCACTTTCTCTGCTCTTCCATTTTTTGCAGCATGGCTGCTGTGATCCAGGGTTTTTTGTTTCTTTCACCCGTTATCTTTCCTACCTTCTTTTCCATTACATCTTTAATGTTGCTATGGATGTATCTCCACTCCTCATCTACATTCTTCCTATTTTCTTCATCTCTCTCCCCTAACCTTTCCTCCAGCTCAGTCATAATAGCCTCCTTGTTTTTAAGGAGTTCCTCTAAGTTCCATTTCTTGTTAACTCTTATGTTTCTCTTAACACTCTTCAGTCTACATTGTATATTTGCCACCAAAAGGTTGTGGTCAGAATCGATATCTGCCCCTGGTAGTGTTTTCACATTTTTAATGCTATTTCTAAATCTTTCATTGACTAGTATGTAATCTATCTGGTATTGTCTCTGGTCTCCTGGGCTTCTCCATGTGTAAAGTCTCCGCTGGTGATGCTTAAACCATGTATTTGTTACAATTAATCTATTTCTATGGCAGAATTCCACAAGTTTATCCCCTCTTTCATTTCTCTTCCCTAGTCCATATTTTCCCACTATGTTATCTTCCTGTCCCTCTCCGACTACACTGTTCCAATCTCCCATTACTATGGTGGTGATCCTTCCTTTTCCCTCCTACTCCAATATCTCCATAATCTGTTCATAGATTTCATCTACTTCGTCGTCGCCAGCATTAGTCGTTGGCATATACACTTGAATTATAAGCATTTCCACTGGCTCCATCTGAAGTTTTACGGCTATTAATCTATCATTAACTGTCACTACCTTGCTAATTCTTTCAGCTATCTCTTTTCTCATTATAATCCCCACTCCCCTTTCCTTTTTCTCCCCTCCCGAGTAAATAATCTTAAATTCGTCTGAATTTATCTCGCCTTCTCCTTCCCACCGAACTTCACTAAGACCTACTATACCTACATTATTCCTTCTCATTTCCCTTTTTAAGTTCTCTAGTTTACCCCCTGAATTCATAGTCCTAACATTCCATGTGCCTATTCTTAATTTCTCACCACTTGCTTTCCTATTAATGTTAAATTCCCTCTGTGCATCCCCTAGGGTAATCCCCACCCGGAGATCCGATTGGGGGACTATTTTACCTCCGGAATATTTTACCCCAGAAAGATCCATAGAGGTATTTTCAGCTTTTCAGCCTATCATGGGAAATATAATGAGGTAGTTTCCCCTTGCTTTCCTCATCGCAGTTTCACAGAGTGATTACCCATCTGTAGCTGTTCAGATCCACATGATCACCACCTACAGAGGTACTGTGCAAGCTGCTGCCCTTGCACAGGGGGATGTAAAACCCCCAAGACTGCTTCTTAGTCTGACTCTTCCCCTCAGACCTTTCCGGCTTGGATGGTCCTACCAGGAGAATTATCTCCCGCTGGCATAGATCTTTGGTTCATAAGAGTACACAAACCCTCCCACCTCTGTAAGGTTATGCAGCCCTATATATATATATATATATATATATATATATATATATATATATATATATATATATATATATATATATATATATATATATATAGACGTTCCTTACAGAGGAGGATATAACGTATATATATATATATATATATATATATATATATATATATATATATATAGGAAGATACTAATGTTTAGGCACTTCCAGATGAGCTGGAGTTCGAAATTTTTTTTCTTAGGCAGGATTTTGTGTAAAACTGACTAGAAAACATGAAAATATTGAAAAAGTGCAACAATGCGGCCGCTAAAAATTCGCAATTGTTTAAACAAATTTTCAAGGTTTAAGTATTTCCGAATGTGCTACAGAGCTGAAATTTTTTTAGAGGTAGGATTTGCAAACAAACGAAAGAGGGACTATAGAAATTTTGATATTTTAATTTGTGTTGCCGTTAAAAATTCTTCAAGTTTAAACAAATAGATAACTGTTTAGGTACTACGGAATGAGTTAGGAAGCTGAAATTTTCAAGTTATTTACAAAGTAATGCATTTGCACAAATAAACATTTGAATCTCTCCATAAATATATTGCGGCGGCCGTTAAAAATGTTTAAAATATAAACAATTAGAAAAATATTATATCACTTCTAGAAGTGCTACAACTTTAAAATTTGGCAGAAATGTGTAACATTAGTACCCCATAATGAGGAAAGTATAAAATTCTTAAAATTGCAAAGTTTGAGGATTGTTTTAATCTATTATTTTTACATAAGGAAAAACGAAAATCGCTGTGAAGGTGAAATCTTTAGAATTAAAATAATATTTGTAATGATGAAATATCTGTCTGAAAAATGAATGTTTTTTCAAGGTGAGATGATATGCTTGCAGAATGCAAGCACCATCTACTAGTATGTTATATCCTCCTCTGTAAGGAACATCTATATTTAATGAAATATATATATATATATATACACACACACATACACGCAGTGCTTAAGGTGGGATTTTAACAGTACATATTTAAAATACTTGGAGAAATTTACTACATTTCTTGAAATTAAACACATCAACTAGTATTATTTGCCAAACCAATAATGATAAATACATAAAGAAATAGAATATAGAGCTAAATAGCTAAGATTAAGCGGTACAGTTGAGTTTTCAATAATATGGTTCCAAATGACGTTCTTGTATGTGATTAATAATTTAGGGAATTTTTTAAACTTGCTTTGTCCTATGGACACTTCATTGTTCAAGTAAATCATTCCTAAGTGCTCTACAAATTATTATACATCAATCTTGATTTGATCAGCAATGGTTTGTCCATCTTTATTACAAATTAGAACAAAATTACATCACAGGCAGCATACATTTCCTTTCAAATATCTTTATGAATATAAGGCTACCTCATTGAATACCCTGAAATTTTGATTTCCATTACTTCAATTGGTCTATGCAGATGGCTAAACAAACAGACAATATGAAAGTTTTTAGAAAAACCTAAAAATTCCAAGAAATTTCTTCATTCTACAACTGATTGTAATCATGTGTGAGGGTGGAATCTTATGTCTAAATTATTTGGTTTTCATCTGTGTCATATATTGGCAATTACAAGTTATCTTTTCTCTAAGGAAAGAACACATTTTAAATTTTTCTTGTTTGACACCAAAAATTAGCACTGACTAAGATTTATAAAATTTATACTCAAACAGTGATTTCAAATAACAGACCTTTTCTCATTTATGCAATTTAATGCTATTTGAGGTTTGACTGTAACAGCAGTTAAAACAAATTATTTCCTCCGAACAAATTGACTTGTTATCTATGAAATAAATCTTCATAATCCTCTTTAAAATTTGTCTAAATTCTTATAAGTAAAATTTTCTAATTAAAGAAAATATCTCTATATAAATTTAGCAAAATATGTGGAAAATCTTATTTCATTAGATTAATAATAAGATAAATCTTTATTAATACTGTTTAAAATTAAATTTATTAGATTGCATTCTTTTATAACTATTTAATCTAATTGTCTCATTCTTACTACACTGTTTTTTACTACACTGTTTCAGAGCTTTTATTATTATTCTGGTGATTATGGTTGTGTCTGGAACAATGCTTGACTTCTTCATGAGGAAAATGAAGAAAAAGTACACTGGTAAGTGAAAAACCTTACATTTTTACAAATTCAAGATTTTCTACGAATGAAATACATGTATCTCAACTTATTTTCAGGATACTTTCCTCAAGTCATGCTCTGCTTCTCAATCACAGCAAATGTTGAAAAGCTTTCTAGTGACTATAAACCCGACTCTCCATTAAAGTGCCTCTCAGGAATGAAGACCTTGTCTATGTTATCGATAATTTTAGGCCATAGACTTCTGTTTAGCCTTGGAGGAGCTATTAACAATACAGATTACATTGAAAAGGTGAACTCCTCTTGCAAGATTTGCCTAGGGTAATATTGTTCTGGTATAGTAATTGATACTTTGGTATTAACAGCGCTCTACCTCCACAGCAACCCTCTAGGGGCAAGATATGGAACTACAAGGTGCTGAAAGTGGCGAGATTTGGAATTACGTGGAGCAGTACTCCATTGGAACTTGGCTGGGCCAGGGAAGGGAAATTTGAACATGAAGGAAAATTTTACTCGGCCCCACTGGGTTAGGTAAGTTAGTGGAAGTGTTTTTGATTCCTCCTCATGTTCACTGTGTCCTCCCCTCAGGTTGGGAAGCATTCATCTTAATATATACCAGTCATATATATGGAATGCAAGCTTCATTGCCAACTGGCATATATTAAGATGAATGCTTTCCAACCCAAGGAGGGAAAACAGTGAATGTAAGGAGGAACCAAAATCACTTCCACTAACTTATCCAACCCGGTGGGGCTGAGTAAAATTTTCCTTCATATTCAAATTTTCCTTCCCTGGCCCAGCTGACTTCCAATGGAGTACTGCTCCATGTAATTCCAAATCTCGCCACTTTCAGTGCCTTTTATTTCTATATCTCATCCCTAGAGGTGCTGCAGAGGTGGAGCCCCATTAATACCAAAGTACATGGTAATTATTAATTCCTATTTGAATATTTCTTTAGAGGTACAAAAAGATCGAAACTGCAATTCTGCTTGGAGGCCTTACAGTTGTGGACACATTCTATTTGATCAGTGGATTCTTGCTGTGTTATTACTTTTTAATGGAGTCTCACAAAATGAAAAATGCCTGGGTAATGCTTTACTTGTTCATCCGTAGGTATATCAGGTAAAATATAAATTAATTTCTTTGTCAATTAGGTAGAATTAGCATTTATTCATTGCAGAGAAGTGGTTTAATGCAATGACACAACTTTTGCATTCAAATGAACATGTCAATGCTGGTTTTATCATTACCTCCTGAATGTTTTCAAGCATATAATGGCAAACAAATATTGATTATGGGCCATGCTTCTCTAATTTGCATATATTTTACAGACTAACACCAATTTATATGTTTGTCGTGGCTTTTTATGCCACCCTTTTCATTAAAATTGGTTATGGACCTTTATGGAATCTTAAAATTGGATTGGAAAGAGACAGATGCATGCAGAATTGGTGGACCAATTTGCTTTACATAAACACTATCATAAATGCTGATGAAATAGTAAGTCAAACTTTACTGCTTCATGTATTATTACTAAATATGAGATAAGGGAAAGCTTCCTTATCCAGGAAAATTGTAATATCAGTTAGTTCACTATTATTTGTTGATTCACTCAGGATTCATATTACACTTTCTGCTTACCTTGCTCTTATCACCATAAAAATTTTCCACCCTATAGCAAAAATGTCCTTCAAATGCACTTATAGAAGCTAGCAATAACCATGGAGTGTAATAAGAGCCAAACACTGCAGCAGAATATTGAAATGTCCAAATTCTTACAAGAGATCATATGCAAAGAATTTCAGCTCATCAGAAATTTATCATAGTGGAGAACAAAATCACCTTTTACGCTAAATTACAATCAAATTAAAAGTCAAATTTTCATGTGAATCAGAAAAATATTCTCCTGAAACATTTCTGATTCCTCAGAGCTGAAACTAAATAAATACTTATGCAATCTTTTAACAGGATGGAGCTTTTTAAAGAAAATGCAAGGAAACTCACTTAATTTATGCTGCTGTCTAATATGAGTATTTTTTCCATTTTGCACATTTGTTTCCGCTGCATACATTTGGGTGAAAACTTCTTTGATTAATTAGCTCAGTACTGATCTCATGCATGCTGGATAAGAAAGCTTTTGCCCAGTTATACATCATACTATGAGATGTGCCAATGTAAAAATATATGAGATAAGCATCAGATTGTGTCATTTCTTATGTTTCTTTATTTGTTTTGCATTCATGCATAAGGTTTCTACCACTGAGATTTTTTCCACAGTGTGTTATTCAATCCTGGTACGTAACAAGTGATATGCACCTCTTCATAATATCAGTTCCAGTTGTGTATTTGATAACCAAAAGACCGACAGTTGGAAAAATTATACTAAGCCTTTTATTTCTTGGATCTGTGATTGTTCCATTTACGGTTACTTACTATCAACAATTGGAAGCATTGATCTTATGTTACATGGAGTAAGTGACACTTTTTATATTGATTAAAATATATTAATAATTAATTATTGTCCTCTAGCTTTTGGATGTGAAGGCTAACATTAGCCAAAGAATGTAATGGAAGTCAAACAATACAGTATTACATTAATCTTCTCACATTCCTTTGTGAGAACGAATTAAAACCTTAGATAGCCATAAAAAGCATGGTATTCATTCTGATCTTGTTTGTACTTAGTATTCAAAATTAATTTGGCTTTCCCAATTTTTTTATAGTTATTTGAGCAACCCAATATATTAATTGGATTATAGCCTTATGGTGAGCTCAGCAATTCTATTTTGAATGAGAACGAAAGAAAACAAAAAATGACTGCACACTATAATTCTACGCACTCTAATGTCAAGCTGAACTTGACATTGCTTTTGCTCACTCAAATTTTTATTTTCACTCTTATTACATATGCACACACATACATACATGTGTGTGTGTGTATATATATATATATAATTATAAATATATATATAATTATATATATATATATATATATAATTATATATATTTATTTATTTATTTATTTATTAGCAAGAACTCAGAGACAGCACAAGGCCAATTACACTGAATATCAATAACGATTTCACAACATTGAAATAACAACAAAGACAATCACATACAACCAAGACCAAGGTGGGATTCGAACCCAAGACCCTAGCATTGGGAGCCAGATGCGCTAGCCACCCCTCTGCCGAGACCGTCAAATATATATATATATAGATGTCAACAAGGTGTTGGGATTTTCATTTTACCTTTCCTTTTCCGTAAGTTGTTATATATATATATATATATATATATATATATATATATATATATATATATATATATATATATATATATATATATATATATATATATATGCATACAGAAGAGGAAAGGTAAATTGGATAAATGGATGGCAACAAGTTGTTGGAATAAGGAATCCCAGTGAGCACTCACCAATAAGATGTCTTCAAGTTGGCGAGCTGCTGGAGGTGTCGAAGTGACACATGTAAAACACAAAAAAATACAGAAGCTTTTGGGGGTGATCCCTTAATCAGCACAGGAGAGAGAGGACTGATGGCAGTGACACTGGGTGGAGGCATGGGGGTGGAAGAGTAGTATGGAAAAGTCAGGGATTGGAGGATGTGGAAGGGGTGGGGGAATGTCCAAAAAGGAGTGAAATGCTAGCGAAGGCTGAGGCCAGGGGAAGTGATGGATTTTAGAAGGTAGATGTGAGCAAGCTCCCACTGACAGAGTTGGGGAGCCAAAGCATTATCGGGAAGAGTGCAAATGGCTCTCCTCGTGAAGCAATCATTGAATTTCAAGTTGTGTTTGTTTGCATGAACAGCCACAGGCAGCAGTCGTTTAAGAATGATGCTGTTGCGGTGGCCGTTCATACAGCGGATTGCTGGTGAGGCTAATATAAAAAGTAGGACATTGGGTGCATCTCAGGAGGTAAATAATATTGCGGGTAGTGCAGTTGGTAGGAGAAGTTATGGGGTAGGTGATGTTAGTGGTGGGGCTGGAGAAGGAATTGCATGGAGGGTTTATTGGGCATGTGAGGCACTGGGGTGATATCCGGCAGGATGCAGGGGAGAGGGTGCTGGGGGTTCCTTTTTCCATAAAATGTTTGCCAGATTAGGGGGTCGGCGGAAGGAGAGGATTGGTGCTGTAGGAAATGGAACTTGGTGGGGAGAGGATTTTAGGATAGTGTGGGTGGCTTTACGTTCAACCTTAGGACAATTAAAATGCATATATATATATATATATATATATATATATATATATATATTCATCGCTGAAGAAGGGCATATGCCCGAAAAGCTTACGTGTTTTCTGTCTCTTCGAAGCCCCCAGCAGCCTGCCAAATTGGTCCTCAACTTGGTAAGAGTCCGCTGGGCTTCCTTCAACACCTTGTTGCCACCCTCATCACTATCTTTTCTTTTCCTTAAGTATATATATATATATATATATATATATATATATATATATATATATCAGTGGCGTCGCGTGCCCATTTAGGTTGGGTGTGCTTTTATTGGGGGGTTATGTAACCCGTGCTACAAAATTCATGTGTTAATTTGAACGTACGATTGCATTTTTATCGACGTGTGAAAGTTTTAAGAAAGCATAGCGCAGCAGCGCTCTTCTTAATTGGTCTAATGCAATTAATCGTAGAATAATTTTGAATACTTTCATTAACTAACTGATATAATTTGAACGATACAATCCATAATTATGGACAACACAAAGGTTCCCCGTCAAATAGACTATAGCTATGCATCATGCGCGCCGTTTATGTGAGAAGCACAGAGGGTTAACGCTTCATTGTGAGAAGATTAGAATATCACTGGCAAATACTAGAGTGAGGCACGAATTATCTGTATTTTGTTACGATTTTTAAATACAACCATATAATACGCACAGAAATCTGAAAAACTAATCACTTGGGAAAATATTATTTTCCGGGTTGAATCAAAGAAAGGCTTAAAAAACTCATTTTACTTACTTATTTATACACCAGTTCCAAACTCCTGTTTTGCCTTAGGAATTGTGTTAGCACATCATCATAAAATGAAGGTCTTTTCTTCAGTTCCACCAGCAATGTCTTTTCAATGGCGAGTGAACTTAGGCCACATAACCTTTCCTGAGTTTGTGTTCCTCCATAACACGTATGTATTCTCTTCATAGCCGAAAAAGAACGCTCGACTATAGCAGTAGAACTCGGAATCGTCATGATAAGTTCCGCTAATTTATAAATCTCCTTGAATGCAACCTGAAGCTGATTTTCTTGCATAAATTTTAATAGGTGATTCACTGGTTTCCTTGCAAATTCATCAGAAGAAAAGAGCACTTTTAGTTCATTTTTTAGGCGAACGTAGTCAAAAACTGGTCCGTAGAAATCCTTTAATTTTTCAAGAATACCATCAGGAAAAGTTTTCGCACACTGATCATATCTTTCGCTACAAAGGAGTTGAAAAAACTCAAGTTTCGAAAGTGTAGAGTATCTTTCTTCCATCTCCTGGCACAACTATTCTCTGGTATAATCGAAGGCACGCGCTCTTCTCCTCTTCTTAAGATCCTTTTCGTCTTTTAGGCTTCGACTCCTCAACCGTATGCTTTTCCTTTGCAGAAACCCAAATATCATCAAATCCATGTTCCTTGTCATTTCTAAGCTGTTTCATAGTATCATGTACCTTTTTACAACAGTACAAGATGTCATAGGATGATGTTTGCAATATATTATTCAAAACATCAGTATAGCCAAACAGAACAGAAAAAATTTATAGCAAAAAAATTGTTTGAAAATCTTGCAAGAAATACAAAAAACCACGAGCTTTGATTACAGCATCCACGTTCCATTCCCCAGAATTGTCCACAATGTAATCAAAAAATTCATTAAGTTGACTTCTGTGGTGTTTTACTGTTTGATAAATGAGGAAAACATTGAAGAAGACAACTTGGGACCAAGTATTATGGAGAGCGAAGTAGAAAAGGCGATAGTGGAACTAAAGAAGGGGAAAGCCACTGGCAGCGATGGAATACCGGCTGAGATACTTAAAGTCATGGGATCAGAAGGACTAAAAGCGATCACGAAATTAATTAATAAGATTTACGACACGGGAGAGTGGCCTCAGGATTTCCTAGAAGTAACAATGATCCCTCTAAAGAAGAAGCCAAAAGCAATGCAGTGTAAAGATTACAGAACTATAAGCCTTCTGTCACACACATCGAAGATCATCACGAGGATTCTTAATAAAAGGCTGGAGAAAAAGGCAGAAGAAATAATAGGGGAAGATCAATTCGGTTTCAGAAAAGGACGAGGAACTAGAGATGCTATAGGAGTAGTTAGAATCATATCAGAAAGGGCAATAGAATACAGTCAAGATATCTGCGCATGTTTCGTAGACTGGCAGAAGGCCTTCGATAGAGTAAATTGGGTCAAGTTGATGAAGATATTAAAGGATATAGGTGTAGACTGGAAAGACAGGAGACTGATTAGGAATCTATATGAGAATCAAGTTGTAAAGGTCAGGTTTGAGAATGTGGACACCTGCGGAATAAATATCGGTAGAGGAGTAAGACAAGGCTGCTGCCTATCGCCAACCCTATTCAATATATATGGAGAAAGTCTAATGCAAGAAGCTTTAGAAGGCACAGGGGATTTCAGAATTGGAGGAAGGATTTTAAGAACAGTAAAATACGCAGATGATCAAGTACTTCTAGCAAGAAAGGAAGAGGAGCTACAAAAAATGATAAATAGACTAGTGATAACAGGTAGAAAATACGGTATGGAAATAAATACAGAAAAATCCAAGGTCATTCGAATATCGGGTAAAAAAGAGAATCTGAACATAACTATTGGGGGAAAGCCATTAGAACAAGTTTCAGAATATAAATACCTTGGAAGTATCATAACACGAGAGGCAAAATGTACGGATGAGATCAAAACTAGAATAGGAAAAGCAAAAGCGGCTTTCAGGAGAAAGAAACAACTACTTACAGGGAATATAAGGGAAGATATCCGCAAGAAGTTGATAAAATGCTACGTATGGAGTATAGCATTGTATGGGGCAGAAACATGGACGCTAAGGAAAAATGACATCAAATACTTGGAAAGCTTTGAAATGTGGACTTGGAGGAGAATGCTGAAGATAAAATGGACAGATAGGATGAAAAACGATGAAGTGCTACGAAGAATAGGAGAGAAGCGAATGATTATACAGACTATCAGAAAGAGGAAGGCTAACTGGGTTGGACATTACCTGAGGAGAGAGAGTATGATTAAAGACGTGTTAGAAGGAAAACTAGATGGGAAAAGGGAAAGAGGCAGGAAAAGGTTTCAGCTGATAGACGATTTGAAAGGGAAAGAGAGTTATCAAGATATGAAGAGGACAGCGGAAAATAGGAGTATATGGAGAACCAGGTTTAACCATGAATAATCACGGACCTGTCTACGGACAGACTACCTATGATGATGATGAAACGGGAAGTAAAGTTCCATCTGGTTGGTGCGACGGAGGGTAATTTTTTAGCAACAAAATCTTGCAAAGCATTTACTCTTTTCGATGATTTAGAAAAATATGCTGCCAATCCACTGATAGTTTGGAAAAACAATCTACATTCCTTGATATTTGAGAGGCTTTGCTTCAGAACTAAGTGCAAAACGTGAGCGCAGCAATGCGTAAATATTGCTAAAGGATAGGCCTCGACAACTTTACTCTGCAACCCATTAATATGTCCACTCATTACACAGGCACCATCATAAGTTTGCCCGACCAACTTGTCCTTAATATTAATTTCCTCAACTCTGTTTACAACATATTTAAAAAGACCACTAGACGTTCTATCATCACTTATGTCTGTAAATCCGATGAACCTTTCGTGTGTTTGCCCATTATGGACAAAACAGAAAACAGTTGTTAGCTGCGATTTCGACATGACATCTGAAGTTTCATCCAGAAGAATGGCCACAAATGTAGCGGAAGAAATTTCTTTCTTTATAGCATCTTTAACCACATCAGATATAGCATTAATGATATCATTTTGTACTGTGGGAGAAGTTCCTCGAAATATAGTCGATGCCTTTAAATGACTGTCTAAAAGAGGATCATACTCACGGAGCACATTTAAAAATTCTATATAATTCCTTCGGTTGGCTGAATCTTCAGACTCATCATGACCTCTCAAAGGAAGCTCTTGCTTAGCCAAATAACATACAGCATCAATTAATCTTTTTAAAATGTCTCTATTTTTCTTTACTTGTTCATTATAACGGCTAATTTCAATTTTTCTTTGGCTGTCAATGAGAGTGTCAATTCTTTGTTTTCCAAACATCTTAAAATTTAAAAATGACTGAACATGTGGTTGGGAGTGCTCATGTTTTTGCACTGCTGCAGCTAAATGATTAAGATCGGAATACCCGTGCTTATTCCAAACACCTTTCTCTTTGGAGAATAATAAACAAGGCCAACAAAAAAGTCTTCACCGCACTTCACATCCAGTTAACCATTCTACTGTATTGTGAAACAGAGAAATATCTCATGTACTCAGTTTTTGTATCTTTGTGCTTGCACAGTAAATTTGGAAGAGAAGGACGAGACTTACCTTCTTCGACTATGTTCATACAATCCGCAAAAGCTCTGGCAGAAAACGGGACATTCAGTACATCTTCAACACTGTTCCCCATTGTAAATATAGGTAAAAAGTTATAAATTATATCTAAAAAATTATAAATATATGTTAAAAACTTGTCTAAATCGGTGTCATAAACACGTCGGTTCACACTTTACCCCACGCACGCAAAACAGACGAAACTCAGAAAACAAAAACAGCAGCTCATGACAAGTAACGTTGAATTGGATTGCTTCACACAATAGCCAATCACAACCACTAAATACTGCTGTTGTCTCAGCGCACACCCTGCCACGCCTTCTGGACGGTATAAAATCACAAGGAGGCTAAGAATTTGACCCGCTGCGCCATCTGTACGTATGTTTAAAGGGCTCAAATGTATTAATTTTTAAATTCGTTTTTATAACTCTTCATGTGTCTTTCCAAGAATGCTCAAATGGACTTTTATTTTTTATTGAAGTACTTTTTAATTAAAAAATTGTTTAGAATTGTGTACCGGTGCATAGAACACTGTTTGCATGCGTGTGAATCGTCCATACATATATTACCCAAATTAATCAAATTCTTTGAGATTCAGTGGCTTTTGTTATGACAAATATTTATTTCTCCATGTTTATAATATACACTTTTAAGTTAAAAGGAATATGGAAAAGGTACACAAGTGGAATGTGTTAATGCAGCTGGTCACATATTAATTGTAGCAGAGTTTTCTTAAATTAAATGTCACTGATATATTTTCTTTAAATTGCTCTTTTTATTTCAGGAATCTTGTAGACCTCCCAAAATATAATACATTTAGGTTGTCGTACATACAAACCTACATGAGAGGAACGCCATACTTCATGGGCATTGCCTTAGGTTACATTTTATATCACATTAAAATGAGTGAGATCAAGATATCTCAGGTAAGCCATCTTTCATTAATTCAATAATGTTAAGTGATAATGAATGCGGATGACAAATGATAATATCAGGGCTGTCAAGTGAGGCCAGTTTGAGAGGCAACCGCCTCAGGTGCCTCTTTCCCTAGGGTACAGAGGCATCCGCTGGAACTTTTCCAGAGAGGGGGAGAGGGGATAGGCAAGGGGATAAGCAAGTTCCTACAGGCGGGTTTGGTGGGCTTATTATTTTAGTGTTTTGTTTCAAACACATTGAACCTAACCAGATATCAATAGTTGTTTTCGCTCGGCACATGCCTGATCCAGAGGGAGGCCACTGCCGCCACTTGCCTCCCCCTAGCAGATGTCCATGCTAGGGCGGCCATAAAAAGCAGTGTCGCCACCAGGGTTGCCAACCGTCCATAAATTTACGGACAGTCCATAAAAGAGCAAAAATTGAATGTCTCTAAGGTCCATAAAAATATTTAGACATCCGTAAAAATGCTAAGAAATTTTCAGAGGTTTAAAGCAGTGGTACTCAACCTCTTTAGTCGGCATGCCCCTTAAAATATTTTTGATGAAATTCGTGCTCTCGAATATACTTTAAAGTTAACAAACTCGACTATTATTGTGTAGAGTCTACATATATATATATATATATATATATATATATATATATATATATATATATATATATATATATATATATATATATAAACTTAAGGAAATGAAAAGGTAGTGATAATGGTGGCAACAAGGTGTTGAAGGAAGCCCAGCGGACACTTACCAAGTCGGGGACCAAGTTTGCAGGCTGCTGGGGGCGTCGAAGAGAGGCACGTAAATAAACACGCACACAACAAAGAATAGCAAGCTTATCGGGCCTATGCCCTTCTTCAGCGATAGAGTAACTGAGAGTTATATATATATATATATATATATATATATATATATATATATATATATATATAATGCCTTTTCGCCCCGGGACATTTCATTCCTGGTGAATATTTGAGGAAACTTTACTTTCATTTAAATAGGATCAATTGTTTTTATAGTCATTTAAATTGATAGTAATTATTATTATTATCATAATAACACAATTATTTAAAACAATTAATAGGATTACGTTTTCGCAACTATAAACAATTATTATATAAATTATAAACTGAAAAAAATTTAACAGGTAATTTGTACCTTGAGTAGTCAGTGGCGGATTATCGCACAGGCATATGCCTCGGGCCCCACATGCCCAGGGGCCCCCAAACCGACAAAAAAATCCGCTTATCATCTTTCATTTGTCTTCGCAATGCAGCCTTTGAATTTTTCTTCATGACTTTATGTGTAACCGCGATTCGTCTTCCAAGTAGAGTCGATCTGGGTCCGATTCGATAAAAAACCGACCACCTACAAGTCAACTCCTGTGTGTAATCGTCGCTTATGAGCAGTGGCGGAACTAAGGGGGGTCGCACATGGCGTGGCGTGGCGAAGTATGGGGCCCCGTGACGTATGGCAGTGTTTCTCAAATTGGGTTACGCGGAACCTACGCGAAAGTTTGGGGTTCTATGAGGATCAGTGAAAATGGGGAAAAAGGCAAGATTTCGCTACCGCTCATTTACCCTAAATCTTGAATTTCTCCCTCACACTCAGAGACGGATTTAAGGGGGGGTCGTACTTAGCGTGCAACAAGGGCCCCTTGAAGTAAGGGGTCCCGAAAAATGTCCGTGTATATAGTCTCAGAAATTTTAAATGTTTCAATTTAAAAATCAGTGGAACCTCTCTATGATTCCATAGAAATACGATCGTTAAGAGGTGTCACAAAAGAGGGTAGCCGTTAGGAACGGTTTCCCTATATATTTAGATTGCAGGGCCTACGACTACGTAGCGCCAGGGGCCCCCAAATCTTTAGCGCCAGGGGCTCCAGGAGGCGTAAATCCGCCACTGAGAGTAGTGTATACAATTGAACCGGTAAAAAGCCCTGCTATTAGTATAAACAGTTGAGTAGATAAAGTGTACCGACAGTAGTAGAAACAATTGGATGGGTAAAAAGCACCACTATTAGTATACACGATTGAACAGGTAATGCATACCACCATAACTATAAACAATTTATCAAGTTAATTGTACCATCAGTAGCATAATGTTTGAACGTTTAATATCTATATCCTATTTCTGAAATCAGGTTACAGAAAATGAAGGAACCAACTGTTCTGTATCGTACTATACGAAATTTGTTTTGGCTAAATCTAATAGTCTTATTGGATAACAATAAAATAATAATTCTAAAGGGGGTAACAGCAACATAATTTATCTGCAAGAACATGTACAACTAAAATCAGTGTTATACAATATCAAAATAAAATAATAAAGAATGTGGTGTAATTTAATGTAGTAAAGCCAAATAATGAAGCTTGATAATAGTTAAAAACTCTCTTGCAGGAAACCAACCAGAAAAAGTGATGTGTAAAAATCGGCACAAACCTACTTAGAAAAGCAAGGAAAACATGAGATACAAAAACTGTACGGTTATACGCTGCCATTAAGTAGAGTATTACAAAGTGAAAACATTGACTTAATTTCCGTAATACATCTCGTTGAAGATGTAACATCTGCTCTAAAATGTATCCGAGAAAACGCTGATACAAACTTTGCAAATGTTTTCAAAGAGGCAACAGAAAAAGTAGGAGATTTTGGGGTTGAAATTACAATACCGAGGATATCGAAATATCAAAAAAATAGAAATAATATTCCTACTGAATCAGCGGAAGTTTATTACAGGGGATCTATGTTTATTCCATTTTTGGATTGTCTTGTGACACAATTAGAGACGAGATTCTTGGCTCATAAAAGTATTTTAAAATCCTTCATGTGCCTCCTTCCAAAAGGATGCAGTTTTACATTAGACGTAGATAGCCTATCAACTTTGGCAAAATTTTATTCCGTGGAAGTATGCGATTCAGTCTTAGAGAGTGAACTAAAGCTTTGGCAAAAACGGTACGAAAACAGGATACCCCCTACAAATGCATTAGAAGCATTAATGCAATGTAATCAAAATATATATCCAAACATTCATTATTTATTAAAAATATTTGCAACTCTGCCGGTATCAACTAGCACAGCAGAGAGAACATTTTCAACGTTAAGAAGAATGAAAACGTACTTGCGTAATTCCATGGGACAGGAAAGTTTAGCGCTCCTCAACATTTATAGGGAAATTGAATTGCTCCCCAAAGACATATTAGATGAATTACAAAAAAAAGACCGAAGATTAGATATAAAATTGTAATTGTGTTACCCAGTTAATTTTTATTTTATGTTTTAGTAAACAAAACCTATAAATATTAATTTCATGATATGAAAAATCGAAAGATTTATATTAAAATTCAATGTTAATATACATATTTCTATGAGAAACTGAGAATTTTTGTTCTAAATAACAGATAAATTTGTAACCAACATTGTTTTTCATTTTATATGTTTTTATGAATGCCTATATGCAGAGGCTGATTTATGCATAGGCGCTAGCTGAGGACCTTGTATTTTTTATGACAACTTATTTTTTTTATTTGTAAATCAACGTATTTTCTTTTGGCTGTAATGGTATAAATGTTGTAATTTTTAAATTAAATATATTTTATCCACAGGATAATAAATGTGTTGTTAAAAATATGTATTTTCATACATTAAATCAATGAGTTTTATTTTAAATATACCACTGCCTATGTATATGTTTGTTTGTGAATACGTGCATGTTTACATATAAAAATGTAAACATGGAAATGAGTGTTTACCATTGTGGGCCCCTCCCAAACAAAAATCCTGGGTACGCCTATGTATATATATGCGTGCGTGCGTATGTGTGTACATCCTAATTATTATATTTTGCTTTGCTATTTTTTTACATTCGATATTTTTAATATCGTATCTCTTTGAAAGATCTCGCATATCCCCAGGGATATGTCTAGTTTAGGTTGAATACTGCTGATTTAACAAATATATGTTAATCCTATATATTCTCATTTTGGTTATATTTTTAAAAGTAAAGCAACCTTTCTTTTTCAATGGGCACAAATTAATAATATGATTCAAGAATTTTTACATAACATATCCAAAATTTCCTGTTTCTCTAAGCCAAATAAGTGCGCTAAACTAACGTAAATAACATTTATTTTGTGATGTATGAATGACAGCATTGAATATTGTTCACTTATGTCTTTTTGAGACGTCTTAATATTACGCAAAAAATGTCCGTAAAAAGTTGCGTTGTCCATAATTTTTTTCCATATTGTCCGTAAAAATCATTTTCACTGGTTGGCATCCCTGGTCGCTACCCATCTATACCTGTGTGGTAAACCGACATTTTGTCTTTTTGTCTCAGGTGGCAGATATTCATGCCACGGCCCTGGATGAGAGAATAGCGACACTTGTAATAATACGAATGGAACAATATTCTTAATTTATATATTGATTTAGGTTAATTTTCAATTTGCAATACCCCTGGCCCTCCTATACAATGGAGGATGCATTCTGGAAACGCGCTGTGCAATGTGAATGCGCTCATGAGATTTAAGGTTAAACAGGTGTTTTGAGCAGAAAAAGCCCAAAAAAATTTATTTGCTCTTTGTGACAAGTGAATTCATAAAATGACAATATGTTGTTCTATTTTAAGTTATTAAGCATTTGCTAAACTAAGTTACTTAATGATTTTTGTTGCAAGCTATTGTATTTAGTTTAATAAGCAGATTTTGTTATACATATAAATGTAATAAATATTCTATAATTTATTTCTGCTTATTGATAAATATTTATATATTAGTATAATTAGTGTCTTCTTTACTAACCAGAGTGGTGGCAAATTTTCAGCTCACTTGCATGTATTTTTTAACTGAAACCAGCCCTGGTATTCATTCATTCATTCGTGTTGTCTTGCGACAGGTCCTACCAATTAATTAATTAATTGGTTTTGACTAGAGAATATACATAATTATCTATATATATTTCTGCTTTTGATCTTGTCTCTGTTCTTAAGAGTAGTGTTAGTGTTCATGCCCTGACAATGTTCTATTTTGCTCACTTCTACTCCATTGACAAATATGTAGTTATTTCCTGGAGTTCCTCTCCTCATCTAAAGGAAGTATTCCTAATTTTTAAAAAAATTGTACGAGCAATAACGGGGAGTACCTCTTACTCCAGCTTTCGTCCACTATTTAAGGAATTAGAACTTCTTACTTTCCCTTTTACTTATATTTATACAGTAAATCCTCGATTTAACGGACTAATAGGGGGAAGAGTCGTCCGTTAAAGCCGAATGTCCGTTAAATGGCGAATGGGATTTTTCGATTCCAAAAACACACTTGTACCTACATGAGAAAATCTCCTTTACTGATGATAATGATAATTAATATATAAAATACCGCATATGCAAGAATATGCGATACAAAATTGAATTTAAAATAACCACATCACCTTTTAATTCCTCAGAAAACTTTTTTTCGATATTTTAAGAAAATACGTCGACACTGAAATACCGCGAATTATATCTGAATTGATTCACTGACATTGCCATAAAATGACCTATTTTTTTCATTTATTCGTTGCAAAACACTAGAATTTAATAAATATTTCTGAGAACTCCGATGGCACTCTTAAAAAACTCCGCGGACTTCATAAGCATCTGAAGCCACGATCGGCTGGCTGGCATTCAATACCATCCACGAGCCAATGTACAGATCATATCATGTATACAATGGATTATTATTATAACGGGCACTTAAGGGGATAATTTTTATCCCCTAGATTCGCAGTATTCGCTTGCAATCGCATCGCTCGCATTACCGGTAGTGTGAACGCAGCCTAAGCCCACAACTAAACATCACTTCCCTTACATGCCGTACCATTTCGAAGATGGAGTTATCCTTCCACGGCAGTGCCTACTACGGCTGTGTCCAGCTGTCTCAATGTTCAAGACTGTTCTCATTGGTATTGTTCTCCAAGAATGTTCTTGCGATTTTAAGACCTCGAAACAGCACTGTTGTGGCCAAATTGAAACTAATATCGAAAACTTTATGAGTTTTTCTCTCCTGTAAACGTTTTATGGTTAAAAGGCGATCGTAATTCACAATTTTGTAGTAGTCACTACAAGAGTTTTAACCTTCAGGCCAGCTGCAGACCCACCTTAAGCCATGATTGTGCAAAGAACGCGAAACAAGAACACATCTTCGCGTTCTTGTTCTAGATCTCTCGCGTTCAATCATCATTTTGACGGCACTAAGGGGAGAGATTCTGACGTCAATCCCGCCAAGAACGTGCTTGGAGAACATTGAGACACAGCCTGCACAAAAAACATGTATTGTATAACTGTGAACAGCCATTTTGAGGGGAAATAGCGAACAATCTCTGGACTGATTCGCCAAACAACGGACTTGTTTGATTTAGGATATAAGACTTCAGCACCAATCCAAAAAAAATATCTATATCTTTGTTTAGAGGCAAGGACCCTAATAAATAGGCTGCAAATTCAAATTTAATCCACTCATTCACATCTCCATATATGCCTACAAATTCAATGTGATCACCAGCATCTGGGATATGCAAAGATTTATTAAAAGAATCTGATACGGATGGCTTTCTCCAGAAAGCTTTAACAGGTGTATGAAGATTACTATTAATTGTAGCAATCCATTTTGAAGGAAACTTCTGGAAACTCTTTTGTAGCCATAGCAACTGCCATCATGGTAGGCAATTCTTTCATAACAGTGGTGTGCACACCTGTTTCTAGCTATTTCCAAGAAAGTTCCAGTTGCTTCTTTAAGAGTATGTTGACAATGTAGCCAATTCAATGTGTTGTTGGAGCTACTATTTTTTTGCTATTGGCTACGTCTGAGTCTCTAAAAATTCAGCTTGTAAATCCCTGCTCTAATATGACTTTAACTGATCATTGCAATGAAGTTGTTAAAAAATTAAAATATACGTTTTTTTTGGATATAACCAGAAGGAAGCAAAGCAAAGGAGCATTCCCAGTCAGGAGATTGGATTTCATTCCATTTGATGTCATTGCCAGAAAGCTAGTCAACAGATGGTATTTCTATATACTCACTCACTCTAGACTGACCCACTCATAAAAAAATTCATGCATGTGTAAGAATGTGCGTGTGAGAGCATTTTTATTTCAAGTTCAGAGCCCTTGAATCGTGCATCTTTTGAGACCAGTGGCAAATCCACCAAATAGGAATTCTGTCAACAAAATGTTTTAATGTGTACTGATATTAAGGATGCAACTTGAATGAATGAATGACTTCATATAGATGTGTCTAATGCACTACTTTCTTGCAGTCCCTTGGAAAAATAGAGATTTTAATTTCTATAAACAGGAATGCATGCAGACATTCATATTGTAAAACTGATTTGCACTAGTTAATAAATAAATGAATTCATCGGTGCAAAAAAGTTGAGCTACATAATAAATGTGCCCATGACAAACATGTACCACATCTTAATTTCAAGTCAATATTTTCATTGGCTGACTTTTTTTTATATATTTTGTAAATATTTAATGAAATTGTACTTAACCACTACTGTTTTATTTTCCAGATATGGGTCAATGTAATGATAATACTCTCTTTGATAATGAGTTTCACACCAATACTAATTGCATCAATATTCTACCAGCCTGAGTATCAGTATAGTGCTTTGGCAGCCGCTGCATATGCATCCCTTCATCGTGTCAGTTGGGGTCTAGGAATTAGTGGTTGTATTTTAGTATGTGCCATTGAGAAAGAATGTAAGTGAAGCAATTTATTTTGATTGTGAAGCATTATAATTTTATTACACTTGAAAACTTATTTATTATGAGTTTCAGTATTTTGCTCACACAAGGCTAGCAATCGTGGAATCTAATATCCATCATCATTAAGAATAACTTCAGCTTAGATATTGCTACAGAGAGTTATTAGCTTTGCATTCAAATGTAAATACTGACTGTACTAGAAAATGTTTCAACTAATCCCAAACTCTAATTTTTCATTTAGGGTTCCCAATTAAGTGCTTATCTTGGAGTATATTTAAACCCCTGAGTAAGCTGACCTACACTGCTTATTTGCTACATGCTGCCATCCAAATTTATGGAGTGGGTACATTGCAAAATCCGGAACATATCAGTGTCTTCAGTATGGTATATATAATTTATTTTGTCGAGTAAAACTAAGTTTAAATGTCACATTAATTTTTGTAAAGACCTTTAATTGTAATTGTATTAATTTATATCAAAACATGTAATTGATGGAACACCATCAAAACTATTGGGATCAATGCAACTGAAATTTTACTCAAAAAAGTTCATTACAAAAAGATGAAAATATAAAACTCTAAACTGCAAAGTTTGATTACACTAAAAATTGCCAGTGTTTAAAATTCCCCACTTTAAAAAAACTTTGCCATCAGAATGAGTTATCTTTGTAAACATTCCTTATACAGCAAATATCATAACATTAAAATGAAACAATTTTCAGTAAGGAAATATAAAATATTGAATAACTAATAGTGAAATATTATTTACCTGAATCCATGATGAATTTCAACTTGCAAAAATCAAGGGTTGTTTTAAATTAAATTCGAATTGGTTTTCTGAGATAACAGGAATGGTAGAAAGGATTTATTTTATTCTGAAGAGGGCTGAATTTTTTTTTAATATATGGCATTTAAAATGCTAAATTTGAGAGTTTGTATTTTGACTGTCCCAATTACTAGGCCCTCATTGGTTCAAAATTAATATACAGCTATCATAATGATGTTTTATATTAGGAGGCACAGCTAATTATGAAATTCCTTTCTTACAGTTGCATCAAACACTTGGAGATGTTTTTATGACTATCCTCATTGCATTTCTTGTATCCATGTTAATTGAAGCTCCTTTACTAGGACTGGAGAAACTTATTTTCCATGACGGTAATTAATATATATAATTAATAGTCATTAAAAGTTGATAAATATGAGGGACATTCAAATATAAACCAAAATTTGTTTATAAAAATTTATTTAATTGAGATATATAAATATTACCAATATTACATTTCTAAATAATCTCTCTGGACCTCAAATGCACTTGCACCATTCATTCGATCGGGAAGCTTTTTTATACTCTATTCAAAAAAACATTTTTGGTTGCATCATAATCCAGCTTTGCACACTTTCAATAACTTTGTCATTGCTCCTGAATCTTTTTCTGCCTAAAAACCCCTTCAGCAGCCCAAACAGGTGGAAATCAGATAGTTCCAAATCAGGACTATATGGACAATGTGGCGGCACATCCCACTGCAATTATCAAGTAGTCTCCAGCATTACGGCTACGGTCTGCAGACGTGCACTGTCCGGCAAAAAACAAACTGCAGCCTGTAGTGTTCTATGCTTTGAACAGATTGCTGGCTTCACTATTCTGTCCAGAAGGGTCAAATAACAGGCTGCACTGAAGGTTTCTCATTCTGAGAGATATTACTTTCTATTTCTTGTCAGATATTCAGTGACGATAATTTCATTCATCTTCATTTTCACAAAAGGTCAAATAAAGCAATAGTGACCTCATCAAAGTCAAGATAATTTTAATCCAAGTCTATTTCCAATGAAATTATCATTTACATTGCCTTAAGAAATTGCATTTTTATAATTATACACGTTCATGTAAAGTTTTACCAAAATTCAAGTTTATCATCAAAAGTCATCATCGCATTTTGCTTAATCGTCTGCATAGTCAATGTATGCAATTTTAATAGATTCCATGAATGAGGTTTTAACATATATACAAACATTACAATGGCTATAGAAATAACTACAATAGCCAAGTAAAACTAATAGGAACTTCTTATAATGGATGAAAAATAATACAAATTGCTAATTATTCTTAATGATACATATACTGAGAAATGAAAGAAAATATCCAATGGCATTTAGAAATGAAAGAACAGGTAACAACGGCAACAAAACATGGGTACTGCTAAATTCAATATTCTAGCTTTACTATTTATTCATTATTATTAATCGTAGGTCAAATATTTACTTTATGAAAAATATAGTACTCTAAATTTGAACTCAACAGCAATGAGAATCATTCTGCCATCTACGGGTGACTACGAGACTTAACCATAACCCCAAGTATTTTCTCGGACTCGCATTTAAGCAGAGGGATGGTTTTTTCATGATAGATTTTGACAAAAAACATCGGCTTATATTCGGGCAGATATGGTATATATGATCATTTTTTATGAATGTCTACCTTAATCCCCCCACCCTGACCATTATTAGTTATTAAGCTACCAGTAAAAAGGTGGCATTATAGTCCCTGCCTTAGGGTGGCAAATGACCTAGGGACATCCCTGAATATGTATTACCGTATTTTAGTGTGCCAATAAAATTTCATAACGTGCCATGTTTGGTATCGTCAAACGGGTATATATGAAACGGTATGGGTTATATAAAACACAAGGTAAACTTTCAAATATCATGCTGTAATTTCCTTTAGGTTGGCAGTACTGAAACAACTGAATGCAGCTAGCTGTTCCTTACCTTTGCAGTCGATGTAACGTGTTTTCTATTTTGTTTTTGAGTAAAGAAGTAAGTAGTTTAATGATGGTATAAAATAGACTACTTAAAAAAACTTTTAAATAACCTTGAGTAGTCTTCTCTGTAATTCGTAAATGGTTGTTTTTACATAATGACTGCAATGAAAACAATAATTGTTCACAACTTCAAGTAACATCATAGTATAATCACTTTTCATAAACTTGGTATTTTTATTAAAAAACAAAAAAATAAAAACTGCCTTTTTCAGGGTTATATGAAACAATGCCACGTAGGCATATACATGAACCTGGTACAGTATGCAGACGAAATTATTCATTGCAAAATATAGAACATGCTATGGAGGCTGTTGTTGAAGGAGGCATGTCTTTTGCCCAGGTAGCAGAATAGTTTGGTTTGCCAAAATGTACCATATGGTGAAAATATCATGGTTTGACATCAGATAGACTGGGAAAGCCACCTGTTTTAAGCATGCCAGAGGGAAAACAAGTTGTAGCAGCTCTTACAACAGCTGCTAGATTTGGTTATCCATGGGATAGACAAGATTTAAAAGTTTTTGTACAGGGCTATCTCAATCGCAAGGGAGTTGTAATTAAAGAGTTCAAAGATAACATGCTTTGGGATGAGTGGTGCTTGAACTTTGAGGAATGAGGAGGTAACGAGAAGGAAGTGAAAACATGAAAAGGGCTAGAGCACAGCTTTCACCTGAAACAGTTAATATTTTTCAAATTTAGGAGCAACTCTTTCAGATGTTCCACCAGAAAATACAGTGAACTATGACGAGACAAATATAACAGATTATCCTGAGAGACAAAAAAAGTTTGTGAGAAAGGGAAGTAAACATGCAACAAGGATAATGGATTCATCCAAAACTTCCAATTCTGTTATGTTTGCAGGTGATGAGACATTGCTACCACTATATGTGGTGTATAAGGCGAAAAATATTTATCCTGAGTGGGTTGAAAATGGACTGCCTGGAACTAGATATAATCATTCAGTAAATGGATGGTTTGACAGTGACATATTTGAAGACTGGTTTTTAACCATTGCATTGCCGTATTTTAAAAGAAAAACAGGAAAAAAGGTTATGATAGGAGATAATTTAAGCAGCCATCTTTCAGTTAATATTATCAGATCATGTGAAGAACATGATATTTCATTTATCTTTTTACCAGCAAACAGCACTCACATCTGCCAGCCTTTAGATGTTGCTGTATATGGTCCACTTAAAAAAGCATGGAGAGTGACATTGACAGAATGGAAAAGAAAAAACAAAGGTGTTGTACCTAAAACACAGTTTCCTGGATTGCTCAAGAAATTGTTAGAATTGCTGTAACCTACAATGGCTAAGAACATTAAGGCAGGCTTCGAGAGTAGTGGCATAATTCCTTTGAATCAAGACAGGGTTTTAAGAAAGTTGGTAGCAGCACAGACTGGAAGAAGGGAACCACAACAGATGTCCTTAATCCAAACATTTCATGAAATTATGAATGAGAAAACAGCAATGCATGAAATTCCAAATGCAAAAAGAAATTCCATGTTCCCCCTGGAAAATCTGTATTACTGGGTGATATTTCTCCTGCTGGAACTTCACAGCAAACTTCTAATGATGGCAAAAATGAGCCTGTTCAATGTGGGTCTGTTTTAGTAGATGGGTCTGATGATGAAGAGGCTGAATAAAATGGAACTAGCACAAAGAACAGAGCAACTGAAGGCACCCAACTTCAGAAAGAATTACAAGATTTCAAGACACCTGCAAACAACGAGAATTTGAAACAAAATATGTTTGTCATTGTATCATTTGCTTACGACCATAATAGAAAGAACACAGCAAATATTTTCTTGGGAAGGTTATAAATTGTGATAAGAGGCGCAAAATGTATAAAGTGAGTTGTTTAAGAAATCATAAGGGGAGGAAAAATACATTTGTGTTTCCAAATGTGGAAGACATTTCTGAAGTTTCCCTGAAGCAGATAAAATTTATTGTTTCAGAGCCTGTAGTTGGTAGGGGAATTCATACATTCTCAGGGAATGTGTTGTAGAATGTTTCTTTGTGATATCTAGATTTGTTTCTTTTTTACCATCCCAAGTTATAAAATCCTATGTTTAACAATTGTTTTTGGTGATAAACCCTAATAATACATAATTTTTTGTACTTTTTTAATGTTTTAAGGTCAATATGAAACAATAAGGATATAAATGAAAACAAGCCTTTGATCATCTAAAGTTCACATCCAATCTTCCAAACTTGTAAGTTTTTAAACTAAGGATGTCCCTGTTCCATATAACCCACTGGTATGCCTATATGAAACAGTTCCTTTAAATTGTGGTACAATTTCAGTCATTAATGAATTGTTTCATATAGCCCTGCTATACCGGGTTATATGAAAC
This sequence comes from Tanypteryx hageni, assembly GCA_028673005.1. NCBI lineage: Eukaryota > Metazoa > Arthropoda > Insecta > Odonata > Petaluridae > Tanypteryx > Tanypteryx hageni. Next base: position 147,843,608 of record CM054114.1, read on the forward strand.
ACAAACACCAAACCCCTAATGTTGCAGTAACTTTAATACAAAAGATTATATGCACGAAAAGCATTGCCTACAAGAACTTTCATCATATAAAACAATTTTCATGTGCATTTATTGTACAATAAACAAATTATGCATGATTTTTTAAAAAAGTCATTTCATATATACCCAATTGACGGTACATGTTCCTCCTATTTGCCATCCCTGATTCACAAGTTTCTGGTATACCTACAAGGTTAATCCCTCTGGAATTCGATGTCACTAGATTGAGATAGTCTCTGATTAGAGATGCCAATTCAACAATTTCTCTCTAGATTTTGCAATTTTCAAATCTTTTGTCAAGATTGTTTTATTTCCTTAATTTTCCTGAGTTGGCAAATTCACAGATTTTCCAAGTATTCTCGGTTTTCTTTATGCCTGATTTTTGTGTAACTTACAAGATTGAAAAAACAGACTTTAACAGATGGCAGAATCTTCTTTGACTTAAAAAGCGAGTTTTTAGTTGTCTTTTAGAGCGTCCTACATAACATTTAATGTATTTGGTGCAGGTAATTGTATAAATCTCCTGAGGTTTTCACAACCTTTGTAATATTAACAATAAATATTAAAACCTTTATAATTACTGCTGTTATTTGGAGAAATGCATAGTGTACTCTTTTTTCTCATCCTTCATAGTGATGGAGATCTGATAACCCTATGTACATATATACATAAAATTTTCCTTTCTTAAGAAACATTGTGACAACTTTATTAGATGGGGGAATCTGAAGTTCTATGTGACACTCTGTGAGAGAAGGGGGAGGGGGTTAAAAACAAAAAAACCGACATCATTTAAGGATGGCCCATATAGAAAGCATCTAGCGCTCACTTGACTGAACTTCAACCATTTCTTGATAACCTCTTCAGCACTCCCAACCCTGATTTGTAATGTCAGCAATGTCACAAATTTTGATTCTCTTATCTTTCCGAACAAGGTCGTTAACCTTGTCCTTGTTTACAGATGTTCGAGGTTTGCACGCATATGATTCATTCTCGACATGTGTTCTTCCTTCCTTAATTGATTTATGCCAGTCAAACAATAGTTTTAGAGAGACACTGTTCACCATATTGTTCTTTAAGTACTGAAAAAATTTCATTCAGTTTAACATTTTCATTTATGAGAAATTTGATAATTACACACTGTGCAACTCTGACCGGCGCCTCTCTCTCGGACATTGCTATTACTACTGCTCTAGGAGAGGGAGAGGAACTGGATCTATGACTTAAGGTCTCACGGTCAACTATCAGAGTTAACAACCTTTGAAGTGGCCAATTTTTCCAGTCCTTATAACACAATTCTGGTTTATATTTCAATTTACTCTGTATATTATGAAATTGGATTCTTCTTTTGAATTGAATGAACTTTACATCTGTTAGCCAATATAACCAGTTCTTATTCTGAGAGAGAATCATCTTACTGTAATTTTATTTACTATATGAACCCGAAAGGAAGACGACTTCTACTTTAAGATGACCATAATAAAAAACAAGATCTCTTCAGGAGAAAACTTTGTGATACCAATTTTTTAAATAGTGCATGGCTGTAACTTTGTGCCATCCACTAACACTGCCAGCATTGCATTAATGCACATTTTTTTTCATTCTCCATTGTATTTATAATGATATTTTGTGCACCTTTTTCATTTACTGTGTAACTGGATGGCATGTAGAAATAAATAGGTGTCTCATCTACATACCCATTTGGCTCAGAAGGTTCTTGGTAATTTTCTGCAACACAATTACATGCTTCTGGAAAGCCATAAGTTTGTCCGACTACTCAGAAGGTAGACATTAGCAAAGAGAAGTTCTTTGTTGCAGAGAAAAGCCATTACGATGCATCATTTGTGTGCGCCAATCATTACTAGCCTTGAATTCTTGCCATGGCATGTTTAGTGAGCATGATAATTAATAAGCTTTAAGTTTAATGATTTCCCATAACACTGGTTTTTCATCGGTTCTTTGTGTATGAAAACATTTTACAGTTTCTATACTGTAAGGAAAGGAGAAAGAGAGAAAAGGAGATGGGGAGAGACGAGGGAGAGAAAAGTAGAGAGATGGTGAGAGGAAAGGAAAGAGGGAGGGAGAAAGGAAAGGAGAGGGAGAGGAGAGATGAGGGAGAGGAGAGGAGGAAGGGTGAGGAAAGGAGAGAGGAGGTAGAGAAAAGTAAAGAGAGGAAAGGAGAGAGGGAGGGAGAAAAAGATGGAGGGAGAGGAAAGGAGGGAGGGGAGAGTGGGGGAGAGAGGAAAGGAGAGATGAGGGAGGGAAAGGAGAGAGGGAGAGAGAAAAGGAGAAGAGAGGGAGAGAAAAGTAGAGGGGGAGGAGGAGGGAGAGAAAAGTAGAGAGGGAGGGAGAGGAAAGGAGAGGGAGGGAGAGGAAAGGAGAGAGAAGGAGAGGAAAGGAGAGAGGGAGGGACAGGAAAGGATAGAGAGGGAGGGATAGGAAAGGACTGAGATGGAGGGAGAGGAAAGGAGAGAGAAAGAGAGGAAAAGGAAAGGAGAGAGGAAAGGAGGGAGGGAGGGAAAGGGGAGAGGGAGGGAAAGGAGAGAAGAGAGGAAAGGTGAGAGGAAAGGAAAGAGAGAGGGAAAGGAGGGAGGGAGGGAAAGGAGAGAGGGAGGGAAAGGAGAGAGGAAAGGAGAGGGAGAGAGGAGGGAGAGAAGAGTAGAGAGGGAGGGAGAGGAAAGGAAATAAGAGGGAGGCAGAGAGGAAAGGAGAGAGGAGGAAGAGGAAAGGAAAGAGTGGGAGGGAGAGAGGAAAGGAGAGAGGAAAGGAGAGAGGAAAGGAGAGAGGAAAGGAAATAGAGGGAGGGAGATAGGAAAGGAGAGGGAGGGAGGGAGAGGGCACTGTTACTTGCTGTCAGTTTTGTTTAAATAAATATATGCATCTTACATGTTTCAATGGTAATATAAATCATATTACATAAGTTAAATGGCAAATTACATATCTTTGGCTAATTTATCAAAGTGAAGGGAATGTTTTCTCGCAGGCTAATTCTCTCCTCCTCACAGTCTATGAATTTCTCTAACCTTAAATAATTTTTCTCAGATGCTTAGTCACTTTTCTTCCATTATTACGTTACATTGGTAAATTCTATGTACATATGTACAAATTTATTGAGAGCTTATCTATAACATACATGCAAGTTTGTCAATAATTTGATTAATTATACTCTTCAGGCAATAAAGCTCATGTGCATGAATCAACAAAACATAAGTACACCAAAAAACCGGATGAAAGGTTTTAGAAGGATGATGAAGAGGAAAGAAGACGGGAAGTAAAGAGAGGAAGGCCAAAGGAACATGAAGCTTTAAACTGTTATGAACCATTTATATGTCCGAATTTGTATGTTGATTTTAGTGAATGTTTGAAAAAATAAATTTATTGTTGTGTTTCAAATATTCTCCTTTAAATATATGAACCATTTTAATTATAAAAATTGTAACGGCAAAATCAATCCTTGAGAAAATTCTCTAATAGTGTCAAAGAATGAACTGGCAGACAATTAACATCATCACCAAACTGGAAAGGATTCTTCATTATCACAAGAGTGAGATAATTTGTACCTATCTTAAGAAATTAATTGCATAAAAAAACACTCAGTGCCACCTTTCAAAAGCAGAATCTGTATTCGAGTGAAAACAATAAGCCAAAAATTTATTCTTTCCAGTTTTCATATGAATGTCTTTCTGAAAGGAAGAAACTACAATGTCACGGAGAGAAATCATTTTTATCAAAAATTCAGTCTGATTCAATAAACAGTCAAACCCGAATTTAGTGTTCCCTATACAGTGCCACCCCCTACACAGCACCCATGAATCATTGTTTACAGAACTTCCATCTTATGATTACATAGAGCTTTAGTGCCAATGTCAGCAACTGACAAATAGAGAAATAAATAAGGGTGATTTGGAAATTAAAATGCAGAGGAAATATCCTTTCTAGTAGGATTTTTTGACTGCTCTTAACCCATAAAACTCCAAGAATGAAAAACTTACATTATCGGCAAGTATGGGTAACTATTACCCCTATGTTTTTAAAATATTTTTTTGGTAACACAAATGCAAAACTTTTTTTAGCATTTCTTTATTATTGTTGATTTCATGTACATAATTTATGATAGTTATCACTTTCTCATATACTTAGTATATTGAGCAAGTTTTGTAATAGTGAAAAATTCAACTTATAAATTTTGATGGAAATACATGTTTTAGGTTTCTCAAAAAAGTGGTTTTCGCAATGCCATCTGTTTGTCAGTCTGTTCGCTGTTCTAGGGTCCAAACACATATAAAATCGAATGATATCTTGTATTTGTGCAATGTATCATCTTTTGCAGACCCTATTTTCATAAAAATTATATTGCACAAAAATGAAGTGTAGTTTATTCTTGGCGATATTTAAAAAAATTTTATTTACTCAAAAATGGCTCCAGAGAATGATTAAAATCAATCCAATTGTAGAGCCTGATGTCTCAAATAATACTACATAATCCATATATCCCTAAAAATCACTATATGGCGTCCAGTGACATTACAATGTACACTAAGCTACCATAGCTAATTGTAAGCTCTATGACGTCACGCCTCTGCCGCAATCCAATCTAAATCTTATTACAGACTAGGCGGTTCAACTAAATCGATTGAGATATCATATTTGTGGATAATATCATTCATAATGGACACTCGGAAGATATGAATGATATTACACAACAATTAAGGGCACTTTATTCTAGGATATTTTAAAACAATCCGATTTACTCAAAAATTGCTTTAAGGATTTTGATTAAAATCCATCCAATCATACAGCCTGATATCACAAATAATACTAACTAAACCATATGTCCTAAAAAATTACTAAATATGGACCAATGGCATTAAAATATATGCTAAACTACAGTTAACTTTGATTTATGTTTTTCTTTTATATAAGCATACACAGCCGACCAAACGTATATAAGTATATGAGAAAGTTGATGGAATGTATAATCCACCGTTTATTTTTTGGAAGGATTAGGGAAAATTCAAGAAATTTTTAAGCACAAATTTATCACATTTTACATTATAATATACACAATATAATATTCTTCTTAGCCACATATTATTTCAAATATTGTCTGAACAGTTAATACACACTTTTCTGGAACATTCCAGACATAGGGATAAAACACTTCATACACTTGAGTAGTTTTTCATTGTTTTGTATAAAGGCAGTTCCAACAGTTTGTGTCTTTCTAATTTGTCTGCTTTTACTTCTGTCATTTCTACTTTTCTTTTGGGAGCTCTATGGAAAATTTTACTTATTTTGTCTTGTATGTCCGGTTGCAATTTAGGGTTCTTGACCCATCTTTCCATATGTGGACGGATGAGGGATAGCGTGAGTTGATCAATGAATTTGAATCTCAATATTTCGTCTGAGGCTTTATAATGTAAATATAATGTGTAAGCATTATTGGATGTGATGTCAACTATTTTATAAAATATTGCTAGTGGCCAGCATCTATTTCTTCAACTACTGGATAGTTATAGGAAACTTTTACCTGTAGACCTTGGGAAAAAATGATTTAAAAATAGTAAAGTTCACAAAAAAAATTAAATTATTGTGCGACCTTGGCCAACAATAGCTAGAAGCATACTGGAGGTTTCAAGGAATACCTACAAAGGGAAGGGGAAGGAGACTGAAAATAGACAGACATAGCAGTAAAATGCACCCATATCGTGGTTTAACCCCTCAAGCGTGCTGGATGACATAAGTCGTCCAAGTAGGCAGTCTGACACAGCATCTTCTTTATTGGCTTCTATCTCCCTTGGTGTATAAGTCATCTGTATCATCCTAAACCTAATGAGTCAGGGAACTGTAATCACTTTCTTATTTGTCTCTATTGCTCTTTGTAAATATTTTTCTCCAAGTGTTTTCCCCCTTCAGTCTGTGACCATGGCATCAACAAGTAGATCCTTAGTGGATGATGAAGTGCTAAAGCTCGTCCTTGATGAGCCTGACAATAAAAGTATTGCTTCTTTTGGGAGTGAGATTTCAGAAGGGTATTTGATAACTTCAGAAAGTGAAACTGAAGATGAAGATGAGATTTGTGGGAGGTTAGAAAATCGAAATGAACCGATTAGCCATGTTTTTCCGTGGAATGATGGCTGTATTGAATGCATGCATTCTTTACTATAAAAAAGGAAATCCGAAAAACCACCTTCTTTTCCAAACAAGACTAATCGAGGGCACAATTCACAAAGTATTCAAAGGGCAGAGTAGGAAAGAAAAGGGGAAAGCCAGCAAGACCTATTGAATCATCTGCAACACGGCTAGAAGGACGTCACTTCCCAGAAGAGAATCCCCCTTCAAGCAAGAGAAGAGTCACTCAAAGGAAGTGTGTTGTTTGCAAAAAAAAAGGGAATAAGGAAGGAGACAGCCTACCGATGCAAAAACTGCCCTGGAAATCCTTCTATGTGTGTTGTGCCATGTTTTGAGAGGTACCACACCCTATCCAAAATATCAGAATAAGATTGTAAGTACTGTAGAAATTTAAAATTACAAGATAGACTTCTAAAAACATTACAGAACAGCAAGGCATTTATAATTATATTCCTGATTTTTTCAGATTTTTAATTGCATTATTTTACGAGATATAAATTAAAATAAGAAATGTCATAATGGAGAATTTAAATACCTTGGTATTTAAATTTTTAAATCATGCTTGAGGGGTTAAGGGTTAAATAAAACTGGTGGATATTTTTGGTAATTTTATATCTGCTATTTGTAATGACCAGATTTCCAAAATCTCAAGAGGGTATTTTCTTTAAAAGAGGACAAAATCTTCAAAAAGAGGATGCCTCTGTTCCCCTTTTATAGGTACATACATGCAGTTTAAAATTTATAATAACGTAATGAAAAGTATCGATACCACAAAAGTATCGAGTCGGAAGTACCGATATGAGTAAGTATTGAATCGGAACAATTAAAAATATTACATTAATTGAATATAAATAAAGGCAAATACGTCTATGAGTAGTTATCGAATCAAAACAAGCAAAATATTACATTTATTGAACATAAGGAAAGGCACATTCTTCAAAGTACAATAAAATCTACACCTCCCACTCCTCCTCTGTGCAATCTCCCAAAAACATTCCAGGCGGCTTCCCATTAACCGATTCCTGGCTTGCATTACGGTAGCCCCCGCCTTAGAAAAGAGACATTCTGCAGGCACCGATGTGGCAGGAATTGTCAAGTACGCTCGTGCGAGCTTGTAAAGATTGGGGAAAACACACTTCATATCTACCCAGGTCTTCAAAGGATCAGAGGAGAAACTGGATTTCATAAATACACAGCTCATCTCTTCCCTCAATGGTATTTGTTTTCTTTTTTTGCTTGCCATGGGCCAATACTTTATGGTGGCTCCAAAAGTCATACTCGGATTCTGTATTCAGAGTAGAATCACTGTCTGTGTCACTGCTTGATGCCTCACTTCTAATCAAGGAACGGATATTAGATTGAGCCTTTGCACAAGCCTTGATATCAATATAATGTATGTTTTTAAATCGAGGATCTAATAAATTGGATATAGCTAACAGATGAGACTCCACAATATGAGCGAACCTGTGATTAATTTCACTCAGCAGTGTTTCTTTTACCTGTCTAACAACGTCATTTTCCGCAGTAATTCCAATAGATTGCAACTGCTTTTAAGCAATGGATAAGTGGAATCACTTTGCTCAGAGTTACAAGGTGTTTTCCCTTGCCGAGAAACATGTTAACTGCACCAACAATAATAGAAGTGTTATCAGTGACTGCACATACTACCTTACTTTTGGGGATAGAATACTTCATGCAAACAGCTTCAAGTTGCTCACAAATCTTGACTGATGTATGCCTCTCCGTGAGCTCCTTGGTTACAATGCATTTAGAAACAATGTCTGTGCCATTCAAATGATGTGCTGTTATACCCAGGAAACTACGGCATAACATCATTTCAGTCCAAATGTCCAAAGTAATTGCAACATTTCCCATACTAGGATCACTTCTTTTGTCAGAATAAACCTTTATGATGACCTCGTAAAGCTCATCAAGTCGTGATTTTAGTGTGTCAACGCTGGGGAGCTTGTGCAAATTCTGCCTCACTTTTGTTACTGCATGTACTCATTTGATTTGATACTGAGAAAAATATACCGATATTAGTAGAAAATCGAAAGAAAAGAATCGAGTACAAAAGTACTTGGTATCGAAAGGAAATTATCGATATGAGTAAAGTATCGATACTTTTTTCATATCCCTACACACAGGTGGCCAATAATCAGGCATAGGGGGATGTAAAACCCTCAAGACTGGTTCTTACAATTAATCTGACCAGGAAAATTATCTCCCGCCGGCATAGCTCTTTGGTTCATAAGAGTACACATACCCTCCCACCTCTGTAAGGTTATGCAGTCCTTAGGGAGGGTGGAAAGTATATGCATGAGAAAAACAGTTCCTATAAGTTCATAATGCATATGAATTTCAAAGCAGTAGCATTTTTTAACAGCAGGAAGGTAAAGCTGGCAAAATCTTTTATTATTTTGAAAACGTATTTTATTCTAATGGAGAGAGGATTAATAATTCAAAGTGAAAGAATATAAGTTGTATTCACGCATACATACATTTGTGCATGCACAAACTGTTGTATTGCTAGTACTAATGTAATATGCGCAATATTTCACAGAAGTTAGCCATTTGTCCTTAAATATTTGGAGTCATACACAGGTGCAGTTGAAGTCACTATTGCCATGACAAAGTGCTAGATAATTGGCCTGTTCTTGCAAAATTGATCCCTAAACGGGTAAATTTGATGCATGCATTTATTGGTACCACTCAAAAAGTTTTGTCTCAAGATACTTATGTTTTGCATCATGGACTACTTCTCTGATTTTTATCACCACGCCATTGTCACATGGTTTTTTTTGTTTTTCAATATTGTAGGCAAGGTAGATAAAGGGATGTGACATTCCTTTGCAATGTCTGTTTAGCTACGTATCATCCTATCAACCTCGTGGATAATTTTGTTTTGTTTGTAGGATTAAACCTTATTGTACAGAATTTGAATGGAAAGTTTTATATAAATTTGGACATCTAATTTGTATGAAGTAATATAAAAAAATTCACCATATTTCTCGGCGTATAAGAGCACATTTTTCCCAGAAAAATGACCTCCAAAATCTTATATGCCAAAGGTACTGTTACTGTTCTCAATACTGACACTAACAAGGACACTCATCTTATATGCCAAAGGTACTGTTACTGTTCTCAATACTGACACTAACAAGGACACTCATCCCCAAAATGGAATAATTGGCAGTCATTTTTCGCAAAAACAATAAAATATACATTATTAATAATGTGAAAAATTTGTTAATATATACAGTAAAATCTTATGCAACATGAATTCTGAAGATGCATTTTCATTATTATGCTTTAATACCTATATGTCTTCTCACAGGGATTACATCTTCGGCAATTTTGCGATGATTTATTTCCTAATAAGCCCATTGAATAGCGCAATTAATGCCATGGAAAAGTAGAATTCGTGTAGATGCCATAAATATTTTATACGTATCTAGGATAAATAACGATGTGTGTATTGAGATCGCAATGGCTACGAAAGTGATAAGATAAGCCTATGCTATTAGTTATAAGCTACTGCTTTGAAATTAATTTATAAGTTTAATTAACTTAATAATATGCATTATGTAAGCAATAGGAAGGTTTTCCCACGTGTATGCTTACCGAGCATAATTTGTTTTTCTAAAAATAACAATCCAAGTCATTATTTCAAAACAGAATAAAACTTATATCAAATAGTACTTCATTGTAATAGATTAAAAAAAAACAAAATTGCCAATATTGGGGTTTGAACCACAAAACAAGAATTGTCAGCTTCATAATTTGGCGCCTTAACCACACAGCTAATATGCCTGTGTGTTAATTGACTCCCTGTGAATACTTTATAATTAGCACTGTAGTATTCTATAAACTTTGACCCCCGATTTCTTGTGAAAAAGCCAAGACACGTGTCTGCTTACCGTAAATACCCACGTATAATGCGCACTTTTTTTGAAAAATTTTAGTTAAAAATTAGGATGCATGTTATACGAGGGTACATAATCTTTCTATTTTCATTTGACCCCATATTTCCACAAATTCGGCACATTAATTACTGCCCGGGTATCCTCATATTTTTATTAGTGATTTTTACGAAAAGTAAGATAGATAATAGTTAAAATTAATAACTAATTCTATAAACATACATTAATTAGATATTAAAAGAATGAATTCAGTATTTATTCATTTTAAAAGCCAAGAAATTCTTCGTCACTGGACCATTCTTCTTCGATGCTGTTATCGGAATCGTCAAATTACGCATGACGTCACCCTACACCGGCGCCCGGCCTGGTGGTGAGGTACTGGTACTACTTACAATTAGAAACAATGGCACAAAGACTAGTCCCCTGCAATGGCAGCTGAGGCCTTTGAGTGCGCTGGCAGTTGATGCTTCTTGTAGAACCAAATCAAGTTATCGTTCCTACCTTTCTCTCAACATTCATACGTGATTTATTCTTGATTCTTCGAGTCTGTAGTTAATTATGGTTATTTGCTATCATTTTTACGTGCTCCAGTGTGTTCTAATAATTGGAAAACTGAAGGTTGGGCGAACCCGTCCACCTAGGCGTGATAAAAACATAGGATTATCATCATTCCTTCATTTTATTAGCTCAAAGAATGTCGTATGCCATACTATGAAATTAATATAATTTGATTTATTGTGTATATCCTAATATCACATTGTAAGTAAACAGAGTATGTAATGATTGAGTTAGCTGACTTTCTATTGGTACGTTATTGGAAAATTTCATTTCGCACTTTCATTGTTACCAATAAATAATACCAATAATTCGATCATTGCCTTAGAACACGTTACACCATCTACTTTATTCTGGAACGGTAAAGCTAAAAAAATCTGTGTACACTATACGCGGGTATATAGAAAAATCATAGATTACGAGGCTAAAAACCCCCCTGCGCGTTATATGAGGGTGCGCATTATACGCGGGTATTTACGGTATTTTTATGCTTCTATCCACCGGCGATAGTTGGTCATGTTTTGTGACATCGATGTCTGGTCTTCCCCTTGTTAGAAGTTTCATACAACAAAAATTAGTTGCTCAAAAACTTTTTTATTTAACCTTTATATTATGAAAGGAAATTTAAATTCCCTTTAAAAAGAAGTTTCTAAAAGGGCGAATGAAGAGACCATGAGTTTTGACTTTGCAAATGCTTTTTATTTTAATTTTTATCCCAGATTATACGAAAGAAAATGACAAATCCAAGTCTGTGCAATCTTATTAAATATATTGAAGATAAATCTCTCCAGCAGCTCCTCCAGATTGGCTTTAAATGTATCATGATAAATTTTAATGTGGTATGAACAGGTATAGCCCACAAGTGGAGCAAATATAGCAGGGGTATGAAACTCTTATGGGAGAATAGATTCCCAGCTTTTACACGTAGTTCACTATGCTAAGGGGTCCGCGATAGGCGCTGCAGTCGCAGTCAGCTCTCTCTCTCTTTTTCTCCCTCTATTTCTCTCTCTCTCTACCGCATCACCACAGCGCCACACGTTCCTTGCGTATCGTAACGGAACAGCGGCCATTTTGCTTGATAAAAGCTCGCCATTGCTTATTGAGCGGTTGTCAGTTACTCTGATTTTGTCAAGTAGATATATAGTAGATATGCATTCATCACTGTTTAAGAAAACGTGACGGAATGAATTTGTTTTGATGTCCAATCAACAGGTAAGTCTTAAAAATATATATTTTTGAAAAAAATTTTAACAAACTAGTTCTACGAAGTGTTATATGAATGCGTTTTGTGAGAATACTTTTATATTTTCTTAACAGATACCTATAATGGATAGATCTTCTAGGAAGGAAGGAAAGAAATTTCTCTCGTTTGTGTGCGAGAAGCAGTTTGAGAGGAAATGTTTCTCATTTTCAGGTGTTAAGCCCCGCTTACTTCACCTAGCTGTGTCATCCATTGCCCTGGCCGTGAATATGGTACATGTCAGTTCACAAAATAAGCCATAATTTTAGATTGAGTAACTGAAATTTCTGTATAAAACTTCTCGCAGTTATCAGTAGATTATAGTGAGTTTGGAAGTTAAACTGCAACATAGACGCCAGAGGATAGAATTGTGCTTGTAATAGAATGAAATAAGTGTACCATAGCAATGTCTCATTGTTTTAATTTGAAATATTTTGAATTTACAGAAATTGTTAACTTGATTATTTCTTGTTTCTCATTATGCATTTGTTTATAATCCTAGACTAAGATAATTCTTTGTTTCAAAACATATTTAGATATATGTATATATTTTTCGATTGAGAAATTGAAATCTCTATATCAAAAGTTTTCCTTGTTATATGAGGAATACATATAGATCTTAAATGGGCTAACTGTAACTGCAGTGAACACGTAAACGTCAGCAAATACAACTGCGCTTAGAATAAATTATAGATCAAGTGGACATTTTCTAGTGCAATGTGATGTGTTTAATTTTACAAATGGTAATGTGATCTTCATAGAAACATTGTTTATGGGCCATAAGGGCATTTGCCTTATTTTACATTTATTACAACATTTGAAGCATGCCCATTGCCTCCTGCATCAATTTCATTAGGTTTAGCAGGTTTAATGATTGACATTCTTAGAAATTCATTTTCGTTCTTTTTACAGGTGCAACAGAAATAGAATGTGTTCCAGGGCTGAAGAAATCACTTAACAAATAGATTTTTGCTTGATCCACAAATTCATTCTTGACGTGAAAGTTTGACGTTTTTCGTCGTCCACGTGAATTTCCTTTAAATACATTTCATGCATAAAAGGCATTAACGTTATAAAATTCTGTTACAATAATTCATTTTTATATCTTGATTGTATAATATTTATGTAAAAATACCTCACTGTTATGTAATTTGATAATGACTTTGTACTCTCGCTATGTGTGATATACGATAATAAATTTGATTTCTTATATGCAATTCTTTCAAATTTGATTTCTTATATGCAATTCTTTCATTTAAGTCCATTTAATCTGTCCGTGCAATTTATATTTGCTACGATTATCGTATTAAAACGGGAGGGGAAGGGGGCGAGGGACATCCTGTGATGACATCACGCTAGCATTCGTTAACACGTAGTTCCAAATTTTCCCGTTGACCCATCGATTGTCGCCTTCCATGGAAAAACCTGGGAATCGTTTTATAGCATTAAGTTTCCGGTCTTTCCGTAGGGGTACTAGTCTTTGAAATATAGCAATGCTGCCACAGCCTCATAAAAGGTTGATCATGCTGGTCCAAGAGTAAGCAAATATTGTGATTTCAATATTGACAACTCTAAAAATTAACCATCGTGCATTAAACTTTAATAAAATGTACTTAAAACAAAGTTAATTTAAATTTTTATTGGTTCCACACATACAAACAAAAATCATGCTTGCAAAACGCAGCAACCTCCCACTGCCTTTATCTTTTCCTCAGCCGACCTAGAGAAAAATTTAGCTCTCACAATAACTGGCTGTTTTGGAAGTCGACCCTTGCCAAGGACCTTGTAGTAACCCTATTTAAGAAATAAAATGAAATGGTCTCATTAGCAGCTCCAAAATAGAAAATTAAATTCAAACTTTATATCCACATAAAAACCATCATTAATTGAAACCTCAATTAATTTTGATTTTACCCCACCATTTCAGAATGTATAAATTTATAAAATATATACAGCGATATCAAGTATTAGCTACATACTATAATAACAAAATTTTTAAATATGATAATAATCCATATAAGGCATATGTATGATAGGAGATAAAAAAGAAAACTTGCCCACTTTTAATTCATGGAAATGAAAAATAATATATTATACATATATATATGTGTGTATATTTAAAAAAATATATATATATATATATATATATGTATATGCAGGAGTTGTCAGTGCTTGCATACTGCAAGCGCTTAAAAAAAATCACCATACACCAAGATATCAACTCTTAAATAAACCAACAGCACTTCAGCCACGTAGAGCCTATATGTATTAGATGTAATACATATAGCAATATATTTATAATTTTTCGTGAAATTAAGGCAACTATCTGTAATTTCCAAATTCTCTGGCAACTTGTGTCCAAGTTTTCATATTTCAAGTTTCATACCTCAGATCGTCCTGCATGAGCAATAAGAATAATCATCATTAAGACAATACCCTACACACTAAAATTTTCTCGTTTCAAAGTTATTCCCTACTAAAATTATGGAAAAATTAGGATAATGTGTGTTAAGATTATGGCATCACCATCCATGCCTTAACACGTATTTGGATTTTAAAATCGATAAATAGATATGATGCCATTATATTTAACGATTGAAAAGAGATAAAATTTCTTGAAAACCTACGAAACAACATTAAAATACATTTTATTAAATTTCATGTTAGTATAATGACATCATCCTATGTTTAAGTCGTAGTTTAAAATCAATGGCATATAGCTACTTGTGCCTCACTTACTCACAGACAACTATTAGGTACTTCTACAAGGGATAAAAATCTGATATGTGGTATGTTTGTAGGTTGAGTGACACAAACGACGAGAAAAATCGAAAATCGCAAAAAAGTTCATATTTAAGGGATCTTTTTAACCCCAATGTTCCATTTCAATACTCCATAAGAAAAGCATGGGATTCAGTGCAACGCTTTCTAAAAATGCTTTTTTAAATTGCTTTAAATTGGGATATGGATTCGGGAAAAGAACAGTTGTCTATCTGAAAGAACAGAGTTCTTAATTTTTTGAGGCAGAAGTCAAATACGTACCATATTAGTGTAAATATCTGCTTTTAATCAGAAAAGTGTGAATATTTTCCTCTTTTCAACAATGAAAATCTTTAAATGCTATGGCAATGACTTCAATGCTTTTAAAGGGATCTGATATTATACGTTACGAATGCAGTGATTTAATGCTTTTAATGTAAATTACTGCCGTCATAACGAATTAAAGTTGAACTCCCATAACTTGAATCTCAAGGAAAAGTAATAATTATTTGAGTAATAAAAAATTAAAGTTATGGAAATAAGTTTTTAAATATTTGTATATATACAGTTGAACTTCTATAACTCGAATTTCAAAAGAAAGCAACAATTATTCGAGTTATAGATGATTTGAGTTGCGGAACTATTTTTTCATTTTTCTTTAATTGAATTAACATTAAGTTTATTCCCATAAGTATATAAGTTAACTTATTCTAATTTTCAATATGATGCATATTATGAAAACATCACCAACATTTTCTTCTGATAATATGTAAAATTTTACTGTAACCAAAACACTAATAGCTTCACGCACTGTGATTGAGGGTATCCTAGATTATTGCAATTCTCATGTATTACTGAAATCACAAACATGATGATTAAATTTGGGTTATCAGCTGTAGGAAGGAGCAAACAGGGTTGTTAAAAATTTAAATATAAATTTCAGCTCAGTAACACTTCTAGAAGTACCTAAGTATTTATAACATATATCCTATATCTAGGCTTGGTAAAATTTAAAGTTTATTTTTCTTAAATTGACGTTTATTTACTAGAGAAATTTTTGACAAATATCAATGGTTAAAATTACTACTACTATAGGCTTGGTAGTTTTCGACATTTATTTGCCTAAAAAATCGACATTTATTTCACTACAGAATGCTTTTTGGAAATGCCACAAGGCCATCTGACAATCAGTATTCATTTTTCAATCTAGAGAAACCTTTCATTTCTCCTCTTGGAGGAGGTCGGCAGATAATGCCGTGCAGAGGACGCAATAGATGTCCCCCAACTTTTCGGTAAATGGAGTCCAAAGTGCGTATGGATTATCGGTTCTGGCCAAGGGTAAAGAAAGAGCACAATAAACCGATCATAATTTGTCCTTCCCTTTGGATCTCACGGCTGCTCAGTGTGTGCCCTTAAGACAGTGGCATAAGCGACATTAGAAAGCAAATTCTGAATGCTGTGTAGCCGTTTGGTATGACAAACACACTCTCTACCGTTTTGGATATTTGGTGGTAAAATATGTCAAGTTTGAGAGCGGATAACAAAGTTTTAAAATCATGACGCATAAATTTCGTAGAAAATGTAGTGGTGAAAATCGACACTTATTGATGACAATTCATTTTCATTGAATTTAATTTTTTTTTAAATTCAACGTTTAACCACATTAATTGATTTAAATCGAACCCTACCAAGCCTACCTATATACCGTATTTACCCGAAAGGTAGACGACCCCTAAAAAAATTAGGTTCACTTACAAAAATACATGGACATATACAGTAAAACCCCGATTTAATGTTCCCGCATTTAGTGAAATCCCGGATTTAGTGAAGATTTTTTCATGTCCCGACAATAGCTCCATATAAACAATGTATTATTTTCCCACATTTAGTGAAACCCGATTTAGTGAAAAAATATTATGTACTCGTACTTCAATTTTTATTTGACGCTTCCCGCATTTAGTAAACTTTTTCATGTGCAAAAAGAAATTACAAAAACATATTGTACGTAAAAATTACGACATAAGCTCAAAACATTGTGAATGGCTCATCAAGCGCAAGCGGCTACATTGTCTGCTAAGACAGTAATGGCCGCAAGGAAACCGTAAATCCTACAATGTAATGAATCCCGCTCGTATGTTCCTCATTTCTGGTATCACGCTCAGTTACCTGTTGTGCTATATACTCGACGTCGTTTACGAGAAAATTCTTATTTTGATGACTCTTGGATCGCGATTTTCAAAGGGCATTTTCTCGTAAACGACGTCGAGTATATAGCACACTATGACAACAGGTAACTGAGCGTGATACCAGAAATGAGGAACATACAAGCGGGATTCATTACATTGTAGGATTTACGGTTTCCTTGTGGCCGCTACCGTCTTAGCAGACAATGTAGCTGCTTGCGCGTGATGAGCCATTCACAATGTATTGAGCGTATATCGTAATTTTTATGTACAATATGCTTCTTTTCTGATTTTTTTTGCTCATGAAAAAGTTTTAACGTTCTTATCTCGATGACTCTCGGATCGCGATTTTCAAAGGACATTTTCTCGTAAACGACGTCGAGTTGGCACCTAGGTAGAAATAGGAGTCCGTTATTTTGCATATAATTTCATTCTGCAAAGTCGCAATCCGATACGAGTGTCGCACCTTGGGGGCTTCCCTTGTGAGACATGCCAGCTGATTACTCCGATCCCGATGACGTAATGCCTGTCCCCTCTCCGTCTACCTTATCTAGCAGTTCAACTCTTCGTTGTGCTGCCTGCCTGTTCGGCGAACACTGTGTAAACCTGAAGCAATTGTGAAAAATATTCTTTCTACTATTTTTATTTTTATTCCTTAACAATGGCTACTAGTAAAAGGAAGAAGCTGACAATTACGGAAAAAGTGAAAATCATTCCAGTGGAAAAAAACCCAAGCATGCCTGCGACAGAAATTGCATGCAAATTTAATCTTGCACCGCCTTCATTGTTTTGTATAATGAAGAATAAACAATTAATACTTGACGAAGAAGTGAAATGTGGGGGTAAAGCCATCAAAAGAAAAAATATCAAATCATCACCATATGATGAAATGGAGAAGAGTGGTTTGAGGGAATGCGCTCCGCCAACCTCCCAATTAATGGTGTACTGTTGAAGGAGAAAGCAATTAGGGTAGCAACTAGGCTTAGAATAGACAGCTGTAAGGGTTCCAATGGATGGCTGGACAGATTTAAGAAGCGCCATGGACTTGAATATAAAAGTGTTTGTGGCGAAAGTGCTAGTGTTGATGAAGGAGCTGTTGACTACTGGAAGAGTGTAACATTGGTAAGGTATTTAGAAGGCTATAAGCCGAATGATATTTTTAATGCAGATGAAACGCATTTTTTCAACCTTCTTCCATCAAAAACTCTTGCTACTAGAGGAGACAAGTGCCATGGTGGAAAGAGAAGTAAAGATAGGATAACTGCACTTTTATGAGCAAATTCAGACGGCAGTGAAAAGTTGACGCCTCTAATAATAGGTAAATTTGCCAAGCCAAGGTGTTTTAAAAATGTACGGGCATTGCCATGTAAATATGCCAGTAATCAAAATGCATGGACGACAACGGATATATTTAAAACATTTTTGAAATCATTAGATGCAAAGATGGGTGGTGCAAATAGAAAAATTCTTCTATTTATTGATAAATGTCCGGCCCACCCTCCAGATACTGATTTTCTTCGCAATATTAAAGTGGTGTTTTTTCCAGCTAATTGTACTAGCCATCTGCAGCCACTTGACTTGGGCATTATTCACTCCATGAAAGCAAAGTACAGGAAGGCTTTGGTGCAGAAAGCAGTATCCTACATTGAGCTGAATAAACATTTGAAACTGAGCGTCCTTCAGGGTTTGCATATGGTAGCAGCTGCATGGAATTCAGTTACACCTCAAACAATATCAAACTGTTTTCATAAGGCTGCGTTCAATTGCAACAATGCTATGAAAATTGATGTAGATATCGATGTGATTGACCACGAAAATTGGTTGAAAATTGCACCTGACAAGGACACAAATTTTGAAGAGTTTGTCCGGTGTGATGATCTTGAGAGTACGTCTGGTCCTCCACAAGACGTGGAAGAAATCTGTAAAACCAAAGAGGCAGAGGAAGAAGAGGCAGTAGTAGAAGAAGAGGCAGTAGTAGAAGAAGAGGCAGTAGTAGAAGAAGAGGCAGTACAAGAAGAAGAATCAGTTCCCACACTTGGTGAAGCGGTTCAGGCACTTGAAGTGGTGCGAAGATATTTAACTTCTTTTGATGTGAACAGCACTACTATATCAAAAGTAAATTCTTTGGCGCGAGAAGTTCTGAATGTTCAGAGCACCTGCCAGAAGAAGCAAACAAGTTTGCTGGACTATTTTAATAAATAATTTTCTTGTAGCTATGTATGCTTGGTTTTTGAATAATTTTGATTTTTTTGTGAAATTCCAAATATATTTTAATATTTTCTATTTAATGTTGTATGATGAAGCTTTTTAAAGGAGGGATGAAAAATTGTTTCAAGATTTGTCAATTTTGAAAATACTTTTAAAATTTTGAAATAATTTTTTGTAATCATATGAATGATTCATTACAGAATTTTTCATATTCAATAGCAATAAGGCTTGTTTGTCACTGGAATTTGTTTATAAATGTTTATTTTAAAAGTATTAATACAAGTATTGTGCATACAAAATTGAAAAATGGATTTTTATTATAGAGACCATTTTCAGTGGCCTTATTCTGGTATTGTATAATGGAACTAATACACAAGCAAAAAAGATAAATTTAACATTTTAATTGAAAACCTCGATTTAGTGAAATATTCTAATCCCCCAGTGATTCATTAAATAGGGGTTTTACTGTATGTATAGCAATATAACATTAAGAGGATGAATAACCGAACCAAATTACATGCCTCTGGAAAGTTATCAGTTGGTCCGTGAAGTCGGAAGGTAGACACTGGCAAAGTGAAGTTCTTCGTCGCAGGCTAAAACCATTATGACACCACATACACACACCATCCATTATTAGCTTTAAATTCTTGGTGTGGAATGTTTTGCGATCGTGCTAATTCTTGGGCTTTCAATTTAATGATATCCTGCATCACCGGTTTACCGTCCATTCTTTGAGTATGCACAAAGTTTGCAATTTCCTCTTCTAATGCATGAAATCGGCCTCGTTTTGGTCCACTAAATGATCTCTGTATTGAGTTAGCACCTTCAAGTTTCTCTTTTGCTTGCTTCAACCTATTTGCTTCAGTCACATTAAATTTCCTTCCTGCCGCGCAATTATTTGTTTCTTCAGCATAGCGCACCACCATTAACTTAAAATTTCTGTCACAACTTCTAATTCCTTTCGATACATTCCCTCTTACCGCAGTTCCTTTTTTCTCTATGCGATCTGCCATTTGTTTGGGGTATCTATTTAAACGTTATAAATAATAAGTTGTCACTATTTCACTTTAAAACTCAGCTAAGCGTGTACTAAAGTGATCTCGTAAATTTTCTACTCTGAAACTCACGTCCACTTTACATCTGCCTTTGGCATACCAAATGCCAAGCATCATGTTTAAATTGTAGTAGATACGTTTAAATTGTATCAGTCTTGTTTACATTGTATTACTAGACACCTTAATTGGTGCCTACATGACTTGTGTTTTATATTACGCACAGAACCGCCCAGCTAGTCATTTTTTTTTCAACTTCTCACGTGATTACCTACCCAGCTCTAAATACTTCCCTGCCGCCGAAGTGGAACCATTGGTCTGTAGGAGCAATATTAACAAATTTGACCTGAAATTTTTAAAGTACTGTAATATTTAATTAAACAATGTATTACTTTATGCAATAATAAATATTTTGACTTATACTCAACATCTGGGTGTTTCATGCTGCATTTAAAATAGGGGTGTATTCTCACATTAAATCCTCATACTCCATTCTAAGATGATACCTAATATTTTTAATGGCATTTTTGAGAAAAACATCTTCCTTTTGGATAAATACAGCATGTAAGAAGCAGCTATTTATAATGATATATTAATAAATATTTATATAATTATAATAAAATAATTTTTATCATATATAACGCAAGTCGATTCAACACCTGGTGATTCATTGCACGAGTGCGCGCATTCTTGCTTTCACTTGTGTTGAAGCTAGTGTGACGTACCTCATTTATCACACTTTTTTAATTTGTTCTTTTATATGGGAAATACATACCCTAATCATTTTTGGTGTATCTGAACTTGTCTAACATTTATCAAAATTTTGAATACGTAATTTTCATGAAATTATAAGTGCATAATAATTATAAAAAATGAATTATAATAAATATACAAATACCTAAATTATGTTAGGCAAGCATGCATCTTTCTAACTTGTTGAACGTACGAATTAAATGCATAAGTTGGGGACTTCCTGTATTTACTAAGGACCTGAAATCCAGAAAATCCCCAAATATCCCGTTTTGAGCATGCCAGATAATGGCTCCTGCACTGTACATACTTTTTTTATACATCTTATCACAAATAGCTCAAGGCAAATGACTATTAAACTCATTCAACTTAAAAATTTAAGTAAATGAAAATAATCAAATTAACAAAGGTAAATAAAACTTACCTTTTACAAATTGTTGAGCCCAAATAATTAAAAACAAAATAACGTCATCTAAAAGTAATAATTATGAGTTTAACAAACAAAAAACATTCACTAAAAATATAATAAGAAAATTAGGAACATTAAATAAATAACAAAAACAGTAATATCTATTTCAATATTAAATTTCTCATTTTAATTATGGTAGCTGTTCGTTGATGGAAATCAAACAGCATTGTGTACCTTTTTTACAATGGTTGTCACGAAGATTTTTTGAGGACAACTATTTAAAAGCCATACTTTCCTGCCTCTAGCTTTCATATCATCTGTAAGGTGCCAATTAAAAAATGTATTCAGACAGAGAACAACTTTTGCCACATAAGTCTGCAAGAGCACAAAATTATGATGTAGTTTCGCGAAAGTTCTAAGATTGTTTTGCTCGCAAATCCAATATGCCCAAGTATAATTGCACCTGGTGCTAGGTATATTGGAAGAAAAAAAGCCTGTCCATCTCAAAAAGACAAACGAAATGGTACCAATAATAGGTTAATTTAGTGAATGATGCATAGGGCGCCATAGTTAATTACTGTAATTTTAAAATAACATACTTTTCCTCCTAATTAGCGACTTCGGATTAAAATTGTAGCAATATAAAGTCACAGTTATATCCTCTGCTCAGAAAAAGAATCTATGTATGTCATGGTATACTACTTTTAAAAAAGACCTCTAAATCGTATTCTCATCAAGCTTTTAAGATGAAATAACTCCACAACACAGAATAAATTACAGAAAATGCACTTGCAGAACTTCCACGCATCGAAAAACTTTGACAGATGCACATTTAGTTAGAATGGAGATTTAACATTACTTGAATTTGATTGAAGCAGCTTGAGGCATTCACAAAAACAAGATTTTTTAAAACTAAAATAAACCGATCCAGGTAAAATTTTTAATAGCTGTAAATTTAGTTAAACGACAAATTTCAAACAGCTCACCGCTTTTACGACATCTATGACAGGAGCCTTTTCCGTATTCTCCTTATACCTCAAACGTGTCTGCTCGCTCACCAGAGTCCACAACTTATCAAGATTGATTGAAGGACACCAAGTCTTATTTTTCCTCAGATGAAAGTTCCTCATTCCAACCTTGGAAAAAATAGACACCATTAATGATATGGTTACCAGAATTAACTTAAATTTTAACAATCGCAAATTTTCTATCAAATCAAATCCTGAAATATTCTAATCCAGGGGCTCCCAATTATTCATAACAGTTGGTACTTACTTAGACGCTGCTATTATTTGAATTTTTAAAGTTTTTATTTTCCACCCTAAATATGATTCAAACTTTGTGTTGATTGATTATTCACTTATTTGAAAGTTATCTTTGAAATTCAGCAGCAATTTAACAAACGGAACTAGGTGGAGATAGGAATGCCTCATAAGCATACAATACTTATTAACCCTCTCCCACCCTAATTTTAACCCTCTTAGTGCCATGCAAATTTCGGGAGGTATAATAGCCAGAAGGGCCACAGGCAATTTTTGAATTTTGTATTACCTTAGGAATACTATCACAGTGAAATTATAACAAAAAAGTTATTGCATATCACATTGCAAAAAAATAAATAAGTTTATCACAAATAATTTTCATGATACACCATTAGAACTTAAAAATTATAATGTGATGTATTTGGGAGATATTGGAGTAACTGCATGTGGCTTTTGATTCCAACTAGTGTTTTGTCTATACTAAGGTGTTCATGGGGTTTGTATAGTCCTTTTCTGCACTTATGGTGCTTGACTTTCACTTTGCGAATGGCCAATGGGAGCGTTTTCTCCTTCCACCACCACTTGCAGCTTTCGAAATGCCCCAAAATATCGAAGAGCATTGCCAGCTCTTGCTGATAGAACTGGCAACACCATCGAGCTCAGAGCTAAGTGAAGTCCACGGCAGTCAGAGAGAGACTGACTTGCTCCCCACTCCATTGCCAGTCACTTGGGCTTTGATTGGCTTCAGCAGTGTGACGTTCACTGCCACTTCCAAGCACAATTTCCATAAGAGCAGAAAAGGACTATAGTGACTATGATGAGTTATTACGTTCAGTTTCGGTCAACGCCAGAGCCGATATATCGGCCTGTGGCACTATGAGCCTAACTTGGAACCTAGGAAAAAAATGAGCAAACAGGATATAGAAGGCTTTGCAATGTAACAGCTCAAGAATCCAAGAGATGAAACAAACCATTGTTTAGGTATATAGGTGTGTTTGGTCAACTTAGACCAGCATATATCTTTATATCAGTGAGCCAAGTCAACAGGTTTATTTGATAATTCCACATCATCAGGTTGATGATGTTGCATTGCAACAAAACCTAGGTCGTATATAATAAAGTTTATGTGGAATTACCAAATAAGTATCTTTATTTCTACAATATTAAGAAATTCCACCTGAAACGATTAACTATAACAACAGGTTTATATTTGGAATTCCTCTTTGATTACACAGAAACCCCCTCCTTCACCTAGGTTAACCAAGAACAATACATAACAATGAATAAACTAAAGAATGTAAAATGTTCTTAAAAATGACTTTCATCCCAACTTCTTAAACCCACCTTGAGAAATTGCTTAACATGGTTAATCACAATATGGAAAACTTGTGAAATATAAGAACAAGCTGTAAGCCTTAACATACCAAATTCTGACACAACAGAAACCTATGGTCAGCTCGCTACTCGAGTCACGTTTTTCATAAAATAACGGTTTTACAGTTTATCGAATCCCTTGACTTCTCACAGCTATTATGCAGAAACCAGAAACTAAAGTTCTTAAGATCCTTACCTTCCCAAAATACCCAGGATGGTATTTGTCAAAATTTATTCTATGGTGGTGCATGCCTCCCGCATTACCTCGACCTCCAGGGTGTTTCCTATGCTTCCCTATCGGAGATTAAGCAAAAGGAACCAAGAAATGCATCATTAGATTTCACCAATAGCATCAAAAATAAGATACTGGCTACTATAGCCACCTTGATTACTAATTTTAATTTGTAGTGAAAATTGATCCTTCATAAGTATGACACCATCTTGGCAACTTATAAAGAACTATTGGTCAGAATGAACAATCAGCAAAGACTTCGATAAAGTAAATTCAGTCCGCCCGTTCGACAATCATCATTCCAATTCAAGAATCACGTTGAGACAAAAAACCGACGATCTTTATTGCGGAAGGATCGCGGATACCAACCGCAACTAAATAAATCTCTCAATATTTTTATAGCAGTTACTCCGCGAAATATTACCAAATCCAAACTTACCTATGCGTCCATGCCCGTGACTCACGTGTCCTCGTAGTTTCCTTGTCTTCTTCTTGTGGGTGGACTAAATATAGAATGAAAACTCTCATTCAATAAAACTTTTAATCGATGCGTTTTAAAGAGGCAAGCAATTAAATTCAGAATATGAACAGTAATCAACAAGTTTCATACCGCCCGTTCAAACTTTCATCATTTTAAACGCATTTTTATGCTACATATAAATTAAGTTTATTTCGAATCTTCCATATTTCTTTCGCTGAAAGATATTTTATTCGCTTGCTTTAAGTACAGCAACAACTATTAAGAAGCACCTCAAAACGTGGCAAATGTACCGTACACTCATTATACAATTTGTACAGTAAAACTATTAAATATACATGTACCGCAAAATTTTAATTAGTAAAGATAATTATAGAAGTGAAACTAATCTAACACAAACGAAGATGTATGCACAATAACCGGATACATTAAAATAAATTCAATGCAATACCTTACCATGATGGCAGAACACGGCAGAGGATAGGAAAGCGTAACAACTGACTCGTGGTGAGCGTATTGGCGCCGTATGTCGCCTGTGGACAACATACGAAATAAACTTTTTGGCGGGGTTCGTCGGGAGCGTGTATGCCAAGTACATAATCTCTTTTAGCGATAACAAACTTTAATCGTGTTAGCCATTATATGTTTTCATTTTTAAAATTTTATTTCTATCAAAATCTTATTTTCACCATACTCATTGAATAAAATCGTGTTATATGTTGAAAAATAAAAGATACATGAAAACTTAATAGTATTATGAACTTATAAGTAAAAGTGGATTTTCGAATAAGAAGCTAAAAATAGTCGTACATTAGCTGAACTTGTGACGATTTATAAATTGGACATTGATTTTTCGGATTTTGCCCGTTTTAATCCCCCGAATCGATTTTTTTAATCGTGTAAAACCCGAAAAATAATTCGGAAACCCGACACTAATAATAAAATAATATTTATTAAACTAGGCGATCGGCCCTTCGGGCTTCCATTTTTATATCCAAACGCTTTGCAATTTCAAAACGAGCTGAAATTCCAGGATAACCTGATAACTACTCCCCGATTGTGATTTTATTTGTAACCCGAATAATCAATGCCCTACTTGTTAACCATTTGATATAACAGAAATTTCTTTCGAATTTTTCATAGCTATTTAAGGGAACGACAGATAAAGATGTCCTGGAAAAATATCAAACCCGTGTATTCCACGTCCAGAAACGAGAAAATTGATCTGTTACGATAGTTCAGTAGTATAATATCCGCCCGGCAAGTGGAAGACCTGGGTACAATTCCCGGTCATAGCAGAATTTTTTCCCGTTTCAAAAATATACCCAACATTACAGTTTATGCCTGTCTGCATAGGATCTTCAGATCACTTTGTTCCATCAATGTTTATTTAAATAAATTTCAAAGGAATGCAAGAAACATTGCTAAGTTTTTGCTGCAAATAATTTTTTTAAAGAAATTGAAGCTCATTCAGTGTTCGGTATAGTAACCAAATTTTGAACGGAATACTTACAAGAAAAAAGTTATTTTATATGATTTAAAAGTAAAGCTTTATAAATAAACGACATTCAATGTTTTCTATGTACAAAAAATATTGTTTGTACAAAAGCACAAAAGAATACAAGAAAAAATATTTATTAATGTTTAAGAAATAATATTTCAGGAATACGAGAGCATAAAGTGTTTCGTATTTCATAGAACTACGAATTTTGGTCAAAAAGTAATTGGTCATAGAAAAAACTCGTTCACTGACTGTAGAAGTAGGCTGAATACTAAATACCCCACTACTAACCCACCAGCCCCGTGATGTACCAAAATACAAATAAACGACCTTAAAAATAGTTTTTCGTTGTTCACTAAAAATCCATTTCAACAGTTCACAAAACCTGGTGTTTTTAATTATTTTTTTATGAAATAACATAGGCCTGGAGGGGTGCTCTAAAAATACCTATTTATTCCAACAAATTCGTTTCAACCGGATGTTTGAAAACTCATTATAGCAAGCATTTTTTTCTCTCTTAAAAAAATTCGGTAAATCGGACACAATTAACTGGTTAATGAATAGTAAGAAAATTAAAAAAATAACCGGTTAACTGGGTTTGGTAAAAATCTGTTTGGAAGACCCAAATCTCTACACCGATGACAATTTTTTCCTAAAGGTCAGGTTCTTCTAAAATCCTTACTGAAAGGTCTGAACAAATTTATTTTCTTATCCGTTTTTGTTCGTCGTTGAGAAGTTTTGGCACCATCTTGGCACAGACTTTCTTCATGTTCGATTCTTTAAGCATAATGAAGGTGACCAGATTTCAGATCAGCAAAACCGGATAAAACTCTGTTAGCCCCTGGAGTGTAGGCAATTTCCCACACTGCTCCCTCCTGTAATTTGAGGCGTTGAACACCCTCGTCTAATGAAGTCATACACAACTTCACTTCTCCTTTTCCTCCTAGGTTGAAAATTTCTCCCGCTGCGTATGTAAGGGCTTTGGGTCTAATCTCTCCTTCCCCCTTCCAGTAGATCCCCCATTGATTAGAGGTAGAGTAGGGGTGTGTACTCTTAAGTACGTGGACAATGCGCTACATGCCCTCGCGATAAATGCAGAAACAAATATTTGCTAATATTAAACCAATAGTATAGACCTGGGATGGCAAAACTGGGGCTCGCGAGCCGCATGTGGCTATTTTAGCTTAGTACGCGGCTCTTTTAAATTTCCATTTAGAAGCTTGTCAACGTTTTCTATACAGAACACAATGGCAACATTTTAGGAAACACAGAATATTATTTTTCCTGCGTTTTAAAAGAGAATAGAAGCATTTTATTAACAATGACTTTAACATTGGAGTATTAAATTAATATGTTTTTGGGAAAATAAACTTTTGGCATTTTTGCGGGAATGTTGGGCGCATTTTGCAGGCCGTACGCTCGTTACGGCACTGCGTCTTCACTTCTCATTTTCCTCAAACTAGTCGACCACGCGGGAATTCCGCGGAATAAAAAGAACAAAAAGTGAAATGGCCAACGAATACTGGCGGAGTCAAAACTTCGAGATTCTGACAGGCCGGTTCGCTACAATGTAGTACGCTGTGATAGTATACGTACATACATCAATTCTCGCTCTCCTCGCTGACACCCCTACCAGGTCGCTACAAACGATTGGAAATCGCCGTCTCTTACCGGAATTTTCTCCCATCTGCGCATTTATACCACACTCTCGGCAATATGCCGTAAGCGTGAGCAGCTAAGCGCCAAGTTCATCTACCTCCCGTACTTTGGCTAATCATATATAGAAAATAATGCGTATAGTTATTTAGTTCCGTTGATCTTTATCAAGTGTTTCCTATATTGGCTTTTGTGGACTGTCAGAATTACCGAAACCTTTGGATCAACATCCCAAAACCGGTACAAAAATCTATTTTCGTTTAGTCTTTCGAGACACCGAGACAAGCACTTCAAAACCGGTACTTTCTAACCCTCAATGTTGACAAATCACAGCTGATTTATTTTTCGTATGCAAATAAACCTTGTAAAATGCTTTCTGTTGATATTAATGAGAAAGCTATTCCCCAGGTGGAAAGAACAGATTTCTTGGGAGTCTGTATTGATTCTCATATTTCGTGGGAAGTTCATATTCGTAAATTAGCTAGTAAGCTTAGTTCTATCTGCTTCCTTATAAGGGCTATTAGATCCACTGTATCTGATGATGTACTTTTAACTTTCTATTATGGTGAGTTTTATTCACATTTAGTATATAGTATACTTTTTTGGGGCTCTTCCCCTTCATGCTATCTCTATATTTAGGATTCAAAAAACGGCTTCTTGGCTGATTGCTCATGCACCTTATGATGCTCCATGCCGATCTATTTTTTTAAATGAAATATTTTGCCATTACCATGCATATACATTATGATTATGATTCATACTAGAATGAAATTAAACGAATATGAGGAAAATTCGATTATTCACAGCTATAATACTAGACAGCAT
Organism: Tanypteryx hageni; assembly: GCA_028673005.1. Classification (NCBI taxonomy): domain Eukaryota; kingdom Metazoa; phylum Arthropoda; class Insecta; order Odonata; family Petaluridae; genus Tanypteryx; species Tanypteryx hageni. The sequence goes on from CM054114.1 coordinate 147,872,184, forward strand.
AGTGATTTACATGTTCCCTATGTTCGTACTCGAGCAACTGCTCTTGGCCCTAAAGTGATGGGATTGCATTTATACAATCACCTCCCTCATGAACTGAAAACATCAGAGAAATTTCTGCTTTCAAGCATAAGTTAAGGATTTTCCTGCAAAATAAACTTTATTATAGCCTCAGTGACTATATGAAGGATCCATTATCTGTGCAATAATATGCTGATTGCAATTTTACTATGTACTGTCTTTTTTTGATTTCTTTTCTTTCATTCTGTCTTGCGCTATATCAATGTGTTTTGATCTTTGTGACCAATAAATTATTATTATTATTACTGTCCCAACCAAAGCGGTATGTATGGTCATCTTAGTCATAATCAATCTAACAGTTTCTCTATTCAAGTTCAGTGCTTCTGCTAACTACCAAACAGTCACTCGATGATCATTTCTCCCCATTTGAGTCAGGTTATAGCAGGGGTGCACATAACGTCGATCGAGGTCAATTGCCAAGCCATTTTTGGTCGATCTCAAGCAATGTAATAAATAATACGTTCACAATCTAAAAATCAAAAAGTATATGCAATTTCTGATAAGAAATATTTTTTTATATGCAAGTTAAAAATTAAAGCCTTCCATTGCAAAAACTAATAATACAGATTCCTAGCCTTCAGGGCCGGCTTGAGGCAAGTACCAAACATAAAAAACAGGAAAAATGTCATTTGATCGCAGTTATGCCTGTGCTCTTAAAGCAGGGTTGCACTATCAAGGGGTGCGCACCCAGCCCCACAAATGATCAAACCGCTGGAAGTTCAAAAACATTATATTTTGTACAAATTACTATGGTATGCCATTAAAAATATCAATTAGATTTTTTGTTTAATTAATATTTATTAAAAGTTCTTCTTGTGTATATCATTTCTTTCTTAGATTTGTGGAAAAAAAGATATCAGCTGGGTAACTGTAAGAAAAGTAGATTTTGTAAATGTCTGTGGAATTTTTCTCCAATTTCACTAAAAATTTAAAGTTGATTCTCTCTTCTAACAAATTATCATACACTTTGCTTCAGTAATACACTTACTGCTACCACAAAACAAACTAAAGCCAAAAGACTATATTACACAACACAGCTGTCCCATCACATCAGATGGTGCAACATTTGCTGCCTAAACAATGTAGCCAGATGTTGCACAAAAAATCAGTCTTGTTACTTTATTGTCCAACATCAAAATATTTTAACATTGTAGTTCAACATTTCAAGTGTCATACATATACTAGAGTAACTGCCCTCAAAAATGATGGGTATATATGAATAAGGTATTAGAATTAAGACACTTCCCATTTTGCCTCCCATTCTTCCTTCCATTCAGCCTCCCTCTCTCCTATTCTCCCTCCCTCCAATTCTCCCTCCCTCCCATTCTACCTGCCTCCCTCCCATTCTCCCTCCCTCTCATTCTCCCTGCCTCCCTCCCATTCTCCCTGCCTCCCTCCCATTCTCCCTGCCTCCCTCCCATTCTTCCTCCCAATCACCCTCCCATTCTCCCTCCCTCCCATTCTCTCTGCCTCCCTCCCATTCTCCCTCCCTTCCTCCCATTCTCCCTCCCACCCTCCCATTCTCCCTCCCACCTTCCCATTCTCCCTCCCACCCTCACATTCTCCCTCCCACCCTCCCATTTGCTCTCCCTCCCATTCTCCCTCCCTCCCATTCTCCCTGCCTCCCTCCCATTCTACCTGCCTCCCTCCCATTCTCCCTCCCTCTCATTCTCCCTGCCTCCCTCCCATTCTCCCTGCCTCCCTCCCATTCTCCCTGCCTCCCTCCCATTCTTCCTCCCAATCACCCTCCCATTCTCCCTCCCTCCCATTCTCTCTGCCTCCCTCCCATTCTCCCTCCCTTCCTCCCATTCTCCCTCCCACCCTCCCATTCTCCCTCCCACCCTCCCATTCTCCCTCCCACCCTCACATTCTCCCTCCCACCCTCCCATTTGCTCTCCCTCCCATTCTCCCTCCCTCCCATTCTCCCTGCCTCCCTCCCATTCTCCCTGCCTCCCTCCCATTCTCCCTCCCTTCCTCCCATTCTCCCTCCCTCCCATTCTCCCTGCCTCCCTCCCATTCTCCCTCCCTTCCTCCCATTCTCCCTCCCTCCCATTCTCCCTGCCTCTCTTCCACCCATCCTGTAATTGACAATGGGTTAGATGGAAGAAGTGTCTGTCTAGTCTCAACCTCGTCCAAATAATGACATTTATCTGTCTGTCTGTCCTCTTCCCTCTATCCCTCTCATTCCCCCTCACTCAATGCTTCTCCACAATATATGTACTCTTTTGTCACTGAAATAAGCTTGACAGCTTCTTCAAATTTATCATACTGTTGAAGGACAAAATTTAAAATACCAACCTCAAATGTGAAGGCTTAGAAATGCATTTACTTATAAATTCCTGAGAAATTGCTATTACAAGATGATTAATAAGGAAAAGAAAAATTTCAAAACTCAGACCTTACTAACTTTTTTGCCACTGAAATTGAACAATTTTAAATTATATGCTTTTAAAAAAATTCCAAAAAATAGCTTTCACCAAAAGTAACAACATTCATAAAATTTGAGGCTGGTTCTCAATATGGCACAGGTCACAGTCAGATCACAGTCAGGTCACAGACATACTGGCAAGTGGATGTTGGACAGTTGAGATGTGGAAGCATATAGAAATTTATCCATATTCATATAAAAGGGAAACGTATGTTTGCTGTCTGCTCCTCTGATCCAGCTTTGAGATTCCTGGCTGTACATACCATCTCCTATTTACAACTCAGCTCAAGAAGGGATGGCTGATGACTGGTGAGCTAGTGTTCATCCCCACTGAAGAACGCTTCTCCCCCTTTCCTTTCTTACAAAAAAATAGGGCTTCCAAACCAGTTTTTACCATGCCCAGTTAACTGATTATTTTTCAAATTTTCTTACTATTCATTGACCGGTTAATTGTGTCCCATTAATCAAATTTTTTGAAGAGAGAAAAAATGCTTGCTATAATCAGTTTTCAAAAATCCGATTGAAACGAATTTGCTGGAATAAATAGGTATTCTTAGAGGACCCCTCCAGGCCTATGTTATTTCATAAAAAATAATTTAAAACACCAGGGTTTGTAAACTGTTGAAATGGATTTTTAGTGAAACAACGAAAAACTATTTTTAAATTCATTTAATTGTATTTTGGTACATCACGGGACGCGGGTTAGTAGTGTGGTATTCAGCCTACTTCTACAGCCAGTGAACGAGTTTTTACTGGCCAATAACCTTTTTACCAAAATTCGTAGGACTATGAAATACAAAACTCTTTATACTCTCATATTCCTGAAATATTATTTTTTAAATTTTAATAAATATTTTTTCTTGTATTCTTTTGTGCTTTTGCACAAATCATATTTTTTTGTAGATACAAAACATTGAAAGTAATTTATTTATAAAACTTTTCTTTTACATCAAATAAAATAACTTTTTTCTTGTAAGAAATCCGTTCAAAATTTTGTTATACCAAACATTGAATGAGTTTCAATTAAAAAAAATTATTTGCAGCAAAAACTAAGCAGTTCTTCTTGTATTCCTTTGAAATTTGTTTAAATAAACATGTCTAAAAATTAATTGAGGGTTTCTATTTTTACCGGTTAATTACCAGTTAACCGGTTAGCTTTTAACCAAAAAACCAGTTAGCAAAAATTCCTGTTAATTGGTAGCCCTATCTCTTACCCTCTTTTGTTTACAAGCAAGATACTATATTCTTTTCTGTTCATTTTTCTATGCTGTCCAAAACAAAGAAGTTTTTATTTTCTGACCATTATGTGTCATCACATCCCCCCCTTTATGTAATTTTTACCAACTCCTATAGAAATTTTATTCTTTCACTCACTTGCCATACATCTTCTAGGTAAATGGTATAAACACCAATTAACACTAAAAAAACTCCAAAGTCTGCAACACATTCACAAGGGATGGTAATCACTTACGCAGGACGGCTACTGGGTCTATTGCATGACAATTTCACACAGTCAAGAGAGGTCTGGTTGTCGGTCTGCTAACTCCTCCCTCGCTATTTGACCAAACTCCATCAAACTTGGCATGGTGTCTCCTCTGGTCCCCAGAAGCAACATGAAGGTATCAACATTCCTGCCACATTTCTCGCAAAAAATTTATTTGAATTTTTCATCTGTATTCATTTAATAGAGTGTTATGTCCCATCTGTTGGTGAGTTTAACATCCCTTAGTTATACACTTTGGCGCTCATGATGGCCACCAAATTCACCAAAATTTGGTGGTTATGTGATTCCTTTCGAGCTGAATGAGGCATACGCTGATAGATATTTGGTTAATTTTTAATTCGAATACAATATTTGATCCCATGGAGAGCTTATCCTAAGTTCATTTCGAAACTAAGTTCGAAAGTGATATGTCTTGTACCATTACAGTAAAATCTCATTAGTTAATCCAGGTGACCATCTGCTGTTTGATGCCTGAGGTTCTGAACAACAATTTTATTTCCGGGTCTCTTACATTTTTTCTCTATTTTTTACCTTATTTGAGAATTCAAAACCATTGAGAGTGGCCCAATCATAGTTCTCAGAGAGGAGGGGACTTGATTTTAAGTCCTGCATAAGACTACTTTCCATTTTTTTGAAAAGTAGGCTAAAAATGTAAATTTTGCAATGGAAAATAAATAGGAATTAAGAACTTTGAAAAAATAGGCAATTTTTCTATCTTCTTCTGCTAAAATTTTGAGTTTGGATAAGTAATGGAAATATTTAATCCTAGTACTAATTCCCATCAAAATGATGTGGAGAACTACAATATTGTTTGTAACTAATTTAAAAAAATACAATTGATATCCTTTCTTTTTAAAACTATATTGCTTCAAAAATGAAGTTGAAAGACCTTATCTCATGGTTCATTTAAAATAGCAAATAATAAATTAATAAAACCATAGCTGCATTCTTGATAAAATAATTATTTAGAAAGTGGCTTTCTTCAAACAGATTTTACACATTTAATATTGTATTAAAGTTGAGCAGTATAAAGATTAGCAAAAAAAATCCATGCAAAATTCCATTCCCATTAGGATTACATTTTTTCGTGAAAAATACAAAAATGGTTAACATAATAGCAAACAATTTTTCCTTCCAAAAAAGAACTTTTTGGAATTAAAAAGGTAGTAAATTGCTTTTGAGATGATTACAAAATTCTCCCAGGCTTATATACATGCATGTCAAAATACTACAGTGTCTCCTGGTGATGAACACTTAAACTATCTCTGACGGTCCTGCATTTTAGGTTTTACCAGCTCCTATTACTGCCATGAGATGGTAGTATGGTAAAATTGCAAGACAATAATATTTTCTATCTAAATCTTCTTTTCTTAGGTTTTCCTACAATGGCTTATATTAAATACTCATAGTTTTTTAATTTGAATGTTTCAGGCGATATTTGCAACCAAAAAGAGAAGTCTAAATACTTTTAATGAAATTTCTATAATGTAGTTAACAGGCCATGGATCATTGTTGTCCAATTATGATTCAGGGACAAAATATAATGGTAAATAGTCACAGTGCGGTGACCCGAGACCTTCGCATATGATAGATGTGAAGTGTTATCGGCTTTTCTGACACACTGACAAAATGCACTTAATACATATATAGATTTCATTAGGTTATATAGAAAATGAGAAATAGTTTGTAAATATACACAAGTGACAGTTGATAGTAAGTTTTACTGAATTAAGTATGAATATACAAGTGCTTAAAAAATATATAAGTGCTTCAAACAAGTTCAGTGTAAATATTTTTAATAATGCAACCTAAGTTATTGAAAATAACATTATGTTAATGCATATAAAGTCATTATCTACATAAAAGTTAGTTATTTATAAAAATTCATTTTTATATCATTAATTGTTATATATATAATTAGGTATAGATGATTTTCCTATCTACTAAATTGTTCAAATTCTTTTGAATAATGCATTTATTGAAGTGATAAATACCATCCTCTTGAAAAAATCATTTGAAAAATTTGCTCCATTTTGTCCCGTTTTTTAATTACAAATTATGTAAAATGTCCCATTTTGTTGGAATATGATCACCCTAATATTACATATATTAAAAAATAAAACTTCCTGGTATCTGATGGTTTAAATAGAAACCATTTGACCAGATGTAAAACAGAAGAAAAAATAGATTGTCTCTACCAAATAAACGTCAGTGACATCATATTTTGTGTAGTGGAGATATCATTATGTCAATTATTCTTTTACTGTGCAATTTTAAAAGATATGCATACATGTTCCAGTTTTCAATGAGTAACTTATATTTAAAAGTTAACTTTAAAAACAGTCTAGATTGGTGATTAAAGTTATACAGCATGCATTAACCAGCATAATTACCCATTGTTACTGTAGAAAAAATCCTTTTTTTTATTGTAAACGTTCAAAAATTTCATTTTTCTATTGAGCCCATTTTCCTTTTGGTTGCGGTAAGTGATAACATAAAGAACTCACTAAAGTGAACATGCTCTTTTATTGACGAAGGTAATATATTAATAAAAGAATCATAAGACACGTGGCCAATGGAAAGACGCTGTGACGTCAATGGAAGCGGTAGCGAGAGGCAGATGAAGCTTGATGAAACGCTCAGCACGGCTGACTGTTACTGACTCCCCTTCCGGCCACTTTCTCTGTGCTCATGTCCGGTAGCGGCCGATTCTGGAACTATGTGAGACAATCGAATCTCACTGGCTGCTACACCCTGTATAATTTGAATATTTTGAAATAACTATATATATATACCTGTGTTATACATTCCTTATGGGCTCTTGATATTATTTTTTAATAAATCATTATCCATAGAATGGTATAAACAAATCTCATGCTATCTAAAGGGAAAATTAAGAGCCAATTAAGAGAAATTAAAATGGTATAATTTCATAATGATTCTAAATATATTCTTGAAAAAGAAATCCTGATTTATCTCAATGATAACCAAAAATTCAAAATATAATAAAAACAAGAAGTCCAAGCCAGAACTAATGCAGGCTGACTTCTCAAAGTTGACATCCCAAATTGATTACTTATATTGACAGGAAATGTTTCAGTATGCGTTAGTCATTCCAAGGAATTCTCATACCATAAATACCATTTGTAATTCATAATTTATCAATGATAGAGAATAACTGGAAAACAAATTAATAGAGTATTATCAGGTTTAAAATACTAAAAAAATGTCAAAATCTCTTTCTGACATTATATTTTGCATGTATCTTTTTAAATAAACGAATTTAATAAATACTAATGTTTATACGTTAATATATCTGGATCAACTGTCCATTGCTGAAGAGTAGTCGAGTAGAAAAGAAAATAACCGATTTGTTCACACATCTATGCTCAAGCCTAGTTCGGTAATAATTGTCTCCATGGCAACAATCTGATAAAATGTGATTTAAAATGCAAAAACGCTTTGTTTTAGTAGAAATTCAAGAAAATACAATTAAGTATCAAAATTTGGTGATAAGAATTAGAATCTACATTCTTTTCCCCTTAGAACAGTACAAACCTCGCTCCGATATCACAATTTTAAGATATTTGAATGTATTAAAGAAAACATTTCTGCACGATGTAAAACAAATCAGGGAAAAAACATTCCTGGAATTGAAACCAGGACTTCAATCTTTGCCAAATAAAATATAGCCCGGAGGTGGGCCCTGGCAGCGCGAGTCTCATACCAAGTTTCATGAAAATTGGCCCATTGGTATAAAAGTTATTAGTAGGGGACACACATACACATACAGACACTCAGACAGGACCATTTCATAAGACTATGTTTCCTTTGGAAGCCAGCCTAATAATAAATGTGCATTGTTACTCAATAAATTCCAATGATATTGATTCAACATACAATTTAGAGTTGGCATTTCTTTTAGTATGTCTTGACAATATGGTCTTTTGCTTAAGATGATCCTAGAACTTAGCCCAAAGTTGATTCTAGTATCCACAAAATCCATATTTGAGAATATAAAAAATTTAATTTCTAATTGATGAAAATAAAATAAATTTCATATGTAATAGTTGCCTAATAAAATTAAGAAACTACAATGATATCTTGAAAATGGCTAAAACATTTTATTGTATGTAATTCCTTTCCCTTTTCTCTTGCAAAATAATTTAAATAGAAAGTACCTACATTAATGAAATGGTTTCACAGAAAAGCAATTGGAAAATTTGCTAAATTTATTACACAATGCTGAACTTTATTTTATCATTTAAAATAACTAGATTTCAATGTTGGACAAAAATGACTATTGTAAAATTGAAATAAAACACAAAAACAAACACCTCAACTAAGTATTGTCAAAATCAATGTCTCATATGATTAAAGGTTTGAATAAAGCAAAGAAATAACCAACTCAATAATTCTTCAGCTCCGTGTTTATTTAGCACATGTAGCACCAATGAAGTTCAGATAGTCGATCATCGGGGCCATCTTAAGGTATTTGGAGGCCCTAACATTTTTGAGGCCACCCCCATTTGCAGAACACATCTTATTTTAAAAAAATTGCATTGATTGTAAAATGTTTCGATGCTTATTAACTATCTGATTTTGTAGAGAATAACAATATACAGTATTACAGTATTTAGGGGGTGAGTGGCTGGAGAGTATAAATAAATACTGGTAAAGTAAGATATTGAATAAACAAAAAGTGTAAAGTAAACTCACGATTTCATATTATATATTTATTAAAAATTCAATGTAAAAACCAAATAGGCTATTTTTAGGCTGGTTTCTAAAGGAAACATAGCCTTATGAAATGGTCCTCTGTGTTACCTACTAACAACTTTTGCATCAATGGACCGATTTTCATGAAACTTGGTATGAGGTTCATGCTGCCATGGCCCACCTCCAGGCTATATTTTATTTGGCCAAGATTGAAGTCACGGATTTGGTTCCATCATAGCAACAAGATTAAACAAACTATTGTCATTGTTAATGCTGTAATATTTAATAGAAGTCTCTTTTTTAATTGGTATTGATACGAGCATTCCTACGTTTTTTGAAGGGATATTTCTGCTAATAATTGTAAGTTTTTATTTATTGTATTTGTTATTGTTAGTAAGTTTTTATTTATATTAAATACTTTTTGTCTTTATTTACTGTTTAAGATAAGTAATACTGTTGTAAAGGATGTTAATCTAAACAAATTTAAATGATACGTTTAAAATGTTGTGTTGTAGCTTAGCAATTCTTCAGATAACTATATTTATACAGTGTTTTATATGGATGGTTGCTGTGGTGTTAGGAAAAGAACAATTTATTATTTTTGTCATTTAAGTTAGGTGACTAAAATATGAAATATTCAACAATTTCACTCCTACTAGTATCTAAAGCTGAATTACTCTGAACTAGCAGTATATTTTCGTTGATTTTGAGCAATATGAATGGATAAGTTAGTATTTTCATTAATGAAACAAAAGATACTATCAAACTTCTTACTGCTAATATATGGAACATTCTTACGTTTGTCACTGAGTTCTCTACTTCTGTCTGCCATTCTCTCAGCTGTAAAAAGATTAAATAGAGAGAACCCCACATCACTCAACAGCTGGTAGGGAGACAATTTTGCAAATTTTTACGCCCACCAGAAAGGTTATCATAATTATATTATAAAGTTTATTCATATTAAAGTATTAGCCATATAAAAGTTGGTTATAAAAATTAATTTTTATACCGTTACTTGTTTTCTTTTCCTCTTGACTACCCTTCAGCAATGAACAGTTGATTCATACATATTAGCGTATAAACAGTATCATTTATTTAATTCATTTATTTAAAATGATACATTCATATATAATGTCAGAAAGAGATTTTGACATTGTTTTTAGTATTTTGAACATGATAATGCTCTATTAATTTGTTTTCCAGTTTTTCTCTACCATTGATGAACTATGAATTACAAATGATATTTATGGTATGAGAATTCCTTGGAATGACTAACACATACTGAAACATTTCCTCTCAATATAAGTAATCAATTTGGGATGCCAATATTGGGAAACCAGCCTGCATTAGTCCTGGTTTTGAATTCTTGTTCTTCATAAAATCATGTGAATAATGAAACATGGGAAAATAGCTTGGTGAGTTTGCTTGTAAAAAAACATTTGGAGGGAATGTTTGCAAGTGGGGGAGGAGGTGCGAGGGGAGAGCTGAGTGTGTTCTGAGATGAAAGGGGAGTTGGGGGAGAGAGAGGTTCTCAATTTCAAAGGGGCAGACACTCCAAAAAGAGGTACTGTCCGAAGGGCAACCACCTTCCTCCACATCCCACACCCCATTGCCAAGGCATTAGATTGATTGATGAGCAGCCATTTCATTCAGAGGCCACTTTCCTGAGGGTGGTGTTACAGTGCTCTCACCACCAATCTGAAATTATGAGAAATTCTGCCAAGACCAGGAAATGAACCCGGATCTTCTCTTGCCAGAGGAAAACTTCCTCGCTCTAAAATGGGATAATTAGTCTGATATATGATAGTTCAGTGGCAGAATATCCACCTTATAAGTGAAAGATCCAGGTTCGATAAACGGTCATGGCTGAATTTTTCTCCCGATTTAAAATTATTCCCAAAATTACAGCTTATGCCTATTACATAGGAATCTCTTGATGGATTTGTACCTATGCGCCCAAAGGTATCTATGCCATAGCCTTGCCCATCACCCTCTTCTAAATATCCTTCCTCCGAATCTCCCTCTCCTCAAACCACATTCCTCCTCCCACCCCTAAAATCGTTCCTCACCCTCTCTCTCTCTCTCCCTCTCTCTTTCGATCTCTTTCTCTCTCTCTCTCTTATCACTCTGATTATACGATCGCAGTTCATGAAGTAGGGCGCCAACACCCCAATTCCTCACTCAACATTCACCCCTGTCCTTCCCCCTCCCTTCTCCCTCCCCTCCCTCCCTTCCCTTCTCCCTCCCCTCCCTCCCTTCCCTTCTCCCTCCCCTCCCTCCCTTCCCTTCTCCCTCCCCTCCCTCCCTTCCCTTCTCCCTCCCCTCCCTCCCTTCCCTCCTCCCTCCCCTCCCTCCTCCCCATCGGCACACATCTTCCCGCAATCCCACACTAGCGCCCGCGCGCGCGCACACAAGCTCCTCTATTCGTCGAGATCCCGTCCGCTAAATTTATTTCCCATTGTATTAGATCAAAACGCAATGTTTAGGGTTGTTTCAGCCGTGGCATAAAAACGGATGATTTTCCATGTCTACCTGTTAGTACATATTTTTGGACGACTGCGATGACTAAGGGAAAGGATTCCAACTTTCTACAAAAACACATAATAAATTATTTAAAACTAGCTAGTGAATTTTTATGAATGTGTTAGTAGTAACATTTAAATTATAGGCTTGAACTTGGTTGATCCTTTTACCTAAAATTTCATATGAAAATACGTATCTGCGTCTCAAACGGTATTTGAATGCTAGTTAATCCTTCTCCGGGAAATTAGGGTTACATCATTACGCGAAGTCCGATGGGAAAAAATACGAATCAAGGTTATTGCTTAAGAATTAATAGATTTTTCCGAGTATTTATTATAAAAATGTAGTTAGCTAATAACAAAAGTTTTTATTAAAATAATTCAAAAATAACATACTACATGCGTCTTTTGGGCGATCATAATCGCAATTTATTTTTAAATTAATGTTTGTCACACCAATCTAATGTTCGCAAATGTCATCTTCACAACCACAACTTTTCATATATGGTCAGTATTTGTGAATCACTGTTATATTGCGCCCATAGTTCTAATAGATTCAACATATAAACAAATTATATCAACAATAATAAGAATAAATAAAATAATAAGTCCGTTTTCATTGAATTCGAAAATTGTCGTAATTACGAAAGAGGAAACACAGATTAATCTGCTATCGTGGATTTCATAACTTTTTCAAATCTTCCTTTCTCTTGTAACGCAGCTCCGTCTGCGCTCTCCCGAAGCAGAGGGGGGAGGGGTTAGAGGATAGGGGGGGGGGAGGTTAGGGAGGGGCAGGGGAGGTAGAGCGGGGGGAGGTGTGTTAGAGGGGAAGGCGGAGTGTTACGGGTGGAAGCGGAATAATTTTAGCTCCTCCCCGAGATCCTTCTCGCGTTTCTCGACTCAGTCCAAATAAGGAAACAGCCCTCGTGAAGATGGCTCGGCCAGACGCGCCCACAACTCTTTTATTTAAACTTCTCTCGAGATTTTCAACGAGATTCCTATTTCAAACGCGGTTTACATTGGCTCTAAATTTTGCAACGATTGCATCTTTCGCTGCTCTAGCGTCGAAGAACGACGGATCTGCTGTCTCTCGAACACTCTTGAAGCGAGATACGTTCTCTCACAGCTCCGCCTCTGATTTCTATCTTTGGCGATTCGGAGCTGCGGCGCTAGTCTTAAACAAACATTCCACCTTCTCCCAATTTCCTGAATTTCCCTAAGCTTCAAAAGAGTTAGCCAGGTGTAGAGCATCGTCGCTTACTTTTTGTATCCCTTGAAAGAATCTTGCTCGTTGGAAAACTGTGCTTGACATACGTAAATAGATACGCGAGTGTAAAATCATTTTCATCGGATTTTGTGTCACATCGAGCAGCTTAGCAATAACCTCCATTGGATATTATCGAAAGATGGTTTTAATGCAGGGGCCATCAAACCCTTTACTAAAAGAGCCACATGAGGCTTTATATGCCACTGCGCGGGCCATATACGAACGTTTAAATGGACGATCGCGTGTGTAAATTTATAAGAGCTAGTTTTGGATTTTTTTATTTTTAAATGTGGGAAACGCTAATAGCTATTAAAAGTATATTGCATTCACTAAATCGAAAATATCCTTTAAATTTCATAAGACACGTCCAAATATACGAATATGCATTTCTAAAAGAAGTAAGATGGCCAAATATAATCCGCGTGATGTAATTTGGGGACCCTTCTTTTAATGACTTCACACATATCATGTTGCACTAATATTACTTCTGCAAAAACATTACACTTTGTTACGAAAATTTAGTAGCAATTCTTAGAATCACATTGTTTTCGCTGCAGAGCAATTATCTCTCCTATAATATTATGCGAATCGCTTAATGTTAGTGGTTACTAAGGTCAAGTACCTTTCGAGATTTATGCAGAACTTCATTCAAGAATACGACAGCGAAATATTTTCTCATATAATCAGTAATTGATGAAGGAAGACCTATCGAATGACCAATATAATATCAATGTAATCCCACCATTCAATAAAATAACTTGTTTTTTTAATGTAACTCATTACTACTGATCGTTATTTTGTGAAAGTTCATTGATAAAATTGCAGTCAGTGAGGTCGTATATGATAAATAGTCACTGTTATATTCATGTCTATTCCATTCCTTTTTTCAAACAAGATTCTTTTAATTAAATCCCTTAATTTAAAAAATAGCCCATCTGTATGATATACGAGCTTCCGTAAAAATTATCTTATCGATATACGTTAATAATATAGTTAACCGATTCCAAGAAATAGTATAGGAAAAGTTCGGTTGTTAGCCTTGTAAAAGCGCTCCACCTCGCGTGAGTGAGTGAAGTGAGCGCAAAAAAAAACCGATGCATTAGTCGCATACCTGGCAGAGCACCCATTCCAGTCAACAGGCTAGCCAGAACAGAGCTAAAGTAGAGATCTATGCCGCTGTAAACTGCTTTATATATATGTATATGTGTGTGCATGTATATATGTTTGTGTGTGTTTATCCCGGCATATAAAAGGCAATGTTGATGCGATGAAATATTACCCCACTAATCGCCAAGCTTAACAGTGCGAAATTCCTCGTAAATAGTTCACGCTATTTTAAAATGCCATTTTCTAAATACATAGATGGCCACTTTTAATACGATAGAGACGAAATGGTTTTAAAACTAAAATTAAAATATATAGGCACATCTCTTATGAAATTGAACAAATATAAAGCTGATCACAAAGATCGGATTCAGTCTGCAATGTTTTAATTCACATAATGAAGAAGTTAAACTGAAGAGACGTATTAGTTACTTTGGAAGGACTTTCTCTTTAGCCGTAAACTGTTATTAATATGGAGAATTTTTTTAAACTCGCCTTTTTCAAACTTATCTTCGGCGTTAATAGAACGATAGGGAAACGCTTCGTTAGTCCACTCATTTATTTAGAGTTCTAGTAAAAAAAAGGCTGGGAAAAAATAGCTCTACCTGAAATTTAACGCGGATATCCGTGGCTCCAGAAAGCCCACGCCAGGGCCAAAGCTGAATGCCTGTGGGGCTATTTCTCGCGCCGCGGCTTTAGTGGAAAGTATTTTTGCTAGCGACACATTATACGTATCGATCAAATTTGAAAAAATCTAAAGGTGAAAATTTTATTTCATTTGGAAAATCATTTATTTGGGAAAAACCGATTTCACTGAATTACAACACCATTATGAACTGGTGACCGAATAAGTTAAATTATTAAATCAATACGATTTAGTTACGACAGGTAGCGCCGAAAAAATGCAATACACTGGACTCCGTTAATTAGAATCACTTTGGGTAATAGTGTTTTGATTCTATTAACAGGCTGATTTAATCAAAGAAAGTTCTTTTTAAAATAAAGAAACATTTTTGTAAAGAACGTATTTTATGCATCTGTTAATTTACAACACGTCCAGCAAATATAGGAAAATATTCAGTCAAATGAAAATAAGATTAATAAAAGCAGGGGATATACGTAGCATTTAGCACATACATAAGTACGTACAATAATCAATAAAAACAAAACATGGATTAATCCGTCTTAAAAATGTCTCATACATAAATCAAAATTTCTTTGTGATGAGACATCTTTCCCCCTATATAAGGGCATACACGCATCTATGCGTCCGTCTCTTAGCGACAAGTTCCTTCTCGACGTATCTATGGCAAAACTTACTTCTTGAGACGTTTTCGAAGATTGAATAACAATTCCTTCTACTTCTCCGTCTTCGAATTGTTAGCCACATCATCTGCAATGTCATCCTCCCTTAACTGAAGTGCAACGGATGTATTTTCATAGACCTACACCCGTTCCCCTATATCTTCCTCCATGGCAATTTCTTCGACTACTTCCTACAAATCAGACTCCTCTTGTTGAAAAAGCGACCTCCCTGAAGCTGTTAGCGTTATGTTGACCCAGACCTTTTTCACCGCGTACATAGCAACCAGCAGGTTAATATTTTTGACAATTCCTTCTGCCAGTTTCCTACCATTTTCAACTCCATACATAACACTGATAACCTTATCTTTCTCACGTCACAAAGGTAAAGGGTATTCAGGGTTTTCATTGTATCTTGATCTAATTGCTGGCTTACTGAGTTTGCATGCATCGGCTGGGAGGAATACCAATCGCATGTTTCTTGTCAACACTTTAAAATGAGCACTTTAATTATCAAAAAATAGGACGATCATCTTCTTCTTGACCACCAGCTCTCCATCCCACTCCGCAAGTAACTCACTAAGCACCTGTGAAGTCATCCACTCATTTACGTTATTCTTGTATTATTCGGGCAGCGAAGCTTCTTGGGTTCTTCGTTTAATTTAAGAAAATTAACTTCTATTTCTCAGTATTTATCATATTGCCTATAAGCAAGAATTTTGATTTCAAAAACTGAAAATTGCGATTTCAATATGAGAGATTTTTCGATGTAATAATATACGAACGGTTTTGGTGTTTGCCATATTGGTACAAATAAGCGGATGATACAAAATAACGGAATCTACTGAACATGAAAAACTGTTTTAAAACGCAACCTAACTAATCGGACACGTGACATTTTGGTTGGTAAATAAATTTTTTATAGTGCCATAGCTACTCAGAATCATGTAGGTATGTCAATTTCTCATTTCTTTAGTGTTAACAAAAAGATCACCTCATTATTTCAATTTTAAACGCGTATCATTTTAGGGCATCTGAAAAGTGATCAGACTTCATTTAAGTTGTTTACCCTCGAAATTGGTCTAGTTGAATCATGGCGAAATCCCTTTTCCTTAGTGTACAAATTATTCGCGCACACGAAAGCTTTTTGCTAACTCGGCCCATAATGCGCCAAATATTATTCGCCGTGGCTGGATCCTCTCACGAAAGTTTGCGATCGAGGAGTGACGCGCCTCATCAAACACGATTTGAACGCCGTTTCTCTCAAAGCCGACCAAGTTACCTCATGTTAGCTTCTCTCGACCTCTTCTATCGGGGTTATATTATGTAAATTTAGAACGGGCAGCGCGGCGCATCGCCTGCGTCATTCCGAACGAGTCGCTCATCAGCGACGCGCCCAAACGTCCTCGTGGGCGAGGAGAGAGTCTTCTGCTGCCCCCGATCCTCGCACTCCGGCGCAGGTGGATCCGCGACTAGGGCGCGGCGAGGGAAGCGGAATCTTGGAGCGGCATATAGGGCGAAAGGGGAGGATTGAGGAATTGTGGGAGGAGAAGGGGAGGACTGAGGCATTGTGGGAGTGGGAGCGAAGAGGAGAGAGAGAGAGAGACATAGATAGATTGAAGCCGAGTAGATATGACCGCTGTCTTCCAATCGAACAAATTTGGAGTAAACGAACCCTTCTTTTCTTTACTCCTCCCGCTTTGTTATAATCGAGCCGGCAAGAGTTGGCACCTGAAGAGCTGATTGCCAAGACGATGTTGCCAAATGCTGTTACGACAATCGGTTTACCCCAATCTGCTGAGTCACCGTTAATTACGCGTGTGGGACTAGCGAAACAGGAGGGGTAAGGGAAAATGACGACAGCGCACCGTTGCTATGGTAACGGCTCTCTCATTACGCTGTCTCATTGGCTAAAGTTCTCCTCCCCAAAAGTGGCATTTGACTGCTTCCGAGCGGCCAGGTACCAACTCTGGCCGGCTCAACTATTAATGTCCCAACTTTTGTTCCGCATCTTGAAAAATCACGGTTGATATCCCCAATTGTGATTTAAACCGCTCCGGAACACCCGACTATTCTTGCGTATCGACCGGAGTTAACAAAGATTATTCCGCGTCTTGGGCAATCGTTTGAACGTACTATTATAATTCGCCATTGTTATTTAACAGTCATTCTTACATCGTGATGATATAGTAAGGAATTGTTTTTTGTCCAAGTGAGGGGTTGTTGGGGGAGGGCTGAAGCAAACTCGCTGCTTAATTAATGCTAACGGTAGAAGTACGAGTGGATTAATGAATTTCGAATCGACAATTTCATTGGTTTTCATCAAATTTCCCGGTTCGATAGTATTTGTTATATAACGGAAATAACGAAAGGGATAAGGCTCAACTCCCAAAAACAGCCGAGATATATGCAGTTAAAAAAGTAAAAAAAAAAACACTTTTGCAGTTTTTTCTTCCATTACTTGCTACTTGATAGCATTCTCCGTTTATTCCATGTAAAATACCGACGTAAGAAGTCGGTTTGCCTGACGGAATGCACGAGATTGTAATGCGGTATATCTTTTTAGCCTACTTTCCAGAATGGAAATAAGCTTATAGTTTTGTCGTTGTGGCTGTCTGGTCTGTCTGTCCGTCTGCCTGTCTGTCTGTGCGTCCCTCCCTATTAACATTTGAACCAATAGACTGATTTTCATGACACTTGGTGGAAATCTCCTACTAGTGGAGCCAAGGTCCCAAGGAGAGTTTTTTGCGAATATTGAACGTCCCGGGTTCGATTCC
Source organism: Tanypteryx hageni (assembly GCA_028673005.1). Classification (NCBI taxonomy): domain Eukaryota; kingdom Metazoa; phylum Arthropoda; class Insecta; order Odonata; family Petaluridae; genus Tanypteryx; species Tanypteryx hageni. Next base: position 147,889,885 of record CM054114.1, read on the forward strand.
AGGAACTATCCTCCCCATTTGATTTACATGGAAAATCTGAAAACCATCGTGCAGGGTAATTTTTTCTTGCACATTAAAATATCTTAGAATTGTACTATCGGTACGAAATTTATACCATTCTCTGAAGAAAGGAATGGAAATCCTAATTTTTATCGTAGAATTTTTCTTATAGATCGTATTTCTTCGAATTTCGCGTAAATGCTGTAGTTTTTGCAGTTTTTATCACTCACTAGCAGAAGTATCCGGTCTTGCTCGGGTTTAAGGTTAAGAAGAAATAATCAATGCAGAGTATACAGAAACCCTTTAAGTACGAAAACGTTGCAAGTCATTTGACTCAATTCAACATTGTTCGGGTTTCTGATTCAATATTGATAAGAAAATTATGTATGAGTGTTAATCATTCAACCTTCTTTTACATAACAGTCCTGTATTAATACAGTATATGAAATTTAGCAAATATTCTTTTAAAAAAAACATCAAATTATGATGTTGAAGAGGGAAGCTATGAAAAACAGGAATTTCTCCATGGAGGTCCGGGTGGGCTTTATTTGAATCATACACAACATTTTCTTGAAAATTTAAGTAAAGTTGTCTTCACTGGCACAATGCGCTTGAATAATTAAATTTATTAATTGAATAATACGTTTGGGCCTGGGGAATTTCCCGTTGAAGAATTTCAGATTGCGATTTCAACACCAGCGAAGACCCATCTCAGACATAAGACTGCATTTCTAGCAAAGGATATGTACACGAGGAGTGAGTTGGGCTCATTGTCAAAAACTTTTTGAGCGCCAATCTTGCAAATTTGGTACGTGACTTTCATTAATAAACGCTAATTTTCGAAACTAAATACAATTTTTTTTTAATTACTGAGTAACTTTCAGAATTTTTTGATACTTTGTTAATAATGTTACACCCAACTTAATAAAATATTAATTATTTTGATGCAGGCAAATGTTTCACCACCACGCTCACCACCACCGCCATTCTCACCATCATCATCTCATCATCACCACCCTGCAACTGCAAAAGTGTTCCTTTTTTCTTTTTTAAACGCATATATCTCGACTGTTTTTGAGAGTTAGGCCTTGTCACTTTCGTTATTTCCGTTATATAACAAATACCATCGAACCGGGAAATTTGATAAAAACCGATGAAATTGTCGATTCGAAATTCATTAATCCACTCGTACTTCTACCGTTAGCATTAATTAAGCAGCGAGTTTGCTTCAGCCCTCCCCCAACAACCCCTCACTTGGACAAAAAACAATTCCTTACTATATCATCACGATGTAAGAATGACTGTTAAATAACAATGGCGAATTATAATAGTACGTTCAAACGATTGCCCAAGACGCGGAATAATCTTTGTTAACTCCGGTCGATACGCAAGAATAGTCGTATTTTATACAATAACAAACCCTAAAGGCTGATGTGGCGTCACAACATGTATACATATTCACCGACTAACATAAAATCCACGTAGATAGGAAGTTAAAATTCAATTCACGGCGAAAGCGACGCCGCTCAAATTGTTGGAATACTTTTGGAAACGAGTGTACATAGTCCGTACATATTTAAATATATCCCTCTTTAGGTTCCTGAAATGTTTGTCATTAACCCCACAAGAGGCGGAGGACAGGAATACGAGCCTCCGTCGGTTCAGCGGTTTCTTTAGTAAGCGTCCTCTTACCACTTGGTACGGTTTATAGAACAAGCTTCGATTCTTTAAAAATAAAGTAAAAATTAATAAACGAGTTATCCTGATCAACTAACGGCTCGAATCCGATAGGTGATATATAGGCAACTTTCTCTGTCATGAAACATTGAATGAACCTCCTTTTTTTAAGAGTTGTACCAACGCCCACCCTGGGCACTCGCTCAACCGACGTAAATGGGAACTGGAATAAAACGGCTAACCGAAAATTCGGTTAATTTGGAGTTCTTTTTTCGGCTTGTGGAGATAAAAAATTTTTAAAATGCATCAAGTTAAAAATCAAAATTAAAAATGTATCCAGCATGAAGAGCAATAATTTAGAATTTACGGATAGGTACACAGTTCAACCGCAGGTCTTCCTTAACTTGTCAACCAAAGTCAAGATCCGTCGCTTCTGATTCAGAGCTCATAAATATTGCTCCAATCTTTCGCAATTCATCTCCCAATCTTAAGGTATGATAAACTTTTCTCAACTGTTCGCCTTTGTCATATCCTTCTAACGCTTTTAATTTCTACTTATTTACAGACTCACTGTTAGAAAACAGCGAGCAATGAAATTGAACGGTGTAGAATGAGACAACTCTCAATAACATTTTCTAAATGCAAATGATTAATTTGCTGTACTCATCCCCGTGTTAATCAAATGGAGGAAATGAACTCTCCTAGAATCTAACCCATGACTTTTAAAGGGATAAGGCCAAGTAAATTCTGAAAGTATGATTAAAATGGGATTTACAAATATGCCCCTGGATCTTATGCCGCCGGTGATGCTTTACTATTGAGCCTTATGACCAGAGAGAGAGAGAGAGAGAGAGATCTGGAATTTTATTATAGAAATTTTTGAAATGCAAAGCGAAAATACGGTGGGAGAAAGAAAGGCTTCTAGATTCGAACTTGGGACCTTGGAATTGGATGCAAACATAGTCCTCGACCTTCTTCTGAGTCAAAGTGGATTCCATGCAGAATTTGATTCTTCATATATTCGATTCTTTACATATTTGATTATGGAACCGTTTTTTCATCGTGTGTTTTAAGTTACTTAACCGTATTCGAGGAATATAAGTTCTTTTTGAACACACCAACAATATATTGATCCGAAAGTAATGCCTCCAAATTTTTTCTCTCTCGCATGACTTTATGTACGGAATGTAATAGTATCAGGTGAAAATATGAAACTTCCCGACGATATCCTGGAAATTTCATCACTTCAGGGCGGGTGGCAGGGCTGTGGCGGTCTATCAAAATGAAAGATGAAATTGATGTGCGTACGAAGAGGCGTTGTGTAACTGAGTTCCTGTCAGCAGAGAACCTTTCGTCAGTTGACATTCACTGACGTTTGAAGAACGTTTACAGCGAAAATTGTGTCAATTTGAGCACAGTTAGACGGTAGGTCAGGCGTCTCAGCGATGGTGATCGTGGTGTGAAGGACTTGCCCAGATCAGGCCGCACTCTCACTGCAGTGACGGCGAGAAATGAAGAAAGAGTGGACCAACTGATTCGGAATGATAGACGCATTGTGACACGGGAATTGTGTGAGATCGTGGTAATTGGCTTTAACGCACTGCGCAAAATTCTGGGCAATCTGAGATACAAGACATTGGGTGCCAGGTGGGTCTCACGATAGCTAACGAGAGTTCACTAGGAGTAGAGAATTCTGGCGTGTGCTGATCTTGTGGAAAAGTTAGAGACCATGGGTGACGATTTCCTCGACAACATCGTCACCGGAGACGAGACTTGGGTACACCACTATGAACCGGTGTCGAAACAGCAGTCTATGGAATGGCGGCACATGGATTCACCACGAAAGAAGAAATTCAAGCCTCGACCATTGGCGGCAAAAGTCACGTGTTACGTCTTTTGGGACAGGAAAGGAGTTATCCTTGTGGATTTCCTGGAACGGGGAAAAACGATCAATTCTTCTCGTTATGTGGAGACACTGAAGAAGCTGAACACCCAAATTGCAAGAGTGAGACCAGAGAAGAAAGACAATGTTCTCCTTCAGCACGAAAATGCCAGGCTCCATACCAGCATCATGACAAGGGAGGCCATCGAAAAATTTGGGTGGAATGCGGGCTTGTTTTTCACAACTACGCAATATCTCAACGGCGTGCTGACGTCACTAACCAGCCGGAAATTCGTATTTTGCTTTCCCTAGCCAATATATGGTCTGTAAGATAACGTTTAAAAAATTTATTCTGGTAGAGGCAATAGTGATCTGGACCCGGTTCGTACCAGTTCGCGCGAACCGTTTGTTAAAAAGTTTTTGAAAATAAGAACCGGTTGTTAACTTTTTTGCTGGACGCTGAAGGGAGCTCTCGGGCTCTTAGAGGAGACCACGGAAAACTTATGAGGTCAATCACACCATAGATGAATGACTCCGCCTACATGTCTTGATTGGCTAAGACGGGTCGGAACATCATTTTGCGCTTGAATGTTCTGATATGAATATCGCAACCATTTCTTTGTCTATTATAGCTTGACAACCATGTGCTCTACGTAATTAGTTGCCTTTGATTTGTTAATCCGTGTGCTTTCAGTGTGTTGGTTCGTAAAATTTTATTTTAAAATATTATTAGACCCTCATAATGAAGCGTCAAAAACGTATTAGTGATTGGTTTCCCAAAAAAGTGACAAAGTTAGTAGTCAATAGTTCCAGTGCTGCAAATGTCCAACCATCTGAAAATATGTCTTCAGTTGTCAAGTTAGTAGGCAATAGTTCTAGTGCTGCAAATGTCCAACCATCTGAAAATGTTTCTTCGGTTGTCAAGTCAGAAGTCAATAGATCTAGTGCTGCAAATGATGAAGTATCTGAAAATGTGTCTTCAGTTGCAATGGGAGAGGATTTTCATGATTCTGAAAATTTAAATTTATTGTCCGATTGTTGGAATTTCGACCAAGAACAATATTTTCTAAGCAAATATGATGGCTTGGTAATTAAAAACAAAAAACTCGGTTGTTATCACTGTACGAATAAGTCACAATTAGGAATCTTTAAAGGAAAATCTTTTCATAATTTTTCTGAATGGCAAAAGTGCAACATTACCGCATGTGGGTTCGAGAAAAAAGTTCAGCAAGCTTCATTACGAAAAAAAATGAAAGAACATTTTGAATCAAACTCTCATACTAACGTTGTAAATAAACTAAAGGAATCAAAAAAGTTTTTGATAAAATTAATGAAAAAGATATTGAAATGACAAGTAAAATACCATAGTTTTTAGCTTAGTGAAAAGAAAGACCAATGTCAGACATGGAGGACGAAGTAGAACCGCAAATTAAGAATGAAAACAATTTAGGGAACTGCTTGCATTCTCGATTTTCTGCTATTAGAATTGTAGAGCATATTGCTGAATCGATAAGAAATGAAATTTTCAGTAAAATTATCTAAAAAAATCAAACATTTTGTATTATTATTGATGAAGTTTCAACAATTTCAAGCAAATCTGTTCTTGTAATTTATCTAAAATGTGAATTAGTTGATTGTTCACCAAAATTTTTTCTTGATATGGCAGAATTGGAAGCAACCACTGCAGAAAATATTGAAAACGTGTTACGACAAACGTTAAATGATTCAGGGTTTGACACAGAATATTTAAAGAGGAATTTGATCACATTTTGATCTGACGGAGCGAGCACCATGCTTGGAAGAAAATCTGGAGTTGCTACAAGATTAATTCAAGAATTTCCAGAGGTTATAATTTGGCATTGTTTGAATCATCGATTACAGCTTGTTTTGGATGATGCTATAAATGAACTCAACGAAATAGGCAATTTCAAGATTTTTTTGGACAAAAATTTTTCACCAGTCAAATAAAAGTCAAGTGGAGCTTAAAAATATTTCTGAAGAACTATATATTGAAATAGTCAAAATAGGCCGTGTTTTTGGTCCAAGATGGGCTTCTTGTAGTCTCAAATCTACTAAAGCGGTCTGGAGGGCTTATACGTTTTTCTCCAAAGATAAGAAGTTTTCTGGCATGGGAAAAAGGTTGAAAAACAAAGCATTTAATAAGCTTTAATGATCGACATTCTGGATGGACTTGCATTATTATCAAATGCACTACAATGAAGACAATTGAGTTTAACAAATGTAGATAAACTCATCAAGCGTACAATTAATTTTTTAATACAATTAAAAGATAGTTTTGGTATGCATGAAAATAAAATTAACGAACTGGCACAAAGTGATGCTTTTAAATGTATAGAGTTTGAAGAAAATATTAGATTTAAATCACTGCCACGATAAAAAGTAATAGAGTGCATAATTGATAAAATGAAGGCAAGATTATTAAATGAACAACACATTAGGTAAAAAAGATAACTTAGGTCCCATAAATAATACATCTAAAATTGTTGAATTATTCAGTGTTATGGACCCCACTTCATGGAACCTTGAAGAAGTGAGAGTCCCTTGGAAACTTGGAGATGAAAAGATTCACAGATTAAATAAAGTCCTAAAATTTGAAATTGATTTAAACGATTTTCGTGACTATGTAGAAAATAACATTCAATTGAAAAATCTTCCTGCTCCAGACACTATAAGGAAAGCAAAGCAAATTATGAACACAATTGCAATAAGTTCTGCAGAGGCAGAAAGAGGTTTTTCGTTGATGAATAATATTTTCAGTGATAAAAGAGCAAGTTTAACAACTAAACACATTTCATTCTTTATGATCATCAATTTGTTGGAGAAACCATTAAGCTTATGGAACCTGTTAACATAAGTCAAATCATGGATGATAAGCCAACGATCCGCTTTGGATATCAGAGTTCGTGTATCTAATACTACAGTTTGCAGAGAAAACCAAGAAGCCATTTGGAAATTATGACTGTAATAAGTAATAATAAGGTATGTAAAAATGTTTAAATTTTTTTAAAAACTTAAATTTAAAAGCATAGAAGTACTTAGGTATATTTGTGCTTTGCCTAATAATTCATTATTGCTAAAGTTGACTGATTAATTTAATTTTAACTATATAGATAAAATGATTTATCGGTTTTAATTAAATAATTCTTCTTTTCTGATTTCATTAGAAAAGTCTTTATTTTGTAATTAACTATGCTAACTAATTGTCATGCAGTTATTGATACCTAGCTAAATCATAAAATACAGACACTTGAAGAAGGTAAATAGTGAGATAATTAATATAGTTATACATATTATACACAAAACATTTTAAATAATGCAGAAATTTTCGGTCCGGAACGCATCCTACCATTATTACAGGTAATATAATGGAATATAGAATTTCGATTAACGCGGTGTTTTTAAGAAACGCATTCACCGCGTAAACCGAGGACTACCTGTATATGGATATTTGGAAGACTGCCGATAAAAGTGTATCAGCCAATAGATGCTGAGAATTTTACTTTTTATGTTCTCTTTACCAGCGAAGCGATACTAGCGAAATGTTTTATGGCAGAGGTGGGCAAACCATGGCCCGCGGGTCACATGTGGCCCGCGTTGCCATAATGAAAGCGATCCGTAATATAAAATACAGATAATTTCATATATGTAGCTTAACATTATGGCCGGAAAACCTTTTCCAGTGATGTTATGGGGATAACATATTATTTATTATCGATTTTCACTAACAGGATCCCTCGCATTATCTCAATAAACTTCCGATGTGAACCCTAACATGGCCCGTTTTCATCTGCTAATGCGGCCCACCTGAGAAGCTGCAACTGCTAACGCGGCGCGGCACGTGAGAAGTTTGCCCGCCCCTACCTTATTTATCCCTCCGACCGCATGTTTCATCCCTGAAATTACTGGGAGGATGTTGATGAAATTTGGTATTTAGGACCTTAGGGAAAAGATTAAAATATCTCTTCAACAATGCATTATATGGGAAAATGTTTCGAACAAACATTGTATAAAATTAAATGGCCTACAACTTTTATTCGAGTATATTGTTACATATGTCAAATATTAAAGCCAATATTTCAAAAAACGGATAAGTGACAAGAGCAAACGCCCACTTCCGGTTTACCGATGTTTACTATAAAGTAATCACCACTTTTTCCTTTAACAAAAATATCAAATATAAAATTTCGTGTTGATCTGATTAATAATTTTTGAGTTAGAGCACCAACAAAATCCCGGTCACAGACACACCCACAAACATCATCGAGAAAATAGTCAAAACATGTTCAGGGGACCTTAAAACACCTATTTCCGTTGAAATCTTGAATTCGATTTTTTTCATGAAAACACTCTCTATACTTCGTATATGGAGAAAGTAACAAGTGCACAAATATCAACAAATACACATGTACACAAATATTAACAAGAGATGATGCGATCAGGCGGGCAAATATGACCGGTTACATATTTTGAGTAACAAACAGCACGTTCGGTGACGTCATAATAAACCTCTCAAGAAATGCAGGCGATAGGAAAAATGTATGGTAAAGTGGACACACAAACGTTCGTTGAACGAGAGCTACCTGTACATGAATTATCGCATATTAAGCGTTATTTGATATCCGCAATCGATCTGAGAATAATTAGGTAAACGATATCTCTATGCATGGCAGGAGCAAACTTTTGCGAGGACAGGAGAAAAACCTTACATGTGATAAACATTAAAAATCTAAAATATTTCTGGATAATTTCTTCTAAAAGCTTTCTATATTCAGCCTAAAAGCACAAAGAATTTTTATTTTGAAACAAATTTAAACAGAAATTTAATATAAGCGCAACATTAGTAAATAATAAGCTTAATTAGTGACAGCACAGAAATTACGGTTATTGATCGACTGCAAAAAATATTTTCGTTTTTTGCCATGTATAATTCCCACCCTGATTGATCCATTTTTGGTGAAAAAATCCGCATATCATATACTAAAAATTACAGTAATTTCAAAACTTAAATTCATAAAACCCTGCACTTATTTTCATTCGTTTCTTATTTGGGGGAGGAATAAAAGAATAGCGTCCGATAAAATGCTGTCGACCTTCTAAAAGTACCTTAAGTTTTATATCCTCCTCCTATATGTGTAATAAGCAACCATTTATAATAGATAGATATCTATTTTGATAAAATCTAGTGGAATAGCTAATTTCTCAAAAGTTAAGTTTGCGTGAAATTTCAGAATCCGTCGACCATGTATTATATCTTGATTTACGGTGGGAAACGCAAATTCTATTGCAAAAATATTCTACTTTCTTAATCATCAAGTGTAACAATAGTCTAGAAAATCGAAGTTTTAATCTTTCGGCAGCACGTTTTTCTTTTTGACTTTGTGGAAGATGAGGCCTTTCATTTACCATTAAAGCGAGGCGTGACCCGAAGCCGCATACGTTCTGAAATGAAAGAAGAAACCTGGATAAATGATAGGGTGGGGCCCAAAAACAAAGTAGCATCAACAGTGCGATCGATGCCGAAATTGAGCGATTCTTACCGAATTCCTAAAATCGCGCTTTTCAAATTCCTCTGGCATTGGGACGCTGACATGATATTAATGAACTAATTAAGAGAGAGAGAGAACTGAAAGACGCAGACAACGAGAGGGTTTCTCGGAGGCGATGCAAATGATCTTAGGAACGAGGGGCTGGGGGAGGGGGAGCCACATAGGTGCCCTGCAATGCGACCCTATCTTGGGGATTCGGTGAAAGAGGAACACTATCCGACTGTCGTCCCACGCGCACGCGCCATCAAAAGGGGAAGGGGCCATTTTACCTCCATCTGCGCAGGCTCCTCCCGCGAAACACGTGATCTATTTTTGATCTCTAGATAACCGCGGCCTAAGAAGTCAGTCGGAGCAGGTCCAGAGCCGCTTCAGCCCCCGCGGACTCCACATTCCAGCTGGACTTCGTTTCGCCCGCGGCGCTTATCTTCTTGATATCGTTGACAAACGTGAGTATGCATTGGAAAGGAACTTTAGAGAGAAGATTAACGTTCGAGTTCATGTCACAAACCAGTAACCATATACGAGTCTACGTGCAATACTTACGGAAGGAAGGAGCTTATAAGTTTTTGAGACGTGACCGGTGGTTGTTGGAGAGGTGTGGAGAATGAGAGCGAATGTCCTCGCCGGATTAGTCACCTCGGGAGCACTGCAGTGGATTATACCTACGGTGGTTACTTGTTACTGTAGCCGAAGGAAAAAGAGAGGAAAATGTGTTTTCCGAAGGGATTGCTATTGTTCTTACGGTGAAAAAGGAAAAAATGTCGTGATTTTTTTACGTAAGATTGTCGATAGTGATTCAGTGTGTTTCAAGAGCGTTGAGCTCGGACTGTTATGTGCTTGATTTTCAAGTTGAGTGCATCTAGATACAAGAGGAGAAACGAAATGCTGTCTGTGACGGGAGAAACTTCTCGTGGTGGCTAACAGAATGGATTTTAAGATAAAACACGTTTCTGCTACAAATGAAGCACGTCCGTAATTAATTAATAAGTTAAAAAAAGGGGGCAACTGCGTTTTAAAATCGTCTAGTTCACAAGAAAATTAACTTTTATAAGCGAAAACTAAAAATTAATGCGAGATCGAAAATACGCGCAACGTAAGTGAAAATAGTCTAAGAAAGACATTTAAAGATACAGGGAAGTTGTTTACCAAAATATTTTGTAGAATACAGTATATATCTAGTTTGCTCAAAGAATAAAAGATTCAATTGCTAGAATAATAAAATGTTACCTCTCGTATTCTTGGGAGCAGGAATTTTTGATTTTCCATAGATTTCAGAGACTAACGGCGAGTGAATTGAATTGCTTTGGAAAGCTTAAAATCATTTCTGTGGTAGTTATGGCCGTGGCATTAAAAATTGTGAAATATTTTGGATAATAAGGAATTACCGAAAACCGTAAAAAAATAAAGCAGGCTTATCATTTACTATACTTCAGTCCCTTTCCCAAATTGACAAGGAGAGGCGGAAGGGTAAATTATGGAATAGAGGCTGGAGTGACGATTGGTTCGACTGAGGTTACGGAAGTGGAAATTTTTTGTTTTATTGTAAAATGATATATCCAGAAATAGAATACATTAGGGGGGAAGGGTCGGCTTTTGTAACGCCGGATTTGTGAGGTTACATTGCATATAAAACGGACGTTTGAACCAGTTAGGTAACTAATCTCCCTATTGCGGAGGGGGCCAACAATATTTGGAGGGACACACCAAATTTAAAAAAATTCGATAAGAATAATAATATGGAAACAGCGATCTTACCTCATTTTTATTTTGTTAGTCGTACAGGTAATTTCGTATCAAGAGCAGAAACATACAATAATTTTTGCTTCTATTTTAATAATAAATTTTAATATAACATTCAGCAGAGGCCAAAGGGGAGGGCCGAGGACTATAAAGGGGGGACGGAGCCCTCAGGTCCTCCCCTAGTTACGCCCCTGGTTTTATGGTGTATTTACTGTATGTATTCCATTTTACTAAAATTCTTCCATATAAATATATATTACCTAATTGTTTTTATTCAGTTTTTTAATTTTATGTATATATTCTTCCACAGTTCACGCTGTCCAGTCAAGATGTCGGACGAGGAGGAATACTCGTAAGTATAATCTGCCTCTAATTATTTTACATTCAAGTTCAGAAGTGTACAAATGGTAAATGAGTCAAAGATAGACCATTGTGCATTAAGCATGAAGATCCTAGCGGCAACCATCTTATTCGCCAGCAGTGACATAACCGCAAAAGATGTCCTTCAGCATAAAAGTTATAGGGGTCCTATATAACAATTCATTTACTTGAAATTATATCGAAGATGTACGTTTTTTCAGGTTCCGTTTCAGCTCGGGCAGTCATCAATTGTTAGACGACTGCTTAGGAGGTAGAAGAGCATGTTTAGACAGGTTTAGATCTGCCAACGAATGAAGAAGAATTTAGAGATAGTCGGCCCTGATTTTTGGACTGACATTTTTGCTCTTTCAAGAACACTTCAGGAATTTGCATGTCATTCACCATAATTTCCACCGCAGTTAAGTCGAATTAAGTATTATTCAAGAACATAAATTTCGCTTAAATGGAAAATTGATCAATGGAGCCGTACGAAATAGATCCTTTCTCAACCGTGTTGTACCTGGGAGAAATACACCGAAATTGCAATTCTATTTTAAATTAAATGTAGAAATTCCATCGAAATAAAGCAAATTTTTAAGATAAAACTTATGAAATTGAATTTAAAACATTATCGTTATCGCGAAAAGGAACTAAAGGAGGAGTCATTTTGGTTTGTTAGGTGCGCAGAGGGAAGACGCTAGTGGTCGAGAGAAGTAACGGGAGCCACCGCCATCGAGACGGAAATACCTCTCGCCGCCGGATGAGGGCGACCCGTTGCAAGTTATTCATAGACGCTCTCTTGGATTCAAGTCAAAATTATCTTATGAACCTAAGAAGCCAGGGGAACCTTCTTTGGCGTAATGTAAGCTACGCGGGTAGGCATTAATATATATATACGCAATATGAATGGGCAACAACACCCGTCAATCGGGTGTATGGCGAGAAATCCGGGGATGAAATTTGTGAAAAATTATATATACGTGTATATATATATATATATATATATATATATATATACTTATATATCCCTACCTGAATAATGGGATTAGGATCCTGGGTCTAATTGAAATAAATATGCCAAATTATAAAAAAACAATAATATAATAGTAATCTATAAATTTGAAATTGTTTGTTTGTTTGTCCACTACGCAAATCCACACCTTTAAATATATCGTCACGAAACTTCGCATAATAGGTGTATAATTTTACCGTGCAATTAGCATAGCCTATATGGCAATAAAACGATTTGGGGTGCTTAATTCAATAAATGCTGTTTTCTATCTATCCTTGAGAAAATTGTTCTTTATGTCAGTATAATCTCATATGTTTAGAAATTTCGTAATAAAATTTATCAGAATGTTGGTTTATAAGTGTATTCAATAAATTACATTATAGAAAAAATAGAAAAAGTTCCACTGGGGAAAGGGTCTGAGCACACCTTGCAACACCTTCAATTGCAAAACATTAAAATTCTGAAGCAATTCTGATAGATAGAACTTAAGCGATGATTTAAGTATATTCCTTGTATTTTATACATTGCTGGTAGCTTAAAATGGTCCTGGGAAACACCGGGTACTCCAGCTAGTCTAGGATAAAACAAGAGTAAATACCAAAACATGTTTGGTAATACACTGAGAAAAGTTGGCGAGATGCTTTTGCGGTAAAGGTTGGGTACAGACTGCCTCAGCTTGTCACGGAATGCCTTACATATGATGGCATTCACCGTCATTATAACAAATAAAGTTTATCGTCAACCATTGAGAATCTGATACAATACAAGATTGGGCATTAACAAATGACGAACAATTGAACTGTGTTTATCTATCGCTACTCAGGAAGCTACCAAGTCAATAAGAAACCTGAGAATCACAAATGCCTATTATATTAGGGTAAATAGTGGACAAATTAATGCAGTTTTCTTCACCAAACATTTTCAATCATTCCCTTCATGTCTTTATCATTACTTACAGTCACAGATCTTTATATATTTTTATGCAGTTTTGATTTTTTTCCCATGAGAATTATACTTCATACTACAATTTTCTTGCACAGTGAGTACATCTTGCAACACACCTCATCAGATGTAGCGACATACAGTTTGGAAACCAATGCTCTAAAGCAATATACCATAAATGTACCTCACAAAAGGCTAAAACTAACCCCCACAATAACTAAATTGGTATACCGAGAGGTTTCCCACAAAAGGCCAAAACCACAAAATCTAAACTTGTGATATTCAAGGGGCTCCTGTGTATCATAATAGGCACTCTGCCCATAGATAGGCCTGTGATTATTCTTAGTTTAGCCTGGTTCTTCACACACTCTAATTTTCCAGTCTTCGTTGTGTCTTGATAGCTCACTCTCCCTTTCAAGTCATCTATCAACTAGGACCTTTTCTCTCTCTCTCTTTCCTCCCAGTTTTCCTTCTAACATGTCTTTAATCATGCTCTCTCACCTCAGATAAAATCCAATCCAGTTTGCCTTCCTCTTTTTTATAGTCTGTATAATCATTCGCTTCTCTCCCATTCATCTTAGTGTCTCCTTGTTTTTCTCCTTATCTGATCATTTTATCTTCAGCATTCTTCTCCGTGCCCTTATTTTGAAGCTTTGCAAATATTTTATACATACATATATTAGATTTTGAATTTCATTTTAACTGGAATTCCTTCAAATTTTCCAAGTTAAGAATATTATTTATAAAGATTAGACAACATTGTCGAATAGTTATTGAGTGTGTTAAAAATATTTTCCTAGATTCGAAATTCCAGAGACATCTTAAGTGTAAATCAGGAAACCCAGCTTATTGCTATTCATCAGGTATGGTCTATTTTTACATAAAATTTTTAATCGCTTGAAACCATTTTAGTTCTTTTATTTATCAATAAAATTAACACAAAACCAGTTTTATGCTTTGTTTAGCTGAATATTTGCAAATCAAAATTTGTATTAATCAATTTGAAATACCATGTATACTCATGTATAGTTCGAGTTTTTAAGACCAAATTTTTGTGCAAAAAATTGGGGGTCGAACTATACACGAGTAATACTTTTGAGGGTTTAAAATCTCGGATCTAAAAAATTATCTTTTTAAAAATATCATAATAAAAATCAAGATATTTTTTGGTCACCCACCTTGCTAACTTAACTTCTATGATATAACTCCAAAACTTCCTATTTACCTTTAATTTTATCGATTTTCATTAGAACTATGTTGTGTTTTTCATTTTTTTTCTTTTTCGAAGAACCTGTCCTGTATTATCTTGAAATTCTGATTTGGTTGCGACCCAGTAGTATTTTTCATTATTTTTTTATACGTTCTGTGGTGGGTTATAGTGCATTTTAACCAAAATTCATAATGTAACCATTATACTGACCTTTTGTCGTCGTAATGTTGTTACATAAGCCATACCTATATAATAACTCCATTATGTTACTCCAATATTGTTAATTCCAAATGATGATAACAATGTATAAAGTCACAAAGCTGAAGAATTAAAATGAGTTTATTTCATCTTGTTCAACTATCATTCATAACTTTTATTAAAGGTTTTACGAGTAATATGCGTCTATTAATTTTCGTTATATAAGCTTAATTTTCATCTATTTGCTAGAAATTCTGCCACCATTCATATGTCACATCTCGTAGTTAAAAAGTAATAAATATTTTTCTTCTCAAGATCGTGCAATAGGTTTACGATGTTTACAGTTTATTATTAGTATAGTATTATTATGATACTAAAAGCTGTTGAAAACCAAAATCGTTTTATATACCTCGATTGTGAGCTTCGAGATATCGAAACGAAAAATGTCAATCCTGACAAAACTCTAGGGTAAAAGAGTAAGTAGAAAGCTAGGGTCGAATTATACACAAGATATATGAAAAAAATCTAATTTTTTTGCCAAGAAATCGGAGGTCGAACTATACATGGAGTCGAACTATACACGAGTATATACGGTAAATATTATAAGCAATGTATAGATAAACTCAAGAAATGCATAATTTTTGGTCATTAAATTACTGTTAGCCATGGATGGATAAATATATATTAAGAAAATTAAATCTAAAATTCAAATGACAATATATTACTCCAAATAGCAGGATAATATCCAAAGAATCATGAGGGGCCATTGCACTTGACGCTTGCCTAATGAATTATCGATTATTGAGCTGCTAGCATCTGATTAATGATAAAGGCAACTCATGTTGTATCAAATGGTCAAATTAAGCAGAAGTGAGTTATAGCTGCTGAGAATACTAACAATCATATTACTGCATTTGCTTTGTTGTTGATATGCGAATCTGGCTTTTCTGATCATTTTATGGCTATAGGAGATACCTATATCATCTGTTAAAAGTTTGCTGTTTTAAGTGAATATATTCAAACCAGAGAAATAGCTAAATGTGGCAATGAAAATTGATAATGGAAGAAAAGCCATTAATGAATTCATGCAGGAGATTCAAATCACACAGATAAATAAATAGAGCATACATTTGGACATGCATGCATACATGCACACAAATGGTTTCTGATGTGGTAAATGGAGAAACAGGACAAATACTCCCTTAAACATTTAATTTAGGGAAATAAGTGGTCCCATTTCCATATCATTTGGTATGGGAACTGTGAGGGGAAAACCATCAACATAAACATGAGGGAAATGAAGCTAAAGGGGGCATGTATAAATAGAAACCTAGGATAGGATCAATGTCCCTGAGAGTTATGAGTTCTTTGCCCCATGATTACTGCTCACTCTGCAATCCATATCTCTGCTGCCATCTTTTATTAAAATCTTGTAGGGGTCATTTGTAATTTGTGCTGGAGGACAGCACTGGTTCTAAAGATATCTCCTGACTGAGGGAAAGTGGATAAGGATTTGTATATTTGGCAGCCAGAATAAAGGTTTTGAGATTCTTATAGGACACTCTGGATTTATGGTCAGGGCTATTAGTTGCAAAAAGCCTCTTATGGTAAGGGGTCTGGGAATTTCTGCATGAGAATTCGTTGCTCTTCAGTACATGCAATGGTTTGGAGAGCTTACTCTATATTAAATCCTTGTAGGTCTATACAAACTTGCATCAAGCATGACTCCAGATTGATTTCCGTAATATTGGTACTACCAGCAGCTATTCCTGCCATCAAAGACTTAAGTAAAAGGAAAAGAAAGATAAGATAAAGCAGTTGGCTCCCTTGGTGCTTTTCATAAAGAGTAGGCTAATGCCAGCACTGGGTTTCCCTCCTCCCTTCTGTGTGATATATATGTCCATTTGATCATAGTGCAAAATGACCATAGCACTTAAAAAAATCAATTACTACTTAGGAAAGATAATTAACATGTCATTACCAAAAACAGACATATATGTTCTCTATCAATTAAATAAGATGGAATTTCTATTGAGAGTTAAATAACAAAATGCATTTGAAAATATATTGAGCCAAGGCATCATTCAGCATGGATACAATCAATGCCTGGAGACTAGATCTGGTAATAAGTTACATTTTAGGGAAAAGAGGAAATCAGGCAGGACTTCAAGCACCCAGGGTGCCCAAACAAAAAGGATACAGGTGGAATGTACTATTTAGGCATCCATAGGCCAGTAGAGTTTTGAGGCACCTAGAGCAAATATTGAAGGCCTTCACCAAGCCATCCCATACAGAACTCAAAGATCTCTATCTCTACTATGGACACTTTATGCAAAAACAAAGAAATAGGTCATGCAGGCTAACTGCTAGTTTTACTTCCACTTTACCAAAAAGCAATATCTACCACAGATTCACACTGTTCTTCAAAGATAAGTGGCACGACACATTATCAGTAGTATTTCAAGCCCATCTACACTAGAGAATAATGAGAAAATGCTAAATAATGTAAATGTAGTCAGAACGAATTGGTTGTTTCTTGTAGCTATGAGGGAGTTCTGTTGTAGAAATAATAAAAATAATAATGACAGAAATGTATATATGAATATATACACCTAATACGGGATCGCCATAATTTGTTCACTACATTACAAACATCCATACAAGACAGACTACAAGGGATATTGGAAAACTGTTTGCTTCCTTTGAAGGAACAACCAAAATAGTTTTGTGAAACATCAACAATCTTCACATGGGCCCCATTTGTAGCATGCAGGATGTCTGAACGGTATTCTGTTTCATGCCAAGTGTTTTCCATCATCTGTGATGCCACAAAAGCAATTGCATCATTAACCTGTCCATGGAGTTCAGCCATATCTCCAACTTTTGTACAAAAGATTTGATCCTTTACGTAACCCCAAAAGAAAAAATCCATTGAGGTGACATTTGGGGAGTGAGAGGGCCAAAAAAAATTGGTCCTTACCATCCAATCCATCAGCTAGGAAAATGTTCATCGAGAAATACTCAAACCTCCAGACCCTTATGAGCAACTCCTCAGAATGCAGAATGACACCAAATGCTTTCTTTTAAGAAGAAGACAGATAGATGAAGATAGCTCCAGCAGCTGCTTGAGTTATCTAAATCATTAATTAAATTCCAATCATAAGGAAAAATAGTATTTTATATTGAAAGTAGGTTGAGTACCCAGCATTGCCCAGTAATATTTCGAGCCACTGCCAAGTGTAATTTATGTGGCTTCCATCTGAAGGCGCTAATGTAATTCATGCAGCTTCCATCTGATGGCACTAATGTCTGTTGTAGCATAATGCACAGTGAACTTATAATATAGTGCCTCCTCCTCCCTCCCAAATTTTTTATGCCATATAGCCTATGTTACTTGCAGGGTAAAATTATATACCTATGCAAAGTTTTGTAACAATATCTCCAAAGGAGTGGATTTGTATAGCGGACAAACAAACAAACATACAGAATTTCAGATTATTATGTATTAAGGTGACCATGGAAAATACACAGTGCTTAAATGCATCAGAGTGCACAAACAAATGCTATAACTAGAAGCTTCATAAATGAAAGATTGTAGTGTCATGATTGTTTGAATTTATCATGGATTCATCAAACAATTTTGCATGAATATAATGTTTTCATGAAATATTTATAACACCAAAGTGATTTAATGATCATACCATTACATTCTTTGCTAAAAATGACTCATAATAGTTAAATATTTAACATTACCCAAGAAATTTGCTTTTAATTGATTTTATTTGATAGAATTTTAAGGTATCACTTTCATGCTTTTTTAAGGTAGACATCAAAGTATGCAAAACTGTTTTTACCAAATAAAATTTGTTAAAAAAACATCACTTATTAACTCACAGGTAGTCAATTTTATTTTGTCAAAAAATTGATCAATGTGTAACCATAAAAAGCTGCAGTTTCTTAGAATAACAGAGGTAGCTGCTTTTTGAAAATTATTACTATTATATATAAGTATTATTATATTAAGAGTTCAGATAAATATTAATGTTTCTATTTTTTTCTTTCTTTTGTATGTACATGCTTGCAGTGAGGAGGAGGAGGAGGTGTGAGTATCCATTTTTCTAATTTTATACTAAAATTGACATTTTTAGTGTTATATTATAGACTCATTTACTATGACTGCCTATTTTATTAAATCTATTTCCATTCATATTACAGAGACATTACATAATTCCTATTGTAAAATCTAGAATAGTTTATGTAAAATAGATTATAGTATATCTAGTTTTTTTTAGTTTTTGAAACATTTTTGCATAGTGTGATTAAAAAAAAGAATTTTGATTAAAGATAGAATATGCCAGCAGCTTATTTTTTGCTGGCATGTTTTCCTTTAGATATTTTCAAAACTTTTTGACCCGTAGAATTGAACAGCTCAAAAAATTGGGATTCCCCGCAATTCCTTCAGAAAGATTAAAGACTTAAAAAAGAATCAAGGAAGTTATTTAAAGCTTCCTTCTTCAACATTTTTGATTTTTTCCCCTCTCTCTTTACAGGAAGTAAGTACCGCTGTCCTCACCCCCTTTGAGATGTTTCCCAGAGGTAACCTTGGTAAAAATTGCCACAAATTTCATGGAAATGGAAAATAAACTATTAATGCAACAGTTTTACATTAGTGAAAATGTAGTCTCCTGTTACTCAAATTAATATTGACTTCTGTTCAATAGTTCATGGTGATTCTAACTGTCTAGTTGGGAGCACCAAATACAAATCTGTATTAATGTGTTTTCAATCCTTAGCAGTATTTCTGATTAGGATTGCAAGCAATCATTTCTCTTCTGGTGAATGTGTGGTACTAGAGGCAGCTTTAGAATAAGGTATTAATACATTTAACATTACAGCATTAAAAAATGCATTTTGAGAGATTTATAAGGGTAATATATGCATTCTTTGTAGAATGTACACAACTAAATTTTTCTTTATTACCCATCGTTTAACCCTCTAAAACAATCATAATTTTATTCATTCACTTTTAATTCAAAGTATGCATTCCAAATTATTGTGAAATTGCAACAATGAAACATTGTTTGTGGAAATTATTACCAAATTTTAGATGTGCATTGGCTCTTTCCACAGAGAAGATATGGATAAAATACTCTTTATCAATAGAACCCTTGAGAGTACATAAAATATATCACAAATTAAGTCCAATAGAAAAATAATATGTTTTCAATAATACTATGGTTGTTTGAATATGATTCCCAAATATTTATTTTTATATTACTAATTCGCAAAAAATTGAAACTATGTATTAAGGAACACTAATACAGCTATAAACAACACAAAAATTATTAGAATGTACATTACAAATGTATTTTTGTAATTTTCCTTGTATTTAGGCAAACAGAGCAATATGGCAATAATGATGCACTTTTGATTTAAATTACTAAATAAATGCTATGAGAAATCATTCTCCTGCCACTGTAGCAGGGGTAAGTAAATTTAAAATGCTTAATTTCATGAGAATTATCTTCCACATATTGGATAGTTGATCCATTACTTGCATTTAACTTGTCTTTATCACTATAAAGAATGGTAGCAACATAGAAACTGGGTTTGTCACCTTATCTACTTGCTCTCGTATAAGTTTTTAATTTTAACCAAAACCAAAATTTCTGTTTATAAATAGTTGGAAATCAACTAAATGGATATTGTATTGTGATCAACAATATTTTAAATGATAAAAAATATTCTCTTTATCATAAAGAAAAGCTGTTATGCTTCTTTTATAAGTTTTAGAATTTTTCTGGAATATCATGTTACCAATTAAAGTGATAAAGTCAACATTTTGTTCCTTGTTTTAATTAAAACTTAGGATGGCCCATCATGATTGCAGCAGCTGCTGTATTATCTGATTTTTTCAGCTTGTTACAGTGGAGATCAGAAGAACATTGTGAACACATTATCTTAATATTTTAATCTTGTAAATAATGAGCAGATACTAATAATGCTTTCTTCCTAAATATTCTCAATCCAGAGTTATAGACAACAGGAGGTAAAAGACGCCATTGACAGCCAACATAAAACATTTCTGATCAAATCCAGGTTAAGTCAACAAATAATTCTAAGATCATGTTATAAAAGAATATATCTAATATGGATCTAATGCCCAATGTGTGGAATATAAAAAATCAGAGAACAAAGCACATAATTGAGAAAAGTCTTTATCAGTAAGCATTTGTAATTATGATATTATTTTTTTTAAATAACATTTCAAATGCACTGTGTTTACTGACATGTTCATGGTAATTGCAGTAACAATGGTTACATCAAAAATTCTAAAAATCCCATTCATCAACCAAATATACATAGTAAATGATACAAACTTCTTGAGAATGGTCCCAATCTTAATTATATTCCCATTGGTTATGAAATCACATCATCAGGTCTTGCTTACCTTTTTTCTCCCACTCTACTTCGCGCTGCCAACTATAAACACAGAAAGGAACCGGAAAAGAAGAAAGAGTAAGTGAACTGCATTTATTAAATATTTCTGCCAGCAGTCAAAAGGCCAGTCCAGGAAAGCTATATAACAAATAGTATTGGTTTTATCACAAAGAAACAGAATCAGGAGCCAAAAATGTTTTGTGGCTAGTATTTTTCAAGAAAGCTTATCTTATAAGAACTCTTTCTTAGGAAAATATGCATGAGAATAGCAAAACTATGATTGACAGGTTCTTTGTGGTGAAACATTGGAAAATATTTTCAAACAAAATGTGGCTTAATATTTTTTGAGTAGAATATATGTTTATGCTTCATTCATTTTTTATATGTTCTTTGTATAATTATTGCTTTTAACTATACATTCATTTGCATTGTTTCAATGTAACATACAGTCAGGGACAGTTTTTCATTCACCAAATGTGAACATTGTCTATATGATTTTTAAACATTCCTGAACACAAATATGCTATTACTATTCTCACGGCTTACATGCTGATACTAATCCATGATGGACTAGCCTTATATTAAAATCAATTTTTCCAAATCATTTTGTGTCTTCACACATTTTTGCCTTTTTAATTTTGATATAATTTCCATTGGATAATTTTTTATCAATGATTTGACTGGCTGGCAGAGTTATATGAGTGTGGGGATTTCTTCGCAAAGAAAAAGCTTCTTGTTTGGAATTTGAAGTCTTAGGTTTGTTTCTGTGTTGTCTGTTCTCACCTTGCTTTTGTTCTTGTAATTACCAACTCCCCTTATTCATCATTGCTGCCAAAGCTTTCTCGATCGGTTTCCATTTCAGAACGTTGCAGCCTATTTTATTAGGCAACTTTCAAAGAAAATGTTAGATAAAAGAGAGATTCCACAATAACTTACTGACTCCATTTCAAAGCAAATGCTTTTAAAACAAAATAAAACTATTAATCAACCAACAGATTGTGAGATTTTTATGGTATCATGCGAATATTAATATTGTCTCAAACCGCTAGAACAAATATTATGCAAAATCGATATGCAGGTACCCATTAATTGGAAAATGTGAAATACATATTTGCACTAATGTTACAACGATCCCAATAGATACAAAATTACAATAAATTGAAATAAATCACAACAAATTTTGAAGTCTCATTAGATTAGTGAGTTAAAATATCAATGATATAAATATTCTTTTTCAGGTCCCAGATTAACGACAACTAAACTACAACTAAATATGATAATTTTTTTCCAGATATTGCTCGATAAACATGTTTAATTCAAAGATTAAGTTTATTTGTAATGTTATAGAGGGATAAGTTAAGAAGGGAGCTGTCACTGTATCCACACCATTCACCGCTTTTCTTCTAATTCTGACCTGTTGCAAAGTAGAGCTAATTTCATGCAGTCTTATTATTTCTTTTGCTTTATTTAAAGCTGGAATGATTTACACATTAGAATTTTTCACTGTTTGGAACGCATTTTCAGAGGAACATTAATGCATACTTAAATTTAACTACCTTTTTGATGATGCTCCTTGTTAGATATAGAGAATAATAAGTAGAATAGAAATTTGAAAGTAGCTTAGATTTGTATGAAAGTTTTGGTATTTTGATAGAGAATTTTAATTAAGTAATTTTCAGTCAATGCCAGTAAATGTTAAAATTTTTTTATCAATTTTTATTAGATGCTTTTCACTTTCTCTATATACTTTTAGCACTAAAACTTGTATGCTTAATATTTCTTTTTTATTTAAAGGCATTGACTGCTGAAGCTTACTGACATTTAACAAAAGCTAAAGCAAAAGGGTGTTTCTTTTTAACATACTGAAAGTTTTTATAAATGCTAACTTTACTGCAACATACTGATAAACGCTGTTATAGAATGATTTAATTTACAATTTTTTCTTTTTTTTTAGGCGACCTCACGCAAAGTAAGTTCAAAAACTGTCAGTGTTTTGACAACAATAAATATTTGGCATGCCTATGTATTGAAATACTGCTGCTTGTGCTTAAAGATATACAATAATAAACCAAAAACTGAAAATTAGATTGCTGCATAGTCACACAGAAGAAATCATTACTTGAAGCTCATTTACCACAGCCAGAGCTGTATTAATGACTTGGTAAAAGTAAATGAAGTTCAAATCGTGCTACTTGACAAATTTCAAAGTAATCTTTTTCAATAAAGCACAAAAATTATTTATTTGCTTTTAAATGACATCTCAATCAAATCAAACCTTTTTTATCCTTTCAACTGACATATTTCTAAAAAGCTCTTTAATTCCAAAAGTGTTTACAATGATTCATTTAATTTATTATTTTGAATTTTAATAACCTATCTTATGCAGGATTGCAAAGTCTTTCTGACCCTATTTTCCTGCTAAAAGTATATTAGTTATGCAAATTTTACACATACCTATATAATATGACAATTTTCAATAGCCTATTGTCCAATTTTTCATCTGGTACTCTGAAGCATTATCAATTTGTAGGGTTTAGCCAACTATGTCTTAGGAGCTTTCATGCATCTTGAGAATTGCAGACATATTAAATATACTACCCAAAAAGATAATTATGCTGCATTACAAAATTCCAAAAATTAATGCTTGTAGCAGGTAATCATATAACTTCCTTTTCATTTCTACAGTCAACTCTTCAACTTAACTAGCCGTGTAATAGACACTACATGCTTCAGAAGGATTGATAGCATGGTAAATCGGTAGATTTGAAAATTAAGCATTTTTGTTATAAGACAAAATGGCTACAACTTTTTATCATTTACGATACAGCTCTGACGATAATCTTGTATTCAGCATTTGAAGGAATGTTTAGCAGTAAAAGCAATGAAATACAAAAAAATCTTCAGCAGTATTTCATCATTTGCCTTGCCTCCCTGTCACCTATTAATGTTGCTTTTTTCCTTGCCTATTGAAACTGTACTATACAGATATAAGTTGCCTTACTGTGGCAGCAAATGAAATTGTTTACAGAGTCTCTCCTAAAGTGCTTTCTAACAAAAGCTGATCTTACTTTCAAGCAGTTTCATAATGTGCCCAGCATATTAATTATGTTTACAACTTTTTGTCAAAAATGTATAATAATGCAAACATACATTAATCCCAATGGAGAACATTAGGGGAATTTATTTCATATATACAAAAGAAAATTAAATAAGTCATTCACACTTAGTTAAAGAGCAGCCAGGATTTTTCAACTAATATACTTCATAATACAGAGAAAATTAAACAAAGAACTTCTTAAACTCCCTATTGGCATTCTTGTAAAACATTCTATAATATGAAGATGATATTTTCAATTGGCATAATTTTCCAGATAGCTATTTATTAAGTGCATCAACACACATGATGATGACCCATTGTTATTACTCTATGTGGTGTGGTACCTGCAATCGTTCTGTGATTGTTGTGAAATGTGAGACATTAAATAAGAGTGGAAAATATCCTTTCTGATAATAAATCCTGGCATGGATGTAAACATGTAAGGTTAATTATTTTTTTTCCAGGAAAGTGAAATGATGAATCAAGGAAATGGAGGAAATTAATAAAATACATTTAAGGGCTATGCATGCAACCACTCAATACACTGTTTTTCCTTTGATATACATAACAAATTTGTGACAGAAAGAATCCGTTTTTAACTGTGGCTGTGTTGTTTGTTTTGTAGTGTCCTAAACTGAAGCTATTTTTCTATATCTTTTAATAATTTTCAATTCAATCAATTCAAATATTCAATTATATCATGATTTTTCAAAAGTTAAAAATTGAATCAAATTGACTCTTTTTTGTTAATTCAAATTCAGTCATTGCAAGATTTACAATAAATTCAAATGTAATATAATTTAAAATCATTCATTTTAATTTAAAACTATGTAAACGAATAACAATTCATGTTACTAATGCATTTTCATCAATTATGTGACAGGGATGAAGCTAAGGGTGACCCTGAATTCATCAAGGTAAATACCATTTTACTTAAAGTAATAACTTTAAGTGACTTTCACTTTAGAATTAATTACAATAGTATTATGACTCTTTTACCCTTAACTGGTATGGTGCTGGTCAAATCGCCGCCCCATTCAATCTTTCTTATGTCAAGCTATAGTTTTTCCAGCCATAACTTTTCGTGGGTAAGCTTCTTTCATATTTTCTGGTAAATTAGGGGGGAAATGCTGTTAACTTGCTGTTTACTAATTCATATCAACATACAGGAAAAAATGACTGGACCCTTAAGTGGTGATGCAGTTGACTTATGTAACCTGAGATTTGAAAATGTTTTTTCGGAATGGTTGTGTGATTGTAAAAGTGAATTATCAGAAAGTGACCAATCAAATTGTGAAGAATGGGAGCACAACTCTGAATTTTAACAGTCATTTGATGAAGAAACAGATAAGTTTCCTGCAAAACAAAGTTGGTACTATTACGGAAAAGGAAACCAGTTCAAATACGAACTTTACTAAAGAAAGCGTAGATAACTTCGATCAAAAATGTGCGACATATTCTGTAAGTAGAAGGACCAAGTGCTGACCTATGGCACTCTTTTGCGCAATTCTGAACATTTCTGCCATCAATGCTTACGTCCTGTTTTACTCAAAGAGGCAAGCAGATAAAGCAAATTGCTTATTATTCATAAATATCTCACTATGCAGCTGGTGAAGCCTCACATGATTCGCTGCATCTATAACGAGAGATTGCCATTGCAACTTCGACACTCTATTAGCAGCATTCTTCAGATTCCCCTTCCAAAGAATGTCCAGGACCAATACAAGGAGCACGTAAGCTTTGCTACATATGCCCTTCTATACTGAACAGGAAGACAAATCAGTTTTGTCACAAATGGGAGTGGCCAATATCCAACGTTTGTGCAAAGAGGGTCTGCACTAACTGCATTAAAAATGTTGAGTAAAACGGCTTTGGAAATATTTTGTGAAATTTTATCATGTTTCTTAGATATTGTTCTATTAGTTATTTAGTTAAGCATCTTCTCAGGGTAATCATTATAAGTATTTTTTTCTTTATAAAGTTGTATACAGTATCCGAAAATTTCAAGTCGAAACCTTTGCTTTGAAATACGAAAAACTATTTGTAGCCTACATGTTGAATAAGTTATACTTGTTTTGTAAAAATTTATTAAAATAAACAGTTTTTATATTAACAGCATAATAAAATTTAATTGTAACTATCTCATTCTATTAGCAATAATGACTGAATGTGATTGGTCAATTTGACTTACGGAAAAAAATCTCACCGTACCAGTTAAGGGTTAAAAAACAGTTTACAAAGCAAAATCAACTACTTTAATTTCTATATATGTAAATCATTATGGAAGTGATTAGTAATTAGTTTTTTCACCTTAACAGCGTCAAGAGCAGAAGAAATCAGATCTAGATGAACAACTCAAAGAATACATTGCAGAATGGCGCAAACAGCGAGCCAAGGAGGAGGATGAACTCAAACGTCTTAAGGAGAAGCAAGCCAAACGGAAGGTATAGATGTCTTGAATCAAAGACTTTCACAGCATTGTTGAATGCAGGTGGAAGCTTTTGGAGTTCGCTACATTCTCAATGCAGCAAACTCCGAAAGCTTCCACCTGCAGGGTATAGATGGTTGATTTGATAATAGGAAAAGAATTCAATACTGACCTCCATGATAGGGTTACAGGTCAAATATTTAGGTATAAATTAATTCAACAACATAACTAAAATTCCCAAAATATATTTATAATCATAATAAAATGTCTGAGACTTAACAATATATTAAAAAATTGATAAGGATGCAGAGATTCCCAATAATATCCTGAAAATTTGGCCATAACATAAAATTCTGTGATGTGACTCAATATTTACTATAGGATTACATAATTTTATTGGAGATACATTCCCAAGTAAAACATTTCATCTCAATACATAATAAAATCATTCTCATTTATGAGATGAAACTTTTAAAGCAGGGTTTGCCAAACTAGAGCCCACAGGCTGAATGTGGGCCCCAGGAGAGTTTTATGCAGGCAATTTCATATTTGTTAATTAAATTATGATCATGTAATCTTAAATTTTGAAATAATAAGTGAATAAATGTTGTTTTTCACCTGATTTTTCATTTTGATTTGATTAAGACTTACCTATATTAATTATTTCAACTGCTTATATAAATCTTGAGATAACTTCCAATGTTAATTCTTATGTGGCCTATTTGACCATTTATCACTTTCAGTGCACCTTGCTATGTGCTTTAGAGCACTTTTTTATAACACATGATTAATAGATTATTTTATGAAAAAGTATTTATAATAAATAATAGTGCGGTAATATAATATACTTGTAATCAAAACAGCTTACCAGAAATTACAGTGAAGTGGTAATGCATATGACATATTGGGGTGTGGGTTACTGTCATTAAACCTTTGCTTTTAAGGGTTCACATCCCAAGGTGGGAGGGCACAATTTTACCGCTGTGACATCCTTATCACCATACCTTCAAGGTCTGTGGAAGACCAATCATTAGAGCACATACTGTTTTAATTTTCCACAGAAATTTCCAACTCAGAGATAATAAATTTCACTGTGGAAAATTTAATCCTATAATGCAAATTTTTTGGTCATAATTAATAATTTCTGCTAAGGCAAAATTCCATAACTAGGGTGCTGGTATTACAGGGAATCACTGAAATTGCAGATAATACAGTAAATGTAATTTAACTTCTAAGCACTTTGAAATTGAGGATACAAAATAATGCTTTTGATGGTGCTGCAGGTGATGAGGGCGGACGAGGAGAAGCGCATGGCAGAGAGGAAGAAGCAAGAGGAAGAGCGCAGGATCCGTGAGGCTGAGGAAAAGAAACAACGAGAGATTGAAGAGAAGCGCAGGCGTCTCGAGGAAGCTGAGAAGAAGCGCCAACAGATGATGCAGGCAATGAAGGTAAGCCTCACAAGAATAAATTAGATCAAATTAATCCATCCTTAAGGAATACTCAAAATTACTTGTTTTAACGTTGAAAACCAATTTTTAAAGCAATTTTACAAAATTTGTCCATTTATACAATTTTAAAATGTGATAACTTCAAGATGATTTTATGACAAAAATATTACGTGACAACATGAGAACAATCTAGAAGATTATTTACCAATTTTTATGTATTTACAGTCTGATAAGGACAAGAAGGGTCCCAACTTTACCATCACCAAGAAGGATTCAGGAGTGAGTATGCATGAAATTGCTAAAATTTAATAAAAATGTATCATTTTAATGGATATCTCATTAATGAAAATTTATTCTTGCAGTTCAACCTTTCCTCTGCTCAAATTGAGAGAAACAAAACAAAGGAACAGCTTGAGGAGGAGAAGAAAATATCTCTTAGCTTCCGCATCAAGCCTTTGGATATTGACAATCTGAATGCCGAAAAACTGAGGCACAAGGCTCAGGAATTATGGGACTGCATTGTCAAGCTGGAAACTGAAAAGTATGATCTGGAAGAGAGGCAGAAGAGACAGGAATATGATGTAAGTCTTAACATATTTATAATAAAATGTTTTTCCATTCAGAATGATTCAGAAACTACCTACAACCTCTTGTTTTACAAAAAAAGCACACACACACACACACATGCATCATTTCTAGTCATGATTAAGTATATATCTGGCAACATATAAAGAAAATATTATGCCATAATAACAGTTAAATATAACGTTTTACATAAATTTAATTAGAGAAACTAAATAGGGATGATCTAAAACATAAATAATTGCTTCGAAACTTGAATAGCTAAATGTGCCCTGCGTGCATTTAGAAATCCTATGTCCTTTTCCTTCTGCAACTCTTTTTGTCTCGTAAATAACCATTTTGATTGACACAGCAATACCTAACTTTTAACTTCCTCCTCTAGTTTTGGCCATTTAGGACCAAGCCTATGAAGACTCTGTTCCTCTTTTCCTGTCACCTTCAGTTTTTCCTCCTGTTTTCTACTTTTACAGATCATTTTTTCTGTGGGACATGGATCGAAATGATGTTCTGCTGCTTGGTTTCCATGTATTTTTGTGTATTGAATCATCTAAAGCTTATTTTTATTCTTGTAGCCGTTGCAATCTTAATACAGGTAATGGTATTTATCCTAGATATTTATAAACGTTTTATGACATATAGCAGAATTTTAATGTTCCATGACACTAAACACGCTATTCAACGGGAGCTCATTAGGAACTAATACATTGCAACTAACATCGCAAATGCACCAAAATTGTAATCACTGAGAGCAGACATGTAATAATGCACAATAATAAAATGCGTCGTCAGAATTCACATTGCATAATGATTTACTGTATATATTAACTATATTTCACTATTAAATATTAATAATTTATATTTTAATGATTCTGCGATGGATGTTTGCAAATTATTCCATTTTGGAGATGAGTGGGTTTGTGTCACTACTGAATATTGTAATAATCTTACCTTCAGTCTATAAGACAGGCTGATTTTGGGTCTTTTTTCTGGAAAAAAGTGTCATATATATATATATATATATATATATATATATATATATATATATATATATATATATATATATATATATAGTCAAAACAAAAAAGCATTTCTAACTTTATCAGCCTGAATATTTGTTACAAAAAACTGAAATCAACATAAAATTATATTACAGCTTAAGGAGTTGAAGGAAAGGCAGAAGCAGCAACTGAGGCACAAAGCCTTGAAGAAGGGATTGGATCCAGAGTGAGTAAAATAAAAATATTCTTCTTTCAACAAGATAAAATTCTTCAAAGAAATTTACTTAAAGATATTTTTCTTTTCCAGAGCCCTGACTGGCAAATACCCAGTAAGTATTATATATATAGCCAAATAAATATATCTGTATATTTAAAAATAGGCTTGTCATCAATGACTAAAGGTAATAATTGTCCTAATCTGCAATTTCAGCCTATGATCCAAGTAGCATCCAAATATGAACGTCGTGTTGACACAAGGTCCTACGATGACAAGAAGAAGCTCTTTGAAGGAGTATGTATTTAACTGCATGAAAATGCTGTTTCATCAAATCAAAATTACATTCTCCATAGGTTTCATTTAATTACATGGAAAATTAGTTTCCAGCTATTATATACCTTAAATTATAAAAAGTTCATGTGCAATAGTTACGAATTATTAAAGTAACATTTAATACTTATTTTTGACAAAGCTTAAAATTTTACCAATTTAAATGAGTTAATTTAAATAAATGTATATATATTTGAATATACAGGGTCATGAAAAATTCGCAGACACAGACTCCACCACGTGATTCCTTGGCAAAAATTAAGGGGCCAATGCTCTTTGCAAAAATTTCCACCGACGCATAGTTTTCATGGAAAACACAGTTAAAGTGAACGCCAGTGTGGCAACATGGTAATGAAGAAAACTACTTGGTAATGAAGACTTCAATGAGAGCGATCATCGCATCGTGTGGTTTAGGTGAGTGGCTAGAGTGGTGGCCTACGAAGCAGCGGAATCAGGTTCAATCCCACTTTTTTTCTTTCCATTACATGTCATAAATTTCTTTAATACATTATTTTTACTTTACAGACTGTACTATTATTGAATGTTTTACACAAAAATATGGGTAATCTTTAAGAAAATTTCATTTCTCATAAACATGTAACATTTCTGATGTAATGATTAAATGGTTTACGTCAGCGATGTAAAGTGGAGACTTTTGGGCATTTAACTTTGCTTATCTTGTGGGTTGACCAATGAGCAACTGCTTTTAATGGAGTGGGAGAGAGGGAGGGAAAGGGAGGCTAGTTATGCTAGGTAATACCAGACCGCGTTAACTTTAAATGCAGATAAAATGTGAAGGTGGGTTGGCATGGAGGGCCTATTACATGGTCTCCTCGATCGCCTGATCTCACTCCTTTGGACTTCATCCTGAGGGGGCATCTGGAGGATGCATGCACATGAATCTCCTCCCAGGAGCATCAAGGAACTCTCAGTGAATATTCATGCTGCGTGTACAACTGTGGATGTTGACATGTTGTGCTCTATACAAGATAATGTCATATGGTGCATTATGGTCTGTTTGGAAATGCAGGGTGCTCATTTTCAACACCTTTAAACGTGAAAAGATTACTATGAACAGTTATTACCGTAATTTTTCTGTGGCTTTTGGTACCATGCTCCATTAAAAAACGTACATTTATTTGAGTAAAGATGATTTAGGTCACATTACCTTTCTTATTTAATATGTCTTGCCATTCCAGAATTCATTAAATAAACCATTTTAACTATTAAATCAGATGTTGTGAATGATTACAAGAAAATAAATGCTATTCTAAAAAATTATTATGATTATTATTATTATTTGTAATTTTGGTATGAAATACAAAACATAAACCATTTAATCATTACAACAGAAATGTTACATGTATACAAAAAATGAAATTTTCTTAAAGATTACTCATATTTTCGTGTAAAACATTCAATGATAGTACAGTCTGTAAAGTAAAAATAACATATTACAGAAATTTATGACATTTAATGGAAAGAAAAAAGTGGGATTGAACCCGAGTCTGCTGCTTCATAGGCCAGGACTCTAGCCAATCACTTAAACCACATGATGCAATGATCGCTCTCATTAAACAGATGTCATGACCAAGTAGTTTTCTTCAACACATTGTTGCCACATCAGCGCTCACTTTAACCGTGTTTTCGGTGAAAACTCTGCATCGGCGGAAATTATTGCCCCTTAATTTTTGTCAAGGAATCTCGTGGTGGAGTCCGTGTCCACAAATTTTTCATCACCCTGTGTGTGTGTATATATATATATATATATATATATATATATATATATATATATATATATGTTATTTACTTTTGTTTTAACAAAAATAATGAAGCAAATGTCAAATATTTCAAGTTGATTGCAAAACTGCTACTCCTTCAGTAGAATAACTTAAAATAATTTTTATTATATCTAAAAATGCAATGGGTACCACCTACAAACTTTCTTTTCTGCTGACTTTCATTAAGTTCCAGTTTGTTAAGCATCATTTCCTTTAAAATAAAACTTTCCACCATCTTTTATTTCTAAAATATTCCCATCTAAATCTTTCATATACTCACAGGGCTGGGATACTCTTTCTTCAGAAGTTAGTGAGAAAATATGGAAAGAAAGATACGAAATGTTTTCAAAGAGAAACAAGTGTAAGTAAATTTCTCTACTGTAGCAGAATGATATTCCATGTTCACCACACTAATCGTGGTGCTTTGCCCTGCATCATCCTCCCCCCTCCCACTCCCTTATTCTTCCCAATGCTTCATTACTATCTCTCAGTTCCGTTTTCTTCACCAGGCAACCATAGGCCATCCGTCTTAGAATGTGCCCCCCCTCCTCCTCCAAAATGGTTTTTGTCACTCTTTCCATAAGCGGTGTGTATTTCTTTTACAATTCCAGAAGAAAGGAAATATTTGTGAACTTATAACATAGGCTTTATATGATGAAACATCATATAATGAAACCAATCACCAATTAAAAGAACAAAAAACATTTCAAACAAATCCTAAAAAATTTCAAATTTTGGTGTGAATCTTTATCAAATTAAATTCAGCATTCAATGAAAGGGTGGTATTAAATAATGAATAGCAAATAAAATATAGTGCATGCAAGTTCCTTTTCTGAATTTGGCATAATTGTTGAATAAGGAAATATACACTGAAATTAATTTGAGTAAAACATGAACCAGCACCATAATATATTTTAATAAATGAGTAACAAGCACAGTAGCAATGAAAACGCAAATATTTACTGTGAGGATTGCATTTTATGCTACCACTGAACCATTTGTGCAGAAATATATTTCAGTATTTTGCTTTCTTCTGGACAAAAGGAATATGCACTGAGCCCTCCTGTTTGAAATTAATCAAACTAACAGTTCCAATTTTTTCCTGTAATGAATTGTGTACCTACTTCTTCAGGGTTTAGAACAACAAAGCAAAGAGAGTTCGGAGCGACAATGGGGTGAAAAATCAGAACAATTTGAACAGCGCCAGAAATGTAAGTTACACATCAGCACATCGATTGCCTAAAACTATTTTTCACATGGTAATTTTAGACCAAAGCAGGGTGCAAAAATTTAGCAAATAAAGCTTTTGGCTATGCATTACAGTATATTGCTTATACTTGGGATATTTTGGTACTTTCTAATGAAATTATGTAAAGCCTTCAAAATCTCTGCATAAGCCTAACACTATGGCTCACTCCGCATTTAGCAAATGCTATTTTTGGTTACTACCATTTGACAACGTATTTATAACACACATGCACATTTTTGCAGTTTTGGAATGCAATTTAAGCTATATTGATTAATTTTGGCAGTAGTAGAATTTTTGAGTGTTTAAATTTGTAATTTTAAGAATAACAAATGAAATGGAAAATAAACTTGATGACTGTGTAGAGTAGAATTTTCCTATTAGTTTAAAATGTTTTCTTTTTGAGTTGATATACTGCTATTCAGCAAGACAAATTTTAAGAAGTATAATATATAATTTTCCTTATATTTATAAGAATAAACTTCCCATGTTGACCAGATTCATTTTCATTTAGCTAAGAATATATTGGGTTAAATGAAAAAAATCTATTTTTGCTGTTTCTTTGACACAAAAATGAAGATATTTAATGCTTTTAATTTTTGATCAGGATAAAAATGTGACATTCACAGAGTAGATGCTTAACACATTCAGTGCGGGTGACTTCATATGAAGTCATGCATACCCTCCACTGCTGGTGGGTGACTTCATATGAAGTCATCGGTCTAGGGATGCTATTTACCCTTAGTTTGGGTGCTAGCAAGCTTGGGGTGACCTTTTTTCACTGCGTCGCTCTTAGTTGTTCCCTAACATCGCAGAGGAAGCAGTCGTTTCATTGCCAGCCAATTTTTTGGATATCATATATAAGTACGAAAATTATAGCCCCTTAATGTCTATACTAGCAAAAATTAGAAAAAAATACCCCGTCACAAACAAATTTACACCCGCACGGAATGTGTTAAGGAAAAAATTCAATTTCCAATTCCATTATTGAGATATGCATATTATGCACAATTTTCAAATAATTTCATCGACTTTCTTTAAACACTCAAAAGTTTCTGTTGGTTAACTGTATTCATTCTTGTAATCATGATGGAAGAATTTAATCAAAAAATCTTGAGTGTTTTTAGATTAAATTTATTTGATGGTTCAATCAAAACAAACCTTACATTATCTTGGGTAAAATTTTATATAATATTGTCAAATAGCAGCAAGATTCAGAACTGATATTGTTATGTTAATTAGTGTAATTCTCATATCAGTGAATGGTGTAACTGCCATTTAAGCTAATAATTCAACAATAATTATGATTCATAATCTAAAACTCTCTTTATGCTATAAGCAATTAAAAATATCAACTGAAAATTAAGGCAAGGTTTCTAAAAAAGCACAACCTTCAAGACCAACCATGCTTTCTAACAATGTTCATTCTTAACATACCAAAAATTCTTAAATGTCTTATCTGACTCACAGTTATTTCTCTTGTAACCTAAATGTTTCCCAAATGTGTTGCTTGCCAAAATAAACAATAAAATGCATTGATATAAGTTTAAACAGGTTCATGTCCACTTTTACTCATGCTTTAATACATGGAAATTTACTGTGGCTGTAATATATTTTTTGATAGAACTTCTGAAAATACTGCAATGCATTTATAGCAATAAGAGAAATGATCCTTAAAAATATCTGTATTAATTTCAATGATGACTGCTCCATGAAATCACAATTTTAGTCATTTTTCTATAAGAAGTTATATGCACAAAAAAAAACTAATATGATGCATTGAAGATATTTTCTTCAATAGACGATTGAGTGATCAACTGATTTTGCATCATGAGAGAATATTGTAATAAAGACTGTTTCAATAATTGGGTAACTTTTTTGAATGCACAGCCAAATTGCCCAAATGGTTTGGTGAGCGCCCAGGCAAGAAGAAGGATGAGCCCGAGACCCCTGAGGAGGATGAGCCAAAGGCAATGGGTGCTGATGATGACCTAGAAGAACCAACCTTTGAACCCCCTGAGCCTGAGGAGGAAGAGGAGGAGGAAGAAGAGGAGGAGGAGGAAGAAGAAGAAGAAGAAGAGGAAGAATAATTGGTAATGATGCCAGAGGGAAATTGTTTCGCATTAATTTGGATCACCTCCAAAATTTGACAGGTTGATGACAGGTTTTGCTGCAAAATTTTGCATCAAACAAATTAACTCCATTAAAATGGCTGCAAACATTTCACATACAGTATAACTAAGAAATAAGGAAAGGTTGTGGTCTGCCTTGTACTAACATGCTTGCTGAAGATGAACAACTCTTCTTTTAAATCCACTTGGGAAGGCTCAACTTTGTGGAAAGATTTCATGTTAGAAACGAAAGACTAATAGTAGTTTCCGCTCATGATGTTGGTCCGGTGTCTCATGCAACATATCAGGATGCTATAAGGCACTGCCAATTTGAGTTATCCGTACATATGGTGAAAGCAGTAAAAAAATAGGCAATACCAGTCAAGTCAATTCTTAGTGGAAATTGCAATAAGTCGTTCATTTCAATTCTTCTTCTGTTTATGTAGTGAAAGATATATGTTGATGCTAACTTAAGTTCTGTGCTAGGTATCAGTGTGATATTGGGATGTTGTGATTACATCAACAATTATATGTACTAATATATAAATAGATGGGCATTCATGAAAATTAATATATTAGGTGTCAATATTGCAAACATAAAACAATAACATGAAGGTTATAAGGGAATCATAAATTACCAATCAAATGAAAATTCACTGCATCAGTTGATTTGATATTGCTTGTATGTGGAGTACCATAAGCCTCTTTATCTTCCAGTGTTAAGACTGAGCAGCAAAAATAGAACTTTTTATATACAGTAGAAGATTATTTATCCGAAAAGCCAAATAATGAAAACATCCAAACAAGAAAAGAAATATGATGTCAAAGAAATATTAAATTTTTTATTTACTTATTGATTTACTTTTTAATCAGTTGTAATTAAACAATCAAAAATTATTTATAACATACCTCAGTTTAGTTAAGTAGTTGTAATCTTTCAGCTTAACATTCATCCCTTCATTGCAAATCATCCATTTCTTTTAACTTACAAAATGCTTTGTGATCATGAAAGAAAAATAAACTTATTCACTTTCATTTCTGTCCTAGATAATCCACTTACTAAATGCTGCATGCACATGAAAGGAAACTAAATGCATTTATGTTATTATAGCAGATTTTACTTACTTCAGTTGCAACGGAGGTTTAGAGACTTTTCGTCACAGAAATTTCATCACTATGACAATTGGTCACAGACATTTGGTCATAAGGACATTTCATCACATACGACTTTTGGTACCTGCGACATTTCATCACAAGCAGCATTTGGTACCTACAACATTTCGTCACACATTAAATTTGATACCTACGTCATTTCATCGCCCACGATATTTGGTACCTGCAGCATATATTAAATGTCATTGCAGCTTGTGCAACAATGTTTCTGATATAATATATGTGATAAATGATAATGCCATAATTCAGAAATATGAAATCCCGATATTTTAAATGGTTTTAGGGCTAAGTATTAATGAAAATATAATGAGACGTTATTTAATTGGAAATTGAATTCATCCATTATTATCGCTTCTGTTAAATATTTTCTAATATATCATGGATTCGACTGCAATGGCTGTCTCCTCACCTTATTTCATAAGGAGTATTATATTTTGTGTAAAAGTCCATCTACAAAAGTCTATCTACAAGCTAAGAGATAGCATAAATGTCGATAAATTTAGGGGGTAATAGAATTGGCAGTGGAGGCAGATATGGGTTTCTATCCTGGAACATGGTCTTCATGGGTATCAAAGTACTCGGGATGATACGTATATTGGAAATTTATGTATACCTAACAAGTTTGATTGGAAATTCCGGGGAGAGGGATGGGATGATAGGGATTTCTTTCCGGGAACATAATCCATCACTAATAAACCATTTTCAATTCCTTTTTTGTCCATAATTTGCAATACATTTTCAAGAAAAGAGCAGAAATAGTCTTCAGAATAAGGCACAGTTTGTGATAAGTAATGAAATAACTTCTCTCAGTTCATTGCCCCCTCCACCCCTTTCCCCCTCTGATTCCGATTAAACTTTTTTAGCTATACATAAATTTCCAACGTATCGCCCAGAATACTTTGATACCCATGGAGCCTATGTTCCTCTAAAGAGTCCACAAATGTAATGTGTGCCAAAAAGTCGTGTGCGACAAAAATAATTTTGCGGTGTAAAGTCGCGGTTGCCAATTATTTTCCATGACGAAAAGTCACGGTTGCCAATTATTTTCCATGACGAAAAGTCGCGGTTGCCAATTATTTTCCATGACGAAAAGTCGCAGTTGCCAATTATTTTCCATGATGAAAAGTCGCAGTTGCCAATTATTTTCCATGACGAAAAGTCGCAGTTGCCATTTATTTTCCATGACGAAAAGTCGCAGTTGCCAATTATTTTCCATGACGAAAAGTCGCGGTTGCCATTTATTTTCCATGACGAAAAGTCGCAGTTGCCAATTATTTTCCATGACGAAAAGTCGCAGTTGCCATTTATTTTCCATGACGAAAAGTCGCAGTTGCCATTTATTTTCCATGACGAAAAGTCGCAGTTGCCAATTATTTTCCATGACGAAAAGTCGCGGTTGCCAATTATTTTCCATGACGAAAAGTCGCAGTTGCCAATTATTTTCCATGACGAAAAGTCGCAGTTGCCATTTATTTTCCATGACGAAAAGTCGCAGTTGCCAATTATTTTCCATGACGAAAAGTCGCGGTTGCCAATTATTTTCCATGACGAAAAGTCGCAGTTGCCAATTATTTTCCATGACGAAAAGTCGCGGTTGCCAATTATTTTCCATGACGAAAAGTCGCAGTTGCCAATTATTTTCCATGACGAAAAGTCGCAGTTGCCATTTATTTTCCATGACGAAAAGTCGCTGGTACCAATTTTAATGTGTGACCAAATGTCGCTGGTACCAAATACTTTGACAAAATGTCACTGGTACGAATTTAAATGTGTGATGAGCTGTCGCAGTTAACATTTTTAAAGTGTGACGAAATGTCACAGGTATCAATTGTCATCTGTGACAAGATGTTGCAGTGACGAAATTTCTGTGATGAGAAGTCGCAACATCGCAACAGAGACTTTATTTCACTGAAGAATTTTTCGCCATGACTAATACAGGCATCCCTCACTTAGTACTTTTAATTGGTTCCAGAAAAACAGAGCACTGACTGAAACACCATTAAGCAAGGGGATTTTTCTCATGAGAACTAATGTAAATAGGTTTAATCCATACTTACAATCTACTCTCAACGCTAATGAATTTCCAATATAAGGTCTATTTTCATGCATAAATCAGAGAAACAATTAAATCATATAAAGACATGCTTTTTATAAACATATAAAAATATCCAGCATTTCATCTTATGGTCGATTCAAATAATTTCAAGGCTTTACAAACATCAACTTGCCATCTCCACCTTCAATTCGTCAAATTTCTTCAAGTTTAAGTGACAAAGTATTTCTTTATTTCTTTTCAGAATCATTCTTAGCACATGTATTTCCAATGCTTTTGATTCATAACAAATAATACGAGGGTTCAAAAAAATAGAAAATAACTCCACTGATGCAGCAATCATGCGAATAATACCACATCAGTGGCCAACTTGCCCATTGTACTAGCTGTACCGTCAGTGCTGCCATCCAAATGCGTTTGCCTATAATGAAATGTAATGTATTTTTAGAAATGAACTGGCCTCAGAATGAACCTAAACAAAAATCCCTTTAGTGCAAGGATAAATAATTCGTAACCAAGTGGAAGTAATGAAAAAGCTAATAAATGCTACATGCAGAATATATGGATAATAAAATAAATGAAGTCCACTTGTTGCAATGAAATCAGATAAGTAAGATCTATTATTCTGACATCTGCAAAATCTAATGTAGATTTGCTGCCATCAAAAAAGCACCAAGGAACTATAGAAGAGATTACATTTGTTGTTGATTTGATAGTTTGATGTTTAATTTAACTGTAACACCTACAAACTCTAATTAGGCATAATAAATGTTATGAGAAAGTTATGTGCTTGTAATATATGACCAAAGCAATGTGTCAATGATTCAGTATGTAGCGAATGTAGCACTATAATGAAGCCGCACTAAGTGAAGCGCACTATAACAAGAGATGCCTGTACATTATGAGATGTGATAGAAAGTTTGTTTCAAGTGGCCCCTCTGATTGGGTTATATGAACCATTTATATGATTTTTTTAAATTTCCTTGGTCCAGAAGTCCTTAATACCAACTTTCATGAAAACCCATTGGTAGAAGCTGCGAATAGACATGTGCACGGATGGACCAAAGCTAATATGTGCTCTGCGAATAGACATGTGC
The DNA here is from genome assembly GCA_028673005.1 of Tanypteryx hageni. Lineage (NCBI taxonomy): Eukaryota > Metazoa > Arthropoda > Insecta > Odonata > Petaluridae > Tanypteryx > Tanypteryx hageni. Next base: position 147,929,475 of record CM054114.1, read on the forward strand.
ACGGATGGACCAAAGCTAATATGTGCTCATGGTGAAAGTGAAATGCACCTAAAAATTGTTTATTCCTTACATAATATCATTTATTTTTGGCATATCTTGATAAGGGACTGTCCATATATGATGTCACACACCAAGGGGGGGGTCTGACTTGTATGACGATGGGGAGTAGGGAGGTTTTGAATAATGTCACGTCACAAAAATAACACCAGCACCATCTACCAGAGAAAACTATGTACGTATACTCTTTTCTACCCCTAAAAGACAACATTATGCTTATAGCATGCGCAGTTGCCAAATTTCCCCGGGGCTATACGCTTATGCCTTCGTCCCGTATTAAATGCTAAAAAAATAAAACTAATAATTTAATGTAGATCACTGGATGCCAATAAATGTGCATATTTTATCATAATTATTGGTTAATCTTATTGCTTAATTATATTTGGTAATTGAAATGAAGCATATTATTTTCATGAGCTATTTGCAACATTATCATTTTAAAACAAAAAATTGTCGGAGTAATTTGCAGTTAAACAGAATAATATTACCGTTATGAATCACTATGTCACTCATTGAGGACACTCCTTCAGTAGTGGAATGTGTCGAAGGCCATAACACATCAAACAATCACTTGCTTTAAACTCTCATACGTGACCGTTTCATTGTGTCAAACACTGGGTGCTTCTTAGGAAAAATCTTCGGCACTTGTCCTGTTAGATAATTCCATTCCTTTCTTCATAATTCACACATTTTACAGAGGAACCAAAAAGCTGGCACCTATTGACCATCTCCCTTAGAAACATCTCAGTGCAAATCTCTTGTCTATTAATTTAAGCATCCTTGTTGAGGATTTGCAAACGAATTTGTCTGTGCTTACTTCCGAGTAAGCCCTTCTTCACAGGTTGTGAGATCGAAGGTACATTTTTAAAATTATTCTCTATGTCACATTTCTTCGGGGTATTTTTTGAGGCTTCAAAATGGCTTTTTAGAGCAAGGTGGAGGAACCCAAAAACCAGCTTTGTTAAGCGTTATATTTTTAGCTGCCCATATATACAAAGTCTACATAATTTTCCCTTAGTTATAGTCTTAGTTGCATTCTTAATCCTTCAACGTCGTCCTGCGTACTCAGGATGAAAAATTCATATGTGGTTGTCCTGCGTACTGAGTATGCCGCAGAGATTGCTAAATTTCTTTATTATTTTGATGCAATACATTTTCTTAATCCTGAAAAACTTTATATATTTCAAAACAGTAATATTGGGCCTTTGTATTGTGCTTAATTCTGCAATTGTTACTGTATTTCTTTTTACCTTTATTATACGTCAAATTTTGTGATTGAATTTATGCATAGTTGCGCAAATTGTGGGTTCTAAAAGCCCCTATTCAATGCTGAGATGAACCAAAACTCTGCACTAAAGCTACTGTGTAGTGGAAGGGGGTGTAGGTACTGTTTATCAGCTCTGTGACTCTCTTCCTCTTGAGATATTTTTTTCTTATGCATCAACACTTGAGAGCTATATGGAAAGGGTTAGTGGTTAGTGCTTGCTTCAGCATGTCTTGCGAACAATTTAATGAGAGTGAGAGAGAGAAACACTTAACTGACATCATTGCACAAACAAGCCCTTTCAAAGATATTTACAATGCTACCTCTTGACTGAAAGTATTATTTAATTCAGAACGCAATGTTATATTGTTGTGTTTTTATAAATAAAAAGTGATTTCAAACCAATTATATCTTTTGCAAATTGGTATTTGGGGAGGGGGGTCAAAGCTTGGTGACGTCATATATGGAGGAGTCTGAGTTTTTGTGATGAAATGTGACAAAGGGGGTCAAAAATCCGCCAAAATTGCATGACATCATTTATGGACGGCCCCTAAAATGTTTTTTGGTTGATGTGCTGCATATGGTTTGAGACATCCAATTTCCAAAAATATCTATTAATGAAAATGTTTCAAGTCCCGACAATTTCAGATAAACGATCTTCTATTGTATATACTTCATTAGCTGTCACAATTATTTATTTATAATAACCAGGAGTGTCAGTATGGGGATCCTCCTAACATGCATAGTGAGCAGCAATTGAGGTTTGGTGTTTATATTTTTCTCATTTTCTTCAGTGTTAAGATGAATAGAGACCAATTTAAACATAGGAGTGTTTTGTTTTTACACATTCTTAAAAGTCAGTCCTAAAAGGGCCTTTTGGGATACCTTTTATATGAAAAATAAAATTCTTTAGAATCATGTCCACAGACAGGAATGTACATGTGTATGGATTCATTTCAATACCAAACAAAAAAGATAAATTCAAATTAATATGTAATGAAAGCAGGGCCAGACTGGGAACATGTTTAGGCCCAGGAAATATTGACCAAATAGGCCTACTTGTTTCTCATCTTATAAACATACACACAAAAAATGATATATATATTCTTTATTTTGATGAGATACTATAATTATGAAATACAACTAACTGATAGATACGTCATACAGAATACGAAATACACCAAGAAAACTACACTTTAATCTAATAGTTTTTTTTATGTAATCTTTGTTTTTTACTTTACTTAAAATGTCTTTCTCGCATGACATTAACATACATGCCTCCAAGTGAGATTGATTCAAACAGTTTCTGTGCCTATTCAAAATATAATTCAACTTTGAGAATGATCTCTCACAAGGCACTTGTGTTGGAGTGAGTTAAGACATATTTATATGCCAAATATAAATTTGAATATGCTAAAGTGTGCAAGTTAAAATTTGTAACACTGTGTTGCAGCAAAGAACACTGTTTTTGCATGTTTTGCAATTTAGAGACGCAGTGGATTCTATCTCTTCGTTTATTGCTTCCTCAATATTGCATTCTTCTTGTACTTCATACTTGTTCTCAACTAAAAATTCATCGCTCAAAGTCTGATTAAAACTTTTCCATTTCCTGGCAAAGTCCATCAATTCAGTTTGTATTTGTTCTTTTGTAATATTTTCATTAAATTTTTTAAGTTAAATACTTAAATTTTCCAATGCATTTTTTTGGGATATTACTATTTACGATTTGAGGAAAATTATTTGGATCTAAACAAGACAAATCTTTGTATAAATTCTTTAAAAATCATTCTTTTAAGATACTAGTCACTTTATCCATTATTACATTATGTACTTGTATGCAGTACCTCTATTTTGTACTCATTATATGTAGTATTTTTACTGTTATTTTCTTCAGCGAGATTCTTTCTGGTTCTTTTACGTTTTTCTTTCAAATCTGTTTCAACAACACTATCTACATTTCTTTTTTCTATTTCTTCATTTGCAATTATTACAAAATTTGTAGCTGCTCCAAAAACAACATCAAAATTTCTTGACATTATAGAAGAGCACACAGTATTTACTACCATGCGAAGAGCTTGAAAAACATCCATTCCTCTTGTCTGTAAATATGATGATAATGGAGATGTATTTTCAAATATGTTTAAAAATATTTGTGCCGTGATTATAATTTCCAAGCTTTTTCAAGTGTCCATCATTGTTTTAGCTTTGTAAAGTATATCGCTGTTAAATTTACTTGATATCGAAATTTCATAAAAATTATGTAAAACATCTATATAAAATATTATTCCACTTGTACTATTAAATTTGCCGAACATTTTTCTTAACGCTTTATCCTTGGACCATCAACACATTTCCCCAATAACTGATATATATTTCAATTAGCTAAATTCCTGCCATATATTGAATCATGAATAGGATTCCCGCGTAAAAACTGCACATGTATTTAAAACTCCAAACAATGTTATCACTTCTGTGGTTGTGTTCTATCACTAATTACCAAACTTAATATATGTGCGTAGCCCCATATATGCATTTGACCTGGCGAAACTGTATTTAGCCATGTAGTAAAGCCTTGATAATGATCTTGCATATTTGCTGCACCATCAGTGGAATTTCCAATACATTTGGGCACATCAATATTTAATTTTTTTAAAACTCCACAAACTAAGTCACAAAGACCTTTCCTGGTTGTTGAAGTACTATACACGACAGATGTCAAACGTTCATGAATAGTATCTTCAACATATCTGACAACAATTGAACACTGATCCTGTACATTAATATCTTGTGTGGTATCAACTTGAATGCTGTGCATTTGAGCATCTCTGGTTTCATTGGTTGATATTTGTTTTATAAGAGTAGTAATGGCATCTATGACAGAATTAGCTGTAGTTTTTTATAAAAATGTAATAAAATTGCCTCGTCCTTTGCTACTACTAACTGCATCATGACGGTCTTTGTTTTTCTTAATTGAATCATAAATATGAATCTTGAACAAAGGATCAAATTTACTTATGAGTAAAAGTAACTCTAAAAGATTACCATGATCTAAGTTATCATTTAACTCTTTTGTGCTGTGATAAGTAAGCCCACATCTACCGATTAACCTTATTGTTTCGATTACTCTTTGCAAAATCTGTCGATTTACATTTGCAGCCTCGGACTTGTGCTTTTCACATAGACTAAAATGTCTTTATTGTTGATCTTTAATATATATGCTTCAGTATTATTTATATGAAGCAAAGACATTTCGTGACCTATTTGTTTAAAATTGACGAATTTTTAACTGACAAACAAGTTAAAATATCAACATCTATATAATTCCTATTTCATTTTTTTTGCAAATTCTACCTTTTAAAAAATTTCACCTTTGTAGCACATTCGGAAATACACAAACCTTTAAAATTTTTAAACGATTGCGAATTGTTGAACTTTTTCAAGATTTTTGTTTTTTTTTCATAAAAGATTTAAAATTTTCAGCTCATAAGATTTCTCCTCTTTGTTTTTTCCTTATGGAACAATAATGGAGTAACACAATCACTAATTTTGGCAATTTTAGGAACATTATAATTTATCCAGATTGGGTTAATAATGCCACACATTTCTGCCAAATTTTAAATTTGTAATACATTTAGAAGTGAAATAACATTTATCTAATTGTTTTAAATTAATTAAATTTAACAGCCGCAATAACAATTTCATGGATACACTGAAATGATTGTTTGTATAGACTAATCTCTAAATAACTTTAAAATTTCAGCATCCAATCTCGCCTCGTAGTATATAAATATTTACCTATTTGTTTAAAATTCAAGAATTTTTAATTGCCAAACAAATTAAAATTTTTCAAGATTTTCGCTTTTTCTAGTCGGTTTTGCACATATTCCTATCGACAAAAAAATTTTGAGTCTGCCGCTTTTCCAGAAGTGCCTAAAAATTAGTATCCTCCTATATATATGTTATGTGTTACAAGTAGTTGGTGCTTGCATTCTGCAAGCATTTCATCTTACCTTAATTAACATTAATTTTTCAGAGAGATATAACATTATTAGAAATATTTTTTAATTCAAAAGAATTCACCTCTGCATCCAATTTCTATAATTCCTTATTGAACAATATTTGGTTAAAACAATGCCTTAAATTTGCAATTTTAAGAATATTATACTTTATCCAATGTAAGGTACTAACTCCACATATTTTTGGCAAATTTTGAAGTTGTAGCACATATAGAAGTGAAATAATATTTAATTGTTTAAATTTTAAAACTTTATTACGGCTGCAATAACACTTTGTTGGAGATGTTCAAATGTTTGTTAGTTTCAATGCGCTAAGCTCTACATAACATTAAAATTTCAGCTTCTTAGCTTGCCCCAAAGTACCTAAACATCTATTTGTTTAAACTTTAAGAATTTTTAACTGCCAAACAAATTAAAATATCAAAATTTCTATAATCCTTATTTTGTTTTTTACCAAGTTTACCAGTAAAAAAATTTCAGCTTCGTAGCTCATTTGGAAATGCAAAAACCTTAAAAATATGTTTAAACAATTGCGAATTTTTAGCGGTCGCATTGTTGAACTTTTTCAAAATTTCCTTTTTTTCTATGTATAATTTTCTACAAAATGTTTGAAAATAATCGAACCTACTACTTATAGTTTCCAAGATAGAAATTATTCAACTTTAATGTCCAAAATTATTAAAAATTTTGAAATTTTCGATTTTTATAGTTGGTTATGAGCAAAATTCTATAATCCTGCAAAATTTCAGCTTCCTAAACTTATTAGATTGGTCTACACACTGAAATAACCTTTTCCCATGCTAACTTATGGGAGATTTTCCGGGGCATCTGGAGTCAAACCCAGGACACTGTAAAAAAAAGGGATCAATTATTTCCTAATAGATATTGCGCTCATCTAGCAACACTGAAAATTTCATTTTCCTAGCTTATGAGCAAGTACCATAAACTAATTTACAAACTTGGCACAATGCTTTTCTTATGGGAAAAAATGCAACTTTCGGAATTTCTGGAGTCGAACCCATGTCACTTAGGTGAGAAGTCTCATTTTATCTGTAGGTTTCTCCATCATATCTGCAAAAACAGAAATTATATATGTTACTAGTAGAAGGTGCTTGCATTCTGCAAGCATATCATCTCACCTTGAAAAAACATTCATTTTTCAGACAGATATTTCATCATTACAAATATTTTTTTTAATTCTAAAGATTTCACCTCTGCAGAGATTTTCGTTTTTCCCTTATGTAAAAATAATAGATTAAAACAATCCCCAAACTTTGCAATTTTAAGAATTTTATACTTTCTCCATTATGGGGTACTAATGCTACACGTTTCTGCCAAATTTTAAAGTTGTAGCACTTCTAGAAGTGAAATAATATTTTTCTAATTGTGTAAATTTTAAACATTTTTAACGGCCGACGCAATATATTTATGGAGAGGTTTAAATGTTTATTTGTGCAAATGCACTACTCTGTAAATCACTTGAAAATTTTAGCTTCCTAGTTCATCCCTTAGTACCTAAAAAGTTATCTATTTGTTTAAACTTGAAGAATTTTTAACGGCAACACAAATTAAAATATCAAAATTTCTATAATCCCTATTTCGTTTTTTTTACAAATCCTACCTCTAGAAAAAATGTCAGCTCCGTAGCAAATTTGGAAATACATCAACCTTGAAAACTTGTTTAAACAATTGCGAATTTTTAGCGCTTGCATTGTTGCACTTTTCAAGATTTTCGTTTTTTATTGTCGGTTTTGCACAAAATCCTACCTAAGAAAAAAATTTTGAATCTCAAGCTCATCTGGAAGTGCCTAAACATTAGTATCCTCCAATATGTTATATCCTCTTCTGTAAGGAATGTCTATATACTAGTAGTTGGTGCTTGCATACTGCAAGCATTTCATCTCATCTTGAAAAAACATTCATTTTTCAGACAGACATTTCATCATTACAAATATTCATTTAATTGTAAAGATTGTACCTCTGCAGCGAATTTCGTTTTTCCCACATGTAAAAATAATAGTTTAAAACAATCTCTAAATGTTGCAAATTTAAAAATTTTACACCTTCTCCATTATGGGGTCCAAATTCTACACATTTTAGACAAATTTTAAAGTTTAGCACTTCTAGAAGTAAAATAATATTTTTCCAATTGTTTAAATTTAAATAATTTTTAACGGCCGCCGCAATTCATATATGGTGAAATTGAAATGTTTATTTGTGCAAATTCACTACTTTGTAGTTTGAGCATCACTGCCTTAGATGATTTTAAAGTAATCTTACACAATTCAATTCCTACTCTGCCCTGGTTTCAACATAATATTATGTTTCAATGCACTTTTAGAGATATGAAAAATATTAGAAAATAGTAATTTTTTTATGCTGAAGCATTCATAAAAATCCTTCAAGAATAACAGAAATTATAACGGAGAGTGAAAGAAAAGTTCACAGAATTGAAATAGTTAAGGATTTAATAAATACATTTATATAACAACATTCAGCATCTGCAAAAAAATTAATCACATTTCATGATTCTGCTTAAGATAATATATTTACTCAATATTTTCTTGGTTTTCACTAATTTCTGTGAGACTATTTTTTAAATGAGATTAGCCAAATAGTCTAAAAAATAGCTTAATCAATTTTTATTCTTTTCCAGCCTAACGAACTCAAGTTCAATTGGATGAATGTTCCTCTCCACTACAATATGATGATTCATAGTGGCAATTTCTCTCTCTCCAAATACTTCTCTTTAAATTTATTTTTTGATCTGTATTCTCATCATTAATGTTGTATTCCATCAGCTAACATGACAACAGGCCAAATCAAAAATGTCAAATTTTGTATAAGCAGATTGTTATGCTGAAAACTGCAAATAAACAAATTTGGCGAACATTGAGTAATTGAAATTGTTCTTTTTCCTGGAATGCTTGTGTTGAATATAAACAGAATTTCAAACCATGCATTGCATTTAATTTTAGAGTAATAGTAACCTTGAATAGATATTTTTGTTAATACCAACAGTGACTTGAGAAAACCTGACAATGGGACATGAAGAAGAATGTTTTTAATCAACAGTGAAGACTTTGGTATGTAAAATTATCTGAAATGGATTTTCCATACAAAAAATGTACTTTTTACTAAGGAAGCCAAAAACAATTTTTATATGATTTATTCACCCTATTTCCCCATTACATGTAGCTCGGATTCCATATCGTTGTCTTATCCTTCTAGCAAGCAGGTTTGTTTTAGAAATTTTAATTAATTTTAGCATTAGAAATGGCCAATGAAGTTGAATATAATTAACCCAACTTTATACAAACGAAAATGAACAGTTGAATTTTAAAAATGGTCTAACTAAAGCTGAAGAAAGACAAAAATGACACAATGTTTATCACAATACAAGTACAACCATTTATTAAAACACCAAAACCAGTGTGGAAAGCAGATCCAACAACAGAATCTTCTTCAATACAAAAAAATCAAAGATTAAGTACATATACTTTCTCCTAGTTGCACACAAGGAAGAAAAACAAAAGTGATCCATACAGTGCATAAAAAGACAAAAACATAGGATAGTTATTATTTTAAAAGGCATACAAGATAACGTGGAAGCACTCACTGTGAAATCAACAGCATACAAATCATTTTTCACATTTGCAAAATCACTGAATAGAGATCCATCAAATATATTTATTCTATCAGGCTAGTATCAAAAGACAAATTTAACAAAATACAATGATTGGCTTCATTAGCTCAAAAGCTATTCAACTCGGACAACTGTACAAAATGGAGCTCATGAGATACTGCAGAGACTAGAGTAAATTATAAAAAAAATGACTAGATTAGAGAATGAAAACCTATGAATATGAAATTTAAATAGATTGCTTATATACAATGAATTATGAGGCACTATTAAGTTTGTTTGCTCTACATTTGAGCAGAAGTATTATAGAATGTTAAAAACATTAAAGGTATTATTATTGCACTTAATTATTTTCACTTCCCATTAACTATCAAATATTACACAAATTGCCTGATCTTCTAGAACAGGTGTCACCAAACATTTTACTGAAAGGGCCATATGAGGCTTCATGATCCACTGTGCAGGCCACATGCGCCATTTCAAATGACTGATCGGGCCATGTGAACATTTCAAACATTAAGTTTTGAGAATTTTTTCGATTCTGTCATATGTAATTCGCTTATATTAAAAGTAGATTTCACCCAAGCACTCGGAAAATGTCGTTTAGTTATCATACATGATATCTAATGAATACTCTTGCTGATAAGGCAGGCCGGATAAAATCACTGTGCGGGCCGGATGTGGCCCGCGGGCCATAGTTTGGGGACCCCTGTTCTAGAAAATCAACCAAAACTTTAATTCCTTAACATGCTAAAAATTAGACAACTTTAAATTGCATAGATTAACTGAATCAGCCGAACATCTCTTGCATATTTTTAAGACCTGATAGTTGTACAGGGTTTGCTGGGAAAATGATTTTGAAATGTATCACTTACATAATATTAAATAATGACAGTGGTAGTTTGTAGCACACCATTTGATTAATCCGATAATATTGTAATAGCAGTTTTTTAAAATTTCATTGGGTTAATAGTAAAATTATGTTCTCTACTGAAGAAGTAATTTATTAACACACAGAATATCAACTTAATCAAGAAAGGTATAATTAAAATAAATAAGAATACCAACAAATCAAACTATGCCTTTTACAGTATGATGTAAAATATTAAATGTACTTATTATTTTGAACTCATGCTTTTAAAAAAATACAATGTAAGGTCTATATGATGGTTAAAACACTGAAAATTATTTATTATCTCAAACTGAAAAGAAAGAATAACTGTAAAATAAATCCACATATAATATTCACAGATCATAGAAACCAACAGATGTTAGAATATTAAAAAAATATTTTACTTTTAATTTTTTAAAGTATTGAACTGAAAAGCTGAAGAATGAGAAGGGGCATGAGAAGAGTCAAATACAAGCTCTCAACTTGTGCTATGAGAATCACTGATGGTATGTGGACTTGCTGTTGGTGGTCTCCGTTAATGGTAAAATAAAGTTAAAAGAAGAGAAATTGTAATAAAAGTGGGAGAGAGTACCAGTCGTCCGAAAGGGCTACTAACTGGAAACTGAAAATATATTTCAATTACAGAAATGTTATTCATGATGTTCCATGGTAAATTCTGTTCTGGTATCTAGCTGTGAAGACTTAGAACCACCAGTCATATTGATTAGAAAAGCTAAAGCATTTATGGGCAGCAACTGTTTCATGCCAAGGGAAATACTTTCAAAAAGTTGAGTCTTAAGATAGACATAAAGCAATCTAAATCCTAAGAATACTGGAAAACAACTTAGCGGATGCCAAAAACTCTGAGACACACAGAAATGCACACACAAAACTCACATACATACATGTACATGCAAATGTATATATGAGCGTGTAATGTTAATGTGAATAAACAAATAAGGCTTCGATACACAATCCAATTTATCAAACAGCAACATAATAAAATGATTGAGCCTCACTGAATATTTTTCAGAGACATATTCCTCAATGATACTTAAGAAATTAAGAAGATAGATAATAAAGTGACACTGATGATTTCATAAATTTTTAGTCTATACATTCCAAGTGCAAAAGGAACTTTGTTTATGAGAAGCAGTAAATTTAGATAAGAGTAGAAAAGTTTCTAACAAATGTGTGTTGTTCATATTGAGAGAAATAGCTGATATAGCTAACTTCAGTCATCCATGAAAAGATATACCAATCTTTAACTTCAAGTTTTCTGAGTCAAGTGATCCAATGTTTTCATAAATTTCTTTAGGTTTGTAAAAAAACAAAATTACACAATGCTATTCGAAGTAAATAATTACAAACCACAATCTGAAACTAGAATTATGGACTAAACATAATTAAAAATTTGTTTTATTATGAACTTTGAAGCTGTCATCTGTTTTATCCATAAAATACTTTAATCTTATTATATTAAAGACGTTACATAGCTGGGTATAAAGTTTCAGCTTCTGGTGATGTAACAAGAAGCTATATAGGAATTAAGATCAGGAAAAGCAGTGAAGCATAATTTCAATGGCAATAAAATGCTGAGAATTAAAATATTTAGAATCGTCGGAAAAATATGGAACTTGAACCAAACAACACCTAAAAGGACGAAAATTCATTTTCCTAGTATAGATTTTCAAATATGCATGGAATTCATCCACAAATTTGTTCCAAATAAAAAAATTTCATGTTTTTTGTGGGTAAGATTTTTTTTCATCAAGTGGAAGCACATTGCAGCTCATTTGGACATATCACTTCAGAGTTTTTCTCAATCCTCTAGTGCTTTCAGTTTCCCTACTGTCCAATTTTCAAATTACAAGCATGCAATGACTGATATTATTAGTTTGTAATCAAAGTGAGGTTGTTATTAAATGTGGCTTTTGTTGAACAATAGTTTATGCATTATGCAGTTCAACATTGTTAGAATACAGGGCATACATTGTTTTGAGATTGGTTAATTTATTAAAGGAAAAGTAAGTGAAAAGAAATAGCTCTAAAAATTTAGATGGATATTTTCAATGAAGCTTTATACAGTAAAACGTGTGAAAGATGGAACTTCAAGGGACTGAATTAAATTTCCTGCTTTTGCAGGGTTCTCTCCTATGACAGGACTATCAATCTCCAAAGTTCATTTATGAGTATAAAATAATAATTAAAAAACGATATTTCTTGTTAAATGCTTCAAAATTTATTATGACCTAAAATTTTAATCTACTTTATTTATATACCTGCCGATAAGACACCTAGATTTTAAAACAATTTTTCATTTAAAATTTCTTTGCATTTGCATTTAATCTATTTCTGTGAATACACACATTCATATTTATGAATCCTTTTGCATACAAATCTCCAATCAAGTCCTGTATTCCTGCAAAGTCCTTATCATTAGATATTTATTGATTAACTTTGTCAAAAAGAAAAAAATTTAATATGGTTTTTAAACACACTGCACTGCAATGAATGCCACATGAGACAAAAAACATCAAATATCATAAAAATATTTATGTACAACAGCGTTTCCCAACCGATGGTTCATGTATTACCCCTAGGGGTTCACGAAATAAATCTGAGGGGTTCACGAGAAAAATTTTGTAACGCCGTCTTTTTCATTTTCTTGGTTCTACAAGTCTTACCAATATTTTAATTTCATTCAAATTAGTTCATGGTTTTATTTTCAATTTTTTATATGCTTCAAGAATTATATTTGAATTTTACAGGGTACTAACTAGAAACTGATGACAATGTCAGAGATTCTGAGTTTATTGTAAATGTTTACATACTATGTGCTACATAAACTTTTTATTTTTCATGAATTCAATGCATTCAAAAAGATTTTTTTTACAAAATTTATTCTTCATTATAAGTGGTTCGCCACAAAAACTGTTACAACTCAAGGGGTTCATGAAGATAAACGCCTATAACTCAAACTGTTGGTGCGCCAATAAACACACACACACAAAGATAAAAAGTTAATTCAAGGTGTTCCCAACGAGAAACAGGCTAGCTCACAAGTAAAAAAGGTTGGGAACTGCTGCACTATGACGCCTAATTTTTGATAAAATATTATTTCCGTCTGTCTCACAATTTCTGCCTTTCTGAGAGAAATTCACATGAAAAACAGTACAAGGAGCATTAATTTTTTAGCAAATTTCCATCTTCAACAGCTTTCTGCCAAATACAGGTCCTGCCTCTCTCAGGCTTTATTGTAATATACTTCAATTAACCTTTACAAATTAAAATTTCATCACTTTCACTAAACTTTCATTTCAAATGTTACTATCAACTTTTCAAAGCCACTACAAAAAGGAATGCTAAAACAATTATATGAGAATTTAACATATATTGAAAGTACAAATTAATTGCAAGTGTAACTGCAACGAGCATGCTAGTGGAATTTTAAAAATAAAAGTCAAGAATTAGAATCATATGGATGTAAAGAAAGATTTATTTAAATTATGCATGATCTAGTAACACTTGTCCTCAACTAGGGACGCTAACAAAAGTGAATGAATTTGTAAATCATAAATTGCTCTGTAATCCTACAATCTAAACCAGTGGAGCCCAACCTCTTGCCTGTGAAGGGTTTTTGTGTTGTCCATGAAGCTATGACGAAAACGCAATCTGAAGAATTTAACACACAAATTCATTCATTTTTATGAAAATTTGGATAATGAAACTTTTAATATTGAAATGCTAACCATAACCACCTTATTTAGACTTGATTTTCATTTGGCACTTTGGAATATGTAGGTAACTTCTGATTTAAGCCCTAATCTGGAGCGCCAAAAAATTGGCATAGGATTTGCAACCACTTGCGGCCTGCCACGCAGAAGAGGTTGGGGGAACACTGGTCTAAATTATTGTAACAACAGAGCTGTCACTTTTCACATTTTCCTTCTCAAGTTTTTAACAATTTTCGCATAAGAAGAAGTCGAAAAAGTATAAGTGAATACTTAGGAGGTTTTTCTGAGTTAAACAGCATATACATATTATTAAATTAGGAATATTAAACTTTCACAATTATCACTATAAAGATCTGTGTAAAAATACTCGTATTAAATGGGAGCAAGTGCAATTATTATACAATGAAATTACTAAATCACAAAGAAGTAGATTTAGAAATAAAAGCAAATCAGGTTTTAAAAATAAAAACAGAATACAGAGGGATTTTGGTTGACAAAATATTCACTCCATATCAAATGTACTGAATAAACTGGATTGTGTACGAGAGCTTTTGTGTGTTGGAAATTAGACATATATAACAATAAACATATATACTTAGAGATATATGCCACAGATGGTGACAGAAATCAATACAGAGGGACTATACACTTTAATTTCAACACATATCAACAATGCAATTATGAATGGTAAACATTCCTTAGTTAAATTAAATAATACTAACAAATGATGAAAATGACTATAAATTCATTTTAAGGGCCCCATCTCAAAGGGACATATCGGAAGTAACAATTGTATGAATTAAAAAACAATTTGACTGAATCACCAATTAAAAATGCTGGTTCATCATAGAAATGGATTGAATAATACATAAAAATGTATATTAAAAAAATTTCTTGCCTAGATTTATTTAAAATTTTTAATACTTTTCCTTTGAAGAGCATATCAATTTCATGGCAAATGCAATTATCAAGACAATGGAATATTGTAATTAATAGTGATCATCTCGACTACAAAATGGTACTAGCAATTCTTGCTATAAATGCTTTCGCTGCATTGAAGTTACCACTGCTTTATTTACTTGGGCTTAAAACCCGTATCATTTTAGTATGGAATCAGCTGTGTTAATTTCCAGTTTTTCCCAAGTATAAAAAATATTTTAATATTTCTAAAAAATACATGTGTTCAACTTTAAAACTCATGGTGCTATAAAACTCAAAGCATTTATTATGCCTGGTAATATTTTTATACGACCAATTAAAGCTTTGAGTAAATGTTTTACAGATTAATTTCACATGGAAAAATTTTACTATTTGCTACCAAATATTTACTTGAAAACATTGTAAATTTTAAATACCAAGGAAATGTGATTCAATCACTGTCATAAGTGTTAACTTACATACTGCATTGAGAGGCTTCTCTTTGGCGTAGATTCAAAAACCAAACATCGAAATAAGTAATGATATTTAAAAACAAAGCATTTGTCACATGTTGCATAACTAAAAGCAGATGACATTAATATTTTGAAAATCTTTCCTTCTCTATTTCCTACAACTTAAAATGTACACTAAGAATTATTTTAAAAATTCTATGAATCCTCCAGTATAACTTATATTTCCTTTAGAATTTATCTCTGCTATTAGTATAAATAACATTCATTTTATATCGCCAGAGAGGTATAACATTTTCTACAGTTACAATAAAACTATCAATAACTTAATCTAATTTATAAAAGGCATGAAACTAATCTGACTTACATGTGTTATGGGAATGATGGTTGAAGATTCCCCTACTACCTTACCAATTGTTAAATCACAAACAGCATCTGTTAAGATGCTCAATTATTAGTAATTTAACATGAATTTCAATACTCTTAGAAGTTCAAACTTAGACCAAAATAATCTTAAACAAGAATAATTATATTTCAACAATTATCTGTGAAGCAAGAAGATTATTAATAAAGAGAGTGGGGAACTTCAGGCTACGTAAATAAAGTTTTTAATAAAACATTCAAAATTGTTTTAAAATGTTTCACAAGTCAACATCTTATCAAAAGGAACAATTTTTTCATTTTTGCTACTTCCCACAACACAGCCAATATTAAAAAACTCCAGAGCAAAAATGTGGCGATTCCAAAGAAATAATTTTGAAGGGACACTTTTAAATCCATAGTAGCTACAGCAATTGCTTTAATAACAACACTATCTGTTGTACACAGTTCTCCCTAGGCAAATATTTTCTACTGATCCTCAGCCGATTCATTTCCATTTGAAGGCAAGGGGTGAGATTGTACATCAGAAGGCAAGGATATGGGTATATTTAAAGGCAAGGATACAGACTGGGTATGTTGTGGTGAGGATGATGAATTAGCAAGTGTACACTTGTAAATAAGTTGAGCATAGGGTGCACCATGCAATAGGCATCCAAGCACAACGGTCATGTTGTCACAGCCTAGACCTCCCATTAGACAGTCTGGGGCCAAGCACCTGGTCATCAAGTCCTCACATATGTCTTCAGGATCCATGCCTTTTGCAATACGCAGTCGCACAAAATCCACAACTTCCTGCAATAGAAGGTATAACAAGTATACAAAAAAATATCTACCACAAGGGAACTCCCCCTGCACATTTCATGCACCAACATCCGCTCATTTCCCTTGCTCTCTCAGGCCTTCAAGCGCATTCAATGCAAACTCTTTACACAATTTCCTTAAACACAAAATGGCGAGAATGCCACTTGAGTTCTACTCCTTTATCCTCTCTTCTCTGTTTCACCCCTTCCTCCATCACTTCCCTCCCCTCTCTATCTTTTTAAGCAATTATAACAGTTTTATTTAGAATAAGCCATACTTTGGCCAGCCTTGGTAGATCGAATGACGCCGAGGGCATAGATGTTTGTGTTCATCATAATGGGTTATATGTAACAATGGACTCATTGTCCAAATATCGTCCTTAAAATAAAAAAGTCGAATTATTATTATTTTGCAACACTGATGCTATTTTTTTTGTCAATCATAAATATTTTTTTACTTGGTTTTAATTTGTCAACTTTGGGATTGAATTTATCTCAAATGTCTAGAATACCTGTAATTACTTAATGGTAATGTTAAAGTTTGCTTAATTCACTTTTGAACTGCAGTAATTTAAATTTATGTGATGTGATTTAACATAATGTAAATCTGGATAAATATGTCTTGTGTCATTGTGAAAATATTATTTCTAAAATTAAATAGAGGCATTTGTTTTTTTCTTGCAAGCATGGAGTATTTTTATAAATGAAAAATATTGAATGGCACAAGTATGTTGTAGTGCATGGGCTCATTTACAATTATTATTTTATTAAAATAAATATGAAACAATGAAAATAGGTTTTTTCATCATCAAATTTGCCCTTCCTTTTTGTTAAAAATCTGATGTGGCCACCACAGGACTTTCTACATACCTGTAATATTTCTAAAAATTCCAAATACGTTAAATGATAATAAATACTTTAAGGAACTGCGAGAAAAATTTAAAGACTTTACAATGAACACAAATAAACCAAAACCATAGCCTTCTGATATTGGATATCATCACGAAGCTCCAACAATTACGAAAACAAAAAAAGGAGCATAAAGTGTTTACAATAGTCGCTGGTAGGTGGTGTGGTTGTGGCAGCAAAAACATTTAGTTTTTAAAATATCTCTTCAACAACGCTTATATGGGAAAATGTTTCAAACAAAGGTTGTAGAAAATTAAATTTCCTACGACTTTATTCCAGTACTGCTTTACATTCATCAAAAGTTAAAGCAAATATTAAATACATGGAATCTCTTTAACAATGCATTCTAAAAAAATTTTTCAAACAAAAGTTATAGAGAATAATATTATCTATGAAGTTTATAATAAACAACATTTACATTGAAGATTTAAAAGAGTTATTTGCCAAAAACCAAAACATGACTAGAGTAAACATCCACTTCTGGTTGAGCAATTATTGTGAAAACCTAATCAGCTCTTCATTATATAGTACTCTTTCTAAATATAAAATTTGGTATTGATATGAGTGTAAGTTTTTGAGTTAGAGCACCCACAAAGTTTTATCACATACAGACCGACAGACATCATTGAGAAAATAATCAAAATGTGTTCAGGGGACCTTAAAACATGTATTTCCATTGAAATCTCAAATTCGATTTTTTCATGAAAACAATACTTGATACTTCTTATATGGAGAAAGTAAAAATAACTGCATTTATCCTCTCTTTTGGTAAAAAATATCTGGTCACCTTACTTTTACAGAGGTGCCTTTATTCTCTACATGATTTGTCATTTCAGTCCTAAGATGTGGGGTAATTTATTTAAAATAATAACTAATCCTCACTTCACATTAAAACTTGGTGAAGTTTGTACCAATCGAATGCTTTCATAGAGGTTATACTCTCCAAACTGCAGGTGTACTTGTTGTCTGCCACTAGTGCACCAATCAAAAAGTAACAAATCTTTTATATATAATTACTCAATGTCTGTTCATCCTCCTTTTATCTCCTGAACAGTAACATAAAGAAATGCTGTAAACAGCATTTTGTTTTTGACAACTAGGAGAGTCCGAGAAAACTATTTTTGTTTACATAAGTGTCCCAGGTTTGACTCCAGGAGACAATTACACTTTCCCATATGATTACACAGGAGTTTCGATTTTTCAAGGTGGAAGGTTTATTTCCTTTATTCATTAAAATACGTAAATATGAACCGAATTTCTCTGTTTTTGCTTTATTCAACAGCTAAAACTAAAAAATATCTTATTCTTGTGATGTTTAGATGTTACACAGAAGAATTTGTCAGAAATACGCATTTATTTTCAAAATTTTATGGCTTTTTCATACTCTTTCCAGGTGTTGCCAAGGCATTGTTGCCTTTGATTGAATTAGCATCTATTAAGCCTTCAAATAGATCAAAGAATTAAGGTATTCACTTCACGCTTTTTATAAAGCATCAAAATTTTAGTTGTAGCAACGTCAAACATAATAGATTTCTACGTTCATAATTGCAGATAATTATTATTCAGTAAACTGCATGTGGACTGTGGGCATTTTATCGATCGACCAAAAGAAAAAACCTTCTTCTTTTACTTCAATGCTGGAAGATTACCTTTTTCATACAGAGAAGCAATTAAAATTGCACATATAAATTATAAAAACAAACATCACATTTAAAATGTCAGTTGTCTAATTTTATAAGGAGAAAATGGGATATTATTAATGAATGAAAAATAGCACACTGTGAAGTACAAAAAATTTGTTGGTAGTGAATCATGACTATAAAATGAAAGAAATGGTTGAATTAATTGTATATGAAAAAATTACATATATTTCTATATAAAGATCCTAGGTGGAGTGGCACTTACCTCATTAGACATAACATCCCAGATGCCATCACATGCCAAGAGAACAAACTCCCAGTCTGGAGTCAAATGTCTCACCTCAACATCTGGAAATGCTGGAATTCAAACAATTAACATTAGGTATCTTAATTGCAAACACTTTTACCACATTGTTTGTAGGCTAGAATCTACATGAGGCTGCAAGATACAACATAAATACAGTAAAACCTCGTTAGTTTAAAGGGATTGAAAAAATGTCTTTGACTTATTTAGTTTCAAGCTATCAGAAATGTAAAAAATATATCAACCTTGCTTAGTAATCATGATTAAGACTTAAAATGCATATTGAAGAATTGCTGCATCTTGTATATTTTAACTATCAAAACTATATTGACTTTCCAATGATTCACTAATTGGACCATATATGCTTAGTTAAGAATTATGATATCTTCATTAAAAATGACTGTCACAGTCTTAGTAAGCAAATTTGTAAACACTACCTGGTTCACATTATCTTTCTAGGCAATCTAAGAAAAGAAATTTTGCAGATACCCCTCCCCAAATGAATTCAATCCAGCAATCCATAGTCCCACCAATTTTGGAAAGCTCCTGATCAACAACCAAGATACAATCAATCTATGCCACAAAAGATTTAAATTAGCTTGCAAAGATCGTGGTGACCAAAGCCTGGAAGTTCAGGCAAAATGCCATAAATGCCTTTTTTTTGCCTATTCCATGTTATTTCCAAATATGCCTTTTTTATACAAAATGCCTATTTTTACCAACTTTGATATTAACTTCTATATATATATATATATTGGACCCCGTCTAATCTGAAAAAAATCCAAAGCTGCTTGCAGGGTTTGAACCACCTCATCTCACCATCGCGTAATTTGAATTCGCGTGGGAAGATAGACAAGCGCCAATCATAGCAATGAGATTAAACCAAAAGTGTTGTGAGCCAACCAAGATTTCGATAAAATTAAAGTAATTGCCAAGATTCTAAAAGGGGAAAGTAGCGCAGAAGTTGAGGCAAGTTCCGCGGATATAGCTTACTTTAAATATATCCCTGTCACTTCAAACATAAGACAGAGTTTTTAATTTTAAATTAAAAAAAACATCTTGTTGTCTCATGTAATAGTTCATAATTTGAATACGTTATCAATAGCGATCACAATCATATCTTATTGAAATGTTATACCTACTCCATATAATAGTAGTATTTGGGTTAGAATAAATGCCTTTTAGTGCCAATTTTCCTGTTTTATTGTGCCATTTTGACTGCCTGAACTTCTGGGCTCTAGTGATGACTTATACACAGGGCAAACTTACCAAAATTTCTAAATGAGGGAAAATGAATTAATGATGTTTTATTAATAGGTCCGATGAATTCTATTTCTCTGACAAATCAATTTTAGCCTATTAACAATCTCACTTTAACCCATCCCTCTCTATACACATAAGCTTCAAATCAGATTTGCATGAAAATTGGCTTCAGTCACTGGCGAAAAACTAAAATTTCGCCACAGTGTTGAACGTGTTAACAAAGCGCACCAAGGGGGCCAACGGCACATAACGTCCCTTCCGGGGACAGAATGCTGACTTATAATAGGCAGTAATGAAGCATATTTGCTTTATGACAAAAACTCCATAAATGCAGCAGCACTTCTGCAAAAAATTCAGATGTTTATTTGAAAAAAGAGGAACCAGAACCTTATTCTAGAGTGCTCTATCACAAATTAAACCCTGTGTATGCATGTTAACAATATTTTTGCCCCATCTGAGAGACAACTCTAATAATTACCAGTTACAATCTGCTCCTCTGCTTTTTTCTTCTCATTTTTTTTGAACATGAAGTCTCCCAGAGCTCTTGAAAGCGCAAGATTTCCATTGACACGATTATATTCCACCCATCCACCAGCAGCTTGTATTCGTCTCTTTTCTATGTCATTGCTTGGTTTATGGTCCAATGACAGCACTTCTACTTTTCCTCCAACACTTGCAATGGCACGAGAATCACCAACATTACCCTGTAGTTAAACAGATAAGCTTTCATTTGGTAAAAAGTGGTTACATTCTTTCAAACCTACCATTCGCCTTAAATTAGTGATAAAACTTTTCAAATCAAGAATGTTCAAACATGTAAGGACCAAATGGAATGAAAATATATATTTAGTAATAGCTTGTGGCTGATATAAGATTATACTCATTAATACAGTAAAACCTCGACATATCGAACCTCTTTATATCGTAAACCTCCATATATTGTACTAATATTTTGGTCCCCAATAGATCCTATGTAATATCATAGGAAATGTACCTCTCTAATTCGTAACTTCCTTATTTCGTATTCCTCTATATATCGTAACAAAAATATTACTCCAAAATGAAAAATAACCGCCATATTTCGAAATGGTGATATTTTTTTCCTGTATTCATTCCACAAAAATACCATGTTTTAAAAATGTTTTTGGCAATAATCATTTAGTCAATCGACAAGGTGAAAGTAACTTTGGTAATTAACTAATCAGTGTGTTTCTATGACTGATGGATTGTAATGAATCATCATCGCTTGGCATCAGCGTGTCAGTCTGAATGTATGCGTACACGGTACACGTAATAAGATTTCAGTGGTGAAATAGTGAAGAAGGCTTTGGAAACAGCATACCTAGTTTGAAGCGCTAGTTTTGACCGTGCACGATTGTGAAGAATCTCTGGAAAACAACTTTGAAGTAAAGGTAAAACTCACTTCATAGTTTATTGGCTGTAAAGCTACTATTCTGTTGCTCACTAATTTTAAATTGAATGTGGTGAATAATCTCTGTGAACATGTTCTTGAAAAATTTAGACTGATGACTTAGAATTCGGCAACACTGGTATTGCTTAATAACTTTTATTTCTGGTAGAACTGTTATTTAAGTTTATTGTAATTATTCTTGTTCATGTTATTTTCACAAAATCTTTCTCTTATTCCGTTTAACCAATTGGAAGTAATGTAATTCCGTGAAAATAACTGACGCAAGATTTTCAACACCCTGTGGAAAATTTCCATTAAATGTTTTCAACTTGCTCTAACTTGTACATTTAATTGATTTTACCTCATAAGTTTAATTATTATGATGGTTTCATCATAAACCATTGTTTTAACTCATTTGAAGTTGAATCAATTTGTCTCATCTTGCCTCCAATGAACCCATTTCAAATCGTTAATCGTTTAAACTAACCTTATCGTGAACTGGTTTTAAATGGCATTAACTATTTTCAAGTCGTATTACATAATTCGTTTCGTCTTTGACCCAAACGTATTTCCCACGTAGCATGTAGAAAAGCATTTAGTGAATGTTGAAAAGCTCACAAATGCTTAAAATAGTATATTAACATAAAGTATAATAAATACATTGCCAACGATGAAAGCTGAACTTAGAAAAATCTTCCAAAATATTCATCGCTACTCGGTTGTTTTGGATTCGAATAATTTAATTTAATTTAATGTTTATGTAGTTTCTCAAATTCAGCCATCATTTTTCCGCCACAATGACAAAACAATACTTCAATAAATGAAAAATCTTCCAAAATATTCATCGCCATTCAGTTGTTTTGGATTCGAATAATGGTTAAATAATATGCCAATGATAAATGTATTAAGAATGATATGTGTTACTTCGCTTTTTATCTCATCTTATATCCATCATTCATGCTTTTTTGTTCAGCAGAAAAAGCAAACTTTATAAATATCATCACCTTTTCAAGATTAGAATATCTGATAAATGTTACTTAAGTTAAATTAAATAATTACAATTATTTTGTTATCAAGGTGTCTTATCGTTCATTGGTACGAACTGACAGTAACATTTCCTTAGTATAGTGAAAAATATTTTCCGATATTGATACATTTAGGCAAGCGTTTAAAAAATTATTCATGTATGACGTAGGAAGTTTTCTCCTGGCATACGAAGCATCGATTTCCAGTCTCTGGGGCAGCGAATTTTGGACAAAGGCTCCATGAGTTGGCACGGGTTGTTACAAATTGTTGCTAGTTACGTGTTAAATAGTTCAGTATGTGTGAAGTCCAAATGCAAAGTAAAACGCAATTGAAAACATTGGGCACTCATTATTTCCATTTGAAGTACGGATTGTACGAGGTGATCCAAGTTTCCGAGTTTCAGTTCGTTTCAATTGGATTTTTCCATAGGGTGCTAACAACATATAATTTTTAAGTTTATCAGAGATTTACATACAGATTTGATGTACTTTCAGAAATCGGAGGTTGGGCAAAGAAAGTTTAATACTTTAGGCAGTCTACGATTCCAGTTTCAAGATTTTGACTGTTTTAATCAGCGTTAAAAATATTGTGTGTTATCGATGCGAAAATACAGCAACCTTTGGACCAAGGAATAATTTCTGTAATTAAAAGAAGCTATAGAACAGGTGCAGTATTTATTAAGAAATATGGAAGGGAATATTGATTTGCCAAAGATAAAATGGAACCTTTTGCAGGCTATGCATACTCTGTTTATGTTGGAACAAAATTAATGAAACAACTATTTCAAAATGTTTTTTAAAGGCAGGCTTTGTTAAGGAAGTGCATAATGATACAGATGTGGATAGCAGTGTATGTGATGAACCTCCAGAATGGGCTCAAATAAAAGAAACCTTGGGAGTACAAGCATCATTTGTAGAGTTTGTTACAGCTGATGCAGCCCTGATTACTTGTGCTCCTACAGGAACTTATGAGGCAAAGGAAATTCTTAATGGAGAAAACACTGATAAAGAAATTGAAGATGGGGTAGCAGATGACGAAGATGAAGAAGAAGTTGAGAGACAACCACCAAAAAAATCTAAGATCCAAAATGCTTTAAATGCGTTAGAGACATTTCTATCCAATATGGATGAATATGAATCCAGGCATCTTCTTCTTTTAAGCCAAATAGAAAATGTAGTTACACAAGAATTTCAGAAACAAAAAAGGCAAAAAATAATTGTTAACTATTTTAATAAAAAATAATGAAAATCTTAGCATTTGGAATATCTATTGACAACATAAATGTATTATATGTAAATAATTTTGACAAGATCTTAGATTTCTACTCAGGGTTAAGTTGCTATTATTTTGTTTTTTAAATTTATTCCGTTGAATTTTGTATATAATAATTTTTTTATATTTATAATTAAATTGGATATAATAACAATATATATGATTTCTTTTTCATTGTTTGTGAACTAACTTGTTTTCTCATTTTTTTATTCCTGAATTTGTCGTTAACCTCTTTATAATGAACCTCTATATAACAAAATAGCAAAAATCTGGTCCCTTCAATTTCACTATATAAAGGTTTTACTGTACAACATTAATCCTTGAACTGGTGCTCTAGATATTGTACCATCACTATGAAGCTGATTTAGCATTTCATTAACATCTGTGACACTTTAATACAATTTCACTAAAAATTTAATGTTAAATGTAGTTCCTCAAATTTAGCCATCGTTTTTCCGCCACAATAACAAAACAATACTTCAATAAATGTATACTGCTACAACAAAAGAAACCTGATCGAGATGACAGCATTAAATTTCACTTATGAGTCATGTAGGTACACATTTCAGCAAAGAACAACATGCTGCCAAATGTCACATAGAAAAACACTCGCACTACTTTATTGTCAGATCTTGTATTTATATGTACAGTGAACTCTCGTTCTAACGTTTTCGCTTCTAACGTTTTTCCGCATCTTAAGTCGAAAATTTGAGGTCCCAGCTAGTGCTCCATTTACTTCCATTATATCTTTTCCCGCTTCTAAAGTTTATCGTTTGTAACGTTTTTCCGTATCCTAAGTATCGAGTTTCAACTCCCCGTCTAGAATTACATCCGCTTATAACGTGAGAATAAAAATTACGAAAACTGGAAAAGGTACATAAACGCCACACAACCTCTATTAAGTTAATTTGTATTATACATAGTTTACGATTAACTCAATAAGGTCAGTAAAAGTGTTTCTTTTGCTTCCAGTATGCCCTACTTAGTTACAATCTATGTACAGAAAAATGTGGCTATGCAGAGTCTACTAGATTTCACTTTCATTAAATTACCATCAAACTTTGTCTACATACATTGTAGCATCTCTACTCTCAGTCTCCACCACCTAAACTTTCTCAGTGGCAGTTCTTTATCAGCCGTCGTCTTCGGTACGCAACAAGCCAAGTTCAGTCGTCTACCGTTGGAACTCGGCTCGTTTGTCTGATTGACATAATACAATCAGTGCATTCTATGTCATTTCTATTTTAGTGACAGTTGCACCTCGTAAGTTGAAAGCTGTAAATTTACGAAGTTTTAAATATTTTAGAGAATTTTACTCTCAGTGCTGTTTAAAAGTTTTTGTACTCCACCCCATATATTTCTAATGGCATCAAAAAGAAAGGTTATAACTCTTGATGAAAAAAGATTAATAATCGAAGAAGTAGATAGAAATCCACATCTGAAGCGTGTTGAAATGGCAAGGCGATTAGGGCTGGCAGTGACATCGCTGAACACAATTATGGCTCACCGAACATCGATCCTCAAAGCTGTAAACGACTGCGGTGTGGCTGCGAAAAGGAGGAAGAACTCTCGAGCATCACCTTACGAAAGAGTGGAAGCATTGTTACTCGAGTGGTTTCAGCAGGCTCGAGCTTCCAACATCCCGATTAGCGGTGTTATAATGCGTGAAAAGGCAATACAAATCGCAAATCAACTGGGGTTTCCTACTTTTACGGCATCCAGCGGATGGCTTGATAGGTTTAAAAACCGTCATGGTGTAGTTCATAAAGTCGTTGCAGGAGAGAGTGCAAACGTAGATCTTGCATCAGTGAATCATTGGATGACAGGAGAGTTACCCGAGAAAATAAAGAACTATGCACCATGCGATATTTTTAACGCCGATGAAACAGGATTGTTTTATAATTTGTTACCAGATAGAACCTTAACTTTTCGAGGAGAAGCTTGCCATGGAGGAAAGAAAAGCAAGGAGCGACTGACAGTTTTGCTGTGCTGCAATGCAGACGGTAGCGAAAAACTCCAACCACTTGTGATTGGAAAATTCGCCATACCGTGATGCTTCAAGAATGTGAGGACACTCCCATGTAAGTATAAAAACAACTCCAAGGCATGGATGACATCAAAATTATTCATGGAGTATTTGCAAGAGTTTGATGCAAAAATGGGTTCCACCTCGAGAAAAGTGTTGCTGTTTGTGGATCGTTGTGCAGCTCATCCACAAGATACTGCCAATCTACGGATTTTTAAAGTTATTTTTTTACCAGCAAATTGCACAAGTCATTTGCAACCATTGGATCTAGGTATTTTACACAGCTTGAAACAGCAGTATAGAAAGGCGCTGGTATCCAAAGCAGTGGCAATTATGGATTCCAGCAAAAGTACACTGAAATTGACAGTTTTAGAGGCCATGCATTATATAACATCAGCTTGGAAAGCCATTAAGACTGAAACGATAAAGAATTGTTTTAGAAAAGCTGGGTTCTTCCGTGATGCCGTTGCTGACTATGAAGAGCAAGATGCTCTTCATGAAGTCGATAATGATGACTGGAAGCTGTTGCAGTTGAATGAAATGACATTTGATGAGTTTGTGACCTTTGATGATAATGTTGCTACTTGTGGTATACTAACAGTGAGTAAAATTTGTGATTTACAACATGATGCTGTCCTGAAAGTGAAGATGATGATGTAAACGAAACTGTACCACCAAGCTTTAAACAAGCTCTGGAGGGCTTGGTTACCATCAAGAGATATTTGTGGTCCCGTATTGGGACGGAACACCTTCTTGAAGGAACTGATAAACTTGAAAAGGGACTCTATGGTATTCACTCAAATGAAAGAAAGCAACAAAGTAAAATATCCGACTTTTTCAAAAAATACTAAATTTTATCATTTATATTTGTATGGTTTTCATTTGTAATTGTCATTCAAAATTAGTAGTGATCTTTTTTCTTCAAATAACATATCCTAAACAGATATGGTATGCACCTTGCATTTTTTAAAAACTTTTAATGATTTTTTCCTTAAAATCTCTCCAATCAATTTTTTACAATTTAATGTCTTAATCTCTTGGTTTTCCTTATTTTATCCATCCGGAAAAAACATTTTATTCAATCGACGCATGTGCACAAGACTTACTTCCGACGCTATGGGTTCACCATTTAGTTTTGATCTTCGATATTCAGCTGTGTGCACATGCTAATTTTGTTCCTGTTATGGGTATGATATTGGAGGTTAACCAGGTAAGTTGCTAACACCTTTTCTCATGACTTATCTAGAGTAGTTTTCTTCGTTACAACTGTAGTAGAATCTTCATATTCGGTAACGGTAACACTTCTACCTTTTAAAGACGTGAGAAGAGAAAATTTCAATTACCATTTTTTAATCATTCAATTCTTACCATGGTACTGAGTGCTTTTGATTTTATCTGAATGGTTCAGAAATGTATAGAAAACATCCCCTTACCTTTAAAGACTGACATATTCGTGTTTAATTAGAATAAGAACGAGAGCAAGAATTTGGAATACAATTGAAAATATAAATTTATTTGCGATAAATTAGTAAGAAGGCTTCCACGACGTGCTGTTGACATGGTGGTGATTTCCGAGATTCTGCCGTGTTGATCCATTTTCTGGACAATATTTCGCCGGTGTTCCAGTCGGCTTCTTCAGGTCACTTCGGACCTGAAGAAGCCGACTGGAACGCCGGCAAAATATTGTCCAGAAAATGGATCAACAAGGCAGAATCCCGGACATCACCACCATGTCATTTATTTGCGATGTTTTTCTTATTATAATATATTTGTAAAAACTTCACTTCAGAAAATACAGGATTTTACGGGACAGTTGATGAAATACAGGATTTTACGGGACAGTTGATGAAATACAGGATTTTACGGGACAGTTGATGAAATACAGGATTTTACGGGACAGTTGATGAAATACAGGACATTTGGGCGTCCTGTACAATAATTTAAAATGTACCGGACAAGGTACTATTATGTGCGAATATCATTATCTCCATTTCCGCATCTTACGTTTTTCCGCATCTAAAGTCGATTTCCCTTGGTCCGGCAAAAAACGTTAGATCGGGAGTTCACTGTATATATATATATATATATATATATATATATATATATATATATATATATATATATATATATATTAAAACAATTACTTAATAAATATAAAAAGATCCACAAAGCTTGCTAAAATTTGGTAGTCATGCAAGAATAATAAACAGAAGATATCAAATCCTTAATCATGCTATCTATAAAAATATTCTACATCATGTGTAATACTTACACAATATAGTATATTGTCCTTAATAATTACAATAACAGCAGTTGAGCCAGCTAACTCATCACGAAGGGATTCTTGCATTGCTTGATCAATTTCTAAAAAACCCTATAAAAGAAATGCAAAAATAATTAATAAATACAAAATAACTAAGTCAACATATCCTGGTAGTGCAAGTTCCAAAAACACATCAGTCTCATGTAGGGTGAGTAAAAACTCGTAAGAAATTGAAATTTATGTAAATAGCTATTTACATGAATATGTCAATGAAAAATGGAGAAACCTCCCAATAACCATAAAAAATAATAAAAAGGAAGTACATGCCGGTTTAAGGGAAACTACTCCATGCCAGGGAAACTTTTCTCACACACGCACAAAACACACAATCAGACAACCACACACATGCACTTCCTTTTTAAAAATGCCTAAATATACATTTGGGAATCAAGATTCCATCTTCAGTATGCCAATCATAACCATAGGGCTCTGATAATTTCTTTGAATACATTAGTTAAACTGCATTATATACAACATCCAAAAATTCAAAAATAAAGTAACTTGGTAAAATTTCTACAATACTTTTATTAGGGGAACTCGATCTAGATGCTGACGCTTTGCATCATCATCAGGAGTGATAAAATAGCATAAAACAAATCCCAATATACCAAGTTATATGAGGGGAGGGAGGAAGATTATTTTAAAGCTGAGATTACTGGGAGGGAGAAAGGGGATTGGATTGGGTGAGGAGTAAATGGAGTTGTAGGGAAATTGTTGGGAAACTAGCAGGAGGGAGCATATGGAGTGGGTATCAAGGAGGAGTGAGTGGGAAGGGTACAAGAAGTCATTAATGACATTGTGGCCACTTTTAACAGTGGCCTTTATTTTCACAATATAAAACTTTTGAGTCAAAGTCCAAAGACTGTCCATTATCAAGAAGATGTTTTGCAAATTGAGAACCAGTCTTATTGCTGTAGATGTAGCACTGCCGATGTTCTTTTTCTCTAATTTTAAAATTCTTCCCTGACCAATATATATATATGGATGTCAACAAGGTGTTGGGATGAGGAAACCCAGTGAGCACTCACCAATCAGACTACTTCAGGTTGGCGAGGCCCCGGGGATGTCGAAGCGACAGACGTAAAATAACACGAAAACACAGAAACATCACAAACGTAAAGCTTTCGGAACTACTCCTTCTTCAGCTACAGAGAGAGAACTGATCCTCATCCCAACACCTTGTTGACATCCATATATATATATATTGGTCAGGGACTGGTGAGTGTTCACTGGGTTTCCTCATCCCAACACCTTGTTGCCATCTATATATCCATTTTACCTTTCCTTTTCCGTAAGCTGTTATATATATATGTATATATATATTCATTCATTCATTCATTTGTGTTCTGTCTTACGACAGGTCCTACCAATTAACTAATTAATTGGCTTTGACTAGGGAATATACATACACGGTGTGGTGGTTTCCCGTTGCCTTCCACACCGGACACACACACAGAAGGGAGGAGGGAAACCCGGTGCCGGCATTTGCCTGCTCTTGCGAAGAACACCAGGGGGGCCAACGGCTTAACGTCCCTTCCGAAGGACGGAACAGCTGAATTTGCGCGGTCTCCTCAAACCACGCAAACAGGGGGCCGGATGACCTTGAGAAAAAATCCTACTCGCGCAGGATTCGTACCCGATGACTTTCAAGCATCGGGCGAGTAGCAGCCAGCGTCCTAACCACTATATATATATATATATATATATATATATATATATATATATATATATAATTATAAATAGACATTCCTTACAGAGGAGGATATAACATACTAGTAGAAGGTAGAAGGCATTTCATCTCATCTTGAAAAATCATTAATTTTTCAGAGAGATATTTCATCATGGGAAATATTTCTTTAATTCTAAAGATTTCTCCTCGGGACTGATTTTCGTTTTTTCCTTATGGAACAATAATGGAGTAAAACAATCACTAATTTTTGCAATTTTAGGAATATTATATATTTTTCACATTGGGTTAATAATGCCACATATTTCCACCAAATTTTAAATTTGTAGCACATTTAGAAGTGAAATAACATTTATCCAATTGTTTAAATTTAAATAATTTTTAACGGCCGCAATAAGCGTTTCATGAATACACTGAAATATTTATTCCTTTACATAGGCTAAACTCTAAATTACTTAAAAATTTCAGCTCTCTAACTCACCCCGTAGTATCTAAACATTTACCTATTTGTTTAAAATTTAAGAATTTTTAACTGCCAAACAAATTAAAATATCAAAATTTGTATAATCCCTATTTGTTTTTTTTTTACAAATTCTACCTATAAAAAAAATTTCAGCTCCGTAGCATATTCGGAAATACATAAACCTTGAAAATTTGTTTAAACAATTGCGAATTTTTAGCGGCCGCATTGTTGCACTTTTTCAAAATTTTCGTTTTTTCTAGTCGGTTTTGCACAAAATCCTACCTAAGAAAAAAATTTCGAATCTCCAGCTCATCTGGAAGTGCCTAACATTAGTATCATCCTATACATTATATAAAATGAATATGAATATAAAAAGCCTGTAACTTGACAGGAAGGTTATCTTTCAATTAATCTGTACTCTTAATATTTGTTTCTATTAATAATAATTTGATATTAATAAACTGCCGTTTAATCTTTCAATTTTAGACTATCCCCATTTAAAGTATTACTTGATTTAAGGTACTAAAAACTTGTCCCCAGGCAAACGTTAAATGGGGATTCCACTGTATCTTGGATAAATAATGTTACATATACTGAGGTCGCAAAGGCTAAAACAATGAACAGATATGCATACCCTCTTACCTATAAACTTCAGGTAATTCAATATTTTTTTCGATTTGTTTATGTACTTAGACATATTCCATGTCCAGTACTGTGACCAAACAGAATAAATAAAATATTATTATTATTATTATGCAAAAATGCATGGAAACCGAGAAGCAGCATGTCATTTCGGTCTACCTCCCATAGAGAAAAATGATCCATGAATGGAGAAAACAAGGAAAAACTGAAGCTGATGGGATAAGAGAAACATAGTCTTCGTAAGCTGGTCTTAAATGACCACAACTAGAGAAGGAAGTGATGGATAGTAAAACAGAGGAAGTTTGGTATTGCTGTATCGATCAGAATCGTTATGTACGAGGCAAAAAGAGTTGCAGAAGAAAAAGGACTAGTTAAGCTTACATATCATTATTTCATATGCATTCCATTTATTACTTATTCTATTGAAATTGAAATCTCATCTTGCACTTAAGTTAAAGTAAGAACTATCGGTAAAGGGTATCTATATGTGCGACGTGTGCGGCGCACTCTGACAACTTTATTTAATATGACTTCAGAGTTCACACAGGGCACATTTAGCTATACAAGTTTGTATGTGTATTTTTGGCTAATCAACCGCTTGGATTATTATATAGCTATGAAAGTCTTGAACAAATTATTAATGTTTTAGATCATTCCCATTTATTTTACAAATTAATTTTATCTAAAACATTATTTTTATATACTCATTTATAGGTCAAGGTTTTAAGACCAAATTCTTAGCAAAAAACTCGGGGGTCGACTTATACATGAGAAATATTTTTGATAGGTTTAAACTTTATTTGCCCTGCGGTTATTAAAATTTGATGGAATTTACACTCTTGTTGTATTTTAACTGTATCGATAACTATCGAATATTTATATACTGATATATAGAAAGAATAAATTACTATATAATTTGGTGGTCCTAAGTTGATTCCTGATGCTTTGCAAATAATTAAGCAATTTTGGTAAACCTAACGTTTGGTAACAAGATGGCGGCAAGACAGAAAACTGGCAGCAAGACCGATGCGCAATATGGTAACTCTGTAACATGTAAATAAAGACACCTCATCGGTGATTCGCGGAAAGGCAACACAGACTAAATTAGTATCGTCAAAGTATTTATGGTATAAAAATTATGGTACAGTGGGCATAAAGGTAAATAAGGCAATGAGAAATGTAACTACCAGATGAAAAGGCGGAAAAATGGAAGACAAATGTAAATATAAGATTTCGAGGTTTGTAATGTAAGGGGAAACAAAATTCTTTATTGTAACATTGGCGGCGCTAGTGCTGCTTTGCTTATTTTTCACATCCTTTCCTTTCACGTTCACATATTACAGTAAATTACATCCGACTGCTTTACTGCTACTTTGACACAACATAGTTATATCGGACTAAAGAGAACTTCATGGATCAACAGGTATTGAATACAAAAAAATTCCTACACCTAAAAATCTGGAGTCAACTTATACAAAAAAAATTCATGAAAAAGTCAGGGGTCGACCTATACACGAGATCGACTTATACAAGAGTATATATGGTAACTGTTATCACGCCATAATATTTTCTGTAAATGTTGCCGAATAGACTAAATCGCAGCTAGAAATGATACACAATAAGTGCCTTGGTGAACCTAAATACTTTTTTCTGAAAAATCTTCTAAAAACCCCAGTGTCTTACATGCCGAAAAATACGGTAAGTTACCCCAAATCAAATGACATTATATAGAGAAGAAAGGCACCTCTGTAAAATCACAAGGTATAAGATGAAGTTTTGATAGAAATTTTAAGGTAATGGTGGTGCATTACGCTAAAGAACTAACAATTGTGAGGCAGGGAGGAAATATAAACCGATGGAGGCAAATGTGCGAAGGTGGAAGAAGCAAGCAAAACAGAAACTTGAAGTTGCTAACTCAACACAGAAATCATTAAGTGGACCCAAATGAAGTCAATTTCATGAATTAGAAGAAGAAACTAAAAATTTGTGCATGCTCAAAGAACGGACAGAAAACCAGTGTTGCAGGAAATCGTTAAACTGAAAACTCATAAATTAGCATGATCACTAAACATCACATGGCAAGAATTCAAGCCTAGTAATGGCTGGTGCATATGGATGATGCATCGTACTAGTTTTTACCTGTGACAAAGACCTTCTCTTTGCCAATGTTTACCTAATGACTACGCGAACTTATTGCTTTCCAGAAGCATGTATTGTGTTGTTTTTATTTTATCACACATTCAAAAGCATATCATGTAACTTTTTTATGAAGAGAAACAAGAAAATTGAGATTTACAATTTATTTGACACATTTGTGAGGTTATCTTTAATTCCTTCTTTTTAGTTGTCATAACACTTCAAAATTATTTAAACCAATGTCACTTTATAAAATTTTCCACAAATTTATTTGTAATTTCTTAAATAATTTAAATTTTCAACAGAAAGATAGTTAATTAAGACAATTAATTAGGCTTTGATTCACTTTATATAGGAAGCTAAATAATCAAAACTGTGCAGTTCAGTACCATATTTACTGAAATCCACCATTAGGTATTACCAAATTTAAGCCTTCAAAAATCAATGGTAATCTTAAATTGAAGCAAGAAATAAAACTGCATGTTCAGTTGATGCTTTCAGGACAAATAAAACATGAAATACAATACAGGGTGTCCCAAAATGAATATACCAAAAAGAAAGTTGAAAAACTTATTTATAATTTGAGAAAACAATAAAATTGAAAATGAAATATCTTCTCAAGGCTTTTAAGTTTTATTTAATTGAGGTTCTTAATTTCTACATGCATTACATCATTAGCTATAATTATTTTAATTCTGTGTTTAAAATCAGAAAACATCTTCCAGTGCAGCTGTAACGATGGATAAGACAGCATCACAAATTCAAAAGCTTTAGTTTATCAAGATCCTTTGGTATTTCATAGCAGTTTTCAAAAATCCCAAAAGATAAAAGTTCAAAGGGGTTAAATTGGGAGAACAAGGTGGTCATTTTTTACGTCCTCGACCAGTAATGCTAAGGAAAAGTGTTGTTTAAGAATGTTCTAACATTTTGTGCAAAGTGTGGAGGTGCTCCATCCTGCTGGAAAATCACTTGCTGTAACAGGCCAGGAGTTTCTTACTATTGTGGAATAAAAAGCTCTTTTAGCATGCTTAGGTACAACTTGCCGGCCATGGTTTGGTCTTAAAAAAATTAAGGTGACAACAACAGCAACAATATCAACATAAAAACAATGATAAATAATGTAAGCAGTTATAATAATTATATTATTATTATAACTTATAGATCTTCTGAAGAAATTTTATTTTTAATACAAGCTGTGTGACTCGGCAGACTTCCCAAAATTAGAGTTTATGCCTGACTGCATAGGATCTTTACATCACTTTATTCCATCAATTTCTTGCTTGGCAATATCACCATTTGAGAAGGAGGAGTTTTCTTTGGTGTATCTGTTCGAGGACATCCGTTGGGGCAGTTTGATATTAGCTTAGCTAGTTCTGTCCCAACCAAGAAAACATTCGCGTTCAGAAACAAGAAAATTGATCTGCTATGATAGTTCAGTGGTAGAATATCTGCCTGGCAAGTGGAAGACCTGGGTTCGATTCCCGGTCATAGCAAACTTTTTCCTCATTTCAAAATTATTCCCAACATTACAGCTTATGCCTGTCTGCATAGGATCTTCAGATTGCTTTATTCCATCAAGTCATAAAGTAGCGTAAGAAAATGAGTGTTCATGGAAAAATTGCCATATCTTTGATACAGCTTATGTTAGAAGAATAAAATTAAATCTAAAACGTCTTTGAGATTCCACTTAATCTTTCAGTGAAAGTTTCGTGAAAATCGGCCCAGTAGATTCGGAGATCTCGCTTTGCAAACTTTCAAACTCATTTATCATTAAGCCTTTTATATATATATATATATATATATATATATATATATATATATATATATATATATATATATATAGACTGTGGTTGTCTCAAATACTTTCAAAGTTATTCAACTTTCTTTTTGGTATATTCATTTTGGGATACCCTGAACTTCAATGTATGTCAGTTTTCTACTTGTCTTGTTATATTAACCCTTCCCATGTTGCTAAAATATACAGATATTATAAATTCCTGTTAATTTTTTTCAGATATAATTTTAAAAAAATGGGTATTTTTTTAAAAGCCAAATCAGTCAACTACATATTCATATATAAGAAAACTGCACTTATAACATAAATATTATAGATATGAGGTAGTTATTACTCACCAAGTATGATATTGTTTAGCAGTGATTTTTCTAAAACTGGTGGTGCATCTCTGAATACTGTCTCTAACTAACACTATTAAATATATACACTATTTACAGTTAATTGAATATTTACATCTGTTTGCACTCTGCTACTTCTCAAAAAATTTTCTTTGTGTGATAGTCCACAAAGCAATCGGTTGGATGCAGAAAGGGTTTGTCCGTGCACGTCTTGCAAAAATATATAGTTTTCTTCCTCTCCTTCCTTTTGTGGCGAACTGCACATCTCACAGATCCTTTTTCTTTTTTCCCAGAAAATGTTGTCTTCCATCAAGCCTCTCATCAGGTGGTCCTTGCTGTGGTCTACCTCGCTTTCTTTTGTGTGCCCCCCTTTTTGCCACGTTTCTGCACAAGTGAAACAACCATGCTTTCTTGGAAAGACTTGTGAGTCATTGGCTTCAGATTATTTGCCTTTTGGTTATTTACATATTGCTATTGATTATGCTCACTTCCAAGATCCAGAAGAAAATTTTTCTCCACCATTTCTTGCTTCGTCGTATGAATTGGTAGTTAGCTATCAGATGATCGCTACGGTCTACTCCACCCATCTTACGGGTGTAGTCTACAACTACTTCTGGCTTGGTAACAGAGGGTTTTCCTGGCAACTTTGGGGTCACCTGTCATTTTATCTCCCTTGTGCTTGCTGCTTAGCATCAAAACCACCCTCTTGTCCTTCCATCCTAATGCCAATGAATTGTCATTACGGTAAGCCCTGACATCGCCTTTCTTCAATTTTTTTGTCATGTTTGACTTGAGTTGGCTAGGCATGTTCTTCCTTTTAGCCATAACAGTTCCTGTTAGTGTAAATCCCAGTTTCACCAGTTCATTCAGAAGTTCTGGGCTGGTATAATATTGGTCTGTGTAGACATTGTATCCTTGTGGAGGGCTGTTCGGATCCATGATGAGAGACTGGCACAAATGGAGTACAACTTGTGTGGTTTTCTATAAATTGCTTCCATGCATAATTTCTGTTTTTCCAAAATAAGGTAAGAAAGAATAAATATAGCCATTCTCACTATCTGAAAGTACAAAAATTTTCAACCCAAACTTGACTGGTTTGTTTGGGTTGTACACCTTGAAGGAAACTACCCCCTTGAACTTAATGGTGCTCTCATCAACAGACACATTCTGGGATGGAGTGTAGAATAATTTACACCTTTCATGAATGTACTGCAATACAGGCCTTACTTTATGGTCCCTTGATGTTGCATCTCCATGCCCACCTTCATGATTTAAATGTAAATTGGAAAATAGCAGGAGAAAGTTATTTGCAGAAAAACATCGCCACAAAATTGCATTTGCTTGATCCATTCTGTACTGAAATATTCTTGTATTTCAGTCTTAGGATTTAGGCCCATGTTTATAATTACGCCAAGGAAGGCCTTGATGTCACAAGATTGACAACTCTTCCAATTAGCGAGACGTGATTTAGGCGAATTCTGCTTGGCCAATTTTCTGTTTTCGCCATAGAGATTGGTTTCATCGCGTATTAGACTGATCATTTCATCTAAAAAAAAAGCTGGAAATATTGTATAGGTTCGCTGTGAATATTAAAATCACCTGGAAGAATTATTCCCGGTGTAACCTCACTAAAATCAGGTTGAAAACTTGGACCAGGGTCATTAGAAACAATGTCCGACCAACCTGTCGTAAGTCTTGGCATAGGTTCATCATTTAACGTGATTTCCTCCTCACCTTCGTCTAATTCCCTTTCACTATTCATCAGACTATCTGATTCATCACCAAAACCATGGAAATCCTCTTCATCATCACTTATTTCAGCTAATAAATGAGCCAAATCCGATACAGATGCTTCATAGGCCGCCATGACGGATGTTTATGTTCTCAAATAGGAAATTCAAGTTCAAAAAATGTAAATTTTATGGGTTATTTGACGTCATTACCAGTATTCTCTTTCAAAAGCGACCATCTCCTGCCATCTAGTATCACTTACGAAAAGTAGGATAAAAGCTATGTTAGTGAATGGCAGAATGCGGAATATATCGTATTCGACACGCGAAGGATTAAATAAGAAATGCCATCACATAATCCAGGTTTCATAAGAGTTAATCGAGTTGCCCAGTTGGACTTATATTGATATGTCAGTCTCGACTTTCAAATGGCAGTGTGTGTTGAGATATAACTGCAAAGGGGAAGAAATTAAAAAAAATGAAATTAAGTCATAATGAAACTTTTAAACTGATGGTGATAAATTAACCAGAAAAAAACTAAAAAATATGAGGCCATTTGGAAATTCAATATCACAGAGGCAAATTGTGACTCTCTGAACAGAAAACAGAGAAATCTAAATCTACGTGGAAATCATTCAATGGTCCAAAAAGCGATGGCTTTCATGATGTAGAATGAAGTTGACTTTGTGCATACTCAGAATGGAATTTTACTCTTCAACACAAGGAATTGCTAGACTTAAAAATTCCATGATAAGATTCCAAGGTCGGTAATGGTGGTGGTGTATGCATGATGCAACAAAATTGTTTTATCCAACATGCAGGAACAAACATGCCAAAAATTGCATGTAGACTTCAGTGAGCAACCTCTTGCCAATCAAAAGCATGCAATTTGACTAGGAAAAGCTAAAAATTACTTACCGAGTAAAAGAGGCAATGCTTACTATACTCAGTTTTCTTTGACATCCAATTATACCATTAATAAAAAAGGTGCAAAATCTATAATAAAAACTATGGGTAACGAAAAAAATCAGAGTTACAATAATGTTGGCTGTGTTATAAGATGGTAAAAAATTGCCACTACATAATCCTCAAGTTAAAAACAATTCTTACTGAAATAATAGCGAGGTATCATAATAAGCAGTGGATGTCAATAAAACTTGAGTGGATTGGTTGCATGTCGCAGAATAGAAGAACATGGGAACTGTTAAGACATACAGAGATGATCAAACTGTGTCCAAAGGACAACTAACTCATGAAGGATTCAATTTGGGCAATGAATTTTTATTGACTCCACCTTGTAATCATAACTGGAGGGAGGACATAACCGCTTCAACCTTTTGACGCTGCTCTCAACAAGCTCTTTAAGGATCATTTAAGAGGTTATGATCAGAATTGTAATTGGCTAGAGACTATACTTTGACACCAAGAAGAAAGACAAGGAAACCTAACATTGCAATGCACTGCCAGTGGTTCAAGCCATCATGGCAACGAATAAATCTAGAATTGTGAATACATTTAAGTAGTGAGACTTATCTAATGGCATGGATGTGGGAATGTCTTGTGGAAATCTATGGATGAAGCTGGAAATAAAGATATAGAAAGTGAGGAAAAGAGTGAAGAAGACTGGCTATATTAAATGACTTTTATGATATAAAAGAAAAATACAGGACTGTATAAGCTTACTGTAAAAAAATTCTGTAAATTTTGCAGTCTTCTTGAACAACAGTAGGAATCATACATACTTCATAGAATTTTTTTCCGAGTGTCTTAAAAGTAGGAAGTCATATCGGAATAGGAGTCATCTTGGATTTGGATAAATGTAGAATTTAAACATAGTTAGGCAAGTAAGAAATGGTAAAGAGATAAGAGATCTTTTAGTTACCGTTTCAACTGAAATATGTGACAAACCTAAATTGATTATGCAATTAATTGAGTAAAGTGATAAAGTTTTCAGTTATGCAAACCATTTTAAATTAAAACATGCTATTCTAAAGTACATTATACAAGTGATACAATACTCCAACAATTAATATTCGATTTTCTATTGTAATTCCTCAAGATGATTGTACCTGTCTGATAGCTTCCTCAATGTTTCCAGCTCTGTACTCAGGTCTTTTTGAGATGTACTTGTGTAAATGCTTTCCAGCATGCTGTGCCACCTTGGCTCCTATAAGGGTTAGGACATATATTAACAATGTATTATGTAAAGTATAATTTTCTAACAGAGCACACTAATGTAGCAACTCATTAACAAGTCAATTAATTACACACATACATACAAACAGGGTGCTTTGGAAATGTGCTTCATAACTGTGGGTGTGAATTCAGGTCAAACTAAAGCACAATCAACATGGGTCAACAGATGCTTCCTGGGCTGAGCTACTGTCACTGTGTTGTCAATGCTAATATGGCACCATGTGTCTGACTCTTGCAAAACAGTTCATGTTTATCCATGAATTTTCCAGAATATGAGGCAATCTTAAATAGATCATGACGAAACATGCAGGGATATTATAGAACACCTGCTGTAACACATGAGTATGGATGAATTGCTTATCTGACTATTATTGGTCTTAATATGTGGGAGTAGCATTGACAACACAAAGTGGTGGTAGTTCAGCTAGGAATCATTCATCGACCCATGTTGATAGGAACTTTTTGCTTCAGTTTGGCTCCCTTAATTCATACCCGGAATTGTAAAACATTTTCGTAACACCAAATACATATAAATATGAAACAATCCAGAACAGAGTGGCTACCTATGGAGGAGACTGCTCATTATTACTGGTAACTGAGGAAATAATAGCAATGCCTCCATGAAAATAATTGATGCAGATAGTAGTGATTGAAGCATCCTTAGTGAGGGGATACATAATCAGACATGAGAGACAAAGATCCCAACCCAATAGAACTTTAGTTTAAGGAACAGCTATAAAAATGAAGGACAAAACAAACCAAGCACACCAAATTAGGCCTACTTTAGAGTCAGAGAAATGTGAATAAATAGAGGAAAAAACCAGCCAAAATTGGCTCGAGTATCTAGTACAGTGAGCCCATAACTTACATTTCAAGAAAACACCATGCAAATTGAAATCATATTAAAAAACACTAAGACTTATGGTTAAAAAGAGGTTAGGTTCCAGGATCACAAGATTACATAATAACATAATTATAACCTAGAAAATAATGCATAGTTAGCAAATTTCAAAATGAATCACATCAAAGATTAATTAAACAAAATTTATTCCAGTATATGCCTGCTGCATATTGCATATATAATTGCACTTCCCAACATGCAAAAACACATTAGACTTATTAAGTTTTTAAATCTTGAATTTTAGCAAATGATCCACATTTAACTGCTTAACTGGGGTAAGCGGATATACCACCACTCAAAGTCGCTTCCATGGTGGGGAGCACAGATATATCCACTCTCCGAAAAAATTCCTCTACTTCGTTGGGGAAAGCGGATAAATCCGCAATCTTTTACTTCCTTACCCTGGGGAGTCCTGCCATCTACTGTATTCTTTCAAAACTCCATAAAACCCAAAAAGAAACTACTTAGACTCACTCCTGTGTAGTCAGACCATGTCATAATGACAAGATATTTTAATGAATTTTCTCAGCATCTTATTTGTATTGGATTGTATATTATGATAAATAAAGTATGAGTTTAAAATTTGTTTTATACAACTTACTGTCTAAATGCTATTGTTATAATCTTTCCGGTAATACATGATTTGCTAACCCAAAACAAAAATACTACGTAGTAAAATTATCTCGCTAAGAACAGCAAACGTGGCTGCAATAAAGCCCCAAACACTCGAGCGGTCCCAAAACCCTCATAAAAGTGAAAGCGGACAGGAGCCTACGAAGAACAGAATCCATTTGAAGTTCTCATTTTTCCCCTATGCACTCAGATTTATTTTTTCTGTGCTCACG
This sequence comes from Tanypteryx hageni, assembly GCA_028673005.1. Classification (NCBI taxonomy): domain Eukaryota; kingdom Metazoa; phylum Arthropoda; class Insecta; order Odonata; family Petaluridae; genus Tanypteryx; species Tanypteryx hageni. The sequence goes on from CM054114.1 coordinate 147,970,560, forward strand.
TTCAGTTGTCTAAACCAGTTTGAGGTAGTCCTTTATATTGTGACAAAGTTTCTTATCCTTATACTATATGCATAACGAAAGTGTGTTTTGAATGCTTTAGTACGAGAGAGAGAAGGCGCCCAAATTATTTATAATTAAAATCATATTTTTCAGTAATTACTTTTAAGTTAACTTCCTATTGACATTTTTGGTAACTAACTATTTTTATAGTTATTTTCATAGTTTTCTTGTAGTGCATCTTATAATTAACCGGAGTTATAAATTTGCATCGCATATATGAATCGCGCAAAAAGTCATTCCTTGACATGCAGACCGTTTTTTTTTGCATTTTAAAATATTTCATGGATGAAGTATTTAACTTACATTAGTTATGTGAAGAGAAGAATTTAAATTTCATTCGTAAATCTCCAAAAATTACGTTTTAATACGATTTTTCATATTTTCACGCATTTTATTTACATTGGGCCACTGTTGTCCCAATTGTTGAATTCTATTCTTGGCCTCATAATAAATCTGAACATAAGAATTGGAAAAAAGACTTTAGAAAAAATTTCAAACTATAAATACCTTGGAAGCATCATAACAAGAGAAGCAAAATGTACGGATGAAACCAGGACTAGAATAGGAAAAGCAAAAGCAGCTTTCAGAAGAAAGAAATACCTACTTATGGAGAATATAAGGGAAGATATCCACAATAAGTTCATAAAACGCAATGTATGGAGTATAGCTTTGTAGGGGGCAGAAACATGGATGATAAGGAAAAATGAAATCAAATACTTGGAAAGCTTTGAAATGTGGACTTGGAGGTGAATGACAACCAACGAGGAAAAACCAAAAATGTTTATTTCTAGGGTTTTTAACCTCATAGTTTCAATTCTACTCTAATAAGGAAAGCCCGGAAATCAGAGGAGAGCATCAAAAAATTGCATTTAAAATTGAGATATCAATTCTATTCTCCTAAAGCTGAAAAAATGGGTTTATTTTTGTTAAACACAGATTTAAAATGCCTATCAAAAAAGAAAAAATAATTGATTTTAATAGCATAAAAACGGGATTTTTTAGGATTTTAACAATGAAACATATTAACAACCATAAAGACAAGTCCAATGCTTTTAAAGAATAATTATTATTCTCCATCATAATAGCACTGATTTAATGGTTTTTAGTGAAAATTTATTTTTCATAAAATATTCATTTCTGCGAACGACCTAAACATGATGATGTCATAATTCTAACACATGAAATATCCAACTGATTCTTATTAATTTTAGGGTAACATACCGCCTATGATTGGAAATGATGAAAATAGAAAATAGGATGTGATGAAATTCTTGAAAATACAATGCCATACACTTTTAGAACAAAAGACGAACACATATAATGACAAAATATTTCGATCATTGTATCTGAATAACAATTCAAACAGGATACTCTATCATTGTATAAATTGCCTTCAAATCTAGATCTGATTACAATGCAGTTTTTTATTCTCCTCAAAAACGTACAGGTTTGGATCCAGTTGCTTCTCCGTTGTAGAATCCATAAATGCATCGATATTTGGTATTTTGTAGATTTTTCATTTTCATTGAATTTTCAAAATACACATTATCCACGCTATATGCTTCTTAACAACATGGTTGGTGAAAAAATACAAAACAAGAGTAGGCATTATAAAAATTATGGAAGAGATTATATGAAATCTCTGCCTATGATGATTTGGGTAATGAATTACTTCATTGCATTAACCCATTTCTGTCTGAATTATATTTTAATTAAAAATCAATTTTTTAGTTTACATTTGTTCATAAAGAACCAATAAACATATTTTACCCATTAAGCAAGAATTGAAATATTCCATTTTCGATACAGAGAATGTGAGATATATGTGAGACTCTCAAATAACCACATCAATCATGTATTATGTTAAAAGGAGCTTAAAATTATTCATTAGAATCGAAATATAATTTCTTTTTCAATAAAGATATAATTTTCATGAAAATTTGAACAGATAATATTGAGAAAAAAAATTGTGTTAACTTGTTCCATTGCTTCTGTAGAATTGCTGCACGAGTTAGTTTAAAAACTAACCAATACAGTGCAGTTAACTGTAGCAATGCCAAAACAGCTTAAGCATTAAATGCAATAGACATTGTTGAAAAAATGAGTAATCTGAACCTAATTTATTATGATACCTTTAGAAGTATTGAGAAATATAAAACGTAACATATATGTAATGCTAGGCAAAAATGGGTTAATGATTGTGATGAAGCTTTGCTGAAAATTTTATTGCGTTTAATCATTTAGTATTATTACATATGTAGCACTTTTTATGGAGAGTGGGACAAAAATTCTTTCCAGCAAGAAAATGGCTGGCAAATTTTGCATAATCTCCAGGGAAAGCCCATAAAATTCTGAATTTTGGGAGTCTGGATTTCGAGTGACTGGCTGAATTTGCCTTTAACACATTCACGGCATTTACAGTCCCTTCTCACAAGCGTAAAAATCGAAATTTTATTTTATAATTTCTTATTTTAAAATTACAAAGCTTTTTTATGATTAAAAACAGCTTTTGGATACCTAGCACCAGAAAAACTTGTGCAACAATGGCTCCTTTTTCATGGAGCGGAAGCTCTTGTTTAACATATAATATGTTATTCTATAATCATTGTTTAACTTTATATATTCAATTTTTTCTGAAATTTATTACATTCCATTTTTATATATGTCCTTACTCATAGGTATTATATATATATATATATATATATATATATATATATATATATATATATAAATTTAAAATTTTGTATGAAGGTGTACAACAACAAAAAACAAAACGTTTAGTATAGATATAGAAAGCATGGCTGCCACAATACAACTAATAATAATATTTCTTTTTACAAGTATTTGTGTTGAACTGCCCACATCAATTTTAACCTAATTTAATATTTATAACCAGTGGCGGCTCGTGTATAGGCACTGCGGAACTGCAGCACCCCCTATTTCCACTAGATATTATCGATAACATTTAATATAATGAGTCCTTTTTTCTTTAATTCTTTCTTTATTTTTGTAGTACAATATATATTCCTTAAGCTTAATGTCAGTACTTCAGTAGCCATCCCCCAGTTTATGAAAAAGATACAAAAATCTTTGTATGGAACTGTGCGCTTCACAGTGCCAGCGACGTGGTGTTTGACTGTTGTGCGCATGCGCACATAGGAGGGGGGTGGGGAGGAAGGCGGGACTGCCAGGTAGAGAGAGCATTGTTGCTCTCGCAGTGCCGGCTCTGGCGTGATGGTGGAAGGAAGTTTTTTTTTACTCAGCGTGTGTTGTGCTTAAAAACCGTGTACCATATTCTTGAATGTGATAAAGTGTAGAAGAGTGTAGAATTAGATTATTATTCTGCTTCCAGCTATTCTATTTGATTCATTTTTTTCGGTTCTTTTATGGATTTCATTTTTAAATGAATAGATCAAGCTTGAACTGTAACAATTTAAGTTAAAGTAAGTAAAAAATGTTTGTTTTTTTTGTTAAGATTTTATCAAGTTCCTGAATAAATTTTCTTTTTATACATGTTTTTTTCCTTTTACACAATTTTAAAACAAAGGCTAAAAATTTTCTGGAGCAGCACCCCCACTAATTTTAGCTTCGAGCCGCCACTGTTTATAACGTACCCATTACAAACCATAATAGCATATTTGGATCATATCAGCCAAACGGGTGCCACAATTACAAATAAAACTCTCTGTAATTATGGATTTGGAAGAAATTGGCAGAACAGATTTCAATTAAATTTGGTATACAAGATTCATACAACATACCTTAATGAAATCAAGATGTTTAAAGCGGAGCTAAAGAGAAGGGCTACCATAATAAAAGGTAAAATAATAATGTATTAATAAATAATATAATAAGCATGTGTACATCCCTACTTGTGAGAGTTATAAATATAGATGTTGCTATGCAAGTTCTTTAGCAGAAAAACAGAATTTCAAATTTATAGATATATATTTAATTTTGTGTGTGACTTTGTGATTACAATTAGAATTCAAAACAAAACACTAAAAAGGGAAAAATAAATTATGAAATTTAAAAAAGTATTACTTTTTATATACATTAAACTCTCGATTATCCATACATGGGTTATCCGGTTTGCGCATTATCCGTGCTGTCTCTCTCCTTATGCCTCGAAATTTTATTAATCCTCCGATTGCAAAAAAATTCATCAATGTGAGACAACATTTTCGTAATCCCGTTATATTAGTGTCTAAAGATTTTATTATGTGCAAAAATGATGTTTGTAAATACATAGAATAAATAATAAAAGATGATATTGCTTTTTTAATGCTAGTGAGTTTCATGACAATAACCCGGGAATCAGCATGCGACTTCCGTCAGTCAGTTGTTTCTTCGTGGCGACGCAGTCACTTTTACCGGTATGCCACAGTAAAGGTGATCAGATTATAGATTCTCCTATTCTTGTTTCATCTTGTGTGCAGCTCATTGTATTGTGGCTTTTGTAGTGATAAACTTTTATCCCACCCCTTGTTAAAATGGCAGAGAAACAGAAGAAAATTGTTCTTCCTATTATAAAAAAAACTCGAATTAATTGTGAGACTTGAAAAAGGAGATTCTGTGAATAAATTGGAAGATGAATATGGTATTAGCATAGAAACCATTCATGATATAAAGAAAAACAAAACTAAGTTGATGGAGTTTGCTGCAGTTTCTGACAGTGGTGCTGGTCCCTCAAAACGTAAGAGTATAAAAAAATCAACCTACGAGAAAGTAGATGCAGCCTTACTTCTGTGGTTTAATCAAAAGCGAGCTGATGGAACTCCTGTCTCCAGTCCCATGTGTGCACAGCAAGCGAGGTATTTCCATGAATCACTAGAGCTAGAAGGGAACTTGAATGCTTCATCTGGGTGGTTTACTCGATTCAAACAGCGATACGGTATATGCGAAATTACCATTCAAGGAGAACACTTGAGTGGTAACGTGTCAGCTGCTGATTCCTTTCAATTAAAATTTCAAAAATTTGTGAAGGAAGAGATGTTGACACCTGTCCAGATATTTAATGCTGATGAGACAGGTTTGTATTAGAAAGGCCTCCCAACACGAACCTTGGCATTTCAGAAAGAAAGTCATGCTTGTGGCCATAAATTACGCAAAGAGCGAATCACAGTGTTATGCTGTGGAAATGCGGCAGGCAATCACAAGTTGAAACATACTGTGATAGGCAAGGCAAAAAAATCTCACTCATTCAAATGCGCTACTTTGCCTGTCAATTACTACAACAAGAAGGGTGCACGGATGGACAGAAATATATTCACTGATTGGTTCTACAAGAATTTTGTGCCTGACGTTCATTCTTTTTTAAGCAATGAAGGAGTGTTGTTATTAGATAATGTTCCCTTGCATCCAAATGCAGCCGTTTTAACTTCTGATGATGGTCTTATCTGCAAAAAATTCTTGCCTCCAGATGCCACGGTATTAATACAGCCCATGGATCAAGGAGTGATCGCATCAATGAAGCGACAATATTGGGCTGGTCTTCTAGAGACTCTAGCTAAAGAGGATGAAAAGTTATTGGAATTTTGGAAAAAAATGTCGCTTCTAGATGCAGTGCATGGTATTTCTCAAGCATGGGCCTCTGTGAAGCCTGTGACCCTAGTTTGGTCTTGGAACAAACTTCTTCCTGATCTTGAAGAGAATTTTCATGGTTTTTCTGAAGAGGAAGTAAATACTACAAACTGCAATTTGATTAAACTACTGCAGGGAATAAATGGTTTTGGGGATGTGGACTGCGAGAATCTCAGTGAATGGTATGATTGTGATAAGTTTGAATCTGGATTCCAGCATATGAGTGACAAGAATATTGTCAATGCAGTAATGCAAGAGAAAGAAAAAGAAGAGGATGGCGGAGACAAACAATGCAGTAATGAAAGTGAAGGGACTGAAACTGAATGCATTAAAAATAGTATGGCTCTTCAGTGTGTCGAAACTTTGTTAGATTATATGGGACAAAATGATTTTGATTACTGCGATGTCATAGCAGCCAGGAAAATACGAACAATCATAAAAGAAAGTGTAAAAAAGTCCTCAAAACAAACTAAAATTACACACTTTTTGAAAGGACCATTATAAAAGTCTCCTTTTCTAACCTTTTTATTACCATTGTAATGAAAATTTAAGCATATATTTTGAAATAAATCATTTTTGCATTATCCATGTTTTTCACTTATTTGTGCATCCTCCAAAGTATGTAAATATATTGCTTTTTCAATGTTAATGAGTTTTATGACAATATCATGGGAAGGAGCATGCAATTTTCATCAATCAGTTGTTTCTTCGTGGCTGGCAGCTAAGTCACTTTTACTTGGCGGCTGGCAGTGCACTTGTTTTCTAACCTTTTTGTCCGCGTGAATTGAAGCAGGTATTTTAAAAAAAATCATTTTCCCATTATCCGTGTTTTTCGATTATGCATGCTTCCTCTTACATTCATTACGCTGGATAATCGAGAGTTTACTGTAGTTCAATAAAATAAAATAAAAAATCACACTAAATATGGAAAAATAAAATACAAGTTGAAAAACTGAAAACAAATAATTAATACGTACTAAAATGGGAAAAATAAATTTAAAAAAAATCTAATCTTTCAGAAAACTTCTGAATCAGAATTGTATCGGCATGTCACAATAATTTTATTATTTAAACACTGTGTTAAGTGATTGCCATATACTTTCTTGGAACAATTTAACATAAATAAAGGAATTTGGCACCCATCATATAATTTGAGTACTTTTCTCCTCTTAAAGTTCTTAATCATTATGGTTCATAAAAAAGTCACGAGTTAGTGCCAAATGCCTTTATGTTAAAATGTTCATTGTTCGATCTTCAATCCAGAGTGTCACTTCCTTCTCCAGCTTCTTTATAGTAGTATCACATGTACAAAATGCCACTTTAGCACCTTCGAGTGCACTTACAGCAACAATTGATCTAACTTTCCGTTCATTTCTCCTTACTGTGTGCACAGTTGCCTCATTAAGGCCAAAAGCTCTAGCCACAGATGTTGAACATTAGCAGGTCTATCAAAAATTTCCACTTTCTGTATTAAAGTCAGTAGTTTTTCTGCCTCTTTACAGTTTGTAAATAATTTTCGTAACAAGTTAGAATGTTGGGAAATGTAGTTTATATGCAAGGCTGCATAAGGCTGATCACAGATATGAAGTTTGAGAAGGAAAAAAAATCCTGAAATTGATTGGGAATCAAACCCCTTTAACCTGCCATTGGTCACGTGGTGAGCAAATCCCTCATCTCGAGAATAAACATGCTTTCATTTTTTTATACAAGTTATGACTTTCGGGATCAGTATACCTTGCCAATGGTATTTGAATTTACATCACATGAGTTTTTGTTCATGAGCAGCAAAAATAGGGATGCATATGATTAACTGGATAGTGCCAATTCACCAGCTGTACTATGTACAAATTGACATTTTTGGTTCGTATTAAGAAAAATTCTTAAATGTTTAACTTTTTTGCTTTATTTTACTTTTATAGCAATTTTCACATTTTTTCTAGTTTTATTCTTTTAGAATTGTGCATCCGAGTATTTTACATTATTATTGAAAATTAATAAAATCTTGATGAAAAATATATTAAAGCTTTATCTATTTATATCTTGACTCATTCATTTATTAAGGATACAAAATGTTGGAAGATAACGCATAAATGATATAACATATAATTATTTTTACCGCCAGAAAGGGACAAACACCTGGATGAGCGCGATCCTCACCTGCGACCACGGCGTCACAAAATACAGCATGACCAATGGTGGGTTAAAGCACATAAGCTGCAAATGGAAAACCTGGGTTCAATTCCTAGTCAAGTTCAGGGTTTTTTTTCCTTCTCAAACTTCAAATTTGTAACCATTTTTGTCTTTGAGCTCATGATAAACATTTAAGGGCCACAATAAAAACTAAAATACTGTAACACAATGAAACACACTTCCTATGGTCTTAAGATGCCTTAGGGAAATATTTTTGGGTACTAGTGGATTAAAAAGCTGACCACCCCACAAATGCAATGACCTTTCTTTTTGATATAAGTTATTTAAAGATTGGTTTTCCAAATCACAATTACTTGATTTATCAGCACTAATTGAAATATTTAAATATTCCGAATGAATGCAACTTAGAATTACTGAAACATTAATCTTTATATGCTTCTTCCGCAATCATGTCCTCACTCGGACAATCCCTGGTCATCAAATGATGGGTATTGTCAAAAAAATATTTTCTTACAAAGTCAGCAGATTAAAGTATGAGGAGAGGGATGTATATATTGTGTGTAAACATTGGAACACAATTAAGCAATGACAAATACAATGAAATGTATTTATTATTGACTGGTTATTGCAATGTAATTGGCCACTACAATATAATGGCAGCTTATGCCCAGAAGGTCAATTCGGTCATGGGCACTTTAGGTTCGATTTGGTTAAGTACAGGCCGTTGCAGTACTGCACCATGTAAGAGTGAATCAGCAACATGCACAAAAAATATAGGTGACAATTAGCTGACCGTGTAAGAACAAAATCATTTATAAATATACCTTGTAGATTGAGAGATGACCATGTTATGAAAAACAGTACCGCCAACCCCTTTAGAAAATGTAATTGTGTAACAACTAACTTTAATAACTTATGATTAAAAACTGTAAAAAAAAACATTAAAACGCTTAAATTATGCTAGTACCCTTACTTACGCGGTACATAAGTCAAACTTGGCAAAAGCCAAACATTTCCGATCTGATTCCTTTCAGGTTCCATCTGGTCAACAATTTAAAATTTTGAAGAATAAGGATTCACAAAACAAAAGATTGAATAAATGATTCATAACATTGTTGTCATTATTGAAGATAGATAAGTACTTGATTCAATCTTTTCATTTTTAAGGGCTTATTCTTGAAAATTTTCAGCAATAAGACAAGCTCGATAATTCTTTCACGAAATAATTTAAAATACAGTGATTTTGTCTGGCTTTACACATAAGAATGTTCATAGATGACTTCTTTCCACTTTAAATTGTGATGCTAATAGCTAACTAATTAATTTTGAAGCATCATCTGAGTATGCACTTTTAGTTTCCTTGCTTGCTTGCACTTCTACAATTGCAACAAAGTAACAAATTTAAAAAAAATCACAAGTTAACAAAGTGTCCTTGGAACAACTGAAAAGTTGAGCTGAAAATATCCATGATATAGTAAAGATCTCCAAATGCCATCAATGGCAATTAATGAGTTCAGAAAAACCCTTGTATAACAAAAGAGGACAGCTCATTTTCTCTGTGATTATAATTATGAAAAGGGTGAAGTCTGAGGAACACTGAGATATTAAGTTATGTCCAATATATTTTAACCCTGTATAGATCAGGGGTGACCAAACTGAGGCTCATGAGCCACATATATGTGGCTCTTTTAGATTCCCATTCAGAGGCACGTCAACATTTTTTGCTACAAAAAACAATGATATAGTGTGGCTTGAGACAGTTTAGGGATGCCTAAGGGACTTGCAGTGTATCTCATTTGCTTTGGATGCAGGTTATGATTTACTGTTTGTACATTTACGAGGAGAAAATATGCATCACGCAGCTCTCAAACTTCTGAAGGGTATGTTTGGCCAACCCTGCTATAGATAATAGAATATATTTACATTATCTAATAAACATTCAAAGTTACAATGAATTAAGCAAAACAATATTTTACATTCCTATTTAAAAGGAAAAAATGGGAGGCGAGGGTTGCTCCAGGGATTATAAATTTCTAATTTTCACATTTAAAAATCAGTGTCCAAGAATTATGCTCAGAAGAGGATTATGCTAATAAATATGGCACTTGTTCGGCTTTTTCTCGCATCCGGCTTTCTCGCCTTCGCTGTCTGGCTAATTAACTTCTTTTATCTGGTAATCCTATGCACACACAACCATAAAAACACAAGAGGTAAGGCAGCCACTCCATTCTAAACATGCATACCAAATTCATATATATGTACATCTATGTTTAACTGAATGGTTAATTCATTAAACGAGCAGTTTAATTTTCGCTAGTATTGCACAAGATTTTTTGGCTTCGAGGGTGATGATGCTTAGCTGGGCAGAAATTTAAATTATGACGAACGTAAAAGATATTACTAACTACACCATGAAAAAAACATTCACTATACCTCCATGACCATCATATACACCAAAAAATGCAGTTCCTGGATCATCTGGTAAGGATAAAATATGAGTGTGTGAATCTTCCATGTTTATTCTCCACCCTTGCATGCAGCTGGAACCAACTTTGAGCCATTTGTTCTGGCATCGTGAAGATTCCTTGTCAGTTACCGGTTCTGATAATGTTTGACCCATTGCACTGTAATTCCAAAAAATGGGGATTGATCACATATTTGAAATTATAAAGCAAATAAAAAGCTTAATTATGAAAAAATTATCGGAATATTTTAAATTTATTTTTAACGGGAAATAGAAAATAACAAGGGTTTCGAAGAGGCGTATAACAATTTGATGCAAAACCATTATTCATGTGACGTAATAAAATTAAAATTTAACTTATTTGCGACGGATGTAACAGTAGAACAAAATGTACTTACAGTCTGAGTATATGTTTCCGCTATCCTTATGGATAACTTCATCTACCACAGTATACTACAGACACAACTATCATTTGCTATTATGTTTATTATTTTCTAAATTACTATCGAAAATGGGTGCTATTGTTGTTGCACATCTGTCCTCTTCAGCGCCAAATAATTCGCCAATGATGACTCACCTAAACCATCGATTAATAACAGAACGATAAATTTAAATATGCAGCCTCGAAGACGTTGTCAAGACAAATATCCATTATATATCAACATATATTATCACAAGGGAATCATGACCTTTCCCTATAGTGCTAACCAAATTTTTATTTCCTTGACAAAAATGCAACATGAACATTAGAGCATCAAGATGCGTCACTTAATCTTACCAATGATATCATATCACTGAAGGCGAACCACTATGATAAATTTATTAGCGCGTTCTTTGGTTATGCGTACTGTTGAGGAGTGTTACTTCTTTTAGCCTTTTAATATGTTGTCATAATAATGTTTCATTTTGTCTTTAAAATTGATATTGTATTCTAGATTTTAAAAATACAAATATAACTGCCTATTAGAATGAAATTACATTGTTAATTTTGATTAACGGAATAGTAATAGCAAATCGTAGATTATATGAACAAGGTTTTAAATTTGAAAAATGTAAACTAATAAATATTTCCAAACATGAACTTTTATTAATAGGAATGCGATATTTTGAGCAAGAAAACGTTCGACTTTAAGTCTGTAATTATCATACGCCTGTTTAAATCTAAATAAGTAAATTTGCTAATTGATATTGAATCAACATAAATTTTTGTGGTGCTAACTAACCGGCCTGGACACCAACCCTGCCAAGTCGAGATGAATGGTAAGTCAATGTATTGATAATGGCATTTTATAGGTCTTTCAGCGATGGCTTGCTGCCATGACGAAGTGCCGGATTAAAACTTAATGAGATCCTTAAAAAAATTAATTTAATGTTTTTCACAGAAAAAGCACAACACTTAACATGTATAGCCATTTTGACTAATATATCTGGTATCATGTGAGTCAAAAATGGAAGGAATTTTTTAAATTTAACTAATTTTATTGAAATGCACTTGCTTCATGGGTAGATAAATTACAGGTACTACATTGTTGAGTAGGTATAAATTTAAACTGCTTTGATGATGGTAATTATTAACCATATTTGAATTTAAAAAAAACTGAAATGTTGCATTTTAAAAATGTTTGACTATAATAGTAATCAAAAACACAGGCTACACCCTCTGAAAATGACATCCCAAACGGCAACTTAGGAAACTACGTAGGAATGAAGGCGTAGTAAAATTTAACCGAAAAAGGAATTGTGTTGGATTTCTTTAGTTTGGTCGTGCTGATAATTTATCAGAATGTAAACCTTTTCGAATGACGCTACCATTTTCATTATATACATACAAAAAGAATATTACTGCTATTTGTTTTGCGTAAAATCTTTAATCACTAGGTTAGGTATTACTTTAAGCAGTAATATAACATTTACCTCTTGTTCGAACGCCTTCGGTTTGGCTTGTTGTCAAGTTAATTATGGTTTTCAGCTTTAACACGACATTCTCTTCTAGTTTGAACTCTACGTAAGTTATATTATATTTTTGTTTGTATATTACGCCTTAATAACTACGTAGTTCCCTAAATAGCCATTCGTAGCGTCACTTTCATGGGGTATAATCCATTTCTCCAAAAAAATATAAGGGTGAAGTTAATAATTAATTATCAGTGGTTAGCTGAAGTAAGGTAAATATTAAATTGAAGTGAACACAACAAATCCTGCAAAAAGAATTTTTAATAAGATATGTATGGCCACATCTGGTCATATATATTGCATCTTAACTGTACTGCAAAAAGCAGAATGTTTTGTAGCATCGCTTCATGTATATATGAAACATCTGATTCATTTTTACTTTCTGGAAGAACTGGAACGTATGGTACTTATCGGTTAACGCGGCACCACCTCCGCATCGCCCCAAGGAGCGATATATGGAATTACATGGAGCAGTATTCCATTTGAAGTGGGCTGGGCCAGGGAAGGGAAAGTTGAACATGAAAGAAAATTTTACTCTACTCCACCGGGTTGGGTAAGTTAGTGGAAGTGTTTTTCATTACTCCTCACGTTCATTGTGTTCAGAGGGTTCAGAGGCATCTTCATTCAAAGAAAAAGAAGGGATATCGTTAAAAATGAAATTTTTATAATCCCTTTTTCTTTGAATGAAGACGCCTCTGAACGTAATGAACGTGAAGAGAATTGAAAAACACTTTCACCAACTTACCCAAACCGGTGGGGTCGAGTAAAATTTTCGTTCATGTTAAAATTTCTCCAGGACCGCGCCTAGTTAGTTGGCCGCTGTTGTTCTAGTAGAAAATGGCCGCCCCCATTAAAGTAAACTTTTATATGCTAAAGGCATTTACTTACCCTATATACAAAACATCAAAACTGAAACAAAATTTGGTACTTATCGGTTACGTGGGCACTAAATTCGCAGTCCCCATCTAAGGGCGAGATATGGAACTATAAGGTACTGAATGTGGCGAGATTTGGAATTACTTGGAGGTAACGTTCAGATTTTGGCGACGGAGTTAATGGTGTTGATTAACTTTGGTTTGTATTCGGAATGAATGTGTGGTATCTTCCACAAACAGAGAAGGCGGCTCCGACACCGGGTCCCTTTCGACGCTATATTATAGGAGATCAGCATTTATTGTCCTTCACAAATATGACTGATTTTGTTCTTCTGTCGATGTTCCTCATTAAAAGTATCATTTGTAACTGTTCCCTTCTTTTTTCTTTGAATGGAGACGCCTCTCAACACAGTGAACATGAGGAGGAATGAAAAACAGTTTCACCTACCTACCCAACCAGGTGGGTTCGAGTCAAAGTTTCGTTTATGTTCACATTACGTTTATCCACAAATATGACTGTGATTTTGTTCTTCTGTCTATGTTCCTCATTAAAAGTATCATTTATAACTGTACCCCTTCTTTTTTCTTTGAATCGAGACGCCTCTCAGTACAGTTAACGTGAGGAGGAATGAAAAACAGTTTCACCAATCACCCAACCCGGTTTTGTCGAGTAAGTTTCTTTTATGTTCAAATTGAGATCCAATGGAGTACTGCTCCAAGTAATTCCAAATCTCGCCACATTCAGCGCTTTATAGTTCCATATCTCGCCCCTAGATGGACGCTGCGAATGTGGTGCCCACGTAACCGATACTAACCAAAATTTTTATTTATAATACCATGGACAGTCATTTTCACAAGTCTACCACAAATGGAGCGGCACCACATTCGCCGCTAGTGGACCTCAAACTTCTTTTAATGGCTATGCAATGCATGACTGAGCTTCGTGCTACTATGAGAAATTTTACGGTCATCACTCTAAATAACGTTGAGCAAATAGAAACGCAAGAATCGGGTTTCGCCTAGCGCCTTTAAAACACTCTAGCTGCTCTATTAATACGTATTGTCCATATTAAATATTTCAGAACTCAACGCGGTAATTGCAGGCATTGACACGTACGACATTTCGGCTAAAAACAAAGTTTGCGAGATATTAGTTTCAACGGTGTTTTAAGTATCATCAAAATGTGTCACTCTGATGGGGGGGTTTATGCCTTAGGAGTCGGTGGCCGAGGTGATTATATCGGGTCGCTCCATCGTAGAGTCTTAAAGCTCAGCGAACGAATCTTCCAGGAAACTTCTTTTTTTGCTTCTGCATTTCAATTACGCAACTTACTAAGAACTGCATTGACCACACTGCGTCGGGATATTTTGTTTACTTTTTTACGTCTCCTTATGCATTGAAATGCATTTCCACTTATTTCCAGGTGACATTGGGCATTCTTTTTACCAATTCAAAGTCTAAATAACTTATTAAACTTCAAGTCATGTGTAATATCACAAAGGTTGCCATTAAAATCGATTTTAATATTTAGTTTTAATTCAATTATTATCGATGACTGATAACATCCTTTAAGGAATTGAAGTCACAAAATTCGGATTAATCATCGGACACCTGCTTGGCCCAAATATCCTTATTGTGGTCCTTCAATGCCTCCTCTCACCGTTTGAAGCCCGCTCCTTCACCGAGAGTCCCCACAGATTTTCCAAGAGAATTAGGGTGGCGGGGTGCGGTGGGCACTGAATCACGGCAATGCGAGGATTGTCCTCAACAACCGTTTAGTTAAATACACCCTATGTGTTGGACAGTTAAACTCAGCGTGTGCTATAACCTCGTCTTATGGTGGAGCCTCCTAATATTCTTTAGTTCTTCCTTGAGCTATCAAAGAAATGGATCGTCGCCCTAACGCTCCGTTAAATCCAGCCGAGAAGGGAAAAATAATAGGATTGATTGAGGCTGGAGCAACTTTTTCCCAAGTGGCAGCACAAATGAACATTGATAAGAAAACTGTATACTACAGGTTAAGGAGGCACAGGGAGGGAGATGATTTTCTGCAATCTAAACCGAGGTGCGGTCGGCCGAGATGCACTGACAGGGAGCAGGATGGTGCACTCAAGCAAGCAGTCACAGAAAATCCATTGCCCATCGGTGGCGTTGCCACGATAAGAAGAAATTTGAATATGGACTGCAGCTACTCCACTGCACGACGTCGGTTATTAAAAGGAGGCGTGTGTCATTATAAGCCGGCGAAGAAACCGTTAATAACGGAAAACCATCGTGTCTGTCGTATGCAATTTTCACAGACCCACCGTAATACGAATATGGACTATAGGAATCTTGTGATATTCTTGGATGAAAAAGGTTTCCGAAGTAATCAAAACGGAAAAAGAGAACTTTTACGACAAAGAAATACAAGGTAATGATTCAATGTTAATTGTTATTTATTGGATACCTCGCTTTTATGATGATTTTCATTCAGAAATAACACATGTGGAACGCATGTCTCTTTACAGGTATAATTCGTCCGTAACGCACGGGACGGGACGGAAAAATGCAAATTCTCGTGATTCGTACTCAACGTGAAGTACAGGGAACGCAATCAAATATTACAATGAATCAATTTAAAAATATCGATTTGAAGTTTGTGACAAAGACTGGCGAGTAACTGGCAATTAAAACAAGAACTGTTTAAAAGAATGAACTGTATTTTTTAAAATATCAACGGAAAATTTTCCGTTTTTGGAAAATTTTCCTCGAAAAATTTTCCACTTTACATCACTACTCGAGACTATCTTCCAGAATCAATGGCTCCCTCTTAACCGGAGGCGGGCAAACGCTTTACGCGACGGACCGCATTATCAGTCACAGCTGCATCTGCATTTGCAGATGAAATGCTTCGGCGGGCCACAGGGTTTATTGAGATAACGCGAGGGATCCTGTTGGTGAAAATCGATAATAAATAATATGTTATCCCCATAGCATCACTGGAAAAGGTTTTCCGGCCATAATTTTAAGCCGCGGATATGAAATTAACTGTATTTTATATTACGGTTCGCTTTCATAATGGCAAAGCGGACAGGAGAAAATGCTCTCGCAGGCCACATTTGGCCAGCGGGCCGTGATTTAGCCACCCTAATAACCAAATGAAATCCTCGTGTGTAACTGCGAAGCGGCGGCCGTGTGACGCATTCAACGCTTCCTACGCAGAAAGGAACGACCTTGTAGGTCGGCGACCACTCGTATCATGGAACCAGTTCCCGGGAACCAGGAACTGACTGCATAATTAAGAGAGGAATTCCTACTCAATTTTTTTGGGTGTCTGGATTAATAACTATCGCCGTTCCGCCGCCCCTGCTACTAATCTCAAAATCGGTGGCTCACCAGGAAAAGCTCCCGCTACGCACTATGAAATAAAAAGTAAATTTTCTTCGTTAAAACAACAAGAATAATCAAAATTCATTATTTAACAATAGCACATCATAGATATAGCAAAAAATATAACAAAATGTTTTATTATGCATAAGAAAGACGATAACACCCCGTAACCTAATTTACTTTATGTTTAATATAGCCGTTATTAACATTTTCGGCGACACCTCCCAGCTCTTCGCGACACATCACTGTGTACTCGAATCAGAGATACAAAAGGGAGAGGAGTTGGCGACAAAATGGAATAAATATTTCCTAATACCGCATTCGTGCTCTTGTGTGGTATGGGATATCATTTTCAAAACTTTTTTCGGCCTAAACTTATTTAAATAGTCGCGCACTCCAAGTAAAATTTACAGAGATAATAAAATGGACAGCACAGACAACTCATTCGTACAAATCATTACATAAAGACTAACCTGGAGTACTAAGTATGTCTGGACAATACGCTATTACAAAGCAGTCGTAAATTTTACAATGGATTTTAATGGGCTTAGTGATATAACTATGACATAAAACTGATTTATATAAAAAATATAGCACAAAAAATATATTTAAAAAACTTTGGTCGCAATCTACACAATCTACCTTTCCTGAAGCCGTGTTGACTATCATCTAACAATGAATTACCATCAAGAAATCGCATTATGTTGCTAACGAGTATATGCTCGAGAATCTTTCAAGATATCGAATTAAGGAAATCGGCCTATAATTTTCTGGGTTCTCCTTGTCGCCGCCCTTAGGAATTGGGGTAACGCGCGCTAACTTCCAAACGTTAGGGACCTCTCCACACGAAATGGATTTCTCGAATATTATCCGAAGAAACGGTGCTATTTCTTCAGCTAATTCTTTTAAAACGCGAGCAAGAATTTCTTCGGGCCAGTGACTTTGTTAGGTCTGATGGAACTTAATTGCCTTGCTATTCCCACCTCAGAAAATACTATACCGTCCTTCAGGTCCTTCCTTATAGCGGGTGCATAATGTACGCAATTGTCGCTGACGGCTGTAAATGCTTTTACAAAATGACCGCTTAACAGGTTGGCTTTCTCTACGCTATCATGAATAACGGCACCCGAGTCATTACGCAGGGAAGGTATAGTAGTATAGTATTTCTCGCTTTAGCACGGGATTCCTTATACTACGTCTGAACTTTAGTTGCTCTACACCCATCGGATGATGTAGACGGCATATTTTTATTTTCGCGTGGCTTATTCTCTGACGCTTAAGCGCACTCCTAACTTGCTTATTGTACCAAAGTGGCTCTTTATTGTCGACCTTCAATTTTATTGGAATGTAATTATCGATGCCCTCTAGCATTATATCCTTGATTAATTCCAGGAAGATTCAGCACCTGATCGTTCGGTCACATCAATCAATTGAGGGTAAGTTAAAGTCACCACCGACTATAGTGATTCCATCTTGATCAATCAGTCTAAGTTTTGGTAGTTGCTTCTCGAGATTAAAAATACAATGTACATCAGCTTTAGGTGGCCTGTAAAACGAGCATAAAAACACCTTTTTGGAGCCTTCTTTACCTATGCGGCACCAAACACCCTCGATATCCTCGTCACTTATCGGAATCTCACTGCTATCGTTCTTATTGCTAACCGCTATGAAAACCTCCCCGCCCGATCTATTAACGCGATCTTTTCTATGGGCACGATAGTCTCTAGGAAATATCTCCTGACTCTGAATCTTATCCGCTAGCCAACTTTTTTTGCCTATCACGACGTCGGCGTGCAGACTGCGAATAATATACCCTTGACTTTCTCTTCCACTCTAAAACTACATGTTTGTCTGTCTGTGGCAGCCATAACTCTTCAGAAAAGAAACGTAGGAGCATCAAAATTTGGTAGCAGCTTTAGGTTGATCCTGAGAGTTGCAGGGCCAAAAATAATTCAAATTTGAGGTTTGAGGGTCCCCATTTTTGGTCCAAATTCCGGTTTTTTGAAGATATCTCAGAAACCAAATTGACCGATTTTGAAGAATTCTCCAATAATATCAATATTTTGATGAGATACATTTTCGAGCATAAAATGGATAAAATCGGTCGACGGGGTCAAGGATCGTAATGTAGGGTGGATCCAAATTTCACGATTTCGAGGGGTCCCCATGGAACGGTCGGTCCAAATTTCGACAATGTTCGTCTACTTGTACGTATATATCAGGGAAGATCTGGATGAACCGATTTCAACCAAATTACGTAGGTACGTAGAATCTTCACATAAATACATGACCAAAATGACCGGACCGGATAGACCAAGCAGGGGTGCCACAATTGCAAAATAAAATTTACTTAAATATTCGTTGTTCGTCATTGTTTATTCTCTAGAAATGTAATTCTTTTCGATGAAGTATTTCAAGCTTGGATTGTAATTTTCCGTTCGAAATAAAAGCTTCATTAGAGAAGCGTCAAGTTAAAATTACAATTATTAATATGCTCGATTTTTTGTCATTTCTGACTGCCTTATTTAACGTTCGTACATAATTTTTAGATTTCGATAGATAATTCTTTTTGTATTCTCAATCTTAATTTAATGATCGATTTTTGCTACGTATTGCATTACATGTTTATTGGTCGTAAGTAACGACTGCGGCGTCGTAAGGCGATTTTGAAAAATAATTGGTCTTGATTTGGTCGTAATATCGAATCGTCGTTAACCGAGGGCGTCGTTAACCGATTGTTGCCTGTATATAGTACCATAATAGCATATTTGTACCGTATCAACTAAACAATTACAAATTAAACTCTTTCGGTAACTTTGGATTTGGCTAAATGGATATCAACTAAATTTTATATATAAGATTTGTACGACACACCATAATGAAATCAAGATTTTTAACGCGGAGCTTAAGAGCAGGGCTAATACAATTAAAGGTAAAATAATATTTAATTTACACGTATTTTTAGAGAACTGTCCGCATGGATTTTAACCCATTATGGTATATATAATCTTCATTTTAATAATTAACCAAAATATATTATTTCAACCGGATCGATTACCACAATATCAAGGTTAGAATTTTTCTCTAACTATGAATATCGTAGGTATTGGCGGAACCGATTTCAATAAGAAATTTGGTTTGCAGGACAGGTATAGGATGAAAAAACGAAACGAACATGTTTAGATCGGATCTGAAAAGCAGAACTACCACAAGATAAGGAAAAATTACTTTCCGATTTCAAAACAAATACATTAATATTCGATTATACTACGGCGAATTCTGTTTGAAGATATCTCAGCAATCGATTGACCGATTTTGATGCATCCTACGCCGATATCAACGTTGAACCAAGAAACGTAGAGACTTTAAAACTTGCTATACATACTAAAGAGGCGTTGAGGATATGCACCTCGGTGTCAGAACTTTGATTTCTTAGAGGGGGGAGGGGGGGAGGTAACAAATTTGAACCTATAATTAATTTGTTCATACCAATTAAAGGGGAACATTTGTCACTCACCATGAGAGTACCTCGAGTTTGGATGAAAATATTACCGAGTGATATGTTCATGAAGAATTCTGAACTCTAAACTCGAGGCAAAGCACGGGGAATCACGCTAGTTTGGAAATATTATGACAACTTTTATTGTCCTGGTGACAGGGCCGGCGCAAGGCAGTTTGGCGCCCTAGGTTAACTTTTTTTTGGCGCCCTACTCCAATCTTATTGATACTAAAAATCTAATAGATGAAAATTATTTTTAATAGCTATTACACAATGACGTCTATAAGCACCGGTATTACTTAAATATAATATTAATAAAAGATTGTTTTTATTAGTAAATATTTTTGTTCATAATTATTAAAAACAATGTTTTTTCCCAATGAAAAATTTCATGGTAAATAATAGCAGTAAAAACGAGCATTAAGAAGAATATTTTGAGCAAGAGATTAAGCAAATTATAACTTTAGGCTCGTAAGTTAGTTGGTACGTCAACATCTTCAAGAATTACACATTCAACAAATCTCCCTCAGACCGCTAGTTTAAACTTCTTATACTTTTGGGATTGGGGTAGTGCACGCCATTGAAGAGGAATTGAAATAATCTTGAATATAAAGGTTTATACAACACATATGCACGTGAAAAATATAACAGCATGAATCAATAAATGATGAAAGATAAGTATATATTACTTAAAATAAAGGAATACAGACACACACATATACAGTGCCGTGAAATCAAAACATTGGCTCTTCATGGCGCCCCTCAATCACTCTCTGGCGCTCTAAGCCATTGCCTGTTTTGCTACCCCGTTCCGCCGGCCCTGTCTGTCGATTGGCATCGTGGAGATAACTGCCAGTTTTTGGATTATTTTCTTGGGTATCAAACGTGCGTTCTTCCGCAGTTTTCCGTACATATCAACTTTTCAGTAGGCATCTTGGTTTTTTGGCATATTATATGAGGCTATTTACTATTTGCATAATAGTTAACTATTTGATCGAATATATCTCGCACTTTTTCTCATAATATCGTAACTGAAGAATTGGTCACGTGAAACGCGCATCGAATTACGTCTGCCGACCAGTTGCGGAAAAATTCCACACTACAATCGCACTTATTCGTATTGCAGATAAAGATTTGCGCTTTGTGTTTCCTTGAAAACTAAAACAGGGAGTTTATATTTTTAACT
The DNA here is from genome assembly GCA_028673005.1 of Tanypteryx hageni. Taxonomy (NCBI): domain Eukaryota; kingdom Metazoa; phylum Arthropoda; class Insecta; order Odonata; family Petaluridae; genus Tanypteryx; species Tanypteryx hageni. Next base: position 147,991,704 of record CM054114.1, read on the forward strand.
CGCAGTTGTCCTTTCTTTTTTCATTTATCCAAATTTTCGATTTTACAAACCACACTTTGCTCGAATTAATTTGCATAAATTTGGAGTTCTACCCTAGTTGCTTTAGCAAACTTGTAGAGTTGAGTGTCATAAATAAAGGACAGTAGAATAATATCAGGGTTGAACTTCACAGGCCGCCCGCAGTTTTCCCTTTAAAAAATCACTCAATATTCATACCAGTTGTTGCGCACCACGAAACCGGGGCAGAAAGAAAGACATAACAGGATGGAAAAGTATATTCCTTAAATGGAATACACAGAGATTTCAAAGCCTTTCTTTCTTTCCTTCGGAAGGAACGCTGAATTTGCATGGTCTTCTCAAACCACACAAACAGGGGGCTAGGCGACCTTAGAAAAAATCCTACTTTCGCAGGATTCGTACCCGCTGCTCTTTCAAGCAGCATGCGAGTAGCAGTCAGCGTCCTAACCACTACACCACCGGCACCCATTATAATTTGTATTTGTTTGTTTGAATACCCAGCCAATTCGCCTCTCTTAAAGCACAAATAGGTATTCAGAGGTAGTGCAATGAATAACCGGGAAGGGAGAAGGGAAACCCGGTGCCAGCATTTGCCTGCTCTTACGAAGAACATCAACGGGACCAACGGCTTAACGTCCGTTCCGAAGGACGGAACAGCTGAATTTGCGCGGTCTCCTCAAACTACACAAACAGGGGGCCGGGCAACCTTGGAAAAATCCTACTTGCGCAGGATTCGTGCCCGCTGCCTTTTTATGCAGCAGGCGAGTAGCAGCCAGCGTCCTAACCACCACACCACCGGCACCCCCCTATTATAATTTGTAAAATAGCTTAAGGGAGACATTTATATTCGGGTCTTGTTCTCCTTTTGCACGTGAGTTATCCTCGATGGTATTTTTAGGTCAAGGTTGTCATCGTCGGAGGTCGTTCGGGTGGATTCCTTATGGGACCGCAAATGGTTCGAAGGATAAGAACCGGTTCAAAGAAACGTTGATCCTATTTAGAATGGAAAGTTCGTATTTTCTGAAATATCATCTAAAAGCAATCCTTTTCTAGTATCAATATTACGATGCTGTTGAAATTTATGAATAAAGCGATAAAACGTTTCCATCGTAGAACAAAGGTCGAAAGGCACACGAGAGAATGGAATCCTTCGTCAATACATTTACCACTTCAACTTTAACTCTGGAAATTCGGAATGACATCCAATGCGACGCGACTGACACCGCATTAGAAAGCAACCTCGCTCCCTAAGGACACTGGAAAAGCTTCCATTGCACGAGAGAGCTATCTCGGTCCGCTTTAGAAAGTAGCCTCCGCCTTCTTCGTGTGGATTCGAGATATCATTAAAAGAATAGTGAAACCTTTGACCCGATATGATCGCAGGACGAAACGTAACTTTCGCCCTCTTAACTTCCGAAGCAGAATAATTATGAGGTTATGGCATACTTGCCTTTGGTGTGTTTACACATAAGCAAAAATTCTTCATAGAAAAATACAAGATGATCCAAACGGAACTTATGATGCCTACTTTCCATTTAATCATTTATTTAATACTTACATAGGCTTTAATAGCTTTAAAATCATCGCGGATGAGTTGCTCTTTGTGTTCCCAAATTTCATAAATTAGCGTTATAAAATGTTACAAATATATTTGAACGGAATATTAAATAATATTGGATCGCCGTAACAAAACTCACTGGCCAAAGAAGCAATTTAATGGAGAAGATGGGATCGCTGTTATCAACGTGGGTGGAGGATATGAATCAACGGCGTATGCCACTCAAATGATAATCATTTAGAAGGCGAAACGTTATTCACTAGGCTACACGAGCAGCATTTTTATTTACAAGAGTACGTAGATCTTGTTAATTTTTAATTTCTCCATACGTAGGATAGGGGAAAATATGTATTGTTTTCATGAAAAATAAACCTATTTCGAGATTTCCACGGAAATACACGTTTTGAGGTTCCCTGAACACGTTTTGACCATTTTCTCGATGATGTCTGTGTGTGATAGAAATGTTGTGAGCCCTATAACTCAAAAACTATTGAACAGATCAACGCGAAATTTTATATCTGACATTTATATTAAAGGCACAAAAGTTGATAAGGTTTTGGTTTAAATTAGTCAGCCGGAAGTGGATGTTTACTTTTGTCATCCGTTTTTAGGGGCGTTTCGCTTCCAGCATAAGCGCCTATTAGCGTCGGTTTGCCCGTCCGTCCGTCCGCATGTTCGTTCTCAGCTTCTACTAAATGGATTTTTATGAATTTTGACATTAAGGACTTACAATCAAAGACAATAGGAAAACCACAAAAATAAAGCACGTAAGTCAATCAGGGGTACCACTTTACTGGTGACAAAAAATTTACTTTCCGTTATTTCTCGTAAATGTTTGGTCAAATTAAAATAATTGTAGAACTTGTAGAACTAATAACGTCGAGTATTTCTTTTTTATATATTTGTATCGTAGGAGTAGCCGTTATCAAGAAAATTGAACAAGAATGTCGTAATTCGCTGTTAACTTGTTAGAAAAATTCATGAATAGCTACCGAAATGTTGTCAATGTAAATAATCTTATTGGTTACAGAAGTAAATAAGATCTGCTATAATTACAAAATACATTTAATTCCTCACGCGTGCATGAATTTTTTTTGTAAACGGATGGAAATGGATTATCTACGGCAAAAAAAGAACATAAGCGTAAATATTACAACTACTGAACTCAAATGAGTTATGTTTTAAATAATTTTCGATTGTTCGGTTGATTAAAACTGATTAGAAAATAAATCACTAAATATAAATCGAATATTTCCCTAGAATCATTTCTGATATATCGTTTTGCATTTATTTAGTCATTAAAATTACATAATATGTTAGTTGATAAACCAACTCAAGGGGGAGGAGAAATTTTTAATAGACGAAGATACAATCGGATCGTGGTGTTTTGCTGTTTTAAGGTGAGTGTGTGTTTGTTCAAATTATATCGTATAGTTTAAAATACTCCAACGCATGATACGCGCCTATTTGTGATACACTGTGTACACTTTCCTAACCTGTTAGTGTTTTTTTTAACGACCTGCTGATTTCCTCTGGCCAGGGCTCGGGAGAGAAATCCTGGGCCCTGGTGCTTCTCCTGCTCTCGGGCCCCTTACCACCACGTTCCCTCGTCATAATCATGTTTATGCCGGGCCCCATTCCTCAACTTTAATCAAGTACAATTTTTAACTATATATGAGAGAATATTAAGTGCAGTATTTTTTCTCAGCAAATGATCAAATACAGCTGTAAATTTTATGTAATTAATTGCATTTATTTAATGTTTAACAATATAAATAGCCATGAAATTGACGAAGTGACCTTAACAACAATGAAATTATTAAACAGTAATATGGCTTCGTGAATACATTTAATGAGAATTTAAAGAACATAAATGAATATGAAATTGAGGAAATGGCATTAAAATTAATACAAGTATTAAAAATTGAAATGGTTTAATGGAGACATTTAATAAGAATTTATAGAATATAAATAAGCATGCAATTGACGAAGTGACATTAAAAGCATACACATATTAAACAATACTATATTTTTGTGAACTCATGGGTTTTTATTTAGGCAATTTGCATTTCTTAGCTTTCATAGAAGCATATGAATCAATTACATCGTCAAAATTTATACTTCTTGTCAGTTCACTTTCGATGCTTAAAATTGACAAATCAACTAGTCTCTCTTGGTACATTGTACTTCTTAAACGATTCTTAATTAACTTTAGTTTGATAAAAGATCTCTCTGCTGACCCTATTGTAACTGGAAGTGCCAGAAATATACGCAAAACAATGCAAACATTAGGAAACAAATCTTCCAGCTTAAGCTTTATTATGGTATTGAGAAGAGAAAGAGGAGGCAGTGACTCATCACTCAAGTTAGCCTTGTGAATCGTCTTTAGATGCAAAAGTTCGTCTAACAACATTTCTCCAGAGACATCAACTTCATACTTTGCAGAAAATTGCTTGCAGTCATTAGCTATCATTTCGTCAGTTCTATCAAGATATGACCATAAAAATACAAACTTGTGGTATATATTAAATGTAGCCTTGTAGCGATGACTTATACCGTCTGTAATTTTGTCTAGAACCTTGTAAAATACTTCTTCCCTGAAAATCTTTCCAGTTATAGCATCCTCACCTGCACAAACTAGGGGGTGTGACAAATGATGTGAGGGGTGCGACTATAGCCATTTTTTAAATTTTAACTGTAAGAAAATTTAGTTTCTTCCTCATTTCATGTATATTATTTGTTTACAATGTTATATTTCTGTAACCTTTCGTATTTACGAGAGTAACATGCTCGGAATCCCCACACTATTCATCGTGACCATTATCTGCACCATAAGCAACGCATTTTTTGTATCTACGCCGTACTCACAGAATGTTCTAACAATAAAATTGACAATGCTGTCGGAGGTTTCGTTAGTTAAGGATTCAATTTTTAGTATCTTTATCTGAATTCCTTTTTGATTACAAAAATATTGAACAACTAAAGGAAAAACCTTATCAGTTTTGTGATTGCTAGCATCTGTGGATATTCCAAAAAACTGTGATTTACTACTTTGATTAAGTTAGTTCAAACTTTATATTCAAAAATATAATATTAAATGTTGTTCGTTATTGGACAGATGATAGCAAACATTAACTTTAACATGCAAAACATAACTGTATAAATTATACTATAGACTAGAATCCTTTCATCGTTTAACAAAACATAATGCTTGCTGATAGCTAAATTAAAGTATAAGCCAAAATTATGCCATAGATCTCCCACCCATAATAATATATCCTGGTGTATTTAGCATGAAATAAGAAGTACGAAACTTTAAAAGTTATTACTGGGTATTCAATTTCATTCCCAATTTTTCAATAAATCTTGCAGTACAGTCTATATCAATAACTTTATGAGTTAAAAAGTATCATCTTACCTTTGAAATAAAAATTCAATTTGCAGATACTGGATGGGATGAAAATCTCTATACCCGTTACGGCCGGGGAAGAAACTTTCCTTCTCTATCTTCTCTTCGTGAAATAAAGCAAAGGAGACACCACTACACCGAGATGAGAGCTGGATAAAGGACCACAATGTAATGACTATGTCATTCTAAAACGACAATGTAGAAAATGAAGAAACAATGCTTGCTGATAGCTAAATTAAAGTATAAGCCAAAATTATGCCATAGATCTCCCACCCATAATAATATATCCTGGTGTATTTAGCATGAAATAAGAAGTACGAAACTTTAAAAGTTATTACTGGGTATTCAATTTCATTCCCAATTTTTCAATAAATCTTGCAGTACAGTCTATATCAATAACTTTATGAGTTAAAAAGTATCATCTTACCTTTGAAATAAAATTGATGGAATGATATGATCCGAAGATCCTATGCAGACAGGCATAAGCTGTGAAAGATGGAACAATTTTTGAAACGAGAAAAAAGTCTGCTATGACCGGGAATTGAACCCGGGTCTTCCACTTGCCGGGCGGATATTCTACCTCTGAACTATCGTAGCAGAACATTTTCTCTAAATAAAAATTCAATTTGCAGATACTGGATGGGATGAAAATCTCTATACCCGTTACGGCCGGGGAAGAAACTTTCCTTCTCTATCTTCTCTTCGTGAAATAAAGCAAAGGAGACACCACTACACCGAGATGAGAGCTGGATAAAGGACCACAATGTAATGACTATGTCATTCTAAAACGACAATGTAGAAAATGAAGAAACATTGCTGAAAATGCGAGGTCGTTAAAAATAATACTTTTGAAACTTTGTTAAGAAACGTTAAGCGATGATTCAAATTCTCAGAGGCTTTTCCTGGGCGCGGGCCCCCCTTTAGCCCGGGCCCGGTTATTTGGACCGGCTGCCCCCCTCCCTCTCCCGGGCCCTGCCTCTGGCCTACGCGCAATGGGTATCTGAGAAGTAGTGCAATGTATAGCTGGTCAGTTTAAAAATTTTTAGGAAGAAAGGTAACTTCCCGATTATTACTACTAATTAGTGCTTTTCGTCATTGCTGAAAAGTACTATTATCTTCGTGATGTCCGTCCGTCCGTACGCATATAACAGGATGGAATTGGCCTAACCGATTTCAACCAAATTTGATACATAGAATCTTCACATACATACATGACCAAAATGACATATTTCGACCGGATCGACTCCGCATGGGTGTCACAATTGAAAAATAAAACCTTTTGGTAATTATGATTTTCAAAGGAATTGGCATAACCGATTTCAACAAAATGTTGTATGAAGGAGATGTGCAGCATATAAAAACAAAATAAAGTTGTTTAGCAAAGATATAGAAATCATGGCTGCCGCAATTAAAAAAAAAACAAATTTCTTTTTACAAGTATTTGTGTTGAGCTGTCTAGATCAATTTAACCAAATTTAATATATATAATATACACACAAATACAGAACTGTAATGGCATATTTGGACAGGATCAACCAAACAGGGATGCCACAATTACAAATTAAACTCTTTAACTAAATATAGTTTTCGAAGGAATTAGTTGAACGGATTTCAACTAAATTTTGTATATAAGATTTGTACAACATACCATAATGAAATCAAAGTGTCTAAAGCGGAGCTTAAGAGCAGGGCTGCCACAATTAAAGGTAAAATAATATTTAATTTGCACGTATTTTTAGAGAACTGTCCGCATAGATTTTAACACATTATGTTATATATAATCTTCATATCAATAAATAATAAAAATATAATATTTCAACCGGGTTGACTAAACAAGGCTACCACAATATCAAGGTTAGAATTTTTCTGTAACTATGAATTTGGAAGGTATTGGCTGAACCGATTTCAAAAAGTAAGTTCGTTTGTAGGCCGAGTATATGTAGAATGGCAAAACAAGATGAACATGTTTAGATCGGATCTAAAAAGCAGGGCTACCAACATATAAGGAAAAATAATTGTCTGATTTCAAAGCAAATATATTATTATACGATTATACTACGAAAAATTTGACGAAAAGCTATTCTGTACCACGGGGAACACGTGCACACCCCTAAATGTTACTTTATCCATACGTACTACAGGGAAAAGTATAGTTTTAATGAAAAAGGCGATTTCGACGGAAATACACGTTTTGAGGTTCCCTGAACACGATTTGACCATTTTCTCGATCATGCCTGTGTGTAAATGTGGGTGAGTTTTATTGTGGGTGCTGTAACTCAGAAATTATTAATCAGATCAACGCGAAATGTTATATTTATCGTTTTTATGAGAGTCACAAGTGTAGATTAGTTTTTGGTAAAACTCGGTCAAACGGAAGTGGGCGTCCACTCTAGTCACTTACCCGTTATTTTGAAATATTTGGTTTAATATTTCATAAATGTAAAAATGTACTGGAATAAATGTAGTAGAAAATTTACTTTTGTACGATCCTTGTTTGAAACATTTTTCCATATAATGCATTTTTAAAGACATATTTTAAAATTATATATTTTACCTGCCACTACCTACAGGCGACTATTGTAAACATTTTACGCATAGTTACGTCATAGTAGCGCTCCATTTTATTTTCTCAATTGTTGGACTTTGTGGATATATTCAATACCAGAAGGGTACGGTTTGAGATTATTTCTGTGCTATGTCAAGTCTAAATTTTTCTCACAGTTCTTTAAAATGTATATTATTTAATTTATTATTATTTTCAGAAATATTACATGTATGGAGAAAGTCATATTGTGGACACATCGGAATTTATACATACATACATGATACAAAGATAATAGCAACGAACGATAGACTGATGGCAATAAAGCTAAAAGCAGTCCCAGTAGACATGCTGATAATCCAGGTATATATGCCAACGTCAGCTCATGACGATGAAGAAATAGATGAGATCTATGAGCAAATTAATGAAATTTACGAAGAAGACGGAAGAGGAAAGGTAAACTGCATAATAATGGGAGATTGGAACAGCATAGTCGGAGAAGGACAGGAAGAAAATGTTGTCGGGCAATACGGACTTGGGAAGAGAAATCGAGGAGGGGAGAAACTCGTAGAATTCTGCATCAATAATGACCTTGTAGTGACTAATACATGGTTCAAAAACCATAAACGAAGGTTATACACATGGAAAAGCCCAGGAGATAGAATGAGATGCCAAATAGATTAAATCCTTGTAAAACAAAGATTCAGGAACAGCATAAAGAACGCCAAGGCATTTCAAGGAGCGGACATTGATTCAGATCACAGCCTTCTAATAGTTGACGTGAGTACAAAGCTCAAACAAATAAGAAAAACGAGAAGAGAAAGACAGACCTGGGACCTAGAAAAACTGAAAGAAAGGCAGGATGTAGTCAGCATGAAGTTGGAAGATAACCTAAGAAAGTTGGAAAACAAACCGAAGACCGTTGATATAGAATGGGATGAAATTAAAACTAGTATCAAGGATACCTTGGATAAAGAGATTGGAAAACAAGAGAAGAAAATCAGAAAACCATGGATCACGAAGGAAATGCTGGAGAAAATGGATGAGAGACGAAAATGGAAAAACGTTAACAGTGAAGAAGGTAGAGCCAACTATAGGCGTATAAACAATGAGTTGAGAAGGGTAACAGATAAAGCTAGAGAAAATTGGATAAAAGGAAAATGTGATGAAATAGAACAAATGGAGAAGTTAGGACGGTACGATATGATGTACGCTAGGGCACTGGAATTAGAAGATAAGAAGTCTAATGGAATTTGTGGTAAAGGAATTATGAATACGGATGGGAAGATAGTCTCAGAAACAAAGGATGTAGCACAGGTATGGGAAGAATACATTAAGGAATTATACGGCAAACAGGCAGGAGCGGCAAAAATAGAACTGGAAAATGAGGAAAACATTGAAGAAGACAACTTAGGACCAAGTATTATGGAGAGCGAAGTAGAAAAAGCGATAGTGGAACTAAAGAAGGGGAAAGCCACGGGCAGCGATGGAATACCGGCTGAGATACTTAAAGTCATAGGATCAGAAGGACTAAAAGCGATCACGAAATTAATTAATAAGATTTACGACACGGGAGAGTGGCCTCAGGATTTCCTAGAAGTAACAATGATCCCTCTAAAGAAGAAGCCAAAGGCAATGCAGTGTAAAGATTACAGAACTATAAGCCTTCTGTCACACACATCGAAGATCATCACGAGGATTCTTAATAAAAGGCTGGAGAAAAAGGCAGAAGAAATAATAGGGGAAGATCAATTCGGTTTCAGAAAAGGACGAGGAACTAGAGATGCTATAGGAGTAGTTAGAATCATATCAGAAAGGGCAATAGAATACAGTCAAGATATCTGCGCATGTTTCATAGACTGGCAGAAGGCCTTTGATAGAGTAAATTGGGTAAAGTTGATGAAGATATTAAAGGATATAGGTGTAGACTGGAAAGATAGGAGACTGATTAGGAATCTATATGAGAATCAAGTTGTAAAGGTCAGGTTTGAGAATGTGGACACCTGCGGAATAAATATCGGTAGAGGAGTAAGACAAGGCTGCTGCCTATCGCCAACCCTATTCAATATATATGGAGAAAGTCTAATGCAAGAAGCTTTAGATGGCACAGGGGATTTCAAAATTGGAGGAAGGATTATAAGAACAGTAAAATACGCAGATGATCAAGTACTTCTAGCAAGAAAGAAAGAGGAACTACAAAAAATGATAAATAGACTAGTGATAACAGGTAGAAAATACGGTATGGAAATAAATACAGAAAAATCCAAGGTCATTCGAATATCGGGTAAAGAAGAGAATCTGAACATAACTATTGGGGGAAAGCCATTAGAACAAGTTTCAGAATATAAATACCTTGGAAGTATCCTAACACGAGAGGCAAAATGTACGGATGAGATCAAAACTAGAATAGGAAAAGCAAAAGCGGCTTTCAGGAGAAAGAAACAACTACTTACAGGGAATATAAGGGAAGATATCCGCAAGAAGTTGATAAAATGCTACGTATGGAGTATAGCATTGTATGGGGCAGAAACATGGACGCTAAGGAAAAATGACATCAAATACTCGGAAAGCTTTGAAATGTGGACTTGGAGGAGAATGTTGAAGATAAAATGGACAGATAGAATGAAAAACGATGAAGTGCTACAAAGAATAGGAGAGAAGCGAATGATTATACAGACTATCAGAAAGAGGAAGGCTAACTGGGTTGGACATTACATGAGGAGAGAGAGTATGATTAAAGATGTGTTAGAAGGAAAACTAGATGGGAAAAGGGAAAGAGGTAGGAAAAGGTATCAGCTAATAGACGATTTGAAAGGGAAAGAGAGTTATCAAGATATGAAGAGGACAGCGGAAAATAGGAGTATATGGAGAACCAGGTTTAACCATGAATAATCACGGACCTGTCTACGGACAGACTACCTATGATGATGATGACATATATATATATATATATATATATATATATATATATATATATATATATATATATATATATAATATATATAATATATATAATATATATATATATATATATAAATGCTTTAATAATTGAACAATGTAAAATATTATCAGAATAAATGTAGTAGGAAATTAAATTTTCTACAACTTTTAAGGAATTCGATATACGCGCCTTTATCAGGATCGCATCCTTCGGGACATTATTGTATTTGGACCATTACTTCTTACCAGCCAGTTTCGGGACATCATCATCATTAATGGCCAAGTAAATTAGTATCCGCCATTGAGGAAAAGTTTGCGGATCCCTTGAGGATTCCTCACGGATCAGCATAACACACTATGGCAACTACTGTGCCAGACTATACCAGATTCAAGTGCAACAATAGTCGTTTCTATGGCAACACACTCATAATGAGCGAGAAAAACTGAAAAAACGCCAGTATTTACGCGAAATTCGAAGAAATGAAATCGCTATACTAAATTCTACTATAATAACTACAATTTCCATTCCTTTCCAACCGCGTTGATATTACAATTGTAAAGTATATTAATGTGCTGGAGAAAATTACGCGGCACGAATGTTTTCAGGTTTTCCATGTAAATCGAATGAGAAGCATAGTTTCTGGAATCGAACCCGAGATTTTCAATCTTGCCTACAAAAACTATCCTCGGAAGCTCAGAGCCAGTAACAAGAGATTTCACCAAGTATCATTAAAATCGGTCTATTGGTTCAAATTTAATAGGGGACAGAAAGACAAATACAACGAAGAAAGTACACAATCCTATTTCTGTTCAGGAAAGTTACCCATAAAAATATGGTGCATAGAAGGGATGCCGAAATCTCAACATGGTGGAATCCTTGAAAGTGGGGTTAAATAATATGAGAATGCATGAAAGGGTGCGTCCTCATCGAAAACACTCCAGACCATAACACATTCTCCTCCAAAATACTCCATCCAATTCTATCCTCCTCCCAAAATATCCCACCCAAAACATTCTCTCCTCCAGAATAGTATTCAATTCTCTTTTAACTTGCAAACGCCAAATTCAATAACACCCTAACCTACAAAATATCTTATCACCATCTCATTAACCATTCAGAAACCCCCATCCATAAAAAACTAACCTACAAATTTATCAATTACCCTCTATTTCACATTAGAAAGACTACCGTCCATAAAACTCAAACATCTAAAATATTCCAACCCACACTCTTTCATCTTCAAAACACGCATTTCCACAAAACCTTATCCTAAGTCAATCCCCCTATATTTCACTTCCCAAACACTACCTTCCATAACATATTAAACTCAAAATACTCCATTCATTATTCACCTTCGATTACTTCCTTCCATAACAATCTAACCGGCAAAATACACCACCACTCGCATTTTCACCCTTCATCACACCCAACCAGAAAAAAACTACATCCACTTTTCTTTCAAAGCACTCCCTTTCGTATCACCCTAAACCTCCAAAATACTCTGTCCCACTCTCTTACACTCTTACTCCATTCCCCGCACCTTCTCTTTCTTAACATTCCCTCCATAACACCCAAACCTTCAGAATACTCAATCTCCCTCTCTTTCTATTTCCAAACTCTCCTTTCCGTCACAAAATCACTTTTAAAATACTCCATAGCAGTATATAGCCTACTTTTTCACCTTCAGAACACTCCCTTCCATAACACCCTAACATCTAATATACTCCATCCTCCTCTCTTTCACCTACCAAACACTCGTTTCCATATCAACCTAACCTCAAAATTACTCTATCCCCTTCTCTTTCACCTTACGAACACTCCATTGCAATATATTCCCCTTTAATCCATTTCATTTCATTCAACTTCCAAGAACTTCCTTCCATAACAACCTAACCTCCAAATTTCGCTTTCACATTCCGAACACAACATTTCCCAAAATCCCAAGCTACAGAATACCCAATCTCCCTCTCATTCACCTTCACAGCACTCCCTTCCCTAACACCCTAACCTGGAAAATGATTCATCCCTCTCTCCTTCACTTTCCAAACACTCTCTTCCATAAAACTCGAACAACCAAAATACTCCATCCCCCTCTATTTCACCTTATATACAATCCCTTGCATAACACCCTAACCTGCAAAATACTCCATCCCTTGCTCTTTCGCCTTCCAATCACTGCCTTCCATAACACCCTCTCCTCTATAGTACTAATTCTCTCCCATCCTTTCTGAAAAAAATAGATTTCGGCGTTGGTATGCCTTGAGTATTCTTGCGTTTTGGCATTCGGTGAAAATGTCAAATGATAATTTTTTTCTTAGTATTTGACTGAGTTCTTTCTTTGGCGCTCTTTAAGTGACCGCACCTCTTGGAAAAAATTGCTTGAGGACATTTAGATAGACCGGTACACTTTTTTACAGAGTTTTATCTACTCCTTTTTTGCGTGATTCTTCCCTTTTTTACGTTTTAACAGCTTAGTAATGACATGTCATAACATATTTTAACGCAGTATTGGCCAAATTTGGAATAATTTTATGCAGATTCGTCTAAAAGTGTGTTGTGGTACACCGATTGGTTAAAGATATTTCTTTTGCGTATTCTTACCTTAATTAGAGATATCCGCCGTCACTCTCTCCAATAATCACTTCTTTTTAACGTCATTTATAGCACGAATTAACTTTCCTTTCAAAATCAGACTAAGTGAGACGTTTTTCTCTACGAGACGAGACATCTAATACTTTTCTAAACACTGAGAAATTCAACGTACGCATAATTTTTCATAAAATCATTTTAATGATAATACTATGATGGAGCGCGATGCCATTCCCGGCGTGGGATTCATTTATTTACCGCGTTAGACTTTTCCAAAATATTACTCTCATTTTTGCTTTGTCATCTCCGAGGTAAAACGAACTATAGTGTGCCGAAAAATGCTCCTTCGCACTTCGGGAGGTCAACCTTTATCGAGGGAGACTTCGGAAGGTGAACGGGTTATGAATCTTCTAGGCGGCGGCCATTGAAGTCACTTCGGGAAAACCCAGTCCACGGAATTCCAGCGGCAGACACATTTCCGGTACACAAGGGGAAAGTCCGAATGGACATGTGGAGAAGAGCGGGGACGGTAGGAGGAGAAGCGTTACAGGAGGGGGAGGTAGAGGGTGGGAGAGGGGGAGGTAGAGGGTGGGAGAGGGAGAGGTGGAGAGAGGTGCGGGAGGAAGGGTATAAGGTTATTTCCATGGAATGTATGAACCGGCAGATTATTTTTTGTTGCTCACGACATCTGCCAATCGCCTATCGGCCACTTCGTTCTGAGGGCAATGAGCCTTTTGTTCGTACGCTCAGCATTACAAACCTAATATTAGTGAATTTTGGTTTTGATAGAAGCGCCTAAAATGAATAGTCACCGAGAGGAAGCAGTTTTCCGAGCACAACCATTGAACGGCTTTAGCAATAACAGATGATTGGTGGTGGCCGCAGACGAGTAGCTCATCAAACATCGACATTTGACCACGAGAAGTGCATAATAATTAAAATAGAAGGCGTGCAGATGATTTTTATTCGCGCGGAGTCGAATTCGGCTGACCCTGATGATGTGCTGGAGTGAAAGGCGAAAGTAGTAAGTCCTCCTAAGAGAGCCGTAGCTGAACTTACGAAGAAATTATTATTTCATACGTAAAGCGATCTCGACGCAAGTGGTCTCTGATTCCACACTATTTTGAGGACGTTTTTATCCTACTTTCCAGAATGGAAATAAGCATATAGTTTCGTCGTTGTGTCGGCCCGTCTGTTCGTCCCGCCAACTTTTGAATCAATAGACCGATTTTCATGACACTTGGTGGAAATCTCTTGGGCCGAGCTCCCGAGGTTATTTTTTGTTGCTAAGATTGAAAGTCCTGGGTTCGATTACAGGAACTATCCTTCCCATTTGATATACATGGGAAATCCGAAACCCATCATGTAGAGTAATTTTCTCTTGCACATTAAATTATCTTGGGATTGTAATAACGGAGCGGGTTTTTTACTATTCTCTGAGGAAAGGAATGGAGATTTTAATTTTTATCTTAGAAATTTGCTTATCGATTGCATTTCTTCGAATTTCGTGTAAACACTGACATTTTAGCAGGTTTTATTGTTCATTACGAGAGTGTTGCCACAGCAACAACTATTGTTGGACTCGGATTTGGTATATTCTAATACATACACGCGTTATTTTTGCCGCAAAAATACGCGTGATCAATTTAATATTCCGTTCGAAAGTATTTGTAATATTATATAACGCTAAATTATGAAATTTGGGAACACAAAATGCAAATTATCTACGGCTACTAAGGCCAATATAAGTATTAACTAAATGATTAAATGGAAAGCATGCATCATAAGTTCGGTTTGAATCATCTTGTTTATAATTGCGTTTTTCAAAATTACCGCTCAACTGTCTTTATCTTTACATTGCTAGGTCGCTCTCCGACCTGTTTTCTCACATTGAAACGTCGGAATCTAAAGCAGAGGAATTCCAGAAGTAATGGAGTATCGAATGGACGCATTGTGGACGTATATTATCCCAAAAACTGTCAAAATCATGTCATAATAATAAGGATAGATTTAAATTAAAAGCAATGGTTTTTTGCCTTATTTTATTTGCAGCATTACGGCATATTTAAAATTAACGCTGCTATTATTCGACACAGATATCATATTGAATTAAGTGATCAGCTACATTAAAAGGCGAACCGTGTAATGAATATCTCCCATAATACCTAAGATGCACCGCAGTACGTTTGGTCATCGCTTAGAAAGGACGCTGTGACAGCATGTTTTTTGTGTTAAATATCCTTCTTTAAGCATCAAAAGGATGATTTGAACTTCGCTCGTAATTTTGAGGATTGAGGCACGTGACTCTGGATTAGCTTTCTTCCAGGAGATTTAGGGCAAATAAATATTTCCAATAATAACTGACCTAAATAAATCGCGATGGTAGCCATCCATCCAGAGCGTTGATAAAATCTCTTTCGCTGGACCTCCTAAATTGCGTGAATAATGTATGTATTAAAACGGCTGCTGTACACAATATATAGCGAGTAACAAACATTTATCAGTTATTTAATATAGTAAAAGAATTAATAGTGTAAAGGTTATTTACACTATTAAGTGTTTTAAAGAATTTAAGTAAGACGTATGTGTGGTTGAGGGTTATATATTTTCTAGGAATATAGTACATACCCACAGAATGATGTTTCACTACATTAATAGTGTTTCCAAAATAACTAAAATTTTAACTAGAGTTTAAAAGTTTATAAAAGAAATTCCCCTCAAAAAGGTTCAGCCAGACCCGAAATAGGTGTGAGGGTGATCAACCAGTTTTTGTCGTCATGTATCTATCTTGAAAAAATATTTCGCAATTGTCCGCGCGTAAGGTCTTTCTTAGTCACTTCCACATTCAATTGGTGAAATTTTGCCCTCGCGAGTTATGACCCAGACGAAAGGAATGAAGATTCTAGGATTTATCCTAGAATTTTGCTTATCGATTGTATTTCTTAGAATTTCGCGTAAATACAGGCGATTTTGCAGTTTTATCACTGATTGCGAGTGTTGCCATAGCAACGACTATTGTTGGACTCGGATTCGGTGTAGTCTAATACAGTGTTTCCCAACCTATGGTCCGCGGAGGTTTCCAAAATTGGTATATTTTTATGCCGCACCTCATATTTGCTGGAATTGTTTGAAGGAAAATTAAGAAAGTTGTACACTATCACGTGTATTGAATATTTTTATTAATAGCGTTTTTACTTAAACATTTTCTCACTCCTTCATATTACTGGTAAAGAGGTGGTCCGCAGGGGCTGAATGGGTTTCTGAAGTGGTCCGCGAGGTTTAAAAGGTTGAGAAACACTGGTCTAATACACACACACGCGTTATTTTTGCAACACAAATACGCGTGATTAATTAAATATTCCATTCGAATGTATTTGTGATATTTTATAACGCTAAATTATGAAATTTGGGAACACTAAAAACAACATATCCGCGGTGATTTTAAAGCTATTAAAGGCAATATAAGTATTGAATAAATGATTAAATGGAAAGTAGGCATCATAAGCTCCGTTTGAATAATCTTGTTTCATATATTAACATGTATGTCCAAAATAGCATAGGCATCCATAATTACTTCGCGCCGGTAATCATAGAAGAATCTACGTCGCTAGAAAACTTACCTGCTTGGCACGACAACATCACTATAGGAAAGATAGGACCGAATATTATTGTCTGGCCCTTACAGTAACAACGTCGAACGCACCTGCCCGATGTTATGCTTTTCGCCACTACGTATGAGAACAATATAAGTACACAACCGAGGAACCTTAAACCATGCCCCGAATTTGTCAAATACACTGTCGGCGCTTCCTCACCCACTCAGCGCTCGGATTTTCCCCTACTCCTGCACCGTCGAAAGAGACTTCGCTCGTTTAAGTTCGCGCGGATGCCGCCGTAGAACGCCACGAGGTGTTGCGTTAATTTTGGCCAGGACTATACATCACGGAATAAAAACTTTTTCGATAGGAAGGAGAGAGCGCTCGGGACGTTTGGTCACCACTGTCTCATCTATATAATTTTAATTGTTTCTGATGACGAATCTGATTGGCTGTCAAGAAGCCAGTTTTATCTCGAATCAAATAAGGTTTATTTTCTTTGGAAATGCCAATAAATAAATAATTGTAAATTTTGTGCATTTTAAATATTTTAATCGCATTTTAATTTAGAATATGACAAAATACGTCATCATATACTCCCCAGTCATCAGCTTCTATAAATTTCTTTGTTTGTTGTTTTGTTTACATAATAACGATGACCTTGGTTTGCAAATACAATCGGTTTATCATATTAGATTTAGCAAAATTATGCACATCACATTGAAATACTTATAATGTGGTAAATATAACGTTATTTATTGAAATTGTTGTTGAAAAATTGTTAAAATACACGTATGTTTGTTTTTGTCATGATAGAATATAAAATAACTGAATTAATTACTTGATTCTAGATCCTTAATTAAGCAAATGGATGTAGAAAAACCGGAAGAATATAGAACGCTTCAGACCAGAGATTTTAAAAACATTTTCTTATGCGGTTCACTTCGTTCAACGATAAGCCAACACTCCGTTAAATGTTTATACATTACGCCAGGGGTCTCCAAACATTTTTACAAGTAGACCACTTGATAAATAAATTTTATACTCGCGGGCCAGAATATCAACAGGGACTTTTTTATTTAGGCGCACAATATACAAATGGAGGCTATTTTCTTAGTAATGAGTGGCTTAGTGAATTAGATAAATTACGATTTTTCCGCAAAAATTTTTGCCATGTCCAATCTAACTTTTCTTTTTTATTCACCGAATATGAATCAAAATCAGAATTAAATGGAGCACAACTTCAGCGGATCTCTTCTCCACGCTTTGGGATAAGAAAGATCACCTTTCATCGCATCCTCGGTGGATTTTATGGCGGTATGACTGCACCTGGGTTAGGAAGAGAGAGAGAAATGGGAAGCAAGGGACGAAATGTCACACAGTAGAATCGTAAGCATACCGAAATAACGATTTTTTTCATTTTCGTTACAGTTAATTTGAAAATTTCGTTAACGTTTATCGTTTACCTGATTTTATTACCCCTGCCGAATGCATTCTCCCGCAGTTTCCTCTGAATCAGCGCAAGAAGAACAATCTTATCATAACGTAAGACAACGTAATATCTCAGCAGTATTGCCATTTTTTTAGCATTTTGGAGCTAGATTACATGTTCTTGGTAGCTAGAATACACCCACTCCCCGCCTTAACGCTCTCCCGATTAACGCTGTTCCGCATTAACGCTGTTCCGCATTAACGCTGAAAATAATTTAATACCTTTATCCGAATTGCGCTCGCGCGTTCCACATTAACGCTCTTCAAAATTTTTGGTGTAATTTACGAAGTCCACTGCGCAGCGCCTCTGCACTTTTACAACACACAAGACGTCAGTATTTGCAGTTGCTTGATGGTACTGTGTACACTTGTCGATGTTTTTGTAGGTCAAAATACAGAGTGAACTTTGTTTAAATTATATTTTCCCTTTAAATAAAAAGACCATGAGTGATAACCGGCGGTCAGAGGAGAAAAAGAGGAAAAAACTTAACTCTTGAGTTTAAATTATTGGTTTTACGGCGACCAAAAGCTGGAGAGCGCTAACATTAGTTTCTTTTTTGTTTATTTTCGATTGTTAAATTTTAAAAAATGTAATACGAAGATATTTGAATTCTTACCTTATTTGGTCTCATTCCATGTTCCTTTATTTATCAAACACATATGATAATTCTTTTATGAATCGATATTTCTTTATCGAAACGTAGTTAGGTTTCGATCGTTTCGATATACGATTTTGTTTTTGTCTTATTGGTTGCCTTCTCTTAATTGAACAGTATCCACAGTATCTTCAGTCAAGATGCTTATGTTATTATGTTCCAATTTTCTTTGGGTTAATAAAATTGTGGCTGCATCGTGACTATTGCCTCACCCTGTATATATAAGTAGACGCAAGTATTTCTACTCTAATTCCTATTCCATAATGCTCCTGCGCGATTTATTCAGCGTGAGATCGGCAATGTTCCGTAAAATGCATTCTGTTCTTCATTTATATTCAAGTTTTATTGTTCAATCTAAATATAATTGCAATGCAAACTATATACGTTATCAAAGAATACTTTGGTGTATTATTTATATAATGCTACCTATTTTAATTTCCATTAATAGAATCTCGGTAACGAATTAAATCTTTTAACGTCATTTCTTATGTAAATACGTGTTCCGAATAGCGCTCGATTTTCCTAGCACTAATTAAGAACGTTAATCGGGGTGTGGGTGTATATAATTACCAATATATTCATTGCTGCGTAAGGACACTAACCAAAAGGTGTAACTGTATAATAAGAGTATTGTCTTTGGGTGCACAGCATATAACTACACTATTTTTTAAGCTACTATTGTCTTTTATACACTAACAAGAACATGGAACCTTAGTCTGAAGCGATTTTTACGGGTAATTAAAATGACTATATTTTTAAACTCTTTTTTCCCAAAACTACTCCATTTGTCCCCAATACGAATTTCATGGGAAGTATCTAGCAGGGCATTCGGCAATTTTTAACTCGTAAATCAATTTCGTAATTATCTGCTATCGCAGACTATTTTTTGGCAATCTCCTCTGCACGGGCCTGATTTTCTAGACCCGATCCGGCCAGTACAAATTCGGATGCGGCCCGTACGTTGACGAAAACGTTCTAGGCCCAGCCTGGGGCCGATTTAAAGCCCCTCGGCTCGAAAAATGTAATTATTGTATTATAAACATCTGTGGGCTGTTCAATGATTTGAAAAGGATTTTTTTAATCCGCATATTTGTATGCCTTGGAAGACTACAAACAAAATAAATTACTATACAAAATACACAAATATAATGTTATAGGCAAAACATATAGTAACCAATTTAGTAAAGAGGACGAGTCACACACGCTCTTTACAAACCCTGGCTTAGTTTACTTAAAAAATCCCATGACACTTTTTTTTTGCTTGAACCCATTCAGTACGGAGGACTAGTGTGACTCGTCCTCCTTGCTAAATGGGTTAAATAAAAACTTTTGCAAATCATATGCGTAAATTATTTCGGCCCGTCAAAACCCGAAAATTTTTATAACAAATCTGATATATCCGGCAATTTTTTATGCCCGGCTCGGTCCGGGCCCGTAATGAATTCCAAAGGATCGGCCCGTGGGCTAGACCCGGCCCGTGAAGGACTCCTCTCCTCGGTCTGTATAAATCTTTTAATCTATAAATTACAATTCATATAATGGGTGAGAGCAAAATGTTGATTTCCTATTGTTGTTTCCAAATTATTATATGATACGAATACGAAAAACAGACGTTGTTATTCATGTACGCATCTTCCAAGTTGATTGTGTACATAACTTTACAAAGGGACACTTTCTTAGGGCTGTCTATAAGGAATAGTTGTGTACAAGAGTATTTTGACCGTTAAGATTTTTTTGGGTAGTCGCTAGAAATAGCTAGAGTTTTTTATCGATTCGCTAAATTTGTAAGAAGTCGCTAAGGCCTTTTTTTTAGGAGCTAGTGTGAATGTAAAGTAGCTAGATTTAGCTACAAATTTGCTAGATTGGCAAAACTGTATCTCAGTCCTTTCTCACGAACGAATACTCGGGAAGGAGGATAAAAACGAAAGTGGTAAATGGGATAGTAGATACACCGTCGGACACGTACCTACTCCTCCGGAGGAAGCCGGTCGTTCGTTCCTACCGAGCCCTCCTTTTTAAGCGTGTAACCTCAAATTGGAAAGAGCGAGCATAGTAAACGGGGACTCGCTTTTTATATCTAGTACGTCTGACGACTGCCGCGCGAGCCAGAGTCTGCATCCGAAGGAGGGAACGTGCACGTGTGTGGCGCCTAGCGACGCTTCCAAACATCCCGAAGATGAGGAAGCCCACCATTCTACTCATTCTCATCTCCAACTCTCTATCTTTCGCTCTGGCAGCCGTAACGATAGCCTCGGGATCGGACCACGCGTCCTATTCGACCGGCGACGATCCGTTCACGGCACTCGACCCCTTGAAACTCGATTCATCGGATGATATCTCGATGGACCGTTCCTCATCGCCGGTGCTATTACGCCGACGGATGACTCCGGAGAATCGAACGGAAGTCGCTTTCGGGTCCTTCGCGCCGCCCGAGGACCCTCTTTTAGCCCCATATCGCACTCTTCGCCCTTCCTCCGCCCCGCCACGCCTCATTTCGCGGGAAGAGGCCTCTGACCGCAGATCAGCGACCTCTGACCCCAGAGACCAGCGCAGCGAAACCGGTGATCTTCTCGGCGGTCAATTTTCGAGAATCGAAGTATCGGTCGAAGCGGCGATCTCCGGCGTGGAAAGCCGGTCCTGCGTGCGCGAAACGAGGATTTTTCTGCACGGGCTGAGGAATCTGACCCTTTGGGCGACGCAGAGTGAGTACTATCCGAAACTACGAATGGAATAGGACGCACGAGCGAGCGGTTTCTGCAGCCGAAGGTTTTTAAACTTGAGTCGTTGGACAAATCACGATTTTCGTTGATTTTGCGTGCACTTACGAAATCGAAATTTCTTGTATGTAAATCCTGCGTAGCATAGGAGAGGAACATTCGATGCTGTCCAATCCCATTCGTGATCGGACCGTCGGCGAATGTAAAGAAATATTGGCGGCGTGCGTAGGAGACAAATATAAAATAAATCAAGCAATTTGGCAGCGATGTAACGAATTAACATTTTAAATGCGTAATTAATTGAGAGGCCATTAGCTAGATGGCGCGAAAGGAACAAAAGCACACTCAAAATTAAGTTTAAACTAGTCCGAGGAATTTTTGTTACGTGGGCCAATTCCAAAGCGGCTACGAAAAAGTAACTGGTAAATTGACACGTTTATCAAAGCCATTCTGTGTAATATAGTCATTTCAGAAAATATTCGCCTCGGAAAGTGGCAAGGTTTTTCTGCCTGTCACGGATAAAGAATAGCGAATAAGTTTTGTCTGAGGACGATATATAAAAAGTTACAAAGCAAGTGATTAAAACAAATTACACGAAATTCATTACTACCGGTTTAGCAGCATAACTATCGTTAGATATGGGCAAATTGGCTAAATGATGATCGAATCAACTTTAGCTGGCTCGTATGTGAGCATAAACCCCTATAACGTGGCCACCAATTTAAAATGTCGAATCGGATTCACAGATAAGTTAATAAGGTTACAACCAGATGCACTCATAGTTATGGTCTGAATTAGGCAGAAAATTCTCTATTGAAGTAACTGCTAGGAGATTGTATGATCATCATCATCATAGGTAGTCTGTCCGTAGACAGGTCCGTGATTATTCATGGTTAAACCTGGTTCTCCATATACTCCTATTTTCCGCTGTCCTCTTCATATCTTGATAACTCTCTTTCCCTTTCAAATCGTCTATCAGCTGAAACCTTTTCCTGCCTCTTTCCCTTTTCCCATCTAGTTTTCCTTCTAACACGTCTTTAATCATACTCTCTCTCCTCAGGTAATGTCCAACCCAGTTAGCCTTCCTCTTTCTAATAGTCTGTATAATCATTCGCTTCTCTCCTATTCTTCGTAGCACTTCATCGTTTTTCATCCTATCTGTCCATTTTATCTTCAGCATTCTCCTCCAAGTCCACATTTCAAAGCTTTCCAAGTATTTGATGTCATTTTTCCTTAGCGTCCATGTTTCTGCCCCATACAATGCTATACTCCATACGTAGCATTTTATCAACTTCTTGCGGATATCTTCCCTTATATTCCCTGTAAGTAGTTGTTTCTTTCTCCTGAAAGCCGCTTTTGCTTTTCCTATTCTAGTTTTGATCTCATCCGTACATTTTGCCTCTCGTGTTATGATACTTCCAAGGTATTTATATTCTGAAACTTGTTCTAATGGCTTTCCCCCAATAGTTATGTTCAGATTCTCTTTTTTTTTTTGTATTGTATGATATCAGCGCTAAAATTGAGCTGCACTATTACATAGTGAAGTTAGCTGAAACTCTTGAATTCAGCGTCAACTTAACCGGTAAACTATCCTGCCGATTCAACAAAATCTTGAGATTTCATAATTTGTCATTCAACTAACTTTCCACCTTGATTTATTTACTTTCAAAATATTGAAAGAAGAATTTTTCTTGGCGATGAATATGGACAAGTGGGCTAGTTTAATTAGCAACATGACTCTCTTTTTGCAGAAAAGGGATAACCTCGGCCGCCATTTTGACGCTTACCATCCACACCACCATTGTGGTTTTCCTCCGAAATTACTAGCAAACAAATGTAATATGAAATTAAAAGCGACTCTATGTTCTTAACATTTTAAAACAAATAAAGCGTGCATAAATCCAAATCTACGGCAGTGGTGTATAGGACGAATTCTTGTGTAACACAAGAAGACTTTTGCAGATGGCGAGGTTTTCAAAAAAGCATTTTTAGATACCGCAGAGGCTTTATTAGAAAATTTTTAAAACAAACCTGACATTATTGGCGCTATTCAGTGTATTCAGTTGTCTAGGCAAACCGTCAAAGAGAAACTAGTTGAACCCATGTCAATTGATGTGCGATCGAAACTTAAAAGGGAATTTGAAATAATATGCCTGGCTTTCATTGCAAACAAATTCACTTACGCTTGCAATATGGCTCAATCAAGCATCTATTTTATGTTTAGTTTTCCCTGATTCCACTACTGCCAAGGAAAAACTTCTCAGAATTCTTCCTGTTCAAAAAAGGAGAGAGTATTTACAATGTCTGTAGAAGATTCACAACATCAGAAAATATTCCAATAAATAACTTTTATCCATTACGATGGATGGTGCACCTCTTGTGCCTGGCCGCGAAAATGTTCTTTTTTTAGAATTCAGTGAAGAAGACAAAGGGATTCGTAATTTTAATAAGTGTCTCTGTATAATTCAGCAGGGAGCAATCGAGATAGTCTTATGGCTGAAAAAAATTCAAGAACAAGCAATTTAAAAATGTACTTACCTTTAGAATCTATTTTCTGTGAATTACCACTGAAGACGGCTGCTTTGTAGCCGAAATGCGCGTATGGTATTCTAACCTTGTTGTGGCTATTGGAGATATGTACCTAAGGCAAGTACATTTTTAAATTGCTTCTTCTTCAATATCTCTGCATAATTCATCAACAAACATCATGTGGCAAAATGCTTAACGATGCCATGGCAGCAACAGAAAGAAATCGGCACAATTGCTCAAACTATCTCATATATCACGTATTCATAGATAGAAGAAGTGATTGCTTAGTCTCAATCTCACCCAAATAAAGACGGATCTATCTATCTATGCATTTGGCATCTCTACAATCTACCGGAAGAAACTCCCACTGCTACCTAAACAACAAAACCGCAGAAAATGTCTTCCGTACGAAAATAGTATTGACAAACTGATTTCCTCATGTTATGGAGATTTGCGAAGCCATATAGGCGCTGAAGAATTATTTCCGGACGAATGTTGGTGAGATATGGGAGTAAAAATCGATGTCACTGTACCCTATCTGTTTCTCTTTAAATATGGCTGACGCAGTGTTGTTTATGACTCCAATATCTGCAAATGGCTGAATTTTAATAAAAATCGTTCTATAACGTTGTTGAATGAATTGTCAATTTGTGGATATCAAAAGTATAAACTAGCCTTCATAGTTGCGCTGTATCGTCTACATATGTCTTCCTAGTCCCTATTCTGAATAATAGTAGATATGCCTAAATACGAACTATCACTCGAATTAATTGAACCGTCTAAACTCTCGACTTTAGGGCCGCGCACAATCGGTCGGAGAAAACCACTTTTTTGTACCCTCGGGGAAACCTATTACCCTTATTTCCGTCGAAATCTTGAAGTCGAATATTTTCGCGATTTCGATACTCTCTCTTTATACTAAGTATATGAAAAAGAGCTAAAAAGAAGAATGTTTACATTTTTCTGTAATACGCAAATGCGCATAATATTCATAATGAAGTGAGGTGGTGGAGCAAATGTTTCATTTTGCAAGATTCCGAGATCTGTTGCCACTTATCAAACAGTTTCTCGTCGAGAAAAATGATTTTAATGGATCTTTTCTTCAAAGCAAGAAATTTTTGCAAAAATTAGCGATTTTAGCGGGTAAAACTATAGCAGTCAGTTTGTTCAATACAGGTTGCAAGGAAAAATTAGCTCTACAATCGAAATTGTTAGTTCCATTAATTCCATCATTTCAAATATCAAAGTATTGTAGAAATCTCAAGTATTTTTTATATTTAGGAAAATGGATGTTTTCCAATGTAATAACTTATGGCTATGAAGATTTCTCGAATGTATCGAAAGGAATTTGGTTGAAACCCAAAGAAAATCTAATACGTTTGGCAGACTTTGCCAAATAGTTTATTTTTTGCCGTCATCACTTGACCAAATACACATTGAATACGTAGCTGAGATGATCGGAAAATTATTTGGAATGGAGGAATGTCTCTTACAGATCCAGATTATTGAGTTGCAAAAGTGATATTGCAATGTAATCAAGACAATATTCTGACATATGGAATCGTATAAGCCCAGATAAATATTCACTTTTAAATGACGTTTATATACGAAAACAAACATGTTTCGGAAGCACATATCTTTGTGAACCATCTTTTTCCCACATGAATTTATTTTAACTATATTTTGCAAACGCTTGACAGATAATTTTCTTGGCGACTGTTTACGTCCGCCAAAAATGTCGGGTATGCATGACTTATTTACTAAATTAATATTAAAAAATTAATGTAGCCAACCTTTACGTCCACTAATAAGTAAACAATATGTATAAAAAGCACATTATTGTTATTTGGAAAAGAAATATCAATGAATATTTAATGGTTAAAAATATGCTAGAAGACCTTTATATTACCAAAATTGTATTAACTTTCTGGAACATACTACTATGTGAGTTTCTTTTTTTACTTTTTAACGCATATAAAAAGTTGTTTCATTAAATGAAATTTATAACATTTATTTTTATCTTTCGTTGAAAGATTAAAAGACTCTTGCTCTATTTTCTCCACCGATATATTGCTCAAACTTCAAAACAGCGTCGTAGTTTCTTGAATATGTGGACAAACGCAACACGAGATTATAATCACAGTCAATCATACGCAATTGACGACGAATGATTTTCGCGGAAAAACACGTCAAATTTTTCTCAATAAACTCAAATTTGGGGACTTATTTAAATATATTTATCCAATCAATCTTTCCGATAAAGTGTTCGATGCATCGGTCAAGTATCCACTGGGACTGCTCTCCGGAAACGTATACAACATGGGAGACTTCGACGAGTGCCTTTCCGTCAAGGGAGCGCACGACATACGGGGTCGATACTGCCTGGCGAAAGTGGACTTGAAGAAGCTCCGCAGCTCCAAGGAGGAGAGGAAGACCTACAACCCTTTTTCCATTTGGTTGGATCCGATGGCGTCCGCGTGGGAACAGATCGAGGTACTTCTATGAAATAGAAAGTGGATTAGATGTCCAATAAATATTTTGCGCGATCTACGCTCATCTGTAAATACGATCCTTCTAGCAACCATTTTGACATCAAAAGTTTAAGCACGAAGAAATTCGTAAAATTATGTAAATTTATTCATGCATAAATTACCGCTATCCAATTTTAATTCTCAATTATATTTATAAAAGAAACCATGCGATTCCCCTCCACAGGGTCGGCATGATTATTTGCGGGGTCTAGTTCGATAGTGAGCGGGGGCGGGTCTTTTTTATGTATGTATATATAACCGGTGGCGCAAAAATAACGTTATTTAAGGACAATGGTAGTTTTAAATAAAAAATAGTTAAAATTAATTTTGATTAGGGACTTTATTGTTTAAAAATCTGGTGGTATCAATGTTTATTAATGGAACATAAAACAATTCCATAATGGAATAGATATCAAATGTGTAATTTTGAAATTAATATAATCATATATAATTACACATAACATGAACGATTAACTATCACAGATTTTTGTAAATCAAATAATCAAATAGTTTTACTAAATATATGGAAAAAATATTTAAAAAATTTCCTCAGCTCTTTTTATTGCAAATTATTGACAGATATCTTAAAAATTTAAAGTTTTTGCTATGTCATTTTCTATTGATAACATTTCAAGGGAAGTGAATCGCTCTTGACTTAGTGTGAATCTTTTTTTATTGATTAATTTAATCTATATTATATTACTGTAATAGTCGTAGGCGAACTTTTTTGGCTGATTTGTATAGACTTTTGGGAAGCTCATATCTCGACCGCTGTTTGGAATATTTTTTAAAATCTATAATTTGTAAAAATTTAGAATACTT
Source organism: Tanypteryx hageni (assembly GCA_028673005.1). Lineage (NCBI taxonomy): Eukaryota > Metazoa > Arthropoda > Insecta > Odonata > Petaluridae > Tanypteryx > Tanypteryx hageni. The sequence continues at coordinate 148,019,103 of CM054114.1, forward strand.
CTGTTCTTCAATTACTTAATTCAAAAAGAAATATTAAATACTTTCCTTTTTAGGAGGGTTTTTCCGACACCCCTATTCCTCATAAGAAAAGCATTGGAATCAGTTTCGGGCATTATAAAATCACATTTTAAAATTGGTTAGAATTAAGATTCGAACTCGGGACCTAAACTGTTGTATTGGCAAAAAAATGAAGTTCACTTTGGTTACCGTGAAAATTCATTTACGTTCCGAATTTTCCGGAAAATCCGTTTTTAATACGAAACAAGATGATCCAAACAGAACTTATGATGCCTTTTTTCCATTGAAACATTTATTTAATACTTATATTGCCTTTAATAGCTTTAAAGTTTTCCCGGATATGTAGCTTCTTGTGTTCGCAAGTTTCATAAAATACTACAAATACATTCGAACGGAATATTAAATTGATCACGCGTATTTGTGGGGCAAAAATAACGCGTATACGTATTAGAATATATCGAATCTGTGTCCAGCAATATTTTTTGCTATGGCAACACTCTCGTAATGAGTGATAAAAACTGCAAAATCGCCTGCATTTACGCGAAATTCCAAGAAACACAATCGATAAGCAAAATTCTATGATAAAAATTAAAATCTCCATTCCTTTCCTCAGAGAATAATACAAAACTTGCTCCGATATTACAATTCTAAGATATTTTGATGTGCAAGAGAAAATTACCCTGCGCGATGGATTTCAGATTTCCCATGTAAATCAAATTGGAAGAACAGTTCCTGGAATCGAAGCCGAGACTTTCAATCTTCGCAACAAAACCTATCCTCGGGAGCTCGGCCTATGTAGCAAGAGATATCCACCAAGTTTCATGAAAATCGGTCTATTAGTCCAAAAGTTAATAGGGGGGGTGGACACACAGACAGACGAACAACGACAAAACTACAAGCCTATTTCTATTCTGTAAAGTAGGCCAAGAACGTATCTTTTCGACAATGAGAATTGTCACTTACCATGGCCACCTCATTTGAACGTGCAGTAATATTAAGTGTAGGTACTCGCGAGCCTCTTGACGATACAACGCCATTTTCTTTACTTTTTCTTTTCAGTTTAAGAAGAAAGAAGTTAAAAAGAACTTAGTTAATTTTATTTATCACATCACTTGGAAAATTAAAAAATTAATTAAATATAAATTAAATTTAACTTATCCTAAATCGTCCCACGTCAGCCGCGAATCTATGTCATTCGAAACACGCCGTTCTCTTCTTTTCCAATCGCAGTACAAAGGCGACAGATCGAAGCATCGCAAGGACGCCGTCTATTGGGCCGTATGCGTACCATCCGCCTGCACCGCCGCCGACCTAGAAATCGCCATGAATCGGCTGCTGCCGCCAATCGCAGCCGACGACGGCATCGGCCTCGAGGTTAGCGTCCCACGCCATTACTGTTCGTCGCGCGAGGCCCGAGGTCTGGCCGTCGCCGATTGGGCCTTCTGGTGAATATTAAAATTATCCGCAACGGTCGATCGCATCTCGAAAATATGTTCGCAGCTACTTGATTCGACTGCATGCGTCTCTTGGAAGGAGATGCTGAGACCATTTCAACCTTCTTCTATCGTTACAGCGCCGTGGTGCTGATGATCGCCGCGACGGCACTAGCTGCGACTATTTATGATTCCTACTGTCGGAACGAGATCCGCCCAAATTGTAAGCATATTCATTTATTAAATTTGCGACACCTCGTTCGACATGGGATGACTTATTTGTATAAAAACTATTTTCAGCGGCTCTTGGTGCGTTGTTCCTTTGTTTCTCCACGAGAAGAAACTTCAAGAGACTCCCCAAGATGGAGTCCAACGATGACGGTCTCAAGATCATGTCCGGAATCCGGGTCATATCGATGATAATGATCATAATGTGTCACAAATATGGAGTGACAATCGGCGGAGCAACGACAAACGGACAGTACATAGAAGAGGTGAGCGGCGGTTGCCACGGAAATGCTAGATCAACAAACTCTCTAAGGGTTACTGATGTTGTAAGATAAAGAAAATAATCTGTTCTTAACGCCTTGACGATATATTTGAAATCGATTTTGAATTTGAGGGCATATTGATATCCCAATTGCGGTGAAAAAATCTACTCAGTAAATTTTTAGAAAAATACTACAGCAAAGCTCGATTATAAGTTTGACTGAAGTAAATGATATTCCAAATATAATCAAGATCCTACGGTGACGTTCTTTAAAAGCAGGAGAAAGATTCTGCCTTGACCGGGAATCGAATCCGGGTCTTTCACTTGCCGGGCGGATATTCCGCCACTGAACTACTCAGGCGGACTAATCCTCATCCTTCAGAACAGAGTATTTCCCGTTTCACAGACAGGAATTTCGCCAAATAGAAGAACATTAATTCCAATTGTGGTATTTTTCAGTTGTAGTTCCGTACATTTTTCTTTGTGTCCCATTGTATTTTCGGTCAAGCATCGCACAATCGTCACCGTCATTCCTCTTAGGCGGATGTGAGGAGCTGGTATTAGGGGAGGAAGGGGGAGGAAGAAATCCTTATAAAATATTGGCAACATGGGTGTTCACCGACTGGGCATTTCATATTAGATTAAAATTATTAAGGATTAACTACATGAGGATAATGGGTTTCATCCTAGTCTCCCATTAACCTTAGATTGTTAATCCTCTATATTGTTAATCTATATAAAATACTCATATTGGCTGTATTTGTTGAGAAGTTTCCTCTCTCACCTTTATAATCGTTCTTAGGATCATAATAATTGGACGAAATGTCTTTTGGGCGAAAGCTTTTCGACGAAGAAAATTGGACGAAATGCCTGATGTTAGGCCACCCAATTTTCCACAACAAATGTCCTCCACGAAGTAAACCCAATTATATCCCATAGGTAATATGGCCAGATAAGCAAATGTAATTATGAGAGAAGGAGACTACGGTAAATAATTGAAATTTTACAGTCAAAGAAATTAAAAATATTAAATTTATTTACTTTTGAGATTCGTACGGTGTAGGAGTTTGTTTTAAAGAATTTTCAAAAAATTCTTTAACTGTAAAATTACAAATGAAAGTGTTGGTGAAGATTCTATGCAGACAGGCATATGCTGGATATGAAGGCATTCTAAAAAAATAGGAGAAAAATTCTGTCCTGTCTGCTTCAGAATCTGACATTTTTCACCAGCCAACACTTTCATTTGTGTTTATCTGGACATCTTACCTTTGAGATGCAAATGGAAATTTTTGAGCGTTCCTCGTGGAGAACATTATTCGAGGGCAGCTGATACTGACTCGACTGGCCTGACTTCAGGGCGAGAGAAATGCCCGCTTCCGAAGCAAGGGGATTAGTCTGCCTAGACATTTCAGCGGTTATAATATCCGCCCGCCAAATGGAAGACCAGGGTTCGATTCCCGATCATTCTCCTGCTTTATAAGAATGTCTTTGTGCTCAGCATATGCCTGTCCGTATAGAATTTACAGCAACACTTTTATTTGTGCATGAGTCTTCATGTTTATGAGAGCAATCAGTAAAAATAAAGGAGTATTCAGGGCCAATCCAAATTTCGTAGGCCAACCGCACAGCGAATCAATGCGAGCGATCCCATTCTACGCTCTGGCACGTCTTAGCTAACACTTTTGGTCAACGTTCTTTTTTCAGGGCAACAGGAAAACGCCGTATATGTTGACGCTGCACGGAGACCTCGTCGTGGATACATTCTTTGCGGTTGGAGCTTTCCTTCTCGCTTATTCAGGGCTTAAGGACTCCGAGCACAAGAAGAAATCAACCAACGTCGCCGTCATGTACTTCCTGAGATACGTAAGGTAGAAAAATGATTATTTCTGAATGAGATGTGTTTCACCGACGAGTCGTTAAAATCCTCCTAAAGAATTTCTAACCGCATTCTAATATGGGGAACTCTTTTCACATTTTCGTCGGGTTGTGATTCCTCACAAATAGAGTTGGGGAGTATTTGCAGTAACTGTTATTTTGTTACAGTGACTGACGAGGAACTGGAACCGGTAACAGGTATGCGCGGGAAGTAACAGGTAACAGCCAGTCATAGGTACAGTCACCGCAGGCTCGGTGGAACAGGAGAAGGGGCGCGTTCCCACTCCCACCCACCCGAGTCTTAACTTGGTCCCAACGGCCATATGGTTTCAATTGACGTCGCTGTGCTGTCAATGCAATGAAAAGGTCACCGGTGACTCAAGTAATACGTACGAGCCACAGATATTTGTTTGTTACTGGAACAGTTTGTCACCGCGACAGAAAAAATTCACACTCCCCAACTCTACTTACAAGTGCGATCGTTGCGACCGTCAATTAAAAAATTTCCAGATTCTTATATCTATCGAGTTCGGTTCCGGACACGATGTTTTCTTCTTAGCAATGCATTTAAATCGGCGCAGTATTATTCATTTTGCATTTCTGATCTGCCTAGAGTGGTTTTTCGCCCGTCCTTTGACAGATTGACTCCGGCTTACGCTCTCATCATATTCTTCTACGCGACGGTGCTGAAGAGGCTCGGCTCTGGACCTCTTTGGAACGCCACGGTCGCCCAGGAATCCTCCTTCTGCACTGCAAACTGGTGGATTAACCTTCTCTACTTGAGCAACTACGTCAACACGGAGGAAATGGTAAGAGCAGCGCTGTGACTAGCTATTTGAGCACTCGGGGCAAACTATCGAATATGCGCCCCCACCATAAAAAATTCTCTAATACCTATATGGATTTAGGGTGAACAACTAATAAATAAAACTAAACTATAAATTATATAATTTCTTACTATTAATTTACGTAATTTACATACATAATTATAAATATAATTACATACCTAATTACACACATACATAATTTAAATACAGAAAGTATAAATACTCGTATTTTAATATTAAAGAGTTATTCTATGTGATTTTAATGCAGCAAATTCATCAATAGCATCATCAACATGAACGTTTCTGCTATGCGTAATGTCTGGAACAAGTATAGTAGTGAAATATTCCGTCCTTATGGTATGCACAACTTGCCTTTAACAATTTTTGCGCCCCTTCTTTAGTTACGCCCGGGGCAGATGCCCCGCTTGCCCCGCCCTAGTTACGGCGCTGGGTGAGAGCATCGGATGTAAGGGAATCATAGCAGGCGAGCTTCGGTGATGGACGACCATCACGAACTCGGATCGTCCGTCTCAATTTCCATGGTTACTGAAAATTTGGGATCGCGGTGGATTCTTTCGATACAAGGAATTGCGCTATCGCCCAGGTGTTTCGGTAGCGTGAGAATATGAGGGAGTCTTTAGAGCAGTGGTTCCCAAACCTTTTCATCCCGCGAACCCCTTTCTTAAAAATCCATATCTCGCGAACTCCATCTTAAAAATAAATATATTTTTAGGATCGTCTTCCTTGCCTGAATATCAGTGGCGTAGCCAAAGGGGGTGTTTAAACATCCCCTTCAGTTATGACATTTAAATCCTTCAATTTTATGTGTAAATTACACCTAAAGAAAAAGCGATTAAAATGTTCTCATTAAAATGTTGTTCTAGAACGCGTCGTAGAGCTCAACTTGGGCATTTAAATTTAACACTTTGCTTTAATAACATAATCATTAGCTCAACATCTTGTGTGTTGCTACTAAATAATCAAAGCAAAAAATCACCCCAAACTAACGATGACCTTGGGCACGTAATTGTGGTGATAATGCGATTTGTCGTTATATATATATATATATATATATATATATAACGTTCTAATCGTTAAAAAACCTGAAAAATTCTGGGTCTGAGTCTAAAAAATTTCACGCTACTTCGTCGCGAATTCGATTTCTCTTTTCGACAAAATAAACTTTGTTTATTTACGCGTAGAAGCGTCTGTCTCAATTTCTGTTGTTAAATTTAATAAATCTTAAAATGAAAATTAGATATATTTTACACTCAATCCTATGGAATTAAAATAAAAACAACCGCAAAATAATTTATACTTGCAAGTTTGCAGGACGATGGCCTACAGGGACCTGTTGTCGAAGACTAGCCTAAAAAAGAAAGAAAGGCACACACAAACGCACAAGCATTCGGAAAACTGGAAAACTCACTAGATATTATTTCAAGAGCTAAGCTCTCGTCTTCAGTAGCTGAAGTCGTATGCAGTGAGTTTTTCTCGAGTTTTTCCGAGTGATTTTGTGTGTGTGTGTGTGTGTGTATCCTTCTATTTTTTCTTTATGCTAGTCTTCGAGAACAGGTCCCTGTAGGCCATCGTCCTGCAAACTCGTAAGTATAATTTTACTTTTTTCTATTTTCTCTTATTGACGTGTGAGTGCTCATCTGGATTATTTTACGGCTCAGGAGTTTTTATTTTAATTCCATTCTGTACACCATAGTCTCCAAATTTCATTTTCCACTCAAATCTATGTTTAACAAACGTATGAAAGGAGTACTCTCTGAATTAAACCAGTCATGTTACAGCAGACAATGGTTAACAGAAACTGTGCAATGAGATACAAACACCATTACGGATTTTTTTCTGCGAACCCCCTGAATCTTCTCGCGAACCACAGTTTGAGAACCTCTGATATAGAGCAGTGTTATTCAACCTTTTATAACTTCATTCACCTCTAGGCCCGGTTTTGAGAATCTCATGCACCCCAGAAGGAAAATTACCACAAACTTGTATGTTTACTTAACCTTTGTGCTCTATTTTTAGAATTAACACATTACACACATTCACGTAGTGTGAATACCAAACAGGGTTGCCAACCGTCCGTAAATTTACGGACAGTCCGTAAAAAAGAGCAAAAATTGGACGTCTCCGTAAGGTCCGTAAAAATATTTAGATGTTCGTAAAAATAGTAGATGGTAGCTCATGAACACTTTGGCTCCAAGTTGAACAGTGGTCGAAAACTCCTTCAGCCAAAAATTATAGGATAAGCCCAATAATTTTTGGCTGAAGGAGTTTTCCACCACTGTTCGTAAAAATGCTAAACAATTTCCAGAGGTTTAAAGCAGTGGTATTCGGTGTACCCCTTAAAATATTTTTGACGAAATTCGTGTCCTCTGGTATATTTAAAGTTAACAAACTCGGTTATAATTGGTAAGTATAGAAATACATATGTACTTTCTAATTATATGATTTACGTATATTTTATGCGTGAGATAATTATTAGATTTTGCTTCGCTATTTTTTACATTAGATATCTTACCTATTTGAAAGATCTCGCGTATCCCTAGGGATATGCGTACTTTAGGTTGAATACCGCTGATATGAAAATGTTTATCTTATATATTCTCATTTTGGTTATATTTTTAAAAGCAAAGCAACCTTTCTTTTTTAATGGGCACATATTAAAAATATAAAACAAAATGCTCTGAATGAAAAACCAGGTAGCATTTGTGTTCCAAGAATTTCTACTGGACATGTATGATTGGCAGTATTGAATATTGTTCACTTGTGTTTTTTTGTACATCATAATATTACGCAAAAAAATGTCCGTAAAAAGTTTGGTTGTCCGTAATTTTTTTCCATATTGCCCGTAAAAATAATTTTCACTGGTTGGCAACCCTGATACCAAACTTCATTTGCACCCACGCATTATATTTAAATTTAAACATTAAGAGGCAAAAATAAAACAAATTATAGCACACATTTTATACATAAAATAAAAAAATTACTCGGTATAATAGTGTAAGAAATAAAGATAAATAACTATTTAATCTTAATTTTTAAAGCTAAACAAAAAAATCTTAATTAATGAACAATATTTTTGTCGAACACCATTCAATGAGCTCTATTTATTGAACATCTTTCATGAATATACACCATTCATGCCATGCACCCCCTCATGCACCCTGTCATTTCCATGTACCCTTGGAAAAATCTCATACACCCCGGGGTGCATCATGCACCCTGGTTGACTATCACTGCTCTAGAGTATGTCTCTAACACGCTTCCTTCTCAAAACTGGAGTTTCGTTTCATCAAATGAGGATAAAATGGGAAATAAAGTTTTTACGCGGCAAACCGACAAAGAGAAAAGAGTACAATGATGCTATCAATGCGCCTATAATGAAGAGACTCGACTATAGGCTAAGATCGAAGAAAGTTTTCGTACTCGCCTTGAAAATCACTTAATGTGGAAACTAAACGAGTGAGCTTAATCAAAGCAGCAATTGCTGAATCTATTTTCAAACAAAAATTATATTGCAACTATTTCCACGGAGCTCGTGCAGTATAGTACACAGGTAACTCTAGTTCAACGAACGTTCGTTGAACGAATGTTCGCTTTAACGAATGAATTGACTTTTATAGCTTTACATTTCGCTGAAAATTCTGTTCGCTTTAACGAACTAAATGACATGTATCCAACTCAGATAGAAGAAACTCGGATGTATACGATAGCTCTTGGGGTCACAAAGACCGTCTCGTTTACCCATGGATTCTTCGTGTGTCCACTTTAACACGCATTTTTCCTATCGCCTGCATTTCTTGAGTCTTAATATCACGTCACCGAACGTTTCCTACTCAAAATATATTTACAAATATCCAATTATTAATAGACTTGAAGGACCTCTTCTGTACCGATAAGGAGGAAGTGCACTACACAGTCTTTCCCATAGCCATTCTATGCTTCAGTCTGTGACTTGGATTGACAACGTTCAGTCGCGTCCATTTTCTCGCGGTTCATACATAATCGTTACATCATGACGATTTGTTTTCAAGCCATTGCCGTGGCCGCATTTATCGTACTTGCTCTCGCTTTGAATCTTTTATGAACATTTTTCATATGTTTTACCCTTCAATCGTCAATGAGTTTAAGAGATTCTGTTTTTCATTCAAAAGTTGAATTTTCTCGCGTCATACAATACATACTTTTATGTTCGATTGTTGTTGCTTCGGTTTCCTAATTGATCCAATGTTAGTTGCTTTGACAGACATTTTAATAGCTAAAAATTATAAATTCAAGAATAAAAAATCTTTTGTCTGGAACATATCTGGAGTTTTAAGAGGATGTCAACGGAAAAATCACGATCGTTCGATGAATTTCCGTTTTATGAACGCTTTCCAGGAACGCATGTCTTTCATTGCCTGTACCTCTTCCAATTTTAATTTTCCTCGATTCCAATGCGCGTTCCTCCCTAGAGCGCATTGAAATGCGAACATCCGAAGATTCCGTTTTGGAAATCGTCCACGAGAATATCGGGTTCGCTTACAAATCTGAAGTTCCACTTTAATATTTATTCGGTCAGAAAGCGTCACGGGACAATCCCTTCTTCGAGCAAAAAATCTAAAGAGGTCCGGTGCTTCTTTGCTTTCGAGACCATCCTTTGCGCCGACCGCATAGACGAAGGCTTTCCTTCCTTGCAGTGCATGGTGCAGTCCTGGTACCTCCCTTGCGATATGCACTACTTCACCATCGGGGTCCTCCTGGTGGCGCTGCTCCGCCGGAAACCGGCTGCCGGACACGTCGTCATGGCAACGCTCGTCGCAGCCTCCGTGGCAGTGCCGTTAGCCGTGACGCTCGCAGGACGCCACGACGCCACGTTGCTCTTCTACAGAGAGTGAGTGATTTCTCCCCTTGCGCCCCCTTACGTTCAGGTGCGGAGCGTCCCATTATAAGAGTTCTTTTCAATTGGTGGGGAAAAGTCTCCGCTTAGACATGAGGCTTAGAAAACTTCTCCACGCCATCAGTCATAGGCATCTTAAGAGGGAAGCCACATGGGCCTTGGCCAAGGGCCTCACTTTAGAAGGGGGTCTCAAAATTTGGAGAGGAGAAATAAAACAGACTCAAAAGTCAGAAAAACTTATGAACTATTAGAAATGAGGAAAGAAAAAGTTCTGTATTTCAGTTCCGAGAATGATCTTGTTCCATTGATAGCGTAGTTTACTTAATACTTTTTGTTTATTTAATATTTTAAATTTTCCAGTATTTCTTTACATACCCCAGCCACATGCCCTCTAAATACTATGTATTGTTATTCTCTATGAAATCAGATAGATTGCAACCGTCGCAACATTTTACAATCAATGCAAAATTTTCATTAATAAGACGTGCTCTGCAAATGGAGGAGCCTCAAAAATATTTGGCTCATGGCCTCCAAATGCCTTAAGACGGCTCTGCCCTCAGTTGCCTCCTGAATAGGGTTAACAGATGCCCAAAGGTAGAATGGAGTATATATGCGGAAAAAATGGAGGATAAAGGAGTAAAAAGCCGGACATTCACTTCCGAGGAAAAATGCCCGTAAGAAAGGTGAAGGAGCAACAAATTAATTCACCAAGGAACATATAGAAGTAACAAAAATATTCAGAATGCTTACATAGTGTAATAAGAATGAATTTTATTCACTAATGTACTTCTCAGACAACATTATCTTTTTAAGAAGATCTTCATTCATAAGAAGGTAAGAATGGAAATCTTTACAAAAAAGTTTTTCATATTATAATTCCCTTTATTGTTTTCATGGACAATCTATTTCTTTCCGGGGTCATTTATTAGAGAAAAGACCCTTTCTACGTTGGCATTATGTCCTTGAATGCAAAAAACAAATTCGCATATTTTTAAAAGCTAAGAATAACAATCTTTATTATTGAAGCTTCTAAAAAATGAGCTCCACTGTTTATGAAATGGGACATCAAAGAAACGATCGTCTTAGTTTTCTATGAATAACTTAAGATTATTTTATTGCTCAAGTAACTTCTCGCCATTAATGATAGTTTCCCTTTCCTTGAGATAACTCAAACACGGTATCATATAAATTGATGGAATGGAGCGATCCGAAGATCCTATGCAGATAGGCATAAGCTGTAAAGTTGGGAATAATTTTGAAACGAGAAAATGGATCTGCTACGATAGTTCAGTGGTAGAATATCCGGCAGGCAAGCGGAAGACCAGGGTTCGATTCCCGGTCATGGCAGACATTGTTCTCGTTTCAAAATTATTCCCAACGGTATCATATATTCATATCTGAAATTATTGTTCTTTAATTACATCCACTCAAAACATTGACATTCCTCAAATTGATTTATCCACTTTTCTAAATAGAATGCATTTTTGATAATCAAGCTGCGTTTCTTCAACAAAACTCCGATATTCTTTACCCATACCCTTTGACTGTAACGTTTCAATAATTTCCCTTACTGTTAATGGCAAAAGATTTTCCCGAATCCTTATTATTAAAGAAACTAATGTTGTTTTAAGCAAAGCAGTTAGTTAATTCAAGCACTTTTATTTATATTCCACCTCTTTCCAATCAAAATACTGCCCAAGGATTGGGAAGATCTTAAGTGGGTCATGATTGCTGGCATCCGTTGCAACTCCGAAACAAGATATTTCACTCATTGTCTTCAAAATCGAATGATAGTATGGGGAGCGATCACTATATTCATTGCTTCAGTTTTCGTTCTTGCGCATGTTGTGTTGAGAGCAGTTTCCGAGTCTTTAAATTATTCTCTTAACAGACGCGGTGCGGTCCATAGATTTGAAAGACTGATGATGTTTCGCCGTATGGAAAGCCATGGTTCCCTCAGCGGCGCGTGCTTTTTTATTGAACGAATAGTTTTGGATGCAGACGGTTGTCACTTTTCAACACGAAGACGAAATTCGTACCATTTTTCTGTTTTTCACTTTGAATGTGACGCTCCAAATCCAAAGATCCCTTATTTGCAACAGAAACGTCACAGTTACAAACAGAACACGTCGCCTCATTTTCATTACGCCCGATATCGAAACAAGGAAATTTTGATTTTAGATTACTCGAGAATTTACACTTCCTTTTAAGTGATGATATTCTTAATGGGGGGTGAGTTTCTGGAATGTTTAAGAGCCATCACTATTAAAAAATAAAAGAAATTATTTTACTCGTTAGTAATCATATTAGATACTAGTAGTTGGTGCTTGCATTCTGCAAGCATATCATCTCAACATAAAAAAACATTCATTTTGCATATTTCATCATTACAAATATTTTTTTAAATCTAAATATTTCACCTCCGGAGCGATTTTTGTTTTTCTCTTATGTAAAAATAATAGATTAAAACAATCCCAAAATTTTGCAATTTTTAGAATTTTATACTTTCTCTACTATGAGGTGCTAATTCTACACGTTTCTGCCAAATTTAAAAGTTGTAGTACTTCTAGAAGTGAAATTATATTTTTCCAATTGCTTAAAATTTAAACATTTTTAACGGCCGCCGCAATATGTTTATGGAGAGATTCAAATGTTTATTTGTTCAAATGCACTTCTCTGTACATAACTTGAAAATTTCAGCTTCCTAGCTCATCCCGTAATTTCTAAACAGTTATCTATTTGTTTAAACTTTAAGAATTTTTAACTGCCAAACAAATTTAAATATCAAAATTTGTATAATCCCTATTTCGTTTTTTATGAATTCTACTTATTAATAAAATTTCAACTCCGTAGCACATGCGGAAATACATAAACCTTGAAATTTTGTTTAAACAATTGCGAATTTTTAGTGGCCGCATTGTTGCACTTTTTCATGATTTTTCGTTTTTGTAGTTGGTTTTGCACAAAATCCTACCTACGAAAAAATTTCGAATCTCCAGCTCATGTAGAAGTGCCTAAACATTAGTATCCTCCTATATCCTCCTCCTCCTCCTCTGTAAGAAACGTCTATATATAATGATATAAATATCGTCATTTTCGGTTATCTATATAGTAATTACATACGTACCACAGTAATTCAGTTTGAGGATCTTTTTCCAACTAAAAATGGGAACAAGAAAGGATTGGACTCTTCAGTGCACTAGCTAACCATAGCTAATTGGTAACTGAGAAGCATCCAAAAGTTACTGTTACAGTTTTCCGCGCTTTGAAAGAATTCTCTTTAAAAGATTTCGAAGTTAAACGAATCGCTTATTAAAACCAAAAAATCGATATAAACGGTACACTTCAGAGTTTAACGATTTTTCAAAGACAAATTAAGTGCCTCATTTGATAATTAATTCTCGCAGCATACATATTATTTACAAAGTAAAGTTTTATCGTTACTTAAAAAAAAGAAGCGCGGTGCACTTCGGAGTTAAACGATATGGCAAGAACAAAGGGAGTGTTTCATTTTAAAATCAACATTGCGCGTACACACTTTTGTTACAAATTAACTATATATCTACATATGAATACAAGAAGCGCTCCTGCAGAGTAGACCGCGAGACGCTTACTTAGGCAGCTGTTCGCCATTAAAAGTTTATCGCTTCTACATTTTATACATGTTTTTATCATGGCAGCCCATAAAAGTCCTACAGCTGATTTACCTAATCAAGAGTTCCAAATGAAGAAGCAAAAGAAAAGGATAGCACTCGATACGTGCGCAGAATTGTGGTATGTGTGACAAGGGAATGACAGTATCCCTTTCTCGAAAAAGCCTGACAAAATCCTAAAATTGGAAATGCCGGGAGGACAGAGGACAGAAAGTGAAAAAGGAGGACATGACCTCCTTTTGCCAGGCGCCTGGTAACCTTACTCCTGACCTTACTAGGAATAACAGCCGTTCTTCAGTGCGCCAATTTTTTCGCCTTCTGCAATTAATTTTGTGAAATATCAACTTCATTTTCTGTAATATTGGTGTAGAGATTATATTCCATAGTTAAATTTTGTTGGAGAATTTAGGAGATAATTCCATTAAACAACGATTTGTCGCCAGGAGAACTGAGCTGGCGAATTTATGTAATGCGCGCTTATTTAAAACTGGTACGTAGTGCGGAGGACGCATCGGTTGTACCAAAAATTATTTAAACATTTCCCCCTACATTTTTAGGAACAAATAACACTATAAACGCAAAAATGGGTTCCGCACACAAAAAAGTGTTTCCGTGACCAAGTCCCGCAGTGAAAGCGTTATGCGAGTCTAGCCCTGCGCCACCCCCTATTAAAAAAAGGACACCTGCGCCACCCCCTCTTAAGGACATGTCTTCTACTTTAATAACATATTCACATGGTTTCTATTCGATTTAGATCTGATATAGTAACGTTCTTACTGTAATTTTTCAAAAACTACACATATTACCAAACGTGTATTTAAAACATTTCTTCCAATTCCGAAGCGTAAAAATAATATATTTTCTCAGATTACTTTACGAGGCAAACCAAAACGTTTATCCTTTGACATGTGTTTAAAACTCGAAAACTGCGAAAAGAAGGTGAGTTCTCCTCCTTTCCCCTTTAAATAGAGACGCAAGGTCTCCGGAGAAAAAAAAGTGAACTCTCATTGAAGAGTGAAACCTCGCTACGAAGGCCCTCCGGCTAGATCAGGAGATAGAAGGTCCTTCCGCCCACCTTCAGGACCTTTAAGGACCTTCCCTAACGAAGAACGGAGAGATAGAGAGAAGGCGGCGAGGTCGACGATTTATCGCATCGCGGGGGCTGGAGAGAGAAGGAGAGAGAGTGAGAAGGAGGGAGAGGAGGGAGGGGGAGAGAAGCAGTGTTGCCAACCGTCCGTCAATTTGGAAATTTACGGACAGTCCGTAAAAAGGAGCAAAAAATATGATGTGTCCGTGAGGTCCGTAAAAGTATTTAGATGCCCGTGAAAATGCAAAGAAATTTCCAGATGTTTAAAGAAGTGGTATTCAACCTTTTAGGCGGGGTACCCCTTAAAATATTTTTGACGAAATTAGTGTCCTCTGGTATATTTTAAAGTTAACAAACTCGGCTGTTATTGGGTCGAGTCTGCGAATATATATATATATATAATTGTACTTTCTAATTATATGATTTACGTATATTATATGCGTGAGATAGTTGTTAGATTTTGCTTCGCTATTTTTTTACATCGGATATCCTTAATATCGTATCTATTTGACAGATCTCGCGTAACCCCTGAGATATGCGTTCTTTAGGTTGGATACCGCTGATTAAAAAAATATGTCTATGTTATATATTCTCATTTTGGATATATTTTAAAAAGTAAAGCAACCTTTCTTTTTCAATGGGCAAAAATGAAAAATATGAAACAAAATGCTCGGAATGAAAAATCAGGTAGTATTTGTGTTCCAAGAATTAAATACATCCGAAATTTTCTGTTTCCCTAAGCCAGATAAGTGCGATAACTAACGTAATTATCATTTCTGTTGCGATGTATAAATGACAGCATTGAATATTGTTCACTTATGTCTTTTTGAGACATCTTGATATTACGCAAAAAAGTCCGTAAAAAGTTTGGCTGTTCGTAATTTTTCCCATATTGTCCGTAAACATCGTTTTCACTGGTTGACATCCCAGGAGAGGAGGGAAGGAGTGGGGAAAGGTGAATAGAGAGAGGGAGGGCAAGGAGAAAGCGGTAGAGAAGGGTGGCGATAGAGGGGAAATGAAGGAGGGGCAGCTGGGAGGGGGGAAGGGGAAGGGGAATGGAGAGAGGGAGGGGGGAAGGGGAATAGAGAGAGGGAGAGGGGAAGGAGATGGGCGGAGAGGAGGGGGAACGAAGGAGGAAGAGGAGCGTGGGAGATGAGGTTGTAGACAAAATACGTAACGGCACATTTGTTAATTTATCTTTGAAACTAAGAGTTGTAATTATGTGCCCTCGTATAATTTTTGCAGCGAATTCTCCGAATAAATTTTATAGTTGGTGCTTCACAGGTGAAGTATGAAGCGAAAAGCGTAGTTTCGTAACTGTCCACGCAAACAATCTTGGTAGAAAGCGATGTTAGACATATCGGACGTTCCCGTCTTACGACTCTAATGCATTCCTGAATATCACATTGTATAAACCGCGTCCACACTTGTTAATAACTTCTGTTAATAACAGTATTATAACATTTTAGGATTTTTATAAAAACTCGTGTTATATAGCAAGTTATATGTTATACGCTAGGTGTCGATAAAGATCAAAGAAAGTTATATAACTTGTTACAAAGCATGTTGCAAACGCGTCCACATCTGGTGGTTTGATTAAGGCATTACATACTTCAGGAACTACACCACCTTTTTGAACTTCGCGAATAATTGGTCCCGGAAAACTGACGCGAAACGCAAATTCGCGAAGTGTATGTCCTATTTTTCCATAAGATGCGATGTAAAAATTATAGTACGGTTCCGAGTCAACCTAAAATATTCACTTTTTATCATAAATAATGCATTTTAATAGAAAATAAAAGAACGTAACAACAAAGGAATACCTAGCACCATAAAGTGAAAAATTTCTTTTAATTGTACTTTCAAAACTCGCAATAGCAAATGAAAACCCAGCATTACAAAGCGATTACACTTATTTGGGCAGCTGTGCAATTCACCTCCAGCGCATTTTCGCATGCGATATTTTATTTTCTTTTGTTCATTCCAAGGAAATTCTCTAATGTAAATTGATGAACTACTGAAATGGAATGTTGAGTACGTGACGCACAGATGGATGTATTCTTGGATTCTGCAAAAAACATTTCCAAGCCGCAAAAAAACACTAGCATTAAGAGGTGGTAAATTTCTTTTATTAATCACGTTCGAAATGCGTAACAGAAAAAACTTACCGAAAGAAAGTGATAACATTTCTTTTAGGAATCGCGTTCAATATAGGTACGCGGCAGATAATCTCAAGTTACAAGATGATAGCAATTCTTAGATTTACATTAAAAATTCGTAATAATAAATAAAAGCCTAGCAAAACAAAATAACACTTCCTTAAATTACGTTCAAAATGTGCACAAAGATAACAGCAAATGAAAACATTACATTACAAAATGATGGGGCTTCTTTAAAATTTAAACTAAAGTTTCATCATCAAAAATGCCGGTTAAGTTCAAAATGAGCTAAACAATAATTAATTTGAGAGTTATCGCATTTTTTTACTTCGAAAACTGCTAATAATGAGCATTATAAATATAATATAATAAGTCCTTTTCTAGAAGGCCGAAGTTTATACCGAACTTCTGCTTGTTGGCATTGCAAACGCATGACGCAAAATGCAAATAATCGGCACGAAACAGAAGTAATGATATTCATGTAAAGTGGTCGTAATTATCGTCCGATTTTAACAAAAATTTTAATCGGTTGACAAATTTTAATAGAAATTCATCAAAATAGGTCCAGGGGTTCCCGAATTGAAGCGGACTTTGTAAAATAAATGTAGGTCTCCATGTAAGGTTGTCATAATTGTAGTCCGATTTTAACCAAAATTGAAATCACGCCACAATTTTTAGTAAAATTCCCCAATACCGAATTTCATTCAAATATGTCCAGCGGTTCCAGAGTTGAAACAGAGGAACGGTGTAAATTTTTAAATATTTTTAACGAACAAAAGAAGATCAAAAATAGTATAATTACGAAAATGCGTTAATTTCCTTTACTTCAAATTTATCGTAAGCCTTACGCTTTACGTGAAAAATTATTCGACAAAAATGTGTATTTAATTATTTTATTCAACTTTTGTTCTCAATATTTTTTGCTCAGATGAGTATTTACCGAGATGCTTGCGAAGTACGTCGCAAAATACATGTAGGTCTTCATGTAAAGTGGTCGTTAATATGATCCGATTTTGTCCAAAATTCGGAATCGATCGACAAATTTTAGCAAACCCCCCAAATACCAAATTACATCGAGGTACGTCTATCGGTTCCCGAGTTTTTACATGCGGTCGAACGGACGGTAACGGCCTCCCCTATATGCATTCGATTCGCGCGCTTTGTGAAAACAACGCATAAAAATTCGAGAAAATTCCGAATACATCATCTCTATACATATAATTGACCTTTCCTGGCGCGAAAAGAAGGAACGGGAAGCTGATTATTTATGAGGGATGGTTGCGCGCACAGCAGGGGAAATGGAGAGGGTGGGGAACAGAGGGGAAATACAGGGCGAGGGGTAGGAGGAGGCTTGCTATGGAATCACAGAAGGGTAATGACCTGGACGTGTTAAATATTTCCGCTATACCCTTCCTTTAAAGATCAGAAAATACTTATATAATACTGTTATATGTTATTACACTGTCAGAGAGAATTTCTATTCGCAGATATTTACAAAATATTTCCGGCGACGGAACCTAGCCGTCGAAGTTGGCGGGAGCGAGATTTTCATCGATTTAAAAAAATCATAACTCCCATATCATTCGAGCTATTCCCATGAAATCTTCACCAAAAATATCTTCATCGTTTTCTCAGTAATTCATATGATGCATATATGGGTCAAACTAACAGTTACAGTACGCGATTTTGTTGGAGACTACTTTTTCCATTGTCAATTTCGAAAAATGCGATACGAAGCTTCATATAAAAATATAACACTGATTAGATAGATCATAAATAAAATAAATATACCTCATTATGAAGAAAAATATGTAATAACTTCTACATAAAATTTCAAACTGAAAGTGATCTACCAATTCTACAAAATGACGTAATAAAATTACGGCGAAAAAGAGCTCGTTTTTGCGACAAAGCGAATAAATTATTTTTGTAAATTTTGTTTGAATTAATTAACAAAAACCAATTGCAGCAATGGATTTGGCGTTAAATTTTTCATTAGAAGCAGTTTTTTATCTTACATAACAAAAAATATTGAATATGGACTCTAGAAATGATACATGCGGCAACTGCGCAACAGAAAGTGAGAGACAACAGACGCAAAAATACACGGATTATCTCCATAAGAACCCTAACAGGCAACTAAATGTGGAATGGAGTATAGTAAGAAAATACTAGAGAAAGCCAAATCAAGCCTAAAATATTTATAATAAATTTCATTTCAAAATCATTTCTTTAATCTGTGTTTGAAATTTAATGCTTGTAAAAATGTTTATGGATAAATCAATCCTTATTCATTTAATTTTTTTCATAATTATGCCTTGAATTTTATATCATAGAATTGTCCCAGCTTAATATTTCAAAAGTGCTTGATTTAATGCAGCGGTGCCCAAACTACGGCCCGCGGGCCAAATGCGGCCCGCGAAGGGTTTTTGTTCGGCCCGCGAAGCTAAGGTGAAAAATCAATTCGAAAAATTTAACACACAAATTCATACATTTTTTGAAAATTTTAATAATAAAACTTTAAATATTGAAATGTTAGCCATGAAAACCTTATTTAGACATGATTTTCACTTAATGGCATCTCAGAATGTATAGAAATTTTCCGATTTAAACTCTAATCCGGCCCGCCGAAGAATTGATAACTTCCAATGCGGCAAGGGATTCGCAACCATTAATGTGGCCCGCCATTAGAAAAGTTTGGGCACCGCTGATTTAATGTAAATGTCCGGATTTGTGATTTTAAAAAATCTGGCACTCCCACGCAATGAAAATGTCCCCAACCATTAATATTAATGATATGTTATGTATTATAGGTCCTGGTATAACAGAATCTGAAAAAGTCCACATCTACGAGCGATAACTATAAGAATTCTTGCTTTAGTTAAGGGATTCATATTCCTCTGTGATATACATAGGGTCCACTCTGCCCTTGCTCTCCGCTACCGCCGGACAGTTACTGCGCTGTCCCGTCAAAGAAAAGCTAAGCAATTCTCGTTTGAAACGAAGCTGATAAATTTGATCGAAGAAAACTCATCGTCGATCATTTTCCAGCTTCCTGTCGAACCCGAGAGCGAGTCGTTACTTCCAAGCCATGTACATAAGAACGCACACGAGGGCGGGGCCGTATGCGGCCGGATTCCTCGCCGGTTACCTGTTCTACAAATATCGGCTCCACGAAAAGAAGATTTCAAAGGTATGTGAAACTCATTTTAATCGCCTCCATTCATCAAGTGCTGCTACAGTTTAAATTCTCATTTCAAAATATGTCTTTCTTCGGTGTTATCCGATAGCTTGGAATAAAACTCCCGTATTTCCTTTGATCATCCGCCAGACAGCGGACGAAACGTGCAGAAAATAACGACGTGCATTCAAGCGCGGCGAGGAATATTTCCGTGACCTTCCAGATCTTCGCCCGTAATCGGAGATTTATTATTTGCAGGCGGTCGCGTACGGGGCGCTCCTGTTGTCCGCCATCATCTCCGCAGCCGTCTTGTTCTCGGCCGTCGTGTTCTACACTCCGTCCATCCCTTACAGAGCGTGGGACGCAGCGGCATATGCGGGTCTCCAGAGGTTTGCATGGGGAATCTCGGTCTCGCTCTTCGTCATATCGGTCGCATCCGGGCATATTCGTAAGTGAGCGCTAGAGGAGTATGTTTCTAGAAAGGGGACGCCCCCGGTGAGAGAGAGAGAAAAGATGACCTTGGTAGATAGGTCGCACCCTATCGAAAGAGACGCGAAACGCACGGCTGGGAGTTTATGAGCCGTTATTCCGGGAATTCAACCTATTCAGCCTATTCAACGCTCGAAACAAAACTCGAGTCCCTGCGACGCTCTAAATTCGATCCGATTTCCAATCCAAAGGAATCACAGTTTTCTCCGATCGAATAAGTACTTCATGTCTTTCCAAAATCGTCGGTCTACCTTTAACCTTTAAACGGGCAAATGGGGTCATATTTGACCCCACGCAGGTGTTTCCCTTGATTTCATTCGAAATTTTTCACGTATCACCTTTATGATTTTTGTATTTGCCTATTTACCATTCAGTTCATGGTGGATAACGAAAAAAATAACGTTTTTTCATTTGAACATGGAATGCGATAATTAAGTCGTAATGGGGTCATTTTTGACCCCACTTGCCAGCCAATGAGACCAATACCTGATGTAAAGTTCTAGTAATTTAATTTAATTTATTCACTCTATTTATCCATTATGACACGTGATTTTGCGTGTGAAATGTACAAAACATGAAAATATATTTAAAATATTTTTTCTAGCGACCAACACAGTGAGATTGTATGCTAGTGCAATAAAAGTAAGCAGGCCAAAAAAGCTGAACGTGGGTAATAAATGACAGAAATGTTTAAATGTAAAAGATTTCAGAAAGAAGTAATTAATAAATAACATTTACTTCAAACTATACGGACTTTTATTTGACTACTGAGATATTGGCTATAATTTCCTTAAAAAACATTTTGTGTAATAGTCAGCAATAATCTAAAACATTAATGCATACGTTAGTAATTTTATACTAAAATGATGATTATTAAACATGAACTTATACATAAATTACCTCAGAAATTAGGCTTGCCCTTCTAAAGGTTAATTATCCAATGCTTTCTTTGCATATCACATTTTCATTGATTAAAATTCATAAAAATACATTTTCGCTTTAATGTGCTATGCGTATTTTTATAATGATCTGTATCAGAGGTTTTCAATCGCATTTTGTAATCATAGGTTTTGTACGTCTCTACATTTTCCTTTCGTCTTAGATATTCCGTCTTACAGTCGGTGCGCACAACTGCCCCACACTTCCTGTGAAAGTCAGTAGGATGTATTAACACAAGCTAATTTTTCAAAATATATCAAATAGTAGCAGCAAGAGAGAAAATATAGTAATCGTAGAAATAATAATAAATAGAAATGAGACCACATTCACATTTCTCTCTCTCTCCCCACTCTCATACCTTCCCTTCACTATCATCATTGCCTCACTCTCATCACCGCCCCTCTCCTTTCCCTTCCACTCTATTTTCTCCCCCTCACAACCCCCACCCTCCCATCACCTCCCCTTCTTCTCCGACTCCTCCTTTCTCCTATTAACCGAGGATAGATTCTAAAAAACAATACAGAATCCACTTTGTGAATTACCTCTGAAGAGTACTGCATTGTAGCCAAAATGCGCATATGATTTTATAACCTTCTTATGATTATTGGAAGTACATAAGATAAGTATTTCAAGTACTTATTATTGAATATGTTTTCTGCCATGTTCTCGATAACTCTCTCGTGAATGTAGTTTACCCGCATGCAATACAGCTGGAGTTTGGGCAAGGTTCATTACCACACCAATAAAGTCCATTTAGAAAACTGTCGCAGTACTGTCGAATGTGCTTATTCTTGCTTGAAACGACTGAATCCAAAGCTTCCCAAACTAATGGATTCGGTTGCGAATCTGCTTAGCTGCCACCATGATTCATCATCATCATAGGAAGTCTGTCCTTAGACAGGTCCGTGTTTATTTATGGTTAAACCTGGTTCTCCAAATACTCCTATTTTCGCCGTCCTCTTCATATCTTGATAACTCTCTTTCCCTTTCAAATCGTCTATCAGCTGAAACCTTTTCCTACCTCTTTCCCTTTTTCCATCTAGTTTTCCTTCTAACACGTCTTTAATAATACTCTCTCTCCTCAGGTAATGTCCAACCCAGTTTGCCTTCCTTTTTCTAATAGTCTGTATAATCATTCGCTTCTCTCCTACTCTTCGTAGCACTTCATCGTTTTTCATCCTATCTGTCCATTTTATCTTCAGCATTCACCTCCAAGTCCACATTTCAAAGCTTTCCAAGTATCTGATGTCATTTTTCCTTATCGTCCATGTTTCTGCCCCGTACAATGCTATACTCCATACATTGCATTTTATGAACTTCTTGCGGATATCTTCCCTTATATTCCCCGTAAGTAGGTATTTATTTCATCTGAAAGCTGCTTTTGCTTTTCTTATTCTAGTCCTGGTTTCATTTGTACATTTGCATCTCTTGTTATGATGCTTCCAAGGTGTTTATAGTCTGAAACCTTTTCTAAAATCTTTCCTCCAATACTTATGTATAGATTCTCTTCTTTGCCAGATATTCGAATTAACGTGGATTTTTGTGTATTTATTTCCATACCGTATTTTCTACCTGTAATTACTATTTCATTTATAATTTTCTGGATTCCCTCTTCCCTTATTGCTAGAAGTACTTGATCATCCGCGTATCTTACTGTTCTTATAATCCTTCCTCCAATTTTGAAATCTCCTGTGCCTTCTAACGCTTCTTGCATTAGACTTTCTCCATATATATTGAATAGGATCGGCGATAGGCAGCAACCCTGTCTTATTCCTCTACCGATATTTACTCCCCAGGTGTCCGCATCCTCCAACCTCACCTATACAACTTGATTCACATATAGATTCCTGATCAGTCTCCTGTCTTTCCAGTCTACACCTATATCCTTTAATGTCTTCATCAACATTACCTAATTCACTCTATCACCACCATGATTATCAGTCGCTAATTCTTGATAACTGCGTTCATCGTTTTCTTCTCCGATAATGACTACATACATAATTATGCTGAAATAGATAATAAAGAAATATAAACAAAATATAGCTTCTGTTATCATTGATGTAATGTGCCACACACACTGCACTGTGGTATGATTTGAAAAATTTAGGAATAATTTCAGAAACTCCTTCTTAGTTTTTAATTTATTCTCTTTTAATAATAGCAATTAATTAATTAATAGCAAATTGCACTGGTGGTGTAGTGGTTAGCGTGTCGGCTTTCTATTGCAAAGTTCGGGGGTTCAAACCCCTCGAATGGAGGTTTTATTAAAAAAAAAAAAATACTATCATCAGTGCCTGGCAGTAGGCAGCAGTACTGTCAGTATGGTATAGAGCCGAAAACAAATGATGTTGGTTGGGTCTATATCCAATACAGCTGTAGGCGTGATCAGGACGATTTGAACGGCTACAGTACTGCGATGTGGAAAGCAAGAGGGAAACTACCACATTACAATCCCTAGTAAAGATTATATGGTTGGACAATATGAGTTCTCTCGAGGTAAAACAATCCGGAGGTAAAATAGTCCCCCAATCGGATCTCCGGGCGGGGACTGCCTTGAGGAAAACATTTGTCGAAAGTAAATTACGAATAGGGACTTGGAACGTAAGAACTATGAGAAAGGCAGGAAAGCTAGAGAACCTGAAAGAAGAAATGAGAAGAAATAGAGTTGACATTATAGGGCTAAGCGAAACTAGATGGGAAGGAGAAGGACAGTTCGACTCGGAAGAATTCACGGTAGTTTATTCTGGAGGAAATAGTGGGGAAAGGGGAGTAGCTCTGGTACTTAGGAAAGATATGATGAAAAGCGTGACAAAGATAATAGCAACGAACGATAGACTGATGGCAATCAAGCTAAAAGCAGTCCCAGTGGACATGCTGATAATCCAGGTATATATGCCAACGTCAGCTCATGACGATGAAGAAATAGATGAGATCTATGAGCAAATTAATGAAATTTACGAAGAAGACGGAAGAGGAAAGGTAAACTGCATAATAATGGGAGATTGGAACAGCATAGTCGGAGAAGGACAGGAAGAAAATGTTTTCGGGCAATACGGACTTGGGAAGAGATATCGAGGAGGGGAGAAACTCGTAGAATTCTGCATCAATAATGACCTTGTAGTGACTAATACATGGTTCAAAAACCATAAACGAAGGTTATACACATGGAAAAGCCCAGGAGATAGAATGAGATGCCAAATAGATTACATCCTTGTAAAACAAAGATTCAGGAACAGCATAAAGAACGCCAAGGCATTGCAAGGAGCAGACATTGATTCAGATCACAGCCTTCTAATACTTGACATGAGTACAAAGCTCAAACAAATAAGAAAAACGAGAAGAGAAAGACAGACCTGGGACCTAGAAAAACTGAAAGAAAGGCAGGATGTAGTCAGCATGAAGTTGGAAGATAACCTAAGAAAGTTGGAAAACAAACCGAAGACCGTTGATATAGAATGGGATGAAATTAAAACCAGTATCAAGGATACCTTGGATAAAGAGATTGGAAAACAAGAGAAGAAAATCAGAAAACCATGGATCACGAAGGAAATGCTGGAGAAAATGGATGAGAGACGAAAATGGAAAAACGTTAACAGTGAAGAAGGTAGAGCCAACTATAGGCGTATAAACAATGAGTTGAGAAGGGTAACAGATAAAGCTAGAGAAAATTGGATAAAAGGAAAATGTGATGAAATAGAACAAATGGAGAAGTTAGGACGGTACGATATGATGTACGCTAGGGCACTGGAATTAGAAGATAAGAAGTCTAATGGAATTTGTGGTAAAGGAATTATGAATACGGATGGGAAGATAGTCTCAGAAACAAAGGATGTAGCACAGGTATGGGAAGAATACATTAAAGAATTATACAGCAAACAGGCAGGAGCGGCAAAAATAGAACTGGAAAATGAGGAAAACATTGAAGAAGACAACTTAGGACCAAGTATTATGGAGAGCGAAGTAGAAAAGGCGATAGTGGAACTAAAGAAGGGGAAAGCCACGGGCAGCGATGGAATACCGGCTGAGATACTTAAAGTCATAGGATCAGAAGGACTAAAAGTGATCACGAAATTAATTAATAAGATTTACGACACGGGAGAGTGGCCTCAGGATTTCCTAGAAGTAACAATGATCCCTCTAAAGAAGAAGCCAAAGGCAATGCAGTGTAAAGATTACAGAACTATAAGCCTTCTGTCACACACATCGAAGATCATCACGAGGATTCTTAATAAAAGGCTGGAGAAAAAGGCAGAAGATATAATAGGGGAAGATCAATTCGGTTTCAGAAAAGGACGAGGAACTAGAGATGCTATAGGAGTAGTTAGAATCATATCAGAAAGGGCAATAGAATACAGTCAAGATATCTGCGCATGTTTCGTAGACTGGCAGAAGGCCTTTGATAGAGTAAATTGGGTAAAGTTGATGAAGATATTAAAGGATATAGGTGTAGACTGGAAAGACAGGAGACTGATTAGGAATCTATATGAGAATCAAGTTGTAAAGGTCAGGTTTGAGAATGTGGACACCTGCGGAATAAATATCGGTAGAGGAGTAAGACAAGGCTGCTGCCTATCGCCAACCCTATTCAATATATATGGAGAAAGTCTAATGCAAGAAGCTTTAGAAGGCACAGGGGATTTCAAAATTGGAGGAAGGATTATAAGAACAGTGAAATACGCAGATGATCAAGTACTTCTAGCAAGAAAGGAAGAGGACCTACAAAAAATGATAAATAGACTAGTGATAACAGGTAGAAAATACGGTATGGAAATAAATACAGAAAAATCCAAGGTCATTCGAATATCGGGTAAAGAAGAGAATCTGAACATAACTATTGGGGGAAAGCCATTAGAACAAGTTTCAGAATATAAATACCTTGGAAGTATCATAACACGAGAGGCAAAATGTACGGATGAGATCAAAACTAGAATAGGAAAATAGGAGAAAGAAACAACTACTTACAGGGAATATAAGGGAAGATATCCGCAAGAAGTTGATAAAATGCTACGTATGGAGTATAGCATTGTATGGGGCAGAAACATGGACGCTAAGGAAAAATGACATCAAATACTTGGAAAGCTTTGAAATGTGGACTTGGAGGAGAATGCTGAAGATAAAATGGACAGATAGGATGAAAAACGATGAAGTGCTACGAAGAATAGGAGAGAAGCGAATGATTATACAGACTATCAGAAAGAGGAAGGCTAACTGGGTTGGACATTACCTGAGGAGAGAGAGTATGATTAAAGACGTGTTAGAAGGAAAACTAGATGGGAAAAGGGAAAGAGGTAGGAAA
Organism: Tanypteryx hageni; assembly: GCA_028673005.1. Taxonomy (NCBI): domain Eukaryota; kingdom Metazoa; phylum Arthropoda; class Insecta; order Odonata; family Petaluridae; genus Tanypteryx; species Tanypteryx hageni. Next base: position 148,045,444 of record CM054114.1, read on the forward strand.
AGGTTTCAGCTGATAGACGATTTGAAAGGGAAAGAGAGTTATCAAGATATAAAGAGGACAGCGGAAAATAGGAGTATATGGAGAACCAAGTTTAACCAAGAATAATCACGGACCTGTCTACGGACAGACTACCTATGATGATGATGAATAATAGCAAAAAACGTAAAAAGAAGCCCATGAATCTAACTAATATGCCATACTTACGTCCGCGTGGTAACCGTTTAACAACATCTTGAGTGTGCCGTGGGTAAAATATTTCACCTATCACATATATGAGTAATTAATTAATAACAAATTTAAACATTCAGTGTGACACTTGTCAGTTATTTCCTTTCACTAATCTCTTGAATGTTGACAAATACTTTTCGGAGACAAAGTGCAAGGAAATCAACCTCATAGGTAGTCTGTCCGTAGACAGGTTCGAGATTGTTCTTAGTTGTTAGTTTATCCTGGTTCTCCACATGCTCTCGTTTTCTCCAATCTTCTTCAATTTTTCTCTTTCTCTTTCAAGTTGTCTAACAGCTGAAACTTTTTCCTTCCTCTTTCTCTTTCTAAAACGCCTTTAGCCCTGCTCTATCTCTCTCTCTCTCTCTCCTTCTCTCTCTCTCCCTTCTTAGTTTAGGAACGTTTAGTTTGGGAACGCTTCAAGAACGAAATTAAGATGACAGCCTCAAGGTATATAGAAGAAACGCGCAGGAAAGAAACAGCTGCTTTAAAAACACTTGAGAGCGCGGTAGCAGCGCCAAGGGAAAAAATTTCTCTACTAAAGACGAAGCAATGGTTCTCGCACAATGCCTGGCAGATCTAGCTCTCCATCGAGCATCTCCGGAGCGACACCGCCTCAACCGCAATGCCCACGGTGATTCCGTGATCGACGATGCAAATGGACTAAGAAAATTCGTGCGTGATCATTCTTCCGAACTTATTAACGATAACAATAACCAAAACCAGGAAATCGAAATATATAAAGAACTAGGTATAGAGCTCCCTTCTTTAAGCGAAGAACTAAGTGAATATCTAGACGGAGAATTAAGCAAGGCCGAGATTACTGAGGCGGTCAAACAACAAGGAACAGGACGCTCCCCGGGTTTTGATGGGATCCCGGCGGAATTCTATCAAACCTTCTGGGACTCCATTTTCCCCCTTTTTCGAATTATGGCACCCGCAGCCTTGGAAAAGCTTACGGATGGGAATAATGGTACTTTTGCCCAAGAAGGGTGACCGGATGGAAATAAAAAACTGGTGGCCGATCACCCTACTTACGGCGGAATATAAAATTATAGCCAAATGTATAACTAACCGGATAATAAAGAGCATGGAAAAAATCGTTCACCCAGACCGGACTTACTCCATTCCCGGAAGAACGATCTATGATAAAATTCACGTTATCAGGGACGCTCTGCGTTACGCCTCCAAAAACAATCTTCCACTTAGTGCTTTAACTCTATACCAGTCCTACGCCTTTGATAAGATTCGCCATCACTATCTATTCAGCGTTTTAAGAACTGTCGGTTTCGGACCAAAAATAAGAGGAATGACCAGCACCCTATATAACGGAGCATTGTCCAGCGTGCGAATTAAAGATGGCTTATGCTTGCCCTTTAATGTAAAACGCGGTGTGCGGCAAGGAGATTCACTCTCCCTCCCCCTCTACAAAATGTGTTTAGAACATTTTCTTGCCCTATGCCGTAAAAACATTTCAGAATATGGGTTACCCCTCCCAGGGAATCACCAAAGGAAACTAATACTCTCCACATATGCGGATGACGTAACTTATTTCTGTCCCAAGAAACTGGTTTCGCTAAACTCCAAGAAGGTTTTACAACCTATTCTGAAATAGCCGGAGCGAATATCAACATACCAAATCAACCGACGTTTTTGCGGGAAGCTGGAAAATTCGTCAGGATAATCCTATGGGCGCCAGATGGTCCAACACAGGAGCTCGCTTCTTAGGGGTGATGTTAGGTCCAGAAAAAGATTTTGAAGAGGAAAATTGGACCCTTTTAGCCGGCAAGATAACCGGTTCTCTCACTCGATGGGAGGGCTTAAGGGGATAACATCTTTCCAAACAAAGTGCAAAATAGTCAATTGCATAGGCGGAAATTTGATGACTCACGCAATGACGGTACTTCAACCCTCTACAGCTTTTCTTCGCGGCTCAACAAGAGCTTTAAAAAATTTCATTTGGAATGATCATCACTCCCTCCATCCCAATTTTGTCTTCAGCTGGTGCGAAGTTGGAGGAATTGGCTACATTCATCTGGAAACCACTGCATTTTACTTGCGATTTAGATATTTAGCAAATTTATTGTCAAGGCAGAACGAAAACTCGGCCCTAGTTATTTTCGCAACACATTTTCTTAGTGAAGTAGCCGACATCCTCGCAAAAAGCGTTACAGCAGCCTTGTTAACTAAAGACAAAGTGTGCACCAATCATGCAGTAAATACTTTCTACGCTTCTGCTCTTCAAGCATGGCACCTCGTATTTCCAAAACCAATTAACTACCCCAACAGCAGGGAAGACCTAACATTAGTATTTATCCGAAGATTATTACACAAGAGAAATCCCTGTGGAAGGCACTGGAAGTTAATTTTATAGGAGACCTAATTTCCCCAGAAGGCACCCCCAAAACTTTTGACAATCTCACAACACAACAAATGACGACATCTGCGAGGAGAAGGCTTCTTATAGACCATAAAAGAATGTATGAGACAATTAAAAACATTGCACAACTCCCAAAGACCGGTGGAAGTTGCACGGAAGTGAAATTTCCATATAAAATTGACTCCAACTATAAAAATATCACATATTTTAGCACGACAGAGATCCTCAGTCATTTAGATCAAAATAAAAACGATATATTCCCCGGAAATGGGAGAAAGCTTAAGGGCGTATTATTGAAAAGCGTTTTAGGGACACCTTACCTGACAGGAAAGTCAACGGTTTTACCCGATATGACGCCGGACTGGAAACAACTCCGCCAATCTCCGAACGAAAGCAGCGATGGTGAGATTGTGTGGAAATTCTGGCACGATAGGTTCCTAACACCGGCAACACCACATAAGTGGGGAAAGAGAGCTGACGGGAAATGTTCTTTGTGCGGGGAGACCGGTGATGTCCTACGTATAATTTTCAAGTGCTTAACAGTGCAGCCAATGTGGGAAAAACTCAAAGAGTGGTGGAAGTGCATCATCGGGTCGGAAGTAATACTTAACAATGAATTTTTAGCACTAGGTTTTAGAAACGCTAAACAATGTGATAGGGGTAAGAGACTAGTAAATTATTTAAAGAATACAGCTATCGGAACTATATACAAGGTAATGAATAAGTGCATAAAAGCTGAAGACGTAGGTAACGTGCCGAATATAACAAACATACTAATCAAATGAATTAAGACCCACGTACCTTTAGAATTTATTCAAAGAGAGGACTCGGCTTTTAAAATTTTCAATCACAATGCAATAATAGCTATCTTCACAAACAAAATGTAAAAATTCCCAGTTGACACGGGAGATTAAACTTAAAATGCGAATTCGTAGTACAAAATATTTTAGGTTAAAAACAGAAAATATCTTTGTGTGTGCGGTCAGTAAAGAATATATATTGTAAAGCTTTAAAAAAACTTATACTCTTTTTAGAGGAAAAACTGTTATATGAAATATGTCTAACAATAAAAAATAAATAAATAAAATAACTTTTATGCATTAATTTGTAAAGTATTTCTATGTAATATTCTTAAAATATTTGTCCTAATTATATGTATATGCTGTAAAGCCATTCAAAAACGTAAAAAACCTTAACTTTGTAACTTTTCTTAAAATGTAAACCAATAAACAGATGCAATCGGTAAAAAAACCTACCGAGCGCATATGAAATTGAAATCTCTATCCCTCTCTCTCTCTGTTTCTCTGTCTCTCTCTATTTCTCTCTCTATAGCTCTCTGTCTCTCTCTCTATCATCTCTCTGTCTCTCCATCTCTCTCTCTCTCTCTCTCTCTCTCTCTATATATATATATATATATATATATATATATATATATATATATATATATATATATATATATATATATCTCTGTCTCTCTTTATATCTCTCATCTCTCTCTCTCTATCTTTCTCTCTATTTCTCTGTCTCCCTCTCCCAAGTAAATGCCCAATCAATCAATCTATCTCTCTGTTTCCCTCTCTCTCTCTGTCCATAGATAAATTCCAAATTTGCCCTCCTTTTTATTAGACCAGTCAAATTAGACATTTTAGGGGAAGTAATTCATAATGTTTTGAAACTTGGCACTTTTGTCCGTTAGGGCAACCTAACTAACACATCAAATGTTGACATGCCTGACGTGTACTCGTCAGCCGTTTTGGCGCCAAAATGACCGCCGGAGCACGACCCGCGATTGGTCTTTCGCGAATAACTCGGAAACGGTCAGATCTACGGCAAAACTGTTCGTAGAAAAACTAGTACTGCGATAGTATAGCAGAAAATGAGTTTTTTTTGCGGAACGCAGGCCGCGCGCTGTCTTAAAATCAAGTATAATGAGCTCGTTTCCACACCACCAGCTGTGGTAGAGCATTTAGGATTTCAATTGAAGCTTCTTCATCTTCGAATTGATCTTCAACTTCAGATTCAGCATTAAGACAGCCGCTGCCGTGACAGAAGGCACACATAACAGAGCAGCGCAGACCAGCTTTTGCTTTCGCTGTATTAGTCCTTATTTCGTCGGTACATTTCGCTTCTGTCGTTATGATAAATCCTAGGTATTCTGAAACTTTTTCTAAGCGCTTTACAACTATACTTTTTTCAAGATTTATTTATGACCCGATATTCGCATGATCTTATATTCATTCCGTATTTTCTATCCCTTTATTACCAGTCTATTTATCTTTTTCTGGGGTTCTTTTTCCTTTATTGCTATAAGTACTTCATCATCAGCTTATTTTACTGTTCTTGCAATCCTTCCTCCAACCTTGAAATAATTTTTTTTGCCTTCTGTCGCTTCCTGTATTACCTTTCTCCGGATACATATATTAAATATGACCAGCGACAGGCACCATCCTTCACTTAATACTCTTCCGATAATTACTCCTCTGATATCAGTTTTTTAGCGCGTTTTTTAATGAGCTTGTATAATCACATTGGCTTCTGTTAGGCCGTCCGTCTGTGAAATTGCTAAAATTGAAATAGTGACGAAACCGTAAAGGATCGAGTGCTGAGACTTTCCGTATCTACTAGTGTTACTTTTAGTTCGTTAGATTCGAATTCAAAGGCATATAGAGCGCCGGACAGGAAGCCGTTCAATTTCCTAAATGTCTCCGAAGAAATAAAAGATGGGATGCTGAAAACGAGCTAAATTTTCAAAATCTATCAAATATTAGCACCGGGAAGTAAATTATAAATAACTTTATAGAAATGAGACCACATTCACATTTTTCTCTCTCTCCACTGTCATACTTTCCCTTCACCCTCATCATTGCCAACCCTCTAATCCCCTCCCTTCTCCCTCCACTATCCCTCCACGCTCCCTCCACTCTCCCTCCACTCTCTCTCCACTCTCCCTCCACTCTCCCTCCACTCTCCCTCCACTCTCCCTCCACTCCCCTCCACACACCCTCCACGCTCCCTCCACACTCCCTCCACTCTCACCCCGCCCCCTCTCGCCCCCTCTCGCCCCCTCTCATTCCCTCTCACCCCCTCCCCTCTCGCCCCCTCTCATTCCCTCTCCCTTCCCTCCCCCTCACATTCCCTCCTTTCTCCCTCACCTCTCCCTCCCCTCTCCCTCCCCTCTCCCTCACCTCTCCCTCACCTCTCCCTCCCCTCTCCCTCCCCTCTCCCTCCCCTCTCCCTCCCCTCCCCTCTCCCTCCCCTACCCTCTCCCTCCCCTCTCCCTCCCCTACCCTCTCCCACCCCTACCCTCTCCCTCCCCTCTCCTCTCCCTCCCCACTCCACATCGATGCCACTTACAAATACGCCTTTAGTGACCGACGGAGAAGATTATTAATAAAAGTAAAATCAAACGAGAAAAGACAAAGCAAGTCAAGACTTTTGTTGCGATAAGGAAAGAAGATGAAGAGAGACCTATTTGGGGACTTTATTTTGACGGAAGAAAGGATTCGACGCTGTGCCAAGAAAAGAAAGAAAATAAATACTCTACTATCACTTTGAAAAAGAAGAGCACATTAGCCTCATCAAGGAACCTGGATCACGGTACTTCGGTCACGTCACTCCTTACTCCGGACACAACTTTTCTATTAGACAAGTGTCATTGGATTTCTTCAAGAAAGCTGCATCGACACATTTAAGCTCGTGACTCTGGGCTGCGACGGCACAAATAAGAACACTGGTCGGAAAAACGGCGCTCTCCGGCAATGAGAATTGGCCATTGGGCGCCCCTTGCAGTGGCTAGTCTGTCTTCTCCATGCCAACGAATTTCCTCTGCGGCATCTGTTTAACACTCTCGATGGCAAAACATCAGGAGTAATATCCCATTCAAGACCTATTGGAGTTCCATTGGCGTGATGCGAAAACCTGCAGGCAGTCAATTTTACAGCCATTGAAGCAGAATGGACGACAAAAATGGAAATCAAACATGACCTAAGTACTGATCAGCGGTAACTATTGGACATTTATAAAGCAATATCAAATGGTGAGTGCGACGCGAGCCTAACAAGGAGAAACCCCGGTAAACTCGCCCACTCACGGTGGCCAACCGCAGCAAATCGTATCTTGCGTTTATATGTGAGCACTGAGAATTCCTCCGATAATGAGACGCATTGCAGGACTTATTACGAAAGTCTACGCGCCTGTGCGATCCTCTTTCAAGCAGAGTCCATCTTGCACACAGGGTGAAAGATATCTGTGGAAGATGTTTAACTTATCGCGCTGTATGTAACCTGGGATAAATCCTGTTTTGGAAAGAAATGCTTTCTTTAGCCACCCTGAAAATGTTCCCATTAGCATGGTTACAGACATTGAAGACAACATAAGGATCTTAGGATGGCGTAGAATCAAGTCTGCACGCGAAGAGACATCAAAAGAATCAGTCCGAGAATTTTTATGGCCAGAGGTGATTTTGGAAGCTGAAACCTATTACGATATGATTGATTGGAGTAGAAATCGTATCACCAAACCACCGCTAACCCGGCACATAACTGATGAACAGCTAAATGACAACATTGCCAATGCATCCTCCATCGGAATGGAAGTCTGCGATCTGCCCTGTCACACGCAAACCGTGGAACGCTGCGTTAAGCTAGTGACAGAAGCAGCTTTATCTGTGTGCGGATTCACGGCACGAGAAGGTTACATTAAAGCTAAATTAGCATCGCGACAGCAAATTCTATCATTTTCAACGAAAGCAGAATACAGAACAAGAGAAGACAACAACCTAAATGAATAAAGACAGGAACCAAAATGCTCGTAAGCTCCCAAAGGCAGGGTGGATGGGTGGGGACGGGCGGCACTCGAAGTGCAGCCACCTCCTCGTGGTGAGTTCTGGGTTGCTTCCACACAGCCGGAAACAAGCACTGGAAGCAAGCGAAGAGCTGCACAGCATACGCAGAGCCACATAGGAAGAGACCACACTTCGCGCTGGACGCTGCAGTGAAAAATCGCTAATATCAGCAGTCTTCCGGATGCAGCCTGGACACGTCACAGGAATGTAAGGAGAACAAATAGCAGCTCTAAGGTTTAAAGATATGCAAAAAAATCCTAATAACTGACAGTGCGGCGGACCCGCAGCGCCCCGCCGGTGCGCGCTGAAGGCCACCAGCGCGGCGCTGAAAGTGAAAACTTTAAGCGGCTTGCGGAGACGTAAGACATTATTTGATTTCAAAAATAAAAATTGTGCCGAGATAAGCATCACAAAAGACAAAATTTCCGCACTAGCCAGCATAAGATTTTAAAAAAGTCTTTTTCGACCCACCCTACTCTACATGTTCCAATCTAGCGTTAATGCTTGATTCACTTGATACCCGATCGGTCTTCTGTCTTACCAATCGACACCTATATCCATTACGACCCTCGTGTCTATATACGAAACACGTAGCAATGTTAGTTGTACTTTTCTGATACTATTCTCACTACATCAGCAGCAACATCTCCGGTTCCTCGCCCTTTTCTGAAACTGGATCGATCTTCCCCCAGTATTTTTTCGGTCCTTTGGTGAGGATTTTTGAGATGATCTTCGATACATGCGATAGAAGTCTTATCGTTCTGTGCCTTGCCTTTGGCTTCTTCTTTAAATACTGGTTGTTACTGCCGATTTTTAAATTATGGCAAATTACGCAGGTATTGCAATGCTCGCACTATCCTTAGTATCAGCCAGTTCAGGAATCTATTGTGATTATATTCAGAGTCGAATCGGCCAACAAATTGGTTATGAATTCGAATATTTTGTATTTTTTAAGGTAGAAATCTGTCATCGTTCTTGGCACCGCAGAAGGCTTTCGATAGAAGAAATTGGGTAATGAGCAATGGTGTTACTAGGGTATGGCGAAGGTGACATTTTCCATAGGCACTGCCTGCAAAAGTCGCCAAAAGTTCTCTCAAAACAGGCCGCGAATTTATTTCCCCATAAAATGAGTATTAATTTAATACTCAACTGTTGAAGCTATATTTAATAAATTGCTAGCATACTCTATAAAGACGCAGGGAAACATAATATTCTGCACAACTAAGACATTTCCTAAACTTTTGCCATAGGCGCCATATCTCCCAGACACGTTTCTGGCAAAGATGTTATTAAAGGTTATACGTGTAGATTGGAAAGACAGGAGACTTTATCAAGTGGAGAAGTTCAGATTGGAGAATGTTGATACCAGCGGAGAAGAGCTATCGCCTGTTCTCCTCAATACATATGGTGAAAGACTAAAGCAAAAAGCGCTATAGTGCACTAGATATTGCAAGATTGGAGAAAGGATTATAAAAATAGTAAAATACGTGGGTTAAATACTGAAAGCGCTTCAAAATGTGGACGTGGAGAAGAATTCTGAATGAAAAATGAAGAAAAAGGAAGACAAACGAAGTACGTAAGAGACCAATGATCAGAAATATAAGATAGGTGAACCTGATGGGCCATTTCCTGAGATAATATTCCATTACTTAAGATGTTCTCGAATGAATCCCTGAAGGTGAATGAGGATGGAAGAAGTTTCATCTGATAGAGGACTTGGATAAGTAAAATTAATTTCCAAGAACAGAACAAGGTTATGGAGGACCGGAGAATTTGAAGAAATCGGTTTAAAGCATAACCGCGGGCGTGATTGCGGTCAGATCGTGATGATGATGATGCGCGAAGAACCTTCAGTGTTATATGGAAACGCGTTATTCTACGAATGAAAACATTTATCTGTAAGGCAAAGGGCGTTTGTGAAAATCATTCTGGGTGCTTAACCCTGGAACGAAAGTTACAAAACGTGAATGGAAACTGGTTCCTCGTTTTGAAAAAAATGGCCATGTTGAATTCGAGTAAGGGAGAAAGCGTGGCTATAGGCCAACTCTCGAGATCAAGGGCCGAGACCTGGTTATGCTAGAGAGACCAGAAGCAAAACCGGGACATAACACGATATGAACAGGAAAATCCGAGATATAATCAGGAAAAATCCGGTACAACCTGAATTTTCGTATATTTTCAATTATATGTACTTATATTAAACGTAAATAAGCTTCGCAAATGCAGATAACGATGTTGTTTAATGTATTAACAAATAATTTCAATTTAATGAATTTGTAAAAAATCTTGCAACACAATATATAACGATTGAAAGGCAAGAATTACTTTAAGGACTAATAATAAAGTTAAATATATAAGTAAATAGCATAGAAGATAAAATAACACTATAGCTTCTGTTTCATTTAATATAAATTTATATAATTTTTCACTAATTTTTTAGACCTGCCTGTCTAATTCAAATTTTTGTTATTTTTAATCATCGGAAATTTCTTGAAAACTCATATTTACTTTAAACACATAGCATAATGATATCGATTGTTTTAACATCAAGGTTTTTTCGTTCGTTGGAACATACAAAATTTATTTCCGAAGCAGTCTTTCGACATGTGCATTATGTGCCTGAAACGCAAACCAAAAGCCACACAATTTCTTCATCTCTGTGGTTTGCTCTTGAATTTTAATGCCAAAAAATAGGAATACTACCGATCGTAACAAGATTTAATAAGCAATTTTTGTATTTTCCAATATAATGTGATTCCGATTAAACACATTTATGAAATTTTTGTGTCGAGGAGATTTTGTGAGGCAGAAACAAAAAATCCGAGACAAATGGGTGTCCCGAAGAACTTGATCGGGACCACGGGACATTAAGTCAAAATCCTGGACAGCCCCGGAATTTCCGGTACGTCTGATCACCCTAGTTTTTGCTGGTAATTGCACTGCGCAGTTATGTAGAATAATTTCTTCGTGCGGAAGAGTGAATGGCGTAAAAGGCATAACATTCGGAAGCGGATAGATACCGTTTTCACTTCCGGAATTCTCTCTTCCTCGAACACAATATGCAAAGTAAACGCAACACGCTATTAACTAGAATTTAGGTCAAATAGTAATGAACCCCTCATCCGATTAATATTTCTATCCAAAGACACATCAAATCGAGCTCGTTCTGATTACATATATGCCTAAACGCGAGGAGTTAAATTTTGATAAGCTAACGGAATACCAGATACAACTTCATCCGTGTCTCTACGATACGATAACTACTTGTTTATTATTATATATAAAAGAAAACGTCATATATTTGACGCGGTTACTTCGTAAGATTTAGGAATGGAAATTTAGATTTTTGATTCCGGTGATATGGTAGCCCTGAGAGAGCGCCGACTCAAAAATACGGTTTTGTCTCGCTGCATTTGAATTTTGTATTTAATACAAATATAATTCAGCTATATCTTTGGATTACGCAGTTGAAATTTCTAATTCTGGTCGAGTGATACGACACAAATATGAGATTTGACATCATATTTTCATATAATGGAATGTAAACTGTAGGGATTGTGCCGTGACACCATATATTATTCCATTATTTGTCTTGTATTTCATCAAAAGTCTCAAATAAAAAAGGCTAAAATGGATTAATCATCTTTACATTGCAATTGCACAAAATAAAATCTTTCATATGGTATTTTTAAAAACGAGATACACCTAAAGAATAAAATTGTTTGTAATTGCTCCATACGGAGTATGGGAGACTGCATTGCTTCCGTGAGATATCATATTCATTACTTTGTTTGGAGAAAGTCATGAACTCCACAAATCAGATTTTTTTAATTTTGCCTCTCTAATTCTGAAAAGAAATTATTTCTCTGGTATATATTTTACAAATGAGAGCAAAAATTAATTTATTCGTTTTCCCAGTAAACAAAGCCCAGATTAGGTGATTTGATCCATATACGTCGTATGACATTTTCATGTTCAACTATGATATAAATCCTAAGTCCCAAAATTCATTAGAATATTCCCAGCGGTAAAGCACATGATATTATGGTCTGACCGACTGACTATACAAATGTTAAATTTTATTTTGAGAAACGGTTCTAAAATGGTTTTTACTTAAATAGTTTTTTGAGTATCGCATCTAGTGTTTAGCAAAACACGGAATTCTTGATAATTTATTACGTCTAGAGGTAATCTCTATATAATCATGAAGTCATCTTTCCCCGTTTAAGCTTTCGATACGTTTTCAACTTCAAGTTTATTTTGCGGATTTCCAATTGATACGTTCAATTTATCGTTTTGATTAGGCGTTGACTTCTTCACATCAGGCCTATCTTATGTTTTTTCTTTATTGCTGGAGGCCGCGTTTCGCTTGGAACCTCCCCGCATCCTGCGAACTTCATTTGCCAGGCGTGTTTTTTATGAGTTTCCGACTTGTCCCGATAAGCCAGTTGCTTTGATTTCCCTTTCTCGATTATAGGCAGGTTCTCTGCCATAAAGTTGCTGATCGGTCACCATACCTCAAATCCCTTTTGTACCCTCTAGCTCTCTCTCTCTTTCGCACACTCTCTCTGATGATTGGTAAAACGTTACCAGAAATGTCGGCTGTCCTTCGTGGTAACCTCTACGTTCCCAGCCGGTTGGATAGTGCTCAATTACATGGGGTATTTTCACATGTGCTTATTACCTTTAGGTGATATATGGATTTTCTATTTACAAAAAACTACTCCATCGGCTAACTAGTACTAATATGTACGTGCATGAACATTAATACGCTGGAAGCCACTAAAAAGCCTACGGCAAGGGAAGTCGTTGCATAGTAACTGCGCTACTCACGATATCTATTATATTACCTAATCGTGCATTGTAAAAAATATGGCAGTACTAGTAAATTACAATAATTCGTATGCAATACGCGATATTTTCTCCACAGCCTTAGTGTCCCAGTGGAGAATAAAATCATTCAGACGCTTTCTACACATGTCAATAATTGTCCTCGGGCCAACGTATTCAAAGCCATCGCTCCTGCAAAAGGTTCAGTTTGAGATTCCAATTTCTCATTGAGAGGAATCGTACTGCCCAAGTGCATCCGAGACAAAATGAAGCACATTCATATATGACACGTTGGTTGGTTGCGCGAACGAATTTTCAGTTTTCTGTGTTGATGCTTTGAGTATGGAAGTTTTTTCTAAGAGAGTGCTGCGCAGTACGTTACGGGATACAGCGCTTTTTTCTTTGTGCGGACGTTGTTGATATTTTATTCTGAAATGATTGTTACTATTTACGGAACTTTTGTTATTTCATATAATTTAAGATAGTCTCTCAAAAGTTTCTTCACTGGTCGTCATTGTATAATGTGTTACTTCCCGAAATTGAAGATCGCATCTCAACAGATTCTTCACTGACTCTGATTCTACAAGGTTTGTAGATTTTTATTATTTAACTGTTCGGTTTATGTTTAAAAGCTCCATGTGGACTGTTTCCGACTGATATTTGGCAAAACTATTATAGATATTATAGTGAATTGCACGAATATTCAAATAGAAAAGGTAAAGCCAATACAGTTTTCAAGGTCATGATGCAAAACCAGGTTTCCTCTCGTGTAAATTATTATTTGTGTTCTATTGATTTCCGATTCCTTTAACTGAGCTTAAAAACTGTCAACTGACTCATTGATTGACATTCTAAAATATTCATGAAAGTATACCTTAAGACTGTATTTTCGAAATAGATTACCAATGAAAAAATCATTTGAAACTTCTCAAAATTTATTTATAAATGATTATAAATAGAACAAAATAAAGAATTAATTGAATAATAGTGATATTCTTTTATAACAACAAAAAGCTGTGGGGTATCAGGAGCACCCCGCGCAAGTACTGGCGGTTGAAATATTAACGCGAGTACCGCAGGGTTAAAAAAGTAGTTCTGGAAAGAACTAATCCGCATAATTTCCTTTCAATACAATTTTAATATATAACAAGTAGGAGTGTACACAGGTTTCTCGTGGTGCAGAAGTGCTTTTCATCAAATTCCCTTTAGTATAATCGTATAATAATGTATTTGCCTTAAAATCAGAAAATTATTTTCCCCATGTTGTGGTAGCCGAGCATTTTCATCCGTTCTAAACATATTCATTTCGTTTTCCCTTTCTATGCTCGCCCTACAGACGAAAATTATTTGTAATCCGTTCTGTCAATACCTTCCAAAATCATAGTTACAGAAAAATTCTAACCTTGATATTGTGATAGCCCTGCTTGGTCGACCCGGTTGAAATAAGCGATTTGGTTATTTATTTATATGAAGGTAAAATATATTATATTTGGTTAAAATCCATTAGGTCATTTCTCTAAAAACACGTGTAAAAGAAATATTATTTAACTTTTTACTGTGGTAGCCCTGTTTTTATCTCCGCTCTAAACATCTTGATTTCATTACGCTATGTTGTACAAATCTTATATACAAAATTTTATTGAAGTCCGTTTAGTCAATTCATTTCAAATCCTTAATTACCGAAAGAGTTTAATTTGCAATTGTGGCACACCTGTTTGGCTGATTCTGTTTAAATATGATAATATTGTTTTGTATATAAGTGTATATATATGGGAAGGAGAAGGATGGTTCGATTCGGAAGAGTTCACGGTGGTTTACTCTGGAGGAAATAGTGGGAAAGGGGAGTAGCTCTGGTACTTAGGGAAGATATGATGAAGAGCGTGACAAAGATAATAGCAACGAACGATAGACTGACGGCAATAAAGCTAAAAGCAGTCCCAGTGGACATGATGATAATCCAGGTATATATACCAACCTCAGCTCATGAAGATGAAGAAATCGAGAAGATTTATGAGCAAATTAATGACATTTACGAAGAAAACAGAAGAGGAAAGGTAAACTGCATAATCATGGGGATTGGAAGAGCATAGTCTGAGAAGGACAGGAACAAAATGTTGTCGAGCAATAGGGACTTGGGAAGAGAAACCGAGGAGGGGAAAAACTGGTAAAATTCTGCATCAGTAATGACCTTGTAGTGATTAATATATGGTTCAAAAACCATAAGCGAAGGTTATACACATGGAAAAAAAAGCCCAGGAGATAGAATGAGATGCCAAATAGATAAAATAAAGATTCAGGAACAGCATAAAGACCGCCAAGGCATTTCTAGGAGCAGATATTGATTCAGATCACAGTCTTCTAATGGTTGACGTAAGTACAAAGCTCAAACAGATAACAAAAACGAGAAGAGAAACAGACTTGGGATCTAGAAAAATTGAAAGAAAGGCAGGATGTAGTCAGCCTAAAGTTGGAAGATCGCCTAATAAATTTGGAAAACAAACCAAAGAACGTGGATATAGAATGGGAAGAAATTAAAACCAGTATCAAGGATACCTTGGATAAAGAGATTGGAAAAGAAGAGAAGAAAATCAGAAAACTATGGATCACTAAGGAAATGCTGGAGAAAATGGATGAGACGAAAATGGAAAAACGTTAACGGTGAAGAAGGTAGAGCCAACTATAGACGTAAAAACAATGAGTTGAGAAGGGTAACAGATAAAGCTAGAGAAAATTGTATAAAATAAAAATGTGATGAAATATAACAAATGGAGAAGTTGGGACGGTACGATGTGGTGTACGTTAGGGCACTGGAATTAGAAGATAAGTCTAATGAAATTCGTGGAAAAGGAATTATGAATATGGATGGGGAGAAACAAAGGATGTAGCACAGGTTTGGAAAGGATACATTAACACTAGAAGCCCTGAGCTCTGCCGCCTACCTAGAAGCTCGACACCCATTATTTGAACGGCTGATAGAAAAAATATTTTGCACCTCTTAACATGCTTATTGTATTAAACCTCTACCAAATTCATCGAATAAAACTTTCTTTCTTTATACTTATGCTATTATTTTGGTATAGGTAAATAGAAAAAAGTATATTTTTCGGAAAAGTTTTATTTATGTACTTGTTTACAATTTTCTATTTTTTATCAATGCAATCTTTGCAGATGATATTTTTTGCACTTATCCACTACAAACACCACACACATACTTATTACATTGGGAACAAGTATTTTTGTCCTGTTCTTTTTACAACGGCGTATCTGGCAGTCCCGAAGAACGGTACATGGCTTATTCAACTCCTTTGCAAGGCTAAGCATGAAATCTCGACGGCTGATTTTATTTTTTGTGACCAACTTGTAGAGCACCCATGCGTTGATGGCAGCCACGTCAAGTACATTGCGTGAATTAGTCACCTCCTTGACCCACATTTTACGAAATATTTTCGCGCCATACTATCAATACAGTCCACTCCGCACTTCGTGCGGTTGTAGAATACAATTGTCTCTGCTTTCCTTTTGGAATGGAATGGAGAGTACTCAATAAAAGAATGTTCTTACAGACCTTCCCTTGGTAAGATGTCAGTTTTGCGTCACTATTTTTGAAAATGACTGTGGAGTACAGTGGATCACGGGGATTCTTAGTGAAAGGAGGGACTTCTTTCCTAGCCCCGTTCAATGTTCCTACGAGACGTCCGCTTTTCCTTCAATCTTTTTGCAAGCTTCAAAGATGTAAAAAAAGTTATCTGTGATGGTATTTCTACCCTTTCCTAAAAGCGGTTCGACAAGACGCATGACAACATGGTCTCCCAAAGGCACATCAGCTGGTCGTTGTTCATCTTTACCCAAATACGGAAGTCCATTTATGAGGTATTTAGGGTCATTGTCCACGGCAATCCAGTACTTTAATCCACACTTATCAGGCTTATTGCTCATATACTGAGTGAATGGGCTGCGCGCTTTTGATGGAAACAGTTGCTCGTCAACCGTGATGTTGGCTCCTTGTTTGTAAGAGGAAATATAGTTGTCTACGAAAGGATTCCATATAGTTGATGCCATCGCAAACTTATCTGTTTGCAGGCGTTGTGAGTGAATCGATTTATGTCGAAACGAAGATATTTCATTATTTCTGAAAACCTATCCCGCGATATAGTCTCTTTGAAGAAGGACGGCCGCCATTCTTTTGACCACAAACTTTTCATAGGCATATTATTTGCACCATACACTCCACGAGCATACATAATCGCGATGAATGCACAATGTTCTTGAGATGACATTCTCCAACTATCATTCTGAAGGCGGTGCCAAGCCTCTGTTTTGGTGCAATGTGTTATGTGTGCCAGAATATTATTATCAACCGAAAGTCGCCAAAAGCTGGCAATGCTTTCTATGTCTATATGTCGCCTGGCGAGAGCTGCGGGTCCCTGAGTTTCTGTGAGAATATTTTGCAATCTCAGCCTACCTGAAGAACTACCGGCATCGATACGTTCCCAAACCGTTCCATCAGATGCCTTTTCCTTTTCTCAAGCATCTGGATGATTAGAGATGCCATATCGGTCTGAGGCCACACGTTTGCGTTTTCCTCTGCTACTCGTAAGAGGAATTCTTGAAGTACCTGAAGTCTGCTCCTCTTGATGTGTCACAACCATTTGATCAGGACTAGAATAGGAAAAGCAAAAGCAGCTTTCAGAAGAAAGAAATGCCTACTTACGAGGAAAAGACGGGAAGATATCCGCAAGAAGTTCATACAATGCTATGTATGGAATATAGATTTGTACGGGGCAGAAACATGGACGATAAGGAAAAATGACATCAGATACTTGGAAAGCTTTGAAATGTGGACTTAGAGGAGATTACTGAAGATAAAATGGACAGATAGGATGAAAAACGATGAAGTGCTACGAAGAGTAGGAGAGAAGCGAATGATTATACAGAGTATTAGAAAGAGGAAGGCAAACTGGGTTGGACATTATCTGAGGAGAGAGAGTATGATCAGAGACGTGTTAGAAGGAAAACTAGATGGAAAAAGGGAAAGAGGTAGGAAAAGGTTTCAGCTGATAGACGATTTGAAATGGAAAGAGAGTTTTCAAGATATGAAGACGGCGGAAAAAGGAGTATTTGGAGAACCAAGTTTAACCATAAATAATCATGAAGCTGTCTATGGATATACTACCAATGATGTTATGTGGATGGTATGTTTATATTATAAGTATTAAATTTGGCTAAAACGGATGTGGACAGTTCAACACAAATACGTCTAAAATGTTTAACTGGTCAAATGAAATTGCAAAAAGAATTTTAAAAATTAAATGTACTACAAAAACTGAAGAAAAGAACAATTATAATAATGAATCGTTTATTAAGAATAGTACCTTAAAAATATGTGAAAAGTTGAATTGCGTATTTTACGGTGCACTAGAGCGAAGTTCAAAACTGATAAATAATAAATTAATATTGTTACGTTTTGTTTCGTAAACAAAAAAAACATTATATTTACCACAATCCATCTTCCAATCAAGATCCAACTTAAGATTGTAGAAGGTAAAAGACAACTCAATAGGTATAATAGAGTGATTTTAACAATGCGACCAATTTTAATTATGTCATAATCTAAATATAAAAGAGAATGTTTGTGCGCTAATAACTTGGACACTATAAAAGCTGTCGAATTCAAAAGTTTCATGGGCCATTATATGGACCTGCCTAAATAGTCTATGAATACATTTAAAGTGAGTCAAATGATTTTTAAGGAATATTAGAACATTGTTATCTTTTACTATTAACATTGAAACATTTTTCGCAACATTAGTCGATAAATCTACTTACATTTGTTCGGTAACCAAGATGTTGTTTATTGTTTACGTTTTGGCTAATAGTATCGACATAATCCACAATTATATTGCTGCTTTCAGGTTTCGGTGCATCTATCCATGTGAGTATTAATTAAGACGTTAATGCGTAATCATATTAATGGTAAAACTTTACAATACAATACATAAAATAGTAAATGTTAATGTAAACATCGCTTGCGTAATTAAGGAATGGGGAACGAAAATTCACGGCTTATGATGCACTCGGAGTAATTCCTATTTAATAAAATTGCTCGATTACGCCAAATATTCTTGAAAAAAGCAGTCTGCCTTGATTATATGATGGAGTCGCCATTGAGATACACCCACAAGCAAAAGCCTGACCAAAAATTTTTAATGGTTTCTTTACGTGGTAGTTAAAATTCCATGTGAACCTCTTCTCCGAATAACACATTTGAGAATTTTTGGTGCACCGACAGCGCGGAGCCTCGAGAAATTAAAATCATTTGCTACTTTTAAAAAAATTCTTTCCCGAGAGAAGCCGGGTAACTCCAGCTAGTCAATCTAATATTAATATTCCTTTTAAGTGATAAACAAAAAAATTAAATCTAAAGCGTATTTTGCGGAGGCAGGGGTCAAATTTGGAAATCTTTGGTTTGACACCGAGCCATGCTTATCCCACTTTTGAAAGTCTGTCCCAACAATATGCACAGCTGTGCCCAACAGCCACTTCAACAGTAACCAAAATCTTAGTATAGTATGTGATACTATATAAATTTATTTATATCTACCCATGTTAACATTTAATTGTCATAAGAAATCCTATATGTGTTAGAAGTGAATGGTTTCTGTTGACATATGCCATAAAGGCGATTAAATCACATTCTTTCCGTTATGCATGTTCACTCATTTCCAAAAGTATTCCAACAATCTGAGCGGCGTCGCTTTCGTGGCAGACTGAATTTTAACTTCCTATCTACGTGGATGTTATTTCAGTCGGTGATTATGTATACCTGTCGTGACGCCACCTCAGCCTTCAGGGTTTATTATTGTATAAAATACGACTATTCATGCGTATCGACCGGAGTTAACAAAGATTATTCCGCGTCTTGGGCGATCGTTTGAACGTACTATTATAATTCGCCATTGTTATTTAACAGTCATTCTTGCATCGTGATGATAGCATAAGCAGGCAGACCCATGGAAGTTGTTTTTTTCCAAGTGAGGGGTTGTTTAAGGAGGGCTGAAGCAAACACGCTGCGTAATTAGTTCTAATAGTAGAAGTACGAGTGGATTTACGAATTTCGAATCGACGATTTCATCAGGTTTATCAAATTCCCCGGTTCAATAGTGTTTGTTACATAATGGAGATAGCGAAAGTGACAAGGAACAACTCTCAAAAACAGTCGAGATATATGCGTTTAAAAAAGTAAAAAAACACTTGCAGACTTCTTCTTCCATTACTTGCTACTTGATAGCATTCTCCGTTTATTCCACGTTAAACACCGACGTGAGAAGTCGGTTTGGCTGACGAAATGCACGAGATTGTAATGCATTGTAATACATCTTTTTTATAATTCATTGAGTTAAATATTTGTTGCATCCACAATAATTTCGTTTCACTTCGTTATTAAGTGACCCTCCTTTTCACAGAGGAGTCGTAGGTAATTTGCAAGATAAATCAATCTCCGACTATGTGTGACTGCTCAGTTAAACATGCAGATTTCTGACTGACTTAGCAAATGTTTTTGCGGGTACCGCTAGATAGTTTAATTTTTTAGTACGCACGCAACATTTGGAAAATGAAGAGAAATGGATTATCTACGACGAAGTAATGAACGTAAATACGTCTATTTTATTTACGTATACGCAACGTCTCATCTCATTCGCGTTGAATAGTTTCTGGGGATTACATTCCATTTCTTCTAAGACGAAAATGTTCATAACAATGAGATTTTATGCAATTACCCCTGTAAAGATACCTTTGAATTGATGAAGAACTATTCTGAAGAAAATAAAAGTTGTATATTTCCAATTTATTTACTTTAGAATTTGGAGAGATTCCACAAAATAATCCGTGCGACGGTTACCTTTGAATGAAACAACTTTATCGATTCTTAAACCAGAGCGGAGACTTTTTCGAATTAGCACGGCTCGAGAACCTTCGTTTCGGCATCTCCAACAGCAGAGTGTGTTCACAGCAAATGAATCGCATACCACCAAAAAGCAAACGGCAAAGGGCTTACTGTATGTAGGTATTTCTGTTAGTTAGTATCTTCTGCCATAACAGATCATCGTTTTCTAGATGCCCATATCTGGTTCATATTAATAGTGCGGTGGCCAAGTTTATTTATTAATATGAAATGTTTCCTCATACATGTGTGGTATGTGGGCAAACATCTAACTAACAAGTGAAGGTTCCCAACTCGCACTAACACATAATATAGCTTTTCTTCCATAGAAAGTGTATGCAAAAAAAACTTCAAAATTCATTAAAGCTAGCTGCTGAGAGCAAAGAGGTAAAAAGTTACGGGTTCATATATATTACTTGTAGGAGATTAAAGCAAAAAAGTTTGCATTAATGCATTACTGAAAGATTTAAACATAGTTAATGGTAAAGAAAGAAATTGTCACTGAAAAGTGGTTAATACATAAAGTTTCATCACAATGTGCACAACGAATGAAGCAATAATTCTCACACATTACACTCCAATCAACTACAACAATATACTTTTTGATTGTAGTGATATCAGTCAATATTATTGTTATTAATAATAATATTATATCGTTTTCTCGTAAAATCGCAGGTTCCATCTCCGCCATCTTGTGTTGGACGCCGTTCGTAGCTCTTGGGAAGTTGACGTATTGCGCTTATCTCATTCACTTCATATACCAGCTCATCGCTCTCGGAGGAGACAGGAACGCTAATTACGTCACCAACTACAACGTGGTAAGCACAATCTATTCTTAGACTCATTTGCAACCGAGACTAATATTTATTTTTTTCTAAACTTGGCTTGGAGCCGAATTGAAAAATCTGAGGAAAGGTCCAATGTTACGCCACGCTAACCACAAAAATAATAGAGAATATGGAAGAAGTAGATTTCCGTATCGTTTTGTTTCTTTGTAATCTATAAAGTTCATCATCATAATTGAATGAAACTCGAGCACTCGTGAAATCGTAAAACCGGCTGCGCTTAGATCTAAAATCTGGGAAGAACAAAGGATTGAATAGTTGAGTTTTCAGCAAACATAGATATGTAAATATTTATGTTATGCGCGCGCACACACAGAAAAAGAGATAGAAAGAGGAAACTGCATTTAAGACAATCGGATTCATAAATCCAGATGAAAGCATAAAGATGCAACTTTTTCTAGCTTCGAAATTCATCAATTGCCTCTAAAAATATACTAATTCACTTGCTGAAGATTCTATCTATGATATCTAGCTGACCAAACCATTTGCAATAGAATTTAAACTTTTTTGTTGTTACATTAGTGAGAAAGTAGCTCAAGCATCGAATAAAAAATATTAACTCGTATTGTTTATTTTATTTTATTTGAACATAACAATCGTTTCAATTCCCAGATTAAAAGGGGTCTCCAAAGCAAGTGCTGTTCTTCCGAAGGACGAATTTCAAATAGTGATCGATTGATTAGCGGATTTTATTCAACCGCCTCTCGTAAGGGACGCTAAGTTTTGGTACATTATCTTATAAATATTTGAGAGTGTGTGTGTACGTTTGTTCTTTATACGTTTTTACACCGTTGATGTTATCGAATTCAAAAGTTTCAAAAGCCATCCTATGGACCAAAGGAAGAACTTGGTCTAGATTTTCAAACCGTGGGGTCTCTTATGCCCCATTGGGTCAACAAAATACTATTTCTATAAGAATGCATGGGAAATGGTGTGGAGAAACCCCAAAATGCCATGCCGCCCTTCACTGATGTGGATATAAATTACCTAAATGTTAACTTATGATCACGAAAAATGGCTTATTTTACGCACGAATAACTGAATATTTTAATTCTGATCATGTTTTGTCGTACTACATGCCAAATCGCTCGAAATTCTCCTTTAGGCGCAAAATTCATCGGTTTAGATGACTATTTTCCAGGTGGCAACAAAGCTAAATTTCTTAATTGTTGTCCTCTTCAAAGGGAGATAACCACGTAAAGATTAATGAAAGGAAAATCCACGCCATATAGGAAGAATAGGCAACGCCAAGATAAAGGGTACAATTGGATTCTTGCCTAAATATAGTCTATGAATACTTATAAATTGAATAAAATGATTTTTAAGGAATATTAGAACATTGTTATCTTTTACCATTAATACTGAAAGATTTATCGCAACATAAATCGATACATCTACTTACATTTGTTCGGTAACCAAGATGTTGTTTATTGTTTACGTTTTCGCTAATAGTATTGACATAATCCACATAATTTTATTGCTGCTTTAAAAGCTTCGGTGCATCTATCCATGTGAATATTAAGTAAGAAGTTAATGCGTAATTATATTAATGGTAAAAATTTACAATATTATACATAAAATAGAAAATTTTAATTTAAACATCGCTTGTGTAATTGAGGAATATGGAAATTTTGGTAAAATTTGTATCTTTTTTGTGGGAGCTCCGTCCCCAAACTCCCAAACCAGCAATTCTAAACTTGGGGTACCTAACAGTAAGTAAATTTCAAAATTTACTGTATTATTTTTATTGTAACATTACATCAAAAGTGATATATCAATAAAAATAATAAAAATCGTTTGATACTTAAAAGGAAAATCTTTCCTGAGCGAAGTCGGGCGTTTCAACTAGTTTTAAATAATTTTGGGAATATCTTAGGAAAATCTGCCAGTACTTTTATGTCATTTTCATAAAATAAAAATTAATAGTTAATTTTTTTTAAGTATTCCTTACTTTACTGTATCTGATATTTAAAGTTAGTGACACAGCATAACATGTTTAACTTATGTTAAATTGTTTGAAATGTATAAATCGCAATAAAATAGTGTGTATTTATTAAAACTGGCGCTCGTCCTGCGTTTTCTGGGATATATAATTTAAATGAGGAATTATGCACTGCAGTAAGAAACGATTCGACGAATTATTTATGAATACGAGCACTCATTTTAATGCATTTAACTAATTTTTATTATAACTTTGTTGGTAAAACAATCAATAGGAATCGCAGAAATTGTAATAAAATTAGCAAAGTAACATATGCTCCGAAAAGTGAATTGCAGGGTTTTGCATTCTAAACTAATCTTTTGAAATTATAATATTTCATTCAGTTTATCTCCACTATAACTGTAGGGACGAGAGAAACCGCAGAGACGAAATCAATACTTAAATTTGTCCTGCTGGATACATTCCACATT
Source organism: Tanypteryx hageni (assembly GCA_028673005.1). Lineage (NCBI taxonomy): Eukaryota > Metazoa > Arthropoda > Insecta > Odonata > Petaluridae > Tanypteryx > Tanypteryx hageni. The sequence goes on from CM054114.1 coordinate 148,068,921, forward strand.
CTTTTAAGCCCGACAAATATTTTCCTGGCGTTGAAAGGATGCTACGACGTACTTAAACAGATGCAATATACGATAAATATTCTTGCTTATTTCAGTCGTATTCACGTATAATTTACAAATCCTTGTTTACAATTAATTTTTTTCTGTATTTCATTTATTTCACTTGCACTAGCACTTACACGGCATTCTCGGCCTTAAAAAAATTTTCTTAAGCAATAATAAAGACGGTCTCTCACATCCATGAACGGAGCAGGATTTGAACTTGCGACTTTAGGATTGAGAGAAAGATGCTTTGGTCACTTCTATGCCAAAACTGACTTTTTTGTAATTTAACTATAATTGTCTTAATTGTCTTCACACATTCGTTATTCGCCGAGTGCCGAGCCACGAATATTCGCCACTCGTCAAATATCTACTAGTGCGAATGGAACAAAGAGTACCGATGTTCGTCACTCGGCGAACTACGATTATTTCCCGTCGAGAGTCGATAAAAGAGCACGAGTTAAAGGGACGAATATTCGGCAAGCCGCGATGTTTTTAACCCCTCCACACATTCTTTATTCACCGATTGACAAATGTCTCTCCGCATTCCCTTTTGTTGTCGCAAAACACAGAAAGAAATGCGTTCTAGGCTACACCCCCGTCAATGAAATTAATCATAACTATTTAGCTCCATTCCAAGTGTTCTAAATCGTCTACCTGCCACCGAAGCCGAGCCTGCTGACGAGATGATGAGCAAATTTAATGCTAAAGTTGGAGCTGTTGCTGGTGGTAAATAGATGCCAGATGCAGTCAGTAAATATGGCATCGTAAATGTAATGACAGAGGAGAAAAAGTAATCTAACTTTTGCTGATAATAACTTAACAATTATGAAATCTCTATACCTACAGCATATAATACGTTTATATACTGCTTGGAAATCGCCTGCTGACCGTTGACGAAACAAGTCGGTAACATATGTATAAGTGCATACATACAAGGCAGAAAACGTCAATAGCAGTTGACCTTGTCATATTTATTATTATTATTATGACAAAAATTAAGATATCTTTAAAAAATGAATGCAAAAATCCAGGTACACACAAATCAACACGACATCAAAAATCTCTTTAAAGAAAATTAGAAATCACAAAACAATTTACGCGTCGTGCTTTGGTAATAAATGTGGAGGATGGAACGGCGGTTGCAAGCATTAATGAAATAAGTGATTCGTGGAAACGATGCTATTTGAATCTTTACAAAGATGACGGAAAACGTCCCCACAGAGCCTGAAATTTCAATAGAAGAGTAGAATTGCCAAGCAATAAGCGAGTGGCAGCGACGGTACTAAAGCTGAAATCACTTAACTATAAAAGCCTTATTCTTTTGGTCACTTGGTCATTCTGTTCGTAACGCTCAATATATCAGCCGTTTCTTCAGTCAGTTCGACGAAATTTGGTAGGATTGCTATGATCACGTACCAATAGCGATTGACATATTTTTTAAAAAACAGGTCCCGGGATCGAATCCATTGGGTGATTACAATCTTCCATAAGACGCTCAATATCTCAGCCGTTTCTTAAGCCAGTTCAACCAAACTTGGCATGATTGCTATGATCACATACTAGGAGTGAATGACAGAAGAAACTTTCATGAAAGGTCCCGATAGCAACCAATGTAGTGTAATTTGTTTTTAATATTGTTTGATTACAAATCCCGTTTTAAAAGGGCTAATTCATATAGATATTAAAGAAATGGGAAACGAGAGGTTAGGATGAAATAAAACTACAATATTTAAACTTACCCACGCGATACGCAGAAAAATTTTAAGCTCTAATTTTGTTTTTTTATACACATAAGAAAGAATCTATGCACGACTTTTGCAACTCTCATTAAATTGCACTTGTGCCTAACAAAATAATCTTTCATATAATTAATGAACGGCATAACAAATACTATAAAATTCTTTCTGTTTGAGGTAAGGACACCAGAGAGAATACACTTTACTTCTTCCAAATGATTGCAAAAACAAGGGAATACTGCACTTCTCTATGCCAATGCTTTGCCGATTATAAAAAAAGGCCTCAAGACTATGAATAATTCCGACATAAAATGTGCAAACATCTGGCCTTCTTAGTAAAGCGGCAGAGAAGGTAGATAAATGAGATCTATGGAAACCTCGTAGCATCATCACAAAGGTATTCCACAAAGCTGCCTTCTTTCGCCTCTGCTATTTAACATCTACGGTGAATATGACATGCGCAAAAGGGCGGAGAAACGGAACGGCCGTATCAAAATTGATGCAAATCTGCGACATGTTATTCACGCCATACTTCTAACAAACGAGGAAAACGAACTTTTTGCATTAGCATCCAGAATGAGAACTAAGTGGACCAGCACAGTTTATGCTCGCATCCTAATATTCCTTGGAGAAATATTTTGCTGCAACGTAAAGAATTTTAAAAAATTGCTGCAAAGTGAGTTGGACAGAAAAAGATCCATTGAACGTGCATCAAAATATAGGATAGATGAAGTAAAAGAAGTTCCAGGAATAGCATTTGAAAGAGCAGTGGAGAATCGCCACAATTCGAGAACGGCGAATATCTACAGCTGCCTGCACGCATCAGTAAACAAGTTGCGACGGAGAAGAAGAATATATGCATGCATAGGGGAGACGCTGAAATATGAAAAAGTAGATCTAATTAGGTATTTATCCCAATATAAATCACACACTGGATAAAACTGAACTCTATATCTTTCTCGACAGTTCCTCAAATCCGCCGGAGAATCGGTATTCACGTTCGCAATGGCACTCGTCCTCTACTTGGCGGTGGAAGCGCCTTTCAAAGATCTAGGAAGGATATTAATCGGCGTAAGGTAGGTCTTCCAACTCTGCATTCCCTCCTCCCATATCATCCAATGGCATCTCAGGCTTTTCCTTCCTCTTCCTCAATGGACAGACGACAGCAGCCAAGGACCATCCGACAGGGACCTCCAGAAGGGGCGGAGTGACGGCGCCATCTAGTTCGCACCCTGGCACGCAACCTGCCGCGGAGGTCAGCCCTTGGGCATTTCCAAAACTCGCTGCTTTTGACCTTCTGATCCATCGACCATTATGAACCATTTAACTTTATACAAATATCTGTAATTTAAATTCATTAAAAATTCTAAAATAATTAAATAATTCTGCGCTTTCTCTTGTGATACTTAGCAATCTTTCGCGTGGAGTGCGTTACGTTGTAGAATAGCGGTTGACTCTAGACAAGTATGTACCAGGAGGGAGGTCCGAACCCCCCCCCCCCCCCCCGTGTCAGGTGTACAGACATTTATGGAATCTGCGATAACCACGCTAGGAACATGCTCTTCTGCCACATGCTGCGTTGAGTATGAGAACTGAAAACGTTATAAAACTTTATATTATTTGAATATAACTTTTATTTAATCGATTGCTGGAAATTGGCTTTCGGCCTCAGACCCCCACTGAAGTAAATTTCTGGGTACCTGCATGACTCTAGATGTCTCTCATTTCCACTCACGGGCACTTTTCCTTCAGTCCAATGACCGCCCCTGAATTAAGGACCAGAGAGACGAAGTGTGTACTTGCATTTACGTGAATCAATCCAGCCCTAGCCAAAGCAAATAAAAACGTTACTGACGTGTTGTCGATTCGCAGTACCTTCGAAGTAACAACAAAATAGTGTTCTCGCCATAACTTCCGATGTTGTTCTATGCTTCGTCATAGTTTCAGCGCGAGGACATTGCTATAACTTATGTATTTGTTTTACTCCAAGCGATCGATTACGTTATATTTTTCCTTTAAACAAAACTAGAATTTCCAGAATCTCTTTCAAAATAACTTTCTGAAGCTCCTTTACGTTAGAATATAGTATTTACATCGTTCTTCTCAAATAAAATAAAAATAAAATAAAATATTTATCTTAAACAATTTTATTCATATTAAATTCATATGAACTAAAAATTAAAAATAAATTTTACGAAACACCTGACAAATTTTAATTGAACCCGAAAAGTTGCTTCACTTTGTATTTGAAACAATTGAATATCTATATAGCAGTGATGTACTGACAAAACCATTTTTTTAAATTTAAAATATGTTTCCCATTGCTATCATTATGATTCGTGATGACATCATAATATGTGAGCAATTTTTCCAGTTAAATTAAAATTTATTAAACGTCCTAAAATTTCTTTTTTTAATTTTTAGTTCCGCGACGAACAAATATAATTACGACTTTTTATTTTCCATTGTTTTTATTGGAAAATACAAAGTTGCAATTATATTTCTTCATCATGGAGCAGTTCCACAAAATCTACCTACCAAAGTGAATTTTAATTTTTAGTTCATTTGAATTTGATATGAAAAACTTATTTAGATTAAAACCTATTTTTAAAAAGGTATATTTCACTCGTTTTTATTCATAATTTTAATACGTCACCATTACTAACGAAACTACCGTTGCCATCTTTCGGGCAGCGGAAGAAAATCCAATAGAAAATTTGTAGGAGAAACGAGTCGCAGGCCGTTATTACCGAAGACTCTTCCGACCTCTCATTTTCGCTCCAAATTAATTACCTCCTTATTCCGTTTAATTTGCTTTAATGTACGTAATTCGAAAATACTGTGACTGCCATTGACAACAAAAGATTTTCGCCGCTAATAACCTAAACGTTTTGAGTATAATGCAAAAATGTGGTCAGATTCGACTCGTATACGAAAAACGAAGATCGGAAAAAGAAAGATCACTTTGCTAGGCGTTGTAAGACTTAAATCACGACTTTATAGGACGACTGTAAGTAATTTCACTTTGCAAACAAAAATAATGATGAACCCATTCCTACGTTATTCAAATGAAGGAATAAAACGGCCCTTGAATCGAAATCGGGTATTTAGTTTACAGAGTGACTTCCCAAAAGCCTCTTTAGGCATCGTCATTTATAAATCTGAAAGAGCGAGTGAAATGAATTGAGCCGTTGTCGAGTTACCGACATCCTTCGGGATTTGAAAATTTCTTTGCAGCCTGAAAATTTAATTTCATAGATTATCTGAAAATTTTCGGCTTCTTTCGCAATTAAGCTGTAATAACCAGAGCACGACTGGGTGTAAATGAAGCTTTTGCGTTCTCGGCAATGAGGAACAAAGAAGAACGCCCATGAGTCTGTTCAAACAATCAGAGTATACTAATTTAGACAACAACAAAATAAATTAGTAATTGCACTTACATATTTCTATGCAAGCAAACGATCCGATTCTGAATTGCCAACGCACCCGCATTCTTCAATTGCTCTACTTGCGATTACGATATCAATCGACCTGTTACGAGATTCGTCAACATAATCCGACGGGCACTTTCTCAGCGAATCAATTACCGTCACATTTAACGGAAGTTACCGAAAGTGTTTCGAAGAAATTTTCCAAGCGAGACAGCTTTCGATTTCTGGAACTCGCGTACGTGAAACCGACTTTCAAAGGCAATCCGCGAACACATCGCTATCCATTCGAAGACGCGTCGCCGGAAGCGATTTCGGTTCCACTCCGTCAACATCCATCCTCTGTGTTGTTAAGCAACGCGAGCGGGAAATGGAATCCCTTTGGGAGACAGAAATACGTCGCATTTCTCTTAAAAACATTTCGCTTTCCTCTCCGCCGCCCACTTCCCTCTCCTCAACCCCTTGGGGCCACCCTCGAGAGGGGAGCACCTGACCGAGCGATCTTCCTCATCCCGCCTCATTGCGGTCCGGGGACCAGTTATAGGAGGAGGTGCCCAAGGGAACGGTGTACTCCGAGAGGCCTTGGAACGACATTTGCTAGCGAGGTTGAAGGCAGCCGGAACCCGCGTCGACCGCATAGAAGACAAACCCGTTTTGGGCGATCATCGCACGGACGCCGCCGAGCGGACGAGCATCCGCAGAGCGGAAGAATCGAAGAGTTGGCGCCTGCGTCGTCTCCGATGACGACTCCGATGATGTACTTATGGCGTTCGCTCTTATGGTGCACGCTCGCGTGTTCGATCCCAACGTGGGCTGCTTACCAGGAATCCGTGGTTGAGATTGGGAGCCCGTGGCCGCCACGAGCGATAGACGATTCTGCATTCGCTGCTTTGGAGCATGCCGTTCGCCAGGTCGCCTCTCCGTTGTGCAGGAATCACTCCATCCTATTCGTGCAGCACTTGAAGAACTTCACGTTTTGGGCCGTTCAAAGTAAGTTCGAAGGGAGGAGAGTTCCATTGCCCCTCGCATCTTTTGAAGTAACGGAAATCGGAAATCACCGCCGTTGTTCATCGGCTGGCGGGATTCCCTGATTTCCCATATTCTCTGTCCTCCTGCCGCGAGTTTTCATCAACGCCGATAAAGCGTGCGCTTTGCAGACGATACGTATTTGATAGCCGTGTAGATGGAATCGCGTAGTGATGGATTAAAGTGACTACGTTTGGAGCAATTGGTGATTATCGCGAGCGAATCTCCCAGCGAGTATATTGATACGGATGAATTATATGATGCTCGACGGAGTAAGAAGATGGAACTGACGAGGCCCCGCTATTAAATCGTTCGTCGGGATTAAAATTGTTACATGATATGCATGTTGTATTTAGTCTAATCACACGATTTATTTATCTTAAAACAAGGTTACTTAAGAATAATTTAAGCGTGTCTGAATGGCCAAATTTTATTTCACATTATAAAATCGCCGACAGACTAAAGCACGGGCAAATCAAGGTTTCTTTTCTTGAAATAACGAGTTGTGCGATGGCAGCGATCAACTCGTTAAAGCCTCTGCTTGAAATTCCGAGGTCGCATGGGCAATCAACTGCGTCCGGGAAAACCTGCGCCGCATGCAATTAATTTTTTTTCTAAATCGCGAAAAATAAATTTCCCCATCAAATCTCTTTGCCAAAAATATGGCTGACGAAAACTATGTACGTTTTGATTTAAATCTGCTTTAATTGAGAGGCTCTGCGATGGATGCTCTCTGTACACGCGCCTCGGTTCCTTCTTCCTGGGTTTTCTTCATCGCTTTCTGCAATTGGGAGGCAATTGTTTCGACACTTCCATTTTCCTTTTAAATATCGCTAAGTGCTGGTTTTAAAAATATTTTTCTTCTTCAGTTACAAAGGGATTTATATTTTCCGTCTTTACACAATACTCATTTTCGTATTCCTTCTCACTTAGATCCTGTGCTAGTCTTTTGTTTTAATTTCAATATTTATTCAACCACAGGAATGAAAATTATAGATTAACATTTTCAAAATATGACTAACGTAAGACTTTCATGAATAAAATATGAATTATCGAGCTCGAATTTCGGCTTAAATTTTATTGCTTCTCAACCTCCAGAGGTCGCGAATAACTTCTTTCGTGAGGTAAAAATTTCGGAAAATTTCTTTTTATTATACAACTGCAGAGGTCGATTTTGGCGGAATAGGGTAATGGGTGTAATTGCCCCTCCAAGCAAAACTTTTAGTTAAAAAAGCAAATGTATATAGGGAGTTCAAAAAGTCGCAGTGCAGCGGGCACTGAAATTTATTCTTCATTATATTAGCATAGATATTGTCAGAAAATGGTGAGTACTAATTCAGATATTGTCCATATTACAAGAGTCGCTGGAAATGAGTTTCTGTTACATCTAAGACTGCAGTATACACTTTGTTGTCAAACACCTTATGAATTTCGTCTTGAGAGATTGAAGAAATTAATTCTGTTAGTGATGCTTTCAAATCTTGAATTGTTATTGGATTTTTTTCGTGCATCTTTTCTTTTAATTTTCCCCACAGATAAAAACCAGGTGGAGAAAGGTCTAAACAACGTGGTGGCCAAATTGGTTTTGAGGTAATCCTGTCATCAAACACTCGTTGAAGGATTTACATGGTTACACTAGCGGTATGTACCATCCTGCTCGAAATGCGCGCGACCAAATTCCTCCTCCGTTACTTCACCAAAGAAAGGACATATAATGTCATAAATGTAGTTTTCAACGTTGGCAGTATTTTCAAAGAATATCGGTCTAATGATCCTTCGACATTAGCGAAAAGAAATCGAATAAAATTGAAGAGTGAGAAAGTGGCTTCTAGAAATTTAAAAACCTTTAATTAATTTTGTTTGTATGGAATTTCTGGCTATTCAACTCTTGGATTATTAAAGCCCTAACTCCTTCCACAACGAACACATACACAAGGGAGGAGGGAAAATCGGTGTCAGCGTTAGTCTACTCTTTACGAAGAGTACCAAGGGAGCCAACTGCCTGTCTCTTCCGAAGGACGGAGCGCTGACTTGCGCGGTCTCCTCAAAGCACACAAGTAGGGGACGGTACGATCCCAGGTTGAAAAATCCGACCTCCGCCGGAATCGAACCTGGGACCGCTGCGTGAAAGGCCAACCCCTTAACCACTCCGCCACCGCACATTTTCTTTCGACGAATAGCGATTAAACGATAGGACGGACAGACGAACGCACCAAAGGACGGTCCGACGGCCGTGGCCATGATAACGGGTGTTGCCGCATCAGAGAAAAATGTAAATTTGCGAAAGAAGGGCGGAAACTGAAGGCCGACGCCTCGCCCATCGGAATTGTTTGTAAATTAGATCACCAGGGATGATGACGATGATGTTGAATCCTGTTTCGACGCCATACTTCAGACTCCGAGACTGAGTTCTCTGTTTATCTTTCCTCTCATGTCGAAAGAGAAAGCCTCTTGAGTCGATCCTCTTGTTTTGAAGTCGTTCTGGGAATTTTACGGTAATTACTCTCGATAGCGCTCCTGGCAAAGTTGTAATTCCAAGGACGTGACTTGTACCAAGCTCTCTCTCTCTTACTCTCATTCGGATGACTAAGTGTTCGACATGTTCACTGAGATTGTTTCATAACGGAAAGACATGTTAGTTTCACCTTCACTAAATCCAAAGATGTTGATTTCAAGCAATGAAGCACTTGCATGGAATGGGCAGTTTTTCAATACGAAAAAAATTGAATATTTTAAGCGGTTGTTTGTGTTTTACTCGCTCATAGACTAAATATCGTGCTTCAAGATATAAAATGCTTGCTATGAAACCGACACAGTCCTTTCATGGCAAAGTCAATTTCAGAACAAACTAACCGTATAAAATTACACAAATTCCTGATAATATTACCCATAGTTGCAAACCCTTCTATTTTCGGTAGGACAGTCCTACCAAGAGAATGTAATTTATATTTACTACCTGTAATATGTGATTATACACGCGGTACTTGTAATATAAACCAGACGATCACACTTCAATCGGATTTCTCTAAACTTTTGCTTCGTAAGGTCCCTGAGGCCAGCGATATTCAACCTTTTTTGCTCGCGTGTCAAAATTACAAAAATTGGCATTCCTTGTCTAAGTTACGTGCTAATTAAAAATAAATCCAAAAGAAGTAATTTGCTGGTTTAACTATGATCATTTATTCTCATATTTAAAGTCCAGAATTGGTTTATATAAAATGAAATTTATCATCTAAAAAGACTCATTGTCTTAACTCATTTATGGCCGAATGACAGTTATGGAGCAACAAGCTTCTCACTCTCGGACAAATAGTCACTATTAGCCAGTTATTTTATCAACATAATGCAAATATATCGCTAAAAATATAATTTATATATTGTGCTAGAAATGCCGTTACTGCCTTAAGCCATTGTCTCAAGAACTGAACTTCCTTCGGGGTCCAAAGGCAAGGAACAAAAGAATATGATCCGTTTATAGCACTCTATATTTAACTTTGACTAGGTCCGATAATCCCTAAGCACTTTGGATCGTTTTCACGATATTATCAGCCGCCAAACTGCCTTTTCAGAGAAGTTGTAGGATGTCTATTGTGTCTGTTGTGCGGAAGAATCTGCCATCCTCCACCAAAACGCCAAGAGAAGCGTCTTCTCAAACTTATCTTTGAATTATATCTCCAAAAGATTTCGTTTACCTGAATCTAATTGGTTGGTTACATTATCTATTTTATCACTGAAAAGTAACGCTTTCACCTGTAAGACTTACAAGTTAAAGTTAATGACATAATGAAAATTGGCCCAAAAAATTATTTGAAGAAATTACGTAAATTTCTGACAACTTTGAAATGGTATGCAAGAATAAGAATTGGCCAACTTTTATGAAAATAATGGCATTATATATGTCTTAAAAAATCCTACGCACACTAATTAGTATTCAATAATATTTTATGTTCTACGTCTTCCTGCTATAACAGGATTTTCAGAGCTATTATTTTCTTTTATGAATTTGAAGAGGAGTGAGGAAAGAATTCGTTGTAATGTAGACTTAATTATGAACGAACTGATTGTATGTATTAACAATAACATGACATGACATAACACTGTCTTTCTTCAATAACATGGCCTGTACCGAAGTTTCTGAAATTATAAAAAAATGATAAGGAATTACTTAATGGAGCAAAACACGGGAAATATTTGTATTCAAGCATGGAAATAGCAAAAGAAACCTCTTGCAATGACTTTCTGTAACATCTATATCCTGCAACTAATTGTTATTGTATGTGGTATTTATTCTTCAATACTTTTAATTTATCTCCATTATATTGTACAAGTGAGGTGACTTTTGCCAAGCGCGGTTAGTTTTCAAAACCTCATGTAGAGGATGCGGAATAAAAGTGGAATGTTGTAACCTGGCGGAATACTTAATTACTAATAGAATTCGTGTTCATCTTATAGATGTATATTCAGAAATTCTTGAATACATCGAAAAGTACAAAAGATTCAATTTATACAACATGCTATATTAATCTTAGTTAGTATTTAAATGAAAGTCTTACGTTATAATGCTAAATGAAATTAATATAGAGGCTGTATGCGTATAAGTATCAATTGATTATCGGTATTTATATTTAATTTCGATTTTACTTCAATTAAAGTTCATTGAATCTAAAAGAAACATTATGATTTAACTCGAGAACTCAATGCGAGCGTGGAAACTATTTATTATTTTGAGAAACAAGTGGGGACGCTAGGTTCGATTAACAAAAATAAAGCCATTATAATCGGGGGCGATTTCAATCTTCCGTCAATTGATTGGAGGTATAATTGCTTTTATCCCGGTGGTAGAGAGCGTGAATCGTGAGAGGCTTTATTTGAAACTTTCGGCAAACACTCATTGTATCAGTTAGTGAAATTTCCCACGAGATTTAATAATATATTAGATTTATTAGCTACTAATCTTCATGAGCGTATGAATAGGGTATCTGTTGCTGAGGGAATAAACGATCACAAGGCAGTGTACGTTGAGTTTCAGCTCAACATTGAGAAACAGGTTAAGGCTAAAAGAAAGCTTTATGTATTCGCCAAAGCCGATTTCACTAGATTTACGTCTTTTCTGCCAAATAAATGTATTAATTTCTGCGAGGTAACAGATTTTGCAGACGCGGAAGAATCCTGGTGCATGTTCAGAGATATGATGCGAGAGTGCTCACAAAAATTTATTCCAAGCAAACTGATGCGTGAAAATGCAGAAAGTAGATAGTATACAACCAGGAAGTTAGGAGCGCTCTCGGAAGGCAAAGAAAACTCCACTCTCGCGTAAATAAAACATCCTCAACAGCTACTGTCGAACAAATTGTAACGTTAAGGCAGCAATACATGGAGGAGCGCTCCATACCAGAGTGTCAATGCGTAATGCGTTTAACAATTACAAAAAGAAGGTTTTACAGGATAACTTGAAAGAGAACCCGAAAGCATTTTGGTCATATGTCAGAGAAGTCCAAGGTAGAGGCCCGACTATTACGTCACTGAGATCGGAAACGGGAAATGTAGTTCACGATAGTGCGGAGAAACCAAACATATTAAATCAACACTTTCAGAAAGTTTGTACTCCTAATGACGATGAATGTGAAACCCCTATTCCTATGCATCAGGGCGACTCGATGGAAGATTTGATATTTTCCGAAAATGTTATCGCGCTCCAAATTCATTCAGTTAAACCATATAAATCTCCTGGACCGGAGGAAATACCCGCGCGAGTATTAAAAGTGTTAGCTTATGAAATCGCGCCGTATTTGAAAATTATATTCGAGAAAACCATTATGGAAGGTGTCGTTCCTAAAGATTGGAAGGTGGCACACATTACGCCCATCCATAAAGGCAGCGACAAAGAGAACCCCGAAAATTATAGATCAATTTCCCTAACTTCATTATCGTGCAAGATACTTAAGCACATAATCTTTAGTTCTGTAATGCGCTATTTAGGTAGTCACTCATTGCTTAGCGGATGCCAGCACGGATTCCGGAGAGGTAGATCATGCGAAACTCAGCTCGACCTCTTCGTGGATGATTTGTTGCGATGCGGAGAGAAAAATTCCCAGGTCGATGCCTTATTCATTGACTTCAGGAAGGAGTTTGATACAGTATCTTATAAGAAATTAATTGCGAAGTTAGGACAATATCAACCCGAAAGTTGTCACTTGGGTGAGAGACTTCCTCTTAAATAGAGAACAGATAGTTGTCATCGATGGGAAATACTCGTCCCCAGTTAAAGTTGCGTCGGGTGTTCCTCAGGGAAGTGTATTGGGCCCTCTACTTTTCTTAATCTATGTAAATTATATCTGCTCGATAGTTCGTAGTAAAATTAGACTTTTTACCAATTATACTGTTCTATATAAAGAAATAAAAAACCTGGAGGACCATCAGTCGCTGCGTGAAGACTTAAGAGCCATTTTAGCGTGGTGTAAAGAATGGCAAATTGAAATGAATTACACTAAATATGCCGCAGTTACATTCTGGAAAGTAAGAGCAAGAGTATAAAATAGATGGAATAAATATTCAAGCAGCCGAGTATGTAAAATATTTATGAGTAACCATTTGTCGAGATCTTTCGAGAGACATGCACATTCGTCGAGTTATAGGCGCAGCCAACAAGAAACTGGCTTTCATAGGTAGAATAGTATGGAACACTACAGAAAAAGTACGCAAAACATGTTAATTATCACTGGTTAGACAAAAAGTGGAATACGCCTCATGCATATGTGATCCGTACGAGAAGGGACATATAATTCAATTAGAAAGAGCAACGCAGAGCAGCCAGATTCGTAAAATAAACGTACGAGCATAACCTCATTATTGAGAGATATGAACTGGATACCACTGGAGGATCGTAGATTGAACTCAAGGTTGCGGCTTCTGGAGAAATATAGATCGGAATGTCTAAAAGACGAGGTTGTAGGAATAATTGAAGCACCAACGTATATAGGTAGAAAAGACCGTGATGATAAGTTACGCGAAATCGATTGTAGGACGGAGCGTTATCTAGGCTCGTTCTTTCCGAGGAAAATACGAGATCACAATAGAAATTTTCAACCTGCGATAGACAATCTTTAGGTAGGTTATTGTGCATTGCACCCCCTGCCACCCACCAATTATGTGAATTGCAGGGTAACATGTAGATGTACCATTCTTTAACGTAAATATGGGGCACGTAGCGAGGGTTATGATCGGAAAATGTTAGAGAGAATGATGAATGACTGATTAATTAAATGTGATTAATAGTTAACTTAATTATTGGAAGTTATTACTGGTTTGATGGCTGTAATCATTCACTTTATCCCACGTGTAAAAATTGACACGCCAAATGATCCAGCAATTCCTTTTAACAAAAACCGCAGACAATTCGCTATCAAACTGCCTTATGCCATGACAATAAATAAATCGCAAAGCGAAACATTAGACAAATTTGTAATTTATGCTCCTAAATAATGGTTTATACATGGAAATATGTGGAGTATTCAAGAATTCTGACACTAAATCGTATATAAAGAAATATTGCAAATTAAATAGTAACACAATCAAAATAGGCCCTTAGTACAATATTAATATGCTTATAAATACACGTTTCTGCTTTAAATTAAAAACAAGTAGAGATGTACACGGGATTCCCGTGGTACAGAAGTGCTTTTCGTAAAATTCGACATAGTATAATCGTATACTAATGTATTTGCTTTGAAATAAAAAATACTTTTCCTTATATTGTGGCAGCCCTGTTTTTTGAACCGTTCTAAACATATTAATTTCTTTTCCCATTCTATACTCCCCCTACAAACGAAAGGTCTTTATGATCCGTTCGGATAAATTCTAACCTTGATATTGTGGTAGCCCTGTTTAGTCGACCCAAATGAAATATAATATTTTGATTATTTATTCTTATGAAGATAATATATACCATATTTGGCTAAAATGCATTAGGTCAGTTCTCTAGAAATACGTGTAAAATAAATATTATTTTACTTTATACTGTGGTAGCCCAGCTTATTAGCTCCGCTTTAAATATCTAGATTTCATTATGTTATGTTGTATAAATCTTATCATCATCATAGGTAGTATATCCATAGACAGCTTCATGATTATTTATGGTTAAACTTGGTTCTCCAAATACTCCTATTTCCGCCGTCTTCATATCTTGAAAACTCTCTTTCCCTTTCAAATCGTCTATCAGCTGAAACCTTTTCCTACCTCTTTCCCTTTTTCCATCTAGTTTTCCTTCTAACACGTCTTTAATCGTACTCTCTCTCCTCAGGTAATGTCCAACCCAGTTTGCCTTCCTCTTTCTAATACTCTGTATAATCATTCGCTTCTCTCCTACTCTTCGTAGCACTTCATCGTTTTTCATCCTATCTGTCCATTTTATCTTCAGCATTCACCTCCAAGTCCACATTTCAAAGCTTTCCAAGTATCTGATGTCATCTTTCCTTATCGTCCATGTTTCTGCCCCGTACAAATCTATACTCCATATATTGCATTTTATGAACTCCTTGCTGTTATCTTTCCTTATATTCCTCGTAAGTAGGTGTTTCTCTCTTCTGAAACCCGCTTTTGCTTTTCCTATTCTAGTACTGATCTCATTCGTACATTTGCTTCTCTTGTTATGATCCTTCCAAGGTATTTATAGTCTGAAATTTCTTCTAAAGGCTTTCTTCCAATACTTATGTTCAGATTCTCTTCTTTGCCCGATATTCGAATAACCTTGGATTTTTCTGTGTTTATTTCCATATTGTACAAATCTTATATTTAAATAAAATTCAATTGAAATTCGTTCAGCCAATACATTCCAAATCCATAATTACTGAAAGAGATTAATTTGTAATTGTGGCACCACTGTTTGGCTGATCCGGCCCAAACATGTTTTTATGGTTTTGTATATGTGTGCATTATAAATATTAAATTTCCTTAAAATTGACGAGGACAGTTTAACACAAATATGTTCGTGTAAAAACAATTGTGGAAGCCCTGATTTCTATATCAATACAAAAAATCTTGATTTTGCTTTTATATGTTGTACGCCTCCTTCATATAAAATTTTGTTGAAATCGATTCAACCAATTCCTTCCAAATTCATAATTATCGAAAAATTTGACTTTGCAATTGTGGCACCCCTGCTTAGTCGATCAGGTTCGAATACGTCATTTTGGTCATTAATTTACATGAGTATTCTGTGTTGAAATTGGTTCAGCCAATTCTTCCCTGATATATGCGTACGGACGGACATCACGAAGATAATAGCGCTTTTCAGTAATGACGAAAAGCACTAAAAACCACTTGCTCTAATGAAATTCACGATCCTCACAGTCGTGTTCACAACATAATGAATACGAACGAAATTTTTACAGAGCGCCCTCCTCGTGAATGATGCAAGGTAAAAGCCGGGAGTCCTCACTCAGTGGACTTTTTTCCTTCACTCTATAGATTATTTAATTTATATCTTCTTGTCTTTTTGAATCTTTCATCGGCTCCATGGATAGGATTTCGGATGACGTCAAATTTTCATTCACTCGTGTAAAAATATGCCACTGAGCGGCGACACCTACGATAAAAACGCTTCGACGGAATTCATATTATCACGTTGGCCTTTTCAGTCGCCTTTCATTAGTCCAAGTGAGAAAATGCGCACTTATAATAACAGATTCATCACATGTCATTGCATTAATAGGAGTTCTTTACAAAAATGTCAGAAATGAACGCCTTGTGCTCAGATCGTATCCGCCCGTCATAATGATTCACTTACAAAGCTACTGTGCGAATTTTCACGGCATTTGGTAATGAGGACTTCTGGAGAAAGACAATCACAAAACGGTATTAATAATTCACATAACCCAATCACCATAACCAGTTTACTCGGAACAAAAATTAACTTTCCATCATATCTCGTAAAATATTATATAAATCGTTTATATAAATTAGAAATAATAACGGACCAATTACACTACCCTACGGAACGCCAGAGGCAACCTCCTCTAAGTTCCAGGATTTTCCATTTATAACAACCTTCCGCTTCCTAAGATTTAAAAATTAGCGGATCGAACTAACAATGTTGGAATTAAAGCCTAAGGTCTCTAATTTCTTTATTAACTTACTGTGAGATACCTTATCATAGACTTTCCTAAAATCTAAGAAAATAGCAACGACCTGCTTATTATTTTCTCCGCTTATCAGTATACAATTCACAAAAAGACCTAGCTGAATATCACAAGACCTACCTTTCCTGAAGCAGTGTTGACAATCATCTAACAATGAATTACTATCAAGAAATCGCATTATGATGCTAATGAGTATGTTCTCGAGAATCTTACGCGATATCGAAGTTAAGGAAATCGGCCTGCAATGTTTTGGGTTCCCCTTGTCGCCGCCCTTATGAATTGGGGTAACGTGCGCTAACTTCCAGTCGTTATGGGCCTCTTCACACGAAATGGATTTCTCTAATATTATCCGAAGAAACGGTGCTATTTC
Organism: Tanypteryx hageni; assembly: GCA_028673005.1. Lineage (NCBI taxonomy): Eukaryota > Metazoa > Arthropoda > Insecta > Odonata > Petaluridae > Tanypteryx > Tanypteryx hageni. The sequence goes on from CM054114.1 coordinate 148,085,662, forward strand.
TTCAGCTAATTCTTTTAAAACGCGAGCAAGAATTTCTTCGGGGCCAGTGACTTTGTTAGATCTGATGGAACTTAATTACCTTGCTATTCCCACCTCAGAAAATACTATACCGTCCTTCAGGTCCTTCCTTATAGCGGGTACATAATATACGCAATTGCCGCTGACGGCTGTAAATGCTTTTACAAAATGACCGCTTAACAGGTAGGCTTTCCCAACGCTATCATGAATAACGGCACCCGAGTCATTACGCAGGGAAGGTATGGTAGGACCTCTACCTTGGACCTCTCTCACATAGGACCAAAAGCGCTTTACGAACCTCCTTCAAATAATTATTTAATACCTTATTCCTGAAGTTTGTAAAAGCCTCGCGCAAGGTATTTCTCGCATCAGCGCGGGATTCCTTATACGTCTGAACTATAGCTGCTCTATACTCATCGGATGATGTTGTCGGCATATTTCTTATTTTCGCGTGGCTTATTCTCTGACGCCTAAGCGCACTCCTAACTTGCTTATTGTACCAACGTGGCTCTTTATTGTCGACCTTCAATTTTATTGGAATGTAATTATCGATGCCCTCTAGCATTATATCCTTGATTAATTCCAGGACGATTCAGCACCTGATCGTTCGGTCATATCACGGAAGCCAGGTAGTATTTCTCGTAGGCGCGACCTGAAGCTCGAAAAATCTGCCTTAGCAAACATATAAAACTTTCGTTGAGTGCCTCTTGATTTTCAACTTACACTCTGCATATACGGCCAGATGATCACTAATTCCATCTTCAATGGTGACTTTATTTAATCTTTCTGGGACGTTAGTTGCTAATAAATCTAATGTTTCCCTATCACGTTGACTTTCTGACTAACTGAAGGAGAGAGTTCTCGCAGAATGTTTCGATTAATGCCTCAAAAGATTCGCGTTCTTTACATCTAGATTCGAAATATAGGCTTTCCCAATCAATTGATGGTAAGTTAAAGTCACCACCGACTATAGTGATTCCATCTTGATCAATCAGTCTAAGTTTTGGTAGTTGCTTCTCGAGATTAAAAATACAATCTACATCAGCTTTAGGTGGCCTGTAAAATGAGCATAAGGACACCTTTTTGGAGCCTTCTTTACCTATGAGGCAACAGACACTCTCGATATCCTCGTCAATTATCGGAATCTCACTGCTATCGTACTTATCGCTAACCGCTATGAAAACTCCCCCGCCCGATCTATTAGCGCGATATTTTCGATAGACACGATAATCTCTAGGATATTTCTCCTGACTCTGAATCTCATCCGTTAACCAACTTTCTGTGCCTATCACGACGTCGGTGTGCAGACTGCGAATAATATACTCGAACTCAGCAACTTTTCTACGGATGCTGCGGCAGTTCAGTACGACGACTTTTAATTTCTCATTATCACTTCGCATACTTATCTCACCCTTGACTTTCTCTTCCCCTCTAAAACTACATGCGCTCCCATCACAAGCACTCCCACGACTGTCTGGCATCGCATCAAAATTGGAATCGCGACCCATCGCACACTTTACGGAACATTCTATCAATGACCTATCGCGAAACTGGTGCTGCATGTTACTATGAATTTCCTCCTTCTCTCTCGTATTACGTGTATTTATCTCATGCTCGGAGTATATTTTATCATTACATAATCTATCGTGATTCTTATTTTCTACTAACGCATCGATTATCCCCTTACCCAAAACTGACCTACACCCTATCCAACTCTCTAGCCTAAAAAATCCCTACTGTGCTCAAGAATCCTACGCGCTACTCTCTGAGCCGATTCGGAGGTGTAGTAAACACTAAAGTGATCCAGTGGTGCCCTGCACGATTCGATATTACACAGCCTTCGGTTCAGACCGTTAACCCTATAGGAGTAATGCAAAATGGAGGAGGGGAATTCATAAAAAGTGTTACTGTTTGTTACAGGGTGGAAGGGGAGACTTTCCCGATGTTACATGACAGGATTTGGCTGGGATTCCTTATTTATGTAGGGTCGTTTTCACTTTCAACTCACACTCGAAACATTGTCTCATCTGTGACTTAATTCTTTCTATAACTTAGTAAGCGAAAGCCAGATGTTTTATATTAGTCCATCTTCCCGCTCACCGAAGAAGACGATCCAATTATGGGAGGTACAATTTGTCACCTAATATTGTGAAAGGGTCCTATGAATTGTTAGAGAGTGTTGCCAGGAGGGATAAAATAGTTTTTAAAAACTATGTGACATAATATTTGAATAGCTCCAATGGCATATTGACGTCAACTGATTTTTCATCGGGTTATTTTTAGTAAATAAATCAATAACTGTCAAAATACGAATTGCTATGCCATATACCAGTATTTTTCAACCTTTGAGCTTTGGCGACACACTTTTTAAATGATCCAGCTCCAGCGGCACTCCATGGAATAAAAAGTCAATTTTCTTCGTTGAAACATAACAAAAATACTTAAAATTCCTTATTTATCAATGCAAAAATAATAAATGTTGGAAAAATATAACAAAATGTTTTATTATGCATAAGAAAGACGATTACTCTCCGTTACATAATTTATTCTATGTTTAATATAGCCGTTGTTAACATTTTCGGCAACACACCTCCCAGCTCTTCGCGACGCATCATTGTGTCGCGACACACCGGCTGCAAACCACTACCATACACTTCCATATGAACGAAATTATCATTACTGCGCAGCACTGTATAAAAGGAATTTGAAATTTATTATTTCCTTTTAAAAGCATATGAAAGTTATTCCTACTAACCGTTTTATATTAATTTCTAACACAAATATTTAAGCAGATACATATTTTTGTCGCCTAAACTTGCCTTAAATAAGAAATAACATTAATTTTAAAAATCTGATGTAGCCACCTCATGACTTTCTCCATGCCTGTCTCTAATTGGTCCGCTATTATTTATAATTTATACAAGCGATATCAGCTCAGCAGTAAGAAGTAAAATTAGACTTTTCGCGGACGACACCGTCATTTATAGAAAAATAAGCAAACCGGAAGACCATCAGTATCTCCAAAATGAACTAGAAGCTATCTCTGCATGGTGTAAGGAATGACAGTTAGAGATCAACCAAAAGAAAAGCTGCGTCACCAATTTCTGGAGAACCAAGATTATCTCGTTGGATGTTAATTATTCGTTGGACGGAGTAGAGATTTCAGTTTCAGACTCGGTTAAATCTCTAGGAATCACGATCCATAATGATCTCTCGTGGAACACTCACATTCGCCGATTGATAGGAACCGCTAACAAAAAGCTGGCATTTATAGGAGAAATAGTTCGAAGTAGCTCCAAAAAAGTGAAAGAATTTTGTTATTTATCCTTGGTTCGACAGCAGGTACAATATACGTCAGCTGTGTGGGATCCATACGAAAAGGGACTCACTAACGAGATGGAAAGGATTCAGCGCAGGGCAGCTAGATTTGTAAAGAGAAATTACGATAGTAAACAAAGCGTAACATCACTAGTAGAAAATCTGAAATGGACATTGTTAGAGAAACGTAGGCTGCATGCTAGGTTTAAACTACTGGAAAAATGATTTCGGAGGGACTAGCGAATGAGGTTGTAGGTCTTATCAGAAGCCCGGCGTATTTATTTTTTAAATTTATTTTAGTTCATAAACAGCCGTTAACGGCCTTTTAAAATGAGCGTAATAATTTTAACAAAGACGAACACATATAACCATGCCCTCGGCAGGATTCGAACCCGCGACCCTAGCATTGGGCTAGCATTGGGAGCCAGACACGCTAACCACCCCTCTACCAAGGCCGGTTGGAATGCAGGAGAGCGAGGATTATCGATTATCATAAAAATATGCCCAGCGGTTCTCGAGTTGAAACAAAAGAACATCGTAGGTCTTTATGTAAAGTGGTCGTCATTGCTGTCCGATTTTAACCAAAATTGCAATCGGTAAATTAATTTTAGCAAAACTCCCCAATTCCAAATTTCATCAAAGTACGTCCAGCGGTTCCCGAGGTGAAACAAAGGAACATTGTAAACTACCCGTAGGTCTTCATGTAAAGTGGTAGTCATTGTTCTCCGATTGTATTCAAAATTGGTATCGGTCGACCAATTTTAAAACCTCCCAATACGAAATTTTATTAACAGATGTCAAGCGGTTCCTGAGTTGAAACAAAAGAACATTGTTAAATATATGTAGGCCATGTAAAGTTTTCGTCATTGCTGTCCGATTTAACCAAAATTGGAATCGGTAAATTAATTTAAGCAAAACTCCCCAATACCAAATTTCATCAAAATACATCAATCTGTTCCCGAGTTGAAACAGGAAAATTGCAAACTACATGTAGGTATCCTTGTCAAGTGGTCGTTATTGCTGTCCGATTTTAGCCAAAATTAGAATCGGTCGACAAATAATATATATATATATATATATATATATATATATACTAATAATATAATATATAATGATAACTATATTGTGTGTATATATATATATATATATACTACCAAGATCGGAAAAACAAAGCCGAAGCAATAAAAACAACTTTGAACCGGTTAACTGGCGATTGCTGGAGCGAAACCGGAACCAAACCAACCAAAATTTTATATTTTGTATGAATGGGAACAAAAACCGGAGCGAAAAAAATTTGCTTCGATGCCCTGGTTGGTACGAACATGTGCGAGAGAGGCACTAAGAGAATAATGCTACAATCTCAAGCAAAACATTTCTTAGACAATAGACCATCCCGAATGGGGTCGCGAGTGAGTATTTTCGGCCTGTAAACTTCCCACCCGAATATTCCTTAAAGCCGTCTTTCCCAACAGGTTGCAATGCCGTCAGACGGACGTGAACAGGTGTGTCACAGAATCTTTGGAGAAGTACTATGGAAAATTAGAAGCGGTGTGCCGCTAATGTTATTTTTACTTTCTCCACACACATAGGGGAAAGTATTGTATTCATGAAAAAATCGACTTCGAGATTTCAACGGAAATACACGTTTTGAGGTCCGCTGAACACGTTTTGACCATTTTCTCGAATATGTCTGTGTATGTAAAAGCTTTTTTGTGGGAGCTCTAACTCAAAAAATATTAATCAGATCAACGCGAAATTTTATATTTAACATTTATATAAAAATCGAAAGAACTGATTAATGTCTGGTAAAAATCGGTAAAACGGAAGTGAGTGTTTACTCTTGTCACTTATCCGTTATTTTGAAATATTTGCTTTAATATTTGACAAATGTAAAAATGTATCGGAATAAACGTTGTAGGACATTTAATTCTTGAAACATTTTTCCGTATAATGCATTGTTTAAGAGATATCCTATATTTTTAGCTGCCACCACCACGCCACCTACCGACGACTATTGTTAACAATTGACGCTTAGTTACGTCTTAGTAACGCTCCTTTTTCTTTTCATAATTTTTGGAGCTTTATGGCTACATCCAATATCAGAAGGCTATGGTTTGAGTTTATTTCTGCTTTTTGTAGTCTAAAATTTTCTCGCAGTTTCTCAAAATATTTATTATTATGTAGCCTATTTGGAATTTTTAGAAATATTGCAGATATCGAGAAAGTCATGTGATGGCCACGTCAAATTTTTATTTGTGTTAAGTGTGCCGTGGAATGAAAACAGTTAAGAAACGCTGCCCAACAGTTTCACCCTATTTTGGATGACTATTTTGAAACGAGCGAAAGAATATTTGTGCGGGAAAGTGTCTCTATTCTAATGGAAGGTGAAGCCGAAATCGTTTTGAGATTTTACACTTTCCCTTGATTAATAGTGAAACTCGTAGAATTTCCACTTTTCGACTTGTAATATGACTAAATTTGACTTTGAAATTTTTTAATTACAGAATGAACACTTTAATAGAATATAAGCTGTTCTCAACCTATTCTAAATGGAAACACACGTTTAAAGAACGAAATCTGTCGGTCATACCGGTGCTCAAATAATAAAAATCTGATGTGGGCAACACATAACTTTCTCCATATCTTTAATATTTCTAAATATTCCAAATATGTGTATAATAAATATTTTAAGAAACTGCGAGAAAATTTTAGACTTTACAAAGAACAGAAATAAACTCAAACCATACCCTTCTGATATTGGATATAGCCACAAAGCTCCAACAATTATGAAAAGAAAAAGGAGCGTTACTAACAATAAGAAGTAACTAATCGTCAATTGTTAGCAATAGTCGTCGGTAGTTGGCGTGGTGGCGGCAGCTAAAATATAAGATATATCTTAAACAGTGCATTATATGGAAAAATGTTTCCAACAAAGTTTGTAAAAAAATAACTTTTCTACAACTTTTATTAAAATACATTTTTAAGTTTATCAAATATTAAAGCTAATATTTCAAAAAATCGGATAAGTGACAAGAGTAAACACCCACTTCCGATTGACCGATTTTTACCAGTTCTTTTGACCTTTAATAATGTTAAATATAAAATTACGTGTTGATCTGATTAATAATTTCTGAGTTAGAGCACCCACAAAAAGCTATCACTCTCTAACACACACACAGACATCATCGAGAAAATTGTCAAAACGTGTTCAGGGGACCTCAAAACGTGTATTTCCGTTGAAATCTCGAAGTCGATTTTTTTCATGAATACAATACTTTCCCCTATACTACGTATATGGAGAAAGTAAAAACTGGTGGTATTTCGATTTAACTTTCTTTAGAAAAGGTGAACCAAATTTTCTTAAAATAAAATCATCCGTTTTCATTACATTAGAATTATACTATTAAGCATAACGGTGGCAAGAATAAACAGTTGAACTTGTATTATTACGTGTATTTACGTATGTGCTCGCCAAATCATTTGTAAATGATAACGTAATGTTAAGACGTGCTTTTTAATAGGGTTAATCACACGACGAGAGAATACGCTTCATCGGTCAAATCCTTATTGCCACATTCAATGTTGCTCTAAGAACGAAAATTAAATTATAATTTCCAGACGGATTAGCTTGGAACAAGTGAAGCGTTCCACAGTTATAGATGGCATAGAACGCAGGAAAAAAGGCGCTGACGGGATAGCTTTAGAATATAAACCATTCGGAAATAGAATAAAAATAAGCCCTTTCTTATAACGTATATTTCGGAGAAAATAACTCGTCCGATAAGGAGTTTAATTTTACCCGAGTGGAGGTTTTAATTTGCTTCGATCGAATTTAGATAAAATGCGTATATGAATTTATAAAGATTTTGGATTCCGTAGTTAAAGACACTGTCATAAGAAAAGTTTGAATGCTATGTATTATTATATTATTCTGGACTTCATATTAAGCCACAAAGAGTAAATAAATGTCAGTAATACAAAGAATAGTGCATAGTGAAGAGAGAAATGTGGAAATAATTGAGCACTTCGTAAATTTTCTCGGAATCTCAAATAAAACAGGAAAATGAAGCGGAGCTATCATGTAGTCTTGCATACTTTTTGTGGTAAATATTGTTTTCTGTCCAAATAAATTTTGTAATCGGTACATTACAGATCATACAAGAGCTGGAGAGAGAAAAATATTGCATTTAATTGTTGCTTGAAGGAAGCCATTTAACGAGATACGAGTATACGTTTATTTAATTGCTTATATAAATTGTTTGTTCTAATTGACGGATGCAGTGATTATATTTATGGATTTTTGTTAATGCACAACATAAGCCAAGTAGCGTAATTGCTTGTCAAATATGACGGGATTGTGATAAAAGTATTCTAAATATATTTGATTTCGATATGAAAATCAGTAAGATATGCTAAATGATGAGACCCTTGTCATAAATTAAGTAATAATAATATTCCCTCCCTCCCTCTCGCCGTCACTCTCTCCCACCCTTCTTCTCTCTTTCCTTCCCTCTCTCCCACAATACGAAATTTTTGCCTAAAAACCTTCCATACATGTGTCATTCCAGCTACTGAAAAGGAGGAGACAGCGAAAAACAAACGGGAGGGCAACCATAAAAAAATGTGAGGGGTGGGGGTAGAAATCTACCCCGCGCGAGTACCGGAGGGTTAAATTCCCGACAGATTTCCCATAAAAAATGTATTCGCGTTTTTTTATTCCCCGTCAGATAACACGTAAAAATTGAATTTTATAAGTGGCTTTCATTCATTTGCTTATATAAATTTGACAAATTGGCGTAAGAACTTCGTACCTGCACAGTATTTAAGTAGAATGATCATAGTTTCTTATTCTTATCGTATTTTTTCGTCCTTGATTCGAAATCGCTCGCATTTCGCGCTTATTCCCATTAATTTGGACTAAATTTGCATTTTTAACGATAAATATTTTGACGACAATGACATTGTTCAAGTTATTTAGTTACTTAATAAATATTCTTATTTAGTGAATCGTACTTAAACGTGGTGTAATAATATAGTAGACGAGAAGATGGAGGAGGGATGGAGAAGGAAAAAAAACATTACATTTGAGGTACAAAAACACGGTGTATGGAGAAGATGTTTGTAGGCCACGTTTTGAGGTGGAGGTCATTGGGTGGCATTGTTTGGTAGGAAAGTTTAGAAAGATCAATGGACGCTGAGTCGAATGTTTCGGTTAGTTTATGAAACAACTAGGAGGTCAAAGAGAGGGATTTATGTTTTATTGCAAAATTAAAATCTTTTAAATAGCCCTGAGATCATTTCGAAGATTTTTTGCGTTCATAAAATAAATTTTCTAGCAGTTACTGGATAATTAAGCTGAAATTGTGAGATATTTATATATATATATATATATATATATATATATATATATATATAAATTTGGCAGGATGATAGGTTATTAGGTACAACCAACCAGAAAAATAGAAAATTTCAATTTTTTTAATTTTCAATGGGGTATTTTTGACTCTAATGTTTCATTTCGATACGCCATAAGAAAAACATGGAAATCTGTGCAGAGTTTCATAAATTTTCATTTTTAAATTTGTTCAGATAGAAACTCAGAGCGAAAACATTTTTATAGCTAAAAGAATGGCGTTTCGTAATTTTGAAGATTAAATTCAAATCGGTGCCGAATTGATGAAGAAATATGTTTTTCATCGGAAAAAAGCAGATGCTCAACAATAAATAACTACAGCTACCATGGCAACCAAAACAATGCTTTTCAATGGGAATTGGCAATCCGTATTATAATAGCATCGCCTTAATGCTTTTTAAGGCCAGGTACACAAGGACGATTTTCTGCCGCTGCGTTACTCAACGGTTTTTCCGACGGTTTTCCGACGTTATGGCGGACTATAATTTCAAATGGGCGAGCACACGCGGACGTTGGCGTTTTTTTAACGTTGAGGCAACGCTGGACTAACGTCGGTACCTCTGCAACGCAACGGTATCGTTGCGGTAAATCACCGGTCGACGGGCCAACCGAACAAAAGCAGGTATATACAGGCACAGACGGACTACATTCGAACGCAGCTCCTGGATCTTGATTTCAGTCTGCTTCTTTAGTTCATAATGGACACTTCGGACAGTGTTGACATCGAACTTCTGATCATAGAAGTTGAAAAAAGGCCAGTGATATGGGACATCGCGAGAAAAGATTACGAAGACAAAAAAAGATTACACAGCCTTCCCTCGTTTTACGACCTTAATTTGTTCCACGAAACAGCTCGTTAGGCGAAAACTCGTAAAACGAAAATTATTTTCCCATTACTTCCTATGTAAAAATTTTAATTGGTTCCGAAAGTCAAAATAAAAAAATAACCCATAGTTCACTTAAAAACAATACAGAACGATACCATAATGAGAATAAACATCAATAATGATATATTAATGTATTTAAATGACATTCTTAGTCATTAGCCTGTGATGTCTTACCCTATATATTAGCGTTATTAGCCTATGATATCCTAACCTATGTCAGCCTACGATAGGTTAAATGCGGCGCATATGTCCTTCGACCGCTCGCCTTTCTCCAATCTTTGAGTAATATTTAGTTTCTCATTTTTCACTTTACCACTTGCAATAGCTGAAAATCTGGCACGTTTTGGAGCCATGATTCACAAAAATATATCATGATTTAAAGGATAAAAATGCACACCACTCAGCTAGCATAATTTCACAAAGAACGGCAACGCGCGTACTGAGACCGAGATGATGGTTCTTATTCGGAACAGCATGATGCAATCTGACAAACTTTACCAAACTTTCCCGAAGTGGATAGAGCACGTATAAGCGAAAATATATTCGATATTTGAAAAATAGGATTTTCATGCGAAAACAACGAAGCAAAAACAGAAGTCCGTAAAATGAGGGAAGGATATATTGGGTGCACACAACATCTTCCCTTTTTTGTTTGATACATTTCCTTGCAAGATAGACTCACAGCGCGCCTATGTGCGTCCATCTTCTTCGTTAGTTCGCAGCAAACTGAAGTGAAGAATGAGGGCTTTGCGGAGGGGAATAGGATCAGGCGGCAAAACATCGTCTAGTGTGTTCTCAAGGATATTGGACGTCGTTTTATCGTCGAGACCGTCCGACATTTCACCGCACCGGCAGAAAGATGTTTGTGTGTACCTGGCTTAATAGGGAAATTCTTATTGTCCCATTGATTTTAACTAAAAACGTATACATATTATGACGTCATAATTTTGATGAACTGTATAATATAATACCTTTAATTTAGGTCTCCTAAAGAGAATCAGTGGATTGTATTATATTGCAATTGATTTAAAACTACAGCGTAAACTTATAACGACGTCAAAATCCAAAAACAGGAAATATTAGAGAAAAATCTGCCATATGGTAACATGGAGAAAGGAATTCCAATGTGTAGACCAGGGGTGGGGAGCCAGCGGCCTTTTGTGATACTCAGTGCGGCCTTGTGCATACTTGTCTAAACATACTCAAACTCGTATATGATTTTAGCATAAAGGTACAGAAAAACAAACAAAAATGATGTATTTTGCATAAATGGAATCATTGCGCCAAATCTACTGTTTTAAATGACACATTACGTAAAGTTATTGGTATTGGGAACTACATTCGAGCAAATACTTCACGACATCGCCAGTTTCGCACCATGCCTCAAAATCTGATGTGGCCACCACATGACTTTCTCCATACCTGTAATATTTCTAAAAATTCCAAATGATAATAAATATTTGAAGAAACCGAGAAAATTTTAGACTTCACAAAGAACAGAAATAAACTCAAACCATACCCTTCTGATATTGAATAAAGCAAAAAAGCTAAAACAATTAAGAAAAGAAAAAGGAGTGTTACTAAGACGTAACTAAGCGTCAACTGTTAACAATAGACGTCGGTGGGTGATGTGTTCAAGCCTTCAAAGTTTTTAAAAATATTAGTAAATATAAAGAATTGAAATCTGTATTAGTTAGATGAAAAAGCCATTAAATTGTGTTAGCTTCTTTATTATTTCAAATTTAATAAATGATGAGGTCTCCGTTAAGTAACATTTGGCCTTCAAATGAAAAAATCTGATGTTGCCACCACATGACTTTCTCCATATCTGTAATATATTTTTTTTTAAATGCCAAATAGGTTAGATAATAATAAATATTTTAAGAAACTGCGAGAAAATATTAGACCTTACAAAGAACAGAAATAAACTCAAACCATAGCCTTCTGATATTGGATATAGCCACAAAGCTCCAACAATTATGAAAAGAAGAAGGAGCGTTACTAACAATAAGACGTGACTAAGCGTCAATTGTTAACAAAAGTCGTAGGTAGGTGGCGTGGTTGTGGCAGCTAAAAATATAGGATATCTCTTAAACAATGCTTTATGTGGAAAAATATTCCAAACAAAGTTTGTAGAAAATTAGCTTACCTACAACTTTTATTCATATATATATATATACTTTGACATTTATCAAATATTAAAGCAAATATTTCAAAATAACGGATAAGTGACAAGAGTAAACACCCACTTCCGATTGACCGATTTTTACCAAAAACTAATCAGTTCTTCCGACTTTTATACAAATTTAAAATTTCGCAATGACGTCATTAATAGTTTTTGAGTTACAGCACCCACAAAAAGCTCTCACATACACACACGCACGCACGCACACACTAACACACAGGCATCATCGAGAAAATTGTCAAAAGGTGTTCAGGGGATCTCAAAACGTGTATTTCCGTTGAAATCTCGAAGTCTATTTTTTCATGAATACAATACTTTCCCCTATACTACGTAAATGGAGAAAATAAAAAGAAACGTAAATTTCCATTAAAAAGTTTAATAATCGACCGGTTTAGCCTGTTACAGCATCATGATGCTGTAACCGGTATATATAGTTAACCTTAATATTATGAAGTAGTAAATTTGTAGATAATTTGTATTTGAAAAATCAATATGAAAAGTTTAAAATAAAGTATATAAATTTTAGCAATAAAATATGATCCACATTTCAATTAAACAGCAACCCGTGCGAAGCTGTGTAAATCTTCTGGTGAATTATAACTACGGAGACTGTGACGCTTCACTGCCACATTAAATGATTTTTTTAAATAATTCATTCGATCAGACACTTTATTTCAATAGATGCTACAATTAAGTACCCAGCGGTGCCCAGGGAAATCCAATTTTATATTTTTAATCAAATTTTATATAGATATAAATCACCATCTCTCTGTCTATCTCTCCCTTTGTTTCTTTCTTTTTGTTTTAGGAATTTGTAACGATTAAGATACCTGTAACCTTAAACAATTTTATAATTTCAAAAATTTGGTCGGAAACTTTTCCTATTTTTTTCTCTATGCGCTTTCATATATTCCTTTCTTTTTTCGGCGTCCATCATCCATTCATTCTTGAACAAATTATCAAAAGGTTTTTCTTTCTGATGGAATAAAGCAATCCGAAGATCCTCTCCAGACAGGCGTAAGCTGTAAAGTTGGGAATAATTTTGAAACGGGAAAAAAATCCGCCCGGCAGGTGGAAGACCCGGGTTCGATCCCTGGTAATAGCAGACTTTTTTCTCGTTTCAAAATTATTCGCAGGTTTTTCATTCTTATTTATTATTGACCTATATGGGGATTTGGGATAAGTTTAATTTAATGCTTTAATTTTACAAGTGATCTGATAAATAAAATTAACTGACCTTGCTTAGTTCTTTTAAATTTTTTCGTCCTAAAGAGAACAGAAACAAGAGAGGAGAGATGCGCGCACGTCATGCGTGCACACATGCGAGGCGGAGGCGTTCGTTACGATCTATGCAATCATGAAAAAAGAAAGAAAATAGACGTATTATTAAGTTCATTTCTTCGTCGTAGATAATCCTTTTCCCTTCGTTTGCCAAATGTTGTGTGCGCACGAAAGAAAATTAAACTAATCAGGTATTTGCAGCAGATATTGTTTCCTTCAGTTGCCACGAAGATTGTTTTCGTTGACAACAATAAAAAACACGGGAAAATATTTCTGTTCAAGGTGATTTGCGACTTTCTCATTTGATTTTCTTGAAATCGGGTACTCTTTCGAGAAAAATGTACTGAATAAAACATATGCTATTTTATTCTACAAATTTATTTTAAAGACTTTTTTGTTATAAGTAATATTGTGCGAGGTATAAAGAAAAGTTCATTTTTTCCTCCAGTAAAGTGGCACTCACGATTAGGCCACGTGAACCATTTATATCATTTTCTTATTTTCTTTGGATAATCATTTGGCCTATCTGATAATAATCATTCAAGCAATATAATTAAAACAAAGATAACTTTCAACGAGAGAGGAAAGATGCACATATCGTGCGTGCATATACGTGGGGCAGAGGCGTTCTTTACGATTTATGTAATCAGGCCAAAAAACAACAGTATTTAAATGGCGTACTATAATGTGTAAGAAATGAAAAATGACATGCCAGTAGTGATACAAAGAAAATATCGAATTTTTCCTAATCAGTTATAATTAATAAAACAATCTACAATCATTTAACACATACCTCAACCGAATAGTAGTTATATAATATTTATGTTCACGTTCATTCCTTCCTCATTTTTTCACTTACAAACGTTGTGTATACGTAAAGAAAATATACGTGTATACATTCATTTCTTCGTCGAAGATAACCCATTTCCCTTCATTTACTAAATGTTGCGTGAGCACGAAAGAAAATTAACTGTAAATAGGTTTTTACAGCAGATATTGCTTACTTCAGTTGCCACGAAGATTCTTTTCGTTGACAACAATTAAAAATCACGGGAAAATTTTTCTAATTGTAAGTTCAAAGTGAATTACGACTTTCTCGTTTGGTTCTTTTTTAAATCGGCTACTCCTTCGATAAAAATGTACTGAACAAAAAATATGCTATTTGACTAGTTCTACAAAGTTCGTTTTAAAACTTATTTGTTATAAGTAATATTGTCCGAGATATAAAGAAAAGTTAATTTTTTAAAACCAGTAAAGTGGCACTCCTGATTAGGCTATATCATTATATCATTTTTTTTATTTTCTTTGCCCTTATGTCCTAAATACCAAACTTCATGAATATCCGCCCAGTAGTTTAGCAGATAAAACATGCGGACGGACGGACAGACGGACGAACGGAAAGACGGACAGACGGACGAACGGAAAGACGGACAGACGGATGAACGGAAAGACCAACGGACAGACGAGCGGACGCGACCTGACCATAAGGCGTTCTTTTTTACTTTTTTTAAAGAACGATTAAAAACACTAATTTGATTGCGCATAAAAACCTAACCAGATCATAGCAGATTTTACGGATTTTTCATATTGAAATCAAATATCTTTGGAATAATTTTGTAATGATCCCGTCATTTTGGACGGGCTATTGTCTAGGTCTTAATAGAAGGCTAGAGAAGGAGACCGATGAAAAGTTAGGGGGAAGATCAAGTCGGTTTCTGATAACGACTAGAAACGAGAGATTATATCGGTGTATCGAGTATCATATTATAACGGGCAATAGAGGGCGGCCAATATTTCCGCGTATGCTCGTCGAATGGCAGAAAGTCTTCGATAGAGCGGATTTGGTAATGCTGATGAGGATATCAAAGGATATAGGAACAAGTAGGCTGGTTTTCCAAAGTTGACGTCCCGAATTGATTACTTATATTGACAGGAAAAGTTTCGGTATGTGTTAGTCATTCCAAGGAACTCTCATACCATAAATACTTATTTGTAATTCATATTTTATCAATGATAGAGAAAAATTGGAAAACAAATTAATAGAGTATTATCAGGTTCATATTTCTAAAAGCAATGTTAAAATCTCTTTCTAACGTTATATTTTGCATGTATTTGTATAAACAAACGAATTTAATAAATGTCACTGTTTATACGCTAATATGTATGGATCAACTACCCGTTGCTGAAGGGTAGTCGAGTGGAAAAGAAAACAAGTAAACGTATAAAAATGAATTTTTATAACCAACTTTTATATGGCTAATACTTTAATATTAATAAACTTTATAATATAATTATGATAACCTTTCAGCTTGTATGGGCGTAAAAATTTGCAAAATTGTCTACCTACCAGCTGTTGAGTGATGTGGGGTTCTCTCTATTTAATCTTTTTACAGTTGAGAGAATGGCAGACAGAAGTAGAGAACTCAGTGGCAAACGTAAGAATGTTTGGTATATTAGCAGTAAGAAGTTTGATAGTATCTTTTGTTTCATTAATGAAAATACTAACTTATCCATTCATAGTGCTTAAAATCAACAAAAATATATTGCTAGTTCAGAGTAATTCAGCTTTAGATACTAGTAGGAGTGAAATTGATGAATATTTCAATAAATTGTTCTTTATACATTCATTTCCCCTTAGAACGGTACAAACCTCGCTCCGATATCACAATTTAAAGATATTTTAAAGTATTAAAGAAAACAGCTCTGCTCGATGGATTTGAGACTTCCCATGTAAAACAAATATTTATTTATTAAAAAATACATTGTAATTAGGCCATCCGGCCAGGTGGCAAAGAAACATAATATATCTATAAAAATAATGATATTTACAATCAAAATTTAAAAAAATACACTTTCTACAATATCTTTCATATTAAAATTCAATTTTGCACCTGAAGTGCGGATTTTCGGAGTTCATGGAAGGCTTTTACGGCTACCGTAGCGGTCATGGGGCCCACGAAGTCCCCACCGTACTTCACCCTTCCAAGCAATCCCCTACTTTTCCAGCACTTAGGTACAATTACAGTCATGAATATATAGATTACTATATTCCTCGTCCAAGTTCGTCTAACTTTTACCCTGCATATATGCATTAATTCTATGCTTAAAATTCTTTGCGCCCTTGGGTAATGGTTTGAAGAGCACTTCAGGTAAACTGTTCCACTCACTGATTCCTCTGTTTAGAAAAGAATACTTTGCTGTATTAGTTTTCTGCGGCCTAATTTTAATTTTAAATTTGTGGCTATTTTTACCTAAAAAATTTGGAACCTGCATTCTACTTCGTAAGTCTTCCCAAGCTTTATTATTAGTATATGCCTGGTAAATCCCGCCTAATCTGTAAATTTTTCTCCTACTTTCTAACGATTCCCAATCTAGAATTTTTAACATTTCTGTTACGCTGTCTTCCTTTTTAAACCTACCTAGTACATATCTTGCAGCTTTCCTATGAACTTTCTCGATTTTCTTTTTTTGCCCTATCTCATGCGGATCCCATACATTCGTCGCGTACTCTTATATTGGTCTGACTATTGTTTTGTACGCCACCTTCACCTGGAGGGATGGAGTGAAGGTCCTTACAGCCTCCTCTGCTGCTTCAAAGTATTTTTTGAGAGCATAATTTTTTTGCTTCTTACTCTCTAAATATACTTTGAGCACCAAAACAGATGGAGTGGTAGCCTTTCTTTTTGAAGAAATGCTTGAATTCGAGCTTGAAGGGTTAGAAAGGGTTGGTAACGCTATTGGGGAGATTCTCAAAGTAGAAACCGATTCCTCCTCTTCACTTTCTGCAATCATTGCTGCGTTGGAGTCTTCAGACGAGATCAATTCTCCGGTGGGTTCAGATATGGGTAAACTTTATGTCTGTTGCCTTGATCTGATAAACGGTATTAGAAATTCCATTTCACGTTCATACTTCCACGGTTTCACGGCAACAGCTGCTTGGCCACTTTTTGCTTTTCTGCCTTTTCTAGACTTCATGTGCAGATCGCGCAGTGACTTCCACTTAGATTTGCATACTTGACCTAGATAAAAGTTAATTTTTTTTACATTATTAGACATTTAGTCAAGATTATGATCAAATAAGTTAAAGGGACACAGAAAAATGTAAGGTGACAGTGGAAAGTAATAATAAAATTACTCTTTATTTTCAGATTATTTGCAACTGGGTAAACATTTAGAACACTTGCATTCAGCTATAGACTCGGCGAACCAACTATTCGGATAATAGTATACCAATTTTGTGATGTGATTTGGAAGAAATTAGTTCCAATTGTAATGCCTGAACCTATAAGAGGAAATTGGCTGAGAATTGAAGAACACTTCCATCACCGGTGGAATTTCCCTAACTGTTTGGGGGCAATAGACAAACCCACAAATAGTGGTTCACTCTTCTACAATTATAAACAGTCATTCAGTGTAATTTTATTATCTGTCGTCGATGCGAACTACAAATTCATCGCAATAGATGTTAGTGCATACGGAAGAAACAGCAACGGAGGGGTGTTTTCCAACTCTAATTTTGGTAAGAGAATGCTATCTGGCGAACTGGATATTCCAGAAGATAAGGCTCTTCCAGGAGGTGATATAGTGGTACCTCACGTCTTCGTGGGCGATGAAGCATTTCCGCTAACTAAAAATGAGACCCTACCCTGGAGCTCGATTGTCACACAATATGAAGGCAAAAATTTTCAATTTCAGATTGAGTAGGGCAAGAAGAATTGTGGAAAACACTTTTGGAATGTTGTCACAAAAATTTCAGATTTACCAGAAAAAGTAAAAAATCTTGCCTAAAAATTTGGATAAGGTAGTTTTGGCTACCTGTTGCCTCCATAATTTTATCCGAGATGACATTTATTCCATTGCCGACTTGAATGATGTTGTGAAGGGACAACCGAGAGGGCTTGAAAACTTAGCCGGGATTGGAGGTTGTTCTAGTTCGCCATCAATTTCGATCGGTGAAAAAATTTCAGATTACTTTAGTTCAGAATATGGGAGAGTGGAATGGCAAGACAAAATTGTAAATAGAGGGAAGATAAATATTTAAAAATAAAAAGTGATTAAGCAAATAGGTATAGTTTGTTTTTATAAGAGATATGTTTTTGCTTTAAGTATTATACTTGAACTTTAATTAAATATTTATGAAATAAAAACCACTGCATTCTAGTTTTTCCCCTATTTCCTCCCAGATGTTGTCTCGTCGTCTTTGGTCGAAGTACTGCTTATGTTGAGGATTAAAATTTCTTCATACTCCTGTACACAAGCAATCAACACTTCCTCGCTAAGCGACATTGTTCATTAGACTCACGTGGCACCACAAAGCCCACTCTCATTCAGACCCTTCTCAATGAAGGGTCTCTACATTCATCTCCAATGCTGGAAACCGAAGATAACCGAACGAGAACGAAATGAGCCGAAGGGGTCGGAAACACTCGCGAAAACTCGCCTGGGATTCTGTCCAGATGACCATAGCCGAGGTTTCGCTTGGTCGCGCGCGACAATTCGTCTCAATGTACGGACTTCTATTTAAAACACAGAGATTTTTTCCACGCCGATTTTTGCGCTTCGGCTCGCCTCGTCCAAATGTGCGACGGCCTTAACACCGCTTTCTCTCTCTTTGCAGTGTTCGATGCGTCCGCCAAGTTCCCGAGAGGGGTACTCTCCGGAAACGTGTACAACATGGGGGATTTTGACGAGTGTTTGGGAGTCCGCGGACCTTCAGACATCAGAGGCAGATACTGCTTGGCTAGAGTGGACGTGATGGAATCAGTCGAACTGAGAGACAAAAGGAGGAAGGTCACAGGAGAAGGAGACCCCTTCACCCTTACCTACGATCCCATGACATCAGCTTGGGAAAAGATAGAGGTGAATATTTCGGAAGTCCTTTCCTTTGCGCGTAGAATCTGCTCACTTCGATTAACGGGTAATCCTTCCGCCAAATATGTCGCTCTTCATCTTTTGTCGCCAGCTTTCTCGTTTCGCAGGGTTAATTAAAATCGTTAGATCCATGAGGAAATAAAAATGATTTCATGTCATTTTTCGTACATTCAATAACAACTTGGCTTCGCTTGAGTTTCCGGGTATCTTTGAATGCAAACAACTCCAATTTTGCAGGAAGATTCATAGTAAAAACGCCACCACTTCTCTTTTTGCCTGTTGAAACTCTTTCCAAAGTCATAAAATGAACTACTGTAGAAGTTCATGGGAATCTTCCCCTTCTCATCATCATAGTAAATCTACCTTCTAGTAAGTTTTAAGCAAACCCAATCTAATCTGTGCTACCCAAAGCTTTTCTCTTCATGTATATATATATATATATATATATATATATATATATATATATATATATATATATATATATATATATATATATAAAATAAATGCAACGAGAGGTTGAGAGGGATAGGAAGGAGCCAGTGAACACTTACCATACGGTGGTGGACGTCCACAGCGATAGAGGAAGGCTTGTAATTTGGAGCTTTCGGGCAACACACGCCCTTCTTCAGCGAGAGAAAAACGTAGCAAGGGATTCATATTCATGAAGGACTGAGCGGGTGAGGGACATCGAAAATAAATGTTGTTGGGCGGCAATTTTGGGCCGAATAAGGGGGGGAAGACCTGATAGGGGTATTTTGATTGTAAGACCGTTGGGAGTGATTCCAAGCGCTAGGCAAGATTCAAGAAACCTAATTTGGCAGGTGAGGGATGTGAATTTATGTAGGTGGCGGCGAAAGCGTAGAAAGTCTTGCATAGTGAGACAAAGAGGAAATAAACCCTAAAGAGAAACGAAAAAAAATAGAAAAGTGTTGTAGGGAGTGGATAGCGTGAATAAAATAGAGGGAAGGAATAATATAATAAAACGATACGGAAAAAGAAATAATATGATAAAATAAATCCAACGAGAGGTTGAGAGGGATAGGAAGGAGCCAGTGAACACTTACCATACGGTGGTGGACGTCCACAGCGATAGTGATATATATATATATATATATATATATATATATACATATATATATATATATATATACATATATATATATATATATATATATATATTTATATATATAACAACTTACGGAAAAGGAAAGGTAAAATAGATATATGGATGTCAACAAGGTGTTGGGATGAGGAAACCCAGTGAGCACTCACCAATCAGACGACTTCAGGTTGGCGAGGCCCCGGGGATGTCGAAGCGACACACGTAAAATAACACAAAAACACAGAAACATCACAAACGTAAAGCTTTCGGAACTACTCCTTCTTCAGCTACAGAGAGAGAACTCGCTTCGACATCCCCGGGGCCTCGCCAACCTGAAGTCGTCTGATTGGTGAGTGCTCACTGGGTTTCCTCATCCCAACACCTTGCTGACATCCATATATATATATATATATATATTACTCCGTCTGCAACAACTTCCACCACGCTCCACTGAAGCCGATATTAATTTCGTTTATGTAAAAAACGGTAAGAGAATGGTTCGAAATTTTTCAGGATTACTTGATTCACATATAAAAAGTGATTGGCGAAAAAATATATGGAAAAACGACCCGGGTTCGATTCCAAGGAATTATTTCTGTTTCTCATAAGGTAACACGTAAAAATGGACTCTTCGACGTGCAGGCTTTTATTCTTTTGGAAACTAAAATTAGAACAAATTCACCTTCCATCTTCGGATCTGGACCATTCTAAAGAAAAAAATTTAAAGTTTCTTATTCTATTCATCTTTTTTCGCCTTCGGCTCAAAATCGCTCATGTTAATCATTTGAATGGTATATTTTGGAAAAACTATTTTAACGGGATGTTGCCTTGCCTACCAGTTACATTGTTAAACCTCGAAATCCTATTGTTACTTCAATCCATACAAGTTTAAGCTTTTAATAGGAGAAGGAGAGAAAGACGGAAGGAGGGGGAAATGATTTTCGTAGCAATCAATGTAAACAACATTCGTTGCGTTATTTACGAGAAGGAATGCCTAAAAATCTGAAATACTATACAAAGAGATTAAAAATCGTAATAATTAGCAAAATTCCATATTATTGAAATAGAAACGGTATGCAAATCTGGCGTATTTCCTGGTTGTTTTAATAAACAAACCGAGCATGTAAATAATGTATAGAGTGAAGGATTGGGCGATAGGTTACGGGAGTTAGGTAGAAGAATGGAGGACTTGAGAACGGTTTTGGAAATAGGGAGAGAAAAAGAGGTTTAAAAGAATCAAAGAATCGTATATATAACAATAAATGGCTATGTTGTCCGTCCGTTGGTCTGAGGGTCAAGCTATTAAAACGCGAATTACTCGATCAAGGATGTAGATTGAAAATTGGCAGAAATAATGCATTCAAATATAAAATTGAATTTCCGAAAGAAAATTCCAGGATTCGACTCCAGGGTAATATTTCCAAGATAACACTCCAGAATCGACTTTTTGCCGTGCAGGCTTTTCTTCTTTTGAAAATTAAAATTGGAAAAACCTGACCTACGATCATCCGATTTGAACTATTTTAAAGAAAAATTAATAAAATCACTTATTCTATTCTTCATTTTCCGAAATCGCTCATTTATTTATCTTGACAACCGACTGCTGTGAAAAACAAAATCAATATAAATAATGGTTGTTAAAATAATTTATTTAAAGTTAAAAATTTTAATTTCGTTTTTTATTAATTTGAACCCGTCATTTTTTACGGGGAATTGCGCTAATCTAATATATCATTCCTTTTTGTACCTCTTTGCCTCCTTCCTAACATTCGTCCTTCTATAGCCTCTTTTAGTAGACTGTAACCTTCCAGCCAACTCATTTCTTCCCTTTCCCTTATTTCTATATATTACTTCCTCTATCTATTCAAAACTTCAATTGTTTTTCTCTCAGTTCAACGTATTTCCTCTAGGCTACGCCACATAACTAGTGTATTGCCCGTCATATGATGGGTGTATAATAATATACCCTCCCTCCATCTCGCCGTCCCTCTCTCCCTCCCTCTGTCTCTCTCCCTCTCTCTTTCCTTCCCTCTCTCTCTGCCTCTTTTCTCCCACCTCTCCCCTGTCTCATTCCCTCCCTCCTGTTCCAATCCATTGCTCTCCCTCTTTTTCTCCGTCTCCCACTTTATCTCTTTCCTCCCGTCCTTTTCTAATTCTATACCTCCCTTAAGCCCCGTTTAGACCAGGCAACCAGCGTAGAACGACAGACGAATCGAAGGCCAAGTGAAAGAAGATCGACCGTGTACACCCCCTTTCGCCTTGGTTGTTCTACGAGCGTTGTGATTCTACAAAAGTAGAGAGTGGCTCTACTTTTTCGGTAGCGAAACCCACGAGGAGATGCCGAGCATTGCCAAACATGCCCGAACTGGTTCCGAAGATGGGCATGTGTTGGAGCCCGCGCGTTTTTAACCCTGCGAGATACACGTGATGAAAAATAACATTGATGTTACGTTACGTCTGTTGTTTATACACTTATAATGAATAATATTTCTTTCATTACGTTTTCTGAAATGTTGATTAAAGAAAGTGATACATAGTCGTATTACTAACACTTAAAATCTAAATTAATAATAATACATCACCTACAAAACTAAAATACCATGATAACATATCATTTATCACTTCTGCTAGTACGATTCTTGCAAAAGTGTTCTAAAATATATGTTTAGCATTGCTTATAATGATACATACTTTTCCAATTTTTACAGAAAGTAGGAGGGATAACGAGGTAGGGATAAATAAAGAGGGAGAATGTGAAGAAAACAGGAAGAAGAATGGGTGGAAGGAAGTCCTGGACTCATGTAGGGCATCCCTAAATGGTTCTGCTGTGCACTTCACTGCCGAGGCTGAGGAGGCGGTAGCGCGTAGGGTGTTCGAGCATGCCAAAGCCATTTTAGGTTAGATTTAAGAAATAGTAATTATTCAGCAAGCGCTGAGATGCACGTCAATAGTAGTAATACGTCCGACCGTCATACCACATTAAACGCGATGTTAATTAACAGTAGAATACATTCCAAGCGTAGAAATAGTCGACGTAATAAGACAAGGATGCACTAAATAATAATAATAATTCAGTAGAGCGCGAGGCATGTAGTAATAGCGATAAACTAAAAATCACCACGGTTAACTGTCGCAGCATTCGTAGTCTGCGTGCTGATGTAGTGATAGGTACAGAAAGTTGGCTAACGGCGGACATAGCAAGTCAGGAGATCTTTCCTCGTGACTATAGCGTTTTTAGAAAAGATCGATATATCCGGTCGGGTGGGAAGTCTTGACAGCAGTTAGCAATAAATACGAAAATTACCCAATAAAGATTAATGACGACGAAGTCGAAAGTGTTTGGTGTAATGTGAAAGGGAGCGACTGTAAAACTAAATATATGCTCCTTTTATAGACCACCAAATGCGAGCGTGGAAACTATTTACTATTTAGAGAATCAAGTGGCGACGCTAAGTTCGTTTAATAAAGATAAAGCCCTTATAATCGGTGGCGATTTCAATCTTCCGTCAATTGATTGGAGGTATAATTGCTTTTATCCCGGTGGTAGAGAGCGTGAATCGTGAGAGGCTTTATTTGAAACTTTCGGCAAACACTCATTGTATCAGTTAGTGAAATTTCCCACGAGATTTAATAATATATTAGATTTATTAGCTACTAATCTTCATGAGCGCATGAATAGGGTATCTGTTGCTGAGGGAATAAACGATCACAAGGCAGTGTACGTTGAGTTTCAGCTCAACATTGAGAAACAGGTTAAGGCTAAAAGAAAGCTTTATGTATTCGCCAAAGCCGATTTCACTAGATTTACGTCTTTCCTGCGAAATAAATGTATTAATTTCTGCGAGGTAACAGATTTTGCAGACGCGGAAGAATCCTGGTGCATGTTCAGAGATATGATGCGAGAGTGCACACAAAAATTTATTCCAAGCAAACTGATGCGTGAAAATGCAGAAAGTAGATAATATACAACCAGGAAGTTAGGAGCGCTCTCCAAAGGCAAAGAAAACTCCACTCTCGCGTAAATAAAACATACTCAACAGCTACGGTCGAACAAATTGTAACGTTAAGGCAGCAATACAAGGAGGAGCGCTCCATAACCAGAGTGTCAATGCGTAATGCGTTTAACAATTACAAAAAGAAGGTTTTACAGGATAACTTGAAAGAGAACCCGAAAGCATTTTGGTCTTAAGTCAGGCAAGTCCAAGGTAGAGGTCCGACTATTGCGTCACTGAGATTGGAAACGGGAAATGTAGTCCACGATAGTGCGGAGAAAGCAAAAATATTAAATCAACACTTTCAGAAAGCTTGTACTCCTAATGACGATGAATGTGAAACCCCATTCCTATGCATCAGGGCGACTCGATGGAAGATGTGATATTTTCCGAAAATGTTATCGCGCTCCAACTTCATTCAATTAAAGCAATTAAATCTGCTGGGCCGGAGGAAATACCCGCGCGAGTATTAAAAGAGTTAGCTTATGAAAATCGCGCCGTATTTAAAAATTATATTCGAGAAAACCATTATGGAAGGTGTCGTTCCTAAAGATCGGAAGGTGGCACACATTACGCCCGTCCATAAGGGCAGCGACATAGAGAACCCCAAAAATTATAGACCAATTTCCCTAACTTCATTACCGTGCAAGATACTTAAGCACATAATCTTTAGTTCTGTAATGCGCTATTTAGGTAGTCACTCATTGCTTAGCGGACGCCAGCACGGATTCCGGAGAGTTAGATCATGCGAAACTCAGCTCGGCCTCTTCGTGGATGATTTGTTGCGATGCGGAGAGAAAAATACCCAGGTCGATGCCTTATTCATTGACTTCAGGAAGGAGTTTGATACAGTATCTCATAAGAAATTAATTGCGAAGTTAGAACAATATGGTATCAATCCGAAAGTTGTCACTTGGGTGAGAGACTTCCTCTCGAATAGACAACAGATAGTTGTCATCGATGGGAAATACTTGTCCCCCGTTAAAGTTGCGTCGGGTGTTCCTCAGGGAAGTGTATTGGGCCCTCTACTTTTCTTAATCTATGTAAATGATATCTGCTCGGTAGTTCGTAGTAAAATTAGACTTTTTCCAATTATACTGCTCTATATAAAGAAATAAAAAACCAGGAGGGCCATCAGTCGCTGCTTGAAGAATTAAGAGCCATTTAGCGTGGTGCAAAGAATGGCAAATTGAAATTAATGACATTAAATGTGCCGCAATTACATTCTGGAAAAGTAAGAACATAGAAGTAGATATCGAGTATAAAATACATGGAATAAATATTCAAGCAGCCGAGTATGTAAAATATTTATGAGTAACCATTTGTCGAGATCTTTCGAGGGACATGCACATTCGTCGAGCAGCCGACAAGAAACTGTCTTTCATAGGTAGAATAGTACGGAACACTACAAAAAAGTACATGAAACATGTTACTTATTACTTATTATGGAGTTGGGATATATATACGAGTTGTTGATGCTTACATACTGCAACCACTTAAAAAATCACCGTACACCAAGAGCTAAACTCGTAAATAAACCAACGCAACATTAATTGAACTACACAGTCCATTTAAATAAGATAATACATAGTTTTCATTTTCTGCAAAATTAAGGCATCTATCCGGAATTTCTAAATTTTCTGACAATCGGCTTTGCGTCCAAGTTTTCCAATTTCAAGTTTCATGGCTCAGATTGCCCTTTTTAAGCAATAACTATAATCATCATTAAGACAGTAGCTTATATGTTACACTAAAATTTATTTAAAAATTTGGATATTCTGTGTGTTAGGATTATGGTGTCATCATCCGTGCCTTTTAATACGTATCCGGATAAAAAAGTTATTTAAAATTATCACGTCATCATATGTATAGGTCGTTGGCTGAAATCAAATGGATTATAATGCAGTGCGTGTGTGGATTTTGTTTTAATTACTAAATAAGTGAATAAAATAGTATTCATTTTCGAACTCATTTTATATTCTTTATCAGGCTGGCCATTTCATGTGTTCCGCGGACCTTGGTTTTACCGACCCCGTTGTAACACGTATTATCTAACAATATATATTGTGAAAATAAAAAAAAATTGTTGTTATCATTAGACGGCAAAACCCGCAAACGCTGCCCTTAAAATAAAACTATCTGATAATTTTATTCGATATGACGCTTATGAATTTAAGACTCCTCCTCTCTTATGCTATCATTGATATAACGAAGATGTATTTTTCATTGATGAATTATTGGTTTCAACTGTATACTCCTTCTGATCTACCGTAACCATTCATGGGACCCATTGCTCGTATATGTGTAATCCCAACGCAGAGGGCATTGATTTCCGGGAGACACCGACTCTTCATAGTCTGATAATATTGTTTCCGTTGCATCCGCTCCAGTATAAAGGTGACCGTTCCAAACATCGTCGTGACCAGTTGTTTTGGGCAGTGTGTTCTCCAGCCTCCTGCTCCAGCGAGGACATGGAGACCCTGTTGGGGGCCATTCTTCCTCCCGTGGCTAAATCGTACGGTGCCGAAGTGAATGTGATAGTGGATGAAAAGATGTGCAAATCGCCCCAGGAGCTGGTGTTCTCTCCAGGGGATTGCGTTTACATGTAAGTGCTGTCGATGCGTTTGGTGCAACAGCTAGTTAAACCTCTTCTCGATTCCACAATTAAAGTATAGATGGAAGCGCGTTTTATTAAAAATTTTCAGGGTTCTGATGTTGTAGCCCAGTCGTGTCCAACCTATTGCGCATGCGCCACTTTCGGCGCATCCACTCTCAAACGTAGCGCACGGCGCCTAAAACCATTTATACGATCATATCCATTTCCTACAGTTGAAATATATCTGAAATTTAAAGCTATGATCTCAAAATTTTATTGTATTTACATCGATATAACAATTCAGTTTGTGAGTTTTGAATGAATGAATGAGATTGAAAATGAAGAATTTACTGAGAAAGTGATTGTAAGGAAACCTTGTCGTGTCTGATGACTCGGGTTCACGAAAATTCCACCCGACAAATACAAAGTGTCGCCCTCGCTATCCTCTTCTCATCATTGTTTACTCATCATGGACCGACTTCTAAAAAATCAGTCACTTTATTGCCTCCTGAGCAATTTCCACGAATTACGAATAGCATCTGTCGATTTGCAAGCACATACGCGCGTGACAAGTTTTCTCATCCATGAAACTTATAAAAAACAAAAGACGATCACGACTTGCTGATTCTCATCTAAACAATCTGCTGCTTCTTTCAACAAAGAATTTACAACCCGATATAGGAAGGTTGGCGGAATTGAAATTACATCAGAGATCGCATTAAAGATAAGATAGACTTTCATCATACCCTTATATTCACTTATATATCATGCTTAGAACTAAGTGGCGCATTGACACTTGGGGACTGGAAAAATGGCGCACGACAGGTAAAATGTTGGATACCGCTGTTGTAGCCAATCTAATAGGGATAATATTTGTAACATTATTTTTGAATTGGATACCTCTTATCAATCAATGAATTTTCCACAGATTGGATTTTCTCGTTAGTCCATACATTTTTCGCTAGGTGGCTTTAAAATCGGAATATTCAAAACTTTGAAAAGGTAACGTAGCCGAACTACTAAAGCTAAAGGAGTCGATTTTTCACGGACAGGAATATCTATTGTGGATCTAAACACTTGGACGGTGTGGATCGTCCACTCCTCAAAGTGGGAGGAAAACCAGAACGTTGAAAATTTTGAAGAAAAGGTGCTCCCATCTGTAGCTATAAAAAGAGTGGCTCGTCTGTTTTCTTTTTGGAAAACTTGCTAAAATGGGTCGATTTTGAGGAATTGTTAAAAGTTGCTCAATTAAATTATTATTTTGTGTTTTGATGGAATTTTTGCATAATATTCAAATTACATAGGGTTTTATGAATGATTAAATTACGAATCTTTTTTTTAACTGTTCTTATCTATTACTTCACAAATTACAGCTTCTTCAATTTTATAACCAATCTAACGCTGCAATATTTTTGTTATTTCAGAGCAGTTGTGGCAATCACGGTTTTATGGTCGCTGTCCGCTACCGCGTACGAATGCAAGTGGAAGGTAAAGGAAAACAAGCCTGGTAAGGGGAAACGGGAAAATCAAACAAACATTTCTTGGAAATAGAGCAAGCCGCTTTCAAATGACGCAAAGTGGATTTTCAAAGTTCACGTTTCTTTATTTCACAGGTAAACTTAAATTGCTCTTCCTTTGCTTCTCCATGAAGCAGACGTTTAAGAAATTGCCGCATCTCGCTTCGAACGCCGACGGATTGCGAGTCATTTTCGGCATTAAGGTTTTGTCAATGATGGCGGTCGTGCTCTGCCACAAATATGGAGTGTCCATCGGAGGCGCGGCAACAAACGTGGACTCGATAGAAGAGGTAAGGTATCCTTACATGTAGAAGAGGGAGTTTTGCGGGGAATGAGTGTTAGGGGAGGGAGGGAGTGTTAAGTGCGTTCTACACTCTCAGTTTTTTCAACAGTTTTACCTATACGGGTAAGTCGGGCCGTTTGTACCCATACACGGAGGTCGCCACCACACTTACGGTTTTCTTCCCAGTTTTACTAGCACAGGTAAGTAGGTAATTGTTTACCTAGACAGACCCAATTAAAAACAAAAAGTTCCAATCCATAGCTCTTATATGATCAGTAAGGTATAAATTAAAAACATTTATTCGGTTAGAGCATTTCATTTTCCACGAAAGAGTCGGCGAGACCACATAATTACGAGTTATAGTTTCGGAGATAAAAATTCGAGAAAATCCCGAGCAAAACATCGCATATTTTGTTTACATCGATAGCTAAGACGGTCCTCTAGGCAAGCAACAATTAAACACCATATTTTTCTCTTCCTAGCTCTTATATGATCTGTAAGCTATATATTTTAAAAAATAATCGGGTAGAGGACTGCATTCGCCACAAAACAGTCCGCGAGGCCACATAATTACGACTTTAATTTCGGGTATGATGTAATTTATGTTTTTCTTCAAAAAGGTTCAGATTCTCAGATCGTATGCTAATTCTTTCTAATTTTAATCTCAAAAAGAATAAAAGCCTGCACGTCGAAAAGTCGATTTTTACGTGTTATTTTATGGGAAATGGAAATATCTTCCTTGAAGTCGAACCCAGGACTTTTCTCTAGACTTTTTTCGTCATCACCTTAAAATATGTAAATCAAGTATTTCTTCCAAATTTCGAACGAGTATCTCGTTTCTTTATTGAGTACCGTATATACTCGTGTATAGTTCGACTCCGTGTATAGTTCGACCTCCGATTTCTCAGCGAAAAAATTAGATTTTTTCGTATATCTCGTGTATAATTCGACCCTAGCTTTCTACTTACTCTTTTACCCTAGATTTCCGTCAGGATCGACATTTTTCGTTTCGATATCTCGAAGCTCACAATCGAGGTATATAGAACGATCTTGGTTTTCAACAGCTTTTAGTATTATAATAATACTATACTAATAATAAACTGTAAACATCGTAAACCTATTGCACGATCTTGAGAAGAAAAATATTAATGATTTTTTAACTACGAGATGTGACATACGAATGGTGACAGAATTTCTAGCAAATAGACGAAAATTAAGATTAGATAACGAAAATTAATAGACGCATATTATTCGTAAAACCTTTAATAAAAGTTATAAATGATAGTTGAACAAGATGAAGTAAACTCATTTTAATATAATTCATTCCAACTCATCTGTTGTTATAAGACGCAAGAAAGATATGCATAGAAATCAAGAAAACAATCGGTGAATATGAGACAGGCTTAAGTATTCACGTAACAACATTACGAAGACAAAAGGTCAGTATTATGGTTACATTACGAATTTTGGTTAAAATGCACTATAACCCACCACAGAACGTATTAAAAAATAATGAAAAATACTACTGGGTCGCAATCAAATCAGAATTTAGAGATAATACAGGACAGGTATATAAGTCTTAGAAAAAGAAAAAAGAAAAAACACAACACAGTTCTAATGAAAATCGATAAAATTAAAGGTAAATAGGAAGTTTTGGAACTATATCATAGAAGTTAAGACAGCGAGGTGGGTGACCAAAAAATATCTTGATTTTTATGATGATATTTTTAAAAAGATAATTTTTTAGATCCGAGATTCTAAACCCTCAAAAGTATTACTCGTGTATAGTTCGACCCCCAATATTTTGCACAAAAATTTGGTCTTAAAAACTCGAACTATACAAGAGTATATACGGTAATTCCCACTTATCATCGTGACGGAGGTCGACAA
The DNA here is from genome assembly GCA_028673005.1 of Tanypteryx hageni. Classification (NCBI taxonomy): domain Eukaryota; kingdom Metazoa; phylum Arthropoda; class Insecta; order Odonata; family Petaluridae; genus Tanypteryx; species Tanypteryx hageni. The sequence continues at coordinate 148,116,015 of CM054114.1, forward strand.
ATTATTACTAATTGTAAGACGATTGCGGCCGAAGGCCGAAGGCCACTCGATAATTTGTTCATTTTCGTACACCGAGAGTGTAGAATAATGGACTGGAACGAACGAAATCTGTCACCGCTTGATTTTTGCACGGTCTACGGGCAAGTCTGCCAGTGTGGAGCGTGTTCGTTCCAAAACCGTACAGTTTTCTCAAGTCGTGGTGTGTTGCATAAAGTCACAGGAAAAAGTCACAATGCCGAAATACTGTTCAAATTTCTAAATTTAGAAGCTGTTTCGAAGTTTAAACAATACATTTTTTGCAATGAATAATAACGACGGTAACTAAAATAAACAAATTATCGGCATATTCACGAAATTTCGGCGCTGTTTTTAAGTTTAAACAATACCTTGGTTGCAATGAATAATACGACGATAACGAAAACGAACAAATTATCGAGTTTGCGCGCTCTGCAAGACATCCCCAAAAGTGGCCTCCGAGCGCAATTTTCTCTCGTCTTATTAATAATTTGTCGACTTCCGTCACGGTGATAAATGGGATTTACTCAATAAAGGAACGAATAACTCGTTCAAAAATATGGAGAAATACTCGATTTACATATTTTAAAGTCTTGAGAAAGTCCTGGGTTCGCTATTTCAATTTCCCATAAAATATCACGTAAAAATCGGCTTTTCGACCTGCAGACTTTTATTCTTTTTGAGATTTAAATTAGAAAAAATTAACTTACGATCTGCGGATCTGAACCCTTTTGAAGAAAAACATAAATTACATCATACCCGAAATTAAAGTCGTAATTATGTGGCCTCGCGGACTGTTTTGTGGCGAATGTAGTCCTCTATCCGAATATTTTTTAAAATATATAGCTTACAGATCATATAAGATCTAGGAAGAGAAAAATATGGTGTCAAATTGTTGCTTGCCTAGAGGACCGTCTTAGCTATCGATGTAAACAAAATATGCGATGTTTTGCTCGGGATTTTATCGAATTTTTATCTCCGAAACTATAACTCGTAATTATGTGGTCTCGCGGAATGTTTTGTGGCAAATGTAGTCCACTATCCGAATAATTTTTAAATATACTAGTACAAGAGCCCGTCAATATGACGGGTATGCGTGGATTAAATATTAAATTTATGGCACTTCCCGTTCTTCCTTCTTTTCTCTCTTCCATTCTCCTCCCTCATATTTTAAGTTTATATTTGATTTTTCCCGATTTTTCGACATTTCATAAAGAGGTTGCTATGGCATTGTTGATCTCGGATTTTTGCATTATTAGACTCAGGCTTTCAAGTGCATTTACACGGCTTACAATGAAACAAAATCGCGAATGGCAAAAAACGATTGAAAATTTATGTAAAAAGTTTCATGTAAATTTAAAACAAATAAATACGTAGCGTAAAAACTTTAGTCACAAACGACTTCAATGCATTGCCCTGATGAGCAACTCAACATTTCCAATAGGAAGATACTTCACGCGTACACTGAAAACATCTTTCCGTTTGCAAATTATTGGGCAGTTTAAAGCAAATTACAATATTGACAGTGATTATGAATAATTTCTTTCGATAATTAAGCAAGATATTTGACATATAATTGGGAATGAGCTTCACGGCACACATACAATGATAAAAAGTAAAAAATCTACAAATTCCGTAACAAAATTGAGGTACTCCAATAAAGTAAGGCAAGGGAAGAAAAATTATTTGAAAATTTTTTAAAAATTAAAAGATTAAAAATTGAAAACATGAAAACCTCACCCATACGTCTAGATACTCCAGCTGCTGTTTAGGGGCTTTTTAAGGCCAGCGCCAGGGACAGCAGGTTTACGGGAGACTCCTACACGCCAGGGACCTCCAAACACACTCAAAATTCACACAGATCGGGTATGCGAAAAAAACTGCAGTGACATTTGTCGTAAATAAAATTACAAAACAAACCGAGGTCAAAAGATTTAAAAATAGTAAAAATCCCCTACACAGCCCGTGTCGCTTCCTTTACGTTGTTTTCCTTTCGTGTCCTTGCTTAAGTTGACGGTTACAACAAACCCCCCCTTTTTTCCTACTCCGTTCACTTTCCCTTTACTTCGGTTAACCGTTTTCTTCCCTCCCCCATTATCCCCCCTCTCCCCCTTTTTTTCTCCTCCCCTGGTACCATATATAACGCACCGAGCTTCCCATCCCGCGCATTAATATGCGATGTTTTTCGCGGGATTTTCTAGAATTTCCATCTTCAAAACTATAACACGTATGTGGTCTCGTGGACTTTCTTGTTGTAAATGTTGTTCTCTATCTATCTATCTATCTATCTAAATAAAGTTTTTAATCTATACTTTACAGATCATATAAGAGCTAGGGAAAGAAAAGTTTGGTATTTCATTGTTGCTTGACGGATGCCATTTAACGAGATACGAGTATAAGTTTATTAAAGTAATTATGTAAAGTGGAACGCTAAAAAATAAAAAGACAAAGTGCATAAGGACGCAATAGGAGAGATCGCACGGACGCAAATTTCGCGTCTCTGGGAGGCTCCCTGTGCATTCAAGAGAAATTTTTATTTGACGTTTTCTTTATCGTTTGAGAATTTCTGTATGTGCGCTAGATTTCGTTTTGATTGGATAAGATTTGGCAATTAGCACACTGCGCTAACGCAAATTACACAGGAACTATAAGGCTGGTATTCTATAAAAACTATAGACAGTCGACTCGAGTTATTTGTACATGCACACGAAGTTTGGTAAAAATCAGACAACCGAAACAGCAGTTATCGTAGAACAAACAGACAGACAAATAGGGAAATTGCACAGGGACTCAACAGGAGAGACCTCGCTTCGCTCGGCCAATTATCAATTACTATGCATTTCAATTCTTACCTACATAATTAAAACTTTTGCTGAATTAGTACTTTGCTTTGATTCTGTTTAGGAGAATAACAAAAAGGAAATGGGTTAACCGAATCAACACCGAACGTGGAAGTTACGGCGAATTTCAGACATCGGTTCCATAAGACGGAAAACGATTTTATATTTATTTCCGGATGAGTATAAAACGCTCTGTAAAGTCGGTGGTAACAGACATTTTGGGTAGTAGATACCACTAAACAAGATGTCAAGAGAGAGTAGGTTGCTTCACGACTATGCGGTACGCGGGAGAATTGTGCATGCAGCGGTACAGAAAAATACCGCAACAGTCCTGCCCTTCCGCGGCGGTATCCCGCCATCTGTGATACCGCGTACCGCCTCGGGTTGAGAAGGCTTTAAAACCTGCAAGAGATCGCGCCGAGTATTCAGGCGAAAGATTCGTTGAAATCGAGCCGACCGTTCTCGATTTATTTCCCTTCATATCGGAATGTATTTAAAATCCTTATTCTACCTCATTTACAGTTGGATATAAGCGACCCAATACCTTCGATGTTCAAAATGTCGATTATATTTATCACATGTTACATGCTTATGAGATAATTTAAGTGGGACGTGTAAAACATTTTGCAATAACGGTGTTCAAATTTCCCCGCTAAGTTGCGTATATACCTGAAATTCAGCGGTCAGTTGGTTTGGAAGTCAAGTTCACGTGCGGACCTTGATCTTGCCATCTTGATTGCAGCAGAGAACTTTCACTCTACTGTCTCTCTCTCTCTCTGCTCCAAGAGCAACAGGGTGGTCCTCCACATGCTGACCCTGCACGGCGACCTAGTTGTGGACACGTTCTTCACCCTCGGGGCCTTTCTGCTAGCTTACGCAACCATGAGGCACTGCGAAATGTATGGAAGAGCTCCAGTCAGCGTCATGGTGTTCTTCCGCTACGTGAGGTGAGATACCCCTTCTCTTCTTCCAAATGGTGCGCCTCTTTTATAGATTTTATTTTTCACTCAAATGTTCCACTTAAGATTGCACAACTTTTCTTCTTTTTGTCTCTGTCGAAGAACTTCATTTGATAGACGATCACACGTCTAAAAGGTACATGAGTTAAGATCCCAGTATACTGCGCAAATTTCAAAGATGCAATAATAGATAAAACATGTCAATCAATCCTTTTATAATAATTCTCAAGTGTCCGTTTTCCACGGTACTTTTGGACATTTCACAATGGAATTTGGGGATGAAACTTTCACAATCGTTAAACCCCGATGAGGTGGTCCCTAGAAAAATTAAACATCCCAAAAAAATCCCAGATTCGACTCCGGGTGACAATTATATTTTCCCATAAGTTTAAACGGAATTTTTTTATTTTTCAAGGTGCAAGATTGTTTTCTTTCATTCATAAAAATACGTAAGTATGGACCAATTTTCTCCGCTTTTGCTTTATTCGATGGCTGAAACTATAAAATATCTTATTCTTGTAACATTTTGACGTTGCACAGAAGAGTTTTTCAGAAATACACATTACTTTTCGAAATTTCATCACTTTTTCGTACTCTTTCCGAGTGCTGCCAAGGTGACCGGCATTGTTGCCTCCCGATTCAATCAGCGTCTATTTAAGGCCGATTCACACTATACGTAACGCTTTGACCAAGATTTATTTCGAAAATTCAATTAACATCCAGATACCAACGTTAATAGACAAAACATTAAAACCCGTCAGAGTACGTCATTTCATTGCATTGCAGTGTTAAATAAATTACCGAATTTAATGTTGAAAATAAGTAATGAATTTCATTCTCACATCAATAACTCATCATTGTCACTCACATTTTCCAATCATACTGACTGACTTAACAAAATTTTGCGCGAACACCACTCAAAATATGTGATGAGATTAATAAAAATTAATTGCAAGCGTAGCTGCAACGGACTGCTAGTGTTCTTTAAATTGCCACCACTCATATTTAATTAACAGGTGTTAGAATAAACAAATATGGACTTCTCTCCCATATTACATCAATTCAATTTGTTTTAATTATTTTTCAAACCAATTGAACGTAACCAAACGTAAAATCCAAATAGCAACGTAAGTAAACAGAACAATAAACGCATTCTGAAATTAAGCTAATTTCTAATCTTATAGATTGGAAGTAATTATGTGTATCTCTTTACAGTTCAGATGCAAATACATCAATGATTTCTGTCGTTAGAATTTGATTTTAATGATTCACAACTCGAACTAACCTAATACTTATTATATAAACAATACAATTTTTATCTTATATATCGGCCTAATTTAATGCACGTATTACACTGAATCAGCAATAATGAGGTGATCCCTATAGATGAATTATTTCCCCCAAAATCGATTTTCGTGTTCAAAACAAATTGGTAGGCTGACTCGACTTGTATTTGGCAGTCGAATGAATTTCCACTCCTTTAAGCGTTCTTTTGTTTAAGCCCTAAATTTGTACAAATATTATAAATAATTTTTAAATGCAAAAAATTATGTGACACCCATCACCATGTTCGTCAATTGATTCCCGTGGCATCTATCGACATATTCACGAAATTTCGACGCTCTTTTGAAGCTTAAACAATGCATTAGCAACGATAAATAATTCAACGGTAACTAAAATAAGCAAATATTCAGTTTTTTTGTTGATGTTATGTTAATAAAGTCATATATAAACATTCAAAGTTGATGCATATTTTAAAGTCTTTAAGGGAAATTTCTGCGAAAGCAGAGTGCCATTTTAATCTTTGACTAAAAACAAAAGTCAAAATTAAAAAATTTATTTTAATGAATAACGTTTTATATGCACTAGAAAGTAAAAAATAAATCTTTAAATCACATAATTAAATTTTGCAGAAAGTGAATATTGTTTTGGGAATATAAAACTTGTCTAGCGTAACGTTTAACCAATAAATCATTATTATTTCTTTACCACAAAATATTTCCCAAAACTATTGTTACACGATGAAACATTCAATTATGTAAATCGTATTTATTGTTTGCTTTGTAATGAATACAAAAGTGGGCTTCATTATTTCATTATTTAAATTTTACTTGGACTTAATACTCAATTCAATCATAACGTCATTTTTGACCGCCAATTGCGTTAGTATGAAAGAATTGACTAGAGTGTCTAAATATCGCCCTTAAATAAGACAGATACGTAATAATAATAATTTTTACTTGCCAAGGATGGACTACCGCTTAACATTTATGCTTACTATTCGAAAATTATGTTTTAAGGGGATTTTTTCAAGTATCTCCTAACAGATCAAATAATGCAATGGTTAAGAAATAGATATTATATTACATTAGTATTGAATTGATGGAATAAATATAGATTGTCAATGGCGTGTTCACAAATGAGGTACTTACTTCTAGCAGAAAGTTTAAAAGGTGATTTAATATATATTTGCATACATTATTATTAATTACTATCCGTGCATTTTTCTCTAAATATGATTTGCATCTCCACGATTTAGGTTGACTCCCGCCTACGCCATGGTAATATTCTTCTACGCTTGCATTCTCAACAAACTCGCCTCCGGACCGCTGTGGAATTCCACCTCCGCCCTGGATGCAGAGGCCTGCCTTAACAATTGGTGGACCAACATTCTTTACATCAGCAACTATATAAAAACCAATGAAATGGTAATCGAATGGTCATTATTACTGCCCCTGATATTTAAATAGGAATTGATGTTACTCTTCATTCGGTGTTCTACAACCGCCGTAGGCCGAGCTGGACGTATTGTTTTGAGATGTTAAGGGTACAGCCTAGGATTACAGTGAGTTCAGCATCCAACCACTCCCCGAGACTATTCGACCTCGGAACGACGTTTGCAAGTCAATCGATTCGCTTTAGCCAGCTCAAAATTTGGATTTTGGCGATACGGCCAGGCCGCAGTAACTGGTCACTTCGTTTGCTTCGCACAGGTACAATACCTTCCGTAAGTTACAAATAGGTCTTTCGCGCTACATTACGACCATGAATGCCGCCGATGGCGTAGGGAAGCGGAAAAGATCTGACCATGCAGCCGAATCTCACCACTGTCAGTGACCAAATTGAGTCCTCGGCGCCTCAGTCGAACTACATGTTTCGTTAACGAGTCGGAATTGTAACGGCTATCATGCCAACTCACGAGAGACTGGTCGGGAGCAGTTAGTAATGGTCTGGCCAGCATGATACCCTAATGTTCAACGGAAAAGTGAGTGGCAGATTATTGATGCTGCGAAGGCCACTTTCTTCTCGGCAGAACCGACCACCTGACCAATACTTCCATCCAGTATAAGATCACGACATATGATTACTTCTAGATAAAGAGTCGATTATACGCCCATTCTATTCCTTCGACTTTATTTGTGAAATATTTCGCGTAATTTCTGCTTTTCTAAAAATGCATAATGAAGTATTTTTTAGGTTTGTTTCCAACTTTCATTTCTTATATCATTCGTAGATTGCTTCAAGATCTTTCTGCAGTGATTTCTAATGGTCCCGAGAATTTGTTTGCCAAAGTATGAGTATATCGTCAACGAGGAGTCTAATTTTGCTAAGAACCGCCGATAATATGTCGTTGACATAAATCAGGGCTAACAAGGGATCTTGGAAACTACCCTGCGGAACAACGGCTAAGACAGTAACAGGTTCGGGGTGCGTTCCATCGATAGATTTTTCTTTTTCATTTTGGAGAGAAAATTCCCAACGAAACGTTTGTATTAACACCTACATCTACTGCTTTTAAAATTAATTTGCTGTGAGATACAATGTCAAAGAATTTCTTGAAATCTATCACAATAACTCCAGTAAGGGTATTTTTCTCCATACAACTCAAAAAATCTTATCTAATAGTCCAGGCAACGAGCAGAGAAAATAGCCTCGAATCGGAACAAATTAGCTTGAAGCTAATTTCTTTTGGGATTTGTTCCTATGGATATCTAGATCACGTGGTAAACCCCCCCCCCCCCCCATGAATCCGTGAGTCGGAACACTCGGGGGATGAGCGGCGCGCCTGGAGGGCAGCGACCCACCGTCAACTACCTTTCTCATGACTCAGTTTCATGTTGTTAATTTAGGTGTTCCTTGGCCCCAAGGACGATGATTCGAAGGTATTCAATAATGAATAACTGCATTTTATTAGGTGTTTAAAATTAGTTAGTTAGTTATCGGGAAAGTGATTGTGAGGTTAGGAGGGTTTCGTTCATGGGAGCAGTTGGAAATATAATTTGGGAGGAAGATGTATGGTGTAACTATTTTAAATACCTAATAAAATGCAATTATTCATTATTGAATACCTTCGAATCATCGTCCTTGGGGCCAAGGAACACCCAAATTAACAACATGAAACTGAGTCATGAGAAAGGTAGTTGACGTTGGGTCGCTGCCCTCCAGGCGCGCCGCTCTTCCCCCGAGTCAGAGATTGCTCACTTGAAACATTCATAGCTCCTACTCTAGTTAAGGGAGTTTTACAAGCAAGCACTTACATTTTCATTCATTCGTGTTCTGTCTTGCGACAGGTCCTACCAATTAATTAATTGGTTTTGACTAGGGAATATACATACACGGTGTGGTGGTTTCCCGTTGCCTTCCACACCGGACTCGCACACAGAAGGGAGGAGGGAAACCCGGTGCCGGCATTTGCCTGCTCTTACGAAGAACACCAGGGGGGCCAACGGCTTATTGTCCCTTCCGAAGGACGGAACAGCTGAATTTGCGCGGTCTCCTCAAACCACGCAACCAGGGGGCCGGGTGACCTTGAGAAAAAATCCTACTCGCGCAGGATTCGTACCCGATGACTTTTTCAAGCATCGGGCGAGTAGCAGCCAGCGTCCTAACCACTACACCACAGACACCCTACTTACATTGTTCATTATTAAATTATCTATTAGTTTTATTTGAGCTTTTTCTAATAAACTGAACGATCGAAATGTAGTTGCAGATTTTGCTTTAGAGTGTCGCGTTTCTAGGTCAATAAGCTCTTCATCACTCTCAATGTTTCCTTTTAACACTTTTAAATGTTCAGAGTAATTGATATGACCCTTAAACATTGTCAATTTATCTTTGTATTAAAAGGGGTTTCATGTCAGTCGATGAAGCCGTTTAGGAGCTATTAGGTTGGACACAATTTTGATAGTTTTTTTATGATTTTAATGGTGTTTCGGCTCACGGATTCATGGGGGGGTTTACCACGTGATCTAGATATCCATAGGAACAAATCCCAAAAAAAATTAGCTTCAAGCTAATTTGTTCCGATTCGAGGCTATTTTGTATGCTCGTTGCCTGGACTACTAAATGACCAAACTGGTTTCGCACGGTTTAACTTTCCTGAAACTGTGCTGAAAAGGTAGTATCAGCAGAGTCCGATTCTCTAAAAACCGCATTGAAGAACAGAGAATGGTATTTTGAGCTCCTTAAAAGGTAAAAGTGTGAGATCGGCTTATAATTTTCAGGAATTCATTTGTCACTACCCATGTGTATGGGTTTACGCGAGATAACTTCCAGCATGTGTTGATAACACCATGCGTTAAGGATTACTCCAATACCATCTTCAGGTATGGTTCTATTTCATAAGCTAATCCCTTTGAGAGTCTTCATTTCCAAGGATTTGTTTAGTATGCTTGGTTAGAATAGTCTTTGGGTCGAGAGTGAAAGGTTAGCTCATCGATCTTGTATATGAGCGCAAAGGACGCAGGGCTTTCAGTTTGGGTGATAATACGGACATGGAATTTATAATTTTATATTCTGGACCAGGGAGATAGGAAGTTATTTTATCATTCGCAATAGCAAGTCAAGAGCTATTATCCACGATAAACTGAAACAGATGAACAGAAACGTTTATAATTTACGACCTACATATTGCAACATTCGTTTATCTGGCGAATAAGATATTCATCTACAACTAGGTTTGTCGTACATAGGGCATTGTTCTGTATTTCATTGTTTTGTCCCGTTGTCGCGGAAAGATCTGTCGGGACGAATAAATGTCCCATATTTTAGTGGCACTAACATACTGAATAGAAAAAACAAATTATCGAGGAGAGTTACTGTTCTGTGGTATACCCTGTTCGGTTGATTAGGTCATTCACAAACTACGTCAGACCTTTAACCCTTCCCCTCCCTGTAACACTGTAATAACAGTTTCGAAACCTTCCCCAAATCAGTTACACACGTAGTAGCCTCTCTTGCCCCAAAACTAGAATAATTTTGATCTGTGAGGAACAGCAGAACAGGATATCGAGTAGAATAAGAAACTGAGCCATGAGAAGTGTCCGGGTGATCTTCAGCGAATCGAATTCCAGAACAATTCTTTGAATTAATACTCATCTGCGAGTTTGTATTCGGCATTCCGTCGCACAATGCACATGTCGAACGCATTTTCTCCTTAATCACTAGTAAGTGAAGCAAAGAAAGGAACCGATTGGACATATATACAGCGGAGTCAATTCTGCAGTGATTGGTAAACATGAATATGTCGTGCTGCAAGTTTTACCAGTACGCGTTTTAAAACAGTTGCAGAGAGATGTAAAATCATCAGTAAAATATGATTCTTAAAGTTAACAATGTGTTTTTTCATATATTTTACCATGTCAATGCCAATATAAATTTCCCAAATATAAGCTAGTAATTATTAATTATTTTTTATCTTTTTCTCCTGCAAAATTTTGTTTCTTATTTTGAAATCAAATATTTATTTTACATTATAAACATTTATACAACTTTATCTTGTGTTTATCTTGATTTAATAATACTCAAAATAAAAATTGAGATTAATTATGGTTCTCTAACTCAAGACCATATTTTTTTATTGGATCGTTTACGTGTCCTGTGTTAGTCTCATATTTTCATAAAGAATTTCTGTGCGCCCAAAATCCCCAAAACCAAAATCTGGCAACTCTATTTATAAAAAATGCCCAGCAAGATTTATTTTTTATAAAGACTTAATTCCCTCGCTTCCTAACGGCACCTTCTTGAATCTTAATTGCAGTGCATGGTGCAGTCCTGGTACCTGCCGTGCGACACCCACTTCTTCATAATAGGCGCCTTTCTGATGGTGCTCCTGTACCAGAGGCCTCGCCTCGGCCAAGCGGCTCTCGCTCTGGTGACCGCAGCGTCGATTGTCGTACCACTGGCCTTGACCTTCGCTAAGCAATATGACGCCACCGTACTTTTCTTCAGAGAGTGAGTTCACAAACTGCTATTTCCGATAAAACGTCGGACAAAGATATTCTATTTCGATTTTTAAGTCCAAAAGCCATTTACCGGAGGAGAGAATAACAGATATTGGATTCCAATTTGGTATTTCAATGCCTATAAAACAAGGGTGGCCAAACCGTGGCTCTCGAGTCACATGCGGCTCTTTTAAACTTACACTCAGAAGCATGACAACGTTTTTTACCACAGGACAAAATGTAGTAGTGTTACTTGAGGCTTTTTGGGATTGCCTAAGGGACATGCATTATATCCGAATTGCTTCGGATACAGGTTGTTATACCGTTCGTAAATTAATATGCGCAGAATGTGTAATGCGGCTCTCGAACCTCTGAAGATTATCGAATGTGGCTCCGAGGGTAAGTAAGTGTGGCCGCCCCTGCTATTCAAGGTGGATTCTCATTGAAGAGAATATCCATAACTTCTAGCTCATTCAGTTACGCTTGTTGGAGCATCGTAACTATATCCAATATCAGAATGCTATGGTATGCGTTTATGTCTGTTCTTTGTAAGGTCTTTCTATTTTTCTCGAAGTTCATTAAAATATTTATTATCAATTAACCTATTTGAAACTTATAGAAATATTGCAGGTATGGAGCAAGTCATGTGGTGGCTACATCAGATTTTTAAATTTAATGTAATTATAAATTATGAAGTTTTTTTATAATGAAAATCGGTGAAAATGAAAAAGAGACAAAGAATAAAGTGTCACTTCCGTTCGACCGATTTTAACAAACTACTACTCAACTCTTATTCCTTTAATAAATATGTCAAATATAAAATTTTGCGTTGATCATATTAATAGTTTTTCAGTTAGAGTGCCCACAAAATTTCTATCACATACACATAGAGACATCATCAAGAAAATGGCCAAAACGTGTTCAGAGGACCTCAAAACGTGTAGTAATTTCGTTGAAATCTCGAATTCGATTTTTTTTCTTGAAAATAATATGTACTTTCTCCTACACTACATGTGGAGAAAGTAAAAATGTAAGTTCTCGCAGAATATTTCTCATTTTCCACGAAATTAAGGCTCCTAACCGGAATCTACAAATTCTCGCGTCCAAGTTTTTGCATTTCAAGTTTCGTGGCTCAAATCGCCTTGTAACAGCAATAAACAATAATCATCATTAACACAATAGAATAATTGTTAAATTGAAATTTATGGAAAAACTAGGATATTTTGTGTTAGGATAATGGCGTCACCATCCCTGCCTTTTAGAGCGAATTTGGGCAGAAAAATCGCAGAATATGTCTGACGTCATTATACGATATGTTTTAGCTATTAGTGATAGAAGCTTGCAGAATTGCTGTTAGGATAATTTCGTCAAACCATATTAATTCATTTCGTTCAGTGATTGAATATACTTATATAAAAATTTCTTGAATAACTACGAAACACGATATTAAAATATTTTTGACTTTTGCTAAATTTCATGTCAGTATAATGACGTCATCATAAGTTTACGTCGTGGTTACAAATCAATGGCATTATAATAATATATTCCCCTGATTCTCATTAAAATCACAAAAAAATTATAGTATATATCAGCGTATCAGAAAACAAAGGTGATGAGAATAGGGGATAGAGAAATTATGAATGTGTCAATAAAGGATGGAAGAGTGGAGCAAGTAAAACAGTATAGATATTTGGGAAGCATGCTAACTGAAGACTGGAGAAGTGAAAAAGAAATAAGAACAAGAATAGCAATGGCAAAAGAAACATTTAATAGGAAAAAACGGGTACTATGTGGTAAAATGGATTTAAATCTGAAGAAACGTCTTGTGAAGTGCTATGTTTGGAGTGTATTGCTTTATGGGTGTGAAACATGGACGCTAAAGAAAAGAGAGAAAGAAAGACTAGAGGCATTTGAAATGTGGGTGTGGAGGCGGATGGAGAAGGTTAAGTGGACGGATAGGATAAGGAATGAAGCAATACTAACAAGGGTGAATGAGAAGAGAAGATTACTTGAAACAATTCAGAGGAGGAAAAGTAACTGGTTAGGGCATATCTTGAGAGGAGAAGGTTTACTATTGATGGTGTTGGAAGGATCAGTAGAAGGTGAAAGGAAAAGGGGACGTAGAAGAATAAAAATGTTTGACGATCTGAAAGAAAGGGGAGGGTATCAGGAAATGAAAGAAATGGCAAGGAACAGAAATGAGTGGAGACAACGCTGGTGCCAGGGACCTGCCTAGAGGCAGAACACCTCATCAGCGTATTTACCCGTCATGGCGGGAATACGTGAATTAAGTATTAAATCACAAAATTTTAATAAAAAATTAATGAAAGCGCTCTATATATGCACTAAAATGCGAAATATTAATAAAAATTTACCAAATTGAATGTTCCAGAGAGTATAAATTGTTTTGGACATATGAAATTTGCGAGGCAAAGTAATACTATTAGTTATGATATATTCGTTAAAGAATACGCCACACAACTTTCGTATGACCAAACCTCCTTTTTACATTCTGTAAATTTAACTATGTGAATGTTATACTTATTTTTTTACATTTTAGTGCGCGTAAAGGGTCGTTTCATAATTTTTCGTACAAATTGTGTTTTTCTTTTTAAAAATAGATTCAATTATTCTATTCTTAATTTTAATTTTTCGTCGTATTTGTTGCTTTATATTTATAAAATCAATTTTTCTATGCTAATTTATTACAAGTGTGCAAAATTTTAAAATGAATAAGGTGAAAAAACCAACCCAACCCAATTCAATTATTGATATAAATTTTGATTGGAAAACTTATCTCATATACGAAAACGACAACAAATACAACAAAACTTTCCGAGTCTAGGCTAATGTTCTGTCTATCATTAATGAGACAAATTTATTGTTTTGAGTTGACATTTAGGAGCAGACTTTATAACAAATCTTTGCCTAAATTAATTTGGGGTAGGTTTTCCTTTCATCTTGTTTTTTATTTTGACTCACTTATTGTAATAAATTTTTATTGGAAACCAAATTTCATTTGTAAAAAACTAAACTATAACAAAAATACACAAATTAAAGAAGTGAAAATCCGCTAAGACTTACTCAGATTTCGCAGGAAACGTACACAAAATCTCTTAAAAATCAGCAAATTAAATCACAATATGAATGTTTTAATAGCGTGAACTCCTCTAGCCAAAAAACGAAAGCATTGCAAAACCCAATCCATTTCGGCCACTAAGTGGGCATCTTCAGGGGCGACCTGTGATCGACAGTGACTAGAAGTCAACAGTTGACTATGATATGCTATGTACATAGATACAAATCTTACATACAAGTTAGGAAACTTTACAGTGTATCAAAAAGGGCGCGTTTCGTGCGATGGAGTATTTGAAACTATACGATACAAGTTGTTGGTGCTTGCATTCTGCAAGCATTTCATCGTACCCTGATAAACATATTAATATTTCAGAGAGATATTTCATTATTAGAAAGTTTTTTAATTCAAAAGATTTCACCTCTACACCAATTTGGAGATTTTCAAATGTTTATTTGTGCATCTGCACTAAGCTCTAAATTACTAAAACATTTCAGTTCCCTAGCGTGTCTACCTATACATTTACCTATATCATTAAAATTTAAGAATTTTTAAGAGCCAAACAAATAAAAATGTAATCATTTCTATAATCACTATTTCGTTTATTTTACAAATTCTGCCTTTAAAAAATTCAGCTTCGTAACACATTCGAAAATACATAAACTTTAAAATACGTTTAAATATCTGCAATTTTTTAGCGGCCGCATTGTTGCACTATCGCAAGATTTTTGGTTTTTCTAGTCGGTTTTGCACATAATCCTATCATCATAAAAAAAATTTGAATCTCCAGATTTTTTGGTAGTTCCTAAACATTAATATCCTCCTCATATAAGCGCCCTCCCCCGGTCTGGAAATTTCTTTTCCTTATTCTTCTTGCTGGTGATGTGCATCCCAACCCCGGTCCTGGTAACAGTGTCTATTATCAAAATGTCAGGAGCATTAAAAACAAGCTCTCGTCCGCCACCACAAACCTTGTGGAATTGTCCAAGTTCAGAGTAATAGCGCTGACGGAAACGTGGCTTAGTGACAGTGTCGGCGATAACGAATTAGCCCTTACGCCAACTCATGCCATTTTCCGCCGCGATCGCAGTTCTAGGGGAGGCGGAGTGCTATTAGCAATTCATTCCGCCCTCCAATCCAAACGCAGAAGTGACTTAGAGACGGATTGTGAAATTCTTTGGACCGAAGTTGTCATTTCCACTAACTCGCCCCGGAATAATTCTGCGGCATTTAACAACAAACTATTTATCGGATGTTTCTATCGCCCGCCCGACAGTAACATTTCGGTGATGGAGAGCTGTTTCCAATCGGTGATTCGTGTGCGATCACTCTGTCCCAATGTTATTCTCCTCGGGGACTTTAATCTGTCTATTGGTTGGAACTCACATACTGATGGTTCCACCAAAAGTGTTCATGATTCTTCCTGGACCATTTCATTAACGGTCTGGGTTTTTTTCAATGCAACTCCCACCCCACCCGAAACTTGGCAACGTTGGATCTTATCATTTCCTCAGTCCCCGTGCAGGTCACGATCCCCGGCAGAAACATTTTCGCCTCCGACCACCAGTCATTAGAATTTCTCCTACCCACCGATCCCCACCGCCGTTGCCCTCACCCCCTCTCCGAACCGTTAGAGCTTGGAACAAAGCTGACTGGCAGGTCATCAACCTTGCACTCTCCCTCCTTCCATGGGACCTCCTGGAGTGTGGGACTACGCAGAATAGCATCTCCCTTTTCTACGACATTCTCCACGGTGCCATTGGTGACCTCGTTCCCTCCCGCAAGATTTCCAAGAGACGACCCCTATGGATGTCCGAGGCGACCGCTGCAACCCTCCGTAACAAAGAAGCCGCTTGGAAACTAAGTAAGACCCACCCAAACCCCCGCACACGCTCGGAGTTTGCAAAAATTCGCAGCCGCTCGAGAACGCTCCTCAGACGTGACTATGCCAAATATGTGAAAACAATCACCGAAGATCTCAAAGACAATTCCAAGAGATTTTGGACTCTCTTAAATGGCAGAAGAAAGTGTTCTCGTATCCCCCTTACTGTGAGCTCCGATTCCAAGTCATTCACGAACCACGAAAGGCCCACCGCTTTCAACGACCAGTTCACTTCGAACTTTTCCACACCCTCTCTCTCATCCCCCTTACCACCCGTTGAGTCCATTTGCACTCACTCCCTCTCAACCATTTCCACCACCCGCAGTGAGGTCCTAAGCCTTCTTTCCTCCTTACCTTCAAATAAGGCCACAGGATCGGACGCCATTGGTTCCCTATTCCTCAGACGCACGGCCAACACTCTTCATCTCCCTATCACGAAAATATTTAACAGATGCTTCTCCGATGGATCTTACCCGACGGAGTGGAAAACAGCATATGTCACCCCTATTCTAAAGTCCGGTTCTAAAAATTGCATTGATAATTACCGTCCCATATCTATTCTTCCTGTTCTTTCCATCTTCTTTGAACGCATTATTCACAGCCGCCTCCTGTCGTTTATCCTCCCTTACATTTCCCCCTCTCAACATGGTTTCCTTCCCGGGAGCTCATGCCTCACCAACCTTTCCGTCATTCACTATCATATTACCAATGCTTTCGAACAATCTTCCCAACTCGACGTTTGTTACGTCGATTTTTCCAAAGCTTTTGACACCGTGGATCACATCCTATTAATTCACAAACTTACCAATCGTTACAATATCCATGGACCCCTTCTTAGTCTTCTCACCAGTTTTCTATCCAACAGATTTCAACGTGTTACAATCGACGGCGTTACTTCCCCTTCCCTTCCAGTTCCTTCCGGTATTCCACAAGGAAGTGTTCTTGGTCCCCTTCTTTTCTCTTTATATATTGATGATATTGTTGATTCCGTTCTTCCCCATTCCTGCAACATACTGTTATACGCCGACGATTGCAAGATATTTAAGCAAATAGACAACTCCAATGACAGTCACTTGCTTCAGCTTGCCCTCCATTCAATCTCTAATTGGAGCTCTGCATGGAAACTTAAAGTTAATCCCACCAAATCTAAATTTATACAGTTCACCCTTCGAACCAAACCCATCCCTTCAGTTTATTTATACTCCGCCCAACCCATACCCGAAGTTTCCTCACACAGTGACCTTGGAGTGCTCTTCGATTCCAAGCTCACCTTCACCTCACATATAAGAAAAATTTCATCCAAAGCCATGTCCCTTGTTGGCCTGATGTACAGATTCACAGAAATCAACAACCCTCAGGCATTAAAATCAGTTTTTTTCCGGTTGTGTCCTACCACTACTTGAATATTGCTCTCCTATATGGTCCACGGCATCTCCCACCAACCTTAAAACTCCTAAATCGCCCTCTAAATTTCTTCCTAGCAATCGTGCGCCATCGAGTCCCCACTTACCGTAACTTGTCTCGCGAGGAATTGCTTTCAGTGATGGGTATTTCCTCCCTGCAATTGCGTCGGAAAACATCAGACCTAAAATTTCTCCATGGAATAATGAATGGTAAATACCGACCAAATGAACTTCTTACCTACTTCTCTCTTCACGTCCCCCCTCGTCCCACCCGCAATCCCAACCCCTTACACTTACCCAAATGCCGACTCTCCATCACCAAAAGATCTCTCTTCTATCGATTGCCCCAAACATTTAATTCCCTGGTTCGTTTGTTCCCTGTTATTGATATGTTTTCCCCCATCTCATCCTTCTCTGCACTAGTTGCCCGGTCACCCCCATAATTCTTATTGTCTAAACGCTTTTTGCATTTTCCTGTTTGGAACAATTTAATATCTGTTCCACGATTGTTAATTTAATTTATTTTATTTGTTATTTTATGTTGTTATATTACGGATCCATTGTAAAAGGCCAAAATTTGGCTGTTTATGGACCTTTTTTAATTAAATAAATAAATAGATAAATTAAATAAATATACGAGGTGCTACCCAAAAGTTCCGGGAATTTGTGCACAAAAAAATTACGCTAAGTCCTAATTTCCACCGTCCCCTTCAAAGTATTCCCCTGGGGCTTTTATACAGCGTTCCAAGCGTTTTTTCCATGATGCGAAGCATCCTTGGAAGTCCGCAGGTGTGAGCGTGTTAAGCACCTCTTGCGATTCTGTCCGGATCTCCTCAATCGTGTCAAAACGTCGCCCTTTCAGCCGGAGTTTCATTTTGGGAAACAGGAAAAAGTCGCAGGAGGCGAGGTCAGAAGAGTAAGGGGGTGGGGAATGACTGTCATGTTTTTGGAAGCCAAGAACTGCCTAATAACGAGTGACGTGTGGGCGGGGGCATTATCATGGTGGAGCACCCAGTCATTGTTGCGCCACTTGTCTGGGCGTTTGCGTCGGACGTTCACCCTTAGCCGCTTCAAAACATCGCTGTAAAACTTTCCATTGACAGTTTGACCGGATGGGAGGAATTCTTTGTGGACGATCCCGTCGACGTCAAAAAAAATGATCAGCATGGACTTGACATTGCTGCGAACTTTGCGCGCTTTTTTCGACAGCGTTGAATTTGGCGACTTCCACTGTGACGACTGCTGCTTGGTCTCAAGGTCATAACCGTAAACCCAAGATTCATCACCAGTTATGACCTTGGAGATGAAGTTGGGGTCATCTCTAACTTCATTTTGAAGCTCCCTGCAGACAGCAACGCGATGGTCTTTCTGGTCGTTGCTTAGCAGTCTCAGAACAAATTTTGCAGCAATGCGTCTCATGTTCAAATCCTCGGACAAAATGCGTTGACACGTCCCGTACGACAGTCCGACGATGTCACAAATGTCATGGATTGTTCACCTTCGGTCTGCCAGGAGAGCCTCACGCACTTTTGCGACGTTTTCCGGAGTTGTGCTTGTCGACGGTCGACCAGAACGCTCATCGTCGTCGAAAGACGTCCGTCCCTCCTTGAAACGTTTGTATCAAAGGAACGTTTTGCTTTGGCATAAAGCATCATCACCAAATGCTTGTTTAAGCATTCTGTGTGTTTCTGATGCCGTTTTGCCGAGTTTGTAGCAGAATTTGATGCAAAATCTTTGTTCCTTAACAACAGCCATTTTAGTTCGAAACGAATTCGCAGAACCACTCAAGCACGACGTTACAAAAACGCACAGAACTTGCAAACACGTGCATTTGGCCGCCAGTTTGCACATTTATTTACAAAGGTCACTTCCAGCACTACTTAGCGGCGAGTGGCCGTACTACAAGCGGTTCGCGTGCGCTATTCAAATTCCCGGAACTTTGGGTAGCACCTCGTATCATATAGTATCATATCGTATATAGACGTCCCTTACATAGAAGGATATGTATATATATATATATATATATATATATATATATATATATATATATATATATTATATTCATCTAGAAATGAAATAATATTTATCTAATTGTTAACATTTTAAAAATGTACAACGGCCGCAATAACAATTTCAAGGAAATATTCAAACATTTGTTTCTGCATATGCACTAAGCTATAAATAACTTTAAAATTTCAGCTTCGTAGGTTGAACCGTAGTACCTAAACATTTACCTATTTGTTTAATCTTAAAGAATTCTTAACAGGCAAACAAATTAAAATATCAAAATTTCTATAATCATTATTTCCTTTATTTACAAATTGAACCTTTAAAATTTTCAGCTACGTAGCACATTTTGAAATACATAAACCTTGAATTTTTTAAAAAACAATTGCAAATTTTTAGCGGCCACATTGTTGATCTTTTCCAAGATTTTCATTTTTTCTAGTTGATTTTGCACACAATCGTAACTACAAAAAAAATTGGAATCTCCTGCTGATCTGGAAGTGTCTAAACATTAGTATCTTCCTATTTGTTATATGTTAATCCTTCTCTGTAAGAAGCGTCTATATATAATAGATGATATAAAGTTAGAGAGCTGAAAGTTTCAGCGTTTGTAGATATTATAAAGAAACCTCCAGAAGAAATGAGACCTCACATAAGTGACATGGGTTAGACTCCAAAAATTCCAAAAGAAAAATTCCATAAGAAAAGCATTGCGCCATTTTTGTAAATTAATTTCGGGCACTGGCCAATAGGCTTGAGAAATGAAATTAAGAGTGTTGCTAAAAGGAACCAATACCTATGAATAATTGGTATCGGTTTTTCTTACAGTGTCCTGGGTTCGATTCCAGATGCTCCGGAATATCTCCCATAAGTTAGCATGGGAAAAGATTATTCCAGTGTGAAGACCAATCTAAGAGGTTTAGGGAGCTGAAATTTTGCATAATAATAGGATGTTGCACACAACCAACTAGAAAAATCTAAAAGTTACAAATTGTTGATATTTTGGGTTGTTTTTAACCCATTTGTCTATTAAAGTTTAATAATTTTTATCTCAGAAATTATTCATAATAGGTACGAGCTTTTGCAACCATATTGTATCAAATTCCATCTCCCATATGGATAAAATTTTTAATCCATAACTTACAGATCATATAAGGTTGCGAATTTTATCGCCCATATTGCTGTAACCTTTTCAAGATTTTCTTTTTTCTAGACGGTCTAGCACATAATCCTACTGTCATAAAAAATTTCGAAATTCCAGCTCTTCTGGAAGTGCCTAAACATTAGTATCCTCCTATATATATGTTATTTTATTCGTTACATGTTATGATATCATTATATATAGACGTTCCTTACAGAGGAGGATATAACATATAGGAGGATACTAATGTTTAGGCACTTCCAGATGAGCTGGAGATTCGAAATTTTTTCTTAGATAGGATTTTGTGCAAAACCGACTAGAAAAAACGAAAAATCTTGAAAAAGTTCAACAATGCGGCCGCTAAAAATTCACAATTGTTTAAACAAATTTTCAATATTTATGTATTTCCAAATGTGCTACGGAACTAAATTTTTTTTAGAGTTAGGATTTGTAAAAAAAAAACGAAAAAGGGATTATAGAAATTTTGATATTTTAATTTGTGTTGCCGTTAAAAATTCTTAAAGTTGAAACAAATAGATAACTGTTTTGGTACTACGGGATGGGCTAGGAAGCTGACATTTTCATGTTAATTACAGAGTAGTGCATTTGCACAAATAAACATTTGAATCTCTCCATAAAGATATTGCGGCGGCCGTTAAAAATGTTTAAAATTTAAACAATTAGAAAAATATTATTTCACTTCTAGAAGTGCTACAACTTAAAAATTTGTCAAAAATGTGTAGCATCAGTACCCCATAATGGAGAAAGTACAAAATTCTTAAAATTGCAAAGTTTGGGGATTCTTTTAATCTATCATTTTTACATAAAGAAAAAACGAAAATCGCTGCGGAGGTGAAATCTTTAGAATTAAAAAAATATTTGTTATGATGAATTATCTGTCTGAAAAATGAATGTTTTTTCAAGGTGAGATGATATGCTTGCAGAATGCAAGCACCTTCTACTAGTGTGTGTATATATATATATATATATATATATATATATATATATATATATATATATATATATATATCATTATATATAGACGTTCCTTACAGAGGAGGAGGAGGATATAACATACATATAGGAGGATACTAATGTTTAGGCACTTTATTATTATTTAATTTATCGATAAAATTGTTATTTTGGCCGTTATAAATTATTTAAATTTAAACAATTAGATAAATATTATTTCACTTTTAAATGTACTATAAATTTAAAATTTGGCAGAAATGTGTGGCAATATTAACTCAATGTGGGAAAAGTATCATATTTCAAAAATTATAAATTGTTTTACTCCATTATTCTTCCATAATGAAAAAACAAAGACCCATCCAGAGGAGAAATCTTTAGGATTAAGGAAATATTCCTCATGATGAAATATCTCTCTGAAAATTAATGTTGTTTTCAAGGTGCGATTAAATGCTTGCGGTATGTAAGCACCTTCTACTAGTATATATACATGTTCCTCCTCTGTAAGAAGTCCATATATAATGATAACATATATATAGGAGGATACTAATGTTTCGGCACTTCCAGAAAAGCGGCAGTCTCGAAATCTTTTTGTCTGTAGGATTATGTGCAAAACCGACTAGAAAAAACGAAAATTTTGAAAAAGTTCTACAATTCGGCTGCTAAAAATTAGAAATTTTTCAGTTTATGTATTTTTGGATATGCTACGGAGCTGAAATTTTTTTAAAGGAGGAATTTGTAAAAAAAAACGAAATACGGATTATAAAATTTTTGATATTTTAATTTGTTTGGCAGTTAAAAATTCTCAAAATTTAAACAAATAAATGTGTGGATACTACGGGGCGAGTGAGGGAACTGAATTTTTCAGTAATTTGGGGTTTACTCTATTTAAACGAATAAACTTATCAATGTCTTCATACAATTGTTATTGCGGCCGTTAAATATTATTTAAATTTAAACATAAATGTGTAGGTGCTACGGGTGAGCTAGGAACATGAAATTTTGTTGTTATTTAGAGCTTAATGCATATGCACAAATAAACATTTCACAGTCTCCATTAAGTTGTTATTGCGGCCGTTAAAAATATTAAAATTTTAAAAACTCAGTAAAATATCATTCCACTTCTAAATGTGCTCTAACCTTAAAATTAGGCAGAAATGTGTGACATTAGTACCCTACAATGAAAAAGTAATGTTTTTAAGCTGGAATATATATATATATATATATATATATATATATATATATATATATATATATATAACAGCTTACGGAAAAGGAAAGGTAAAATGGATATATGGATGCCAACAAGGTGTTAGGATGAGGAAACCCAGTGAACACTCACCAATCAGACGACACAGAAACATCACAAACGTAGAAGCTTTCGGAATTATTCCTTCATCCTTCATCAGCTAAAGAGAGAGAACTCTGTTTTAGTATTCTTTTACGTGTGTCGCTTCGACATCCCCGGGACCTCGTCAACCTGAAGTCGTCTGATTGGTGAGTGTTCACTGGGTTTCCTCATCCTAACACCTTGTTGGCATCCATATATCCATTTTACCTTTCCTTTTCCGTAAGCTGTTATATATATATATATATATATATATATATATATATATATATATTCCAGCTTAAAAACATTACTTTTTCATTGTAGGGTACTAATGCCACACATTTCTGCCTAATTTTAAGGTTAGAGCACATTTAGAAGTGGAATGATATTTTACTGAGTTTTTAAAATTTTAATATTTTTAACGGCCGCAATAACAACTTAATGGAGACTGTGAAATGTTTATTTGTGCATATGCATTAAGCTCTAAATAACAACAAAATTTGATGTTCCTAGCTCACCCGTAGCACTTACACATTTATGTTTAAATTTAAATAATATTTAACGGCCGCAATAACAATTGTATGAAGACATTGATAAGTTTATTCGTTTAAATAGAGTAAACCCCAAATTACTGAAAAATTCAGTTCCCTCACTCGCCCCGTAGTATCCACACATTTATTTGTTTAAATTTTGAGAATTTTTAACTGCCAAACAAATTAAAATATCAAAAATTTTATAATCCGTATTTCGTTTTTTTTTACAAATTCCTCCTTTAAAAAAATTTCAGCTCCGTAGCATATCCAAAAATACATAAACTGAAAAATTTCTAATTTTTAGCAGCCGAATTGTAGAACTTTTTCAAAATTTTCGTTTTTTCTAGTCGGTTTTGCACATAATCCTACAGACAAAAAGATTTCGAGACTGCCGCTTTTCTGGAAGTGCCGAAACATTAGTATCCTCCTATATATATGTTATCATTATATATGGACTTCTTACAGAGGAGGAACATGTATATATACTAGTAGAAGGTGCTTACATACCGCAAGCATTTAATCGCACCTTGAAAACAACATTAATTTTCAGAGAGATATTTCATCATGAGGAATATTTCCTTAATCCTAAAGATTTCTCCTCTGGATGGGTCTTTGTTTTTTCATTATGGAAGAATAATGGAGTAAAACAATTTATAATTTTTGAAATATGATACTTTTCCCACATTGAGTTAATATTGCCACACATTTCTGCCAAATTTTAAATTTATAGTACATTTAAAAGTGAAATAATATTTATCTAATTGTTTAAATTTAAATAATTTATAACGGCCAAAATAACAATTTTATCGATAAATTGATATAATTATTCGTTTACAAAAATTAACTTATAAATAAATTAAAAATTTCAGCTCCCTAACTTGTGGCGTAGTGTCTAAGCATCTACCTATTTGTTTAAATTTTAAGAATTTTTAACTGCCAAACAAATCAAAATATCAAAATTTATATAATCCCTATTTCGTTTTTTAAAGAATTCTACTTATTAAAAAAATTTCAACTCCGTAGCACATTCGGAAATACATAAACCTTGAAAATTTGTTTAAACAATTGCGAATTTTTAGCGGCCGCATTGTTGCACTTTTTCAAGATTTTCTTTTACGTGTGTCGCTTCGACATCCCCGGGACCTCGTCAACCTGAAGTCGTCTGATTGGTGAGTGTTCACTGGGTTTCCTCATCCCAGCACCTTGTTGACATCCATATATATATATATATGTGTGTGTGTGTGTGTGTGTGTGTGTGTGTGTGTGTTATTTAGTCGCGTTTCGCTTCCAGCATAAGCGCCTATTAGCTTCGGTTTGTTCGTCCGTCTGTCCGTTCATCCGCCCGTCCGCATGTTTATTCTCGGTTTCTACTGAAGGGATTTTTATGAAATTTGATATTAAGGACTTAAAGTCAAAGACAATAAGAAAATCGGAAAAATAAATCACGTAAGCCATTCTGAGGCACCGCTTTACTGGCGACAATACATGAACTTTTTATATCTCGTAAACATTTGGTCAAATTAAAATTATTTTCAAATAAACTTGTGGAACTACTAACGTAGAGTATTTATTTTTCTACTAATTTTTATCGTAGGAGTAGCCGTTATCAAGAAAATTGAACAAGAATGTCGTAATTCTCTTTGAACTGAAACTTTCTTGCATAGCTACATAATTGTTGTCAACGAAAACAATCTTATTGTTTAATGAAGTAAATAATATCTTCTATAATTATAAAATGCATTTAATTCCTTACGCGTGCAAGATTTTGTAAGCTGAAAGATATAGATTATCTACAGAGAAGAAAAGAACGTGAACGTAAATATTAAAACTACTGTATTCAAGGGAGGTATGTTTTATATAATTTTCTATTGTTCGGTTGATTAAAACTGATTAAAAAATAAATCGGTAAATAAAAATTGAATATTTCCCTGGAATCATTTTTGATATAATGTTTTTCAGTATTTAGTCATTAAAATTACGTAACATGCTTATTGATGCACCAATTAAGGAGGGAGAAGAAATATTTAAAAGACTTAGATACAATCAGGTCGTGATTTTTTGCTGTTTTAAGGTGTGTGTGTGTGTGTGTGTGTGTTTGGTCAAATTTTATCGTATAGTTTCAAATACTCCAACGCATGATACGCACCCATTTGTGATACACTGGGTACACTTTCCTAACTTGTTTAATTTTCAGCGCCTATAAAATATTGTTTCATTAAATTAAAATTTATAAATTTTATTCGGAGAAAGTGCAATATATTCCATCTCAAAATTGTGCCACAGACGGAAATTTATTTCTTAAATTACCACGTCAACCCTAAATAAACAAATTCTGATTAGCTCATTATATCGTATAAATGTCTGCCAAATTGCAATTTTCTATCTACATCCTTGATCGAGTTATTCGCGTTTTAATAACTTTACACTCAGACCAACGGACGGACAACATGGCCTCTTATCATAATTTTTGTGATTCTTTAAAACCTCTTTCTCTCCCTATTTCCCAAACCGTCCTCAAGTCCTCCATTCTTCTACTTAACTCCCGTAACCTATCGTCCAATCCTTCACTCTGCAAATATTTTACATGCTTGTTTTGTTTATTAATACGTCCAGCAAATATTTCATCGTAAATAACGCAACGAATTATGAAAATCATTTCCCTCTCCTTCTTTCTCTCTTTTTCATATTAAAAGCCTTCAAAGCACGCTTAAACTTATAAGGGTTGAGGTAACAATTCGATTTCGAGGTTTAATAATGTAACTGGTAGGCAATGGAACATCCCGTTAAAATGGCGAGATTTCCCCAAAACATGTGAATTTATCTTTTAACAAGAGGGATTTCAAAATTTAGGCGAAAAACGATGAAAAGAATAAGAAACCTTATAATTGCTTGTTCTTTTAAAATGGTTTATATCCGAAGATCGTAGGTTAGTTCTTTTTAATTTTAATCTCAAAAAGAAGTAAAGTCTGCACGACAAAAAGTCGATTTTTACGTGTTATCTTATGGGGAATGCAAATAATTCTCTGTGATCGAAACCTGGACGTTTTTCGTATATTTTTCTTCTTCACAGAATTTTCATATCGGAGTAGATTATCTCTGTCGAATTTCAGGTTTATATCTGCATATTTGGTCGAGTTATTTATTTGCGTTTTAAGAGCGTGACATGTACCAACGGACCAACCAACGTAGCCTTTTATTGTAGGGGAGAGGACTAACCAAAATAGGAGAGATAACAGTATGATATTACCGCGAAATAATAAATATTCTCTACAATGAGAACAAATGAAGACGGAAAATTAATGAAGATGGGGACATCTCCTAACCCTCATCAGCATAAGAACATTTTAGCGGTTTAGTTTTATAATCCTCGAATTCAGTCTCAACTTTGTGGCCAGTGTTCACCATATTAAGATGAAAGAATAAACTCTATTAAATTGATTTATATTAACGAATCTTCGTTAAACTAATATTTATTAAAATAAACTTCATTATGATAATATTTCCTCTCAAAGGCACTCCCTGCCCTACGCAATTGGCGACGTACAAAGTTACAACATAAATAAAAACATAATTACGCATTCAAGGACAAGCACATAAAAATCAAAGGATTAAAAATTTACTTAGTATCTCAGGTAGCCACTAGGTTACCATAAACCAGATGCGATTTTAAGGCTCCGAGTTGGTTAATGAGGTCTTCCAAACTCTAGAAGAAGAAACCCCGACGACTTTATTACGACTGTGAATAGGAAATGATTACATATTTCTATCGCACAGCGAACGATCCGATATTAACCTGAAAGTCCTTTGGATCGGCAAACTGTTCCAAATGGAGACATTTTTCTCGCATTGCTTCCTTAAGACGATTGAGGGCGAGCGAAAGAAATGCATATTCCAATTATCATTACTTCTGATATCGAAGTCGTAAAAATAAGACGAAGTACGATGTACTACTTTTACGATGTAATTTTTTCTCTTGGTTACCGCAGGCGCTATGCAACGCACTGATGAGATTGTACTTCAGGAAACACGCGTCACCACCGGTCAATTGGCACTCGGACTCGAAATCAGCAATGGAAGTGTAAACACAATTTTCGAGCTTGTTCGTTCTTCGAATGCGTGCGCTGGATGAGTTCCTCGACAGCTGACAAGCGTACAAACATCCGGGCGAAAGAATATTTGCACAGAGTTGTTCGGAGCTGTAGCAAGGAAAATTGGTGCTCGGGAGATACCATACACCGGCGTCCTCCTACTCTCACATGGAATTAATTTGTGCGGCAAAAATAACGCGTGTATGTACTATACTAAACTATACCGAGTCCAACAATAGTGGTTTCTATGGCAACACTTTCGTAATGACTGATAAAAACTGCAAATACGCCTGTATTTACGGGAAATTGAAAGAAATACGACCTATAAGCAAAATTCTACGATAAAAATTATAATCTCCATTCCTTTCCTCAGACAATAGTAGAAATTCCGCTCCGACATTAAAATTCTAAGATACTTTAATGTGCAAGAGGAAATTTCTCTGCATGATGGATTTCAGATTTCCCATGCACATAACTCAAATGGGAAGGCTAGTTCCTGGAATCGAACACGGGAATTCAATCTTCCCAACAAAAACTAACCTCGGGAGCTCGGCTCAAGTAGCAAGTCTATTGGTTCAAAAGTTAATAGGGGGCCACAGCCAGACACAACGACGAAAGTATAAGCACATTTCCATTCTGGAAAGTATGCTAAAAATGGGAACTTTATTTGCTGAGGTAATATGAAATTATTGAGGTTTGCCTGTTTAGAATTGCAAACTTAAAAAATTTATACACTTAAAAATATAATTATATGGCGTAAAGTGGTCTATTCAATAATTAATTTGAAAATATATACATAATCTTACACATGTTATATTTCTAATCTAATGAGAATTGTCTTACGAACACTCTACATTAATAAAAAAGGACCTTCCTGACGCTCTCCGATTTTTCAAAAACGTTTCTTCTGCAATTTTACAGTTGGCATTAAAGATCACACAAATAGTGACCATTTTAAGGCTGGTTTTCCAAAGGAAAATGCCTTATGAAATGTTTCTGTCTGTGTGTATGTGCCTATATATGTCCCCTACTAGCAACTTTGCATCAATGGACCGATTTTCATGAAACTTGGAATGAGGCTCGTGCTGCCAGGGCTCACCTCCGGGCTATATTTAATTTGGCGAAGATTGAAGTACCGGGTTCGATTCCAGGAAATTTTTCCCTATTTGTTTTACATAGGAAGTCCAAGTCCAGAGATGTTATCTTTAATACTTTAAAATATATAAAAATTGTGATATCGGAGCGAGGTTTGTACTGTTCTAAGGTGAAAAGAATGTGTATTATATTTCTTATTGCAGAAATTTGATAATTGATAGTATTTATTTTGAATTTCTACAAAAACTTGACATTTTAAATTGCATTTTATCAAATTGTTGCCGTGGAGACGATTATTACCGAACTCGGCTTGAGCATAGACGAGTAAACAAATGGATTATTTTCATTTCCGCTCGACTACTCTTCAGCAACGGGTAGTTGATCCATACATTTTAGCGTGCAAACAGTAACATTTATTAAATTCTTTTAATTAAAAAATACATGCAAAATATGTCATAAAGAGATTTTGACATTGCTTATGGTATGCATTTTAAACCTGATATTGCACCAATAATTTCTTTTCCAATTGTTCACTATCATTGATAAACAATGAATAACAAATGGTAGTTATGATATGAGAATTCCTTGGAATGATTAACACACACGGAAA
Source organism: Tanypteryx hageni (assembly GCA_028673005.1). NCBI lineage: Eukaryota > Metazoa > Arthropoda > Insecta > Odonata > Petaluridae > Tanypteryx > Tanypteryx hageni. The sequence continues at coordinate 148,145,186 of CM054114.1, forward strand.
CATTTTCTGTCAATATAAGTAACCAATTCAGGACGTCAACTTTGGGAAACCAGCCTGTATTAGTCTTTTTTTGGACTTCTTGTTCACCATTTACTCAAAATCTTAATTTGAAAATTTCGAAGGATCCACCGGACGCCCACCGATATCTTCAAAAAATTTCTTTGGCGGAATAATAAGTTGTATCACATACACCCCCTTCAGCTAATTTCAATCTTATATCTCTTACCGTTTGATTGCTATTTTAATTTAATTGATTGCACTGACGGAGAGACAGACGGAAGGACAGACTGGCGGAGACAGCGAAAACAATCGCCTTACGAGATAAAAGGCGCTAAAAATCCGCTTAACCGCCGTCCTCTTTAAGGTCGATTTACACCTCACCGTAACGTGTCCGTACCGTGCCCGTTCCGTATAATTGCCGTCCGTGCTCTGTCCGACACGAGTATGTACACATGTCAGTGCGTCGGCAGTGTTGTATCCGTACAGTATCCGTATTTTTCTAACACTACACTAGTGTTTATACTAGTTTCTTTTGCGCTCTGATGAAAACGTCCGTGTTTTCAACCAGAGAACTTTCCATTAGCTTTAAGACGAAGACGATGAAAGTAGCAAGAGAAAGCAAGAAACGAACCAGTTCTATAAGTTTCTCGTCGTCCATGTTTAAAATAGGAAACTAAATAACTCTCAATAACACAGATAACAGCAACTATATTAATCACTAGCAACAACACCAGCAATTCAATATTCAACATAACCCACTATTGTGCGTGATGCTACATACGTCACCGGTCCGACGGGAACAGTGCTGCCAGTGTCCGTGTCGCCACAGTGAAAACCTGAAAAATATCGTTGCCTACGATATCTGAAATTATGGCACGGGCACTGTCTGTCGCCGGACGCCACTGCGGCGGCACTGCGCCGGATACGTGTAAATGCATACATTGGACGATATGAACATCACGGTGCCGTCACGGACGGCACTGATACGGAACGGACACGGTACGGTACGGTGAGGTGTAAATCGACCTTCATTCTTTCATCCATGAAAGCAATGGCGCTACCATCTCTTTCGTAAATTGTGAAATGGTTATATTGATATTATATTAACAAAAGCAAATAAGTTTAAATAACTTAGAAAAATTTTTAAATGCAAATCAAACATACGCCGCACAGCGCCGCGTAGATCAAAAGGAAAGCCGAACCCACCAACATTCGAACCCATGACGTCAATAACCGGAATCAACGTTCTTGTTTTATAGCGTTTAGATATACAGTAATACCCCGTTTAACGCTGCCCCCTACAACGCTGATTCGTTATAATGCTCTCTGTTCTCAGACCAATTTTTACTTTCTCCATTAGGTTTTTTTGGGCGATCTAACTCAAGAACTAATTAACGGATCATCGCCAAATTTCATATTTAACATTTTCATTATAGGAATCAGAGCTGAGTAGTTATTAGTTACAATCGGTCGACCGGAAGTGAAGGTTTACTCATGTAATTTGCGTAATTTTTTTCATTTTTCTCAAATTTTCTTATAAGGTTTCATTTATGTAAACATCTGCTATTACAAAAGCTGTAGAAAATATTATTCTTTTTTGGGTTCGCTGCCAGGAGCGGTCACTACGACACCCCCTTTGCTACGCTCTTGTAGCTGTTAAACCAGGAGTGGGCAAACTGCTGCCCGCGTGAGCATTTTCTCCGGCCTGCTATGCCATGATGAAAGCGAACTTTAATATATAATACAAATAATTTCATATTTGTAGCTTAAAATTATGGCCGGAAAACCTTTTCCAGTGTTATTATAGAGATACAGTACTACATTATTTATTATTGATTTTGACTAACGGGATCGCTCGCATTATCTTATCTCAAATAACTTCTGATGTGAACACTAACGTGGCCAGTCGAAGCATTTTCATCTGTTTGTTTGTTTGAATGCCCAGCCAATTCGCCTCTCTTACAGCACAAATGGGTATCTCAGAGGTAGTGCAATGAATAACCGGGGAGGGAGGAGGGAAACCCGGTGCCGGCATTTGCCTGCTCTTACGAAGAACACCAGGGGGGCCAACGGCTTAACGTCCCTTCCGAAGGACGGAACAGCTGAATTTGCGCGGTCTCCTCAAAAAAAATCCTACTTGCGCAGGATTCGTACCCGATGACTTTTTCAAGCATCAGGCGAGTAGCAGTCAGCGTCCTAACCACTACACTACCGGCACCCTATTTTCATCTGTTAATGAGACCCGCATAAGAAGCTGCAACTGCTAACGCGGCCCGCCGCGTAAAAGTTCGCCCACCCGTGTTAAGCGTTTTTGTCAGGAATTCGGTGGTGATGAAAACTGGACGAAAACACATGAAATGGCGACGCACTCTCTCTCTCTCTCTCTCTCTGAGGAAGAAAAAGTTTAAAGCAGTTCCCTAAACAGAAAAAGTCACAATATCATAGCACGTCGAAGGAATCATTTTAGCGGGCACTGTGACAGAGGGACAGGCAAAAACCTCCGTGGCCTTCGTCGCCATCTCTTGAAATTAATTCGTGGAACGATTCGACGCGTATTAAAGAATTGAAGGCAGAGAAATGAAATTTCGTTCTTTCGGGTGTCCTTTGTTTCAAGTCCCGAATTCCTACAAAGATTCTGTTTCAGGCACCAGCGACGTAAGCAATCGCTAAGAGGCGCAAATTCAAATCAACATTTCGAATTTTGAAAAATTCTTTTTTTTTTAGATCTATTGCTAAGAACTTGAAAACATGGCGAGCGAATGCTGATTCGGTACCTCGCCCGCGTTAAGATAAGTTTCCGTGCACGCGGCGGTGGACAAGGAAACGAAAAATAGCCAATCAGAAGCTTTGTTTAATTCCGTCGACGGCGACGCGGACCTCCGATTGTAATCGCGGCCGTCCGCATGATGGCAGCAGTGCGTAGTTTGACGAATAAAAACAGTAATAGAAATTGGCAGAATATGCATTCGATATGACAACGGCACGAAAATACTCCCCACCGTATGAGATACCGCTGACATTGGAATGGGGCGCTTATGAGACTTACGTATGCTTGCCAGCAGTGCTGTAGTCGTAAAAAATCCGAAACGAATGGACTTATTTTGAATTTAATTAAAAATCTTATTTCAATTATATTTTAGTGATATAAAAAATAAAAAGTACGGCATTTATTTTCAGTCCGATCGAAACAAAAATAGTATTAGAATATTGGTGTTAAATCTCTTCGTGGGCCGCAGATTTTCGAGAATTGTATGGTGCAGCTTCAATATTTGGGGCCACGAAAAAGGCTGTTTTTTTCAATCAACCTGTATAATTTCGGCGAGAGTATACACTATTCGTTCGAAAAAAGCAGAGGGCGTATAGGGCGTATAATGTTGATTCATAGGCTTCATTGCGGAACTGCTTCTATTAGTCATGAGTTTGGCTGAGCGGTTTGCGGCATACACCGGAGTTAGGGTTACCACATTTTTAATCCTACTTCCCGGACAAGAGAACACACAAGTCCAGACAAAACCCGAACCTTTAAAATTTAACTTTTTAAGAACAAAAAATTGTACTGTGGTGCTATATCAATCAAGGTAATATAATTAAATATTATTTAAGTAAATTGTCGAACATAAATGTTTTTATTACTTAAACATTTACACATAAAAATATCATAAAATGCAATAATACTTCAAATTTCTTGCGTTATCCGAAACATTAATTCTGACGTTACAGAATAAATATGTAAATAATATATATAAATATGCAACTTTTTATACATATCTTGAATAATATATAAAAAAATAAATTCTAAACCTGTTTACTACTAAACTTTGAAATAAAAGTCAAACTGATTATTAAAGAATAAGAATCTGACACATTATATTATTATTACCGCGGTTTGCGGAACGACTTATTTACAAATTTAATGCAAATTGATCGAGTAAAGCGTCAAAAATGATATTGACAACTCACGATATAATTACGGATAACACGTTAACATCACAAACTGCAATACCGACCCAAATTGTGTAGACGAATTCTTGAATGTTACTACTAATTCTAAAAATATTTCCCAAAAATTAACGTAAATAACATGAAAAACATTCAATAGCAGGAAATAATCAAATTCCGGACAGGTGTTAAAATCCCGCCCGGACGTCCCCGGACACCCTAAAAAAGAGGACAAGTCCGGGAAAAACCGGACGTCTGGTAACCCTAGCCGGAGTTCGATCCCAGATATTTCTTTTTAATGATCCAAGCCTCTCTTTGCGAGTGGCAACGACGATGGGCAGGTGTCGCATGGCGATTTGCCATCGAATGAGGATATTTTGGGCGAAGGGACCAGAGATATTTCTGGGACATAGTTTTTTCATCGCATTCGGGGATCTAATGTTGTGATAAATTAAGAAACAGCGAAAAACGTTATTCATACAACTGAGTAAGAAACGATGTCAGTTCAGGAAGCGCTTAATTCCTTAACTGCAGTGATTATTATGACACTCGGCTGCACAACGGAGAAAATTCGAGTTCCGGGTCGATAAAATACACCGAGTCGTAGAACACGTTCTTTTCGAAGATGTTTATGGCTTCGAGAGTTTTCGGTGACGTAAGCAACGTCCGAACCTTAACGCGAATAGTTTCCACCTGCGGTTCTTCTCCCGCAATGACCGAGGCCAAACCCGTTTCAGCGAACCACTCCATTCTTACCTGTGAAGCACGATCGTTTAAGCTCCTGACCTTGGAAGAGAGCGCTGCCTCCTAGAAAGGACCTGGATTTTCATTCTCTCATCACCCCCACCTCTCTACCATACCATACCACCCCCTCCTGTCTCTCTCCTCTCTCTCTCTCCTCTCTCTCTCCTCTCCTCTATCTCCCCCTCTCCTAACTTTCTGTGCCTATCACGACATCGGCATGCAGAGTGCGAATAATACGCTCGAACTCGGCAATTTCCCTACGGATGCTGCGGCAGTTCAGACTACGACGTTTAATTTCTCAATTTCACTTCTCATATTAACCTCAGCCATTCCTCTCCTCTCCGTTGTAAGATTACCCACGCGTCCTTACGTTCCTACGACTGTTGGGCATCGCATTTAATTTCGAATCGCGCCTCATCGTACTTTTTTTAAGGAACATTTTATCAATGAGTTATCTCGAAAGTGATGCTGCATGTTAATATGAATTGCCTCCTTATCTTTTTCATGATGTGCATTTTCCTTACGTTCGGAGTCCACCATTTGATAATCTCGCGTGATTCTTATTTTCTACGGACGCATATATTATTCCCCTACCAAAAACTGACCTACACTTAAGGCTGCCACCTCAAGGGTTATCGTCCGGAGTCTCCGGTTTTCTCAGCTCACCTCCGGTCTCCGGTTTTAATACTCGGTCTCCGGTAACGGTGTCCCGTTTTTCGGAGGAGTGTATATTTCGATCACCATTATATGAGTATGTTAAATGATTCAATATTGAAATTAGACAAAATGATCTTAGTAGTAACGACTTGCACAGGGTCATGAAAATTTTGAAAGGCAAAATAACAAATAGATTAACAAATACTTTTACGGCAGTCAAGTAAGACAAAGTCTGTATCTTTTGACAAGTGCACAAAGGTAAAAGTTCGTTTCAGAAGGAAACAAATTACATGAAAGGACATTGGAGTATCTAAACATATATTATGACGTTTATTTGCTTCAATATTTTTAATATAAAACAAAAAGTAAATTTCGACGATGTTTTAAGGGCTTCTGAAAAGTTGTTCGCTGTATTGAATAAAGATATATTATGTTATTCGAGAAGAATTAATAAAACTTGATCTTGTGGTGGATAAAATGTGGGTCCAAATGTCCCTGAAATCAATTTTTTCTGAATTGCCTTAGCTAGCGGGGAAAATGAAATGCAATACTTGAGCGAGTTTTTTCTTCGATAGGTAATTTGCGGACAGATGAACGCAATTGCTTGAGTGTGCATCTACATGTTACCCTGCAATTCACCTAATTGGTGAGTGACAGGGGGTGCAATGCACCAAAACCTACCTAAAGTAGTCTATCGCAGGTTGAAATTTTCTATTGTGATCTCGTATTTTCCTCGGAAAGAACGAGCCTAGATAACGCTCCGTCCTACAATCGATCTCGCGTATCTTATCGTAACGGTCGTTCCTACCTATATGCGTTGGTGCTTCAATTATTCCTAAAACCTCGTCTTTTAGACATTCCGATCTATATTTCTCCAGAAGCCGCAACCTTGAGTTCAATCTACGATCCTCCAGTGGTACCCAGTTCATACCTCTCAATAATGAGGTTATGTTCGTACGTTTATTTTACGAATCTGGCTGCTCTGCGTTGCACTCTTTCTAATTGAATTATATGTCCCTTCTCGTACGGATCCCATATGCATGAGGCGTATTCCACTTGTGGTCTAACCATTGATAAGTAACACGTTTCACGTACTTTTTGTGTAGTGTTCCGTATTATTCTACCTATGAAAGCCAGTTTCTTAAATGGGTTCACCGTAGGAGTTGCAAGGAAGTGAGGGCTCTGTTAATTGCTATCCTGACCCTAGCGAAGAGCTCCAGCAGAGGCGGCAATCCTTTCCTAAGGTTTGGTCCCAGTTGCTGGACTTCAAATTCTCGATTCCCACTTGCCATCCAACCCAGTTGCCATCCAACCCAGTTGCCATTCATCCCACTTGCCATAGTCCCAAATGATCGAGTAGCGACTAGCGATTAAAAGTTTTTTATTTGTTTTATTTCCATTTCTCCAAATAGTTGTTCCATATCTTCCTATAGATTCAACTAATAAAAAGTATATTACCTACTTTCTTAATATTTGTAGGAACTATATTTTTATATAATAGAATTGGTAGGTTATTTTTTAAAACAATTATTTAGTTTTTTATATGGACACCAAATCTATAATATTCATCAATGATAACTCCTAAGTACATATTCATATTGTTACACTTGTTCTAAATATTTACAATTGAATCTTACATCTGAGAAGTTATTGTGGGCACATTTATGTTAATGAAATACACAATTTATAATTTTTCTCTTTGGAGCCATGTTTTTAATATGCATAGTTTTTAACTTACTAATATTAATTATCATGATATTTTTATGTGCCCATATAATGGTATTAATCAGGTCTTTAGCTACCTCAAAGTCTCTATGTACAGATATAAGTACAGCATCATCTGCCTATAATATCACTTCACTGTTTGCAATGCAGTTAAATATGCTGTTTATATAAATTGTGAAAAGTATATGTTGGCATATATGTTTCTTAAGTAGCTTCTAAACCAATCAAGAACTGTATTTCTTATACCTATCTGTTGTAGGTAGCTTATTGATCATAATGTTAAAATTAATTAGATCAAAAGCCTTTTTAAAGTCATTATAAGTGAAAATTATTTGATTATTTTTATCCAAGTTTTGATTTCTTATTCCTGAAAAGTGTTACAATGCTTCTTTTGTTCCTCTGTTTTTGGAAACCAAATTGCTTACTAGAAATTATATTGTTTTTAGATAGGAAGTCTCTTAAATGTTTAGCTACAAATTTTTCCATTATTTTGCTAATTGATGGTAGTATAGAGATTGTTCTATAGTTATTTAAATCAATAAACTTTCCTTATTTATGAATGGGTTTTATAATAGAATGTTTTAAATTGTCTGGGACTGTACCATATTGTATACTGTTGTTAATTATTCTTGTTATTATAGGGATCATGACTTTGTTCTCTTTAATGTCTTTAATTCTAATGTTATCTATGCTTGCAGCTTTATTACTTAGTTCACTCACTCTTTAAGTTATTGTATTTTCCATAACCTAAGGTATATAAATACTGCTTTGCATGGAAAGAAGGTCCATCTGATTAGTTTCAAATTGCAATTCAGTTTGAAATTTATTTGAGAGGTGAATTGTTCAGCAATCTTATCTAATAAATCATTGACTTTAAAGCTATTGTTATGTTTAATTACTAAGTTATCTAAAAGATTTTAATTTACAGTTGTTTTGTTAATTTGTTGCCATACTTTTTTATATCTTTATTAATATCAGGGAATCTGGACTTATAATAATAATTTTTCAATTGTTTTTAGCTCTGATTGTACTCTATTCCTTATACTTTTATATTGATCATTATATGTCACGTTAGTCAGATTGCTTTTCCACTATCTGTAATATTTATCTCTAGTTTTTATTTGCTTGATTAGTTTAGCTTTCATCCAATCCTTTTTTAGTGATAGATGAGAAGATTCTTTTATTGACAATGCATAGATTTTCTTAAGCTTCTACTTTACATTCTGATATAATTCATTAGGTTCATTTTCATAGATATTCTCAATTAAACAACTCAATTATGGCTTTGACTTTGAAATTGTCAAGGCAAGTTATTTTTTCTTTCTTTTGGTTAGTTACATATCTGTCACAATATTTTAGATTCAAGCCTATGATTTTATGGTCAGGTATTTTAGAGTGTATTATTAATGCTTCAGAAGTAGAAATTAGTCCTTTGTAGTAGATACTAGTAGAAGGTGCTTGCATTCTGCAAGCATATCATCTCACCATGAAAAAACATTAATTTTTAGACAGATATTTCATCATTACAAATATTTTTTTAACTCTAAATATTTCTCCTCTCCGATTTTCGTTTTTTCCTTATGGAAAAGTATGGAGTAAAACAATCGCTAATTTTTGCAACATTGAGAATATTATACTTTTTTCACATTGGGTTAATAATACCACAAATTTTAAATTTGTATCACATTTAGAAGTGAAATAACATTTATCTAATTGTTTAAAATTAAATAATTTTTAACGACCGCAATAAGAATTTCATGGATACATTGAAATGTTTATTTGTTTATATATAGTATTCTCTAAATAACTTTAAAATTTCAGCTTTCTACCTCTCCCAGTAGTATCTCAACATTTACCTATTTGTTTAAATTTTAAGATCTTTTAACTGAGAAACCAATTAAAATATCAAAACTTGTATAATCCCTTTCGTTTTTTTACGAATCCTACAGCTAAAAAAAATTTTAGCTCTGTAGCACTTTCAAAAATACAAAAACCATGAAAATTTGTTTAAACAATTGCGAATTTTTAGCGGCCGCATTGTTACACTTTTTCATGATTTTCGTTTTTTCTAGTCGGTTTTGCACAAAATCCTATCTATGAAAAAAATTTCGAATCTCCAGCTCATCTGGAAGTGCCTAAACATTAGTATCCTCCTGTTATATGTTATATGTTATATCCTCCTCTGTAAGAGTCGTCGATATATAATGACTAGTAGTTGGTGCTTGCATACTGCAAGCATTTCATCTCACATTAAAAGAACATACATTTTTCAGACAGAAATTTCAATATTACAAATAGTCTTTTAATTCTAAAGATTTCATTTCTGCAGCGATTTTCGTTTATCCCACATGTAAGAATAATAGTATAAAACAATCTCCAAATGTCGCAATTTTAAAAATTTTACACTTTCTTCATTATAAGGTTCTAATGCTACACATTTTAGGCAAATTTTAAAGTTGTAGCACTTCTAGAAATAAAATAATATTTTTCTAATTGTTTAAATTTAAATAATTTTTAACGGCCGCCGCAATACATATATGGTAAAATTGAAATGTTTATTTGTGCAAATTTACTATGCTGTAATTAATTTGAAAATTTCAGCTTTCTAGCTCATCCCATAGTACCTAAACAGCTATCTATTTGTTTAAACTTTAAGAATTTTTAACTGCCAAACCAATTAAAATATCAAAATTTGTATAATCCCTATTTCGTTTTTTTAAGAATTCTACTTATAAAAAAAATTTCAACTCCGTGGCACATTCGGAAATATATAAACCTTGAAAATTTGTTTAAACAATTGCGAGTTTTTAGCGGCCGCATTGTTGAACTTTTTCAAGATTTTCGTTTTTTCTAGTAGGTTTTGCACAAAATCCTACCTAAGAAAAAAATTTCGAATCTCCAGCTTATCTGGAAGTGCCTAAACATTAGTATCCTCCTGTTATATGTTATATGTATCTGTAAGAGTCGTCGATATATAATAGATAACATATAACAGGAGGATACTAATGTTTAGGCACTTCCAGATGTGCTGGAGATTCGAAATTTTTTTCATAGGTAGGATTTTGTGCAAAACCGACTAGAAAAAACGAAAATTTTGAAAAAGTGCAGCAATGCGGCCGCTAAAAATTCGCAATTGTTTAAACAAATTTTCATGGTTTATGTATTTCCAAATGTGCTACGGAGTTGAAATTTTTTTTGTAAGTAGAATTCCTAAAATAACGAAATAGGCATTATACAAATTTTGATATTTTAATTTGTTTGTCAGTTAAAAATTCTTAATGTTTAAACAAATGGATAACTGTTTAGGTACTACGGGATGAGCTAGGAAGCTGAAATTTTCAAATTATTTAGAGAATAGTAAATTTGCACAAATAAATATTTCAATTTTACCATATATGAATTGTGGCGGCCGTTAAAAATTATTTAAATTTAAACAATTAGAAAAATATTATTATACTTCTAGAAATGCTACAACTTTAAAATTTTGCTAAAATGTGTAGCATTAGTACCCCATAATGGAGAGAGTGTAAAATGTTAAAAATTTCAACATTTGGGGATTGTTTTAAACTATTATTTTTACATGTGGGAAAAACGAAAATCGCTGCGGAGGTTAAATATTTAGAATTAAAAGAATATTTGTAATGATGAAATATCTGTCGGAAAAATGAGTGTTTTTTCAAGGTGAGATGAAATGCTTGCAGTATGCAAGCACCAACATACTAGTATGTTATATCCTCCTCCTCCTCTGTAAGAAACGTCTATATATAATGATGGCCAATGCATGAGCTAATTACTTGAGATCTAACTATGTCTTCTGTGGTGTATTCTTTAATTATTTCTGCAAATCCATGGTAGGAAGCATATCTCTGTATTTAGTACTGTTTGCATCTTTTGCCTATATTTATATACACATCACCTATGATATCAATTTCCTTTTCTTTTGAGCTACATAGAACCATATCTAGTTCATTAATACATAATATTTTGCTGAAGTTATGGGGTCTATGAACTCCTAATAGAAATAATCTCCAATTATACTTCATCAACAAACGTATCTAATATTCAAAGTTAACAGTGTCTATATCATTTTCAATGAAGGTGAAATTATTTCTAACATAAAAAATTATCCCACCGCCTTTATAATTTATTCTCAGTTTTGTGTACCTGATACCTTCCATACGATTTTCATTAGTCTACCTCATGCCCTCCCCCATTTTCCCTCCCCTCTCCTTCCCCACTTTATTTTTGCCTTTACGATACGTATTCATAATCGTTATAAATTCTCTGTCGATTGATACCAATGTCGACTGTTTTCTTAGCGTACCTTACGCCCTCCTCCCTTTTCCCTCCTCCTTCCACTCTCCTTTTTGCTGCATATCCATAAATTCCCCTCAGTCCTTTCTCATTTTTGCTTCATATTCGTAAATACCCCTCTTTTCCCCACACCAGTTTTTACTATGGAAAGTAAGAATCTGGCAACTGGGAATTCGAGCTTCTGCTACTCGAGCATTTGGGACCATGGCAAGTGGGATTAATGGCAACTAGGTTGTATGGCAAGCGAGAATCGAGCATTTGAAATCAAGCAACTTGGGCAACGCCTTTCGTAAAGTATCATCAGGGCCAACCCGAGGTGGGTCCGACTGAGCGGCTGCCCAGGGCACCGAAGTATTGGGGATGCTAACCCGATCATCTGTGTATATTTAACTTTCAAGTGAATATATTTCGGAAACAAATTTACATCGCGAGATAGGCGAAAATCTACCTACATGAAATTCTTATTTTCTTTCATTATCAATTATTTTACAGATCAATGGATAAGTGAGCAAGTTCATCTTAAAATATCTAAACAAAAATTTGCTGATGGGGGGCGCTGGAGCACTTTCTCGCCCAGGGCATCAAAATACCTTGGGCTGCCCGAGTACCATTGACCTTCACCATAAATCCTTTCGCTGGAAGAATACCTTATGTCTACCATTTTTTGAATTCTCCCTCTTACCGAGTCTTGGAAATCTCAAATCTGTTTTAAATTGGTTTGGAATAGCTTTTCCGAAACTAGCTTTCCTTACACCTTCATGGTCCCCCTACGTTAACATTCATATTCATTTTGAAATAGTACAAAGCACTTAAATCTTATTGAGCTTTCGTTGGAGACGGGTCGCTTTTCCTCAATGGTGTATGAACAGAAGAGTGATACATGAAGATAGTATACTTCGTTCAGAGAAAAAGAATTTCTTTTTGAAGCTGAAGAGATCATCATTCACACAGAGGAAAACTGCACCTTTGTGGTGTTTATTTCCTTTATTTAATCAAGGAGGTATTTATTATGTGTTTCAGTTTCTACTCAAAAATTATTTTATTGCTTTTTGTTTTGTTTCGAGTTTTTGATAAATTGTAGGTAAATAGTTATAAAAGATAGCTTGAATACGCAGCTAAATCTGTTATAATTATAACATCTTAACAATTTAACTATTAACCCTATTGAATATTCAATCATTTTTGAAGAGTGAGTTTACAGTAATGTATTCAATCCTTGTATCGAGTCCATGTAAATTTATCGATTTATATACACAAGATATCTTTTGAATACGAAAGGATTCCTTTATTTAGAAGAACAAGGGTCGGTGGAATGGCAGGGTGGCCATTTTGTCGTGAGCCCGAGGCCAGTGATTTGTCTTTGCACGATTTTTTTGTAGACTAGTTACACTAGTGGAAATTATTCTTATTGATAACTTTCCAAATAAGTGTGTGTGTGTGTGTGTGTGTGTGTGTGTATAGGGTTACGTTTGGTTTCGCACTTATTTGTACATCATATAGATCCACGATGGTTTGCTATTACTTAGAAAGTTATAAAAGTTCAAGAGGCTGGTCGAAAATATCTTTAAGGGTGGATTCCTAAATTAAGATTTGATATAGGGTCTGGTCTGTATTATTAAAAGGTGGGGAAAGAGTAAAATGTTTCGGTAGGAGTGCGAGTTTAAGGATTGTTCTAACAGTTTTTAAAAATACTTTGATAAAATTCAATAAATAAAATTAAACGCAATAAATGTATAAGCCCTATTCAATAGCTAGAAAATTATTCAAGATATTTCATGACCAATAACCAAATAAAATACAATTTCCATGAATGGGTATATTTGAAATACGATCAAAAAATCGATACAATCTAGTAAATTTAGGTATATTCTTTTTAATAGAACAAGTAGAGAGCCTGCAGCTCTGCTGCGGGAAATTTCAAGAAATGTCGAAAAATATTATAATAAACGAAGAACGAACAGAAAAGAAGAATCAAACATCGGGAGAGAGTGCCAAAATGAGAAACAAACAAATAAAAACAAAGAAAGAACCGCGAAGATGAACAAAAATTATAAAAGCGATAAGATAAAGAGCAAAGAAAAAAATAATAGTCAAACGTTGATAGAGTGTGACAAACCATTTAGTTACGATGCCTTACAGCAAATAAATACATTTTCCACCTCTCCTTGTTTTCTCCCTCTCTCTCCCTCTTTTCCTTTACCCCTTTCTCTCTCCCCTCCTCTCCCTTCCTCCCATTCTCTCCCCCCTCCTCTCTACTCTCCTCCCATTCACTCTCCCCTCCTCTCTTCCTCCCATTCCCTCTCTCTTCCTTCCCCCATTCTCCCTCCCTCTCTTTTCATTCCCCCATGCACTCCCTCTCTCTTCATTCCTCCCATTCTCCCTCCCTCTCTCTCTCTTCCTTCCTCCCCCTCTCTCTCTCCCTTCTTCCCATTCTCTATCACTTCCTCCCACTCTCTCTCTTCCTTCCTTCCATTCTCTGTCTTTCTCTCGTTTCCTTCCCCTATTCTCCATCCCTCTCTCTCTTCCTTCCTCTTGATAGTCTTTCAATATTTGAAACTGAAGAAATAACTGGTTATGCCATTTCTTATTTACATAGATAATTAATACATTTAATTCATTTCAATGTCAAAGGTCTAGTATAATGAGTTTGGCAACAATATCGGTCGCCATTGAAAGGAAAACCTTTTCATTAAAAAAAAACTCGAGATTTTGTAGTTTAAAGTTCAATTTTGGAAAGATTTCATCTGTATTTGAAATTTTACCGTAGGATAATGAAACTTCGTAATTTTCTTCGTCCTCGAGATCATGTGTTGATTTTGTACGATGTTTTTAGTAATTATAATGTACAAATGAAAAATGCACTCATCTCCATGTTTTTTAATGGGGAAAATGAAAACAAAAAATATTTTTAAAAAATAAATTGCTCTAGCGAATCCGTTTAAAAACCAGCCTAACACCCTATACTCTTTATTGCTGTTAAAATGACATATACAACTTATCTTTACGTTATGTAGTTTTTGAGTCATGGATACATACCTATGCTTGACCGGATACCGCCTCAGACACTCGATTATTAGTGCTTTTCCTCATTGCTGAAAAGTACTATTATCTTCGTGGTGTCCGTCCGTCCGTCCGTACGCATATATCAGGGAAGAATTGGCTGAACCCATTTCAACCAAATTTGGTACATATAATACTCACATAAATGAATGACCAAAGTGGCATATTTGGACCAGATCGATTCAGCAGGGGTGCCACAATTACAACGTTAAACTTTTCGGTAATTATGACTTTGGAAGAAATTGGCTGGACCGATTTCAATGACACTTTGTAGGAAGAAAGCGTGTAACATAAAAAAACAAAATCAAGATGTTTAGTATAGATATAAAAAGCAGGGCTGCCACAATACAAGAAATAAAAAAATTCTTTTTACACATATTTGTGTTGAAATGACTAGATCAATTTGAGTTAAATTATAATATTTATAACGTACACATATATAGAAAACCATAATAGCAAATTTAAACTGAATCAGACAAACAGGGATGACACAATTACAAATTAAATTCTTTCACTAATTATGGAGTTGGAAGGAATTAGCCGAACGGAATTAAATTAAATTTTGTATATAAGATTTATACAACATACCATAATGAAATAAAGATGTTTAAAGCGGAGTTAAAGAGCAGGGCTACCACAGTAAAAAGTAAAATAATTTGTTTACGCGTAATTCTAGAGAACTGACGTCAATGGATTTTAACTAAATGTGATTTATATAATCTTTATATAAATAAATAACAAAATTATTATATTCAAAACGGGTTGACAAAACAGGGCTACCACAATATCAAAGTTAGAATTTGTCTGTAAGTATTAATTTCGAAGGTATTTGCTTAATGGATTTCAATGAAATTTCGTTTGTAGGGAGAGTATAAAATGTCAAAACGAAATGAACATATTTAAAACGAATCTAAAAAGCAGAGTTGCCACAATATGGGGAAAAATAATTTTCTGATTTCAAAGCGAATATATTAGCATACGATTATACTACGGCGAATTTGACGAAAAGCACTACTGTAACACGGGAAACCCGTGTACATCCCTACTTGTTTTTATATATAATATGATTTTTCAAATATAATGCTAATTATTAGTTTTATTTTTTGCGTCTTCTTAACGATCTTATTCTTACCATTTTTATCCTACTTTCCAGAATGGAAATAGGCTTATAGTTTTGTCGTTGTCTATCTGTCTGTCAGTCCCCCCCCCCCTATTACATATTTAACCAATAAACCGATTTTCATGAAACTTGGTGGAAATCTCTTGTTAAATGGGCCGAGCTCCCGAGGATAGTTTTTGTTGCGAAGATTGAAGTCCCGGGTTCGATTCCGGGAACTATCCTTCCCATTTGATTTACATGGAAAATCTGAAATTCATCATGCAGAGTTATTTTCTCTTGCACATTAAAATATCTTAGAATTGTAATAACGGCGCGAGTTTTGTACTATTCTCTGAGGAAAGAAATGAAGATTCTAATTTTTGTCTTATAATTTTGCTTATAGATCGTATTTCTTAGAACTTTGCGTAAATACTGGAGTTTTTGCAGTTTTTATCACTAATGCCGAGTGTTGCCATAGCAACGACTATTGTTGGACTCGGATTCGGTATATTCTAATATATACGCGCGTTATTTTTGCCGCACAAACACGCATGATCAATTTAATATTCCGTTGGAATGTATTTGTAATATTTTATAACGCTAAATTACGAAATTTGGGAACACAAAGAGCAACATATCCGCGGTGATTTTAAAGCTTGTTAAGTCAATATAAGTACTAAATAAATGATCAAATGGAATGTAGACGTCATAAGTTCCATTTAGATCATCTTTTTTGTATTATAGTTACATGTATATTTATTTATACAATCATCTATACTATTTCTACATTAAAGCAATCATTTTATTTTATTATGAAACAGGAGTTTTAGTAATGACAAACACCGAAACACAAAATTAATATAACATGATATTGCGTGGATTTTGCCTTATGCCTTATTTTGGTGACCGTAGATGTACCGAATTCAAATCCCATAACAATTTCTCCAAATAATAAGGGAAATATTGACATCTACTTCTTCATTGGATTTTATAATATCTTAAAATGAAAATACGAAGTCGGGACTTTGACGTAGGGATGTATAAATAACAAGATTTGTTTTCTTATAGTCGAAATAAATATCGCATCTAATTAGGCTTGTAAATTGACAAAATAACCCAAAAAATATTGGAATTTTCGATTGATGGTAACGGATCAGAGTATTGACTTTTAACCAAATGTGCGGCGAGTTCATAATTTTCGTTCAAGCAGATATTATATTATGTTTATCTTTATATTTATGTAACGAATTATTTCAATCAGTTGGTTCTGAGATACATCTACAGAAATTCATCAGCTTGTCTCCACTCTCTAGTAATGAAAAAAGTCGTATTTGTTCATACCACAAAACTTAAATAGCAGGGGGGGGGGGGAGCGCGCCACAGAGATATCTTGCACCCGAGCGCCAAACACCCTGGGCGCGACCCTGCACCCAATCGTACAGCCTGATGTCAATAATAATACTAAGTCATATGTCCCAAAAATTACTATATATCGTCCAGTGGCATTAAAATATACGTTAACTACGATTGACATAGATTTATAAGCGTTTTTCTTTTATAAGTGTACACAGTCGACCAAACGTATATATATCCGTATAAGAGAAAGTATGTGCAAAGTATATTTCGCCGTTTATTGTGTGTTGGAACTAAGGAGAACCAATGAGGAAAAGAGAAGAGAAATGAGGAGCGCGTTCAAATCAGCACTCCGTCCTTCGGAAGGGACGAAAAACCGTTGGCCCCCTTGGTGCTCTTCGTTGAGAGCATGCTAAAAGCCAGCATAAGGTTTCTCTCCTCCCTTGCTATCCGGCTATTCATTGCCCTACCTCTTAGATACCCATTGCGCGTAGTCAAAAGGTGAATCAGCTGGGTGTAGAACATGACATTAACACGCCTGGACATCCCCAGCCGCCACCTCGGCGCGTAGCGACTCACTTGCCCCTCCTCTCGGCTTTTTCCACTCTAGAGCAAAGTTCAGCAACTAACTTTAATTCTACAATTAAAAATCCATATTTTTCTCTCCCAAGCTCATAACCATTATATATATATATATATATATATATATATATATATATATATATATATATATATAACCAAAATAGTATATTTCAACCGCATCGACTGAATAGGGCTACCACAATATCGAGGTTAGAATCTTCTGCAACTATGAATTTCAAAGGTAATGCCTGGACCGATTTCAAAGAAATTTCGTATGTAGGACCAGTATAGAATGTAAAAATGAAATGCACATGGTTAGAACGGATATAAATAGCAAAGCTGCCACAATACAAGGAAAAATTATTTTCCGATTCCAAAGCAAATACTGCAGTAGGCACATATACGATTATACTAAGGCGAATTTGACGAAAAGCACTTACGTACCACGAGTAACCCATGTATGTACATCCCTACTTGTTTTGATGTACACAGTCAGGTATGTTTGTTTAAAAATCAGTCACACCTCGATTAAAAAGCGGCAAACGTAGTATATACATACTAGTTCCCCGGCAGAAGGCGTTTTATCTAACGCAGGTGGTTTGCTCTCCTCCTTGCAGCTTCCTCTTCGACCCTCGGGCGAGCGTCTACTTTAACGACGTCTACATCAAGAGCCACATGAGAGCAGGTCCGTACTTCGCTGGAATCATTGGAGGATACGCGTTCTACAGACTCAGGCTTTACGAGGTGAAGATGTCAAGGGTAAGTGGACGCTTTTTTAGCGCCGAACGCGTGAATGTGGAAAAAATTTTAAAATATATGGCCGGTGAAATGTGAAACACAAGTGAACGACGATTTTTGAATGGGAGAGGAAGGGATATGATAGTACGAGAGACAGATACAGAGAAAGTGACGTGTGCATATGCAAATGAATGTATTTGCCCTCCTTTTATAACACGGGTTCGCTAAAACGTGTTTCATTTTTAGTCGTTCTTTACCAGCGAAGCGGTAATAGCGGAATGCCTCATAGGCACGTCTGGTCCGTCCACCTGTCCGTCGTAACTTTCCTCTCCTAAACCGCTGGATGGATTTTAATTTAATTAGGTGAGAATGATCTTTATTAAAATTTATCGCCCAATTGTGATTTTTAAACTGAATCCGCCAATTTGAACTTCCGTTTTACATAATTACTTTAATAAATTTATGCTCGTATCTCGTTAAATGGCATCCGTCAAGCAACAATGGAATACCAAACTTTTCTCTCCCTAGCTCTTATATGATTTTTAAGGTAGAGATAAAAAAATATATTCGGATAGAGAACAACATTTACTACAAGAAAGTCCGCAAGATCACATACTTACGATTTATAGTTTCGGAGATACAAATTCTAGAAACTCCCGAGCAAAACATCGCATATTTTGTTTACATCGATCGCAAAGACGGTTCTCTCAGCAAACAACAATTAAAAATCCATATATTTCTCTCTCATACTCTTATATGATCTGCAAGATATAGATTAAAAAATTTATTCGGATAGAGAATAACACTTACTACAAGATAGTCCCCAAGACCATATAATTACGACTTATAGTTTCGGGGATAAAAATTCGTGAATCGCCCATCTTTCGATATCTTTTCATACGTATTTCCCATTAAGAACGCCTTTGAAGCCTCTGTCTATTCCATTTATGGAGTATAATTTTCCATCTTGTTTAATATAAACATTCAGAGAGAGAGAGAAAGATGGAGGGTGAGGTAATAGTACTTCGGTTATATTTTAAGGGGAAGCAGATGTAAATATACAAATATGTTAATTTAAATTTATCCCCCGCCATTTTTCACGAGCTCTTATTCTAACGAAAAATAAGTCTAAAACACTAAATTTTATCAAAACGCGAAAAAAATGCTGTGCTTCGTAAAGTTTTTCGAGAAATTTTCAACTGTTTTCCATTAAATGAGTCAAGGTGAAGATTATGGTGATATTGGTGTTAAAATAAAAATTTAACTCCTTAACCGTAAGGTTCAAAATGTAGACACACTGAAAAAGAAGTGAGTGACATCTGGTCCCAGGCGAGGAACAATAACCCTTACACCTCTAAGTTTGTATTTTTTTGTTTTCATTTATTGTTTTCTCACCCTCCTTTCTGCTGTTTTTAGTGCTTTTCCATACTTTATTTCTGAGCGTACCTCAAAACTTTGTCTTTCCATTATTGAACCAAATGAACGAGATAATGAAGTCGTTATTAAGACGACAATGAAGTCATTCGTATTTCGCGATTTTTACCTTACTTTCCAGAATGGAAATATGGTTGCAAGTGGTACCAAATGGCACCGCTAGGCTTTCATGGGTTAAGTATAGTTTCGTCGTTGTATCTGTCTGTCCCCCTTATTATCTTAACCAGCAGACCGATTTACATGACACCGGGATGGGACAACTCGCCGCCGCCGATTCGCCGCGAGGACAATTCGCCACTGGATGATTCGCCGCAGGATGATTCGC
This sequence comes from Tanypteryx hageni, assembly GCA_028673005.1. Lineage (NCBI taxonomy): Eukaryota > Metazoa > Arthropoda > Insecta > Odonata > Petaluridae > Tanypteryx > Tanypteryx hageni. The sequence continues at coordinate 148,165,156 of CM054114.1, forward strand.
CGCTAATCCAAACTTGAATATACAGTTATTTTTTAAAATTGTCGAATAAAAACTAAAACTGCAGGTAGCTTGAAAAAATAAAAATATTTGAAGACTTTCATGTTGGGGACTTGGAATATTGTAAACATTAAACAAGCCACAAGAGTTTTGGGCCTGGCGGTAGGAATACGTGAAATTTAGAGGCTTGCTTCGAGCGGGAAATAGGATAAAAAAGAATAACTTATAAGAAGTTGCCATTTTCGGCCATTCTATTTTGAACACCCAGAATATCCCTAATACGAAGATTTCACAGAAGATTGGATATCACTCCTATTTGCTGTCATTCATAAGACAACTCTGTCGCTCCAACGCAATTTACAGGAAGGCAGCCTTCTTCATCTTGCGTCTCAAAACACATGAAAATACAGCCATAAACACTCCCAACCAGTGGCGCAATGGACGCGCAACCCTCGGGTGGCGGAGGACGGCCAGAGGAGACCCGCGGAGAAAGGAGATCCCCTCCCACGTGTTTTACCATGATTGTGGCCTAGAAAGACACTGCTCTCAACCAACTGCCAATATGCCACAGGGATGCGCGAGAAAAAGAGGAACGACATAAGTAACGTTCTTCGGTTTAGGTTCGGCTTGTTCCAATCCGGTAAAATAACGAAAGCAATAAATGTAGGGGGTTTGTGCTCAAGTCTGTACCCGCCTTAAACTTTTGAAGGTTGCTGCTCACTGCCGCCCGTGTGCAGTGCACACATTGCACCCATGGTAAGCACAGCTCTGCTACTGCCCCTACGGAAAGACCGATAACTTAATGTTATAGTGCGATGCCCAGGTTTTTACGCAAGCGACACTTATGTTCGGCGGGAAAATTTGGACCTACGTGTTCACGATATGCTCTCGGTATCGTGATCTCACCACGGGATGTCCCACATCCTTCATGCAATACAGAACATCAGCGCCTGCTGAACCGCAATGAAGGAATACACCTTGAATGGTGTATGGAGGAAGCTCTGTCCTCGATTTGTTACTTGTAATATAAAACTTCGAAGAGACAACAGAGAATATAACCGAAGAAACTTTTAAAATAAGGTGGAAACTCGATCTAGAGATGGATGCTGCTGATCTCACCGAGTTGTTGGTGTCTCGTGCAGAGGAGCTGCCCACTGAAGGTTTTATTGAGCTACAGGAACAATGACAGCAGACAAAGTTAATGTTGATGCCGATAAGACCCCCACCTCCCTTAAGAAAACGTTGAACGCCAAAACTTTAGGTGAGATATTCAAGAAGCTAGAAGATATGATAGCTGACATAGAAGACTATGACCCTGATGTTGAAAGAAGTTCTTCTGTTGTTAAATCTCTCCATAATGATATGTCATGTTACAAGGTGCTGTAAGATGAAAAACGGAAGGCCTCTCTTCAACTTTCTTTGGACAACTTTGTTAAAAAAATCTGATGTGGCCACCACCTGACTTTCTCCATACCTATAATGTTTCTAAAAATTCCAAATAAGTTAAATGATAATAAATATTTGAAGGAACTGCGAGAAAAATTTGAAGACTTCACAAAGAACAGAAATAAACTCAAACTGTAGCCTTCTGATATTGGTTATAGCCCCGATGCTCCAACAACTAAGGAAATAAAAAGGAGCATAATGTGTTTACAATAGTCGCCGATAGGTGGTGTGGTGGTGGCAACTAAATAATTTAGTTTTTAACCCTTTCAACCCCAAATTATTTGTTGTCAATTTTAAAATGTTTTTTATATTTCCCCAGTTCATTTACATGTGTTTGAACATATATAATCACTTTTTTAAAATTTCCCTGTTAGCATTCGAAAATATGACATGTTGCTTTAAAGCAACATTGGGACTGAATGGTAATATCAGCTATAGAGTAATTAAAAAGGTTGCTGCATGTCATCAAATCACCCTTACTTTATTTTGTCACAAATGTTACAATATTTTTGTTTGAAGATATCATGGAAACCTAAAAAAATTAGAACTAAAATGTATATCAATACCTTACATTATCATTATATTCCATCATCTCTTTGAAAGGCAGGGTGTTCATGTTACATCATTTGTTATGGAAATTATAAAGGCAGTTCTTTGCACTGGTTAGACACAAATTTAAGTTACATTTGCGACATATTATTTTTGTGAACCCACAAGGGCAGCACTTACACCTTCCTTTTTTCGGAGTAAACTGGCCAGTGGTGAAGTCCATCATTACGTACATCATCAACAGGCAGCTCAGAAAAAGGTTTCCACCTATTTGGTGGCTCTAGAGGAGTGCTGCTCGGTCTTCCTCTCTTTTTCAATCCTTTCCCTGCTTTGGTCAATGCAGAGGCAATATATGCTTGGAATTTCAGCAAAGGAAACTGTGGTTCATGCCCTTCCAGCTGCTGATGACGATGGTAAAGGAGCTATGCATTCACTACAGCTATGTATATACACCAAAATATTATTCTCATGTAGAACTTCAAGCATCTTATGTGGATTCTGTAGAGCTCTATGAGCATGTCTGCAAGATCCACACCTCCCATAAAGCTGTTGTATTCTTTTACTACATTTGGGCACATCACATCAATTTTTTTATGTTGAACAGTACTCCACCTCCTGCATGTGTCTTGAGGTTTAACAGCAGAATAAGTTGTCATACCAGCTCACCAGGGCTAAATTACTTTCAGATTCTATCTCCCAGCCGTGACTTCCTCTTCCTTTCTTCTTCAGGTCTCCTTCCGACAAAAGAGAACAGTTCTTCACTCGATCACTCCTGATTGTACCAACACAAAATATACCTTTCTCCTTTAGTGCAATTGCAAGCTGTAGAGAAGAGAACCAGTGTTCAAAATAAACTGAAATTCTCATGTTCTGGCAATGTACTTACTAGGGCCATTACAATATTACCTGAAAACCCTAAATCTACATCTTCACATGTACCCTTCCCTGAGTTACTTTGAAGTCATACATGAAACCTGATTCTCCTGATCTCATAAACACTTTAAAGCCATACTTATGGGGTTTGTTCTTTATATATTGTTTTAAAAAGCTTCTACCCTTGAAGGGGATAATCTGTTCATCAACAAAGTGATGCTCCTCAGGGGGAATTTCCTACATTTTTGATTATGTTGAGTATTGGCTGAACCTTGAAGAGTTTGTCATGGTCAGAATCCGAAGTTGGCTTCTGGTCCTCATTATTTACAACATGGAGATATTTGCGGATCTGTTCAAATCTATTCCTGGTCATAATATCAGCTACAGGGGAAAATCTTGATTCTACAGCCCAATCAAGTTTGGTTGCAGATATTTTTACAATTCCCATGAACAAGAAAATTCCTACCAGTTGCTCCATCTCTTCTGTTGTTGTTTAAGCTGAATTCCATCTTTCTGGTGAGCATATAAATTAGATTGTTCCTCTAATACATCAGAAAGTTCATCAGGGAAAAACATCTTGAAGTAATCAAGTCGACTATTCTCTTCTTGTGGAGGTGGTGGAATAGATGATTTCCATATAGTATCAGGAGGACTGAACTCTATGATCTGGAACCTGTAATTCTGTCTATTGGTAGTCGGTGTGGCCCTGGTAGTATGTGTGGTGCTGGCAGTCAGTCTGGCACCGGTAGTCAGTATGGCACCGGTAGTCAGTGTGGCACTGGTAGTCAGTGTGGTTCTCGTAATCAGAGCATCAGCATTGTCATTGCTCATACTTCCATATGGCAAGTGTACATCTTGAGGGAAATCCTGCAACATTACCCATAAGTAATGTTACAAATCACTATGTATAAATTGAGCAAGATAAAGATTTTTTCATGAAAATAACGTGAATGCCAGTCAAGCTGATGATGGCTGCCAGAAGTATAAATATTGGCTAATTTATTTTATAGTATGGATTACAGGAAGCTCTGCCAGATACAGATTGACTTATCCGCAATATTTACCAGCTTTCTGATTGGAAGATTACAGATGGGTTACATCTAGAATTTTAAAATACAAATAAAAATTTCAGTGGGGCTTTCAAGAGTAGTGGTACCACATAAAGACTAAATTTCTCTGTGCTACTTGATAAAAATGGCCAAACTTTACATTTTCTCCTACACTCATCTAATATTTCTGTTACTGTTGATACTAGAAGCCTTCTTTCATTTCAGATACTTGTACCCATTCTTTTTTCACATATATGTTAGGAAAACTTTGTATAAACATGCTTGTACCTGTCACTGTTGTGTGTATTACATGCGAAAAAGTATAGTTTTACCAAAACATTGTTCTATTATATATATATATATATATATATATATATATATATATATAAGTACGCTTTCATTCCTTATCTCTGAATCCCACATGTAGTGCACACATACTATTATAATAACATAATGAATGATAACTTACTTCTTCCAAGATATTTGCAGAAGCCGCTTGGTGGCATAAAAGTATTTCATCCTCCACATCAGATGGATTATCATCTAAATCTGCTGTATTTCCATCAGGTATATGGTCGAGAATATTTAGTATGTCATCATCTTTTAATATACGTGGTTTCATGTCTCTAAAGATAACAAAAAATAGGTTATGGCTAACACAAATTTTCATACTAGTATAGTGCATGATAAATATATTTTTACACCTACCTCTGTTTTTTAAATTGAAAAAACTTTAAAACAATAATATCCAATGGAATTATGACGCCTTTTTTCACATCAGTGTTCCTTGCAAAGAAAAACTAATTGTGCTGTAAACACCTCCTGCCATCTGCAGCGCATGATCATACATAAGTGCCTAGAAATACGACTGTATTGAATACAGCTGCCATCTATCATCGAAAAATGAGAACTAATACACGTTGCTTAAGGTCAACAACAGGGTTGGCGGTTGGCTGGAAAAATCGGAGATAGCAGCGCGGGGTAACTCAGATGAAGTTCATGGTGCTTTGAAGCTACGCTGGGGTTGAAAGGGTTAAAATATCTCTTCAACGATGTATTATATGGGAAATTGTTTCAAACAAAGAATGTAGGAAATTATATTACCTTCAACTTTTATTCCAGCACGATTTTACATTTATAAAATATTAAAGCAAATAGTTCAAAAAACGGATAATTGACAAAGTAAACACTCACTTCCGGTTGACCGATGTTTACCAAAAACTAATCAGCACTTTTTCCTTTGACAGAAACGTCAAACACAAAATTTCACGCTGATCTGATTAATAGGTTCAGAGTTAGAGCACCCACAAAATCCCGGTCACAGACACAGACAGGCCCGACGAGAGGGGGGAAGGGGGTCTACAGTACCCGGGGCCGCAATTCTTCAAGGGGCCCGGCCGATTATACCGGTATGTTGCATACCTAATAGTATCGTTGACAAAGTGGATGTGCGGGAAAAGACGTTAACAAAAATTAGAGTGACCGGAAATAGAGATTTCAGTGGTTTCCTAGTATTCTTGGTGTTAAAATCCATTTATCACGGTCATCTAAACGGTGTAAATATGTACTAAGTATTTATTAAATATTTAAGTGCAACCAGCATAAATTATATGAACTTAAATTTTCAAGATGTTAAATTGGGATTAACAATATAGGTAAGTAATCGCTAGCTATTTATTTATATACTTAGTTCTATTTAAGCAATATTTAACCAATATGGCCGCCACCATGAACTCGCGCGTTTTTGGCTCTCTGTTTGTGCTCTTTTTTTTGGTGATACATCTTCGATTTTCACCTACTTTTTTGGCTTATTCTTCTTCTGAGGTTGTGATAAACCGCAGTGTGCTCGGTGATTGTGATACTTATCTGCTGTTGTTCAGTAGGAGACGTTTTGTTTCCATGCTTTTCTGCTTGCGGTTTCGCCCCCAGCCGCCCACCTCATCGGCTTTCCCGCGTCCCCTCGCCGGTCCGCTCTAGTGCCCGTTCTCCCGCCGGAGTCGTCCTTCTGTTAGCGATTCTTTTATCGGGAGACGTTAGCTTAAACCCGGGCCCCAACAGGACTGCTGCTCTTAATGCATACTACCAAAATGTGAGAAGCTTAAAAAACAAACTCTCGATTTGAGACTCTAACTTACTCGAGTTATCGCAGTTTGACATTATCTTTCTTACGGAGACGTGGCTGTCTCCCAATATTAGTGATTGTGAACTGTCTTTTTCTCGCACCCATCAGATTTTCAGGAGAGACTACACCTCTAAGGGTGGTGGAGTGCTACTTGGAATTAAGTCCAGTTTGCCGGCTAAGCGCCGTATGGACTTGGAAACAAATTCTGAGATAGTGTAGACCAAAGACTAGTACCCCTACGGAAAGACCGGAAACTTAATGCTATAAAACGATTCCCAGGTTTTCCATGGAGGGGCGACAATCGATGGGTCAACGGGAAAATTTGGAACTACGTGTTAACGAATGCTAGCGTGACGTCATTACAGGATGTCCCTCGCCCCCTTCCCCTCCTGTTTTATTACGATAATAATAGCACATATAAATTGCACGGACATATTAAATGGACATAAATGAAAGAATTGCATATAAGAAATCAAATTTATTACCGTATATCACACATTGCGAGAGTACAACGTCATTATCAAATTGCATAACAGCGAGGTACTTTTACACTCTAAGCACAGTTGTATTTGCTGACGTTTACGTGATCACAGCAGTTACAGTTAGCCCATTTAAGATCTATATGTATTCATCATATAACAAGGAAAACTTTTGACAGAAATTTCAATTTCTCGATCGAAAAATATATACATATATCTAAATATGTTTTGAAACAAAGAATTATCTTAAAGTCTAGGATTATAAACAAATGCATAATGAGAAACAAGAAATAATCAAGTTAACAATTTCTGTAAATTCAAAATATTTCAAATTAAAACAATGAGACATCGCTACGGTACATATATTTCATTCTATTACAAGCACAATTCTATTCTCTGGCGTCTATGTTGCAGTTTAACTTCCAAACTCACTATAATCTACTGATAACCGCGAGAAGTTTTAAATAGAAATTTCAGTTACTCAATCTAAAATTACGGCTTATTTTGTGAACTGACACGTACCATATTCACGGCCAGGGCAATGGATGAAGTAAGCGATTTCGATTAAATATGAGAAACATTTCCTCTCAAAATGCTTCTCGCACACAAACAAACAAGAGAAATTTCTTTCCTTCCTTCCTAGAAGATCTATCCATTGCAGGTATCTGTTAAGAAAATATAAAAGCATTCTCACAAAACGCATTCACATAACACTTCGTAGAACTAGTTCGTTAGAATTTTTTTTCAAAAATATATGGTATTTTTAAGACTTACCTGTTCAGTGGAGATCAGAACAAATTCATTTCGTCACGTTTTCTTAAACAGTGATGAATGCATATCTACTATATATCTACTTGACAAAATCAGAGTAACTGAAAACCGCTCAATAAGCAATGGCGAGCTTTTATCAAGCAAAATGGCCTCTGTTCCGTTACGATACACAAGGAACGTGTGGCGCTGTGGTGATGCGGTAGAGAGAGAAATAGAAGGAGAAAAATAAAGGGAGAAAATGAGAGAGAGAGAGAACTGACTGCGATTGCAGCGCCTATCGCGGACCCCTTAGCATAGTGAACTACGTGTAAAAGCTGGGAATCTATTCCCCCATAAGAGTTTCATATCCCTGGTGTGGACTGAAGTCTGTATTGGCCCCTGCAAACGTTATGCTAAAAATAGAGTAGACCAAAGTAAAATAATAGTAAAAATATAGTTTTTTTCTTTTCTTAATTGTTGGAGCTTTGTGGCTATATCCAATAATTATCATAAAGCTATGGTTTGAGTTTATTTCTGTTCTTTGTAAAGTCTAAATTTTTCTCGCAGTTTCTCAAAATATTTATTATTATCTAACCTATTTGGAATTTTTAGAAATATTACAGATATGGAGAGAGTCATGTTGTGGCCACATCAGATTTTTACGTTGTTTCTTATGGGAAATAGAAATGATCTTCTGGAGTCGAAATCGAGTCTTTTTTGGGAATTTATTTCGTAAATGACTTTTACTACAAGAATCAAACATTCCTACAAAATTTCAGTTTGTTAAAAATGGCATTACAATCCGTCATAAATAGTTCTCCTTTCTACATCTCTTTTATAACGACTCTCTATGAGCGGCACCACAGTCGAGCATTACACCTGACACATAGCCAAGCAAATTATAGGGTGTTGATGATCTAAGCGACAAAACTTGATACACTAAAACCGATTGCCAGAATATTTGAAAATTCCGGATCTGTGCCTAATTTTGCGGAAAATTAGAAATATTCTGTGTGAACTCTTGCGATTCATTATCTCGAGTGATGTTGCCTTGGAGATCACTTTTGCTTACTTGCGAGTTAGAATCTTCGTGTGTGGTGGATGTCTACGAAACGCTTACAGAATGAAAGCACCGATTAATCATATTACATATACAGTGCAACACAGTGGTAAAATGAAAACAGTTCAGGGAAACACTATTTCTTTAATAATTTCGAAATCCATGCGGCTAGAATATGAATCCGCCACAGCTAAAGACTGACAGCGAGAGATCCACAGCCGAGTGTGTTGCATAGAGTGCAACGATTGTATTGTTACATTGAAACTTCGATGTCGGAGGTGGATGGTTTGTTTTGATCCTGGTTTGCCAGTAGGGAAGGGGAAGTAGCCAATTATGGAATACCATTTTCATTCTGAGTGATGTATTTTTATTTATTACAGTGAAATACTTATGAATACTTGAATTTGTTTCACATCTATTGCTCCTGACGTAACAATTTTTAAAAATAGCAAATAAAGTCACTAGAAAAATAAGAAAATGCTAAATAAGAAAATGCCTTTTTGAATGTGAACAAAAATGGGTTCCTAATGTTGAATACCCTTAACATGTATTTGCAATTAATTATTTACTTGCAAAAGTGGCAAACGTATACGTCCTTCTCGGCCCCACTGCATTCCTCATGGCACCACCAAGCAACATATTGCACATACTTATCACATTTTACGTCGTTTTCCGAAAACTTTTCGTTGCAAAACAAGCACTGTGCATCTTTGCTGTTTGGTGGTATCGGAGTCAAAATCTTCCGAAGATACGTCATTCCTCACACTCATTCCCGATTCGAATGTTTCTTCTTCACCTTCTTGTGTTTTTTTCTTAGATTTTTGTTTCAAGCCGCTACAAGTTGCTTGAAAATCATTGAAAGGACATTTTTTGACTGGTCTGGTGCCTCTGCTTTTCTTCGGCAGGGGCGTCTTGTTTCACATCAAATACAAATTATTGAAACCAATTTTGTGCTGACGTTCGAGAAGTAGTCAATTTAAATAATTGCTGACATTTCTTCAAAAGGAGGGTATAATTATGGAATACTATGCCATATTAGGAACAAAAAGTGGTCCATATTTGGAAATTCGCCATGCTGGATTTCGAAGACAAAACCAATGAAGTATGCAGAATTTCTTCGCCAACTATTTAAAGAACACATCAAATTCTTAATGTAAATGCCAAAATTTAAAAAGGATTAAAGAAGTAAAAGTACAAAATAAAGCAATGAATATTCATAATCTTCGAGACGCACTGAATGAACTTCAATAAGCAACGACAAAAACTCTCAATGGCGGCGTCCAACCAATTGATCTCTGTACTAGATTGACTTGGCCGACCCTTTCCTTCAATAAAGTCGGTGCTTTCACCTACCGTACTTGAAAAATCGAGGTATTCCACATTAGGAGACTATCCCATATTTGGCTACGTTGCCCCTACTATTATAAGCACCATCCTTTTCTCTATCTCTCTCTTTCCGTCAGCTGTGGGCGTGCGGAATGTTCGCCCTCTCTAACCTCATCTTCTGGATCGTCATGTTCTCCGGCGCCATCTTCTACGTGCCCGACCGCCCTTATTACCCCATAGAGGCCGCCATATATGCCGGGATGCAGAGGTTCGCCTGGGGAGCCGCAGTCTGCTTGCTCGTCATTTCACTCGCCTCCGAAAGGATCCGTGAGTAGTAATCTATCCATATATATATATATATATATATATATATATATATATATATATATATATATATATATATATATATATATATATATTTCTCTTACTCCGTCTGCAACAACTTCCACCACGCACCACTGACTGACTGTAATGCTATTTTTAACAAATTTTCCGGGTAGGTAGAAGATTGAAATTTGGTAGGAATCTTTGTCTCATATAGTAAAAGCTATTTACGAAACAAAATCCTAAGAAATACCTGGGTTCGACTCCAGTATATAATTTCTGCTTCCCATTCTTATTCCCATAAGAATTGACCTACGATCTTTGGACCTAGACCGTTCTAAAGAAAAATAAACGACGTTTCTTATTCTTATCGTCGCATTTTGCCTACGATACATAATCGCTCAAGTTTTATGTTTAAATCATATTTATTTGAAAAATTTAAGCTTTTTAACGATATTTTGCCTTGCTGACCGTGTCATTATTAACCTCGAGATTGTATTGTCGCCTTCATCCTTATACTATATGCGTAAGGAAGGCGTGCTTTGAATGCTTTAACACGAGAGAGAGACAGAGAGGGAGAGAGAGAAAGAAAATTAAATGTTACATAGATTAAAAATAATGTCGGGCGTATAAGAAGTGTATAGCGTAATGTATTTCTTTGTCAAACAATATCTATTAGCCCAAAACTATTTTTGCTATCTGGAACACTCAATTTTTTTAATTTTATATTTATTGCTTACTTTTTAGTGCACATAAAAGTTGGTTTCATTAATATTTTTTGTAATTTTAACTTGATACCTGATTCACGCATACCCATCATACTTGACGGCAAATCCACAATAACGAAGATAATCGTGGAGCTAATTGACCGCGTTTCTAATAAAAAGGAAACAGATAATACAAATGAGTCAACTAAAGTCATTGATTCCTATTCCGAGAATGTTACAACTTCAGTTCCTTCGACATCGGCTGCGTTGTAGATGAAGGAAAAACTTCAATTGGCGATAAAGAAAAAACTGATGAAGATCTAACTCAAAAACAAAAAAACACGAAAGACCTAATACATGTCGTGAGAAACGAAATGACGTATTTTCAAGAAGAAAATTTAAGAGGAAAATATTTTTTAATGGCTTTATATTTCCTAATGACCGTTCGACCAAAGAGTGTCGAATCAGAAAGAGCGTTCTCTACGGCAGGGTTAACATGCACAAAAATCAGGTCGCAGTTAGGAGACCAAAGTCTGGATAAGTTATGTTTTCTGCGAGCCTATTTTAACCCTCGAGTACTCGCGCGGGGTGAATTTTACACCCCAGCCTCTCATTTTATGATGGTTCTCTTTACCCAATGGCTTTAGTGACCTTCCATTCTCATAGCTGGAACGCCATATATGCTGGACATTTTTCTTTAAGAGAAATCAGTTTTGTGGCAACTGTGTTTGAGTGAAGATGTTTTTTTAAGGCGGTGCGCGATTTTCGGAGGAGTCTGTTTGTGGTTTCTTTCTCGTGAGCGTAATTTTCACACTACTTCTGTGGTTTTCGTCCTTTATCTTTGATTTTTTATTTATACTGGATAGAATTCGGCATATTCAATCAGCTTTTAATCTGTTTATTTTGTTGGAGGTTAGTATGAATATTTCTTTAAGTTAAATTTGCGTTTCATGCAGTCATTGATATTGTACGTGTTTATTTTGGTTTTCTCATGGAAATATTTATGTAAAATTCATGCTTACCCTTTTAGACAGAAATATGGAAGAAATTGTTCGTCTACTGTACGAATCTTCTGATGAGGATATTTTTGATTTTGACGAATCTGAAGGCGTTTGTGGACCTACAAATACGATTCTTACCACTTATATGTATATTTACCATGAACAGTAATAAAAAGTTTGGTTTTTTTATGATCTCAACTTTTAATAAAGTTGAGATAAACGGATAATTTTTAATAGCAAATTCTAAAATAATTTCATTAAACTCATTTTTAAACCTACAAAAAACAACTTGTTGAATATACCTTTTAACTTTAACCCGATAATGACAAAATCAACCTTCTATTTCAGCGGTAATCCCGAAGTTTCTCGGATGGGCTCCCTTTGTAGTCCTTGGGAAATTGACTTACTGCGCTTATCTAGTCCACTTCGTCTTCCAACTGTTCAGCTTGGGAGGAGATCGCAACCCAAAGTATATTACAAATTACTATATGGTAAGTGTAACTGAATTTCATTTACTTTTCTGCGATTATGTACATACACATTATATTTGATACGCTTATGTTACCAATGCAAATAATTATGCTCAATTTTTGGAAGATGCTATAAGGACGTCGGCCGCTAACAAGCGTTCTGGGTTTTAGCTGTCAGATGTAATTGGGCCTGGGATGATTCGATTTAAATCGATAAATTTCGATAGACATCTAATTTGTAAAAATTAAAAAAATCGACGAAAATGAATTGTCGTCGATAAGTGGTGATTTTTTACTGCTAAATTTTTCATGAAATTATTCGTCAGGATTTTTAAATTTGCTTTGTCACATTCAAATTTAATATATTTTAGCGCCAAAAGTCAAAAACAAAAGGAAAAATCGGCATTTGCCATACCAGACACTTCGTTCGATATTCTATATCCTCTATAAGATCCCTTGTGTATTATGGATCCATTCTGAGCTGACACGAATACGGGACAAATCAATATGATCGGTTTATTCCATTCTGTCTTTAATCTTGACCATATCTCATAATACCTACGCGCCTTTGATCGCTTACAAGATATGATCAGTTTCCATACACAATTTACTCAAATGTCTTATGACTTCAGCCGACAACCTCCATATGCAAAAAGAAAGATTTTCCCAAACTGAATTAATACTGATCGCCAAATATCCCTAATATCCCTATAGCAGGCCTCGAAAGTATAACTGCTCCCCGCTTCAAAAAATCCAGTCGCCCATAACTCATGTCGCGGTTGGTTAGGTTAAAAATATACCACCACGGGTATATTTCTCAAGTCCTGACCTATAGTATTTCCAAAAACAATCATAAAATTTCTATTTTTGATAGCCATACCCACAATTGATTCTCCGAGTGAGAGAGCCCCATGCTTATTTTTCTCGCAATGCTGTGGCATCGTTCAATATTCGTACTCTGTGCTTTTTTGTACACTCATCATCTTTTGTCACTCAACAAGATAAGATTTTTTCTTCAAAATATTCATATATGTATTTGGTTGCGCATTATATTAACGTCACATTAATTTTGTTGATGAATGGTCACTATTTCTTAAATAAGATTTAACGAGTAAAATTTACTTGTGATTTATTCCTAAAAATTAGCTGTTCCGGGCTGGTGGGCGAAGACAGCAACAACAACACATTCACCAATAATTAGAGAGCAATGCGAGAAGTCTTATTTTTATATATACAGTTTTATTAAATTTAATTAGAGAATTCCAATTTCTGTCATTTTTATTGATAAAAATCGATAAAATGTATTAAAATAATCGTTGATCCTCGATCTTTAGGAAAAATAAACGATATTAGTGGTCGCTTTTTAAGAAATATAAACGTCGAAAAATACCAAGCCTGATATAAGCTATTAAAGTAAACGTTGATATTCGTCGCCGATTTTTAGGAAAAATAAACGTAAATTTTAATCGTTAAATTTTAAGAAAAATAAAAGTGGAAACTACCAAGCCTACTAGATATAATCCTATAAATAATTACGCGATGCTGACTGTTATCCACATATGATGACGTCACATGCATTCATACTTCAAATACCGTCGAATGGCTTGAAAACGGCTGCATCAATATTAAAGATTCTCTCATTTTTTACTATGGCGTTTTTGTTCATTCGCTGTGTAAAACAAAGGTCCGAGTTTGATTCAACAGACTTTTCGATTTTACATATGATTAATACATAATCGTCAGGAATCTCATGTGCAGAACTGTGCTTTTTAAAATCTTTATAAATAATAAGCCAGATAAACGTGTCCCGTAAAAGAGATAGCAAATGAGGGAAAGACTTGTCATAGCAATGAAAACAAACAAACCTTATAAACCTAGCTCAAAATATTGTAGCGTATTAATTGATGGGTACTACTTTGTGGTTAACGCGGCACCACCTCCGCACCGAACATCTAGGGGCGAGATATGGAACTACAAGGCGCTGAATGTTGTGAGATTTGAAATTACGTGGAGCAGTATTCCATTGGAACTCGGATGGGCCAAGGAAGGGAAATTTAAACATGAAGGAACATTTTACGCGTCCCCAGCGGATTGGGTAGGTTGGTGGAAGTTTTTCATTCCTCCTCACGTTTACTGTGTTAAGAGGCGTCTTCATTCAAAAAAAGAAGGGATACCATTGTAAAAATTTAATTTTTAACGGTATCCTTTCTTTTTTCTTTGAATGGAGACACCTCTAAACACAGTGAACGTGAGGAGGAATAAAAAACACTTCCAGCAACTTACCCAACCCGGTGGAGACGCGTAAAATGTTCCTTCAAGATCAAATTTCCCTTCCTTGGCTCATCTGAGTTTCAATGGAATACTGCTCCACGTAATTCCAAATCTCGCCACATTCAGCGCCTTGTGGTTCCATTTCTCGCCCCTAGATGGGCGCTGCGGAGGTGGTGCCGCGTTAACCACAAAGTACCAATTGATGCATTTTGTCAATTGGTGAAATGAAAAAGCGATTATAAAATTAACAATGGATAGAATTTCTTATTCGTTCATTAGCATTTTACATAGCATTTAAATTAATCCATCCAAAAAATAATGAAAAGTGAATGAATGATCAAGAACTGTCACAAAAATGTTGTCCTTAAAGAAAATTTAATTAATTTAAAAAGTGAAATATAGACATGAGAAATGTTGCTGAAACTTTTAATTTGTCATTTTTGCGCCATCATACGGACGAACTAAAATTCCAACATAACATGAAATCCATAACAGACCTAACCAAATACTACACATACAACTAACAATACACGCACAATACGACAATCTTCAAGTTTTGACACGATCGAACTGCAAAACATTATAATGTAAACGGCTATCATTTCATCGGAATATCAAAATTAAAAGAAAATTCAGACGCTCAGTTAATGAAGAGCTATTAAAAAACGCACCGGAGTAAAATATTTACAAAGATATCTTTCAACACGATGCGATGGTAAAATAGAAAAATCGTGAACATTAACCCCAGGAAAATCGAGGGACTTCTATACACTCATACGATGGCATATAAGAAACTTTATTGATACAGGTAATATGCAGATTATGCATGCAGCGAGAAATCCGTACCACCATTCATACCTACTGTATAATCCGATTAGGTGTTCTATATCCTGACTATAAAGTGAGACGGTTTCCTTACTTTCCTAAGTATACCACGTCCCTAATCAACTTTCTATGTTTTTTTCATTTAGTATGGCCGCTTGCCTTAACGGGAATCTGGAGATGTGACTACCAACGCTGCTCACGCCTACGGAGCTTAGGAGAGACTGTAATGAGTCTTATGTGTTCAAATGATTATCTTCTGCAAGATTTATTGGGTTTGATGAAGCCGTGGGTTATGATTTCCAAGGGGGGCTTAAATCAGCAGCTGAGGTCATTTGCGTAAAGTTGTTTTTTTTCCTTTGTGTTTTCTCATCCAACTATCATGGTGACGATATGCCCCACGACATTGCCTTCCCATCTAGAATATTTAATTTTACGATTAAGAGCATGGCAGTCGTACTAAGTTCACAAGCCTGTTTCATATAGCCTAGTTTATGATTTTAGTTTGCATTTTCATTAGCCATTTGCACTCAAGGGCTTACATAGAAACATTCTAATATTATACGACACGTGTGTTTCCAAAGTAATTTTTCTCTGCTTGTAACAAGATGCACGCACGTTGCTACAAGTATTTATGAATGACTAACCTGACCAATTTAACAGATCTCTCTAGTTTTTGTTGCATTCTACTAATAAATAATTTAATAACTTTGGCATCTTACACACACTGGCATATTTCTGCACTTGCGATACACACTGACACACAAACCACCACGCTAAAAAGAATTAACTTTTAACCGGGAGTAATTTCTCCACAGAATACGTATAAAAAGTTATGATTCTCCTTATCTGTAACATAAAATTGTTTCCGCAACGCATAAAGTGTTGTTTTCTCTCCCGACCAGTTCCTGACGACAGCAGGAGAGCTAGCTTTTATCTTCTTCTCCGCACTGATCCTGTATTTGATGGTGGAGGCGCCATTCCGCGATATTGCGAAGCTTGTAATCTTCGGAGGGTGAGTGCCTTTTATTATTATGAGTTGTCGGTGTTTGCATACTGCAAGCGCTTAAAAAATCACCATACACCAAGATCTAAACTCGTAAATAAATCAACGCGATCTCCAGGGCAACAGCACTTCAGCCACGTGGGGCCCATATATATTAGATAATAAATTCCATGAGTTTTAGCAGAATATTTATAATTTTCTATTAAATTGAGGATACTATCCGCAATTCTCAAATTCCCTGGCAATCGGCTCGTGTCCAATTTTTCGTATTTCACGTTTCGTGACTCAGATCGCCCTGAATGAGCAATAAGAATAATCATCATTAAGACAATAACCTATACATTAAAATTATAGAAAAATTAGGATATTTTGTATTAAGATTATGGCACCATCATCCGTGCCTTTAGCAAGTATTAGAATTAAAAAATCGCGAACATCGCCGTTATAACAATTGAAAAGAGTTCAAATTTCTCGAAAAACTACGAAATACAACACTCGAATACTTTTCACGTTTTACTAAATTTCGTGCTAGTATAATGGCGTCATCATAAGTTTACATCGAAGTTTAAAATCAATGGCATAATAATATAGTCCTAGAGATAAATGGAATATTTTATGTGTTAGGATTAAGACGTCACCATTTGTTTACCTTTGTGATCGGCATTAACGACATTATGTAATACTAGTGTATTGCCCGTCATGTGACGGATGTCAGTTACTATATGGTTGAAAAACCCGTTGTAAGATTGGTAATCCTACTGAAATCATACATCTTAAGTAATCGTAACTCATTATTATGGATAATCACAAAATTACTTCATTTTTCTAGTGTAATTGCCCGTTGACATTCAACGGGGAACTTAGGAATGGATAATAACAGCTGTAATTATTCAGTAAGAGCCGGTATAAAATTTACCAAAATAAACATTCGGGAGAATTTCTTTCTCATTCATGTTTTCTCCAATGACGAGACCCTTGTCAAAAATGAAGTAATCATAATAAATAAATAATATTCCCTTTCTCCCTCTCGCCGTCCCTCGCTCCCTTCCTCTGTCTCCCTCCCTCTCTATCCCTCCCTCACTCTCCCTCCCTCTCTCTCTCTCCCTCTCTCTCTCTCCCTTCCTCCCTTTCCCTCCTTCTCTCTCCCATCCTCTCTCTCCCTCCCTCTCTCTCCCTTCCTCTCTCTCCCTCCATCTCTCTTTCCATCCCTCTCTCTCCCTCTAGTGTCTGTTTATATTAGTGCCTGTGTTTATTAGTGCTTGTGTATATTAGTGCCTGTGTATATTAGTGCCTGTATTTATCTGTCTCCCCGACATCCCTAGTTCTCCCAAGTTAATTCATTCATAGCCCCTCATTTCTCTAGTGTCAGTTCTCCCCACAGTGTTTTCATTTTCGGTTCTCTCTAGTGCAATTTCTCCCAAAATCTAATCCTAAGAGCCCCTATTTCCCAGTGCTAGTGCTCCAAGTAGTGTTTTATTCCAATCATCTCACCAGTGCAAATAAGTGTCTGTAGTTATCTGTCTCCCTTCCACCCTTAGTGCTCCCAAAGCCGTTTCCCAATAGCTCTTACTCCACAGTGTTAGTGTTCCACTAAGTGTTTTATTCCACTCACTCGATAAGTTCCTTTAGCTCTCTAGGGCAGTTCTCATATCCCTACAGTGCAGTGCTCGCGCCTTCCTGTGCTCCTCTGTTTTCCTTTGCAATTAGTTTATAACTTATCCTTTACTTGACCTGTGTGTATTTTCCTGCTTTTTCATTATACATTGCAATATTGTATTGTGTCTTGTATTCCTAACTTTGCGCATCCTACTCTATAAAATATCCTCACCTATGTTTAATTCTTCCCCTGGAATCGTGCCCACTAATAGCACTTCTTTCCCGTTCGTACCTCCCATCAGTAGACCCTCCCAGCAGGACGTTATGACGCGCATTAGCTCTTCTGACTCTCCACCCCCCGCTGACCACCCTTTCCCCCGCTTTTCCCATTGCACTCAAAATAACAACACATGCCCTCTCTCGCCCATCACCTCTTCCCCTGTCCCACCATATAACCTTAATACGCATGGTCCTCACACCCTCAACCCAGAGGCAGCAGAATTCTTACCCCCCCCCCTCCATTCCACTCCCGTCCCCACCCCCCTCACTACCTGCTATACATCCAGCCACAATCCGTACCTACTTTAACCCACATGCTCCTGATTTCATTCCTTCCCTAACTCAACCGCGTCCTTCCTTAGACCCAAATGCCTCTGAATTCTACCCATACGTATCTCCTGGTTCCGCATCTTCTAATCTTCTCCCTATCACTAATAAAAGCTTATCCTCATATTGCAATTCCAATACAAAGGCCATTCTATCTGAACAGTTTAAGCCCTTTCCACGCTCCCTCCAGATCTTATATTTAAATGCTCAAAGCCTAACAGCACATATCGAAGAACTCCGTGGTATACTACCTAACAATAAAGTACACATCATCGCTATTGCTGAGACCTGGTTGAAACCATCTGTGTCTTCGTCTACTGTTAACATTGACGGTTTTAAACTTTACCGCAACGATCGCGTTGGCAAAGGCGGCGGCGGTGTCGGAATATATGTAAGAAACGATATTTCAACTAAATTTATTGAAAGTAGCGAATGTAATTACAGCAAAAGACCAGAATTTCTCTTTCTTGAATTGAAAATCTATTCACAGAAAATACTTTTCGGTATTGTCTACCGTCCACCCAAAATTGGCCATTTATCCGATATTGATGAAGTCATCTCTAATCACATTAACGATTACAATCATTTAATAATTACTGGCGATTTTAATGCCAATATACTCGCACCAAACCCTGATTCGACATATTTATGTAACTCCTTCAACTCTCTAGGCCTTAGTATTCTACCGCTAAATGCAACTCACCATACTCCTACTTCCTCTACCCTAATTGATTTAGCCGTTACCGCCAATCCTGACAAGGTTCTCGCGCATGGCCAACTCTCTGCTCCGGGAATCTCCGCACATGACATAATATACATTGCATATTCAATAAGGAGCCCAACTCACAAGCCGAAATATATCACCTATAGGGACTTCAAAAACATCAACAATGAGAAGTTAATTGCTGACGCGTCTGCCATGCCTTGGTATTCTATTGAGTACATGGACGACATTAACGACAAGGTTGAGACTTTCAACAATTTTGCACAGTCATTAATCAACACTCACGCTCCACTAAAGACTAAAAGAGTCTCTAAGCCCCATGCACCATGGCTCACAACAGACATCAAACTGATAATGAAGAGACGTGACAATGCCTTCCGCATTTTCAAAAATACAAAAACACAGATCTCATTCAACCAATTTAAAAAACTAAGAAATAAAACTAAGCAACTTATCAGAAACTCTAAAACTCGGTACATTCATTCACTGTCCCGTCCAAATTCTTCACAATCTGCTCTATGGAGTAACTTAAAATTATTTGGTATTGGAAAATCTAAGGATACACAACTTCCTCCTCATATTTGCCTTGATACACTTAACACTCTATTCACCACTCCCCCAACTCCTGATGACAACGAAATAAAACAGAATCACATACACCACCTACTTCAACACACTCCTCCCACCACAGCATCACCACCATTCCAATTTTCTCCTGTAACTCAGATGGAAGTACTGAATTGTTTACGTAAAATCAAGTCCAGAGCACAAGGTGCTGACGAAATTCCAATAGTTTTCCTTCATAAGATTATTCATCTAGTGCTACCCGTCATCACTCATATATTCAATTGGTCGCTTATGCAAAACAAATTCCCATCGCAATGGAAACTCGCCATAGTCCGTCCCATACCTAAGAAAAGTCTTACTTCTGACATAACCGACTTTCGGCCCATCAGTTTACTTCCTGTATTATCAAAGGCATTTGAAAAGGTTTTACATGAACAAATCACATATTTTCTAATTAGTAATAATATCCTCGATTCTCTACAATCAGGATTCCGAAAATCACACAGCACTACCACAGCACTCCTCAAAATCACTGACGATATCAGATTAGCAATGGACAAAAGAGAAGTCACTATTATGACTCTTCTTGACTTTAGTAAAGCTTTTGACTCTGTAGATGTAAACATACTTCTAACCAAACTGCGCCTCATGAACTTCTCCTCAGATTCCCTAAACTTAATTAGTTCTTACCTGAATGATCGCTATCAAAAGGTCGTAACTGACAATCATTCCTCAAGATGGATTAAAGTGTCACGTGGCGTACCACAAGGTTCCACCCTCGGGCCACTGCTCTTCTCTCTGTACATTAATGATATGTCTTCTCAGCTTGCTCACTGTAAATACCACCTTTATGCTGATGATCTCCAAATCTATATGCACTCTCGCTCTATTGATCTCCATCTTATCATTGATAAAATGAACCATGACCTCACTTCTTTATCCAAATGGAGCAATGTAAATTTCCTCAAAATTAATCCTTTAAAAAGTCAGTCTATTATTATTGGGTATCCCAAACTTCTCTCGTCACTAAACTTCTCAGAACTTCCCCCAATTCTGCTCAATAACTCTGTCATTCGTTTCCAAAAAACTGCAACCAATCTCGGGTTAGTATTCAATGACACATTGACCTGGACTGATCATATAACTAAAATATGTAATACTGTTAACAGTTCACTTCACTCACTTAAAAGAATTAAAAGCATTACCCATTTCTCCCTTCGCAAGCGACTTATCACCGCTCTTGTCCTTCCTCACCTTGATTACTGCGATACGGTCTATCAAGATCTATCTAACGAGCTATCTCTAAAATTGCAGCGTGCACAAAATTCCTGCGTAAGATTCATTTGTGATCTCCAAAAGAGAGACCATGTCACTCAACCTCTATATACGTTAGGCTGGCTTCGCACTGAAGCTCGTAGACGTCTTCACCTCCTCTCGTTATTTTACCGAATTATAACTCTTCAAAACCCGCAGTATCTGAACTCCAAATTTTCCCAAATGAACTCTGTACACAACGCCAACACTAGGGGCACCAATCTCTTCCAGATCCCACATCACAGGACGGAAATTTATAATAAATCCTTCCATGTTACAGCTTGTAGACTTTGGAACGCCCTACCTACTGACCTCCAAAACGCAACATCTCTCCACATATTCAAACATAAATACTTTAAATTGCTGTTCTCTGCCCAAAATTCAGGTCAGCTTTAACATTTTCTTCTTACCAATTGCAAGACGGCTTCCTTCACTCTTCCTTACTTAATTAACATTAATTATTTTTTTTGCAGGTTATCGAGTTCGCAAAGTGTACGCCTCCTTCGACTGTTACCTTTTCTTTGTCTAGTATCTACTATGTTATAGTGTTTATGACGGTATACAACGATGCTGTATATACGAAGACTTACTGTACATACTCCTTTCTATTTAATGTTGTATTACTATATCATTATATGTACACTATCTAGGGTTTTCGCAGGTTTTTCACACCCCCCTTCTCAGTGGGTGTTTTCCTGCGTGGGTTTTACTAGGGAGGACATGCCTGTTTTACCTAGGTTTTCCCCACAATCTCTAATCTGTCTTCAATTTTATATATATATATATATTTTTTTTTTACTCTGTATGATTTAGGTATATACTGTTTATGTTATGCATATTGTATATATATATATATATATATATATATATATATATATCTTACTTTACCATTTTTTTATATTTTTTTATATTGACGAAGGGTTAAATGTAAGAATGGACCTTATGGTCTAAATTTCGCCCGAATAAAGACGATTATCTATCTATCTATCTATCTCCCTCCCTCTCTCTGCCTCTTCTCTTTTCTCCCACCTCCCCCTCTCTCATTCACTCCTGTCCCAATCCATAGCCCTCCCTCTTTTTCTCCGTCTCACTCTTTATCTCTTTCTTCCCGTCCTTTTCTAATTCTATAACTCCTTTACTCTCTATGTACCTTCAATTTTATATCCCTCCCTTCCTATCTCCCCCCCCCCCCCCACATCCCCCTCTCTCTTGCTTTAAATCTATATGGTCGTTTAGATAAGCAAAAGAATCCAAACTAAATCCCGGTCCCATTAGGATTGCGTAATTTCGTGAAACATTCTACCATAATTTAACAAGCAAACAAAACAGAAACTTTTGTTTTCCTCCGTTCACTAAGATCCTGAACAAAACATGTAACAGCACTAGCCATTCTACCGTTTACACCAGCAACAACAGAATTAAAACATTTCGGAAAGCGCAAACGAAAAAATTCCAAACCTCGAGAAGCCTGAAAGTGGCAAAAAGTAAAGCGTAAAAACTGTCACGGATGTTATATAATAGGGCAAAGAAAAAGAAAACCGAAAACGCGTTTCAAAGGACGCGTGGCTCACTTCAAGCATCGAGCGCAGCTAAGCACATCCAAGAAACGGGGCGATTGATGAATATTAACGAATTGAATCGATAACTTCTGCAACTCTAAAACTAAACGCATTTGTGAGATTACCCATCTTCAAAAATGAAATTATCGTAATAGCGATCTGGTACCTGTCCGGCGCTGTACACTATGTTTTCTAGCAAATACGTAACACCTTAGAAAAACCTTCAGAGTTTAACCCAGGCAACCTCCCTTCCTCCCTCTCGCAATATACGTGGTCCTTTATGTTCAAATACCTTCTTTTTCGAAAGTGAACGCCCCAGACTCCCTTCCCCTCGCGCACCCGAAATTAACACCCACCCAATTATTCCCCGCCGCCTTTCAGCACAAACGTAAAAGTGGCAAAATTACCGAAATGCGCCATAGTCTCGTAGTGGCTATTGGCGATTTTTTTTAATCCTTTAATTTTTAAGGGCTTATTTTTATTTTTAAGAGGAGCTCGAGTGTTCGCTTGTGAATTTTGGAGTTTTATATTTTTTTAAATATTCATTAAAAATTTGACATAAAATAAAGTAGAAATCGCTACTGCAGCAGTCTATAAAGGTGCAGTTGAATTTATTTGAGTAAGTAATTGATATTGTGAAATGATTTTGAGTAATATTCGTTAGAAAGCAATTTCAGTATAGCGAAATGATTCACGCTCCCGAGAAATTCGTTGTGAAGGGATTTTTCTGCCTCTGTAAACTATTTATCTCGAATAAAAATATAATTTATAATAATAATTAATTTCTACTTACAGGAAGGATTTTCCAGCGCCAACCAAAAAACGAGAAGAGTCTACGTTAGCGAAGGATTCGAGCCCCTGAATACCGATGCCATCGCTTCTTGACCTCAATAGATCGTTTTTTGTTCTCGCTGGAACGACCGATTTCCGGAAGTGAGCGGAAACGAGTAAAAAAAGTCGAAGCAACTTTACAGAATGACCAATTTCGGGAGGACGATGGGGAGGAAACGCAGGTAGTGCAGAGAATCGGAAAAAAGAGGAGACGAATGCGAAGGACGGCCGTTAAGCGTCCTTCGCGACGAAGAGGACAATCCGTCGCCAAATTCTGAACGAGTGCAAATGATATTTTATGTTGTTAATGCCTTTGTGTCCCTTGGACGATTTATTTATACATTTTATTATTTCAACCATCCACACGCCATTGTTGGAAAAACTCGCTCATTTTAAATACAGACGTTTTACGAAATTTCTTTTGTGTTTGCTTTCATCATGTTCGCCCATCAATTACAGATTCCATCGTTTGTTTGTTTACCGAAATCGTTTTTTCTTGGCCTGAATACCTGCATCTCATTGCTAAAAAAACAGAAGAAATATATCGGTCAGGAAGGAAACAGAGGGAGTTATGTGCTGATTAGTGAGGGGGAAATTAAAAATCTGGAGCGTAGCTTGACAGCAATAGCGTCTCGCATGAGCGAAGTTTGCTGCGCCAAGCTTTAGTTAAAAATGCTTAAAACCAATGAACCGGCATCGAAATGCTCGTGTTATTTCTCCACCGGAATAGCTCTTTTGCTTGTCATAATCATTACGTGATATTGATGGAAAAACGAGATCTCTCCAACAGTCATAAAATGGTTAGGAAAACCAGATCCGCAGTTCGACTACGATGCAACCGTCTGCAGTGCGATTTTTTTAGAATCTGCTCTCGGTGAATCACCACACAGGTATTTTCACATCTTTTCAAGGCTATTAGAGAAACTTCTCATTTCAATTTTGATTTCAGCAATACCGTGAGCTTGATAATTTTCTCCATATTCCTTACTCCTAGATTTGCGGCACATCTCGTAGTAATCTGGAGGGAAAATCTCGCCAGAATCGATTTCTTCCGACAGCCAGATCTCACGAACACAATCTGACGCCCGAGCGCAATAGCATTTGACTAAATGGTAAATATCGGTATGTTTCTTGAAAATGGTTCGCGAATTTGAGACGAAAATTTTCATTTTTTTATTGCGTCTACGATTTCCTTGCTACTTGTGATGTTACCCAAACTGCCCGTCCCCCTCGCTTTTAGGATTCTATTTTACTGTCCCTACGACTATTACCAGGGGCGCATACAGGGCTAGGCGACCGCTTAGGGCCTCGCGCCTCATAGGGTCCTTGCGCCTCATAGGGGCCTCGTGCCTGGTCCCTAAAGACGAACTAGAAAAGAAACGCGTCGAGGGTGATGCGTGAGCAATCGCGCTCCAAACATCGTCTAGGAAGCTTTCGCGGATGTTTATTTGGAGAATAGCGACGAGCGATTAAAAGAAACATCTGGAGAGAGGAAAAAAGAAACACTGGAGCGATTGCAGTCACTTGCGGAATGCCGTCGTGATGAGGGTAAAGAAAAATTGAAAGCCTCTTGCGTCAAGGTTAAAACGTTTTGCGTATGTGTTTGAGATCAAGTCGAACGATGAAAAAGTAGACCTCATCATCTCTTATTTGGAAATACAAAATCAAAACAGATATTTAATTCCACCGCTCTTTTCTGGACGTAAGTTGTACGTCGGACGGCGGGATGTGAAGTTCTCCATGGATGCAGCCTTGACGTGGTGGAACTCCATATTCAGGAAAATGAATAAAATGTTCGGTAAAGAATCCACTTGAATAACTCACACAAAAAAGAAGATATTTTAAGACCCGTTGCAAAGAACACTTACATTGCTTTACTTCCAACTCCCAAAAATCCCATTTTCCAAAACACCTCGTTGACCGCAAACATTCTGCCAATTTTTGTCCAACCATATTTGCATCTCGAAAACAAAAGCTGGAGGCTCAACCTTCTCGAACAATTAGAAATCCTCCACCACGTGAAGACCCACGCCAACGGCATTATTAACGAACATCTCTTCCCAATCCACTCCCCGCTCCTTCCCTCGGTCTTTCTCTTGCTAAACAATTACCCCAACCGTCTTCTTCCCCCTCCGCCCACACCATAAAAAGTACTCTTTAAGAGACCCTCTTCCTTCCCCCTATCCTGTTTTCTCCACACCTCCCTCCCCGACCTTCGCCCATTTCCTATATATACGTTGTAGTGTCCTTTGAAGAAATTTTTCAAGGAATGCAGTGAAAAAACTTATTGTAGTTGTAGTGTTACTGAGAAAAATGAAGATCTTGTTGATGTTAGCTGTGAAAGTATAAATGAAAATCTTGAAGATCCCAACATAACTGTGCATACTGGAGCCGAAAAATTGCCCAAAAAGGTGTGATGACTTTGACAATAGTGCTCCGTCAACTTCTACGTCAGCAGAATTGGTTACTGTTGGGAAAGAGCCTATTGTATTCTCCAATTATAGTGATCCTGGTGAGTAGATTTTCCCTTTGACCCATAAGCAATTGAGCAATATTGTTCGGAAAAGTCCGATTCGCATCGGGTATATATGGGTATATATGAGTTAACGCATGAAAATAATGCCTATTTTTGAAAATCAGTAGTTGGGAAATAAAAACTCCAATCCATATGCTTTAAAGTATGTTTATGACATACATTTTTATAAACCATTCCTTGCAAAAAAAAATTTGTATTGCTGATTCTTTCTGAAAAATGGCTGTTTCAAGATGGCGTCTATGATTCGGCATTGTCGCCTTCGGGCCATGATTGTGATGCAACGAATAGTCGGAATCAAAAAATAGAACAGTTTTGCAAATTATATGAATACACAAATGGTCTGTTCTCTGTGCATTAAAATTGAGTAATTACTGCTATTTCTGTTTGCAATTAAATATACTGTATGGAAAATCCATAAAATTTCGTATATTATATTTGAATTTCAAAAGAACCAATTTAAATATTTCAAAATCTGTAGTCTACTCAATTTTTACATGTTTGCTGAATACATGTATTAAATTTCAGATTTTTATCCATAACGGTTTTTGAGAAATCGTGGCCCAAAGTGTTGAAAATGTAGTTTTCGGGAAAATGGCTTTAAAGATAGAACAATAATTTCTGGCAGTGAAGTGGAAACATATTCCTTTCAAAATCCTCCTGGCATATAACAGGCTTCTTCAGCAGCCAATGCCTCTTCTTCTGCTGCCTTTTTTATGCACCTTCTCTTTCTTCGTGTCTCTAACGTCGACTTTTTCCTCTTTGATGCAGCGACAGACAGACACCGCTTGTCCTCTTCTACAGCGGCTGTGGTTGCACGGATGCCAGGAATGACGTTCAATTCCTCCATTACTTCCACAATTGCCATTCCACCGTAATTTAAAGTTGCAACAGCAATATTTGCAGCTGTCAATAAAGTATTTAAGCCACTAAATGAGTGTTTCGGTGCGAGTTTCCAAATCTTACTGTTTAATGACTCATTGTTATTTTGGTTATAACCACCAATACATTTTTTAGTAGCTCCTCATTAGATAATGCGGTATATACAGGCAACAGGGCATCCATTACTGTTGTTTCGACTTCCCTTGAAAATTCAAAGTTGCTGGCTTGTGCGTTTTGCCAGCTACACAGGGGTGTATTCGAGCCAGGGCGCACCAGGGCGTCGCCCCGGTACTTTTTTAAGCAACCAGGGCGCGCCCTGCCTCTTTACAGTGGTGACCGTATACATATGTATATCGATCCAACTTGCGTCCCCGCTAGCATCGAAAATATGGGGAAATGCGAGCATAGTCATGGTTACATAAACTTAGCAGCCGAAAAAATGGGTCGGCGCTTAATCTTTCATTTTCCTTTCACCATTCCTGTACGTCAGTGGCTGACCGGAAAATGTGTAGGCCCCCGCCGAAACAAATTTGAAGTCTCGGAAAAAATTTAGAATCCTCACAAAACGAAGTTGACCTCCTTATGCCCATTCCTTCACCACCCGCCGCGCGGGGTTGCGGGGGTGTCCGGTACGCCACTGTTGTCCGCCATTGTCGAATTTAGAGCCTCACTCGTGACTCCCTACGGGGCTGCCCTGACCCAAGCAGCAAAGGGTGCATCCTGCTTGAGCTGCAACCAAGGAGGCGTTAACTCACAGAGGGCGACGGCATGAAACAGGTCCTATCCGTCGCGTTCTACTACGATTACAGGTTAAATATCTCAAGGGGAGGAAAATCCGAGTATTTGGGAGAAAAGCACGGGATGACATAAAAGCAGTTGGTAGAGCGGGGAAAACCCAAGTCGAGGTCGGAGATTTGAAAATCGGTTCTAAAACCAGCAAGTGAATTGTGAGTACAGGGAAAATCCTCCTTTCTTTTATGCTACTCAGACAAAATACATACCAGTTCCGGTTCCTAATATATTTTTGGTTCAACTTTGCTTCTATTCAAGACAAAAGTATTGTTTTTCGGCTGTTCCCGTTTGATTCCAGCTTAATATGTATTAAATATTTGAATATCAAAAAATCCCAGGATATTATCAATTAAAGAAAATGCGCATCATTTTCCGAAAAACAGGATGCTGAGAGAGATGGGTTGAAGTCCAAGGGTGCTCTAAGGAGCAAGGTCTCATTTCGAAAAAGATCCGAGAGTAGTGGAAGTAGGGGAAAACACGAAAGGGGAGTGACATCTGGAGAAGAGTGTGAAACAAATTATTCACAGCATACTGCCAAAAGGCAGAAACGTCTTCCGTGAAAATGGCCCCATAAAGATACAAAGTACATATATGCCCTATCACACCATCTGGCTTTCTACTGTTTCACACAAGATTTTTCTCTACCTCTCCGCCAGTCTGTTGCAACGACTTCGTTAGAGTGGTGGCAAACTCCGTGCGTTTCAGTAATTCCTTGATGTGAAGCGGTAGCTGTAGAAGTGAAAAGTGTAGGTATATACTTATGTGTCAACTCTGTCTTGTTTTTCTTAATGCATACGCATCACCTATAAGAAATCGTGGCAATTCTTTGCTGTCATTGGCGCTTTCGTTAGTTCTGCAGACAGCCCTGCCTCTAACCTTGTTTATTCTTATAGAACCCTCGGAAGCGACTTTGTCTGTATAAAAAGAGATGTTGTGGAACGAGCGAGCGAGATGTCTCTAGCCCTTTTTCTGACTACAAAGATTTGATTCGGTTACAAATAAAGAATCAGCTCGATGTAGGAATAACTCTTCATTCCCGTTACAGTGTTACTGAAATAATGAAACATATTGCGTCAGAATTTAAAAAGAAGCTTACGTCGAAATTAATTGCCGAGGAAAGGAAAATTTCAGTCATAATTGATGATTCAATGACATTAGGCAATGTGTTGGTTCTAATTGTGTACATAAAAGTTGTCCTTGATGGGATTAAAGAGGATGTTTCTTGATATAATTTCTTTGAACAACCAATGCGCAGATACAATTACAAACGAACTCTTGAAATGCCTTGACTCGTATGGTATGACTGAAGTATAATTACAGAAGACTCTTGTCTGCTTTGCATCCGATGGCGCAAGTTTGCTGGGCAAAACATCAGTGTGGGTAGGCAACTACAAGATAAACTGAAACAATCAGGGATAATAATCTGGCATTGTTTGAACCACCGGTTAGAATTAGCTGCTCATGATATCATTGATGACATGAAAGCTATTAATCATTTTAAAAGTTTCATTGATACAATATATACCCTTTACAATCAATCTCCAAAAACTCGAACGAATTGAAGACAATAGCTTCCTGCTTAAGTCTCCAGTTGAGAAAAATTGGGCGTCTGGGATATTCGATGGATTTCAAGCAGCTTTCGAACTGCTAAATCAGTTTAGACTGGATATCCCGTTATTTCGTCATTTTAAAGCTGCCGCTAATGATACCGGGAGAACAAGTAACGAACGAAAGAGGTTCACGGGTCTGTCCCAGCGCATGGAGTCTGTCGAATTCCTGAAGGACCTAAGCCCAATGTGTAATGTTCTGGAAGAATTGGCAAATCTATCGTCGCAAATGCATGAGCGGTTCAGCACAATAAACAGAGCTGATACGGCGAACGATTCGGATTATTGCAACTTTAAAAAACAAACCTGGAAAGAAGGAAAGAGATAGCATAGTTGCGTCTGACAATATGAGTTACCAAGGAATCGGCTTGACACAACAAATGAATCGTCAGTATACATCGATTGCAGTTTATAACAAGCATTGTAGTTAACCTGGAATCGCGTTGCTTTGCTACAACTGCATCGCATCGAAAGTCAGGAGATTATGGCACTGAATTAGAAAAATACAAAGAGATGATAAAAGATTTTGAGGTTCTGAATCCAGAAACATGGCCAAAAAATATAGATTGTGAAACGGAAAGGGACGTTCGATATGGGGAGGAAAGAATTAAAAATATTTGCATGCACTTCCGCCTCGAGAACAGCCGTTCAATATTGAACAGTTTTCGGGATTTTCTTGACGGAGGAGGGCGAAATATTCCACAACATTTCGCTCAACTGACAAATGCAATGAAAACGATACCATGTAGTTCCAGCGAATGCGAAAGAAGGTTTAGTGCGATGAACCTCATCATATCCAAACTTCTATCGAAACTTTTGCTGGCAAACGCATCATCGCTCATGTTCATTCAAATAAATGGACCTCCACATGTATCGTGGAATGCAATTCCGTACGTAAAATCGTGGTTGGTGCACCATCGTTCTGCTGAAGACAAGAAGTCGCGACACTTAAAAAATGATGTCACTTCTAATATAGAAAAAAAGAACTTTGGAAATTATTTTAAGAATTTTAAATACAATCATTTAAGATAATAAAGCTATTATTTTTTTATTATTCAATGATGTATATTTTCCTTGTAATAATTTTCCGAACCTGCTGGCAGGCATTGTAAATATTAGTGGTTATTGTCCATTAAAGTAAGCAAATCTTCGCTCAAGTTAAAGAGCAAGATTCAAGGAAAGATGTGTTTTTTTTAATTAAAAGAGCAACTAAGTTAAGAAGACATGTGAACGTAAGCTCAGTGTACTTATAATATATTTCCTTGTTAAAAAAATGGAGATTTTTAAAAATCAACTAAGTAAAACGAAATAAAAATTTACTTGCAATCTTTGATAGTATTTAATATTGTATATAGATAATTATTTATATAATAGATAGATTGTTATAAATCAGTTAGGTATTGAAGATTTTGTGGTTATAAAGTAGTATTATAAAACAATGCCTTAGTTTTTTTGCGTCATTTTGACGGGTCATAAAGTATACATAAAAATTTAAGCGCCCTGGTACTTTGCTGCTTAGGACTACACCCCTGCAGCTACACCAACTGTCTTCTCCTTTGGGACATAAGAAATGTTGCGGTTTGGAATTTGTGAACCTATAATGATATTAAGTTGCCCATACAGCATTTCTCATATCATTTAAACTGGTGGTATTTGCCCTTATAGCATTTCCATAGTATGTTGTTAATTTATCAAGCATTTTTGTAGTCAGTCTTCTCTGTCCGATAATCCCCTTTCCGTCCGACAACTTCACCCCGGCTAAGTCTTTTTTTATACCTCTCAATCTTGTTCCTATTCTCTTCTGACCATGACCAATACGTTCTTTCTTCTCTATTTTCTCATCTCCATATGGTCTAGCTTCACAAAAAGCCTTATACACTTTAGAATCACCATCGCCAATGTATTTAAGATATTTACATCCGTACTTTTCTGATGATCTATCAAATATTTCAAGCATTCCTTGCACTTCCATACCTCTGGCACTTCCCTCGTAATTTGCTTTACAATGTTCCTTATGATTGTCAAGCCATTCTAGGTATTCCTCTGTACCTGACTTCTTTTCCCATACTTCACATTCTTTGCAGTAACTGTTCTTTACTGCTAAGTCGATAACGTTGCCTGTCTTGATGCCAATGACACTAGTGACACCCTGCAATGATGAAAATCCTGGTTTTCGCCAAGTTCCATCTCCAGAAACGGCAATGCCATCTTAAACTTCGTCTGCGTCAGTTATTGATGCAGCAATTTCTTCTATGGCAGCACGTCCAATCGACTCCTTCACAATTTCTGAGGCATCGCATATTTTTAACGATACTGTCATAGGTGGACTGTCGTATGGGAGATGGTAGGTCCATAATACAGCAGAATGTTCTTGCACCTGATTGTCCTTGTCCCAGCATTCTCATTTCAAGAACCATTCTCCTGTTTACGCAGTACTGATTTACTTGATTTCCAATTTGCCGGCATGACGGTATACAGGCAATATCACTACACTTTTCACAATTCACAAAAAGTTTAAATCCTAGTCCACGCACACTTTCTCGACTAAAGCTTACTTCTCCAGCACACCTACTACATCGTAAGCACTTTCAATCTACCGAATATGATATCAAAATCAATTATGCCATTCCTCGAATTGCATTCACTCGGATAACTAGTGGAAGGGCTGGGATCACTATGGTGTAGCTTTCGACTTAATGCCGAAGTTCTCTCTTCACGAGCTTCATCTACTTCTTCCGTAAAATCTTGGTTTTTTATAAAGTCTCTTGCTCCCTTTCTTGTCGTCTATCCCGGGAGGACAGTACGGATGCATTTCAGAAATATAGCTTGTGATAGATACAACGCCAAAATAATACCTCAAAAAAGGTCTAAACACGTGCAAAACATTCACGAAACTGATCCAAAATACACAAAGTGACCTTCGACACTCGATTGTCACATATTTGAACCCTCTTATAACTTCTACTCCCCTCTTCACTTTTTCACAAATCCCCTTGGCAGACAGCTGCCGAGTGACGAAGTTCCTGATGAGTCAGAAGACTGCGCATTCTAAGAGATAAATATTTGCTGGCAGCGTTATTTTTTTTACTTTTGGATGCGGTTTGCAGCATTTTGTAGAAAAATGATTCAGCTATGGAAAACTAAAATTAAAAAAAATCGTGAATTTTGAAAGTTTTAACTCCTTAAGAGAAGATGATGACATTCCATTAGATGATAAAAACCGAAATTTTAGTTCATTTTACTACAATCGTGTATTAAGCAACGGTGAAAAGCACCAGCCAAAACTTAAGAGTAGAAAACAGCTGTTTTAAAAGAAGTGAAGATTTTCTAGACGGATTCGATGTGAAATTGCTAGTTGTAGAATTAGGAACCATAGCCAAATGTTGTTACTACAGTGAATCAACTGCCGCTAATCCATTTGAAGACAGGTCCACGATCGAAATCAGAAGCTCATCTTCTATACTGTAAGTATATATATAAATAAATAATTCAAAATTCGTTTACAAGTTTACTTACCGAGCAGCCAATTTGACATGAAGAGCTTTCAGAAAAGATCTCTCACACGAACCACCTCAGACCTATCAACCCTCCGAAAAAGATCCGCAACCATACTCTCCGTGACACCTCATGGCCTCGCTTGCGCTTATAAATCTCGTTCCACACGTTCGTTATTCGCCGAGTGCCGAGCCACGAATATTCGCCGCTCGCCAAATATCTGCTATATAGTGTGGATGGAACAACGAGTGCCCATGTTCGTCTCTCGGCAAACCATGATTATTTCCCGTCGAGAGTCGGCGAAAGAGCAAAGGGACGAATATTCGGCAAGCCGCGATGTTTTTTAACTCCTCCACGCATTCGTTATTCGACGATTGACGAATGTGTCTCCGCATTGGTGCCAGATCGTGGGATTTTCCCTATTTGCGGGAAATTCCATGGGGATGTGGCAGATTGGGCTTTCCGAACCAGTACCCAATGTCGTCCGCCGTGAGTCAGTCGTAAAGTGTACAAATGAGAAGGAGATAATAACTACGTAAAAATTCCACTTTATTCAGGAAAACCCAAAAGCGACCGGTTTCAGCTACGATCTAGTCATCATCAGAAATAGGAATTTGTACATAGTTATTCACGCCTTCCCATTTACTATGGAGTTCCACAAAGTAAAGGCTTCATCCGTCGATTATTATCGTCAAGTGTGTCTTCTTTTCCGCTGTTTCTTCTTTTCCGTCTTCATTTTCAAATAGACGCAGCTCATGACAACAAAAGCGGCAATTGCAGCGACAACAATGTCTTCACCGTCCATATCCATCGCCAAAATATCAGTTCTACGAACATTTACACCTTTTCCCGCGAGTCAATACGAATATTCGGTATTCGGCGATGGACGATTAGTGTGGAGGCAATCTGCAAGTAGCGAGGAAAATATTCACTCGGCACTCGGCAAGAGATCACGAATGTTCGACAGAAGGAAAGCCATCCTAAACTCTGACTGATCTCGCAAGGGAACATGAGTCTGAGTGCTAACGCAGCGATAGAATTGGTGAAGTCATAGGACGTGAAGTGCGAAGAGTGGAGAGTGCATATATGAAAAGGGAGAATTGCGAAACACGGCGAAACAATACAATATTAAATAAACAAAAGCTCCTTCGCCGCAAACAGGAAGAGAATGCATTCATGCTGCAGGTCGCTGGCAAACACCGTCGCAAGATCTACGTCAAAAGGAAACGCGAACGCAGAATCACGCAAATCCTCCCAAAGGCATTCACACAGTATACTCGAACCCAGGGGCGGCCCAAGGTGTTTTGGCGCCCTGGGCGAGACAGCACTCCAGAACCCCATCTGTAAATGTTTGTCGAGATATTTACAAAGTACGTGTTAATTTATTCAACGCTCTATAAAAATTATAGATAACGAAAAATATAAAAGAAATTCCATCAAGATTCCTGCCTATTTCGTGATTGGTATCCAATATTTATTCACTTGCATGTACTGCATAGATAGATGATAGGGTTAGCGCTCACAAGACTTCGGCGCCCCGCGTAGCCGCCCGGCTCGCCCGTACCTCGGGCCGGCCCTGCTCGAACCAAAACTTAAATGACACACCAATGTTTTGACAACTAAGCTGTCATCTTCAGTAGTGTAGGGTGTAGGAGGGGAAAAGTGTGCGTGCATATGTGAAAAAAAAAAATATATATATATATATATTCTGAACATAAGTATTGGAGGAAAGCCTTTAGAACAAGTTCCAGACTATAAATACCTTGGAAACATCATAACAAGAGAAGCAAAATGTACGGATGAGATCAAGACTAGAAAAAGAAAAGCAAAAGCGGCTTTCAGAAGAAAGAAACACCTACTTAAGGGGAATATAAGGGAAGATATCTGCAAGAAGTTCATAAAATGCAATGTATGGACTATAGATTTGTAAGGGGCAGAAACATGGACGATAAGGAAAAATTACATCAGATACTTGGAAAGCTTTGAAATGTGGACTTAGAGTAGATTGCTGAAGATAAAATGGACAGATAGGATGAAAACGATGAAGTGCTACGAAGAGTAGGAGAGAAGCGAATGATTATACAGACTATTAGAAAGAGGAAGGCAAACTGGGTTGGACATTACCTGAGGAGAGAGAGTATGATTAGAGACATGTTAGAAGGAAAACGAGATGGAAATGGGAAAGAGGTAGGAAAAGGTTTCAGCTGATAGATGATTTGAAAGGGAAAGAGAGTTATCAAGATATGAAGAGGCCAGAGGAAAATAGGAGTATATGGAGAACCAGGTTTAACCATGAATAATCACGGACCTGTCTATGGACAGACTACCTATGATGATATATATATATTTATTTATTTGTTTATTTATTTATACTAGCTGGAGTTACCCGGCTCCGCTCGGGAAAGAATTTTCTATTAAGTAGCAAATGATTTTTATTTCTTGGGGCCCTGCGCTGTCGGTACCCCCAAATTTCTCAAATGTGTTATTTGGAGAAGAGGTTCACATGAAATTTTAACTTCCACCTAAAGAAACCATTGAAAAATTTTGGTCAGGCTTGTGCTCGTGGGTGTATCTCAGTGGCAAATCCATCATATAATCAAGGCAGACTGCTTTTCCAAGAATATTTGGCATAATCGAGCAGTTTTATTAAAATAGAAAATACTCCGATTGCACCATAAGACCTGAATTTTCATTCCCCATTCCCAATTATGCAAGCAATGTGTACATTAACATTTAATATTTTATCTATTCTATTGTAAAGTTTTACCATTAATATATTTACGCATTAAAGTATTGCTTAATATCCACATGGATAATGCACCAAAGCCTTTAAAGCAGCAATAAAATTGTGGATTATGCCAATACTATTAGCCAAAGCATAAACAATAAACAACACCTTGGTTACTGAAAAACTGTAAGAAGATGTATCGATTTATGTTGCAATAAATCTTTCAATGTTAACGGTAAAGGATACCAAAGTTCTAATATTCCTTAAAAATCATTTGACTCACTTTAAAAGTATTCATAGACTATATTTAGGCATGAATCCATTTGTACCCTTTATGTTGGCATTGGCTATTCTTCCTCTATGGTGCGCCATGATGTGGATTTTCCTTGCATTAATGTTAACGTGGTTATCTCCCTTTGAAGAGGACAACAATTAAGAAACTTAGCGTCGTTGCTGCCTGGAAAATGATAAAAATGTTGTCCTTAAAGGATAATTTTGAGAGATTTAACATGTAATATGACTAAACATGAACAGAATTTAAATATTCAGTCTTTCGTGCATAAAATAAGCCATTTCCCGTGATCATAAGTTAATATTTAGGTATATTTATATCTACATCAGTGAAGGGCTGCATGGCATTTTGGGGTTTCTCCATACCGTTTCTCATGCATTCTTATGGAAATAGTATTTTGTTGACCCCATGGGTTATAAGAGACCTCACGGTCTGCAAACCTAGACCAATTTCTTCCTTTTGTCCATAGGATGGCCCATGAAACTTTTGAATTCGGTAGGTTCAACAGTGTAAAAACATATAAGGGACATACATATATAAACATATTCATTTATATATATATTATATATATATATATATATATATATATATATATATATATATATATATATATATACAAATACATATACATATATAAGGAGTAACCACAGGGGAAAAGGAAAAGTGAAAGGAGGGGAAATGGTTCACTGAGTGGAACTGAAAAAGGGAAGAGAGTGGGGGATGGGACCTAGGTCATTCATAACTGTGTTTTCGTCTTTATATATGTAGACTAGATGGTTACACGGGCTTTGCCCCAGATTTACAGTTTCGAGTTTTTCATGCTCATTTTCCTCTTTAATATTTTCATTCAAACTCCAGGAACTCTCAAAGTAAGACACCAACATTCCCCATTAATTGGTATGAACAAATTAAATATAGTTTCAAATTTGATATTTTGTTAAGAATATTCAAAATAAGTCGAGTAATTTTACAAAAAATTAACACGGACCTCTAGTCAGGGTCTGATTTGTATGGAACCTCCCCACCCCAAAAAATCAAAATTCTGGCTCAGAAGTGCACATCCTCCTGGTATTTCTAGTATGTGTACCAAGTTTTAGGTCTCCAAATATCTTGGTTTTTGTGAAATGCTGTAGGGTGTAATTTGTATGGCACCTCACTTCCCCTCCCCAAGGACGTACCCAGGGGAGGGGTCTGAGGTGTCCGGACCACCCTCCCCCCCATGTACAGGCAATTGTGCAATCTGCGATAACCATGCTACAAACTTGCTACGTTGCCTCTTGCTATGCTGCCACTTGCTGTGTTGAGTTATGAGAACTAAAAACGTTATAAAAGTTCATATTATTTGAAAATATAATATTTAATCAATTGCTGGAAATTGGTTTTCAGCCTCAGACCCCTCCTCCCCTCCGAAGTAAATTTCTGGGTACCGAGGTGCACATCCTCAACATCCCTTTAGTATGTCTATCAAATTTTAAGTCTCTACATTCCTTGGTTTATCATTGATATTGGTGGAGGATTTATCAAAATGGGTCAATTGGTTGCTGAGATATCTTCAAAAAGCTGAAATTTGGACTGACCCCGTGGGCCGATTTAAATTATATTTGGCACTGCAACTCTCATGAACAGTGGCGGCTCGTAGCTAAAATTAGTGGGGGTGCTGCTCCAGAAAATTTTTAGCCTTTGTTTTAAAATTGTGTAAAAGGAAAAAAACATGTATAAAAAGAAAATTTATTCAGGAACTTGATAAAATCTTAACAAAAAACCAAACATTTTTTACTTACTTTAACTTAAATTGTTACAGTTCAAGCTTGATCTATTCATTTAAAAATGAAATCCATTCTTCTTGTTTTAATTTGCGCAAAAAGTTCAATAATTTTCTCCTTGATCTCTGGATGACAATTGAGGAAATTTTTCTCCATTGAAAGTACTGCAAGCGCATTTAGTCTTTCCGAATTCATAGTGCTTCTTAAAAAAGTTTTTATTCTTTTCAATGTTGAAAAGCAGCGCTCTGCCTCTGATGTAGTCATGGGAATTGTCAAGAGGATTTTTATCAGTTTCGTAATTTCACTAAAAACATCATCTAGATTACTTACGGTTCCTAAAAGTGACAGTGAAACAACATTATCAACGTGCTTCTTTGACTTCTCATGCTTTTCAGTTTTTTCTTTCATTTTGTTTATATTTCTAAAACCATCTTTTGTCCACAGTACATCACCTCCAAACAGCAAACACGGGAAGCAAAACAGTGCATTTTTTACTTCACAGCCGCAAAGCCAAATTTTCCGTTGGTACCATTCAGAATTAAAGCTACGAATATATTTCTTGTTGTTGCTTTTGCCTGGCTGAAATATTAGAATATCAGGTGTTGAACGACCTCTTTTCTTAACTGTAACTTTCTCATGGAGAGATAGCTGTGAAAACTTAAGCTGTTGAAGTTCACTTACAGTCACAGAACTTATTTCTTGGGGATGCAAGGCCATGGTTAAAGTTTTCTGTTAAATAAAAGAACCGAAAAAAATGAATCAAATAGAATAGCTGGAAGCAGAATAATAATCTAATTCTACACTTTATCACATTCAAGAATATGGTACACGGTTTTTAAGCACAACACACGCTGAGTAAAAAAAAACTTCCTTCCGCCATCACGCCAGAGCCGGCACTGCGAGAGCAGCAGTGCTCTCTCTACCTGGCAGTCCCGCCTTCCTCCCCACCCCCCCTCCTATGTGCACATGCGCACAACAGTCAAACACCACGTCGCTGGCACTGTGAAGCGCACAGTTCCATACAAAGATTTTTGTATCTTTTTCATAAACTGGGGGATGGCTGCTGAAGTACTGACATTAAGCTTAAGGAATATATATATTGTACTACAAAAATAAAGAAAGAATTAAAGAAAAAAGGACTCATTATATTAAATGTTATCGATAATATCAAGTGGAAATAGGGGGTGCTGCAGTTCCGCAGTGCCTATACACGAGCCGCCACTGCTCATGAACCACCTTAAGCTGCATAATAGTTTTGGAGATAATCTGAAAGATCTATTCAGAATGTTAGGAACTTATAAATAAAATTATGAAAAAAGGATGGTTGAGAAAAAGTAAAACTCATTCATGTCTATTATTTATGGCTCGAAAATGTATCTCATCAAAACACCAACATTGGTGGAGGATTCATCAAAATTGGTCAATTGGTTGCTGAGATATCTTTTTAAAAAACAGAAATTTGGATTGACCGTTTCATGGGGGCCCCTCAGGATCCTTGGGCCAATTTGAATTATTTTTGGCACTGCAATTCTAATGACCAACCTAAAGCTGCCGCCAAATTTTGAAGCTCTTATCTTTATTTTCTGATGAGTTAGGACTGCCAAAGACACACACACAGACACCTTCTCTTATTATTATGTAGATGCTTTCGTATACATTAAGTTTATTATATTGGTCGACTGATTTCAGCAATGATAGGTTTTCTGTGGTAATAAGATGGTGAGTGTCGAAAATACGAGTTGCAATGCTTGATCTGTTTATTTCCTTGTTTTTGTAATGTGCTATGTGTTCTTTAAACGGAGTTTCCAGTTTGTGCCTAGATTTCTCTATTTAAATGTTGTCACACGAACTGCACTTGACTTGATAAATAGTATCTGATTTGTGGTGATCGGGAATATTATCTTTTGGGTTGGTCAGTATGTTGGACGAGTGTGACCATACCAGCGAGTGCAGTGCTCAAGGTCTACGGAACACTCAAGCCCTTCTACCAGGACAATTTTGTAACCCAAAGAAGTTTTAGAGCCCTTACTAAATATATATTAATTTTCCTTAGGAACCACACAACATCAAACTTTTGGATCTTATCATCTTGAAAAGAGCCTCCTTACGTTATTTCTGAATAGCTTCTGTAGTTTTATTCCTGTAGTTGGATTTTTTTTATTAATTACACTCTATTGGAGTTATCCCTTACACCTGAGAGCATTTCTAACCTTCTGGATGCACCAGAAATATGACGTGTATATCAGCTTTCATCAACTGTGTTATCATGTCTGAATAGTAGAGTCACTACTGTAAAATGCAGATGAAAAAGCAAATCAATTACAAAATGATATGAAAAATAATTTTAAAATAACATTTATTCACTTTGTTTGATACATCATAAATAAATTATACAAATTTTCTAACATCTTTATTTTACCTATACAACATATGAAATGTCCGTTTTCATGATCACAGGCTTAAATGGACACCTGAATATTTTTGGGAGTCTAGTGATAGAAGGCATTTTTCATTGGAGGAGAAGTATTTCCATGCGTGAGAGCTGTCTTTCATAGTGAGTTTCCTTCCCAAGGACATGCCTTCACTTACTAAATAACAAAAAATGAAAAGGAAATCATAAAAAATCCATTGGAATACCAACCATTTGTAAGTTAGAACCTATGCACTTACCTATTCTTTCTTTTGTGGAACATCAATGTGACGATGTCTCTGAAAGGGCACTCTATCGTTAAGTAGAGCAAGAGAGCAGCTACATGTGAGTACACCATGTCGGCTATTGACACAGAAACCTTGAAAGAAAATAAAAATATAAGCAATAAAGAAATAAACAAAACAGTTTACAGTAGACATAATAAGCAACCGATTTGTAAACTCTTGAAAAAATTTTGACATCGTTTCAATATTCTACTCCGTTAAATTTTGTTGTTCATTTTCTTGATAGCATCAAACTATAAAGAAAAGTTATAGCAATGCTTATGGGAAAGGAATTTAAAGCTTTAGGAAGACCTGATACAGGTGAACCATTGCATAATGCAGTCTGTGATTGGAGAGCATAGCAAAAAGAAAAGAGAAAAGCAAAAATTGTAGAAATCTGGAGTATTCCTATGCCCAGATTAAGAGATGATTATTAAATTTGCCATCTAGTTTTAAAAAATGGAACCAGAACTTCTTTCTTTGGCTTTGTTTCAATCAATAAAGAAAAGAGAAACTATGGTTTTATCTATAAATTTAATGGTATCAGTCTTCATGCCTAATAAATGATCATTTGAGATTTGTAATGCAGTGCATTTCAAAAGTTTATTGTCTCCCCAAGTGGAAGCTTTAACTCCAGATCAACAGACTTTTCAGTTAAATGGCCTACCTCTTGGTTCTGTTTGCACTAGTTGAGCAACCCCACTCTAATCATAAAATCCATATCAATATTTTACAGAAATGATATCTTAAGAAGAATATCTTAACCCTTAAGTGTGCAATGTAACAGATCTGATACATACAAGATTTTCTGCAATAAAATGTATGTTACTGTTATTTTTGTCATTTTTTTGCACTGTAGCAGATCCCATATGCCCTCCCTTTCTAATCAGTTCACAATAACACCGCTTGGCTTACAATTTCATGACAAATGTAAACAAAATCATTGATCAACTTGCAGTCCAAGAATGAGGCATTTCAGCTGTAGTTTGTATGATGATTCAGCAGTTATTTTCGGTAGTTTTGAGTAAAAAAATCCTCAGAACTATATCTGTTACTGTAGATTGTGTAAAAATTTTGTATATTTTTAAAATCTTTACTGATTGTGTAGTATTTAGCGATTTCAGTATGTGTCATATCTGCTACATTGGTCATTGGTGGGACTTACGGGACCCAAGTACATTGATGAGGAATGATGCAATGTAGTATGAGAACTGTGTTTCACTGAACAATTGCAGTCGTTGTTTTCCAGTTATATCTGAGAATTTGCTGTGAGTTACATTTAGTACTGTAGATTGCTATAGTAATTTTAGTTTTACAGAGTTAATGCGAGATTTTATTATTTCACTGCATGCAGAACTGATGATTTTTTTAGCGAAGATAGGAATTTATTCTCTTGGTATAGCAAGGTGCTATGGAATCCCTATCTGCAAATTACCTACTGATGAAGAACTCTGGAATTCTGAACGTGGGACTTATGATGGGTTCATGGCAACAGTGGATAATGTTCATATCATGTCAGTTGCCTGAAAGGATAACAAGGTCGTGACATTACTGATTACATTCTGTGGAATCATTCCTATGGGAAATTCTCATAGTCATGACAAGAAAAAGAATAAAAAATCACTATTCAATGCCCAGCTATAGTAAAAAATTACAGCTGCCATATGGGTGGCATTGATTTGATCAGATGCTATAAAACAGGGATTGGCAACAGATGACCCTTGGGCCAGATGTGACCCCTGAGAGTGCTTTATGCTTCCCGCAAAGGCATAATGAAAAAGTGATCAGTACAATTTAACAGAACATTTTTTTATTTTTTCAGAAAAATCTTGCCTTCAAAACCTTTTCTGATTAATATTTAATGCTAGTAAATTATCTAGATATGATTTCTACTAATATGAGTCAACAGAATCTCTGGATAACTTTGGATGTAAACACTCATGTGGCCCGCCGAAGCTCTCATGACTTTCAATGCGGCCCTCCGGAGCATTCTCATTGCGAATGTGGCTCACTATGCAGAAAAGGTTGCCGACACATGCTATAAAATAAAACAAAAATCTAGAAAAGGATATACGAGGAGTTTTGACCACTTGTTGAATATCATAGCAGTAAATTAAATGCTTGGCTCCTGTACTGAAGAATGCAAACTGAAAAAAAGGCAGAAGCTGGGTCTAGCTGATTTTAAGGCTGATATAGCCTTCTGTCTAAAGACAATGGGAAAATACTCCAATAGAAATTAGGACGGATGGAGTTGAACACTGGAGTCTTATAAAGAAAACCGCCAGAGATGTAAAATGCCAAACTGTAAAGGTCTTTCTTAGTAGTGTAGTAAATGTAAGGGTTTTATTGTATAAAAATTTTACAGGAATCGTTGCCGCCAGGGAAAATCCCTTCTTGCAGTGAAAAGAATGATGACAATATTATTGTAAATGTAATAAAAATTATTATTATAATCCACCCTTATTTGATGGAAAAAGTTTTAACAATTGGACAATGAAAAGATTCAGATGTATGCCCGAAATGTATTTTCGGTATTAAATGTAATATAATTCGAGAAATAGCGAACGAGGCTGTCTTCAGAATACTTTGTGTAAACACATGTTAATATTAACTGTTTGGAAATTGATGCATTTTTTGTATTATGTATATTGAGTGATTCAGTTGTGTATTTATTTATGTTGCCACCTGGTCAGCCGATCAACTTGCAACTTATTTTATTAAATAAATAAATGTAATGTAAATTTGTGTCTAAACAAAAATAGTAATTGCTTTCATAATTTTCAGTACTAGGCTCAAAACAGACATGGAAATAATGCTAAATGGTCATGAAACATGTTTAATGTACAGGCATTCCCCGGGTTACATAAGTCTCGACTTATGTAAACCCGCACTTACGTGAGCGGCTCCATAAATTACTAAAAAAGTTCATTATGTTTAGATTAAATTTTACGTTAGCGGTTTTTGTAAGTGAGCAGGAACTAAATACACTATGTGCATGGAGAAAGAATGCAATGTGTGTGATGTAATGCATTAGCTTGTACCATACTGACGCAGGGGCGGATCCAGAAACTTCCCAAGAGGGGGGGGGGGGGGGGGCGATCACCCCAATGGCCCCTCCCCCTCTTGATTCCGCCTCTGCCGACGACCATACATTTTGAAAATCCCTACTCCATCAAAATCTCTCTTTTCATTGACATACAGACTTAAAATTCTTTGTAGAAACAAAGAATGTTGCGCGGAATGAAATTAAGAATGGACGCAGTGGAGGGCAATGGGGTCGTCCAAGGGGAGGGCGATCGCCCCCATCGCCCTCCCCTTGGATCCGCCATTGTACTGATGCAGTAAATTATACTCTAAATGCATACATTTATATGTACACCACGCAGTATTCACACATTAGCAAAGTAATGTAATGGTTAAGAAATGCAAGCAAAAATCAATCTCAAATTGAGAGATGGAACCTAAGTGCCCTATAGTGTGCTGCAGAGGTTAGGAAAAGTTTCACGTGCATTGGCAGTTGCAGGTGCCTCAGAGGGCCATATAAGGGGCTATGTGGAAATTATGTCATATCGAATAGCCAAAAATAATCAAAATAAACCAATATTTTAGCAATGGGATGCAAATGTGAATAGATAAATATTGAGCCAGTTTAACTTTGACCGATTAAAGATCTTCAGTACTTAATTTTCACAGATCGCTTTCTCAAAATAGCTTCGCGTGCCGAATAAAATGCCTTTGCGTGCTGAATAAAATGTCTTCGCAGGCCACATCTGGCCCCTGCTGGCAATAATTTCCCCACCTCTGCTGTACTATATACTATCTGTTATAATTTTCAACTTACGCAAATTTTGAGTTATGTAACGGGTGCCAGAATGCATTCCTTACATAACCCAGGAAGTGTCTGTATTTGGATCCACCAATGTGCAAAATAGCATACCTACTACATACCAAGAAAGTGCAACAAAATAAAATCACAGCTACTGTAATTTTCAAAATTATTTTTTCCACAGTCAAACACAATGAACATAAAAATATTATTTTAAAAGTGGAATAAAAATGTGAACGTTTAAAGGTTAATATAGCATATATTTTCACTTACTTCAATTAACCAAATGTAGATTTATATTGATGGCATTTGGAAAAAGTTGGTAGCTTATTTCATAATCGCTTGTCAAGATATCACTTACCATATTGAAGGTACTCAAATAAAATGGTTGTCGGACTATTCCCAATGATATCAGGTCGAACAAAAGATGACTAAGGTATGCACTGTATGTGAGTTTTCCTAGTGCAATAAACAGCTTGTTTGACAGAATCACGTTGATCCAACCTGTAATGAGGAAATAATTTGAGAAATATCTCCTGTCCAACTAGTAGGAATGAAGATATACATCTATACTAATAAATGTTTATATACATATGATTATGCATTATATATATACATATATATAGTAAATAAATACGGTAAGCCTAAGATAAAGATAAAGAGAACCAGTTGTGAAGAAGAAAAACGTACCGCTTATATCA
Source organism: Tanypteryx hageni (assembly GCA_028673005.1). Classification (NCBI taxonomy): domain Eukaryota; kingdom Metazoa; phylum Arthropoda; class Insecta; order Odonata; family Petaluridae; genus Tanypteryx; species Tanypteryx hageni. The sequence continues at coordinate 148,209,918 of CM054114.1, forward strand.
GGTAGTTGGCAGTGAGGATAACATTTTTTAGAATGAGAAACCTCAAAAACAGTCTTCAAGAGATGAAGAAAGTAATCGAGAACTGATTGATAAGTACTGGCTAGAAAATGAATTGGGTCAGTTTTAGAAATAGCCTTCCATATGGCATTCTAGACCCAGGTAGTACTATCATTCATAGGAGCTTAGAGCATTAGTTAATGTGGAGACTGGGTTATTACATGTTGTTTCAGGGTTAAATATAACAAAGAAGACATGCTATGTTTAAGGTCATTTAATGAAAAAGACTGTCATTAAAATAATGATAATTTTCTCCAGTATCTTTTAACTTTATTGTATGGCAAATGCGCCACATTGTCTCATGGCAGGATTAATTTAAGATATTTGAATGCAATATGTGCAGTAGAACCTCATAAATCCAGCATCCTTGAGACCAAGGACGGACCAGATTTTGGAAAATTCCTGTTTTTTTAAGTACTTCATATTGATTTGACTGTATGGGCCTTCACTTGGTGGTATTCCATCATAAAAAATAACAAAAATAACTATTACAATACCACAAATTTAATTTACAAAACTCATGGGCTGGGCTTCGATGCATCATCACCCGATTAGACTAGTCAAATTAGACATTTTAGATGAAATAATTCATAAAGTATTGAAACTTGGCATATTTGTCCATTAGGGCAACCTAACTAACATATCAACAGTTGACATGCCTGACATTTAAGCGTCGGCCGTTTTGGCGCCAAAATGGCCGCAGGGGCACAATCTGCGACTGGCCTTTCGCGAATAACTCAAAAACGGTCAAATCTACGGCAAATCCGTACATATACAAACCTGTAGAGAATAAAATTTCTTACAAGAGAGGTTCTTTGCAGATTTTTCGCTACTGCGATAATATAGCAGAAAATGAGCGTTGTTTACAGAATATATATATTATTGACGTGCATCTCAACGCTTGGTGAATAATTACCATTCCTTAAATCTAACCTATAAAGCCCTAGCATGCTTGAACACCCTACACGCTACCGCCTCCACAGCCTCGGCAGCGTAGTGCACACCAGAACTGTTTAGGGATGCCCTACATGAGTCCAGGACCGGCCTCAGGTCAATGAAGTCCACTCCATTGCCCCTACAGAAGTAGAATCTGGTGGAGATCGGATTTTTCAAACTGGGAACATCCCATCCTTTATTTGTGTCATTTGAGGAGACCATGCAAGCCAGCACTCCATCCTTTGGAAGGAACATTAAGCAGCTGGTCCCTTTGGTGCCCTTCGTAAAAAGTAGGCTAATGCCAGCACAGGGTTTTCCTCCTCCCTTGTGAGTGAGTGCTCAGTGTCTAAGGAGTTATGGCTATAATAATTCAAGAGGTTGATTAGCCAGAAATTCCATAAAAACAAAGAACTATAATATAAGAAAAGTCATAGAATTTCAAGTGTATTTGAAATAAAATGATGCTATTATAATTGACCATTGAAATTAAGTTTTGGGTTCAATGGATAATGTTGGCAGTCATAGGATTGGGAATGCCAACTAAGAAAAGAAAAGAAAGTGTTTTGAAACAGAAGAATGTCTGCCGCAATAGTTGAGTGGTAGAATATCCATCTGGAAAGTGGGAGACCAAGTTCGATTCCCGGTCACAGCATATTTCTTTCTCCTGTTCCCAAATTTCCGAAAATGGGGACAAACATTTCATGGTTCTGTTTCTGCTCTAATCCTTGGTTATACAGAGACAATCGTTCCAAAGGTCATTGTTTCTCAATCGATGCTCCCTGGACCCATGGACATCTGCAGAAATTTCTCCAGAGAGCAAGAATCTTTGAAAGAGTGCCATTGCTATTTTTTTTAGATAATGGGTGTGGCTTCTAGAATGCATTTAATCATATCTAGTTTCGTTTTTATTAACTGAATTTGTTACAAAAATAGCATTTTTAGGCTTATAACTTAAAAAAACATACATTTCCAGATTTCCAGTAGGGGCTAGAGCCCCTGTTGCCCCCCCTGTGGACGCCCATGCCTGAACCGCTAGGGGTTGTTGTGTATCGGGTATATGACAACTCACCGCTGCTGATTTGCTGCCACTGATTCGCCGCAATCAATTCGCCGCAAGGACACTTCACCACCGAACGTTTAGCCACAAGATGATTCGCCGATAAACCAAACTTGAACGTACAATTATTTTGGAAAATTGTCGAATAAAAACTAAAATGGCAGGTAGCTTGAATAAATAAAATGGTGACTTATGCAGTAAATTAAAAATCAACAAAATTTGTAATATGGATGTATTTATGTACAATATATTTAAGAGAGTCAACTACATGGTTTGTAGACGGAAACTTCAAGATAGCACCTGATATATTTTCTCAAGTTAATGTTGTGATAGTAGAAAAATATGGAGGAGTTCATCCTATACTCTACGGTTTGCTTCCAAATAAGCAGTGGGTGACATACATTAAATTTTTTGACATGTTAAAACGTATCGAAAATAATGTAAAACTGACATCCATATCTTGTTATTTTGAATTGGCAGCAATTCGAAGTATTGAGAAAGTATTTCCTCATGCTGATGTTCATGGTCGCTTTTGTCATTTAAACCATAACATGAAAAAGCATATTGGTACACTAGGTTTAATTATGAGGTACAATACCGATAGTAACATCCATTTACATGCTAAAATGATAGCAGCATTAGCATTTGTATCGATGATGATTTGGATAAAGCCTTGGATGCATTAGCTGGAGAAGAATTGACACCATTATTGGATTGGTTCGAAGACACATATGTTGGAAGAATTAATCGACGAGGCCAAGAAAGATGTGCACCTCATTTTAGACCGACAATTTGGAATGTTTCCAAGCGTACGTTGTCTGATGATGCAAGAACAAATAATTATACCGAAGCAGCTCACAGACACCTGCAAATAGAGTTGGGTGTAAGTCATCCGTCAATTTGGAAATTTATAGATGGATTGTGGACAGTGCAGAAAGGAAGAGATGTCTTCTATGCACAACTTGTCGCCGTTCATTGCCCACCTACTAAATTAAGAAAATATCGAGAAGCTGATGAGCGAATTAAGAATATAGTAAGTGATTATCAGCACCGAACCAAGATTGAATATTTAAGAGGAATTGCACATAATTTTAATATAGATTATATTGATAATGCATATCCTTGTTATTTAATGTGTGTGTGTGTGAATTTAGTTAGTGATTACTTCAATTATATGTATTTTTTCTTTATGTATTTCTGTTTATTAACGAGCAAATATATTTTGTAATTTTATTAAGTAATATTATCATATATATATTGACTACAGTAACATGTTTGTATTTTTAAATATATTGAGTATAAATACATCCATATTACAAATTTTGTTGATTTTTATTTTACTGCACAAGTCACCATATTTTTATTTATTCAAGCTACCTGCAGTTTTAGTTTTTATTCGACAATTTTACAAAATAAATGTATATTCAAGTTTGGTTTAGCGGCGAATCGTCCGGCGGCAAATTGTCCTTGCGGCGAATCGTTCGTGGCGAATCGGCGGCGGCAAGCCCTTCCTGTTGCGTATCGGGGGTCCGCAAGCTGAGTAGGACATGATGTTTATTTTTGTCTGTAACTTGTTTGATCCCATAAACAGCTCTGATTAGCATTTGAAAGTGAAAAAGATGTATGAATTTTCATGGGGAGGGGAATAAATCGTGCAACTTGGTCCGCGGCTCCAAAAATGTCTAGAAACACTGCCATAGATCACACTCACCAAGGTTACCCGACGATATCGCTATTATGATTACTGCGATACCAGCTCCCCAGACCATTCGGTGCAGTCCGGCATACAGTGCTGACTCTAGTGGGAAGTAGGAACGTCCGGGAGCATAGAATGCGGCGGCATAGAACATGGGAAGCAGCACGAGGAGAGTGCCTCCCACGAGCAGCGTCACTGACACCAACTACCATGGAACGAAACGGCGGCAGGAGAAATCGTGTAATAGTTTGAGCGAGAGATAGAGAGGGCAGTTATGGCGAGGCAGACTTGATCAGTGATTTCTACTCGAATAATCATCATAAACGATTAAACCGGGAAGCGGAAGGTTGCGCCAACTTAACCTCAATTTTTCCAAGTCAAACAATGTTAGCAAAGGAATGCTTTCACTTTAGATTTTGCGCGCAGAGGGGCTTGCATTGTGCCTTTTAGCACGTGCAGAACGCATCACGAAGAGACCTTCCAATAGAAAAGTCGCATTCGATCGACGCGAACGCCACCACGAGTGCGTTTTTTGATGCATCCATCTATGACAAGTAAGAGCAACCTTTTCACAGCCACAAATCCCATATTTTATTGCATTCATGTCACGACCCCCGAAATAATTTGATAACTTTCTTGCTTACCATCGTACCTAAATCCTTCGTTCAACTGTTCTGGACGAGACAGCTTTTCTCGGTTATTAGAGACCAACTATTTACATTGATTTGTGAAATGGTTGAGTGCATTAAATCCACATTATCCGCAAAAGACAAAAAGCACTCATTTTTTTAAGTTCATAAGAACTGACAAATTTTACATTAAAATATTTTAAAACATCTTGTATGAATTTAATAATATTTACCTTTACAATAAAAATTTCACTAAAAAGCAAGCTTTAAATAGTTTTATTATATGAACAAATTTCATTGACCAGCAACAACAATCCACGAAAGTAAAATGGCTGACAACATTTAACATTGCAAATTTTGACGTTTATTTAGTAATTATCTTAACTTTGCAACTTCTACATTGTAGAAATTTACACTAGAATATATTTTACAAAGACTCTCATTCATAATGTTTGAAAATATCACCCATAGATGTCAATATGAGTCTGTAAATATTAGTATATTTTTTGTCCAAGATAACAACCTTTGCTGACCTCCAGAAAGACATCCGCAAGGGTGTCGCAACCCACAGGTTGTGCACCACTGGTCTAGGATGGTGGTTCCCCAAGTGGATGCCGCTGATTTTTTTTTAGTGCCGTGAAAAACTGTTTAGTAAATAAATGGATGATTTCGATGAGTTGATGGACCGTTAGGGCTATAATTTTTCATCTAATAATTTAATTATGGTGCGGTATTGACAAATGGATGCATCCAAAGGCTGTAATCTCCACGTGTAAAGATATAAAAATGTCCTTTCCGCCGATAAATTGTCGATATTTTAAAGGGCGCCCAAGACAAGTTTTTGATTCATCGCTCAAGTGTCGCGGTATTCAAACTGTGTTCCCCGGAACCCAAGGGTTCTGTGAGAATCATTCAGGGGTTCCGTGGGATAAAATTGAATTCACTAATAAAATTGATTGTTTTGGTAGCGTCAAATAATTTTTAAAAATATCATTTTTGAATTTGTGCCCTTTTCGAAATAGGTAGGTATTTCCGACCATACTCGACCTTGACGACCAATTTAATCTCGCTCTCCCACATCTCTCTACATATTTGCCTTTTTTTAAGCAGCTGTTGTTGGTCAGCTCACCATGACAGTTTACTCTTATGATTACATTGAAATTCCTTTGTTTCATTTAAAAGAGAGTAGTCTGTGACAAGGTAAGGTCTTCATTCATTTTAATTCAATTTATGCAATGGAATAGATTTTGTGATGATGATAATTGAAAAACTAATTAAAGAATTTTAATTTAATAGATTTGCCCTTCATTATGGACATTTGGTTAAAAACCGGAAAACTTAAACAAAAATCCGAAAAAACAGAAGAAAAACATGAAAATTCTTCAGCAACATCTGCAATTGTTTTACCATCTACTTCCGGATACTCGACATGTGAAACAGCCATTCCAAAACACCGGAAGCGCCTATTAAAAACAGAAATTACATGAAGGTGGTTCTAAAAGAAGAAAACATGATGAAAACTACTTAAGTTTTGGATTTACTTGGACTGGAAATGAAGACGAGCCAATTTTTTTGTGTCAAATGTGAAAAAGTTGTAAGCAATAGTAGTCTAAATCCTGCAAAATTAAGAAGGCATATGGAGATTAACCACCCACATTTGAAAGGCAAAAACATAGAAATTTTAAGCGTAAATATGAAGAGCTCAAAAGCAAGAAAAAATATTTTTCAAAATTTATGTACAGCAATAATGAAAAATCACATGAAGCTTCCTACCTCATTAGTTATCGTATTGCTAAAGAAGGGGAAGCATATACACTTGGCGAAAAATTAATAAAACCTTGCGCCAAAGATCTAATTACCTGTAAGATTGGTGAGAAATTTGCCAAAGAAATTGATAGCGTACCTCTCTCTGATACAACGGTTGCTAGATGCATTAGCAATATGGCACTTTTTTGTGAGGATGAATTAATATCTCATTTAAAATCTTCTCCCCATGGTTTTACAATGCAATTAGATGAATCTTCGGACGTTGCTGGTTTGGATATTGTAATTGTTCTGGTACACTATATTTTTAATTTAATTGTCCAAGAGGATATTCTTATGTGCAAGCCTCTTAAGGAGAGAGCTACTGGTGAAAACAATTTTGATGTTATAAATATGTATATATATGGAGAAACATGGACTATCTTGGGATTTATGTTTTCACATTTGCACCGATGGAGAAAAATGTTTATTGGGTGCAAAATAAGGAGTGATATCAAGAATAAAAACAATAGCCCCACATATTCAACATTATCATTGCTGTCTGCACCGTCATGCTCTCGTTGTGAAACGAAATCCAGAAAAAATAAAAGACGTTTTAGGTGACGTGAAAATCATTAATTTTATTAAATCCAGGGAGCTAAACTCAAGATTATTCTCATTACTCTGCAAGAAGCTATCTAGTTCTCACAAAACATTGCTCCTACATGCAGAGGTACGCTGGCTATCCCGAGGAAAAATTTTGAGCAGGTTTTATGAGCTGAAAGAAGAGGTAAAAAGTTATTTAACTCAAATGAAACATGATAATTGCTCAAAATTACATGACAACATATGGATTCAGATTATGGCATACCTTGCAGATATATTTTAAATTTTAAATGAAGTAAATATATCCCTCCAAGGAACTAAAACTCATATTTAAAGTTAATGATAAAATAAATGCATTAATTTTAAAATTCGATTTATGGATTTCATACGTACGAAAAAACGATTCAAACTGTTTTGAAAAATTAAGTAACTTCTTAATACAAAATGATCTTAATCTCCATAAAATTGTTCAAGAATACATAATAGAGCATTTGTTGAATCTACAAAAAACTATTAGAGGATATTTTCCAGCGCAAACAGAAACATACAACTGGATTAAAAACCCATTTAATCATTGTCAAAGTAAAAATTTATCAATCAAAGAGAGGGAACAATTAATTGATATATCTACAGATTCGACCTTAAAAATTAAGTACCAACTGAACTTCTTGATTTTTGGTTGCAAATTTACAGTGAATATCCTGAAGTGTCTGATCATGCAATAAAGATTCTTATGCCTTTTGTCACAACTTATTTATGCGAAAAGGTTTTTTCCACGTAATGTAACATTTTGTTCAAATAAAATGTATTACATGAAACGTATTTATTAATGGGTTCCGCAGTGATTTTTCACATTGAGAAGGGTTCCTCGGGTATCTCAAGTTCGAAGACCACTGCTCTAGTGGAAAGCCATCTCTTCGCGATCTCAAAAGAACCCTCGATACATTTGGACACAAAAAAGAGGGCGCATACTATGCCAATGACCAATGCTGTAGTCGTAAAAAAAGCAGAGAGTATACCGTTTACGGAAGTATGTAAAACTTTAAGGCGGTTGTTACCCGGTTATTTTAATAGCAAAGCACATGATTATAATGTTACAATGGCAGGAGCAAATGTATGAGCATTATTTGAATTTCCTTGAAAATTTTACTTCAATTATATTTTAGTGATATAAAAAATAAAAAAATAATAAGTACGGCATTAAATTGCAATCTCATCGAAACAAAAATAGTATTAAAATATTGGTATTAAATCTCTTCGTGGGCCGCAGATTTTCAAGAATTGCAGGTGCAGTTTCAATATTTGAGGCCACGAAAAAAAGGAGGAATCAGCTGTTTTTTTCAAGCAACCTGTATAATTTCTCATAAGACCACGGTATATGCTGTTTGTTCGAAAAAAGCAGAGGGAATACGGGGTATACTATCATATACCTTCCACTACAGCAGCGGTCTTCAAAATGGGGTATGCATACCCCTGGGGGTATGCGGAGACCTCCTAAGGGGTACGCTAGCATGGATAATTTTAAGGGAATCAATTTCCAGATTCTTAACTTCCATATGTACTCTTTCCAAAAATTGATAAGCCTGAGAATGCACATCTTTGGCTTTTGAACTTCTTGTGAGAATAGAAAGAGGGAGGAAAGAAAGTAAGAGATGCAGCCGGGAAAATAGTTGCCACCGAAATATTCTCCTTCGCCCACCCGCTGACATGGGTTCATCAGCTCCCTTCATGTACCTTCCCTGGGTTCACGCAACTAGACACTTGTCATCCTTCCTCTTCCCACATTCCCAAGGCAAGGAAGAATTACGACCAAGGCCCTTCTTCCCACAATTCCCTTATGAGCTTTTCTCACCCTCTGTCTCTCAACACCTCCTCCTCTTATTTTTGTAACCTCAATAATGAGCAACTTCCAATACTTGCATAGCTATCAATACTAATGATATGAAACTTATATTGGCCGAGTTATATAAATTTCAGGGAAATATTTATTGTGGATTAATTATTATGCGTATGATAGGATGCTGCAGTTTTTATTGACTTAATCGAGGAAAGTATTCTTTGCAATACCTCGGGTGAAAAATTATTATTGTTTGTTTTATGAAGGAATACATGAAATAAATTTACTATTTACACAAAATGTACACATATGATTCTTTTATACTATAGAAATTTATAAAATTTCTCACGTAGTTAGAATCAAAGTCAATGTTAGAAGCGAGCAAGCTGATATTTCATTCAAAGTCACCATACTTTACAAACTGCACGGTAAAATCAGGGATTGTCTTATAGTTTTTCATGATTTGCAAGATTTTATTATAATGATAAATTATAAACATCATGTTTTAGTTGCAGTATAAATAGGGCTTGTGAAAAAAGATAGCTGAAGTGGTCAGTTTCTTCCCAGAAATCTTCCTGACTGAGGGAGAGGAAATGGAAGAGAAAATTTTCCTCATTTTAGAAAAAAAGGGGATGGTGAAGAAACAAAGGGGAGATGATTACAAGGGAAAAGAACACAAGTGTAATGGACGAGGGTTCAGCTTGAAAAGGGCGTGGCACTGGGTGAAGGATATGAAATGAATTAGTTACCAATCATTGTTGCAGAGTGATTTGTCATTCTTAAAGGCATCCTCACCATATGGGTTTCAGGCATTTAACTCCACCCATTGTGTCTACAGAGACATACTCTCCGTTATTCTGCTGCAAGATTTTCATCGGAGTGGTTGCGCGTGTAAGAAGGCTTCTTAGTGTGAAGTTGTCTGTGAAAAGTGTCTTTATCTTCTCGAGACCTGTATACATACTTATTTTCATAAGTTTCTCCGAGGCTGTGATCGTAGCAAGCTATTCTCAATATTCATTCTTAGGAGGTGCCATTAGCTTGAAAGAAAAGCATCTTCGAACAGCCGAAGCAGTACAGGTTGGTGAAGCTAATTCTTTTAAATGTAACTGGAATGTTTTCCAGGACTACCAAATTGTTCAAGATACACCAGATAAAACACACAGATAAAAATTTAAGTGGATTTTTCGGATTTGGTGTGCATTATTGAGAAAAAGGCAGTTAAAATTATATTTTATCTTGCAGCATTTTCCTACTTTTGACAGTTTATCGAGTTCCCCATCAGTTTTTCATGTTCACCAGAAGTTTTTGTGTTCGAACTCTCTCCAATGGCAAACTCCAGCAAATGACGACCCCTGCCTGCGACGCACCCTGCATGCGACGCACCCTTTTTCGTGGGAAGCCTTCTTTTATAGCAACAGACATTAGCCCATAAGAGGACACTAGTAGATCGAGGGTAGAACCAATTAGCGTTCGCGAGTGCAGCGCAATCTACCAGCACCTCACTGCGAACTGCATTAGTTGCAAGCCAACAACGTCGCCATGAGCAGAGGCAGTGAAGGAGAGGGGAAGAGCGAGATAGGATGGGGAGAGAGAGCGAAGACAGTTGAGGCGAACGCACCTGTGGAAAGGTTATCTGCGAGTCGAACCCTTTTCCATATCATTTGTGATTCCTCAAGTGGACATTTCTACTAAGTATTGTACTACATTTGTGCTTTGTATTATGTCACTGCAATATAATTGTTAGTACATTTCGTGACATTTATCCAGTGTATGCTATTTGATTTGTGGTCAGCAGCAGCAGTGTCACCGAGGGTGTCGTATCGTTTAACTATTTTAAAGTACTTTTAGTATTATGAGAGAATAATGTAAAATGAGACAGTTTCATCTCAATCTAATCAAATTAAGAATTATTTATTCTAATTACAGTAAATTATTATCTTATTTCATCTTAAAAAATATTTAATATTTTCTACCTCCTATTAACAATTTACTAGCTATCAGACCGATTGGTTTCTAGCAGTACCTATATACTTTTTTCCTCCATTGGAAAAATTTTATCATAATGCCTAACGAAATTAATGGGGTCATTTCTGATTAATTATATATGATTCTGATTTAATCATTCCCAAAAGCTGAACACCAGAGTTCGATACACAAACACACACACATTTAATGAAGGAATACCATGCCTTTTATCATACTCCTCGCCTGATAACTAATAATTTTATCTACACTTTACATTGTATTTTTACAAATTAAGTAATGAGAAATGGCATATTGATTTATTATCTTGTTTTTATAACTTATCTACTTATGTAGAAATTTGTTTGACCTCATCTGAAGAATTCAATAGTATTTTAATATTATTAAAACTTTGATAGTAAAAATTCACTTTTTGGTATAATTTTTTAATTAGGCGTATTTCATACAAATTTTCTTTCAGTTTCGAATTGCAGTTGTTGCTTTCTGGTCAGAAGGAATCGGTATTGTATACGATTTAAATTTTTGAAAACTCGTCAGCCCATGGATAAATTTCTAACAAAGAGGAATCGGGATGTTGAAGAAAACAGAGATGAGAATCTCTTTGGAAGCAATAAGGTGGCAGTTGCAGTTCCTCAGGAAACAGACTCAAGCTGTGATTCGAATATAGTGGAGATTTTTCAACCAAATAAAGTTCCAAGGAATACCAAAGTTGAGTTTAAAGAAAAACACTGATACTACAACCAATCCTACATAAAATACGGATTTGTTTCCAAGAACAGTGATCCTCCTTTACCACTGTGTTCTTTGTCACCAAACATTGTCAAACAATAGTATGAAACCATCTCTCTTGCAACAACATTTATTTACAAAACATCCAGGCTCTAAAAATAAAACTGTTAATTATTTTTTGAGGAAGGCTGAGGATATCAGTAAAAATGTAAATAAGCTTCACATTTTCATGCAGTCATCTAAGTTGAATTTGGAAATCTCATACGAATTAGCATTGCTCACTGCGAAAGTTAGGAAATCGTACATGACTGTAGAAAAGGTTATTATGCCTGGTGCACTGTTGATAGCTGAAAAGATGTTAAATGCCAAGTCCATTACTGCTATTAAGTCGATTCCCTATTCAGACACCACTGTACTTCGTAGAGTACATGAAATGGCAGAAGACGCTCTCCAGCAGATTGTGGCAGAAATTGCGGTTGATAAAAAATATGCTTTACAGATTGATGAATCCACGGACGTTGCCAATCATTCCCAGTTAATAATTTATGTCCGCTATTACAGCGAAGAAAATGACATTACTGATGAGATTATGACATGCAAAGACTTGCCTAGGATTGCAACTGGTGAAGAGATTTTCAAAACTTTATATACTTTTATTCGAGTTGACTCAGGCTTACTTTGGGAGTGGTGCATATGTATCTCTACGGATGGGCAATGACTGGGCACAAGAGCAGCCTTATTGTTTGTAGCTGCTCTTTAAACCTTAAATTAATTTGGGAACACTGTTTTATTCATAAGCAAGCTTTGGTTGCAAAAAAGTTGAGTCCCGATTTGCACGGAGCGTTGGATGTTGCCATTAAAATGGTAAATTTTATTAAGTCTAGGGGATTAAACTATCATCTTTTTAAAGTGATGTGTGAGGAAATGGGATCAACTCATACCCAGCTTTTGTTGCATTCAGAAGTGAGATGGTTGTCACGGGGATGCGTATTAACACGTTTATTTGAATTGAAAAATGAAGTCAGACTTTTTCTGACAGAAAGTAAGTCTGATTTGGCTGATTGGTTTGAAAACGAGGACTGTATTTGCCAATTAGGTTATATGGCGGACATTTTTCATAAATTGAATGAGCTAAATCTACAGCTCCAAGATTTTGACAAAAATGTATTTAAGGCGCGTGATAAGATAAAAGCATTTTATCAAAAAATATTGTATTGGCAAAGTTGTATGGCAATTAACAATATTTCGATTTTCCCATCCCTTTCTGAGCATATTGGGTTAAACAAGGTGCCTCTAAGTGAAAGAGTATCAGGTATAATTAACAGTCATTTGATAAATCTTGGTAAAGCCTTTTTGGTATACTTTCCAGAAATTGAGAAAGGGAATGGCTTTGATGACCGGGTAACAAATCCTTTTGCAAATCAGGTTGTTTCCAATTCTTTGCTTTCAACGAAATTGAAGGAGGACTTAATTGAAATGTCAGCTGACAGGTCATTAAAAATAATTTTTGATGGTAGATCACTATGTGACTTTTGGCATATAACCCGGAAGGAGTTCAAAGAATTGGCTGACATTGTTGTAACAAAACTCCTTCCATTTCCATCTACCTATTTATTTGAACAAGGTTTCTCAGCACTTACATCAATAAAAACGAAAAATAGGAATAGAATTGATGCTGAACCTTGTCTCATTCTAGCAATAAGTAATATTCATCAACGGATACATGAACTAATTGAAAAAACATCCCCATCCATCTCATTAAGAAATACATTGCCAATAAAATTTTACTTTGTATGATTAATAATTGTTTAATAAAATATGTAATATATTTATATTGTTTTGCTCAATTGTGTACTAATAATAATTGTAATGATAACTCAATCCAAAAGAAAACTTCAAAATTAGAGCTTATAGTCACATAAAATAAAAAAATTAAAAATTTTCAATTTATGTACGTTTTGCAGAGATGTATGATCAGTAAAACACTTTCAAGAATGGAAATATATTACTTTGGGATAAAATTTTGTGGGGAAAGAGGAATGGAAATACGAGTTCAAGGAGATAAAAGAACGTATAAAATTTCCGACTGTTAAAGCGATTGTTCCTGTACTTCTTAAATGGATGATGGTGCGTGTCAAATCGCTATGGTATTTAGATTCCAATGGATACATTTAAAAGGGTGATGTAAGAGTTTCATTTAAAAATGTCAATATTTATAATACGCCAAAAATTATATCCTTTGCAACTATTTACACTTATGGTGAAAAATATTAAATGTTAACTTAAAAAGGTGTGAGGGGGTACATAGGTCTTCAAAATTCTTTTAGGGGGTACACGAGCGAAAAAGTTTGAAGACCACTGCACTGCAGCACTGCCGATGACAAAAGAAGTCGGGCCTTGCATGATGGTTACTCACCCGTGATACCTTGCGCTCGTGAAGATTGAATCTGTAGTGGAGGTAGCCGGCAATGATTCCTACGATGTACGGGCCCGCACGCGCGTGCGAAGGATAATACATTTGCAGAAGGTACTCGTTCTTGCTGGAATCATTGAGGAGAAATGAACTGTGGAGAAAGAAAGAGTACATAAGTGGAAAGCATGGACAGCAAAAGCAGATTCCATTCGAAGTAATTCTCTTGCGAAGCGAGAAAAAATATATTGTGATGAAACTACAAACAGCGGATTGTTAGAGCACATCAGATACTAGGAGAGAGTTACAGATATTAGGAAAGAGAGGGCTATTATTAACGTCCAATTAGCTGGAATAAAGACTGCTATGCCCGGGAATCGATCCCGGGTCTTCTACTTGCCGGGCAGATACCACTGAACTATCGTCGCAGACGAATTCTCTCGTATCTAAACAGGGAAATATTCACTTCACGGCTTACGTCTGCCTGCATAGGATCTTCAGATCGCAATATTCCATCAATCCAAATTAAATTATTTAAGAAAATGGATAAGCCAGCCAAAATAAAATAGTAAGGCGAAAGTAATCCTTGATTTAGCTATAAGGCCAATCCCGAGAATAAATAAATTCACCGCATGCAATGTCAAACTATTCGATAATCTATAAACTCTGTTGGCTTATTCTTTTTATATAGTGCCTTAAAATCCCTAATTAATCGCTATTCTCCTTAGTTTAAAAATATGGGATTTTTTATTGTTCAGCGCGTTATTAGGCGTTCTTTACTAGTGAAGTGGTAGTAGCGGAACGCCTTACAGGTAGGGTATTGATTTTTCGGATTGTACCCGATTTTTACCAGATTTTTACCCTCTGATTGCCTTTTTTAAATTTCGGGTAAAACCTGAAAAAACCCGAAATTATTAGTTTTCTTTAAACATTTTTTTTAGATTTTGTCACAGAATTTCTATTCTGGCGCTTGTAGGCACTTCAGCACTTGAGTGCAGTCCTCGATGTTTGTGACCAGTCTGTTTATTCTCTTTGTAAACAATTTATTCATAAGCTTACTTTGTAACAGAATTTTAATCTCCTTGGTTTTCTCGCGCCTCGAATAGTCAAGGACGTGCCTTAGCTAGTCGCTGTTAGATCTTTGATAGGAAGAAAAAAGAGTCCAAGTGTCTGTTAGTTGAAAACACTATGAAAGAAAAATTATTTCACTAATATCTGGTGTGTTTTCAAAAGAAGTTGAACGGGAAGCGAGATATTTGTGCAGCCTGCGATGTGTTCCTCTCCACCTGGAGGCGTTTAAGACAAGATACTACACTCTCAATCATATTTAAGATATAGTAAAAAGTTTTTATTGTTGATAAAACTTTTATATTTTTAAATAACATTTTTATTTAAAAATCATTTTGTCAAAATTACAAAATAATAAAACCCGAAAATTATCCGAGATTGAACTTTTTTTAAAACCTCGAAAAATCTGTAACTTATTTATACACGATTTTAACCTGAATGAAAAGGAAAATAATAAAACCCGATATTTACCCTGGAATGAAATATTATTTTTTTAAACTGAAAAATCCATACCCTACATATATATATATATAATATATATATATATATATATATATATATATATATATATATATATATATATATATATATATATATATATGAGACTACTAATGTTTAGGCACTTCCATAAGATCTGGAGATTCGAAATTTTTTACTTAGGTAGGATTTTGTGCAAAACTGACTAAAAAAACGAAAATCTTGAAAAAGTTTAACAATGCGCCCGCTAAAAAATCGCAATTGTTTAAACAAATTTTCAAGGTTTATGTATTTGCGAACGAACCATGTAGATGAAATTTTTTATAGGTAGAATATGTTAAAAAAAAAACGAAATATGGATTATAGAAATTTGATATTTTAATTTGTTAGGCTGTAAAAATTCTTAAAGTTTAAACAAATAGTTAAATGTTCATGTACTACGGGGCTGGCTAGCAAGCTGAAATTTTAAAGATATATAGAGCATAGTGCATGTGGACAAAAAACATTTGAAAATCGCCATAAAGTTATTATTGCGGCTGTTAAAAAGTTTTAACTTTTAAGCTATTAAATAAATATTATTTCACTTCTAGATGTGCTACAACTTCAAACTTGACAGAAATGTGTGGTATTATTACCCCAGATTGGATAAAGTATAATATTCTAAAAATTTCAAATTTTATGAATTATTTTAATCCAATATTGTTCCATAAGTTAAGTACGAAAATTGGTGCAGAGAAAATTAAAAAAAATTTTCTAATAATGGAATATCTCTCTGAAAAATTAATATGTTTCTCAGGGTGAAATGAAATGCTTGCAGAATGCAAGCACCAAACACTTGTATATATAATAGACATGATGATATATATGAGGAAACTAATGTCTAGACCAAACTATATGAGCTAGAGAGCTGAAAGCTTCAGAATTTGTAGAGGTCATGGAGAAAACTCCAGAAAAAATGAGGCTTCTCACCTAAGTGATATGGATTCAACTCCAGAAATTCCAAAAGTCGCGTTTTTTCCCATAAGAAAAGCATTGCGCCATTTTTGTAAATTAATTTTGAGCACTTGCCAACAAGTTAGAAAAATGAAATTTTGAGAGTTGCTAGATGGCCACAATATCTATTAGTAATTAGTATTGTTTTTGGTTACAGTGGCCTGTGTCCGACTCCAGATGCCCCGGAAAATACCTTACAAATCATATAAGGGTAAGGGAACAGAATTTCTGATCACTATATGTATTTTTAACAATTATTATGTATTAATAATTTTTATCTCAAAAACCTTTAATCGTAGGTATGTGGTATCGTACTATATTGTAGAAAATGTTGTCCTCTACCTGACTATAATTTTTAATGTACAGCTTACAGATTATATATGGGCAATTTAGCTAGTTCAATCATGCCAAGGTTGGTAAATGTGGTGGTGGGAATGGTCGACCAATTGGGTAGGTGCATGCTCTTCTCCCCCTCTGCCCTCCCCTTCGTCCCTCTCTGGTCACATCCACCATGTCTCCACGACGGTTTATCATGTTACAAATTTTGGCACAAAATTTGAGGTTGCTTCCATTATTCTAGAATGGTATAAAGGTGATTATAAAAAGTGTTTTGTCATTGTGTTGTTATTTGTTGTTGTGTTATTAGTTGTTCTTGGTACAGAGGGGGAAACTTTTGTATTAAAAGTATATCTCATAATGAAATATCTATCTGAAAAATTAATGTTTTCAAGGTGGGATGAAATGCTTGCAGAATGCAAGCACAAATTACTTGTCTTCTATTATATATAGACTCTTCTTACAGAGGAGGAGGATACCTATGTTCAGGCACTTCCGGATGAGCTGGAGACTTGAATGTCCTTCTCCCCTCTCTTCAACCAAGTCCATACAATGGTTTTTCACGTTGGCATGAAAATTGATATCTCACGAATCCTTTCATGAGAGTTTACGAGTGGTATTCGACAATTTTTCAGTTATAATATAACCGTGATAGGTGATTATAAAAAGTGTTTGTGTTATTTATCATTGCTATGTTATATGTTGTGTAATTGTTGTTGTTGGTTAAGAGGTGCAAACTTTGCATTAAAAATATATCTAATAACGAAATATCTGGCTGAAAAGATAATGTTTTCAAAATGAGACAAAATACTTGCAGAATGCAAGCACCAATTACTTGTAACATCATATATATATATATATATATAGGAGGATACTAATTTTTGGCTACTTCTATATAAGCAGGAGACTCAAAGTTTTTGGTCAGTAGGGTTATGTACAAAACCGACTAGAAAATACGAAAATCTTGAAAAAGTTAAACAATGTGGATGCTAAAAATTCGCAATTATTTAACATATTTTTAAGGTTTATGTATTTCCAAAGATTCTACGGAGCTGAAAGCTTTTCTAAAGGTAGAATAAAAAAACAAAATAGGAATTACAGAAATTTAGATATTTTAATTTGTTTGGCTGTAAAAAATTCTTACAGTTTAAACAAATAGGTAAATGTTTAGATGCTATGGAGTAAGCTAGGGAGCTGAGAATTTAAAGTTATTTAGAGCATAGTGAATATGCACAAATAAACATTTGAGTATCTCCATGAAGTTGTTATTGTGGCTGTTGAAATCTTTTTAAATTTAAACATTTAGATAAATGTCATTTCATTTCTAAATGTGCTATAACTTTAAAATTTGACAAAAATGTGTGGCTTAATTACCCAACTGAGGAAAATGTATAATATTATTAAACTTGCAAATTTTAGGGATTGTTTTACTACATTAATATTCCATAAGGAAAGAACAAAAATCGGTGCAGAGGTGAAATCTTTTGAGTTGAAAAAATATTTCCAATGATGAAATATCTCTCTGAAAAATTAATGATTTTTCAAGGTGAGATGAAATGCTTACAAAATGCAAGCACCAACTACTTGTATATATATATATATATATATATATATATAATATATAATGAAAGGGCATAACGAGAGGGTGAATTGTACTCACTCGAGGTATACCAGGAGAGTGGCATCCAGTCCTCTTGCGAGCGTCACTGCTAGTGGAATGGTGGCAGAGGCAATGGCAGCCCCAGAAAGCAGGATTAGCCCTAGCCAAGGCCTGCTCTTCAGCATCAGGACCAGAGGCACACTCAAGATGAAGAAGTGGGTGTCGCACGGCAGATACCAAGAGTGGCTCAGGCACTGCAAAATATATATATATATATAAACTTAAGGAAAAGGAAAGGTAGTGATGAGGGTGGCAACAAGGTCCAGAGTGGACATTTACCAAGTTGAGGATCAAGTTGGCAGGCTTCTAGGGGCTCATCAGCAATGGAGAGAGAGTAACTTTTATATATATATACACATATACACACAGATGAGAAGATAATCTCAGAAACCAAGGATGTAGCACAGGTATGGGAGGAATATCTGTCGGAGTTTGCGCTGAGTATTCAGGTGAAATATTTGTTCCCGGTTTATTTGCATTCATGCCAGAAGGTAATGTCACTCGAGGCTTCAGACGCAGGCAGGCAGAGATGCATGCATTATGGAACAAAGGGGCTAACAAAAGCCAAAATTTTTGTTCCTCCTGCCATTAGGCCTATGTTATTGAAATATTTTCATTGTTTGCCTACTGCAGGGCATATGGGGATAGCTCAAACTTATGAAAATATAGGGTGACAGTTCTGGTGGGCAAATTGGAGGAAAGAGGTCACCGGCATTATGAAAAGGTGTCACCTATATCAGATAACCAAACCATGCAATACACTTCCTCAAGGTCAGATGACATCTTTAGTAGCTACATATACCTGGGAGCATGTTTTCATTGATTTTTTAAGTCCCTTTCCTCGTGGGAAAAATCACAATTGCCTTAACTATTATTGATGGATTAAAGCGATCTAAAGATCCTATGCAGACAGGCATAAACTGTAAGGTTGGGAATAATTTTGAAACGTTTCAAAATTATTCCTTAACTATTATTGATGGTTTTTCCAAATTTGTTATTATTGAACCTTTTTGGAGCTCTACTGCATCTTTAGTTGTCTCTTTCCTCACAAAGAAATTTTTTTCCAAATTTGGCTACCCTAAATATCTTGTATAAGATAATGCTTCAGCCTTCAGATCAAAAATTTTTTATGACGTGTTTCAAGTTGGGCATAAAACATATATTTACTTCACCCTATTACCCAAAGCCTAATCAGGCAGAGAGCTTAAAATATGCCTTAACTGCAATGTGTGCTTCAAATCATTCTAAATGGGAAGACTTCCTCCCACATCTAACGTTTGCCTTTAACTCAGCATTGCACTCAGGAACCAAATTCACTCCAAGTAAAATATTTTTAGGTCGAGAGCTGCCTCATCCCCTAATCAACATACGGGAAATTCCCCCTGATTTAATGATGAGTCTGAATGAGACATAACAGCATTCTGGGATCAGGTGTTTAATAATCTCAAGGCGGCACAGAATCGCTAGTTTGCATTTTAATAAATCCCATTCAAAGGTCACATTCAAAGAGGGAGATTTGGTCTTGCTGCAAACTAATTTTCTTAGCTCCAAAGCTAAGAAGGAAACTTTAAAACTGGCATCCAAATGGATGGGTCCATTTCCAATAACTAAATTTATTACCCCAGTTACTGTAGTATTACAAATTACTCCAAATAAGAAAAGAATTACCCATGTATCTCACCTGAAACAATATAAGGTATGAACATAAATAGCTCAACACTTTTGGCTTGTAATTAATAAATAAAAGAACTCCTTAAGCCAAAAAACAAGGGTTAATAAATAAGCCCAATGCATTTCACCCACAATGTGGGCATCTTTGGACTTTTCTTTCATCTCCTCACAGTTGACCTCTGGTCACTGTCATGTCAGGTTGCCCCTGCAGATGCCCACATTGTGGGTGAAATGCATTGGGCTTATTTATTAACCCTTGTTTTTTGGCTTAAGGAGTTCTTTTTTTTATTAATATAAGGTATAACTAAATTTCAGGTCAAAGCCTAGAGCGGCGTGAAACTTAGTTGATTTTTTCTATTATTATTTTTTGCTAACTTGCTGTGCAATATTCATACAAAACATGTTAAATGCTGTCTCATACTAAATTAATATGATTTTCGAAGGGACATTTCTTTATTCAAATCCCTTATGGTATATTACGTTGGATTTTCCTGTCTTGAACTCTTACATGTTATTCATAGTGATAAATTTTGGCTGTCTTTAGTCACTATTGCTCACCAACTTCAGGGTGAAGCCTCTTTATAATGTTCTTTGTATGTATCCATATTCTACTATTATGCCTCATGACT
Organism: Tanypteryx hageni; assembly: GCA_028673005.1. Taxonomy (NCBI): domain Eukaryota; kingdom Metazoa; phylum Arthropoda; class Insecta; order Odonata; family Petaluridae; genus Tanypteryx; species Tanypteryx hageni. The sequence goes on from CM054114.1 coordinate 148,230,435, forward strand.
GTAATTATGTGTGATTTTTCTATTTCAATTATGTGCTAACATTGCTACAAATATATTATTGTTATTATGTAATTTATCTATTCAAGCTATCATGAACAGTTACTTCTGTGTGGTGTCACGATTTCTCATCACAGAAAATTCTCAAAATGGAAAGAATCAGTAAGGCATGGAAAATCAGAAAATGAAGTAGAGTTGCTGGAATTAATAGAATATGGAGAAAATTTCATAACAAAGGATGCTTGTGCTGCTTTCTACAGACAAATGGTAACTTATATTCCTAGATGTATCGAGAACGTAGTTATAAATGATAAAATACATTTCGAATTGGATCAATTTAATGAAAACTATGTATGTATGTTCATGTATTTCTGACTAGTCTTTATGATAAGTTTTTTATTTAATTCTACATTCTTTTATTATTAGTGAGTAATGAAAAAGTAGTTATAATTTATTAAATCATTAACAAGTCTTTATTTACATGACTTCTTGAATACATTCCCCCTAAAACTATTGGAAATATCGGGATTTCGTGTTTCTGAAATATGGCATTATCATTTATAACATATTATATCAGAAACATTGTTGCATAAGCTGCAACGATGTTTAATATATGTTGCAAGTACCAAATGTCATGGGTGATGAAATGTCATAGGTACCAAATGTAACTTGTGACAAAAAGTCGCTAAACCTGTGCGTATCCTGTGTATTGTGGGGTAGCCTATGTGTCAGGATATGGCTAAATCATACCGAACCATATGATTTGTTTATTATTCATATCAAAGTTTCTTATCTCTTCAAGAGTAATCCAACTTGCTTCTGGCCAGTGAATATATTTATAAGACCTTGTTTATTGTTACAGCTAGTGCTATTAAATCTCTCTTTGCCCTCAATTTGTTGTCTGAAAACAAGTGGCACCTTTATTTTATTATTCTGAGAAGATGATATTTCAGCCAATAAATGGCATCTTCTTGTTCTTAATTACCAGAAATTATTATTTACATGTGTTTAGCCAAATGTGGCACCAAGTGTGTTTATTTTTCTCATGAGTAATGATTCTGTTGTTGTTGTGCTTGAAACTGAAATGTCAAGAAGACTACTATTCCTTACTAAGTTTATGAAGGTGGTATGTTGCTGATAGTGCCAATCTAAGGGGATATTTATCAAAAGGTATTTCGTGATATTGAGCTAGAAAGATTAGCTGTATTAAATATAGGTTATTGAAACGGTGATGTATTTTTTTTCTCTTTCTTACAGTGTTGTTTCTTATGTAAATTGTCATAAAATTATTAATATTCTTTTATTGGTGACAAAATTGATAATGTGCTACACCATGTAATAATGGAAGCAAAGGTAGCTAAAACATTTATATTTATGTAAAATTATTTCATACTGATAGAAGAAGATATTCTTATAATAATAATATTCTTATAATAGTGTGTTTTAAATTTTAATAAACGAAGTAGAATTTCTTTTAATGTTTTATATGGCTGATGACTGATTTGTTTTAGAAAAACCGGCATTAGTGAGAGCTTTTAATTTGATTCATTTATTTGATTGAAAAGGAAATATTTGAATTTTTAATATGTCCTCTGATTTTCGATCAAGTTTCTGTGAAATGATTGTGCACTATGCACGGAAAGTTACTATACTTGCTAATTTATATTGTTGGTATAATGGAGCTGGCAAATTCATTATAAACAAGGCAAATATAACACATTATTATGAAAAATGGATTTTAAAAATGGTCATCATAATCAAGTTCTATTGTACAAGCAACTTACGAACAGGCAAATTTTAAAAAAATTCGTACTCATGAACAATCCACATATTAATGAATTGTGACTCCCTATTGAGTTAACGAACACAGTGCACTCACGGGTTAATATTCAGGGTCGGAGGATGCAACCATGCAATAGGCTAAAATCTTTCCTTACTGGGTGTTGGAATAGAGAATCTGCCCAAATTTGTTACATATATTCCTTTCTGCCATTAGAATTTTGATTATCTGTGTACTGATCGGTTTTCACTCAGCCATTTTCTGTGCTATCAAAATAAGTGTAACTGAAAGAAATTTGACAATATTTAAAGGCATAAAAGGACAATGTCCCAAATGTTGAAAGAGGCTGTACATTTTATAGAGGTGTCCATTGAGAGCTACAAACATATTTATGAATAAAAAGAAAAAATCTTATCAAACCTCATTGAACAGGTTCTTCAAGATAGTAGATTCGTCGGAATAGTAATAAATGTTTCTTTCCTCGAAAATGATTGAATAAAGTTTAATAACTGACTAAATGTATAACAATATAAAACATTTCATACAAATATACGAATGTATGCTAACTGGAAATATTTTTATCCCCTTATATGCAAAAAATTTATTTTTGGTAATTCAGGAACCCATTAATAAAGTTAACATTCTATCTTATAGAACGCATTACGTTCGTAAGTTGGAAGCCACCTGCATTTTTATCTGGCATCCCTGGAAAGTAGGCCTCCAGCACAATCTGATAGGTTAGCGAGCCCATTCTTAAGATTTCTTCATGCTCATTACTGTGTGTGTGTGTGTATATATATACACACACACAAACATGGGTTTTATAATTTCCATTCTTTTTTTACTTTTAAGTTATCTATGACCAATGCCTATTCGCTAGAAAATGTTGAATGCATATTTAAATATTAAAAATGTATTGTTAATAGTTCCTGTTACAAATTGTCACTATCCGTCAAAATGAACAGTTAAATTGTTAAGAGCAGCTCTCAGTAAAAGTTTTCAGATTTCGCTTTCAGTTTACCATTCTGTCTGCGTTGATGTAGTTGTTCAGGTAAAGGAGGTTGATCCACCAGTTCTCTAAGCACTTGTCCCTTTCAGGAGCTGTTATTTTCTCCCATAGAGGTCCGGAGCCAACCTTGTTGAGCAGAGTGGCGTAAAAGAAGAGCACAAACATGAACACTGGCGTCAGCCTATAATGGAGCAGATAACGCCATTAAAAAATCTGATGTGACCACCACATGACTTTCTCCATATCTGTAATATTTCTAAAAATTCCAAATAGGTTACATGGTAATAAATATTTTAAGAAACTGTGAATGTCAAGACTTTACAAGGAACAAAAACAAACTCAAACCATAGCATTCTGATATTGGATATAGCCACAAAGTTCCAACAATTAAGAAAATAAAAAGGAGTGTTACTAAGACAAAACTAAGTTTCAAATGTTAACAATAGTCGTCAGTAGGTGGCAGCTAAAAATATAATTTTTAAGATATCTCTTAAAGAATGCATCATATGGGGAAATGTTTCAAACAACGGTTCTAGAAAATTAAATTTCCTACAACATTCATTCCAATATTTTTTATATTAATCAAATATAAAAGCAAATATTAAAAAAACGGATGACAAGAGTAAACACCTACTTCCAACTGACTGGTCTTTATCAAAAACTAATCTGTTTGTATGACTTTTATAAAGATGTTAAATATAAAATTTTACATTGACCTGATTAATAGTTTTTGAGTTAGAGAATCCACAATAAAACTGGCACATACACACACAGACATAATCGAGATAATGGTCAAAACATGTTCAGGGCACCTCAAAATGTGTAATTCCATTGAAATCTCGAAATCGATTTTTTTCATGAAAACAATACCCTATACTGCATTTGGAGAAAGTAAAAAAGAGAGATATATAGACACAGGAAGGTAGTAATTGAAATCCTCAAAAAGGAATCTGCCATTATGGCGGGTGGATGATGTCAGATGCCAGGAAATTTTCCGAAATTATAAATACCATCATTATTATGCGATTTCTCTGCCTTGTTGCTGTCTTTCAATTTCCCATTATGGAAATTGGAGCATGGCATCGCATAACAATAATTATATTTTAAAATTAGCACATAATTTAATTAATGAACTCGGGACATAAACTTGGATTTGGATATTAACATATGTGGCGAGAATGGGTCGAATCGCATCGATCAATCAGGGTTGAAAATAATTTCAGCTGCTAAATTCTACGATAGAACTTCATTTAAAGAAGATAATTAAAAATTTTAAATACCAAGTGATAATTCAGAATTTGAATCTTATCACCGTCTTATCTATATTAATAAAAGGCAGTGTCTGTGTGTACAGCATTTCTCGAAAACCAAGAAACTTAGAGACTTAAAACTTGGTATGCTTACTTATGAGACCTTGTGGGTGTGCACCTCAGACCCAAAATTTTTATTTTTGGGGGCCTAGGGAAGGGGAGAGGTGTGCCATATAAATCATATCCTGACTAAAGGTCTGTGTTAATTTTTCGTAAAATTACACATTTTTTAAACTCTTAGCAAAATGTCAAGTTTGAATCTATGTTAAATTTGTTCTTACCAATTAAAGTAGAATATTGGTCACTTATTCATAGAGCACTTTGAGTTTGAATGAATATATTAGCAAGTGAAATGTGCATGAAAAATTCAAAACTGTAAACCTGGGGCAAAGCTCGGGTAATTAACTAGTAATTAACATAAAATACAAATCTGATAGGCTCCTCCATGCTGCACAAATGGAAATAATTCTCTTGCAATTGTATAAATAAATCAAACAAGTAAGATACCCTCGCAATCGTAAGAGGTGGAAGCAAGTTATCTTAAACATTTTCAGTTTCTGTTTTGCCTTCACCTTTGGGTCGAGGGGAGAAGCCATACCGTTAGAATGTAGATCCTCATTAAACCTTATTCCCATTCATGGAAACTTCTCTCCTTTAGCTTTAGTAGTTTGGCTACAATACCATTTCAAATTTATGAAATTTCCAAATGTGAAGCCACCTAGCAGAAAGTCTATGAACTACGTGGAAAATTCAATCATTGGAAAATTTATAGATTAATAAGAACTATCTAATTCAAAAAGAATTTCCCAAATATCTTTTAAAATAAAAAATGTCCACAAATGAACAGATAGACAAACAGACTAATGGACAGACAGACAGACTGAGTGATCACATAAGCAGGTTTTATTTTCATTTAAGAAAACATGTTAAAAAGGAACTATCAGCTCAGATTGCAATACTTCACATGCTATGTTTACAGCTTCCAATTACTTCACAATACTTTCACTTTTGAAACAATAACTGTCCAAAAAGTGAAACTAATTTATAGACACTGCAAAATCTACACAAAATGGCTTTATTAGCATTCCCATCAGTTTACTTAGTTTTTCTCTTTTGATGGGAATCAGAATAGAGGGAGTTTGTAGCTTTTCAAATTACAAGAGCTGTATGCATTGCATTAAAATAATAACAAAATTTTTGCAGAAACTTTCCTGTGTATGGAATATTTTTTAAAATATTGGTTTTTTTGCATAACCTTCTGGTTTGTTTCAGGATTCAGTAAAAAAATAATATTTGGTTTCGGTTCTGTCCGTGGTTACACAAATTTGTCCAGCTTGGTTCAGCGGTTCGGTTTGCTGCTCTGTTTTACAGGAGTAATCCTATGGCAGGGAATTTCATTAGAGTGAGAATAACATGTATAATTAGATTATATGAGGCATCGGTATAACGTACCTGAAGTATCGGAAAACATAAATCAGTGAAACACCCACATTCTTCTTTTCCAGTTCTCTCATCAAAAAATAAACCAGCAAAAAAGCTCCAGAAGTAAAGAATGTGTCAACGACTAGATCGCCATGCAGGAACCACGTGTAGAAGGGGTCTCTGTTGGTCTGGAAAAGTGAGAGCACAGTTGATGAGAGCAGCAAATGTCACCTAAAGCCTTAGAACAATAGCATGTTTATTTATATTTAAGTACAAATATTTCTAAATGTGATTCATAGAAGATATGTAGAGTTAAGGATTATATCTCATGCTAAGAGCGAGACAAAATATTTTATGTAATTGCCTCATTATACCATCAACTCCACAAGTACTCTCACACCCAATGGAGGTTATCATCACTCGCTTCAAATAAATCCACTGGAACCAAGGGATGGGAACCAAATTCCTCAAAAAAACTTTCATCCAACTAACCACATCCCTCTCTACCATCTCCAATCGCTGCTTCTCCTCTGGTGTTTTCCCTCACCAATGGAAACCGCCAAATACCACAACCATTCTTAAGAGTGGTAATAAAAGTGTTGTAGAAAATGACAAGCTCATTTTCCTCCTTCACAATATCAATACAATTTGTGAATAAATTATTCACAAACGTCTTTTCTCCTTCTACATTCAAATACTGCAATATGTTCTTCTTTATCTTCCTCACTTTTTAAATCTCCATGAATAACTTGGCATTATCTACCACTGAAATTCCTGAGAGCCCTTCAAGAACCTTCTTTGTATCCTCCTTGAATACTCCTCCCCTATTTAACCTGCTGCTTCCTCCACTAACCAGAAACTTCTCGAGATACATTTGAATTTTTTCATCTCCATAATTCAAAATTGTGTTTCCCATATTCATCATTCCTCCTCCTCTACCTAAGTCTTCTCTTTCTGATCGGAGATCAAACCTTGATCTTCATTTTTTAAAAACTCTATCTGGTAAACACATCTCCCAACCTCATTGCTGTTTCCCTTGCATGGCTCTCCCAGATACACCCAACTACCTAATTTTTTCACTGCCCTCTCCCCCTCACTTCCCTCCCCCCACCCTTCCCTCCCCCAATCCTTCCATCCCCCTTCCCTTCCCTCCACCCTCACTTCCCTCCCCCCTCACTTCCCTCCCCCCCTCACTTCCCTCCCCTTCCCTTCAATTTCCCTTCCCTCCCCCCTCCATTCCCTCCCATCCCCCTCACTTCCCTCCCCCTCCCTTCAATTTCCCTTCCCTCCCCCCTCCATTCCCTCCCATCCCCCTCACTTCCCTCCCCCTCCCTTCCCTCCCCCCTCCCTTCCTTTCCCACTCACTTCCCTCCCCCCTTACATCCCTCCCCCCTCACTTGCCTCCCCCTCCCACCTTCCCTCGCGCTCCGTGGCTAATTCCCAACTTAAAACTAATGATGGCTCGACACAATTCAATTTTTTGTATCTTCAAATCAAATTAATGCCCAAATGCGTTCAATGCCTTCAAAAATATTAGAAACAAAACCAAGCAGCAGATTAGAAATGCCAAAATAAAATTTGCATATATCCGGCTCTAATGTAACAACATCCACCTTATGGAACAATCTGCGAAACCTCAGGATTGGTAAGCCCAAGGATTCTTCCTTACTACCAAACATATCACTAGACTCTCTTAATAAGTGCTTCTTGACTAATTCAACAACAATCGACATATAACAAAAATGCAAAGTAATCAAAAGTCTTACTATTAAAGCAAACGAGTCTTCTGGTTTTCCACAATTCAACTTTAAAGCTGTTTAATTTAACGTACTTTCAGCAATACGCAGAATCAAAACTAAAGCTCTGGGTACTGATGGTATTCCTATCATGATCATTAACAAATTAATACATCCTGTACTCCCAGTACTTACTAACATTTTTAAACATTCCTTATTACAGGGAAAATTCCCATAGCAATGGAAATGGGTGTTAATAAGCCCAATCCCTAAGAAATCTCTCTCCACAAATAATAACAACTATCGACTGATTAGCTTTCTTCCGACTTTATCAAAAGCCCTTGAGCAACTTGCACATGAACAAGTAACAGATTTCCTCAACGTAAATCATCTACTTGACCCCCATCAATCTGGCTTTCAGAAGTCACATAGTACCATAGCAGGTACCACAGTGCTAATTAAAATCACTGATAATATGCACAGACACATGGATAACAGAAAACTTACAGCACTAGTGTTGCTAGACTTCAGCAAAGCGTTTGACTCAATAGACAAAAACACACTCCCAGCCAGGGGCGGATCTATACACAGGCTAACTGGGCTGCCACCCAAGGCCCCGGTTGTCTAAGGGCCCCCAAAAGTTGGTTGTTTATAGTTAATAGCTGAATTTGATCCTTTCATTAAACAACATTTTGAAAGTCAAGAATCAAATAAAATTTCTTACCTATCAAAAACTGAAGAAATCATCGAAATAATGGGTAAACAGGTGTTAAAAAATAGTAAATAATATTAATACCAAAGATGCTAAGCATATTCAATAATAATGAATTCAATGCCAGATGTGATTCATACTGACCAGTTACATTATTGTTCCGAAGGAAATATATATGAAAGATTTGTTATGTTTCATCAAATACAAATTCATTCTGGTGTTTCCTTATTCAAGCATTTAAAGAAGTTTTTAGAAGAATATTAATTGCATATCGAAAATTGATGTGGCTAATCTTATGAAAATGCCACCAATATGTTAGGGAGGTATAATGGACTACAGACTCATTTAAAAGAACATAACAAATTAGCTGATCATGTGCCTTGTGCAACTCACTCATTAAATTTAGTGGGTGTTTGTGCTGCTAATGCTGTGGTAGACCCAACAGATTTACATTTTTTTTTCATGTCATCCACCCACAGATTGCAGTCATTAAAAAACTTGAGTCAAACAAGATGGGCCAGCCATTATGGAGCTGTAAAAAGCCTTCAAATTTAGCTATAAATCGATATTAGACATTCTTAAAACCATAGATGAAAATTTCTAAAAAAAAACCAGACTGCAGAAGAGAAGCTAAAAATTTACATTCAAGAATGATTAATTTTGAAGCTGCGATTTTAATAGCATTTTGGAGGAAATATTAAAGAGATTTAACAGTGTTAGCAAAGCTTTGCAGAAACCTGGCTTAGATTTAAATCAAGGTTTTACATTACTATCCTCATTAAAAATAAAGATTAAATATTCGATCAAATTCAGCAGAGAAATTAATAGAATATGAAAAATTTGCTTAAAGGGTATGTCATGAAATAAACAACCAATATAGCGATATGAAAAAAAGAATTATGACAAAATGATTTTAAGATGGAGGCACTGACAGCAATAAAATAACAGGAAGATAAATTTTGCGTTGAAACCTTAAATATCCTTCTTGACACATTAATTACTGAATTAAACATGAGTAATCATATACAAAAATTTAGGAAAAAGATATAAATTTATTTTTGATATTTTAGATGAAAAAAACATTGAAGATACAGAAAGTATAAATAAACTGTTAGATTGATACTCAGTCGATTTGGATCAAATTTAAAAAATGAATGTATATATCTAAAGCAGTGTCGGATCCAAGGGAGGGGCGATGGGGCAATCGCCCTCCCCTTGGACGACCCCATTGCCCTCCACTGGGTACATTCTTAAATTCATTCCACGCAACATTCCTTGTTTCTACACCAAAGATTAAGTCTGTATGACAAGGAAAAGAAAGGTTCTGATGGAGGTAGGGATTTTCAAAATGTATGGTCTTCGGCAGAGGCGGAATCAAGAGGGGGGAGGGGCAATTGGGGCAATCGCACTCCCCTTGGGAAGTTTCTGGATCCACCCCTGATTTAAAGGCATTTCTAAAGGACAAAATTAAATGAAAACGGAAGTGTTGGTTTAGGATGCTCTGATATTTGCAAAAAAATATTTGATAAGAAATTAACGGATGTTTTCCCTAACCTTTATACAGATTTTAAACAAATTTTGAGGTGTAAAGGTCATTTTCAGGAAGTAGTTCTGGAACGAACTAATATGCCTACTTTCCTTTCAAAACAATTTTAATATATAACAAGTAGAGGTGTACACAGGTTTCCCGTGATACAGAAGTGCTTTTCATCAAATTTGTCGCAGTATAATCATATAGAAATGTATTTGCATTGAAATTAGAAAATTATTTTTCCTAATATTGTGGCAACCCTACTTTTTTGATTCGTTCTAAACATATCTTGTTTTCTCATTCTATACTCGCCCTACACGAAATTTCTTTTAAATCTGTTCAGCCAATATCTTTCAAATTCATAGTTACAAAAAACTTCTAACCTTGATATTGTAGTAGCCCTGTTTAGTCGACCAGATTAAAATATAATATATTGGTAATTTATTTATATGAAGATTAAATATACTATATTTAGTTAACATTCATCACTTCATTTCTCTAGATATTCATGCAAAAGAAATATTATTTAACTTTTTACTGTGATAGCCCTGCTCATTAGCTCCACTATCTTGATTTCATTATGATATGTTGTACAAATCTTATATACACAATTTAATTGAAATCTGCTCAGCCAAATCCTTCCAAATCCTCAATTACTAAAAGAGTTTAATATGTAATTGTAGCACCCCTGCTTGGCTGATTCAGTTTAAATATGGTATAATCTGTTTCTACTGCTCGTACGGCTGGGACTCGAAGTATTTCGCTCGCATTCAGGTTATTTCGCTTTGGCTATGATGCTATGTTGCCAAGTTTCCAATTTCGCTCAGTTCATCGGTAGCTGCTGATGAGTGAAGTTCCTTGTTCTAATAGATCCAGATGAAGCACATTCACGCTTTCCGCTGTCGCTGAAATATGATTGGAAAGTGTGAGCAATGGTGTCAACAACGCTTGTCAAGAAATTTTGAGTGGAGAGGGAAATTTACTACCTCTTATTGGCTGGCATATTCTTCCCCTCACCCCAGGGGCCTAACTCTAGACATGCCTCACCTGCACGAAATGCTGAAATGGACTATAATATGGTTTTGTATATAAGTGTATATTATAAGTACTAAATTTGGTTAAAGTTAATGTGGACAGTTCAACACAAATACGTGTAAAAATATTTTTTTTATTCCTTGTATTGTGGCAGTCCTGCTTGTTATATCTATACTAAGCACCCTGATTTTGTTATTATTTGTTGCATGTCTACTTCATACAAAATTTCGTTGAAATCGGTTGGGCCAATTCCTTCCAAATTCATAGTTACCAAAAAGTTTAACTTTGCAATTATGGCACTCCTGCTGTGTTGATTCAGTCCAAATATGTCAATTTGGTCATTAACTTATGTGCATATTCTATGTACTAAATTTAGTTGAAATCAGTTAATTCATGAAGAAGATGTTAGTGGGACACACACACATGGACACCTGAGCGATCTCATAAGACTACTTTCCATTTTTTGGAAAGTAGGCTAAAAATGGCTCTCTCTCTCTATATTATAAAACCATATTGATCATCATCATGATGCATAACGCTCAAATTTTGTGAATAACTCGATTATAAATGAACTTAGAAGCCTGAAATTCCTCAGGATTTCAGTGTTAATGAATCTCTACGTTATTACTAAAATAATTTCAAATGAGGTCACGGGTTTGACTCCAGAGGATGAATGTTGCTTCCCATAAGGTAACACGTAAAAATCACCTTTTTGGTTTGAAGGCTTTCATTCTTTTACTCTTTAAGTTATTGACATGAAATTTATGCTAAAACATGCAAAAATGAATGAGAATTTTTATTCTTACCATCGAATAATTAATTTCATGTGAATTCGCTCATATTCTGAATTTATACTCGAATTTTGGTAATTTTTTTAACATTTCAATATAACATTTTCAATATAGCAATAAGATTCCATTGTTACTGGTATTATTGTCCCCAGTAATTTCAGTGTATATACAATTATATAAAGTCTTAAAGATAAAAAATAAGATTGAAACTTGCTCGAAATGACCAAAGATATGAATTAAATGCAAATAAATCGGCTGCAGTACTCAGATTATTTATATTTTTTATCTATATTATTAAAATCCTATTTCTGGTTGTCTCTCTCTGTTTATCGCACTATAACTCAGCCATTTTTAATTGCCAGGAATTTCAGCTCCCATTTTATCGAGTTATTCAACTAATTTTCTTAATTTGTTAATTAAAACTAAACATACATCCCTAAAAAATATAATCATTAAACTCATGTCATGTCAGGGTGTGAAAATAAAAATAATTGGAAATGATAATAGAACAGAAAATCAAATAAGGTAAATCGACCCAATGTGGCCTGTTCCCAAATATGGCCTAGTCGCTGTATTGAACAGTATATATGGTGGTTGCAGTATATCGGTAGACTGCTGTGTTTACATGGAATTCTGCTGGATGTGCTCAGTTGGCTGAATTTGCTGGAGTGTTTTGTTTGAGACCAGCATTTGTGGTAACATGCATCAAATTTCAAGATGTTGGTTAAGTCATTGTTTGTACAGGTAAAAGTTAATTAATTAATTTGACCTTAGGCATTCTACAAGATAATTGTCTCTAGTATTAATGGTGTGATTGGTTTTGCAATTCACTGAGATGTCATGAGGTTCCAATGGAATATGTTTTACTAGTTCAACTCTCCCCAATACAGCCTATGTAGGCTAAATTGCCCATTTTGTGAACCTTAAATAATGACAATGAATTTTTTGAATGATTTTAGATCTAATTTTGTTGTTCATTTCTTTATTTAAATTAAAGTTTGACTTCATGTGCCTAAATCTTTGGTGGCACAATTTTACAATTTTGACCTATGTAAAATTAGAATCTTAACTTTTATTCTCTCATTTATTAGTTTTTTTGTCTACCAACAATTTATTGTAACCATTTTTGAGCAATATAGCATTAGAATTTTGATTAGAGGAGGATTAGAGGATGCAGAGGGGGTGGGAGATGGCTAAAAAGGAGTGATATTCTAGCAAAGGTTGAGGCCAGGGGGAGAGAAGAAGTTTAGAAGGTGAATGTGAGCAAGCTCCCACTGATGGAGTTGGGAAGCCAAAGCATTATCGGGGAGAGCACGAGTTGCTCTCTCTCTCTCTAAATACATAAACACACACACATATATATATATAGACAATCAAAGGACTGCCTTTGCCTATTTGTGAAGGATTGAATGAATACAACTATAAATTAGCTTCTTTATGCACAGAAGGGGTGGAAACTTGTCATCTAATCCATTCGATTTCATTACACACATACATCTACATATTACTTCGCATTACAATAGGTTTGTTATTGCAATGATTTTTACTCGTGGATAGTAATAGTGATCTGACTCTATGTCGCGTTGAAGTAAAATAAAAGTCAAGTAGTTGGTCTCACTGTTTGGGCCTGCAAATTGTATTTCTAAATGCATATGAAGCCAACAAATTCAAATTCTTTGACAGTAAAATAACTATTTGCTTAGACCAGGAGTTTCTAATTGAATGAGAACAAAATGGATAACTTTGAAATATACAGCGGGTCTGATACAATAATTTTGAAATATTTTGACAAAACACTTAAAGAAGGAGTTTTACCAAGTGACTGAAAGATCGGATATATGTGACACTGTTTTCCAAGGGTGAAGATTGGGATAACCCGAAGAATTGCTGTCCTATCTCACATATCTATAGCATGTAAGATTTCAGAACTTATCATGTTTACTTCAGTGATGCATCATTTAGATAGATAAAGTTTATTAGCTATTAATCAGCATGGTTTTTGGAAAGGTAAATTGTATGAGAGCAAATTAGCGCTCTTAACTCAGGGTATTTCAAATTCTGACGAAAGTAATATGCAGAGGGATGCTGTATTTTTGGATCGTAGAAAGATTTTTAACAAAGTTCTTCATCCAAACCTTATTCAAAAATTTAAATGTTACTGGATTAATGAGGCAGTTGTAAGATGGATAGGAGCATTTCTCCGTGACATAAAGCAGGCAGTGGTAATGGATGGATACCGTTCAGAACCCATTATCTGCAGGGAAGTGTCTTGGACCCACTTCCTTTTTTGTGCGATAGATCTAATGCCACCCTTACAGATTTAAAAACATTAATACATAAAATTTCAATAATTGCCAAATTTAAATATCTGATTCTTTCTTGTACAAGTTCACATGGCATGTTTAAATGTTCCCGAACCCATTATTAATCTGGGTGGCTTTTGTCCCCAAATCCATGAAATATGTGCACTTTTAGTAAGAAAGAGTGGTTACTTTCCTAGATTCATAAAGAGAAAACTCGGAATATCAAATTTCAATTGCACTTACTTCTTCCACATAGTCAGCATTTTGAATGGGACCCAGTAAGACATGGATGAATTTATGAGACACTATAATGGAAGCGGTGGAAATGAATCGTATTCCGAACATTATGTTGAGGCCGCCAACATCTTCTCTCTTCCTCGGAAGATGAATGAAGTTATTCTTCATTGAAAAGCAGATAAACAGGTTTGCCAAAAATCCTGTTGGAGAAATGGAGGTGATGTTATTTTATGGTATTTGTTCGTCGGCAACTGGGATTTGATTAAGTCTAACATATGGTCAATAATATAGGCAAAATTGATAATTTTAACGACGTTTTTCTCAATAACATGGTACTCAATATATTTGCAATTAATCGGTTTCACAGTTTATTATAGGAGACTTGCACCTTTAATTTAATTCATCAATCATCTAAACTGAAGGCGTAAACCGCAATGTGATACGTTAGGAGAGTGGAGAACATTCTAGGAGGTGACAATTATGATTGGAGTGTAGAGGAATTGGGGAAAATATGTTGCTAACACCAACATCCGCCACTGCAAAACTAAGGTTCATTAGCTTGGTAATTAAATAATTACTCTTTAGAGATATTCTCGTTAATAGCTCTTTGTTCACTATTTATAATATGGAATATTTAGATAAATTCCTTCCTACAAAAAATATCACATAGTTGGATTACCGATGGATAGTACAAAGGTCTAAATAAATTGATCCAACTGGAAGATGGGCCATAAATTGAGTTACCATATTGAAAAAAGAACTTTGTTATTCCCACAATTTTTTTTTATTTTAAAAACAACTGGTTTCACTATGATCGTAGCATCATCAGGAAATAACAAAGTTCTTTTTTCAATATGAGTAAATTCCACCGAGTTGAGCCTGACCTTATTACTGATATAAGTTACCATAGTTTAAAAAACTCGACCAATGCTCGATTTTGGGCCATCGCTATGAATGGTGCCTACATTGTGTACACCAAGTAATATGAGATGTAATGTAAAAACTCCAGGACTGACGACAAATAGAATCACAGATGTGAAATGAAAAATCACAACCTATTGCCCTTCAAAATAGCCTCCTTGCTGAGCCAAATGCTTTTCTTCGACGGTCATTCTTACCACCGCAGGAAACATTTTCGAAAGTCCCGTTCCTTAGAGTTGCAGATGGTTTATTTCACTGAATGAAATTGTTGTCCTTTCGAAGTAATAGGAAAAATTCGGATGTATACAACGCATGCTCTAAAATCAGTTTCTACACCAGGGATCCACGAGTTGAGTAGGACAGGATGTTTATTTTTATCTATAAATTGTTTGATCCTGTGCACATCTGTGATTAATATTTCAATATGAAACAAGTAGGATGTATCTGGGTTTCCCATCATACATAAGTGCATTTCATCAAAAATGCCATGGTATAATCATATACTAATGTATTTGAATTTAAATCAAGAAATTAGTTTTCTTTATATTGTGGTAGCTATACTTTTTTTATCTGTTCTAAACTATTCACTGCACTGCCTTTGGCTTCTTCTTTAGAGAGATCATTGTTACTTCTAGGAAATCCCAAGGCCACTCTCCCATGCCGTAAATCTTATTACCGTATATACTCGTGTATAGTTCGAGTTTTTAAGACCAAATTTTTCTGCAAAAAATTGGGGGTCGAACTATACACGAGTAATACTTTTGAGGGTTTAAAATCTCGGATCTAAAAAATTATCCTTTTAAAAATATCATATTAAAAATCAAGATATTTTTTGGTCGCTGACAACTTCTATGATATAGATTAAAATGAGTTTATTTCATCTTGTTCAACTATCATTCATAACTTTAATTAAAGGTTTTACGAATAATATGCGTCTATTAATTTTCGTTATATAAGCTTAATTTTCATCTATTTGCTAGAAATTCTGCCACCATTCGTATGTCACATCTCGTAGTTAAAAAGTAATAAATATTTTTCATCTCAAGATCGTGCAATAGGTTTATGATGCTTACAGTTTATTATTAGTATAGTATTATTATGATACTAAAAACTGTTGAAAACCAAGATCATTCTATATACCTTCATTGTGAGCTTCGAGATATCAAAACAAAAAATGTCAATCCTGTTGGAAATCTAGGGTAAAAGAGTAAGTAGAAAGCTAGGGTCAAATTATACACGAGATGTATTGAAAAATCTAATTTTTTTGCTGAGAAATCAGAGGTCGAACTATACACGGAGTCGAACTATACACGAGTATATACGGTAATTAATTTCGTGATCGATTTTAGTCCTTCTGATACCATGACTTTAAGTACCTCAGCTGGTATTCCATCGCTGCCTGTGGCTTTCCCTTTCTTTAGTTCCACTATCACATTTTCTACTTCGCTTTCCATAATACTTGGTCCTAAGTTGTCTTCCTCAATGTTTTCCTCATCTTCCAGTTCTATTTTTGCCAATCCTGCCTGCTTGCTGTATAGTTCCTTAATGTTTTCTTCCTATACCTGTGCTACATCCTTTGTTTCTGAGACTATCTTCCCATCCGTATTCATAATTTCTTTACCACGAAGTCTATTCGACTACTTATCTTCTAAATCCAGTGCCCTAGCGTAAATCATATCTTACTGTCCTAACTTCTCCATTTGTTCTTGTTCATTACATTTTTTTTATCCAATTTGCTCAAGCTTTATCTGGTACCCTTCTCAACTCATTATTTATACTTCTATAGTTGGCTCTACCTTCTTCACTGCTAACGTTTTTCATTTTTGTCTCTTGTCCATTTTCTTCAGCATTTCCTTAGTGATCCATGGTTTTCTGATTTTCTTTTGTTGTTTTCCAATCTCTTTATCCAAGGTATCCTTGATACTTGTTTTCATTTCTTCCCATTTTATATCTATGGTCTTTGGTTTGTTTTCCAAATTTCTTAGTTCATTTTCCAACTTCATGCTGACTACATCCTGTCTTACTTTCAGTTATTCTAGGTCCCAAGCCTGTCTTTCTCTTCTAGTTTTTCTTATTTGTTTGAGCTTTGTACTTATGTCAACTATGAGAAGGCTGTGAATCAATGTCTGCTCCTGGTAATGCCTTGGCAGTCTTTATGCTGTCCCTGAATATTTGTTTTAATATTATGTAATCTATTTGGCATCACATTCTATCTCCTGGGCTTTTCCATGTGTATAACCTTTGTTTATGGTTTTTGAACCATGTATTAGTCACTATAAGGTCCTTTTCTGACTGCTGTTCCAATCTCCCATTATTATGCAGTTCACCTTTCCTCTTCCGTTTTCTTTGTCAATGTAACTAATTGCTCATAAATCTCCTCAATTTCTTCATCTTCATGAGCTGATGTTGGCATATATACCTGGATTATCAGCATGTCCACTGGAATTGCTTTTAGCTTCATTGCCATCAGTTTATATATATAAAGGTTATATATATCATATTTGGTTAAAATCCATGACATCAGTTCTCTAGTATTACTTGTAAAAGAAATATTATTTTAATTTTTACTGCGGTAGCCCTGCTCTTTAGCTCAGCTTTAAACATCTTGATTTCATTATGATATGTTGTATAAATCTTACATACAAAATTTAATTGAAATCCATTCTGCCAATTCCTTCCAACTTCATAACTAGTGAAAGAATTTAATTTGTAATTGTGGCACCACTGTTTAGATGATTCAGTATAAATATGCTACTATGGTTTTCTATATATGTGTACATAATAAATATTACAATTTGGTTTAAATTGATTCAGACATTTCAACACAAATATGTGTAAAAATAATGTTTTATTTCTTGTGCTATGGCAGCCCTGGTTTCTTTATCTATACTATACACCTTGATTTTGTTTTATTATGTTACATGGCTCCTTCCTACAAAATTTCATTGAAATCGGTTAAGCCAATACCTTCCAAATTCATAATTACCAAAAAGTTTAACTTCATAACTGTGGCACCTTTGAATAGTTTATCCAGTCCAAATATGTCACTTTGGTCATTAATTTATATGAATATTTTATATACCAAATTTGGTTGAAATCGGTTTAGCAAATTCTTCCCTGATAAATGCGTACAAACGGGCGGACATCACGAAGATAATAGTGCTTTTCAGCATTGACAAAAAGCGCTAAAAATGGGACAACTAAAAAATGTATGCAATTTTAATAGGGAGGAGATCTGCGGAAATTGTGGGACATCGTAGGGGGCCTGTGGCTCCATAAAGCTTGAAAAACACTGCTCTAAATCATTGGATTCAAATTTTGCCAAAAATTCCATTACTGAAAACATGCGATGATTCTTTGTTTCTATGAAGAATCCAGAGATCTGGACAAACATTTAGTCACTTCCTATAAACTGCATATCCCAGGCATCCAAAAACCCCCAAGTAGAATGTCTCTCTGGTTATAACGCCTGTAACGAAAAATACTTATTCGTTTCATACCTTTGTCTTTCCTGATGTTCTCAGGCGATGGTCCCAGATATATGTCATAGAGCGTAGCAGACACGGATAGAAGACACATCGTTGCCGTCAGAGCACTTCATCAAACAGAAAGGAAGAAGAGTGTTAAAATGAGAATATCTCCACTGACCCTTACAGAGAATTCCACCATAGATATGTCTGAGTGCATAATACACGCATTGTGTCTCTAAAGTTGTGAATGAGAGTTTTAGAAAATTTTCTCGATCATAGGGAGTTAAAATGTTTTCAGAAAGAAAGTAAATATTCAGAAAAGTTTATGGTCCAACATTATTAAGTTTCATTGATTGAATGAGATGATTGGTCATGTTTTATCTGTGGAAATGATATAGATCATGAGCTTTCAACCGGGTTACGCATACCCCTAGGAGTAGGTATGTAAAAAGTTCTGAAGGGGTACGTGAAAGTGTTATTAAATCATTATAATTTTTAGTCTTACTGCATCTTTCGTCCATGACTTTGGAATCAAAAATGTGATGTTATGACTAATTGCAACATTATGAAACAGAAAAAAATAAGCCAAAAACCTTGGACTGTGGTGTTATAAACGTGAGTTATCTATACAAGGGTTATTCATTTCATTGTCACTTAAACGTACGTACTAATGGGCACGCGACTATTAAAAATGCTCTAAGGGGTAGTCAGCAAAAAAAGCTTGAAGAACTCTGACATAGAGATATCTTTGAGAATTGAAAGGAAGGGATGTGAGTTCTGTATAACAGTATATACATAAAATAAGTTAAACTAAGAAATCTCGAATCATCACAAAT
Organism: Tanypteryx hageni; assembly: GCA_028673005.1. Classification (NCBI taxonomy): domain Eukaryota; kingdom Metazoa; phylum Arthropoda; class Insecta; order Odonata; family Petaluridae; genus Tanypteryx; species Tanypteryx hageni. The sequence goes on from CM054114.1 coordinate 148,249,525, forward strand.
GTGAATGTTATGTAGCAACATAAAATTCATCGGCAACAATTCAGTTTACAAATTATTTTTTACTCACCAAAATGCATAATCTAACATGGACCACTGTTTCTGAGCTTGGACTTGACATAATATGGGGTCGACGTAGGCATCTACCTTCATTCCATAGTGTTTTCCAACCACAGGGATTACGTTGTTCAGGGCTATCTCGAATTCTCTGGCCGTGCATGAGGATGGTATACAGAAAGCCCAGTATATCCAGTCTCTCCTGTGTTTTGAGCGGTCGCCTTTGAACTGAAATTGGAGAAATAGGAATTTAGGACCATTTATCACAATGGTGTTTCTGTAGATGAGCATCGTGGTCATCTAAAACATCATTAGGATTGCTAAGAGCTGAAAAATGGTATAATTTAAGATGGCGATGTAAACATGTGACAACCTCGTTTTTTGAAGGGAGGGCAATACTCAGTGGCTTTATTATTGTAGAAATGCGGTCACCATTCCATCAATATTTGAGAAAAAATGGGATGCGTTCACCAATTTTATTATTTTGATAGGAAACCAGCATTTTGAGTCCATAATAATTTTTCCAAATTAAAAAATTTGTAATAAGAAATCTTTGAGTCATAAAAAAGATTTTTGTCAGTAAGTGCTTGTCATACATTGAAAATCATTATTCAAATGAGTATCCACAAAAATCTATAAATTTTCCAGATCTATTTTAATGAAGTCAGCCACATATGGCATTCAACAGATAAGAGATAATGCCTCAATAATTCATTAGGTATTAGCCGTGTTGGTGGCAATTAACTTATTCTTAATTATATCACAGACGGAGTCACACAGTGCATTTCGTAAATTCTAGATCGTTCCTTATAATTGGAATTTTTTATGTTGATAGTTTTTAGTTCGAATCACTATTACTGCATTTATCCAGATCAAGGGATTTAGAATGTGTATATGAAACCTATTTGTTAAAATGGCTAGATAAGTAAGTCATCCAACAAAAATATAATCAATCACACCAAAAATAGCATTAAAATTCCAACAAAGTAATAGAAAAAGTCTTGCACTACAAACTCACTGTATCGAATCCCTGTATTCTTAAAATGTTACACCTGCTAAAAATACATAAACCCGTTGGTCGCAATGTATCTATGAAATACAAGTCGTCTAAATTTTATTTTTATTTGATAATGCTAATGATTGTGAACTAGAGCAGCGTTTTTCAACTGACAAACCATTTTTCATTTTTTTTCCTTGACGAACCATATAATCAATAATACACAAATTTTTATTAATTATATTAACTTTCATTTTTTAAGAATTGTGACTACAAGCAAATTCTTTACAAAATGAATCAAAATAATAAACACATATATGTGAAAGAAGATTTGACTTTATTCAATTTCTGAATTTATTATTAATGGAATATTTGGGCTTGTTTGTCATTACACATCTTTAAAAAAATCTGGAAAAATATTCGATATGGCTACGATTAAATCTGCTTCAATTTCAAGCCTATTTCTATACTTATTTTTAATTTAAGTACACACCGACAATCCCTTTTCACACAAATATGTGGTACAAAATGGTAATAAGTACCTAATTGCACTCTCTGACAAGGTTGGATATTCATCTTTAATGCTGAACCAAAATTGATCTCAAGTTAATTTATCAAACAAGCAATTTTGCATTTTCCATTGCTGCTTCATTGAATGGATTTCGAATCCATTCGTTTCCAGGGTTTTGGATGGGAAATATTTTCTGAACAGATTTCAGTTCTAGCAGGTGATCAATTATATCTTTATTTACTTCATTATCCAAATCTAAGTTGTTTTCCACTAGAAAATCTGTCAAATTACTAAAACAATCAGTCTGGCCCTTTCTAATAAATGTTTCCCAAAGAGCTACTTTTTTATCATAGCTTCAACTCGATCTTGTAAAATTAAAACGTTGGTATTCTTGCCTTAAAGTGATATATTGAAATCGTTGAATCGACTAAAAATATCTGACAAATAAGACAACTTCTGAATCGAAACGTTATCAGTCATTTTCAAATAAAGCACGAATGAAAAGTCTGAAGTCTCATTATATAAGAAAAAAGGAAGTGCTCAAGATATAAACTCTTATCGACCTATTTCAATGCAAAATCAGTTGGCAAAAATTTTCGAGAAAGTATTTTACAAACGCTTAATTTCTTATCTCGAATCTTTCAAACTTTCAGCTCCCTGCCAAAATGGCTTCCGGCAAAATAAGTCAACGACAACTGCCTCTTATGAAACAATCAATACTATACGTGCCACTCTAGATAACAAAATGGAATCTGTCACAATGCTTTTTGATTTCTCCAAAGCTTTTGACAATTTTAATCATAGATTGCTGTTGAACAAACTTGATAGGTATGGAACAAGAGGCATGCCTAAAAACTGGATTAAGTCCTATTTGCATAACAGGATAAAGCATGTCATCATTAACTATAATGGTATGAAATACAATTCTTCTGGAAAATCAGTTTCCAAAGGTGTTCCGCAAGGGTCAATCCTTGGTCCTGTACTTTTCTTATTATACATTAATGATCTACCATACAATTTCTACAAAATGTGTTAATGTTAATGTGTTAGACCAATGTTATATGCTGATGACACTAACATCTTACTCTCAGCCCATAATTTTGATAGCCTGTTAAACAGTAATAAAATAGTTACACAAAATCTAACCGATTGGTGTCAGAATAATTTTCTTACATTAAATATTGATAAATCTCAGGTGATACTCTTTGCAAACAAAAACAAAACATGTAAAGACCTGTTAGCTTATGTGAATTGTAAACCAATCCCTCAAGTTAACTTGTAGATTGGGTAGTTTGTTTGATTAACTGCCAGTAAATGGGAGTTTGCATCATTTAAATGATTTTTTGTCTGGTGTGGTGGAAAAAGACCAGACAATAAGTTTCCTTTTAATTTTTTGTCGAAGAGGTTGTTTATGAGATTTGGATCATAAACATTACTAGTATAAAAGTCCATCAATATGACAGGTATGCATATTAAAGCATTCAAAACATGCATTCCTTACACATCTATAATATATTATATCCGTTCTGTCCCTGCTTGCCTGCGTTTGAAGCCTCGAGTGACGGTACCTCCCGGCATGATCGCAAATAAATTGAGAATGATCGGTTTGATTTCGATGAATCATTCGCCAGAATACTCGGCGTGAACTCTTGCAGGTTTTAAGTAGGTAGTTGTCCCTAGCAAAGACATGGGTTTGCTATCAGGATAGTTTTCGTTTTTATATTTGGTTAACATGTAATTAGTTAGAATACAATGTGTAGACCTTTAGTCTTTAACATTTTAAAATTGTGTCAAGATATATACCATTTCACATAGAAAGAAATGAAATTCTTACCATCAATTCAGTTGTTTAATTCGTGATTGCTCATATTTTAAGTTTCTATTTGATTTTTTCCAATTTTTCTACATTTCATAAAGGTTGCTATGGTAGTAAAAACCTGCAAGTTGAAAAATCGATTTTTACATGCTATCTTATAGGAAACCGAAATTATCTACTAGAGTCGAACTCGGATCTTTTTTGGGAAAGTTTTTATAAGTGACTTTTACTATAATAATCAAACATTCCTACCAAATTTCTGTCTTTTAACTGCTCGAAAAGTTTGTTAAAAATAGTATTACAGTCAGTCATAATAATAGTTTATATTAGTCAAGCATGACCGGATTTCTTAGCTTATTATTTAATAGATTGTATGGAAGTGACAAAGTTGTTTCATGACATCTCATCATGTGCAAATTCCAAAAGGTTGAGCCTGACTTTATTAATGATAATGTAGTTTACATTGATTGTTATGAAAATAATTTCCCCCTCCTTTTGTCTTTCTCTCCTTGTATTCAAAGCCTTCAAAATCATACTAAAACACATAAGCGTTGGAATAACAATAGGCTTTCAAGGTTTAACAATGTAATTGGTAGGCAAAGCAACATCCCATTAAAATGGGAAGATTGCACCAAAATATGTGAATTAAACATTTCACATGAGAAATTTCGAACTGTAGACGAAAAACGATGAACAGAATAAGAAACCTTATAATGTTTTCTTTAAAATGGTCTAGATCTAAAGGTTGTGAGTCAATATATTTTAATCTTGATGTAAAAAGAAGATAAGCCTGCATGCCAAATAGTCCATTTTTACGTGTTATCTTATGAGGAATGCAAATCATCCCCTGGAGTCAAACCCTGGGTGTTTTTCATAAATTTTCCTTTGTCACAGCATTTTTATGTCTGAGTAGATTATCTCTGTCAATTTTCAAGTTTATGTTTGCATATTTGATTGAGTTATTCGCATTTTAAGAGTGTGACATGGACCAACCAACTGACGGACCAACATAGCCTTTTATTAAAAGGGAGAAATGTGTGTGACGTATGGAGGTACTGTGTATAACGTGGTCTGTTTAAGGTTACAGATTGAAAAGATGTGAAATTGGTTTTCAATGAAAATGGAGAGGTCTAAGAAATTATATGGCATGGATGAAGGAAATGGAATTGTGTAGGGAATTGAGAAGGGTAAGGAATGAGTTTAATTGGCAGTTGGTTCCTGTCCATAGACAAAGAATGTTGTCTACATATCAGAGTCAATAGAAAACATTCAGAAGTAGAGGGTGGTTGAATTCGAAGAGTGTGGATTCTGAGTGGTCCATAAAAATATCAGCTAGTAAAAGAGAGAGGGGAGAGCCTGTCTGTCTGTTGATAGACGTTTCCATTGAAAGGCATTGTTCCATGGTATTGACTATATCGTGTGTGATGAAGGGATTGTTGCCTGATTTTCATAAAATGTTTTAGCAATGGATCACCAGGAACACAAGTGAATAGATCCATAACATCGAAAGATATAAATTTTGAGTTTTTTACTGGGAATTTTGGTGCAAACTTGGTAACGTCGGAAGATGGATTGCATCCTTAAAGCTAATTTTTAGTCAGACACTGCACAACTAGCCACAACCGGTTTTATTGGGATATTATATTTATGTATCTTATGGAGACCATAGAGGCAGAGGGACAGGGGGTTTGTTATGGTGAGACGATGTGTGTCACTATCATTAAAAAGTAACGTGCAAGAAGAATGAGTCCATTTTAGGCATTCTTTACAAAAAGTAAACAAAGAATGCATTATGGTTAGGTCATGTCCATCTGTCTACATGTTTCATCTGTGAAACTACTTGGGAATGGCTGCATGCTATTTTTAAATTTCATTTTTAAATGTTGTAATCGGGATACAAACTCTGGATGTGGACGTTAGTAAGTCTGAAATAACATAGTTTAATATTATTGAAGAGAATTCGAATCCACTCTGAAAGATCATGATAATATGTTTTTAAAAAAACCACCTCATTTTGGCAATGAGTAATTTAGTTTCCAGGGCAACCAGCATTGTAAAAGCAAAAAATACATCTAAATTTTAAATAATTGTTCCAGAAAGTAAATATAGTTTTGGGCATATAACAGTTGTGTAGCGTAATGTTCAACAAATAAATTTTCATTAATATTTCTTTACCGTACAAATTTTATTTGCCAAAAGTTACTTTTACTTTCTATAACATTCAATTATGTCAAATGTGACAAGTATAGGAATGCATCATAAATAGAGAAGTAATGGTGGTAGAAATGTGGAGGGGCAAAAAAGGGGGAAAAGGGGGGATGTTAGTGCCGGGTAAACCCGGCAGGAGGAAGGGAGGGGGTTTAGGGTGTTAAGAGAAAGGCTGGGAGGGAGGTTGGTCAGTGGGTGTGGGCGGGAGTGTAGAAAGCAGAAAGAGAATGTAGGAAGGGGTAAGTGGATCGGCTGGTATTAAAGGGGGGTATTCCAATTCTAGGATCAAGGAGTGGTTTGCAAAAACATCATTGGTTAACATTGTATTCTTTTTCTTATGGACGATTATTTCTATGGCTTCTAAAGTATCAAATTTGTATCCTTTTTCTGAGACACCTAAGATAGTTGGGGAGAAGGAACTACTGTGATTATTGTCTAATAAATGTTTTGCAAAATCTACCTCTTGAGGTAGCACTTTTGATGTACTTCCGAGCATATTTTAAAATTTCTTATCACATTTAAATAGACAGAGATCTATTTCTTTTTATCTTTAGTATTAATAAGACACTTGCCAAAGATGAGGAGGCTGGGAAATGCAACTTTGAAATCTTCCTTCGAAGGGTAGATTAGGTAGTTTGTTTTATTAACCGCCAGTAAATGGGAGTTTGCCCCATTTGGGAGATTTTTTGTCAGGGTGTAGTGGAAAAAGACTGGAGAATAGATGTTTTTAATTTTTTGTCAAAAAGTTTGTTTACGAGATTTGAATCACAACCATTACTAGTATAAAAGGCCATTAATATGATGGGTGTGCGAAAATTAAGTGTTAAATTTAAGGCACTTCCCATTCTTCCTCCTTTTCTCTCTTCCATCCCCCCCCTCATATTTTAAGTTTATGTTCGTTTTTTTTTTCAATTTTCTCGACATTTCATTGATTGAGTGATATTACCATCAAAAAACTGTCCACCATTCATAATAGATAATAATAGATGAAGACGTCTTCTAGCCTTGAGTTTAACGCAGGATAATTTGACGAAGGAGCCTGAGACATAAGTCGTTTTTTCAAAGTCGCATACTAATCTTAGGTAGGCGTTGGGTGTGTTGGAGTCACAAGTTCTTCAGAAAGGTCTTGGTAAGGAACCTCACATTAATCGAAATAGGGCATAAGAAATGCAGGGATGAGATTTTTTCTCAGGGAAAAAGGTATTGAGTATTTTAGGCGCGTGATTGAATGGAGAGAGCTGCAAAAGCAAAAGAACAGCCGCATCATCAATTTCTGGAGAACTAAAAATAGTTCGCTAGATGTTAATTATTTGTTCGACAGAGCAAGGATTCCAATTTCAGATTCAGTTAAATATCTATGAGTCACATTCGCCGAGTGATAGGTGCCGTTAACATAAAGTTAGCCTTTATAGGAAGAGTAGTTTGAAGAAGCTCTGAAAAAGTAAAGGAATTATGTTAGTTATCCTTGGTTCGACCGCAGGTCGAATATCCATCAGTTGTGTAGAATACTTACGAAAAGGGACTCTAAAGAGATAGAAAAGGTGCAGCACAAGTCAGTTAGTTTCTTAAAGAGAAACTTTGATAATAAACAAAGCGTAATGCCGTAATAGAAAATCTGAATTGCTTCGTTAGAGGAACATAGACTGCAGGCTAGATTTAAATTGCTAGTCGAAGGAGAGGAGATAGAGGTGGAATGGTTAAGAGAGGAGAGGTTAGAGTTGTTTAACAAGAGAGAAGGGAAAGCATAGCTTGAGGCTGGATGGTCGAGTTCATAGGTTTTATGCGGAAGCGTCCCTTACCCTTCCCCCTTTTTCCACTCTCTCCCTCATACCATGAACAACATTGCCACATTTGTTTTCTCGAGTTGCTGGGAAGCCTGAATTCACGGGGGCGATTTATTCATGGTGCATTTTTTATGGGAGGGACTGTACCATCAAGTAATCATTTAAATACTTCCTCAGAGTGGAAACTAGACTTTAAAATGGATGAAGATAGTGGACTGTGATTGTTAAGTGCTCACAGAAAAAAAAATGTCATACTTACATTTTTGATTAAATATTTTTGAAATATAAAGATGTAATCAATAACGCTGACACAGTAATTATATTTTTGCGAATTTTTCGCATGGGTTTTGCTAGTGATTAATAAACATCTATGGGAAGTACTGGTGCTCCTTTTAATCTCTGGCGCTTTCTAGACCTTCCCCCATGCTAGCCTTGGGCAGTGGGCAACCCTAACACCCAATTTCCCATATGCCCTTGGTTTGGCCAACTGCCATGTTTTCCAGGAACGTAATCCCCGCGGTTGTCGAGGGACTACTTTACTTATCTCACCTCGATCGTCTCCCAAGCGGAGCTCTCCGGCGGGTATCTGAGCGCGTAAGGGTCTAAGGGTCGATACTCGGATCCTAGTCGAGCGATCTTCGACGCATCCGCCTCTTCCATTCGAAGGCGAGCCAGGCAATACTGTCCCTGGATCACGCCCTCTGCCGGCAGACGGCTCTCGAGGTCCACCATCACGCTCAGGCACTCGTCGAAGTCTCCCATGCGGTAGTAGTTGCCGGAGACGAAGCCTCCGGGGAGCTTCGCCGTTGCGTCGAACACTGAAAAAACGTGAGGCCTTGCGTGATTATGCACTCTTTCCCTCTCGAATCGCATTTCGGTGCTATCGTGCAGAAGGAGCCCTCCGTAATCACGAGCAACTCGAGTTCTGAGATCCTAGCTGCTGCTGCAAATTAACATTTCGTGTAAAGTGCGGAGATGCTCCATCCTGCTGGAAAATTGCTCGTTGTAACAGGCCAGGAGTTTCATACAATTGTGGAATAAAAAGCTCTTTTAGCATGCATGTGCAACTTGCTGACGAGTGAAGTTGCTCCAATAGATCCGGATGAGGCACGTTCATGCTTTCCGCCGTCGCCGAAATACGATTGGAAAGGGTGAACAATCGTGTCAAGAAATCGTCAAGAAATTTTGAGGGGAGAGGGAAATTTACTACCTCCTATTGGCTGGTATTTTCTTCCCGTCACCCCACGAGTCTAACTGTAGACACGCCTCACCCGCACGAAATACTGGAATGGACTATAACTAGAAACTGATGAAAATATCCGAGATTCTAATTTTATTGTGAACTTTTAATTTTTCATGAATTAAACGCGTTCAAAAACATTTGCTTTTGAACATTTTACTCTCCATTATAAGGGGTTCGCACCAAAATTTGCAACTCAAGGGGTTCGCGAAGATTAAAGGTTAACCCAAGGGGTTCGCGAAGAGAAATAGGTTAGCTCAAGCGGTTGGCGAAGTGAAAAAGGTTGGGAACCGTTGTACTAAACTAGACCGAATCTGAGTCCAACAAGAGTTGTTGCAATGGCAACGCTCACGTAATGAATGATGAAAACTTCAAAAACGCCAGTATTTACGCAAAATTCGAACAAATATGATCGAAAAGCAACATTCTACGATAAGAATTATAATTTCCATTCCTTTTCTCAGAGAAGTGTACAAATCCAGCTCCGATATTACAATTCTAAGATATTTTAATGTGCAAGAGAAAATTACTCGGCACGATGGATTTCGGATTTCCCATGTAAATGAAATGGAAAAGTTTCTGGAATCGAACTCGGAATTTTCAATCTTCGCAACAAAAACTATCCTCGAGAGCTCGGCCCAAGTAGCAAGAGATTTCCACGAAATGTCGTTAATATCGGTCTACTGGTTCAAAAGTTAATATGGGGATAGACAGACACAACGACGAAACTATAAGCCTATTTCCATTCTGGAAAGTAGGCTAAAAATCACTATCTAAGAAACGTAAAGAGGTAGTTCTGCGAGGAAGAAAGTAAGGGATTTTGACGCTTTTCCCAACGGCAGTTAAATAAGCGTCGAGACTGATAATATCTAAAGTAAATTTAAAGCGGTCATTTTTAAAGCGAGTTTCAGAGCAAGTGAAAATAAGAAAGTGCAAACGTAGAAGAAAATAAACGGCGCAATATACACCGAAATTGACTGTGTGCTTGGCAATTCACTGCCAAAGCGACTGACACCATCAACCTCTCACGTCTAATAACTCTCACTAATAAGCGCGTAACGTTAAAAGAGAAATACGGAATTTTAGACTAGGGAGTCTCCGGGTTCCTCCCCTCTGACGCGTGCGCTGAGCGTATTGTACATAAATAATGCCACTGCACGATATATAGTGACTTTTTTGGGACATATGGCTTAGTTAGTATTATTTGTGACATCAGGCTGTGCGTTTGGATCGATTTTAATCGAAATCCTTGGAGTCATTTTTGAGTTAATCGAATTTTTTTTCAAAATATCCAAGAAAAAGTACCCTTAATTGTTGCGCAATATCGTTCACCTCTTCAGAGTGTCTATCATGAATGATATTATACACCAATATGAGGTACCATTCGATTTAGTGTTACCGTATAGGCTGTAGTAAGATTTTGAATGGATCGCAGCGAAGGCGTGCCATCATAGGGCTTAGGTAAGGTAGCTTAGCTTACATTGTAATGTCACTGAACGCCATATAGTGACTTTAAGAGACATACGAGTATAGTTAACGCAGTATTATTTGTGACATCAGGCTCTACAACTGGATTGATTTAAATCAAATTCTCTGGAGCCATTTTTGAGTAAATCAAATTTTTCAAAAACTCGCCAAGAATAAAATACCATTATTTTTGTGCAATATCATTTCTATGACCTGATGTGGCCAACACATGACTTTCTCCATACCTGTAATATTTCTAAAAATTCCAAATAGGTTAAATGATAATAAATATTTTAAGGAACTGCGAGACAAATTCAGACTTTACAAAGAACAAAAATAAACTCACACCGCAGCTTTCTGATATTGGATATAGCCACGAAGCTCCAACAATTAAGAAAATAAAAAGGAGCGTTACTAAGACGTAACTAAGCGTCAATTGTTAACATTAGTCGTCGATAGGTGGCGTGGTGGTGGCAGCTAAAATATTTAGTTAATAGGGTATCTCTTAAACAATGCATTATATGGGAAAATGTTACAACCAAAGGTTATTGAAAATCAAATTTCGTACAACTTTTATTCCAGTACGTTTTTACATATATCGAATATTAAAGCAAATATTTCAAAATAACGGATGTGACAAGAGTAAACACGCACTTCCGATTGACCGATTTTTACCAAAAACTAATCAGTTCTTGACACTTCCATAAAAATGTTAAATATAAAATTTAGCGTTGACCTGTTTCATAGTTTTTGAGTTAGAGGACCCACAAAAAAACTGTCACACAAACATCATCGATAAAATGGTCAAAACATGTTCAGGGGAAAATTGACTTGGTGCTTACATCGTGCTCCTATCACCTCAACGCCGACGACCTTCAGATCTATATACATTCAAAAACCTCAGAACTTCCAGACGCCATTAGTAAGCTGAATGCGGACCTTAAATCACTAACGGATTGGAGCAGTTATCATGTTCTAAAAATAAATCCATCTAAATCATAAGCTATTTTGATAGGTTACCCAAAGCTCCTTTCCCACATCAACTTCGATGTCGACTGACTGCAAGTTGATCATGCACCCATCCAATTCTTTAAAACCGTAAAAAATCTTGGTCTTATTATAAATGACACACTCCCGTGGACAGACCATATCACGAGTGTTTGTAAAAAAGTAAACTCCTCCCTCTATTCATTGAAGAGGCTAAAAAACTCCCTACCCCAGAATTTAAAGCAAAAACTCGTATCCTCTCTTATTCTGCCTCATATAGATTACTGCGACGTGGTCTACAGTGATCTATCAGTAGAGCTGTCTAATAAAATTCAAAAAACTTTAAATTCCCGCGTAAGATTTATTTTTAACCTTAAAAAATCTGATCATATATCTGACTATTACAAAAGATGTCATGGCTTAATCTCGATTCCCGCAGGAAACTCCATATCCTTAATACACTATTTCGGCTACTGTCTTCCAACTCTCCATCTTATCTTTCGTCGAACTATTCCTTTCTCTCTTCCCTACACGAAAAAACACCCGTAGCTCAAGAACGCAAAATATTCCAACTCATAGAACAAACATTTTCAGTAATTCATTTCATGTAACGTCCTGCAGATTTTGGAATGAGTTACCCGTAAAGACAACAAAGCTAAAGTCAATGGAAGGCTTCCGCGACTACTGCTTTCTACATTTGATAAACAAGTGCTAAAGTGAATGATGTATCCTATCCACTCCAACAAGGAATCATTGTATTGTAAGCAGCCTCTGGTATTTTACATTCTGCGACGCTAAAGTCTATCTAGTGTGGTTTTAAAAATATATATATTTTGTTACATTTTCTCCTGACTCTCTTTTTTCGTCTTTTATTTGTAAAGCAAGCATTTATATTCGAAAGTATAAAATGAAATTTCTCCATATTTCTAAATATTCAAAATTGTCTCAGTTGCACTTATCTACATACGTATGTATAAGAGAACGTACATGTATATGTATAATTATTATTATTATATATGTATAATTTTTTCAATTACTGAAGAATTTCTGAGAATGTCGTCAATATATCTTGAGAATAACTAATGAGACAATATTTTTTGGAATTATCTAAATGCGTTTAGTGTTATATGGAATAAAAGTTGGATTACTTGCATCCTTTATTTTGAAAACTAACTTCATCGAAAATACGGATTTAATTTAATATTATAAAGATTATATTAATACATTTTCTATTTATTCAAACGTTATTCAATTTTTAAACAAAATACTGAATTGCCAACCAGTTCAATCTGCGCGTGTATTGCTCTAAAAGCGGAATGAAACCTAAAATAAACTCTGAATAAAGATTCTAAATTGGAACGTTAAGCAAACGTTATATCGGTTTAAGTGAATGCAAATATTAACGATTTAGAAAGGAATCGAAAGATATTTCGCACTCAAATCGCACATCTCTTTCATTTCGATAGAATTCGAAGCAGCCAAAATGCTTCCCTGATAGCCATATATGTACTGAGAAAATGAATTGCCATATATTAAAGCAAAATTATTATGAATTCGTCGATAGATGTTCGAACAAGGCTTTGTATCAAAATTTGTAGCAAAATTTATTATGTTAGGATCCTAGTGCTAAAAAATTAAATTCTTATGATTCAAGACTGATTTTGAAGTCTTGCGCTGTCGTCTACAGGTCTGGCCCAATAATCTTACAAATTCTCCTCCATATTTCATTAGGAATGGTGCTATTGAGCGATTTTCGTGTTTGGTGTTCATTTAGTAGGGCAAGCGACAGTTCTCTCAAAAAATCTCTTTGGAGTTTTAGTTATAATGCGGACTTGCTCTCATAGACCAAGCGCGTGTACTGGAGGGTTAAGACTCACGATGGAATTCAATCCTAGAAATACCTTTGAGAAAAGATCAAATACAAAATTAAAAAGAAGTTATTTGAATTGAGAAATATATATTAAGGGCTCTCAATTTAATGCTAGATATTTTAACAGGTTTTGCTAGACATAAAATAACATTTAGAGGGTAAATCTAAAAAGAAAGAAAAAATTTGGAAAATTACGAAACACTGGTGGTTTGGCCGCATGAAATTGCTAAGAGGGCCGCATCCGGCCAGCGGGCCGTATTATGTTCACCCCTGGTCTAGGAGAGCGATTCTGCGTCGATGGTCTATTATTTCTGGCGACGATAAACGAAACTCACTCTGTACGGCCCACAAGGTGAAGTTCTTGAAATCCCGCACCAATGCTCTGGTGGCGTTGCGACAGGAGGGGCTGCCCACCGATATGAGTGAGTGTGCGATCGAATCGTAAAGGTGCAATGGCAGAGGTCCTCCGTCCACCGCTTTCCCCGCCGCTCCCGGGCACCACGGCAGCGCCACTGCTGCAGCCAAGATCACCACCGCGCCGCCGCACCATCTTCTGCGCTCCATCGCACTTTTCGGGTCACTTGGGCGACGGGCGAGGAAGGAAGTCACGTGACTCTCGACCGTGATTGCCGCGAACGCGAGGAAACGGCAAAGCGCGATTCACTTCTTTGTTATTAAACGCTTCTATTTCTTGGAGACGGATCGACACTCGTATCGATAGAAAGAAACAATCGAGTGCATTTGCCGTTTTTCTTCGACCGAAATCTCGAAGTTCCAAATCTTGCGACTCGCGAGTTATCGGTAGCTATTTTTTCGCCCCGGCCTTCCCGATGCCGATTTGCATCTATCCCTTCCTTTTCGAATCTCAATTCGACGGCTAAAATAAAATAGGTGAATCGCGATATTATTTCATGCACATTTTGGAATAAATAGTTAAAGAGGGATTTAGAATCCGTAGATATTTCCGATCGGCAAGAAAAACGCTTATGAAGAATCCCCTTTTGGGTCGTTCTATTCACTGTCGCGTCCACATTGCATGCCTGCGTCGAGGTCTCTTTCCTCCGTCAACGGCTCCAGTTGACGGACTGACTGACGCGGGAAGAGACGAGCGTCTCCCATATATAGATTCATAAGTGCAAGTGAGAGAGAGAGTGAGAGACAGTGTGAGAGAGAGTGAAAAAGTGAGAGAGAAAGAGAAAGAGTGATAAAGAGATAGATAGCGAGATAGAAAGAGAGATAGAGAGTGAGTGAGAAAGAGAGGGAGGGGGAAAGAGGATGATAGTTAGAGATTAAAATTGCAGGAGAGAGCTTTTCGAAGATTCTCATTTTTTGTATCTGTCAGAAGCTTCGGACGCTGCCTGGCAAAAACCTCTTTTTGTGCTTTATCGTTTTATTTAATCCGGATGCTGTGGGACAGAATTTGACTCTTCCCGAGTTTTCCAACAACAAACGATATCTTAAACTTCAAAGTTAATACATTTCTAATCAAAAAGGTAATGAAAATCATATGATCGCTTCTTTTAGGTATATAAGTCGTACAAGTATCTTTTAATTTTGTATGTATAACTATGTTTATGAGTATTTCATTTTAAGTACTTATCTTCTATGGCCCTCTCAATCTATAAATATTGCTATAAATAGGTTTCGCTGGTCTTGTGAGGGCGTTTTCCTGAAGTGGGGCTTTTCCTAGCACCTTAATTTTCCATTGTTTTTCTCCACAAACAAACAAATCTCCATCTCTTTTCATTTCCTAAAATTCTAACTAGTCATTGTATTTATGTAGTACTTTCTTTTATGTAATCTTTCATTTTATTATTTGTCACATTCTTTCTGTCTGTAATTTACAATGGGTTAGATGGAAAAGAGACTGCTTAGTCCCAATCTCTCCCAAATAAAGACGCATACCTATCTACCTTGAAGGAAAATGTCATACTCGCCTATTTCTCTCTATCCATCTCCCATTCTTACCTCCCCTCCCCACTCTCCTTACCTCCTTCCTTTCCCCTCCTCCTTGCCTTCTCCTCTACCCCTCCTCTTCATCCTACTTCCTCCCTACCCTTTCCCCTACTCTCCCTACCCTTTCACTTCCGCTCCTCACCCTACCCTCTTCACTTCCCCTCCTCTCCTGCCCCTCTTCACCTCCCCTCCTCTCCCTACCCTCTTCACTTCTCCTCCTCACCTTACCCTCTTCACCTCCCCTCCTCACCCTACCCTCTTCACTTCCCCTCCTATCCTTCCCCTCTTCACTTCCCCTCCTCTCCTGCCCATCTTCACCTCCCCTCCTCTCCCTACCCTCTTCACTTCTCCTCCTCACCTTACCCTCTTCTCCTCCCCTCCTCACCCTACCCTCTTCACTTCCCCTCCTCTCCCTACCCTCTTCACTTCCCCTCCTCTCCCTACCCTCTTCGCTTGTCCTCCCCTCCTGCCCCTCTTCACTTCCTCTCCTCCACTCTTCACTTCCCCTCCTCATCCTACCCTCTTCACTTCCCCTCCCCTCCTGCCCCTCTTCACTTCCCCTCCTCTCCCTACCCTCTTCACTTCCCCTCCTCTCCCTACCCTCTTCACTTCCCCTCCTCTCCCTACCCTCTTCACTTCCCCTCCTCCACTCTTCACTTCCACTCCTCACCCTACCCTCTTCACTTGCCCTTCTCTCCTGCCCCTCTTCACTTCCCCTCATCTCCTGTCCCTCTTCACTTCCCTTCCTGTCCTCCCCTTCTTCACTTGCCCTCCTCTCTCTACCCTCTTCACTTCCCTTCCTGTCCTCCCCTTATTCACTTGCCCTCCTCTCTCTACCCTCTTCACTTCCCTTCCTCTCCTCCCCCTCTTCACTTCCCCTCCTCCCCCTTCCCTCTTCACTTCCCCTCCTCTCCTGCCACCCTTCACTTTACCTCCTCTCCCTACCCTCTTCACCTCACCTCCTCCCCCTACCCTCTTCACTTCCCCTCCTCTCCTGCCATTACACCTTTTGCCTTCTTCCTTGTCCCCCTTCCTTTCCTCCGTTAAAAACTCTCGTTGATCAAGTCGCCTTTACATATTCGTCTTTCTTGCGTCACCATAGAAAGCGAACTCGCCATTATCGTGGACCTAGATCTCCACCTCGTACGGTAATTCACCAAATATATATCGAAAGATTTCCGCGGGGAAGAGGAGCTCGATAATAATGTCCAACTTATTGGTCTCTTTTACTTCTCAGAGTTGATGTCATCTGGCTGCCGCTATCTCATAAATACATTTATAAATAAGTATGTAAATTTAACAAATATACAAATAGACGCGCAAAGAAATATACAACCCAACAAATCTCGTGCGAACGCCTGTCCTATATAAAAGGTGTATTATTGCCTCTCTCCGCTGAATGCAATTTTGGATGCAATAAGAGAAAAGCAGATATATGCGCCGACGTCTTTGCAAGGTATTAAAATTATGTAATTGTAAGAAACAAACCCCATTGTAATTGAGCACTTTCTGACCGGCCGGGAACGTGGGTGTTTCCACGAGGGACGGCCTATATTTGTGGTAAAACTATTTACCAAACCAATGAAGAGAGAGAGAGTCGTCCGAAGCGCGGATTTCCTCAAACGTGCCGTGAATAATATCGTTCTTAGAAGGACACTTTTCGCGCCATAATTTTCCCCCAAAAGTTTACAAATAGTTGGTGTGCAGATAGTAACCGCTATACGCGGGAGTTGTGTTCCTAGAAATTATGACAAATAACGATAACATATGAAAACCTACCTTTATGCTTTATATACAAGTAGTCCTGGAAATAACTAATCCGCCTACTTTCCTTTCAATATTATTTTAATATCTAACAAGTAGGGGTGTACACAGGTTTTCCGTGGTACAGAAGATCCTTGGCATGGAATTTGATTCGAACCTCCTCGAGATATCCCCGAGGTTGCCTAATTTTTTTTCGTAATCGACGCGCTCCGAGCGATCTCCCTCCCCGGGATGCGGATTTTTTCCGCAATCCTCGATTTCTTACACGAATCCACCCGGAAAATACTAACAAGGAGAGACCACGCCCTTCGTGTCACGGATTTTCATGCATCGTGGCCAGGTGATTGTACATCGAAAATAAGGAGACCCGTGTCTCGGAGCTTTTGTGAATGGTCCCTTGGGATCGAGAAATCAGCGTCGAAAATATGCAAAAAAACATCGTATATGCAACTTCATTGTAGAATTGTTGATAAGAACGGGAATGGCTGACCGGATAACGTACTTAGGAAATGAAGAAATAGCGTTCAGCAAAAAGAAGCACTTAAAAAATACTTGTCTCGGGTATATCCAATAGCCACCACAAGGATATAAACAGATGTGCATTTCGGCTACTAAGCACCCGTCATCAGTGGTGATGGTAATGCACAACTGGTTTTCAGCATACTTTCCAAAAAATGGAAAATAGTCGTATGAGATCGTCTCGGTGTCCGTGTGTGTGTGTCCCTCTGGCATCTTCTTCATGAATGGACCGATTTCCATGAAACTTGGTGTAAGGCTAGTGCTCTCGGGGACTATCTCCGGGCCATAATATATATATATTCCGAATTTACAGGTCCCGAGTTCGATTCCAGGAGAGTTCTTTCCCCATTTAACTTACATGGTTTATCTGAAATCCGACGTGCAGAGAGCTTTTCTTTTGCATTTAAAAATATTTTAGAATTATGATATCGGATTGGGATTTGTACTTTTCTAAGGGGAAAAGGTGAAGATTCTTATTCTTATCACACAATTTTGAATTTCGATCGTATTTATTTGAATTTCTCTCAAAAACTTTCGCTTCGGCGTTTTGAAAGCCATTTTTTCGATTTGTTGCTATGGTGATGATTATTGCCGAGCTCGGCTGGAGTATTGCCGAGCTCGGCTGGAGTATAGCCGAGTGCACATTCCAGCCTAGTTTCGATTCATAGCTATCGAGGTAACAATCGACCCTTAGGTCGATTCATACTTATCGGAATCGCGGCGAAAAATATTAATACCACACATTGTTGCCAGTAACCATACCGACTCTGCAAACCAAACGGCGCTTCCTCTCTCCTTACGGCATCTTTGGTGAGAGAATTTTGTTTTTGGTTTTTGTTGGTCTTGAATTGATTTGTTCCCCTTTGTTTTTCATTGATTTCCTTAACGTATCTCATGGTTGGTTTGTCCTTATTTTTCAAAACCACGTTTCTTCTTGTGTAATTCTAATGGCACCTTTGGTATTCTTCTTGTGTAATTCTTACGGCATCTTTGGTATTCTTCTTGTGTAATTCTTAGGGCATCCTTGGTATTCTTCTCATGTAATTCTAATGGCATCTTTGGTGTTCATCTTGTGTAATCCATATGGCATCTTTGGTATCCTTCTTGTGTAATTCTTACGGCATCTTTGGTATTCTTCATGTGTAATTCTTATGGCATCTTTGGTATTCTTCTTGTGTAATTCTTATGGCATCTTTGGTATTCTTCTTGTGTAATTCTTACGGCATCCTTGGTATTCTTCTCATGTAATTCTAATGGCATCTTTGGTATTCTTCTTGTGTAATTCTTATGGCATCTTTGGTATCCTTCTTGTGTAATTCTTATGGCATCTTTGGTATTCTTCTTGTGTAATTCTCACGGCATCTTTGGTATTCTTCTTGTGTAATTCTTACGGCATCTTTGGTATTCTTCTTGTGTATTCCTAATGGCATCTTTGGTATTCTTCTTGTGTAATTCTTATGGCATCTTTGGTATTCTTCTTGTGTAATTCTTATGGCATCTTTGGTATTCTTCTTGTGTAATTCTTAAGGCATCTTTGATATTCTTCTTGCGTAATTCTTTTGGCATCTTTGGTGAGAGCATTTTGTTTTTATCTTTTTTCTGAATAGAATATTCAACAAAATGACCTAAAAATAACATGTTGATCCAAATAGAAGTTTTAATGCCTACTTTCCATTTAATCATTTATTTAATACTAGCTGAAATTACCCGGCGTTTCTCGGGTTTTTAAGTCAAGACAAAAAATATTGAGTAAGATTTGAGTATAAAACCAAGTAATGAAACCAGGTTAATTTTTATTGTAGTGACTAATGGTATGCAATCTTTCTCGTCTTCCCAAATAAATTAAATGTTCCCTCATCCTTTATCGACAAATTTGGCGACTATTTTTTTATCAAATAATCATAAACAATCGATGGAATTATTTTTAAAATATAGTTATAGTTATAGAAACTGCATCATATTATGTGGTCATGAATATCAAAAACATTAAAAACATGAGCAGGAATTGCAAGCTCTAGTGATTCAACCGGTGGAAACACGTTTGAAGGTATATTCAAATTTATCTTTGCCATACGTTATCCCATGAATAGGATTATTTTTTGGGTCTAATTTGACACCTGAATACTTGAAAGTTAAACCTACGAAACAGAATGAGTTCCCAGACTTTGAAATCAAAAGTAGCGATAAAAAGTGTGATGGTATGACATGGAAAGTGTTATTATAATCTAATAACCATAATTGGCTTAAGATCCAAACTTAACCAAACATTCCCAATTCCTTAATTACGCAAGCGATGTTTACATTAACATTTACTATTTTATGTATTGTTTTGTAAAGTTTTACCATTATTATAATTACGCATGGATAGATGCATCGAAGCCTTTAAAGCAGCAATAAAATTATGTGGATTATGTCAATACTTTTAGCCAAAACGTAAACATTAAACAACATCTTGGTTACAGAACAAATGTAAGTAGATGTATCGATTTATGTTGCGATAAATCTTTCAATGTTAATTGTAAAAGATAAAAATGTTCTAATATTCTTTAAAAATTATTTGACTCACTTTAAAGTACTCATATATAATATTTAGGCATGAATCCATTTGTACCCTTTATCTTGGCGTTGGCTATCCTTCCTCTCGGCAAGTTGTTTTCACTAGTTTGCAATTCTTTGTCTTTATTTCCTGTTTTTTCTTTGACTATTATAAAGTGTGTTTTTTAATTTTAAATGGGCGTGATTTTTACTGGCCTTAGAGCCTCTCAGAAGAAATGCCAAAGAGAAAATGTAAATTTAATGAGGAATATTCAAAAGAATGGAGTTTTATCAAGAAAGAAAGAACTAATAACTAAGTGGAGTGTAAATTACGGAAGCGCTATATAAACATGGCGGGAAATCTTGCGTAAAAGACCATATTAATTCAAAAAAGTATAATAAAGTAAATATAACTTGCGTTGGAAATGCTAGAACATCAAATCCAATTGAAGATGAACTCACGGTAGCAAGTGAGTTGACAATGGCCTACCACATTGTTAAACGTCATGGTTCCTTTCGATCAGCTGACTGTAATAATGAACTTGATAGAAATATTTTGTGACTCTGAAATAGCCAGTAAATATTCTTGAAGAAATAGCTAAAACTGCCACGCTTATTTAAAATGCTGAAGGGGTATTTTGCAGAAATTTATTATAGACATAATTTAAAAAGTCAGTGTTTTGGAATATCCACGGATGCTAGTAATCACAAAACCAAAATAATTTTCTCCTTATCTATTCATTATTTTTGTAAACAAAAATTATAACAGATTAAAATACTAAAAATTGAATCTCGACCTAATTAAACGTCCGATAGCATTGTCGATTCAATTATTAGCACGTTTTGCGGCATATTTTGTTTACATCGATCCTGAAGACGGTTCTCTCAGCAAATAACAATTTAAAATCCATATATATCTCTCCCATAATCTTATATGATCTGTGAGGTATAGATTAAGAAATTTATTCGGATAGAGGACTTCATTTACCCCAAAAATGCCCGCGAGGCCACATAATTACGAGTTCTAGTTTCGGGGATAAAAATTCGACAATCGCCCAATCTTTCGATACCGTTTCATCCGCATTTCCCATTAAGAACGCCTTTGAACGCCTCTGTGAACTCCATTTATGGAGTATACTTTACCATCTTGTTATTTCATAAAAAACTTTTCCGTTGAATTTCAATGGGCGTCTCCCTAATATGAACAGGCTTGACGAGAGGAGGGGGAGAGGGGTCTACAGTACCCGGGCCCGCAATTCTTCATGGAGCCCGGCCGAGTACACCGGTATGTTGTATACTTGTATTGCTGACAAAGTGGGTGTGCGGGAAAAGATGTTAACAAAAATTAGAGTGGCCGGAAATAGAGATCTCAGTGGTTTCCTAGTATTCCTGGTGTTAACATCCATTTATTACGGTCATTTAGACGGTATAAATATGCACGGGATGGGGCAACTCGCCGCCGCCGATTCGCCGCACGTCTTTCTTGGCCTCGTCGATTAATTCTTCCAACATATGTTTCTTCGAACCAATCCAATAATGGTGTTAATTCTTATGGCAAATCTCCAGCTAATGCATCCAAGGCTTCATCCAAATCATCATCGGGTACAAATGCTAAGGCTGCTATTATTTTACCGTGTAAATGAATGTTACTATCGGTATTGTACCTCATAATTAAACCTAGCGTACCAATATGCTTTTTCATGTTAAGGTTTAAATGACAAAAGCAACCACGAATATCAGCATCAGGAAATACTTCCTCGATACTTTAAATTGCTGCCAATTCAAAATAACAAGACATGGATGTCGGTTTTACATTACGTTTTACATACGTTTTATCATGTCAAAAATTTAACGTATGTCACCCGCTGCTTATTCGGAAGCAAACAGTAGAGTATAGGATGAACTCCTCCATATTTTTCTACCATCACAACATAAACTTGAGAAAATATATCATGTACTATCTTGAAAGTTCCGTCTACAAACCATGTAGTCGACTCTCTTAGTGTTTCAATATCATTCTGCCTTCCGAAAATTAATATTCGGGCATTTCCTGGGCCCGAATCCGCCAATAAAAAATTTTCTTGTATCCCAGGACGAGGAACATATATCTTGTATTCTTCTGGTATCACAAGTGCTGCGAGATCAGTCGGACTAGGCGGTGCGGTGTGTTGGCAGCGGCACGTTGTCTCTGAACTGTTTTTCTTAAAGCATCCCGATTTGGAAGTGATCCCTTTCCAGCATCAGATACATCCCTTACACAATTATTTATTATTTGGGTAGTGGCTTCCATGGTTCCGTTAGCTCGACCTTTTATGCTCTGTACAATGCGGTCTGCTTCAAGTTTTGCAGGATGTGCATCATGAGCATGGCTGTTTATCTTCTTTATAATGACTTCATTCTGCGTGTGGATTCTGACTTTGCATCTGCCTCGTTGTTCACAGCGACAAAACCTGACGTTACCATAACGGAAAAGTTTGTCGAACACGTACGAATAACCGTCATACACGTATTTTTCACGACCGCTTTCCGATAAGTGAGCAATTTCGATGGGTATTACTTTCAGACTAAAATAAATTTGTAAGGCTACGGTTATATATAAAAGTAGTGCCTTGTCCCTAAATTGTAAACTACCAATAATAGTCTCGAGATTCTGTAAACACATTTTCTTGCCAAAATATTGCGACTAATGTGCTTAAATGTATTTTTCTGAGGATTGGTCCACGTAGTCGGCTCCGCGGATTATTGGAAGGGTTAGGGATTAGCGCTGTTTGCTCGTCCACCATCCCCGACCCATGGCCCTATGGCCAGTGGCGGATCCACGGGGGACGATCGCCCTTCCTTAGACGACCTCTTTGCCCTCCACCGGGTGTATTCATTCCACGCAAAATTTCTTGTTTTCACACCAGGGCTGCGAACTCGGTAAAAATAATTTCGAGTTCAAGTTCTGTTATTTTATCGAGTTCGAGTTCACAGCCATGATTTATACCCTTATGTAATAAAATAAAAAATAATAAAATAAAGATACCAACACTATATTTTTATTAAAATATAATATAATGGTTGTGAACAACCTTCTAGCTGTTGTTTGTACGTAGGAATAATATTGCTTCTAACAGATCCTTTTTCATGGACGACATTATGTCGCTTAGATCGATGAAAACAAGTGTTCCACTGACACTTGAGTTGCAGGCATTGCATTTAGAATTTTTGATACTCCTCTTAAGGGCTCTTTCAATGAATCTAATAGAGGTCAAACAGATGGACTCTTTAGCCTTTCTTTCTCAATCATCTTCTCGATATTTCGCTCTAACTCGGTATTTAACTGCTCAACTGTACTCGCCTGCCGGGTTTTAACTGGAGATCGTCTCATTTCTAACTGGTCAAGCTCCTTCTCAAACTCGTCTTCTTCTTCACCAGTTGCATTATCTTGACATGTCACTGTAAATTCTGAATTAGCTGAATTCTCATCTACTTGTATTGATGATGAAGAAAATGCAATTTTGTCGCCACTTGTTGAATAACTTTTTTGGCCAGAAGTGTTTGTTGTGGGGAAAGCAGTATCCTGTAGCGGGGATCCACAAACACTGCAGCAAGGAAAACATTATTCTTCAGCAAAGTCTTCTCTCATTTCTCCACTAACTCAACTACATCTTCAGCGACAGGACAGCTAATTCGCCGCAATGATCTTTTTAGGGTGCACCATTCCTTCAAGAACATCCCAAGAGTCAAAGTCTCTTCCTGAAGACGAATAATCGTGGTGTATGGGGCTTCAAAGAGATCCTTCAGTTGCTGTAACTGTACCCATATAGCATCTGAAAGGTATATATCCGGTGACACCATTCCAAGATCTTGAATCACTTCTTGAAGCTCTACGAAGCGCTTCATCATTTGGAAAGTAGAACCCCACCTTGTGGCTGTGTCCAGGGTTTAGTGCCAGTTGCTCGAATTCGAATGCTCAAATACCACTTGCCATAAAACCCAGTTGCCAGAATCCCACTTCCCATAGTAAAAACTGGGGTGAGGAAAAGAGGGGTATTTACGAATAGGAAGCAAAAAGGAGAAAGGACTGAGGGAAATTTACGGACATGCAGCAAAAAGGAGAATGGAAGGAGGAGGTAAGGTAAGGTACGATGAGAGAACATAGTTGATATTGGTATCAATCGACAGAGAATTTTATAACGATTACGAATACGCAGCTTAAAAACGAAAATAAAGGAGGGGAGGGAAAAGAGGGAAGGGCGTAGGGTACGCCAAAGGAAACACAGTCGACATTGGTATCATTCGACCATACGTCCTTCCCCTCCCCCCTTTATTTTCGTTTTTAAGCTGCGTATTCGTAATCATTATAAAATTCTGTGTCGATCAATACCAATGTCGACTGTGTACCCTCATCGTACCTTTCCCCTCCTCCTCGTTCCATTCTCCTTTTTGCTTCCTATTCGTAAATACCCCTCTATTCCCCACCCCATTTTTTACTATGGGAAGTGGGATTCTGGCAACTGGGAATTCGAGCATTTGCTACTCGAGATTTTGGGACTATGGCAAGTGGGATTAATGGCAACTGGGTTTAATGGCAAGTGGTATTCGAGCATTCGAATTCGAGCAACTGGGGCAACGCCGTGTCCAGGATCGCACGTTTCTTTGTTCGCTTTTCAAGCACAGCCAAAAGATTTTGCTCCCGTAGCTTGTGCGTCACAAAACGAACCTTAGTGAGTAGCCTTGCACAGTTACATTGACGGAGACCGTCCCCGATGGCCAGTTGACGAGTGTGCACTGCGCATCTCATGTGATGAATATGAACACCAATTACTTCTTCATCATCGTCTCTTCCTTCTTCGGATATGTTCTCAGTGTTTTCGTCTTTCTGTTCACTATCACTGATGTTTTCTTCGTTGTGTGATTGTCCTTTTTCTTCTTCATTGACTCGTTCAACAGATTTAATCATTTTTCTTGAATTACCAACGACTATGCAAAGGATATTTTCCTTTGGAATGCCATATTTCAGAAGAGTTAAGTCAACCAAATTGCAGGTACGTTGACTTGTGTGTTGACCTTCTGTATCAACAACAGCTAAAGTTTTGACAATGCCTCTTCCTTCAGTTTCATCATAGTACTGGACATTGATGCCAAGAAAGTTTCTTAGATGACGTGTAGAAGCATCAATTTTTATATAAACAAATTTACTAGCCAAATCGACTTTAAGCTTCTCGTCTACACTCTTAGCCTTTTCCAAAATATAACTACGGACAGATTCGCGGGAAAGGCTTACTCCAAGTTTTTGAGCCATTTTACCGTTTAAGGTTATGAAGCCTCGACTTTCAAATATACGCAGTGCTACGCCAGACAGCGCCATCTCTACTAGTCTCCTCTTAAAAGTCTTTGGTCATTTTTAATGTTATCGAATGGGACTCAAAGTAAGAAACCAAGGATGTTTGTTTCTGTTTCTCGACTTTCTGCTTCCTTGCTGTGTGAAATCCCTGTCCATCCGATATTTTGACTAAATTCCACTTATCTTGATGGCTTCTCTCTAAGTGCCGCTTCAGATTCCCAGATACATTCTATTTTGCAGCAGCTTTCAGTACAGTGCCACATGCTTCACCATTCTCATTCTTGAGTGCACATTTAAATACTCCTTCCTTATCAAAATGGAAAAACTCATATATCCGACTGCTTTGACTTTTAGGCATTTTAACTAGGATTCTGGGGGATAAATAAATAAATAAATAAATATATATATATATATATATATATATAGGCCTATATATACTATATATATATATATACTATATATATAGTAATGCACTGGTGGTGTAGTGGTTAGCGTGTCGGCTTTCTATTGCAAAGTTCGGGGGTTCAAACCCCTCGAATGGAGGTTTTATTTATAAAAAAAAACTATCATCAGTGCCTGGCAGTAGGCAGCAGTACTGTCAGTATGGTATAGAGCCGAAAACAAATGATGTTGGTTGGGTCTATATCCAATACAGCTGTAGGCGTGATCAGGACGATTTGAACGGCTACAGTACTGCGATGTGGAAAGCAAGAGGGAAACTACCACATTACAATCCCTAGTAAAGATTATATGGTTGGACAATATGAGTTCTCTCGAGGTAAAACAATCCGGAGGTAAAATAGTCCCCCAATCGGATCTCCGGGCGGGGACTGCCTTGAGGAAAACATTTGTCGAAAGTAAATTACGAATAGGGACTTGGAACGTAAGAACTATGAGAAAGGCAGGAAAGCTAGAGAACTTGAAAGAAGAAATGAGAGGAAATAGAGTTGACATTATAGGGCTAAGCGAAACTAGATGGGAGGGAGAAGGACAGTTCGACTCGGAAGAATTCACGGTAGTTTATTCTGGAGGAAATAGTGGGGAAAGGGGAGTAGCTCTGGTACTTAGGAAAGATATGATGAAAAGCGTGACAAAGATAATAGCAACGAACGATAGACTGATGGCAATAAAGCTAAAAGCAGTCCCAGTGGACATGCTGATAATCCAGGTATATATGCCAACGTCAGCTCATGACGATGAAGAAATAGATGAGATCTATGAGCAAATTAATGAAATTTACGAAGAAGACGGAAGAGGAAAGGTAAACTGCATAATAATGGGAGATTGGAACAGCATAGTCGGAGAAGGACAGGAAGAAAATGTTGTCGGGCAATACGGACTTGGGAAGAGAAATCGAGGAGGGGAGAAACTCGTAGAATTCTGCATCAATAATGACCTTGCAGTGACTAATACATGGTTCAAAAACCATAAACGAAGGTTATACACATGGAAAAGCCCAGGAGATAGAATGAGATGCCAAATAGATTACATCCTTGTAAAACAAAGATTTAGGAACAGCATAAAGAACGCCAAGGCATTGCAAGGAGCAGACATTGATTCAGATCACAGCCTTCTAATACTTGACGTGAGTACAAAGCTCAAACAAATAAGAAAAACGAGAAGAGAAAGACAGACCTGGGACCTACAAAAACTGAAAGAAAGGCAGGATGTAGTCAGCATGAAGTTGGAAGATAACCTAAGAAAGTTGGAAAACAAACCGAAGACCGTCGATATAGAATGGGATGAAATTAAAACCAGTATCAAGGATACCTTGGATAAAGAGATTGGAAAACAAGAGAAGAAAATCAGAAAACCATGGATCACGAAGGAAATGCTGGAGAAAATGGATGAGAGACGAAAATGGAAAAACGTTAACAGTGAAGAAGGTAGAGCCAACTATAGGCGTATAAACAATGAGTTGAGAAGGGTAACAGATAAAGCTAGAGAAAATTGGCTAAAAGGAAAATGTGATGAAATAGAACAAATGGAGAAATTAGGACGGTACGATATGATGTACGCTAGGGCACTGGAATTAGAAGATAAGAAGTCTAATGGAATTTGTGGTAAAGGAATTATGAATACGGATGGGAAGATAGTCTCAGAAACAAAGGATGTAGCACAGGTATGGGAAGAATACATTAAGGAATTATACAGCAAACAGACAGGAGCGGCAAAAATAGAACTGGAAAATGAGGAAAACATTGAAGAAGATAACTTAGGACCAAGTATTATGGAGAGCGAAGTAGAAAAAGCGATAGTGGAACTTAAGAAGGGGAAAGCCACGGGCAGCGATGGAATACCGGCTGAGATACTTAAAGTCATAGGATCAGAAGGACTAAAAGCGATCACGAAATTAATTAATAAGATTTACGACACGGGAGAGTGGCCTCAGGATTTCCTAGATGTAACAATGATCCCTCTAAAGAAGAAGCCAAAGGCAATGCAGTGTAAAGATTACAGAACTATAAGCCTTCTGTCACACACATCGAAGATCATCACGAGGATTCTTAATAAAAGGCTGGAGAAAAAGGCAGAAGATATAATAGGGGAAGATCAATTCGGTTTCAGAAAAGGACGAGGAACTAGAGATGCTATAGGAGTAGTTAGAATCATATCAGAAAGGGCAATAGAATACAGTCAAGATATCTGCGCATGTTTCGTAGACTGGCAGAAGGCCTTTGATAGAGTAAATTGGGTAAAGTTGATGAAGATATTAAAGGATATAGGTGTAGACTGGAAAGACAGGAGACTGATTAGGAATCTATATGAGAATCAAGTTGTAAAGGTCAGGTTTGAGAATGTGGACACCTGCGGAATAAATATCGGTAGAGGAGTAAGACAAGGATGCTGCTTATCGCCAACCCTATTCAATATATATGGAGAAAGTCTAATGCAAGAAGCTTTAGAAGGCACAGGGGATTTCAAAATTGGAGGAAGGATTATAAGAACAGTAAAATACGCAGATGATCAAGTACTTCTAGCAAGAAAGGAAGAGGAGCTACAAAAAATGATAAATAGACTAGTGATAACAGGTAGAAAATATGGTATGGAAATAAATACAGAAAAATCCAAGGTGATTCGAATATCGGGTAAAGAAGAGAATCTGAACATAACTATTGGGGGAAAGCCATTAGAACAAGTTTCAGAATATAAATACCTTGAAAGCATCATAACACGAGAGGCAAAATGTACGGATGAGATCAAAACTAGAATAGGAAAAGCAAAAGCGGCTTTCAGGAGAAAGAAACAACTACTTACAGGGAATATAAGGGAAGATATCCGCAAGAAGTTGATAAAATGCTACGTATGGAGTATAGCATTGTATGGGGCAGAAACATGGATGCTAAGGAAAAATGACATCAAATACTTGGAAAGCTTTGAAATGTGGACTTGGAGGAGAATGCTGAAGATAAAATGGACAGATAGGATGAAAAACGATGAAGTGCTACGAAGAATAGGAGAGAAGCGAATGATTATACAGACTATCAGAAAGAGGAAGGCTAACTGGGTTGGACATTACCTGAGGAGAGAGAGTATGATTAAAGACGTGTTAGAAGGAAAACTAGATGGGAAAAGGGAAAGAGGTAGGAAAAGGTTTCAGCTGATAGACGATCTGAAAGGGAAAGAGAGTTATCAAGATATAAAGAGGACAGCGGAAAATAGGAGTATATGGAGAACCAGGTTTAACCATGAATAATCACGGACCTGTCTACGGACAGACTACCTATGATGATGATATAGGCCTCACCAGCAATTGCTCTAATGATCCCCAACAAACCCCGCACACCCACATTCTACCTTCTCCCTAAAATCCATAAACCCAACATCCCCGGCCGCCCCATTGTTGCCAGCTTTAATTCCCCAACAGAACGCATTTCCACCTTCGTTGACTCCCACCTACAACCTCTCATTCGTCAATTCCCTTCCTTCATCCAAGACACTAACCACTTTCTCAAACGTCTCAAACACCTCCCCTTTCCTATCCCACCCAATACCATTTTGGCCACTATCGATGTCTGTTCCCTCTACACAAACATCCCCCACGATGATGGACTCTCTGCCCTTAGTAAACTCCTGGACTCAAGACCACCCGACGCAAGACCTTCCTCCCATTTCTTATTAGACTTGGCAGCAATGGAGCTCAAATTGAACAACTTCTCTTTCGATGGTCGTCACTACCTTCAAATTAGAGGCACTGCGATGGGCACCCGAATGGCGCCTTCATACGCCAATTGCTACCTTGGAGAATGGGAAAAACTCTCCTCAACATACCACTCAGACCACTTTTGTGGCTGAGATACATCGACGATGTCTTCCTCATTTGGACGCATGGACCTGACTCTCTCCTTTCCTTTCTCTCGCGTCTCTCCTACCATCCTTCACTGTCCTTCACCCACCAATCCTCTACCTCCCACATCACATTCCTGGATGTCGATCTTTACCTTCAAGACAGCCAAATCCGCACCTGTGTTCACATCAAACCCACCAACAGCCTCCAATACCTCCACTTTGATAGCTGCCATCCCCTTCATACCAAAACCTCTATCCCCTATGCCCTTGCTCGTCGAGGATGGAGGCTTTGTTCCGATAGAGCATCCCTTCTAGAGTATTACTCTGTCCTCGAGGATGCTCTTCTCAAACGTGTTTACCCTCCAGTCTTGGTCCGCGAACAGATCCATAGGGCGATGACGCCTACCCACAATGGATCTCATCCTCACACACCCACTATTCCTGCATCTACCCCTCCACTCACTCTTACGACACTTTTCCTTCCTGGTATCCACGAAGCTCTCAAAACTATCCTTCATGCTGCCCACCCAATTCTTACCTCTTCCTCCCATCAGTCCCTCTTTATGAACCTTTTTGCCAATCCTCCGCTCCTCTCCTTCCGCCGGCCCCCAAATTTGGGAAATATCTTGTGGAGGAAGGAACTTCCCACTTCTACCACGCTTCTTGCAATAGGCTCCCACCCCTGCGGAAAACCTCGCTGCCTCACTTGCCCTATCCACCTACCATCATCTTCTTTCTCGAGTCCCTCCACCAACATCACCTACCCCATCACCTCCAGAAGCAACTGCACCACCCGTAACGTCATTTACCTCCTGACCTGCACCCTTTGTCCCGCGTTTTACGTAGGCCTCACCAGCAATCCGTTAAACATCCTAATGAACGGTCACCGGAATAGCGTTTCTCTCAGACGCCCCCTCCCAGTTGCATTACACGCTAATACCCACAATGTCCCCTTCAATAGTTGCTACAATGTTAGGATTATTCGCGCTTTACCCTATGACACTCCTGCCCCCCTTCTCCGACACTGGGAACTAGCACATATCCATCTTCTCGACTCTTTCTCTCCGCCTGGCCTCAACCTCCGCTAACCCTATTAGCCCCCTTACAATGTCTCCTTGTTACTTTGTAGTTATTCGCACTTTCCCTTACCACACTTCCTCTTTATTGGCTATCCACCCCTCCTACTCCCCACCTCCTCCAATCATCAACCTTCCCACATCACCCTGTCATTCCCCGCCCAGTGTGTCACTTTACGTTACTCTTTCGCTGAAGAAGGGCATAGGCCCGATAAGCTTGCGTGTGTTTTTGTGTTCGTGTGTTTTACGTGTCTCTTCGACGCCCCCAGCAGCCTACCAGCTTGGTCCTCAACTTGGTAAGTGTCCGCTGGGCTTCCCTCAACACCTTGTTGCCACCCTCATCACTACCTTTTCTTTTCCTTTAGTTAATATATATATATATATATATATATATATATATATATATATATATATATATATATATATAATTAATATGACAAAGTTTATAAAGCAATAGCGAAGAATTTATAGACAAATATTGGGTACGTACGTATTAACGGAACCTAATTTAAACAACCGTTAAACGTTCGAGGTGCACAAACGTAAACCGACGGTCACTTAATGACGTTTAGCTAACAGACAGTTTTCCACATTTTTTTCTGAAACATTTACATTGAGCTATGCTTACTACACGCTTAGTAAGGACAAAACGGTGACGAAAATAGCTTTTATTCATTCTGTGACTCATTTGTTTCCGATCGGCGGCGGCTTGATATATTCAAGATAGAAAAAGACAAAGAACAGCTAATTTACGGTATTTGAAGGAGATATATTAAATGATTTCATAAAAAATTACAAGGAAATGATTGAATCTAACAAAAAGGTACTGACGAAGCTTGAAAGATAAGGAAGAGGCATGAAAACAGATTTGCACGGAATTATATATATAAGCGTCTTATGACATAATTTGAGACACGACAGTATGATTAGGGAAATTATCGAGGGAAATCTAGATGGAAAAAGATGCAAAGGAAGGAAAATATTTCGATCATAGACGACTTGAGAAATGAAGAAATTAGGGCAGGGTAGAGAAAAGTGGAGGAAACATTATTAGAAACCAAGACAATCACAGACCTGCCTTAGGACAGAAAACTGATGATGGTGATATAAGCGTAATCATAGTTGCCAATTTAGCGATTTTGTCGCTAGATTCAGCGACTTTTTACTTCGTTTAGCGACTTTTTTTTTGTTTTAGCGGCATCTCGCTAACTAAGCGATTTCCACTGAATCTTACAAACATGTGCAACAAAATATTTATGTACTCTAGGGAAGGGACACCCCTTCGCAACTTTGTATGTACTTTTCTCGGAACGTCGACCGTCGTGGATATCCAAGCACATTTGAACTCATACATTTATACAGAGTTGCCAAAATTATTTTGAACATGTAGCTAAATTTACCCTGAAAAGTAGCTAAAAAGTCGCTAAACTCAATAAATATCGCTAAAAAAGTAGTTAAAAATTAAAAGTGCTTAAATATTTCAAAATAATGATTATTTTATGTATATAATACACTTACCTTCGTTTTTATGAATATAATATTAATAAAGTTAATATTTTACAAATAAAATAAATAATGTAGGTTTTTTGAAGTCTTTTATTAATAAAAAGTAATTCTATTTTCATTTATATATAGGTCAAATATGTAAAGTTAGTTGGAAGCCACTCTACAGTAATTCTTCGAAAAAAGACAACCCTGTTTCAAGTACGTCTTCCTCAATTATCTGTTCACTTTTATCTTTGTCTGTATCAACATATATTTCAATGGATCCAAATTTGTTTATAACATTTTCGGAGTGAAATACTATGACTTTGTGAAAATTCTGCGTTCAGTCCGTCATAGTATTTCACTCCGAGTGATAGCCACGAGTGTTGTCGTAAGTGAAAAAGCACCTTTTGTATGTGTATATCTGAGCAATTGGTTGCTGAACATTTTGAAATTAGATATCCTGGTCTCTTCAGTTTTTAAGTTTGTTTATAAAATATTTTAAGTTTTTTACCCTTACTAACATGGTTAACAAGAAATACACTCAACGTTTTCGTCTGGAATGACTGAAAGACTCGAGATATAAAAACTGGCTCATCAAGGTGGATGGAGACGATACAAAGTGCTTTTGTAAGTTTTGCAAGTGTTCATTATCGGCAAAAGTTGGTGACATCGAAAAACATCATAATACAGTTAAACACAAAAAAGCAGAAGCTCCGTTTAGCTCTCAAAGGCAAACTACTCTTCAGTTCCAGAAGAATAGTATTGATTTTCAGAAGAAAGAAGGATTTGTTGCACTCTTCATAGCAGAGCATTGTGCAATAAAAACTGTGGAACATCTGAATGATTTGTGCAAAGCCTGTTTTGGTGATAGTAAAGGTTGTAGTGACATTAAACTTCATCAAACAAAGTGTAGTGCTTTGATTTGCAACGTGCTTGCCCCGCATTTCATTGAGGATTTAAAATATGACATAGGGGAAAGTAACTTCAGCTTAATTATAGACGAGACTAATGACATTTCCGTACCTAAACTGTTAGGTATAATAATTAGATATTATTCCCAATCAAGAAAGAAATTTACAGTGACATTCTAGGATATTATAGAACTACGTAACTGCAATGCAGATGCAATATGTGAATCTATAAAAGCTTCCCTAAAAAACAATGGGTTAGACTTACAGAAGCTAATCGCGCTTGAATCTGATAATGCGTCCGTTATGACGCGTTAATAATGGAGTTTATAGCAGACTGAAGTCTGATGTTCCTAACTTGATTCTATTAAGATGTGTGTGCCATTCCCTGCAACTTGCTGCTTCCCATGCGACCCGTGATCATATGCCAAGGAACCTTGATTTTCTCGTTAAAGAAACGTATAATTGGTTTTCTTATTCTGCTGTAAGACAAGCTAGATATAAAGAACTTTATTCCTCGTTAAATAATGGTCTATCTCCCCTAAAATTAGTACAAATGAGTCAAACAAGGTGGTTGTCCGTTGAAGGGGCTATAGTAAAAATTTTAGAGCAATGGAATGAATTAAAGGAACATTTTGAAATTTCGAGAAAAAACGAGCGCTGTCATACAGCCGAATTGTTGTATTCAATGTATTGCGATAAGATAAATTTTGTTTTTTTGTTATTTTTGAAGACAATTTTAGGAGAGGTTCAAGCAGTCAATAAGAAATTTGAAGCCGCTTTGAATGATCCCATCAAGTTACTAAATGATATAGTACATTTAAATGATTCCCTTTGCTCGAAGATCAACAATTCAGAAAGTACTGATACCCTAAATCGACTAAATTCACATAAATATTTAGGATATGAATTTGAAAAGGAAATATCCGAATGCAAATTTTCTGATGAGATAAACCGTCAGATTCGTGAAAGGTGTAATAATTTCCTAGTTTTACTTCAAAAAGAAATTTAAAAAAGATTACCGGAAAAAGTTCGTACTTTGCAGTTAATGTCTTATTTGAGTGCGAGTAAATGTCTTCAACCTCTGAAACCAGAAATACTTAATCTAGCAAAAATGTTTGTAAAAGATGCATCGATTCTGACTCGTATTGATTTTCAGTGGAAAAAACTACATACGATCATGTGGACAGAAATTTCAGATACGTGTAAACTTTGGCCAGAAATAGCTAGCTATCGAGACTCAACCGGTGAAAATCCTTTTGAGGATATTTCAAATGTAGCTTTAACTGTACTGAACCTACCCCACTCAAATGCTGATGTGGAACGTCTATTTAGTGTCATGAATATTGTAATTTCAAAACTACGAAATAGAATGAGTATTAAAACATTAAAAGCTATTTTGTGCATTAGGTACGGTTTGAGAAGGCATGAGAAATGTTGTTACAATTACGAACTGCCCGAAAGTGTTATAAACAAATTTGGATCCATTGAAATATATGTTGATACAGACAAAGATAAAAGTGAACAGACAATTGAGGAAGACGTACTTGAAACAGGGTTGTCTTTTTTCGAAGAATTACTGTAGAGTGGCTTCCAACTAACTTTACATATTTGACCTATATATAAATGAAAATAGCATTACTTTTTATTAATAAAAGACTTCAAAAAACCTACATTATTTATTTTATTTGTAAAATATTAACTTTATTAATATTATATTCATAAAAACGAAGGTAAGTGTATTATATACATAAAATAATCATTATTTTGAAATATTTAAGCACTTTTTATTTTTAACTACTTTTTTAGCGATATTTATTGAGTTTAGCGACTTTTTAGCTACTTTTCAGGGTAAATTTAGCGACATGTTCAAAATAATTTTGGCAACTCTGAGCGTAATATGCTAAAATGTGTCATTCAAGTTTAATGCAAAAAATCAAGTCCATACTGCTTTATCAAATTCTGTACAGGAAAATTCATGCGATGCACTGCATCATATTCTGACCATCTTCAAAATTATCTTCAATGAATCTGTTTGCCATTTTTCTCGGAACGCACGAAATTGTTTACTCTCGGAATTCCCTAGGTAACCACGGTTAAGCAGACTAACCACTCGGTTTCGGCCGATTAAATCTTAACCGCGATTAAAGGCCGGTTAATCTCTAACCGGCGTTGGTGCTCCTCAAAAACGTTCTTAATCACTGCTAAGGAAAAGTGTAAACGCGATTAACTCTTAACCGGTATTGATGCACCCGAGCATAAGTTTCAGCTGTGGAATTCCGTGTGATAACTGTCGATGAATTACCTACCCAGTTCAGAACTCGATAACTAGATAATTTTCTACGAGTTCCAGTTCGAGTTCAAGAAAACTGATCGAGTTCAACCGAGTTCGAGTTCGCAGCCCTGTTTCACATTGAAGATTAGCAATTGATGATTAGCTAGGTTTCTCCTTCTAATTTCAGTAAAAGGGTAAGGGCCCGATAAACATCTCAGAGAAGGAGAAAACAAAACTTAGGACGCGGTATTTATGTGTGTTGTTATGACATGTGGGAGGGGAGAGGCAAAGTGAGGGGATCGATGAGTGACCAAAACATTGGCCATCATCTTCCGAAGCATCAACTTTGTGGTTGGGCGAGAAAGTAAATTATTATTATTACTGCACGCGACATCGAAGTTGGCGTCCTGTCCGTACGTTGCACGAGGGTTTAGATAGCAATATTTTAAGTAAGTTATAGCGAAAGTACGTTGAGAGAGCGTACGGAAGCTCTATCATTGTATAGAGAAAGGATTCGTGAAAGGATAGGTATTTTTAAATATATTGTGTATAAATACATCCATATTACAAATGTTGTTGATTTTTATTTTACTGCCTAAGTCACCATATTTATTCAAGCTACCTGCAGTTTTTTTTATTCGACAATTTTACAAAATAATTGTATATTCAAGTTTGGTTTAGCGGCGAATCGTCCAGCGGCGAATCGTCCGGTGGCGAATCGTCCTTGCGGCGAATCGGTCGCGGCGAATCGGTGGCGGCGAATCGGCGGCGGCGAGTTGTCGTAGACTCAAATACGTACTATGTATGTATTCAATATTTTAGTGCAACCAGCATATATTTTATGGACTTATATTTTCAAGACGTTTAATTGGGATTAACAATCAAGGTAAGTAATCGCTAGCTATTTATTTATATCCTTAGTTATATTTATTTAAGCAACAATATTTTAATTGTTAATTATTCATAAGTTAAATACCATATTTACTCGTGCACACGTTATATTTATGTTAAATGAGAAATCGAACTCCTTAGCCATAAACTTTACGGTTAAGGAGTTTGATTTCTCATTTTACATCAATTTCGCCGTAGTCTCCACCTTTCCCTATTTATCTTTGTATTTGTTTCATTGTTATGTAATATTCATTCAATTTTTTTGGCTATTTAGGATTAACACATTATTTTATATATAATTTATATATAATTTTATTTCAGAAATGACTTTTTGCTTTTTAATCCTCATAACTACATGCGGACACATGCACACACAAACACACACAAGGGGGCCCGTCATATACCCTGCACCGGGGCCCGCGTTAGCATTCGACGCCCGTGTATATGAATAAGAGTCTAGGATGGCTACAATAAAAAATGTTCGATTGACCATCGAAAGGACGGCACATCAAACGCGCGCTGGCGCAATGCGCGAAGCAGGCGAAGCGGTGACCGAGCGACGAGGTGCGGCAGAACGCGAGGAGGACATCAAAGGAGAGCGAGGAGGTTATTGCGAAGAAAAAGAAACTCGGAAGGAAAAATTAAAAAGTGGAAGCTGGGAAAGTTACTGGAGGTGGTATTGTGCCCAAGGGTTCAGAGTTGCGCCACGAGATTCGCTTTTTGTTCTTGCCCGCCCCGGAAGGGCTGGATTTCTCGCGAGGCGGTGCGAAATTCGTCGCTAAAGTGTGAAGGCTTTTAGCAAGTGAAAGGTAGCCTATAACGGAAACGAGTGCCGTTTCCTACTCGCGCTATCATCGAAAGGAAACGTTATTGCATTTTCCTTAATGTCTGCATTATGAAGTCGGCTTTAAAAAAAAATGAATCCTCGTGCTAATAGCCTACGCCATTCGACTGATTCGAGTTACTTCTGTGGCGGTAAATCGATCGAATAAAGCAAATTCGATATTCGACGAGGTCTCTGTCGTAATCGATCACGTCACACAGATCGATTAGAGCGGAGGTGGGCAACCCGCGGCTTGCATGTGGCTCTTTTCATAATTTCTTGTGGCTCTCATGTTCTTACTGTTTGGCTATTAAATTGATATAAATTTAAATGATTTAAATTTAAACAAGAAGTCCAAACCAGAACTAATGCAGGCTGGTTTCTCAAATTTGACGTCCCGAATTGATTACTTATATTGACAGGAAATGTTTCAGTATGTGTTAGCCATTCCAAGGAATTCTCATACCATAAATACCACTTGTAGTTCATAGTTTAACAATGATAGAGAAAAACTGTAAAACAAATTAATAGAGCAATATCGGGTTTAAAATACTAAAAACAATGTCAAAATTCTTACATTATATTATGCATGTATTTTTTTTAAATAGACTAATTTAATAAATGTCACTGTTTATACGTTCATATGTCTGGATCAATTGTCCACTGCTGAAAAGTAGTCGAGCAGAAAAGAATATAACCCATTTGTTTACTCATCTATGCTCAAGCCGAGTTCGGTAATAATCGTCTCCATGGCAACAATCCGATTTAAAATGCAAAAACCCTAAGTTATACTATAAATTCCAGAAAAAACGATCGATTATCAAAATTCGGTAATAATAATTAGAATCTACATTCCTTTCCCCTTAGAACATTACAAACCTCGCTCCGACGCCACAATTATAAGATATTTTTATGTATTAAAGAAAACATCTCTGCACGACGGATTTGATATTTCGTATGTAAAAAATTGGGAAAAAACGTTCCTGGAATCGAACCCGGGACTTCAATCTTCACCAAATAAAATATAGCCCGGAGGTGGACCCTGACAGCACGAGCCTCATAGCAAATTTCATGAAAATCGGTCCATTGGTGCAAAAGTTGCTAGTTGGGGACACACACATACAGACAGGACTAGAGTTTTGGGTTCCCGGCGATATTTTTTTCCGGGAAATGGGAATTAGGTTTTCAAATATCCAGGGAATAAGAATGATTTTGCATTTTTAATATTTAATAAACAATTTTTCATTTAAACATGATATTTTTATTGATACAACGTAAATACATGTATTTAATAAATCCCAATGACACGTGATACATTATTTGCGACAAATTGTTAGCAGTTTCAATACTGAGACGCACTTTCACTTGCGCAACCGACCTTTCTTCGATGTTGATGTGGAGATAACAAGTGACGAACTACTAACGTATCCTAAATTGCAATTCTCTCCAAGTTAAAACTGGGGGTAGAAAATGTATGGAAGAG
The DNA here is from genome assembly GCA_028673005.1 of Tanypteryx hageni. Classification (NCBI taxonomy): domain Eukaryota; kingdom Metazoa; phylum Arthropoda; class Insecta; order Odonata; family Petaluridae; genus Tanypteryx; species Tanypteryx hageni. The sequence goes on from CM054114.1 coordinate 148,287,796, forward strand.
GTTTAAAAAAATCTAAAAATCAATAAAAACCCCCTTCTGTCCCTTTGTGGCTCCCTATGTCACACTATAAAAATGCAAATAACTCGATAAAGGATCGAGATATATTTTTGAAATTTGGCAGGAATGCTCGATTTACGCACGTTAAGATGATGAGGGAAAAAACTCGAAAAAAAATCCTGGGTTCGATTCCAAAGAAGACATTTCCAGTTCCAATAACAAAACACGTAAACGTCGTCTTTTCGACATTCAGGCTTTTATTCTTTTAGAGATCCAAATTAGAAAGAATTAACCTACGATCTTTGATTCAAACCATTTTAAAGTAAAAATATAGTATTTCTTATTCTGTTCATCTTTTTTCGCCTACAGTTCGTAATTCTTCATTTTAAACGTTTACTAATTCACATATTTTGGGGAAATCTTGCCATTTTAACGGGATGTTGCTTTGCCGACCAATTACATTGTTAAACCTCGAAATTCTATTGTCATTTCATTCCTTATGGGTGAAAGCGTGCTTTGAATGCTTTTAGTACGAGAGAGAAGGAAGGAGAGGGAAATGATTTTCATAGCAACCAATGTAAACAACATTCGTTGCGTTATATGCGAGAAGGAATACATTTGAATGTCGAATATTAATCATTCGCAAATTAAAATCACAGAATCATCGTAGGAATTTGAGACATAAACAACGTACGCCTAAAAGAACGAAAGTTTGTTTTCCTGCCATCGATTTTTGAATACGCGTCGAATCAAACAACAGATTAGTCTTTAACACGAGAATTTGACGCATTTTTAGTGATTTGCATTGTTGCTGGTTTGGTGTAATTGGGTACCATTGATTTGGATAATAGCTTCGCGTCGCATCTATTCACGTAATTTCACTAAAAATTTTTCCCCGTTGAATTTCAACGGGCATCTCCCTAGTTTATATGTGTATAATTCATTTGGTCAGAGTAGCCAATTTGGTCTATTAGGGGAGGAGGGAGGGGAGAAGGAAAAAGAATAGGAAGGGGAGATAGTTCACTTCAGCGCCTAGTTTCAGATTCACGCAACCATAACTTTTGGACCTTTTTTTACTAACGACATTCACGGACGCGAGAAGAAGCCATTTTGACATTGTATTAGCGTTCCATTAAAAATGAATTAACAGCTAGAAACGGAACCTGATCCTTAATCTCACACTCCTAATAACTCAGTTACTAAATAGCATTCACTGAAAAAATATTTAGTTTTCATCGGAAATTCTATTGGTACAACATGCATTAAGTAAAAAAAAAACTAATTTTGATAGCTTAACATTTGGGGCTGAAATTCGGAGGAATATCTAAAAAACATCTATGAAGGCAATTCTGGAAAAGCTTGACTCTGAACAAAATTCAAACGAATATTTCCCGGGAATCATTAAAAATTTTCCCGGGATTCGAGAATAACAAATATCGATTAAATTCCCGAGAACCGGGAATTCCCGGTTCCAAAACTCTAGACAGCACCATTTCATATGGCTATGTTTCCTTTGGAAACCAGCCTAAAAAGCAAGCGAAATCCAAAATGGTATATTTAACAGCAATTTATTAATTTATTATTATTTAACAATGACAAACAATAAACGAAGAACCAAACGGTGCAACAATAGCAGAATTTATTCTAACAATAAGACAGTAACTAAAAACGCCTTCCAATGTTTCCATCTCTCTTTACTCTCCTAATTACGAATATAAATCCCCTCTACTACGTATACCCACTTTCAAACCAAATGGAAAATTTTCTCTATACGATAATCTTTTCGAAATTTTCACAAGCCCATTTTACATTGATGCGTGTTCCGTTCCTGAAGAATATTAATTATAATTAATAGTGTTTCAATGCCTTAATGAGTTGCAGAGGATAAAATTGAGTTTTATAACGAATTCATAACAGCTGAAAAAATATCCGTTTTCAAGGAAACGTCTTTAAAAATTGTTAGTGTTTTCGGAAGTAAATAACGGTGTGAATCTTTTTTCCAATATTAAAATTTGCAAAAAGTAAAACCAGGGCTTCGATAACTGATACAAATTTTTTAAAATCAATTAAGAATTGCGACGTTCAAAATTGATGCCAACCTGGTATATCTCATCGGCGGAAGGAGAGAGAGGGAAGGAAGAAAGAATTGGAGGAAAGAAGGAGAAGATGGGTTAAACGAGAGTGAAATGAAATTATATTGGAGTAAAAGACGAATAGTGGGTGCGGAAAACTTGAGATTGGGCGGATTAACCACGAACAGATGATAACACGGTGCGCAATGGGAGGGTGGTCATTGGTTCATCTACATCTACATGATACCCTGCAAGTCACCTTTTTGGTGAATGGCAGGGGGTGCAGTACACTAAGAGTTCATAGTTTTCCTACGTTATCTTTTCCTATTATGTTCTCTTATCGTCCTAGGGAAAAACGACTCTCTATATCGCTCCGTTCTACAGTCGATCTCGCGAATCTTATCCTTACTGTCCTGCCTTCCGAGATACGTCGGGCTTCTGATAAGTCCTACTACCTCATTCGCTAGTCTCTCCGACATAAATTTTACCAGTAGTTTAAATCTAGTCTGCAGCCTACGTTCCTCTAACGATGTCCATTTCAGATTGTCTATTAATGATGTTATGCTTTGCTTACTATCGTAATTCCTCTTTACAAATCTAGCTGCCCTGCGCTGAAACTTTTCTATCTCGTTAGTGAGACCCTTTTCGTAGGGATCCCACACAGCTGTGGTCGAACCAAGGATAAATAACATAATTCTTTCACTTTTTCGGGGCTATTTCGAACTATTCTCCCTATAAAGGCCAGCTTTTTGTTAGCGGCACCTATCAATCGACGAATGTGGGTGTCCCACGAGAGATCACGGTGGATCGTGACTCCGAGATATTTAATCGAGTCTGAAACTGGAATCTCTACTCCGTCCAACGAATAATTAACATCCAACGAGATACTCTTGGTTCTCCAGAAATTGATAACGCAGATTTTCTTTTGGTTGATATCTAACTGCCATTCCTTACACCAGTGGTTCTCAACCTTTTGCCTCTTGAGTTCCACATATCACCTCCTCAAGATATCCAAGTCCCACCCATAAAGAAAAACTAACTTTTTCTTATAGATGTATTTCTACATTTATAAGCATATAAATGGTATATTAATGATTGGTAGATATTTTTAAGGATTTAAAAAATGTAATCATAATTTAAAATGATTTTATTTCACAAATGTGAAAGCATAAATTATGGATATACAAACAAAATTATGACTGACAGAAATATGACACATGTTTTATTAATGAGAAACCTGAGATTATACTTCATTGACAAGCATGTCAATTCTTGGCGTAATACAGGAAACGGCAAGTCGAAGTGCTGGCTCAAGTTGAAGACTATTTCTTTCCTTTGTTTTTACACTTGCCATGGCAGAGAAACCCGTTTCACAAAGATATGTGCAATGAAATGGAATAAGTTTTTTAACTGCTTTTTCGCTTAGTTGTTCGTATTCTTTTTTAACTTTAAGCCAGAAGGTTTCCAAAGGCAAACTCTTAAATAACGCTTTCAATGTAGGATCACTTGCTAATTCAATCTTGCTCTGAGACTGAAAGAGATAGCTAATTTCTCTCAGACTCATAATGAATGAATGGATCTAGTACCCACAAAAAACCAATTCTTGCATCGTCTTCAGAAGGAAAATACTTATTTAATTCGATCTTCAGTTTATCTAAATGTTCGGAAACAAGCTTGGAAATATTATTAATGCCACATCCTCTGTTGTCTACAACTTCAGAAAAGCAATGAAACTTATAAAATATTCCGACATCTACCTTATTCTTCCAAACAATTAATTTCTTTTTGAATGCTTCTATCGTAGTTGCGAGGTGGAAGGTAGAAGACTTTGGGCCTTGTAATCGCAAATTTAGTTATTTAGAAGTGAAAATATGTCTGCCAAATATGACAATTTCGAACCCCAATTAGTGTTATCAATCAACTCTGCTAGTTTTGATTTCTTTAGAATCAAGAAACTCCTAATTTCTTCTCTGAGTTCAAAGACACGAGATAACACCTTTCCACGTGATAACCATCTAACTTCCGTATGTAATAAAAGAGTCACATGTTCTGCACCCATCTCATCACAAAAAAAATTTAAATAATCGGCTGTTTAGGGCATTGGCTTTGATAAAATTCACCACTTTAATACAATCAGACAACATATCATACTTTACCAGCTAGTTGTTCGCGATGGATCATACAATGTGTGGCTTGAAAATCATTATGTGCAACTTCGCGAATTTTTGCTGCGACTCCGGAGTGCGAACTTGTCATTGCAGCAGCGCCATCTGAACAAAGACCAATTAAACATTTCCAATCTAGGTCCTTATTCAAAAAGTAATCATTAATAACGCGGAATATTTCTGAACTTGTTTTTGTTTTCTCCTCAAGTAATTCGTCTTCATAGATATATCTAACATATCCCGTTAAAATGGCACTGCTCAAAATATCCAAAGATTCATCTAACTGAAGAGAAAAAAACTGATTTTTTCAAACGGGTAATGAGTTGAACCTCGATATCACAAGACGCTTTCAATGCGACGCTTAACTGTATCGTTTGAAAGTGGGGCAGTAGTAATCTTATTTACTGCTCCATCGCCAAGAACCTCTCTGCAAGCATCTATCATCGCTGGTCTTATTAATGTTTCTCCTATTGTATATGGCTTTTTACATTTCGCAATTCGTAAAGAGACTAAAAATGACGCGCGAAGGGCGGCAGAGCCAACATTTGAAAAAGCAAGCATATCTTTTTGTTGAGCTTTCATTGCTGAATTAAGTCGTTGCAAATAATTAATGGGCTTATATTTTAAGTGCGGACGTTTTCTCTCCAAATGTCTCTTCAAATTTTGAGGCTCCATTCCTTCATCCGTTAATGTTTCTCCACATACGACACATAATGGAAGAGGTGCATAATCAGTTCCTCTCTTCGAAAATCCATACTGTATGTAGCTTTCGTTGTACTTTCTTCTAACGCTCTTTTTCTGTCTCTTCTCCGCTGGAATCCCTTCTTCAGAGTTAGTTGTTTCCAATGAGACGAATCCAAATCTTTTAATCCCTTTGTTACTCATTTTGATTCCGAGGGTAAAAAATGGAAATATAAAGCAATAAGTGAAAATGAAATTGAATTTAAAGAATGAATTGAAATTATTACTACCATTACACTAAAAATTAAGTCGTATATCATCCAAAGAAAATATTCTTAGCTGCTATACATCATAAAATAATTATATAAAAATAAAATATGGAAATACAAACAGGATAAAACATTATCTCATTACCCATGGTCTAAGAAAAGTCAGTGATAGTTTAGCGACTGTAAGGATAAGAAATGGCTCCAGATATTCTGTCGTAACAGCGATGCACTAAATGTATTGATATTTTAATAGAATATAATTACAATGCAGTCTCAATTAGATGAGATTACTAGAAGATTAGAGAGGTTCCGTTTAACTCGAGGCGCATGAGAAAAAAATTGGTAAAGAATTGATTTGAAAATCTGTAAATGAAAAGTGTAATGTTCGATATAATCGCATCAAAGTTGACTCGTATGTATGGCATGTTTTTCCGGCATATATGTTTACCATACATGCCGGGAAAGTAGGTGATGGAGTTCTTTAATGATATTTTACATGAAAATCGGAACGTATTTTCTGATTTGAGACGTTTCTTATCATCTGATTTCGATTGTCGGAAATCGGTGGTCCTTTCAGCTTCGATTAATTAAGACTCGGGGGTAATATAATGTTTCCTGTTTGTGGACAAATAAACCGTTCAATGACTTTTACCTGGGGGAGTTGTCAAACCTTACAAAAAGCAATATACGCAATAAGTCAGTTACAAAACTAAAGTAGAATGGCGTTTCTATCTGTGTGAATAAGTAGTACTGATTTCATTAAACTTATTACATTAATATAAAAATAACTCACCTTTCTGGAACAAAATGGTTTCCCAGGTTGATGTTTCGCTGGCCTAGTGGCAGAAATGGTGAAAAGTATAGCTTCTCTTCCTCCTTGAAATCACACAATACAAACGTACTTCTTCCACTCAAGGCAAAACGACAATGTTCACTAAGATCATTCACATTACTAAATGAGAATGCAGCAGAGGGTTAGGAGGAAAAGACCACAATACGCAAAAGATATTTCTCGTGATGCTTAAGCATTTTGATCTTTTCCCAGAAAAAGAAATAGGAAGGTAGTAAAAAAGATAAAGCACCAAGCAACGCATTTTTCATTGTTCCTTTGGGTAGGATGATGGTGAGCGGGGTAATTAGGGAGGTTTAGGCTCCCAAGGAAATTCGGTAGCCCCCCTGCTGTACATTGTACAGCAGGGGGGCTACCGAATTTCCTGCAGTACAGTGTATATACCTGTTCGAGTCTGGAGGTTTCGTGAGCCAGCGGGAGACATTCGCAGAAGGACCGAAAATGAAATCTCTGGAATAGGTTTTATGATCGGATTTACGTCATATCATCGGTCCCTGTCATTTGTTTTCAAATTGCTTCTCGGAAACATTTTCTTCGATCCTTTTTAGAGATAACAATATACTCCCAGGTTACCCATAGCCGTTTGGGCTACCAAAATATCTTCAAACCGCTCAAGTCCCACCTAGAAGGCTTTCGAGTCCCACCGGTTGAGAAACACTGCCTTACACCATGAAGAAATAGCTTCTAGATCATTTTGGAGATACTGCTGGTCTTCCGGATTGCTTATTTCTCTATAAATGACGGTGTCGTCCGCGGAAAGCCTAATTTTACTTCTGACTACTGAGCTGATATCGTTTATATAAATTAGAAATAATAACGGACCAATTACATTACCCTGCGAAACGTCAGAAACAACCTCCACTAATTAATTGGTAATTGTTGCGCAATGTCGTTCATCTCTTCAGAGTGCCTTTTATGAATTATATTATCAACAAATACGAGGTATTATTCGATTCAGTTTGACCGTTTAGGCTGTAATAAGATTTTTAGTGGATCGCGGCGGAGGTGTGACGTCATAGGGCTTGGGTAAGGTAGCTTAGCGTACATTTTAATGCCACTGAACGCCATATTGGTATTTTCAAGAGATATATGGCTTAGGTAGTATTATTTGTGACATTAGGCTCTACAATTGGATTGATGTTAATAAAATTCCCTTGAGCCGTTTTTGAGTAAATAAAAGTTTTCTAAAAATCGCCAAGAATAAACTACCCTTAATTTTTGCGCAATATCATTTTTATGAAAAAATGGTCTGCAAAAGATTATATATTGCACAAATACGAAATATCATTCGATTTCATGTACGCGTTTGGACCCTAGAACAGTGAACAGACGACAGAAAGACAGACGGACACACAGGGCATGGCGAAAACCACTTTTATGGACTCGGGGACACCTAAAACGTGTATTTCCATCAAAATCTCGAAGTCGAATTTTTTCACGGTAACAATACTTTCTCAATATACTACGCATATGAGAAAGTAAAAGCATTCATTTTTTCAGAGAGACATTTCATCATTTGAAATATTTTTTTAATTCTAAAGATTTCACTTCGGCACCTATTTTCGTTCTTTCCTTATGTAACAATAATAGAGCAAAACAATCCATAAAATTTGCAATTTTAAGAATATTATAGTTTTCCACAGTAGGGTACTAAAGCCACACATTTCTGCCAAATTTTAGTTTTAGCTTATCTAGAAGTGAAATAATATTTATCTATTTATTTAAATTTTTTAAAATTTTATTTATTATTTTTATTTTAAAGGGAGCTGATATACGTTACGATTTTAGTGATTTAAAGATTTTAATGTAAATCAATGTCGTCATAACGAATTACAGTGGAATTTCCATAACTCGAATCTCAAGGAAAAGTAATAATTATTCGAATAATAGAAAATTCAAGTTATGGAAATATATTTTTAAATGTTTGTATATTTACAGTGAAACTTCTATAACTCGAATCTCAAAGGAGAGAAACAATTATTCGAGTTATAGAAAATTCGAGTTACGGAATTATATTTTTTTCATTTTTCTTTAATTGAATTAACATAAAGTTTATTCCCATAAGCACATAAGCATATGATTCTAATTTTCAATATCATGCATATTATAAAAACATCATCACCAATATTTTCTTCCGATAATATGTAAGATTTTACTATATCCTAAACACTAACTGCATCACGCACTGTGATTGAGGGTATGATAGATAATTGCATAAAGCACAAACATGACGATTAAATTTGGGTTATCGATTGTAGGAAGAAGCGAATAGGTTTGTTTTTCTCCAGGGCTCTAAGAGATCGCAATAGAAGAAGCAACCCTGATAGCAGTGGCGATAAAACGTGAAAAATATTTTAATGTTGTGTTTCGTAGTTTTTCGAGAAATTTTAACTCTTTTCAATTGTTAAATATAATGGCGTCTAACATATACCTCGATATTTTTTTTCTAAATACGCGCTAATGGCATGGATGATGATGCCATAATCTTAACAGAAAATATCCTAATTTTTCCATACATTTAATGTATAGGATATTGTCTTAATGATGATTATTCTTATTGCTCATGCAGTGCGACCTGAGTCACCAAACTTGAAATACGAAAACTTGGACACGAGCCAATTGCCAAAGAATTCGGAAATTACGGATAGTTAGTTGCCTTAATTTCAGGGAAAATTATAAATATGCTGCTATTACTAATGGAATTTATTATTTAATACATATAGGCTCCAGGTGACTGAAGTGCTGTTGCCATGGAGATCGCGTTTGTTTATTTACGAGTTTAGATCTTGGTGTATGGTGATTTTATTAAGCGCTTGCAGTATGCAAGCACCGACTACTCGTATGTATATATATATGTTTTGGACCTCGTCCAATCCGAAAAAATTCAAAGTTGCTTGCAGGGTTCGGACCACCTCACCTGAGATAATCATCGTGAGCATTTCTACGTTTTTTGAAGGGATATTTCTGTAATAAGTGTAAGTTTTTATTTATCGTAATTATTATTGATAGTAAGACTTTATTTATCTTAAACCTTTTTATCTTTATTCATTTACGATTATTCCAAACATTCTTACGTTTGTCACTGAGTTCTATACTTCTGTCTATCATTCTCACAACTGTAAAAAGATTAAAGTTTAAATATAGAGACCCCCACATCACTCAACAGCTGCTAGACACTTTTACAACCTTTTACGCCCATGCAAGCAGAAAGGTTATAATAATTATATCATAGAGTTTATTCATATAAAAGTATTCGATTTTAACTAAAATTGTAATCGGTCGACCAATTTTAGCAAAACTCCCCAATACCAAATTTCATCAAAATACGTCCAGCGGTTTCCGAGTTTTAACATGCGGACGGAAACGACCTCCCCTATATGCATTCACTTCGCGCAATTCGTTCAAAGAACGCATAATACTGCTGATTCGCGAAAGTAAACCAGCGTCTGGAAGCTGTTTGATGCATGATACTTGTAGGGTGGGTATAGTAGAACACGCTTGGGTAATTTCGTGATAATGCACCCTAACAACGGCAAAATATTTACGTGGTTTAATTGTCTTTGTTACTGTTGATTTATGAGAACGTGTCTCTCACGTATTCGGTATTACTGCTAAACGGTTAATTTTGAATTACATACTGCGCAGCAATTTGCATATTGAAAATTTATCACGGAATTAGATTAACGATATCACGAAATTAGGCGTATTGTCACGAAATTATACCAAACTTAGCTAATTACGTGGTGGCCACATCAGATTTTTACGAATGCTTAGCATCAATACTGTTCCCAGTCAACATAAGCATTCTAGGGTTAATCCAATCCTGATGAGGGGGTTCTTTGTCTATAGATAGGTTCTATCCGGTAGCAAAAGAAATGTTTCGAAACAGGAGAGTCCTGTATCTTATCTCACTCGCTAATTTGAGAAAGCGCATGGTGGCTGCCGCACACGAGGGGAAACTCGGAAGGTGTGAAATTATTCTCTCCCCACTATCGACTATCTAGAAAAAAGAGAGACGCTGCTTTCTACGAGTGAGATTCTGTAATCTCATCATGCAACAGCGAAACCATTCGCTCCGCAGTTCCGCGTTTGGGTAATGGCTTTGTTACATTTTGGGCTAATGGACCCTCGCATGCGTTGGCTGCCAGTGCCTCCACCTGCATAACGCCCTATTTCTGTTGTTTCGGTTAAAATGGCTCTTAAAAACAAGTGTTGCTCGTTTTCTGTATCGTTCGTATCTCTAAGACAGTGATGGGCAACCTTTTCTACTTGGTGTATGACCGCATTGGTGGCAGTGAAGCCTCCTTAGGTGAGCCGCACTGGAAAATGTCAATGCTTCGGCCGACTAGATTAAAGTTAAATCGGAAGTTACTTAGCGATTCCTAAGCACCATATGAGTGAAAATCAAGTTAAAATTATGTTTTTAGGGATAACAGTACAATATTAAGAATCATGATGGAATTCAAACTTAAAATTCCTTTTAGTAAATATTAAAAACAACTTATTTGAATAGAGTAATATTAATTAAAATGAAAAAGTTTTGAAAACTACGAAACACTGGTGGTGGGCCGCATGAAATTGCTAAGAGGGCCGCATACGGCCCGTTGGCCGCAGGTCGGCCATCCCTGCCCTAAGACGGCTTTTCACTGCGATCTCAACGTCATGAAATTTTGTTGATTCGAATTTGATTGAATTGGATTTTAATAATCGAATTTGACTGAATGTAATTTGATTTGAATTGTCGATGTACGAATGTAAACGTCTCGGTTGGTTTACGATTATCATACGCAACAACAGCCTCGATTGATGTTTTTCCCTTACCACACTAATAAATTTCCTCAATTCTCTCACTGCAATTAAATAATTATAAATGATTTTATAATGATAATATGGGAAGCTTTATTTGTTCGCGAACGTCGACTTTTCGAGTTTTACCATAGAATGATAACGTTATTTTTTAGGCACTTATTGGTAACGTTGCGTCACTTTGACTCACTTAAACTTGGAATAAGGAAATATCATTAAAAACGGTTTTAAAATGATTTTTATTAACGCCAAAATGTAGTTCATATTATAAATGTAAATTAACAATTAGGACTATTGTTTTGGTGCTCGCCACAGATAGGCTTCTTGCAAAGTATGCAGAGAGTGGAGGTTTTCCTTCTTTTGGCATAATGCCGCAATTGACAATACTTTCTTGATATTTGTCGCTCAGTCACTTGATGTGTTTCAGGTACCTTTTTTTCCCTCTTCCTCTTCTAAGGCTTTGCAAATCATAGCTTTCAGGTCATTACTTATGTTTGTCAAACCGAGTCTACTTTTTTGCCATTGGCACGTCAGCCCCTTGTGCAACTCTTGCATAAATTGTAGCCTTGAGAATGGTTTTAGATTTATATTTCATTTTTTTTCTTTGACAGCACATAGACAAATAATATAAATACTCAGATCGTTGTCGTTTTCATTGAATTCAGGAATGCGCTTAATGTAGTACCTAATCAGAAATTAATAAAGATGCTAGGAAAATACGGTATCGATCCGAAAGTTAACAATTAAATAAGAGACTTCTTATCAAAATAGAGAATAATCCCCGATGGAATGTATTCGCATACCGTTCAAGTTGCGGCAGGTGTTCCTCAAGGAAGTTTTTTAGGCCATCTTAGATTTTGAATACGAGTTGTCAGGGCAAGCGCTAAAACAATCACCATACACCAATATCTAAACTCGTAAATAAACCAACGCGATCTCCAGGGTAAAAGCACTACAGCCACGTGGAACCCATATGTATCAGATAATAAATTCCATGAGGTCTCGCAAAATATTCATAATTTTCCGCTAAATTAAGGCAACTATCCATAATTTCTATATTTTCTAGCAATCAGCTCATTTCCAAGTTTTTGTAATTTAAATTTCGTGACTCAGATCGCCCTGCATGACAAATAAAAATAATCATCATCAAGACAGTAGCCTATATGTTACACAACAATCAATGAAAAAATTAGGATATTTTCTGTTAGGATTATGTCATCATCAAAGTTATTGAAGAGGCTCCTGCTGTAAGTATCCTTGGTGAGTGCTGTGATTTTATCTGGGACCTCTTATCACTGGGATAAAACATTCATGCAAATACGAATATAAATTTTATACTCTCTTTAATTGGTTTTGCAGTCACAAGCTTCTGTTGCATGCTAGAGATGCACTGACTTATCCTGCCCATCTCAGTACATAACGCACTTCTGTGGTGGTGTTGTCTTACAAATTTATATAAAACTATTTGGATTGCAGGTACAGCTCCTTTCATTCAAGTTTTTACTTCAATTCCTGTAGTTTTGAACTGTTCCTTTTGCCTTGGCACTTTTAACAATGCTCTGCTTACTGTTTCATTCATTCCAAATATTTTAGCAGTTCCATTGCATTGTTTGTGCTATTAGTCATTGTTGAAAAGCTCTATTAGCTTCGTGATGTCCGTCCGTACGTAGGTAAGAATTGGCTGAACCGACTTCAACCAAATTTGGTACATAGAATCTTCACATAAATATAGGACCAAAATGGCATATTTGGACCGGATCAACTAAGCAGAGGTGCCAAAATTGCAAAGTTAAACTTTCCAGTAATTATGAATTTGAAAGGAATTGGCTGAACCGATTTCAACGGAAGTTTGTATAAATGAGGCATATAATATAGAATAACAAAATCAAAATTTTTTGTATAGATACAGAAAGGAGGGCTGCCACAATATATGGAATAAAAAAATTCTTTTTACACGTATTTGTGTTGAATTGTCCACATCAATTTTAACCAAATTTCAAATTTGTAATGTACACATATATACAAAACCATAATAGCGTAAAATCGATGGATGCAGCCTTGACGTGGTGGAACTCCATATTCAGGAAAATGAATAAAATGTTTAGTAAACATAACATAACATAAAAAGATAACATTGAAAAACTTAATAAAAGCGGCATTTACAAATTGAGTTGCAATGATTGCGACAAATTTTACATTGGACAAACGGGAAGGAATTTTAAGACCCGTTGCAAAGAACACTTACATTGCTTTACTTCCAACTCCCAAAAATCCCATTTTGCAAAACACCTCATTGATCACAAACATTCTGCCAATTTTTGTACAACCATATTGCATCTCAAAAACAAAAGCTGGAGATTCAACCTTCTCGAACAATTAGAAATCCTCCACCACGTGAAGACCCACGCCAACGACATTATTAACGAACATTCTTCCCAACCCACTCCCCGCTCCTTCCCTCGGTGTTTCCCTTGCTAAACAATTACCCCAACCGTCTTCCCCCTTCGCCCACACCCTAAAAAGTACCGTTTAAGAGCCCTTCTACCTTCCCCCTCTTCTGTTTTCTCCACACCTCCCTCCCCGACCTTCGCCCATTTCCTATATATACGTTGTAGTGTCCTTATTCTTGACCTGATGATGACTGTGTTAGTCGAAACCGGTCGTCTGTTTTGTGCGAGTTATTAAAGTGGATTCTTTACTAAACATTTTATTCATTTTTCATAATAGCGTACTTGGACCGGATCACAACTGTTTCTTTCACTTCTTCATCAGTTTCCATCCGTTTGCCGCCCAAAAACTCCTTCAGTTTTGTGAAAAGATGAAAGTCCGAAGGTGCCAGGTCAGGACTGTAGGGAGGATGGTCGAGGATTTCCCAATCAAATTTATCCAACAGCGCTTGCGTTTTTTTGTGCAGCATGTGGCCGCGCGTTGTCATGAAGCAGACACACTCCCCAAGTGAGTAGGCCGCGCCGGCAGTTTTAGATAGTGCGCCGTAGCCTTGTCAATGTTTCACAATATGCGTTTGCATTGATGGTTTCTCCGCGAGGCAAGAATTCAACCAAAAGAACGCCTTTCCTGTCCCAAAAACCGGTGGCCATGATTTTCAGAGTTGAAGGTGTCTGCTTGAATTTTCGTGGTTTTGTCCGAGTGTGGGGGTGGTGCCATTCAAGAGACTGCCGCTTACTCTCTGGCGTGTAGTGTGAGACCCAAGTCTCATCTCCCGTCAAGATATGGTCCAAGAATTCATCACCATCTCTGTGGTAGCAATCCAAAAACGACAGAGCAGCACCCATGCGTTTCTGCTTGTGTGCGTCTGTGAGCATTCTTGGAACCCACCTGGCACAAATCTTTCCATATTGGAGGTGAACTGTGACAATCTTATAGAGGACAGATCGCGAAACATTTGGAAAAGCCTCATGAAGCTCATCAATAGTGAAGCGTCTGCTTTCATGAACGTGCACGTCGACCTTGTTTTTCAAGTCCTCACTCATGACAGATGGGCGTCCAAATCGTGCGTCATTGTGCACATTTGTCCTTCCACCATTAAACAGACAACACCACTTTTGCACATTCCCTTCGTTCATTAAACCTTCCCCACACACTTCCACAAGTTGGAGATGGATTTCAGCAGGGCGAATTTTTTTCGCGTTCAAAAATCTAATCACCGAACTCACTTCACAATCGGCGGGATTAATGATAGACATGGTTCTTTATAAAGCACTTTGAAAAATCAACCAACTCACTCAAATGCTCAGCGCACACTGAGGACGTGGCTGGGGCCCTAGAGAGCATTCAACCTTGAGACGTCTCCGGTCAATGACCTGTGTGGGTAGGGTGCGCAAACGGCTCTTACTTTAAAAATGACCCTCGTAGTTAATGGACAAGGCCGAGACTGTGGAATTTCATACTCAAATAAAATTAACAATAGGAAAAAGAATTTTCAATAAAAACTTTTGCTAATTTCCACATAAATGAATGAGAAACTCAACCAAATTCAGTGAATCATCACGATCATTAGGTGATGATGATGTTGACTGCTCACCGAAATTTAAAAAAATGTTCAAGCAAAAATTGTAGTAATCATATTTTCTACAACATTACTAATAACAAATATTTACATAAATGACAACCTAAATGAGATAATTGGAAAAACAAAAAAAATTAAAAGAGCAAACCTCCACTACCTGTTGACCAGTTTCAGACATAATCTATATAACAATTTTTGAAATTTCTCTGTCACGTAACGCTTCAAAATATAGGATCTAAAACCTAAGGTACTTCTAGAAGTGCTACAGAGCTGACATTTGGAAGGAAGATAAGTCATGGGGTACAACCTCTGAGAAAATTCGAAACTCCAGAAAAACCTACATTTAAGGGATGTTTCTTACCCCAATTTTAAACACCCATAAGTTAACACGTAAAAAATCTATTTTTGACTTACAGGCTTTTACTCTTTTGCAAATTAAAATTATAAATAATTGACCTACGATCTTCAAACCTGGACCGTATTAAAGAAAAACAAATAATGTTTCATATTCTTATAATCACATTTCGCCTGTGGTTCAAAATTGCTCAAGTTATATGTTTAAATCATATTTATTGGAAAATTTAAGCATTTTAACGATATGTCACCTTGCCAACCATGTCATTGTTGAACCTTGAGATTGTATTGTCTCAATCCTTATATGTACTATACGCTTTGAATGTTTTAATATGAGAGAAAGAAGGAGAGTCAGAGAGGGGGAAGAGAGGGAGTTAGATGGACAAAATTTAATGTTCCATAAATTAAAAATAGTTTTGGGCATTGTATAGCGTAATGTATTTCTTTGATATATGTTTCTATTCACCCAAAACGATTTTTACTCTCTAGAACATTCAATTATGTGAATTTTATATTTATTGTTTACTTTTTACTGCATATACAAGTTGGTTTCATTAATTTTTATTTTTATTTTATTTTAACTTAATACTTAATTCATGCACACCCATCATACTTGACAGGCACTTATGCATTACTATTAAAACTCTCATATATATAGTTATGTGCTCATCTGATACATAATTAGTAAATGAGTTAGAGCGCCTACAAAATTTGTCACAAACATCAGCAAGAAAATAATAAAAATCTGATGTGGTCAGCACATGACTTTCTCCGTACCTTCAGTATTCTTATATAAAATATGATAGTACTAAATATCTCAGCTAAGTATGAGAATTACCCAGCCAACTTCCCCGTAGCAACAGTGGTGAGATAGCGACGAAACATTGTACTAAGTAGTCATACCTACATATCATGGAAATTTGAAACTTACGAAATATTACACTTAGCTTTCAGAGATTCTCTGTCATCTTCAGCCCCCCCGGTTATGTTGGTTGAGATTAGGTTGGTTTCCTTTCCTCGTCCACTTTGCTCCCCCTGGTTGGGTTGGTTGGGATTGGGTTGGTTTCCTTTCCAGGTTAACTTCAGTCTTCTGGGTTGGGTTGGTTTCCTTTCCACATTCACTCTGTCCTCCAGGTTAGGTTGGATTGAGGTTGGGTGGGTTTTCCTGAGGATGACAGGGAATCTCTGAAAGCTAAGTGTAACATTTCTTAAGTTTCAAATTTCCGTAATATGTAGGTATGTATGACTACATAGTACAATGTCTCGTCGCTATCTCGCCATTTATGGCACCACTGTTGCTACGAGGAAGTTGGGTGGGTAATTCAAAAGCTGTTTCAATATCTCCTATGCATTGTAGTGAAAATAAATATTGATGAGTTTTTAAAATAATATATTTGCTCTACTTCGTACGGCTATGTATGAAATAGTAAAAATACCTAAATTTGCAACTATCCATCCAAATGCAGATGAAATTGATTATGAAAAGAACTAAGATAGATGAAACAAAGACAAAGGAGGAATTAAACACACAAATCAAACAAAAAATGGCATATGAATACAGAAGAAGAAATTCTTTCAACAAACTAGTCATTGCTGAAAAGCACTATAATCTTCCTGATGTGCATTCGTCTGTACGCATATACGAGTTGCTACCCAAAAGTTCTGAGAATTTGTGCATAAAAAAAATTACTTACGCTAAGTCCTAATTTCCACCATCCCCTTCAAAGTAGTCCCCTTCGGCATTTATACAGCATTCCCAGTGTTTTTCCATGATGCAAAGCATCCTTGGAAGTCCGCAGGTGTGAGCGTGTTTAGCACCTCTTGCAATTCTGCCCGGATCTCCTCAATTTTGTCAAAACGTCACCCTTTCAGCCGGAGTTTCATTTTGGGGAACAGGAAAAAGTCGCAGGGGGTGAGGTCAGGAGAGTAGTGGGGCTGGGGAGTGACTGTCATGTTTTTGGAAGCCAGGAACTGCCTAATAATGAGTGACGTGTGGGCAGGCGCATTGTCATGGTGGAGCACCCAGTCATTGTTGCGCCACTTATGTGGGCGTTTGCGTCGGACGTTCTCCCTTAGCCGCTTCAAAACAATGCAGTAAAACTTTCCATTGACAGTTTGACCAAGTGGGAGGAATTCTTTGTGCACGATCCCATTGACGTAAAAAAATGATCAGCATGGACTTGACATTGCTGCGAACTTGACATGCTTTTTTCAGCCGTAGTGAATTTGGCGACTTCCACTGTGACGACTGCTGCTTGGTCTCAAGGTCATAACCGTAAACCCAAGATTCATCACCAGTTATGACCTTGGAGATGAAGTTGGGGTCATCTCTAACTTCATTTTGAAGCTCCCTGCTGACAGAATTGCGATGGTCTTTCTGGTCATTGCTCAGCAGTCTCGGAACAAATTTTGCAGCAATGCATCTCATCTTAAAATCCTCCGACAAAATGCCTTGACACGTCCCATATGACAGTCTGACAATATCACAAATGTCATGGATTGTTCACCTTCGGTCTGCCAGGATAGCCTCATGCACTTTTGCGAAATTTTCCAGAGTTGTGCTTGTTGATGGTCGACCAGAATGCTCATCGTCGTCGACAGATGTCCGTCCGTCCTTGAAATGTTTGTAACAAAGGAAGTTTTACTTTGGCTTAAAGCATCATCACCAAATGCTTGTTTAAGCATTCTGTGTGTTTCTGCTGCCGTTTTGCCGTGTTTGAAGCAGAATTTGATGCAAATTCTTTGCTCCTTAACATCAGCCATTTCAGTTCAAAACGAATTCGTAGAACCACTCAAACACGACGTTACAAAAACACACAGAACTTGCGAACACATGCACTCAGCTAGCTGCCACGTTGCACACTTATTCACAAAGGATACTGCCAGCACTACCTAGTGGCAAATGGCTGTACTACAAGTGGTTCGCGTGTGCTATTCAAATTCCCGGAACTTTTGGGTAGCACCTCAGGGAAGAATTGGCTGAACCAATTTCAAATCTTCACATATATAGGGCCAAAATAACATACAGGTAACCCTCGATCCACATGGTACTTGAAGAACACGGTTTTGCTTATACACGACCTTAAGTTTTCGGAATTTTTTTTAGTTTCAAAGGTTGACTTATATGCCAGCATATACAGTAATTTTCGAAAAGCAGAAAATGACACTTATATTTCTTCATCCAAGAATGTCATAAGATCTGCATGGAATGTCATCAAAGCTAACACAAAAGCAACAACATAAAATCCTATGCAGTCATTTCTTTTAACAATAAAATCATTTCTAATCCTGAGGCCATAGTTGAGAACTTTAGCCTCCAGTTCTGCCAATCTACCAGTACCTCATGTCTTAACCAACAACAATAGAACCAACTCTTTCTCTGAATCTCTGTATTTATTTCCTACTGATACTCATGAAATAAAAACAATCATTGACTCTTTTAATAACAAACGGTCCTGTGATTATGATGGCATTCCTATGCCTATTATCAAATCAGTAAGTATACTATATATACTATATTGTCGCTCCAATGGCTAATATAAATAATTTATCTTTTAATAATAAAAGGATAACTTTGTAGTTTCCACAACTTTTAATATAACACGACCGGTTTCACTATGATCGTAGCATCATCAGGTGAAAAAATATATAAATTGTTCCATATATATATAGGGTAAAATGAGGGGGGAGAGGGAGACAGTAGGGGTTACAAAGAAAACGAATGGGAGGTAATTGGATGAGGATTTGTAAACCCTACTGTCTCCCACTCCCCCATCATTTTACCCTATATATATGGAACAATTTATATATTTTTTCACCTGATGATGCTACAATCATAGTGAAACTGGTCGTGTTATATTAAAAGTTGTGGAAACTAAAAAGTTATCCTTTTATTATGAGTAAATTCCACAAAGTTGAGCCTGACCTCATTAATTTATCTTTTATTGAAGGTCAGTTCCCTATTTATTTAAAATCAGTCTGTGTTCACCAAATTCATAAAAAAGGCTCTGTATTAACAATTATGGGCCTGTCTCTGTCCTTTCCATATTTTCTAAAAAGTATCCTACAATCATGTCATTCATTTTTGGAATCTTATCATTTACTTCATGAATCTCAACATGGATTTCGGAAAGGCAAGTCTACCATTTCAGCCATATTCCAGTTATTAAATCAAATACATCCAGGTATGAACAATAAAAACCAAGTCCTTAGTATATTCTATGATTTAAGTAAGGTGTTTGACACCATTACACATAAAATATAATACCATAAATTTCAAAGATTAGGATTCAACGATAATGTATTGCGATAGATAACCTCCTTTCTCACTGACCGACAGCAAGTTGTTAACTACCCCATCATACCTTGAGTGGCTCAATATCATATCAAAACCTCATACACTATCTCAGAGAGTACTCCAGGGCTCTGTCCTTGGTCCCCTCCTATTTCTTACTTCTATAAACGATTTTGCTAACTCTATTCCGAATAGCAATCCTCTACCATATGAAGATGACACATCGTGTTTGTTGCTTTCAGAAAACCTGATCAATTTGATCAGGCTTAGTAACTCCTCGATTAATAATATGCTAGTGGTGCCATGTAAATAACGCTAGTAATAAAACAGATTACCCACAATTCCATACCAAACATGGTCCTCCATCCTGCAGTCCCTTCCTCAAATTGAAAAATGTTTCCATAAAAAATTCTTAGGGGTTCATTTTAGTGAATACCTGGACTGGTGCACACATATTGATGCAACAATGAAGAAAGTGTCATCTGGAATTTTCATGCTAAGGAAATTAGCACCTATAATCTCGATCAACATTTCAAACTTGTTTATTTAGCTAAAATTCAGTCCCACTTATCATATGGCATATTTTCTGGGGAAATGACAAACCCTTCAATAAAGCATTTTCATTACAGAAGCACTCCATTAAAGCTATGTTGCACATACCCTATCGTACCTCTGGCAGACGACTCTTCTACTCCTTAGGCAGTGGCTACACTGCAAGCGGATCAGACCCAACCCAACCTCCAGATCTGACTTCAGACTTGTTGGGTGGAATCAAATGTACCATTTTAGGTTTGAGTGACTACACTGGCACCGCTTGATTGTAACAGACTTTACCCGACTTCGCCAGACCACCTCAACCAGTTGGAAGGAAACAAACCAGTTTGATTTTTCACCCGACTTTCTACCATGCAGTTGAATGTTGAGATGGAATCCACATTAATAAAAATAGTACAAGGGGAGCTAGAGACTTGACATTTGGCACAATTATAGGTTTTTGGTCACAATCAAACAGAAAAATTGGAAATTTCTAAATTGTTAACTTTTAGGGGTTGTTTTTAACCCATTTGTACATTAAAGTTTAATAATTTTTATCTTGGAAACTATAAGTCGTACAAATGAGCTTTTGCAAAATATTTGTAGCAAATTCTATCCTCCATATGAATAAAAGTTTTAATCGATACCTTACAGACCATATAAGGACTAGGGAAAGCAAAATAAAATATTCCTGATTCTTGGTGACATCATCATGCTGAGATATCGTGTAGTTGCAGAAAACAAGCAAGCATCAACCCCCTTTAACTGCTATGCATGTCTAAAGACGTAAGGTGAGAGACGCCTTTAGATGTATCTTAGATTTTCTAGTAACTGCTACATATATTTTGCATCCTGAAACAATGGAAGCATCTTGTGGACTCTCTCATAACTTGATGAAGCAATGAATAGGGCTTGCTCCCAAAAATACCGCTTTCAAAATATAATATAATGTAAATAAAATATACACTTTGATTCCCCGTTGTTGGGGAAACCAAGGGTACAGGGTAAAAGATACTTTTCCATGGTCATCCAGTTGATTTCTAGCATTTGAAAAGTGATTTATTTTATCTTCAACTAAAAATAATTTTACAAATATATTGAGGATATAAATATTATTTTATAACTAACTGAACTTTCAATATTTTAATTTATAAATAAATAATTATTAACTAATTTGTAAAATTAATGATTATACAATTATTTTTGTTTTTCTTTAAAATTGACTAAAAAGTATATACAAATCTATTAGTTAAAAGCAGTAAGCTTGAAAAAAGTATTCATCAGTGGGGAGCACATTGTCTAAGCATATAGCACCAGCAGCATGAAAAGGGAACTAACAACGTAGCAGTTCCAGGGTTAATGCCCATACAATGGCTATTCATTCTAAAGGTAAGTTTTCATTGAAGAGGTTCTCAATCCTAATTTTCTATGAGACTAGCAGATGTACACAGCTTCGCTTGGGATATTAAAGCAGTACAGTAATTATTTTGATGAAGGATAAAATAACATAACTGAAAAAGAAGTCCGAGAACGAAGTAAAACACAGATACCAGAGGCTGTCTGAAAATAATCTAAAATAGTAATATATCATCATACTTTACCTTTCGTTTATAATACTTCCTTATAAACAATATTTGTTGTTTTTCCTCCAGGTGCTAGGATGGTTAAGTTACGTGGGATAAAATCTAAAATAAAAATCTAACCTGGATTTATTCCTCAACTTTGGCACAAATGTAACACTCAAAAGTACTGGTGCACTCTGGAGGTTACCACTTAAAAAAAAATCCAAAATTTTCTGCCTGCAATACACACGGGTGAACCATACAATCAAACTTATCTGCAATTAATTAAGTTGCAATCTATTACGTTTGACGTTGCTACAACAATAATATTGATGCTTCATAAAAAGCACGAAGCAAATAACCTAATTCTTTCGTCTATTTGAAGGTTTAATAGATGCTAACTCAATCGGAGGCAGCAATGCGGGATGCCTTGGCAATGCCCAGAGAGTACGAAAAAGTGATATGATTTTGAAAAGAAATGGGTATTTCTGACAAATTCCTCTGTATAACATCTAAACATCGCAAGAATAAGATATTTTATAGTTTTAGCCATCGAATAAAGCAAAAATGGAGAAAATTGGTCGATATTTACCTATTTTGATGAATAAAAGAAAAAATCAAAAATCCAGTGTAAACTTATAAGAAAATATAATCGTCTCCCGGAGTCGAATCCGGGACTTTTTCCGGGATGTTTGATTTTTCTAGGGACCACCTCATGGGGATTTAACTATTGGAAAAATTTCTGCTCGTTAGACTTAGTAGATCCGAAGATATTAAGCGAGAAATATTTTATATCGATAGAGATTTCATAATCTAAAATTAACAGAGAGCTGAAATGCTTGCACAATGTAAGGAACTTTAACAGTTAATAATAAAACATTATTAATTTTCCCGGCTAGTTCCTCAATTTCACATGTTTTAAAATATTCACCCTCCATCTGTAATCACCAAAGATCATGCACCCAAAATTTAGTTTGGTGAAGATAGGATTTACATATTTATACAAATGAAGGATATGGTATGGGAGAGAAAGGGGCTGGATTGGTAGGGTGGGGGCTGTGAAGGAGCTAGGAGGGAACCTTCTGTTTAGTGATTTGCCAGTAATTTTTGCTGATTGTGTGTTTAAGAGAATGTCATTTGTTGCTCCTTTTAACTAAACAAATTTCTCATAATTCTCTTTTGTTCTGTTTTGGATTGTTTCCAAGTTTCCAGTTGAATTGTAACAGACATTTACTCCAGATATTTAGTCAACAAAGATATTCTTAAAGCAGGAATCTTTGGTCGTGACGTGGCTTGCCTTTATGTCATCGAATTTTTTAAAAATGGAGTTACTTCATGCTCACATTTTAAGTTATCCTTGCCGATGATGAGGATTATAGCAGATAAATTTTGCGCAACACAGACAGATGCATGTGATCAAATGTCAATGTGTTTTCTTTTAAAAATGTTAGTTTTATACTACATACAGGTCTAATAATACTGTGATGATAATAACGTGCAATTTTTGCACACCACAGGCAGCCAGTATTTCCTATTAAAAATATACCAAAAATTGCAGCTTAGTTAGCTTTGTTGGTAACTTAGAGACGAAATCTAATATAATTCTTCTTTGAGAAAGATGAAATTTGGCACAGGTATTATCCATTTTGAACTGTAATTACGGAATATTACATGCAGTAAATTCCAATTATTTATGCTGATAGAAAACAGCACATTAGTAATAAAAAACAGAGAGCCGAAAAATGTCATTTTAAACACAATCTTGACCTAAAACAACAAATATTCCAAAAGAAAAACTGATCCACAAGTAAATAATAATGTTTACTTTATCACTAACATATACATAAGGTGACATTTTAACAAAAACTTTGAATTAATATGTACTCATCTCTCTCTTTACACCAGGCATGTCAAACCAGCAAACCACATGAAGGCCTTTATTTGCTTAACTGCGGCCCAAATGCTAATTTTTCTCTTAACTAAATCACTAAAAATTTTATATAAATACTTCATTTTAGTGAAAGGAGATAAGATTTTGTCACTGTTATTGAGGCACAATAGAATGTTTATTCTAAATTACTGTTTTTAATAGTAAAACAGATGTCCAACCTATTAAATAAACTGTTTTGCCAACTCCAGCTCTTATTAAACAACAGTAATCCAAATGCAGCCCTTCCATAACATCCATCGTTTAAATGTGACCCTGATGCCTCTTCGAGTTTGACATGCCTACTTTACACACACTCAAATGCCTTCAGGCTCACAAAACTAATCCTTGACACAGACAAAGTTTATGAAATCTGAAGGAGAGTTAGTATAAACAAGCAGCACTTTTATGGTCTTCTTTCACATTAAGTCACAATAAGAATAAATTTGCCTCATGATAGCAGAAATTTATACAAGTTTAACATCTGTGGTGCAATTCAAGTAGTTTCTCAGACACAATTAAAATTAAGCATTCAGATTCATAAAATGAAACAATAATAGATACTCATTAAAATTAAATTTATTTACAATCACCAGAAAGTTTTATAAATAACCTACAAACAAAAATTATGATACCAACGCAGATAACATCCTGTAACTGAATTTTATGCAGATCATTTGGTAAATAATTTAATAGATTCCATTTAGTGTTAATGGTCAACTGCCCCTGAAATGAACTTGATTACTAAATATACTAGCAGTAATTTTCCAAATTATAAATAGGAAATCAACAATTGCACATTTGTATTCTACTTCTCCATGTACAACATGAAACCCACATAAGGACATCCTTTGATATAAGTTGAGAGTAGAATTAAAGTAACACTGAAAATTTCCTCCAAATGTTATCCATATATTGTACTCAAGTGCACTTGTAAAAGAGAGAACATAACAAAATGCGTCATCAGTAACACATTTCTAAAAGGAAATCTTTCCAAATTCACATTATTAATCTTTCATTAATGTCATCAGTGCGACTAATGCTGTAAAAAGAATTTCAAAATATCACATTTTATTATTATTATATTAAAGACTAAAATAAATTTCTAAACTGAAGGGAACAAATTATTTATATATACTTAACAAAACAATTACTAAATTTGCCAGCAATATTTTGTATACGAGTTTATTATAAAATCT
Source organism: Tanypteryx hageni (assembly GCA_028673005.1). Lineage (NCBI taxonomy): Eukaryota > Metazoa > Arthropoda > Insecta > Odonata > Petaluridae > Tanypteryx > Tanypteryx hageni. Next base: position 148,312,533 of record CM054114.1, read on the forward strand.
AACTCACCGCTTAGTTGTAAAATGTAGACATTATTCCCAATCTACTAATCCATCAACAGATTTAATAAATGAAGACACATCATCAGCAGTAAACATTCTTGGAGGTTTGATATTCATTTCATCAAAATGAAGCTTAGTGTTTTTAAGGTACAATTCAACCTTCATTTCTGAATCCAAGCAAACCTAAGAATTTAATTTCTTTACAGTTTAGAGAATTATAGAAAACAAAAAACAACAGAAACAACAGATGTTGTGGAAAACAAGGCTTCACGTACTTGTTTGACTGGTGCTGGAACTCCAGTGTTCGTGAACTCCATTTGGGTGAATACTATTTTTTTCTCCTCATTTGGCTCTAAGAGGAACACGGCCCAAGACTTGGACGGCAGATCAATAATCTGGGAATCACTCCATATATCATCAAACAGCCGTGATCTCTTTAGAATGTCAATGTATTTCACTTCATCTTCACTTTCAACGTCATTTTGATTTTCCGAGGAACTATCAATATCCTCAGCAAAGTCACTGCAGCACACTTCAACTTCACCCATGTCATTCTCATTACTGTCAGAGTTACTGCCAAGAATATTGGAATAACTGTTGAGATTGTCGGAATAACTTTCCAAAGTATCAGGATATTCAACTAAATCCTCAGGGTAACTCGGGACAGTTTTAGCAAGTATTTTCCTAATTTTGGCATCACTATTGGCATCAGACTTTCTCCTTTTTCTTGAATAACTGTTATTGTCAGATGGAAAAAAACACGGGACTGCACCATCCCTTAAACGCTTCCTTTTATAAGCAACCTGAAAACATTCGATTAGGTAAAGGCAGCTGTTTTAGCTATTTTGCATATTAGCATTGATTATGCAATGATTCCACAATAAAAAATCTAGATCATTGCCATAATTAAAAACAACTAGTAGAGGAGAATTCACAATAAACATTGCCAATTCAATTATTATGAATTTATAAAAGAAAAGAACTGGAACTGTACATAAATATATTAAAATTTGCTTGTCAACTTCATTGTTTTGTTACCACAGAATACTACAGGATTTACAAATTGCTTTGACTGGGTTATAGCTAAATTGCAGAAATAAAATAATATTTAATAATTTGGTAATTTCACATAAGTTTATGTGGAATTACAAAATAAGTCACTTTATTTCTACAATATAAAGGAATTCCATCGAGAGATGGCTGAAACCATTAGTTATAGCTAAAGTACACACAAGACCAGTCACTATGCCAAATCATACTATCCTTATTTTGCATTTTTCAATATCTACTCTAACCCTAAACTGGTTAGCAGATTAACCCGAGTGAATTTCTTTGTTTACAATGCAAGCCATACCTACTTCCGCCAATCTTCGTCCTTTGTTTCTTGGGAATCAGGGTTACTTTTACTTACACAACTCTACACAGAGGGAACGATGGAAACAGTGCCAGCATTAGCCTACTCTTAACAAAGAGCACCAAGGGGGCCAACTGCTTAACGTCCCTTCTGAAGGATGGAGTGCTGACATGCACTTTCTCCTTAAACCGAATAAGTAGGATACAGGGCAATCCCAGGTTGAAAATCTGACCTCCGCTGGATTTGAACCCTGGACCACTGTGTGAAAGGTCAATGCTCTAGACCAGCGGTTAACAACCCTTTTGTAGGTGCGGCACCCTTTCAAAGATAAACAGAATTTTGCGGCACCCCGGCCTTCAAGCAATGTTTTTATATTTTCACAAATGAATATTAAAACCTTTGGACATATCCATTTGTTGGTACCACACTATAATCAATTTATTAGAGATAAAATCAATGCCCTAGTTACCTGTAAACACATCCAAATTATTGATTTATTTACAAAACTAGTTTAAACGCGGCACCCCTACAAATAAGCTGTGACGCCCCAGTGTGCCACAGCACCCAGGTTGGAACCACTGCTCTAGACACTCCATAACCCCAACCCTCTTCTTTCAATAGCCCCCTATTATTTGCCTCTTGACTTCACAGTGGACAAGTTGTTTGTTTTCATATTCTGTGACTGGCGTAAATCATGTCTGTCTAGCCAAACTGACCCTTGCTCAACATGAGTGGTCCTGGTATATCTCAATGTTTATACTTCTGCTGATATTGTGGCAAAATGGCTAGTTGAGAATGAAGGAGGAATTGGTGATGCTGAAGACAGGGTTTTTACACCCAGATTTTGCAAAATTGAGTGATCATGAATCAGTTGATGAGCAAATTGCTGACGAAGATTCCCAACTTATGAAAAGTTGCCAAAAAGAAAAAGGTGTCATATCTGCCCATCATCAAAGGATAAGAAAACAGCAACAATGTATAGAAAATGTAAAAAAAACTAGTGTGTAGTAACTGTTTCTCTGTTTATTGTAAAGAAATGTACTTGGGGATGCTCAAATTTGACCTGAACTTTATTTTTTTAACATGACTACACAAGCTGCACAAATCTCAAACCTTGCTTATTTTTCAACATAATGTCCCTGCTTCTTAACACATTTTTTCCATCATTCGAGTAACTTGTATATCCATGCAGCAAAGAAGTTTTTCAGCTGCCTATGCCACCAGGTTTGCACCACTTCCATCACTTCCTCATTTGAACTGAAGCACTGGCCTTTCACCTGTTTGGACCACTCAAGGTCCAAACAGGTGAAAGTCGCATGGGGCCAAGTCTGGACTGCAAGGTGGATGCGGCAGTACTTCCCAGCCTAAGTCAGTGAGAGAAGCAGTTGTCACCTGTGCAGAATGAGGATGGACATTGTCGCGGAGGAGAACGACCCCTTTGGACAGCTGACCTCACCTTTTGGACCTGATAGCTGGCTTGACTTTGTATGTGAGCAGGTTGCTGTAATAAGCCGCATTCATTGTTCTTTGCTCTACCAAAAAATCAATGAAAACAGGTCCTTCCATGTCCCAAAAGACAGTGGCCATTACCTTCCCCATAGAGGGTGGGGTGAGTGAGGCGATCCATTGGGGTGCGCAAGGTGATCCGCAATCAATTGATATTTATTTTTTAATTATATTATGTTCACTGTGCACTTGACAAATGCCATGCTTCTCAATATTGCTAAAATAATGTAAATATGTATCCCAGATGCTCTAAGTGTACAGCAAGCACACTTCACCATACTGCTGTACGTTCAAAAATTACGTTGGCGTCGCTGGCAAGAAGTTGTTGATAAAAAGTGACGATCGTCATGCATTATACGTATTTAACTGCAGAATTTTGCTCAGAGCTAGCTCTGAGCTGCACCACGACTGTAGCCGCATTTGTCCACTGGCTGTCATTACTTGCATAACTGCATTGTAAGAATCTTGGATAATAAAACAGACAAAGGTAAAAATCTTGTGTTCATGGTTAATTCACGAATTAAATCTAATTCTCACTAGACTTACCCTCACAAAATGGACAAGTGGCTTAAAAAGATCCCTTCAAAGAAACTGGATTGAAGATGATACTGATAATGTTACTACCACAAATGACCAACAAGAAAATAGTGACACTGACATTTCTCCTAGTAAGAGCTCTTCATCAACCACATTACGAGGTAAAAAAGATGTCGAGCCAATACTAAATAAGAAGCTGTATAAAAAAATTCGAAATTATCAAGAAAACTATTTGAAATTTGGATTTACATCCATTATCGTTAACGATGAAGCACGTCCTAAATGTGTATTGTATCTTGAGACATTAGCTAATGATAGTATGAAGCCATCACGATTAGCAAGACATTTAAAAACTAAGCATCCAGAACATGCACAAAAACCTGTACAATTTTTTCACCGATGTTTAAAGTCATGCAATACTCAATCCACAAAATTTCACCAAACTTAATGATAAATGTTCAGAAGCTTCTCTTGAGGTTTCTTACCTAATAGCGAAAGACAAAAAGCCACACACCATTGGGGAAACACTAGTTCTTCCTGCCGCAGTAAAAATGATTGAAATAATACATGGAAAACAATATGCAGACAAACTAAAATCCATTCCTTTGTCAGCAAACACCATTGGAAGACATATAGAAAGCATTGCTGAAGATTTAAAGAAACAAATAATAAAACAAATTACACTGTGTGGGAAATTTGCTATAGAGTTGGATGAAAGTACAAATGTTTTCAACATGTCTCAGCTTTTGGTATTTGCTAGATTCTGTTTTAATAATGAAATAAACAAAGAACTACTTTTCTGTGAGCCACTAAAAGAAAGATGTACTGGAGATATATTCTCAACAGTAAATTACTCCTTCAATAAAAACAATATTTTATGGGAAAACTGTTTGAGTACAATTAGTGATGGTGTGTCTGTTTTGACTGGAATAAAAAAGGACTCAAGGGCAAGGTTATTGAGATAGCACCACACGTGAAATTCATTCACTGCATCATCCATAGGCAAGCTATTGCAGCAAAGAAGTTGGAGCAAGAAGTACATAAAGTGCTCCAAGATGTGATCAATGCGGTTAATTTTATAAAAACAAGACCTTTAATTAGTAGAATCTATACAATACTTTGTAATGAGATGGGGAGTAACCATGGAAATCTTTCGTAACACATAGAGGTTTGCTGGTTATCTCGTAGCAAAGTACTTAAAAGAGTTGTCGAACTTAAAGATGAGTTACGAATTTTTCTCTTAGAAAAAGAGGTGTTCCAAATTTGGAGAGTTTTTCTATGACGAGAAGTGGCTGTCAGTAGTATGCTACCTAGCAGACATTTTCAAAAAAGTTAATACACTTAATCTGTCCCTTCAAGGTAAAGGTGACGTTTTAACGATGTGTGAGAAAGTAACTGCTTTTCGAAATAAACTCGTGCTGTGGAGAGAGAAAAAGAATGTTTGGAAATGTTTCCATCATTATGTGATTTTGTTGCTGAAAACGATATTAGTGTGTCACCCATAAAAACTATTGTACTCGCACACTGACAAAAATTGGAAACAGAAATTCCTGACCTGTTTGGAAATCTTTCAAATGAAGAATATCAATGGGTTTTGAATCCATTTGTCGAAAACGTAAAAACTCAACACCTTTTTGTGTATTACATGTATTATTAATTCCTGAGAATAAGTTATTAATTAACTATTTCTAATTTTTGAACATGGCAAAAAACTTCAAAATTTTGGGTAATTCCATTTCACTAAGAAAACGTTTTTTAATTTTTATTTCACTTATATTTTAAAATTACTAAGAGGTAAAAAGAAAGATTCTTATGAACATTTTCGCCTCAAAACATTTACCTAATCTGTTCAAAAACAAAAATGTTGGATCAGGTCAACTTGACACATGGTCACCAAGAATAACTCACAATATTTGCTCGCTACTTTAGGGCTAATAGAAGGATCCCAATGATTACTAGGCTACCCATATTTATATAAACATGGCAAAAATTCCATCAGAAAATTTTAATGGTGAAAATTTACTCTTGTAACGAGACCAGACCGATAACGGACTTTGCTCTTCATTTTACTTTGTTTTTGCGCGCAGCCAACAGGGCGCGCGTCAGTTCTCTCTTCTCTTGTGGAAGCTTACAGGGTGTAGTGTGCGCCCCAGGCGATTAAAGGTGTTTGTGTTATTACGTGTAACTTTCATTTGTGCCCTTTCCTCTCCGAGAAACCCTAGCCCGTCACACTCTTCAAAAATGATAATTCTTGGCCCTTTGCTATTTCTTCTCTATATCAATGATTTACCTTCTTATTTAAGTGAGGGCAACCTTCTTATGTTTGCTGATGACACCAGCCATTTCATTTTTAACCCTAGCCATCCTGCTAGTCTAGTTTCAAAAATGCAAAGATGGTGTGAAGCCAATAATGTTTTCTTGAACTGTGTTAAATCTACCTTTACCCAGGTTCATTCATGTCAGGGGAAAATATTGATCCTACTGCTACAAATTGCTGGTAAGTCAATAAGCGACTTTTCTGTTCTTAAATTCCTTGGTATACATGTACATGAATCCCTAAAGTGGGACGCTCATGTAGAAATAACTTGTAACAAGAAGTCCAAACCAGGACAAATGCAGGCTGGATTCCAAAAGTTGATGTCCTGAATTGATTACCTACATTGACAGGAAATGTTTTGGTATGTGCTAGTCATTCCAAGGAATTCTCATACCATAAATACCACTTGTAGTTCATAGTTTATCAATGCTAGAGAAAATTTTGAAAACAAATTAATAGAGCATTATCAGATTTAAAATACTAAAAACAATGACAAAATCTCTTTTGACATATTTTGCATGTAATTTTTTAAATAAACGAATTTAATTACAAGCTAATATGTCTGGATCAACTGTCTACTGCTGAAGAGCAGTTGAGTGGAAATGAAAAAAAGAAGTCCAAACCTGGACTAATGCAGGCTGGTTCCCCAAAGTTGACATGCCAAATTGATTACTTATATTGACAGGAAATATTTTGTTCACTCGTCTATGCTCAAGCTGAGTACGATAATAATTGTCTCCATGGCAGCAATCCGATAAAATGTGATTTAAAACAAAAAACACTATTTTTAGTAGACATTCAAGTTGGTTCTATAACTGTAGATGTGAAGGTCCTTGTTAGCTATAGTGTTGTGGTCATGATGGTATGAGTTGTTTGGATATTCATCAATGTTTGAGTTAATAAAACATAATAAGGAAAGGATATATAGGCAGGGGAGTCGAAGAATATGTAGATCTAGAAATTTGGGACGAGAAGGGGCTCTAGGATGTTTTCCAGCAATGATCCTTATGGCTCTTTTTTTAATTCTAAATATATTATCTGCTAAAGAATTAGGTCCCCAGAATATAATTTTGTATTGCAAATGTGTATGGAACTCTCCATAATATAAGTACAATAAGATTTCCTTACTTACAGTACTCATAAGGTATCTGAGTAGAAAGAAGGTTGAGCTCAGTTTGCAAGAAATAGACTGGATGTGTGTTTGCCATGATAAGTTGGAATCAAGGTACAGGCCTAGGAATTTAGTGTTTTCAACATTAACTATTAAATTATTGCTAATCTTAATTGGCAGATTCTTATTACCTGACTTTCTAAGAGAGAAATGAATCATTTGGGTCTTTTCAGTATTTAGTTTGAGGTAATTGTCATTACACCAGTCACACATTTTTTGAATCACCAAATTGCTGTTATGTAATAGATTGTGCTGGGAGGCTGCAGAGAGAAGTATATTAGAATCGTCAGCATAGAGAACTGGCCTAGCACCGGCAATTTCATAGAATTCCTTTGGTAGATCATTTATAAAAAGTAGGAATAAGACAGGACCCAAAATAGAACCTTGTCAGACACCCATATTTGTTTTGGAAAGAGACATATTTGGCACCATTTGAGGTAAATATTGACAGTCTGAGACCGACATTCAAGGTAGGATTTAATCCAAGTGTAAGATGAGCCTCTAATACCATACCTGTACAATTTTTTCAGTAATAGCTGGTGATTCACATTGTCAAAAGCTTTAAAAAAATCAAAGAATAACCCTAGGGTTTCCTTTTGTCATCCAAAGATGTTAAGATGAAATCTATTGCTCTGTATATTGCGGATATTGTAGATTTATTTTTTCTAAACCCATATTGGTGGGGGGAGAGAACGTTTTGCATTTCAAGGTCAATTATAAAAAAAGTTTTTCAAAAATTTTGGCAAACTGACTTTGAATTGCAATAGGTCTATAATTATTAATATCTTGTTTACTGCCTTTATTCTTGTATAATGGTATTATTTTGGAAGATTTTAGAGATCACAGGAAGATACCTTGTTGCAGAGACTGGTTAACAAGAAAAAGGAGAGGAAACTTGATTGTCATAACACATAGCTATAACAGATCTTGAGACACCATCACTGCCTGTAGAGTGCTTAGGTACAAGGCTTTATGATAGAAATAAGTTCGGTTTCCTGACAAGGATGTAAAAAGAGAGAATTTGGAGAGTTAGGGATCATTAGATTAAGGTCAGGTGAACTGGGAAGAGGAAAGTTAGGTTGGGAGATGAAGTGATCAATAAAAGTAGATGCTATAAGTGAGGGATTACTGATAGTCTGGCCAGAGATTTACAATCCGTTAAATAGAGTGCTGTTTGTTGTGATTTTTTGAATTGTTAATAATTTTCCATGTTTCCTTTGTCATATTTTCAGCATTAAGTAATCTTGTATTATTATATGTTTGTTTAGCTGTATGTAATAGTTTATGGTATTGCCTTTTATAAGTTTTATATTCAGTCAGGAGAGAATGGTCATTAGATTGCTTTGTCAGCTTGGCAAAATCTTTCAGGAATTCGGAAAACTGCTTAATTTCCTTGGTAACCCATTTACATCTTACATTACCTTTGACCATTGGTTTACAGGTTAACGGATAGGCAACATTATAGAAATACAAGAACTTCTTATAAAATATTTGGAAGCTATCCTCAAAATTAGAGGCATTATACACATCGTTCCAAGTTTCTGATTGTAGCATATGTAGAAAAGAGTGATTATATAATACCTACTAGGAAAAAAGCAAGATTTCTGTACCCTCTCTCACAACCTCCACTTGTAATGTAAGAGCCCAATATATGCAGGAACTGTATATTTTAACAAATTGCCAGCATGATTGAAAAATTATGTTAACCTCCATGTCCATAAGAAAAATTTAAGACTGCCTTTTATTCTGACGAATTCATAACTTCATGAACTATCCTAAATACAATTGATTCTGTATTTTTTACTGTTTCAATATGTTTAGTATTCTTTATTTTTTTATTTCTGACTTATCCTATATCTGTTGTGGAAAATCGCATGGATGAAATAAAAATATTTTTATTAATTGACATACATAAGAAAAAGCCGCAGTATGAAAACTGCAGATTGTGAAACTTCACAAATGAAATGCTTATCCCGCGTTAGAAATAAAACCCTGGTTCGAAACCTTAGGAAACTGTAAACATGACTTTACGCAAAGAATCATTTAGTACATAATCTTAAGAATATTATGTTCACCCCTGGTAATGGTATGACATATCTTTCGAACTTATAATGCTTTTGAAATGCGGTAATGTCAATATAAAACTAACTAACACGATTAAAGTAAATTGAAATAGAGAAAACATTATTTACCTTCATAATTTCTTTACCATTACGATCAAAAGCTCGCCAATTTCTAACTATGTCTTCATCTTTGAAATGCTTTTCACATATACAGTCAGTTGCGCGGAGAGGCCGATCTTGACGTGCTACTGCTTTGGACCATTTTTCAATTGATTCGGGATCACTCGGGCAACTAAACATGGCAACAATTTCTTGGCACGTGTTGTAACCCGATTTACAGTAAGGTACAAAACACTTACGACCCATTTTGCGAAACCAACATTAACAAATCTTCATTTAACTTAATTCTTCATTAAACATATATTACGATGAATTATAGCACGCGACCAGACTGAACCTTTTTATAGATTCGATCTCTGAACATTTCTGCGTTGCACTGACTTAAAACCGAGAGATCACACGTTTATTTGTGAAAATCAGGTAACTATGGCAATCACTTTTTACATTAGATGGAATCACAAATCGTAATAATATCACGAACTCATCTACCGCCTTAACAAGGAACCTTCAGCATCCATGTGAACTTATAGACGATACTATCGCACCCGTATACTATCGATTCATGCAAAGAAAAGTCCCAGATTTCAAACCTTTCATAAAATAATTGTAAAAAGCCTATGTAGCCACAATGGCATGTGTATGAAGTTATACTCGATATTCCGCCTAAAATACATCTATAGTCCGCTATATCAACAACGGAATTTCAAAGTTAAAAAGAGTTCTTCAATACAAATTATGCGAAACAATTTATTTAAATAAATAGAGAGGAGAAAATGCAATGTAACCTCCCTAGAGGCACCGCCTTAGTGGTGAGAAATGGAACTGCTTGAGCCCAGCAAATCGCCATAGCAACGGCGGTAATTTACGAAACGGTGGAAAGTCCTCCTCAGTTAAATAATGAAAAGGGAACGAAACCAAACCACTTAACCCACTCCGGTGGGAAGAATGGAACAAAGACAACCTCCAACTCAACCCGAGGGGTAGGAAATATGAAAATTTCTATTGGAATAATAAAAAGTAAGATGTTTTAATGTAAAACCAGCGTTTGTTGCACGATGTTTTCTCCGTCTACAAACATTCGCATTAATTCTTGAAGAGTCGGAATCCGTTATGGGGAGTAGTCTTTGGTCGGAATCTTTTTTAAAACTTGAAAGTTGGACGTCGTTTTGTACGAGGTCGTTTTCATTAGCGGAATCGGTATTTGTTTAGTTTTCCCTCTCGTACATATTCAATTGGGATTTTAGATATTCTTTTGTTAATTGAAAGGAAATAATGATGGAGATTGAAGTCGTGCTGGGCACCTGCGGCGCCCTGACTACATGCATATCTCTCTCTCTCTCTCCATGCCAGCGGAGATTGGGTGCCCAAACAGGTACATTTATAATAATATATGTCCTTACGTCAACGATGAAGCGAAAACTGAAAGATAGATAGCACGACGTAGTTCAGTAAGTGGCCATAGGCATTGGCGGCGCCATATTCAGGGGATGTATTGCACTTCAGGCAAATACAAACCTTATAAATTTTAAGTTATATTGTAATTTACCACAATTAAAATTTCGAATGGAATTTTGAATTTACTATCTCCATCAATGACAACACCATGAGCGACAGGTACGTATTCCTACGTAGTACAAAGAAATTAAAATGTTTAAATGGTTCACGAGAGAAGTAGGTACTTTTTCATTTTTTTAATTATAAGGGCTTAACTATTCTTGAATTTTTTACCTGTAAATATATTTTGGCTAACATAAGCTCTAGCTCTAGAATTACCCGTCGCACTTCCTCGATCACAACTTTTGAGACGCTAAATAAGTAATAAAAAAATAAACCATCTCCTTACCCAACCCGATGTTGACAAATTTTGAGACGCTAAATTAGTAATAAAAATTAGACCATCTCCTAACCCAACCCGATGTTGAGGTGCGTATAGTTGGAGATTGAGAGCGTGTAGGACGCCTCCGGCGTCCGCCTACCCGATGTCGCCCTCTACGCCAGCGGAAATTGGGTTCTCGAAGCAAAGCAAACGCGTAAAACTACGTTTATATACTACATAATTGCATCGTCCATCTTAGGCGAGGAACAGTTTATCCATAAAAAGCAACAAAAACACCATAAAACACAATTTGGAACAATTCAAACGTAATCACTGGAAGTCACAATTCAAACCAAAACACGAGAAATCACATTTCAAAGTTGAGGAATAGCATTGAAAAGCTAAATAAACTAGAATAACTCGAAATCACAATTCGAATGCGGAACCACGCAAAACAACATAAGAACATCGATTACAACATCGACAGTGGCGCAATCTACAGGATAAGCTCTGGGGAAAGAGAGTAAATTTAAGAGATGTTTGTATTCATCAAGTAAAAGGGAAGAATTTAAATGGCTCTCATTACAGGGAGTAACTTCATCAGGAGGTAAACTTGGAGTACATGTTTAATTACAGGGTGCATGTATTAACTAAATTTTAATTGCGTCTATTATTAATTTAAGGTGGCGTTGCATAAGTAATTCCTTATGTAATGTGAGGCATATATCGAAGAGTTTACGACACATAAACAAGGTTTTAATAGCCAACAGAGGAGAAATAGCATGCAGGGTGATGAGAACAGCGAAAAGATTGGGTATAAGATCTGTTGCTGTTTTCAGTGACGCCGATATAAACGCCATGCATGTGGCAATGGCTGATGAAGCATATAACATTGGCCCAGCTCCTTCGCGGGAAAGCTACCTAAATCAAAATAAAATAATTGAAATTGCAAAAATAACAAGTTCCGAAGCGATTCATCCTGGATACGGATTTTTGTCAGAAAACATGGAATTCGCCGATCTTTGTCAGAAATCTGGAATTATATTTGTTGGACCACCAGCATCGGCTATTCGAGATATGGGAATCAAGAGGTAATTTAAATTTAAATTGAAAAAATAAATTGTCAAAACCGTATATTTTCACAGAGTATTATTACAGCACCTCTAAAGCCATCATGTCATCTGCTGGGGTTCCAGTAATCAAAGGATATCATGGCGAAAGTCAGTCATTGGAAAAGCTAAAAGCAGAAGCTGAAAGAATAGGATTTCCTGTAATGATCAAGGCAGTTAGAGGTGGTGGAGGAAAGGTGAGGATACAGTAGTATTATGTTTGTCACATTGTGGCAAATATAATGCTTTATTGTTGATATAATTGGTAAATTACTACTATTCTAAGTTGCAATGGCCATACAGTTTACTAAATTGTGTTGTTGCCATTTTGGTTTCGTTATCATTAATTTTATATATGTAGTAATGCAAGATAGCTTTTATTTACGATAATTTAGAGTATCTGAAATGGCTGTATGTTAGTTAGAATTTAATCTAAGTAACACAGCAAGAAAAGTATGGTGTTAAGCAGTGGTCAGCTATAGTGGGCTCACAAGTGCCCATTGTTAAAATTATCGTTTATTAGGCTTTCTTTACCAGCAAACCGGCAATAGCGGAATGCCTTAGGCTACGTCCAGACAGGATCCGTCCAACACAGCAATCCATGCAGTCCGTCAAATGCATCATGTACGTCTCGAACAAAACAATTAGATCGAATAGTTGTGTCCACACAATGCATAAGCATCTTATTAGTCTTTTCTGTCGAGTCAGTCATCCTCCAATTTTCAAATCAGTTTGTTTTTAGATGCAGAACAGGTAGGACGTATCGTACAAAATGAGTATTGAGCCATCCAAAGAGGATACATTGGAAACCGCTTAACACGAAATGTGGGGGACCATCGCAAACATTTCGTCTTAACCGAATTTCGTGCTAAACGAATTTCATGATAACCTTTTTTGAGACTGATTTGAGATATTGATATAAGCTCGTAAATAAATCTTGACATAACAAATATGCGATGGAAACAGCACAGTAATTAATTATAATAATGAAAACCTTATAATTTATTCATTACATATATACAAAAAAAATATTTTATTTCAATAATTTCATAAAAACAATGTACAAATATTAAGTATCAAGGTCGCTAAAGTAGTTCAATTGTCTACTTCTTAACAAAAAATTCCATAATTTTTTTCTGCCTAGCATTCATAATGATCTTTTTTTTACGCACTTTACTAGCCATTTTTATGTGGGTCTTTTATTTTTTATAAAAATATAAAATCACAACTGAAAACGATTCCGAAAAGAAAGAACTTCGCTCACAGATTCGTTTCACATCCGCTAACCGTTCCACACGGAAATTCAGAATCAACTGATTGTGAGTAGAACTGTTTTGTATTGGGATCTAGAGACTAGAGCAAGGGAAGAGTTGAACGTATTGAAAGACGGGGAAAGGGAAGGTACAGTACAGATAACAATCTGCACCTCCAAATCCTTCCTTTCATTCGAAGATGGTAGTTCCCAGAATTTAGTTTATTGCTGCCAAGGAAATCTCGGTAGCAACCCTCTCAACGGGGGCGCGTGAGTTTCTCTGAGGTCTACTAATGACCATGCCCATTGAAAGAGAGGGGGAAGGAGGAGGTACAGCTGTGGTTGTGAGACTGTTCATACTTATATGTTAAGAAACGAGTGGGTCGTTTCGTGTTATCCCAAGAATTTGATGGGGATTTATTTTCAGGGGACCGAAAAAATTTTTCGTGTCAACCGAAATTTCTTGTTAACCATTTCGCGTAAAACGAACTAATATACGTTGAAATGTATAGGCACCGGTAGGGACCGAGCCTGCATTTTGTGTTAACCGATATTTCGCGTTATCCGTTTTCGTGTTAAGTGGTTTCCACTGTATTATTTTCAGTGTTTTCTAGCATCCGCTTTTGTGGGACTTGTTACACAAAGATCACAATGACTGACACATTATTCAATGCCTTGGGCAAGATTTGGCAAAGGAATTGGGAACAGATGAAGGTAAATAAATACATGCATGGCTATTATTTACCAAGGTTCTTCTATTGTATAATTAAATATTTAATTATAGATATTAATAGTTCAAGATTTGTTCAACAATTCACAACTTTTATGTTTTCTCACATAAAAATGTTCAATCACAAAATTCGCATAAAGCCAAATTAATTTGTACTAGAAATACCTATGTCTATTAGGGGACACGGATGTCAATTTTAGAAACATTACAAAATTACAATTTTCATACAAAACTTATTCACTACAGCTTTTTAAAGGTAAATGTGTAGGTATTTTTAAGAGTTATTATTTTATTACTTTTTATTTATGTACAAAGTGCATATTTCTGCCTCACTGATTTTGCTATGTTGTTGTACCAGTTGTTAACCCTTGTGACAGAGCTATTAACTGCAGGTTGCTTGAAATGAAGCCTCTGTTGATGATGCACCATCATGAGTCATAACAATGTTATGAAGCAAGCAGGCAGCTTTAACTATTGATACAGCTGTTTCTTCATTTGTTTCTATAGCTTTGTTAAGCACTCGCCATTTTGCACTAAGAATTCCAAAACTACATTCCACCATACTGCGAGCTCGCGATAGTCTGTAATTGAAAATTGTCTCTAAAACTCCCAATTTTTTTCTCATGACGTGTTCTAGTAGTGGGTATGCTTCACCCAAGACAAAAACATACGGGACTTTATATGCTGTCCCTGGCAGGTATTCATCTTCAGGTATATTGAGGCTATCACTTTGTAGTTGATCATAAAACACAGATCGTCTGAACACTCCACTGTCACTTTCACTACCGTAAGCACCAATATCAAATATAGTAAATTTATAGTCAGCATCACAAACTGCTTGCAAATTGAACGAAAAAAATTGTTTGTAGTTCAAGTATTTCGACCCTGATCCAGTGGGGCACTTTATAGCAATGTGCGTGCCATCTATGCTGCCCAGACAATTTGGAAAATTCCACTTTTCCCAATACTGCTTTGCTGTGCAACGCCAAGTGTCTGGTTGGAGGTGTCAAATATGTCATACTTAGTTCTTCTCACAACACATCACGTTTTCTTCACTATTTCTGCAACAGTGCTTTTTCCCATGCAAAATGAAAATGCCAGGGCCCGAAAAGAGCTGCCCATAGCCAGGTACCTGAAACAAAATTTTCTTTTCAGATAACCTGAAGAGGATATGGCGAGGAATTAGGGACTACTATAGGAAGGAGCTCAAGAAAATAGAAAAACCCTGATCAGGCCAAGGAGCCGGCTCCAATACACAGTCAAATTGGCCACTGCTTCACCTGTTATCCTTTTTAAAGGACACAATGTCAACTCGACCTAGGATAACAAACCACGAGAAAAGAATCAAGATGAACATGAACCAGGTCCCCAAGGAAATGAAAATGACTCCATTACAGCACCTGCTCAGAAAGAAGACAGTGCACAAGACGATTTTGTACAAAGCCCTAGTACCACATTAACCTCATCAGAAAAAAACAGAAATTAAAAAGCAAGCTCCAAAAAGAAAGCAGGGGGATCAATACAGACAATCTATTTTGGAACTTGAAGCTAAGAAAGTTGCTCTTCTCGAACGAGAGTCAATTGAAGACGAAGACATGATATTCTTTAAAAGCTTGCTTCAAGATTTCAAATCTCTTCCAAGAGAGAGAAGAATGTTTTTAAAAATGAAGTACCAGGAGATGCTCTACCACGAAGTTAAATCAATGAGTACAAGGTGAACCCATGGATACGGTCACTCCTCCCCATCACCAGGCATCAACTTCTACGAATACAAGGTCTACCCACGGTTATAATCACTCCTACTCCCCATCACCTGGCACTTTGCAGGAATGAACATGGGATGAAGGCACGAGTGCTGACACAGTTGGAGTCCATGGAAGTTTGACAGATTTTTCCTACTTAGAATTACCTTGATTCATTGCCGTCAAATTATTACGAAACTTCAATTTAATTATTTATACACTTTCATATGCATCAAATTTTTGTATGTGATACATATGACAAATAAAATTATATAAAATTAAATTGTTAATGAAATTTCTTACCTCAGTGTAACCACTAGTCTTTCCTTGGTAGAAATTGGATCACAGTAGTTTAATTTCACTTTTGAGAGTCTCTCCCGTACACTTCTGTGAATAAGATAAAATATTTAAAAAATTTGTCCTTGTGCTTCAAAAGTTTTGGAAACTTGTGATATTCGCCAAAATTTTGCCTATCCACATTTATATAATGAACCCACATTCTTTCTGTACTTGAACCCAATTTCAATTCCAAATTTTCAGAAAGCAGTAACTTATGGCCATTCTTTGTCGATGCCATGTTGAAGACTGACTGCACGGTTCCTATGTGACCATGCCGTATAAGTCGGACAAAACTCATACCGGGCTAGTTGCATAAAGTACGTGCTGCTTGCAACAGAACAGATCCTGTCTGGATGTGGCTTTATGGGCACATCTGGTCCATCAGTAGTAACTTTCATCTCCTAAACCGCTAGAGTATGAGTGATCGTTATTAAAATTCATCGACCAATTGTGATTTTTAACTGAATCAGTCAATTAGAACTTCCACTTTACATACTTACTTTAATAAACTTATCCTTGTTAAATGGTATGCATCAAGCAACAATGAAATACCAAACTTTTCTCTCCCTTTGGAAAGCTGGATTTAAATAATTATACTATATGCCCTTAACACCAGTGGTGAGCTATGAATATTTTAACAATGGGCTTGCATTTTTTTCGACCCCCTCCTTTTATAGGCACATTTTGCTTCCAGCATAAGCGCCTATTAGTGTCGGTTTTATCTGTCCATCCGTATGTTCGTTTTCGGCTTCTACCAAACATATTTTTATGAAATTTGATATTAAGGACTGACAGTAAAAGACAATAAGAAAATCATGTAAGCCAATCAGGAATACTACTTTACTGGTGACAAAAAATGATCTTTCCAATATATCTCGTAAATTTTTGACCAAATTAAAATAGTAGAGGAAATGAAATACTCTACGTTACTAGTTCTACACGCTTATTTAAAAACTATTTTAATTTGACCATATATTTACGAGATAAAGGAAAGTTCATTTTGTGTCACCAGTAAAGTAGTATCCCTGATTAGCTTATGTGATTTATTGTTGTGATTTTCTTATTGTCTTTTACTGTCAGTCCTTAATATCAAATTTCATAAAAATCCGTTCAGTAGAAGCCGAGAACGAACATGCGGATGGACAGACAAATCGACGCTAATAGGCACTTATACTGAAAGCGAAACACGCCTAAAAAGGAGGGGGTTGAAAAAAGTGCGAGCCCATTGTTAAAATATTCATAGCGCATCACTGGTGTTAAGGACATAGTATAATTACTAAAATCCAGCTTTCCAAAAATGGCATAATTAATACTAGCTGAAACCCGCGCAATCATTGCACAAGTTTTTTTTCGATTAATTTATAATCATTTTTATAACCACTCCTATATAGTTCATATCTTTATTTACGTGAAAAGTATGTTACTAAAATAGGTACTATTCTGTTATCACCCACAAATTTTATTTTATGATTTTGACCATGCAAATGCAACATAAATGAAACAAATACAATTAAATTATTATTATTGCTTATTTTTTTGGGTTGAAATCATGGGAGTCCTCTGAGCGGGAGGGAGAACAAGTGGGGGGCAGTTTCCCCCCTCTGGATCAGACCAACGTCAATGGAAAGCAACCATTGGTGTCTGGTTAGCTCGGGAATAACGTGGTCATTTTTCTCAGGTCAGACAAAGAGGTGGGGACCCTCTGGAATATGCTTAAGCCCACCAAACCCGACTGTGGGAGCTTGCCTACCCCCTCCCTCAGGGAAAGTTCCAGCGGATGCCCATGTTTGGATGGATTGATTTAGTTTGTGTTAGGGAGGAGGGTTGTGGGGTCAGGGTTGTAATTAGTCTCATTTTCTGGGAGTAGGATGAGGGACCTCCTAAAAATGTATAGAAACTTCAGACCCTTCTTTTATTTGAAAGCCCATCTCCAGTGATAAAGGAAGTTACTGTATTTACTCGTGTAATACCCGTACTTTTTTCTCCAAAAGTTCTCATCATAAAAGGGGGGTGAGGACATTACATGAGATTTGCCCATTGATCTGTTGATGGTAGGCCCTCCGCGAAACATCTATACAGTACTGCACATCTGGCATGAGGCGTTTTTTTTCTGTATACGTAATATGCCGTGCATTTTATTTCCTCGATTTGTAACTAAGATATTTTTCAAAAAGCATTGATTAATATAATAAGCAAGATGTTTATCAGGTATTTTTTAAATTCTTTGCCAGCTGTCAATAAATAAATATAAAATTCATTAATTTATTATAAAATGACTTCATTTAAAAAATTAAAATCAACATCGAAAAATAAATTAAAATAAAATTAATTACAAAACTAATAACAAATGTTGGTAGAATTAGGAACTGTTCATGAGCCTGGGTGGAGTGTGTGAAGATGGCTGGAGTGGAGATACCTACATCGAATAAATTCAAGTACCTAGGATCAATGATCCAGCAAGACAGTGGACTGGAGGAAGAAGTAAAAAGTAAGATACAGTCAGGATGGTTGAACTGGAGAAACGTAATGAGCGTGCTATAAGAAGGTACCGGGAAAACTGAAAGGGAAAGTGCACAAGATGGTAGTTAGACCAGCGATGATCTATGGAGCAGAGATGTGGCAGATGACAAAGAGATGGGACAAATTGGATGTGGCAGAGATGAGAATGCTGAGATTTGCCAGTGGCTACATGCGGATGGATAAAGTGAGAAATGAGAGAGAGAAAGTTAAGGAAGCTGGGCTCAGGTGATATGGGCATGTTAAGTGGAGGAAAGAAGAGTACATAGGGAGGAAGATGTTGGAAATGGTGCCACCAAGAAAAAGGAGCAGAGGACGACTGAGGAGACAGTGGATGGACAGCATACGGGAGAGTATGGAGAAGCGAGGACTCAGGATCAGATGACAGTGGATAGAGCAGCATGGAGGAGGAGTATCGGCACCAGCGACCCCACATAATGTGGGAATAATATTGCCGAAGAAGAAGAATAGTTAGAATTAGGAACTGTATAAAAAAATGTTGGGCAACATCTACAACAATTGACAAATTAAAAAATCAATTTAAAAAACTATATCAAAATAAAGAACATTTTATTTTTCAAAACTTTTTCATTCAAACGGACCAGCAGAATATTTTCAAGTGTCTCCAATTAGTTGGCATGCTTTGGATAAAATAAATGTTAATGCTGAGAAAGCTCACTCAGCATTGACCTGTGTTGCTGGAACTCTTAAAGTGACCTGAGAAACATGATACAAATTAGGATACTGGTTTTTATTTTCTTCCCAGAAGTTAAGAACTGCCCTTTGGAAGCCTTTGAATTTCTCATATACTTCAAATGCAAGTTCTTAATTATGTGATTTCTCTAGCCAGGTAGGCTTTTAGTGTTTGTGTGAGGTTTCTCAATTTTTTCCAGAAACTGCTCTCGCAAGAAATCTTCTGCTGCAGAGCCTGAAATAATTACTGCTGGCACAATGTTTCATATTTTCTTTCAAGCTGTCTGCAAGTTCTATAATTTCCAGTAACTTCAGCATTTTAGTAATTTGGATTTTAGCTTTCTTTACTTTCTCTTCATCTAACGTCAATCTGTATCTAGGATCTAAGTTTGTGCCAAACATTGAACATTGTTATAGAGGTCCAATTTCAAACGAACAACCATTGATTCACGATGTGTGAGGAGATCAAGCGACAAATCAAATCTAGAAACAAAAGAGAAATGATCTGCTTTTGAAAGATCTGAAAATTCGAGGCATAAGATCCCCCTCATCCACCAAACTTCAGTAATAATTATTTTCTTTTCATTTGGTTATATACTTACATGGATCGTCTGGAATATTTTGAACCCATTTTAAAACTGGTTCAGGTTTAGTTTGGGTTCAAAGTAAAAACAAAATCACGGTTCAGGTTCAGGGTCGTAAAATTGAGCAGTTCAGAGCGTTTTCGGTTCAGGTTTGATTCAACACTCTGGTTGTAAAGCACAGTCCTAAAAAATGTTAACTTTTGGAATACAAAAACAATTACAGTAAAACCCTGTATTTATGTTATTTTATTTTAAGTTTTCCCACTATTCACGTCATTTTACGTTAGAATTTCCAATTTTTAAAAAAATTTAGCATGGGATTCCCAAAAGTTTTTAACGTTTTTCGACTTGGAGATAAAATTACTATTGTGAATAGCTGGTCGCTAGCTGGTAATATCAACTCGCCACTGACGAGTGGACGACTGTATTTGTCGAACCTTGCTCATGTTAAACGTTTAATTAACATATTTTTGGGAAATACTGACATTTCAATGATAACTGTCTTCACAGTTCTTCCATTGTTTCCATTATTTTTGGTCTTTCGTTTTTGACGTTCTAGTAGCACTTATTGGAATAGCACTTGCACAACTATTTTTTTTTTTTTGCAGTATTACGAATATTCCTCATTGTAGATTCTTGGATTCCTGTTGCGCAAATGATGTCACATGTTTTCTTGTTTCTTTCATAATGAGGAATTAATCCAACTTTTGTTTAAAATTTATTGATTTTCTTGCTCTCTTTGCTCCTGATTCTTTCTTACCACTAGCAGGATGCTTCTTACCTTTTCCACTCATTATTAATGAATGAAGTATTAAGTTAAAATTTAAATAAAAATTAATGAAACCAACTTTTAAATGCTCTATAAAGTAAGCAATAAATATAGAATTAGTAAAAGTAAAAGTAGATTTGGGCAAATAGAAATTATATGACAAAGAAATAAATTACGTTAGGTATACAATTCTTATATGCCCAAAATTATTTTTAATTTTTGGAACATTTAATTTTGTCCCTCTCTTTCTCTCTCCTTCTCACTCTCATATTATAGCATTCAAAGCACGCATTCCTTATGCATATAGTATAAGGATTAAGGCAACATTACAATCTTGAAGTTTAACAATGACAGAATTGTCAAAGCAAGGGATTTTATATCGTAGGTGAAATATGATGATAAGAATAACAAACATTCTTTTTTCTTTAATACAGTTTAGGTCTGAAGATCATAGGTCAGTTATTTCTAATTTTAATTTGCAAAAGAGTAAAAGCCTGTAAGTTGAGAAATCAATTTTTGTGTTATCTTATGGGAAATGGCACCCCCCTCCACTTCCCACCTCCTCGCAAAAATAAAAATTCTGGCCCTGAGGTGCGCATCCTCATGGTCCTGTTAGTAAGTGTACCAAGTTTTAAGACTCTAAGTTTCTTGGTTTTTGAGATATGCTGTCTGCACACACACATTGCCTTTTATTAATATAGATAATATCAGCATGCCACTTGATGATACAATAGCAGTATGCATATCGCCAATCAAAAAGCACTTGCTGAAGTTTTGAATTCTCGTTTTCCTTGTTTCATTTTTGGATTTATGAATTGCAATAATTTTTGTTCGTAACAGGGAATGCGGATAGCAATGTCTGCTTCAGAATTCAGTTCTCAACTTGACTCAGCCAAGCGTGAAGCAGAGAAATCATTTGGTGATGGTGCAGTATTGATAGAAAAATTTGTGGAAAGGCCAAGACATGTTGAAGTCCAAATTTTTGGTGATTCTCATGGAAACTATGTTTACTTGTTTGAGAGAGATTGCAGCGTTCAGCGGAGGCATCAAAAAGTTATTGAAGAGGCTCCTGCTGTAAGTATCCTTGGTGACTGCTGTGATTTTATCTGGGACCTCTTATCACTGGGATAAAACAATCATGAAAATACAAATGTAAATTTTATACTCTCTTTAATTGTTTTTGCAGTCACAAGCTTCTGTTGCATGCTAGAGATGAACTGACTTATCCTGCCCATCTCAGTACATAACGCACCTCTGTGGTGGTGTTGTCTTACAAATTTATATAAAACTATTTGGATTGCAGGTACAGCTTCTTTCTTTCAAGTTTTTACTTCAATTCCTGTAGTTTTGAACTGTTCCTCTTGCCTTGGCCCTTTTAACAATGCTCTGTTTACTGTTTGATTCATTCCAAATATTTTAGCAGTTCCATTGCATTTTATGTGCTTTTTGTCATTGCTGAAAAGCACTATTATCTTCGTGATGTCTGTCTTTCCGTACGCATATATCAGGGAAGAATTGGCTGAACCGATTTCAGCCAAATTTGGTTCATAGAATATTCACTTAAATTAATGACCAAAATGACATATTTGGACCGGATCGACTAAGCAGAGGTGCCAAAATTGCACAGTTAAACTTTCCAGTAATTATGAATTTGAAAGGAATTGGCTGAACCGATTTCAACGGAAGTTTGTATAAAGGAGGCATATAATATAGAATAACAAAATCAAGATTTTTTTGTATAGATATAGAAAGGAGGGCTGCCACAATATAAGGACTAAAAAAATTCTTTTTACACGTATTTGTGTTGAACTGTCCACATCAATTTAACCAAATGTAATACTTATAATACACACATATACAAAACTATATTAGCACTATCAGATTTTCCTGTCAAATATGACGGGAGTAAATATAAAGAATCTAATATTTTCAACACATGACTTACTTCCATTGAAATCTTGAAGTCATTAATTTCGTGAATACAATACTGAGTATTCACTTTCTTAGGAGATTGAGTTAACCCGGTGTTGCTCGGGAAATTTAGACTTTCTTTGTTAACATGATGTCGGGATTAGTCATCAAATCTTGCAAAAACTCAGGATAGCGTAATACCTGACCATTTTCATCGCGTGGTTTTTCTAATTTTACTTTTCCTTTGACAACAGTTCTTGAATTTTCCATCAGTTGGTCGCTCTTCAAGAAAATTTCGGGATCCACAAAATTCACAAATCGCATCTATTCTACCACAATAATGTTGAATTATTTCATTTTCATTTGCACTTTGGGATTCGTTACGAATGATTTTCCTTTCTCTTCTCTCAATCGATCTAAGGTTTCCTGGCTTTCGCGATTCAACTCAGCACATCTTTCACGAACTCTCACATCATTGGTTGTTAATGTGTTTCTTCTTCGTTGTCTTTCACGATTAAAGTTAGCACGACGTTCATTCATTTTTTGGATTGTCTGGAAAATGTAATAATTTTTTTAATTAGCGGTTTTAACATAAATTAATCGCTTATAAGAAATGCATTCTCATAGAGAATTTAACATTTTCAATAAAATTTCAATATAAAATAACAGATTTTACAAAATTATATTGTTTACAAACTTTTCTATAAACATGTTTTAAAAAGAAAACAATATAAACGTATATTATATTCCTCAATTGGTATTAACAAACAAAATGAGGGAAGTAATCTTGATTAACATATCTTTTTGTAGCTTTTAACTTTATACCTCTTCAAATTAAATGTCAATATTTATTTATTTATTTATCAATAATTTCACATACAGCGTAATAGCCAATTTAAAGTGAAACGAGAAGATTTTATGAACAGATAACGTTTACAAAGTTTTGTACAAACATGATTTAAAAGGAAAACAATATAAACATGTTACATTCCTAAATTGTTATTTACAAACAAAATTAGAAAAAGTAATCTTGATTAACATACCTTTTTGTAGCTTTTAACTATAAACCTCTTCAAATTAAACAATGTCTAAAGCTAAACAATGTCTTCCCTAACAACCATTATAAACAACTGGTGTTGATAAGTAAATAAAATACTCTATTTTTTCTATTCTTAATTTTTATGCTCTTATAATAATAAAGGTATATTTTTATTATTTTTTAATATATTATATTTAATAATTATTAACAAAAATGAGCATTGCATTATGGACAACGGCTATTATATTAAGTAATATTTAAACCGAATCAGCCATACAGGGGTGCCACAAATACAAATTAAACTATTTCAGTAATTAAGGATTTGGAAGGAATTGAACGGATTTCAATTAAATTTTCTATATAAGATTTGTACAACATACCATAATTAAATCAAGATGTTTAAAGCAAAGCTAAAGAGCAGGGCTACCACAGTAAAAAGTTAAATAATATTTTTACACGAATTTCTAGAGAACTGACCACATGGATTTGAACCAAATATCGTGTGTGTGCGTGTGTATATATATATATATATATATAATCATATAAATAAATAACCAAAATATCATATTTCAACCGGGCCGAATAAACAGGGCTAACACAATATCAAGGTTAGTATTTTTCTGTAACTATGAATTCGGAAAGTATTGGCCGAGCTGATTTAAAAAAGAAGTTTAGTTTGTAGGGCGATTATAGAATGGCAGAATGAAATGAACATCTTTAGAATGGATCTAAAAAGCAGGACTACAATATAAAGAAAACAAATTTCTGATTTCAAAGCAAATACATTATTATACAATTATACAACGGCAAATTTGACGAAAAGTACTTCTGTACCACGGGATGCTCATGTACATCCTACGTGTTTTGATCTTATCTTCTTCTTCATCTCTCTCCTATGTTTTTCGTTGAATAAGGACTAAATAACAATCACAAATGGTTTCACCAAGAAATACTTGTGTCCTCTCTGCTGTTTGTCTTTTCTTTGATTTAGAACTTTTTTATTGATTTATAAATAAAATAAACAAGACTGTGTAAAAAGTTCTAAATGAAAATAATATTTTGAAAATGAACTTCCCTTTAAAAATATTGGATTCAGAATATTTTGGCTCAAATGTAGTGGCAACTTTGGATAGCCAATGTGTTCAAGTCCTGAAAAACTTATTTTTCGGAGATGTGATTTCTATTAGGAGGAAGGAGAGGGGAGGGTATTGAGTAATTACAGCTGCTTTAGGAGTGATGAATGCATGCACTTACTGATAATTATGTACTAATGGTAGTTGTTATAATTGACATTTTGGGCCAAAGCCACCAGGTGAGCCCACATGGTGATGGTAGGCAGAGAAGGCACCAAGACAGAGCCCCTAATTTTCCATTTAAATAATGTAAAAATATTTTTATAATGAACTTCATTGTTATGTAGTGAGTGGTTTGAAAAATTAACTCTTGCCTCATTCTAATGATAATTTATATTTTATTATACTACTGTGTAACTAGTTGGTAATTTTAGTATATAGAACTTTCAATATACAGTGCACAAAATGTGAAATTCTCAGACATAAGTTATAACAAGATTTCACTGCACTCTGTATGGGAAATAACCAATAACTATTGGTTGTAGTTGATTCATTTCTTTACTCCTTGTTCAAGTTTTTCTTTTTTTATTTTTCTTTACAAATACATTTCTTTCAAATGTCTCCAAGGAAGCCATCTCTTGTTAAAAGAGATTTAGTTATTGAGACAATTTATGCCAACCATCTGGCTAATTTCCCAAATCAACACATCACTTACATTTACCATATATAATCAATTGTAAGCCGACCTTTTTTTACCTTTTTACCTACTTAGAAATTGCCACTTGGCTTATAATCGTTGTCTTAAAAAACATTGAATGAAAAAGAAAGTAATCAACGCATTAAGAAATGTTTTCATAAGAATGGTAGCCCGGAACAATCAGAAAGTTGGCGTGGCAAGAACCTTATGCTGCTCTCATGCAGAAGAAGAACATATGCAAGAAATAAATGAATATGTATGAGCGTTGAGTGCCTTTGAAGACAATTTTGAAAATCATTTCGACATAAATGCATATTTATATTATTATATTATATGATATATTCAATGCATTTTGGGATATCTTTTCATTTTTTTCCTTCTTTGCGCAGCAAACATCTTGCTTACCATGCATGGAAATGCTGCAAAATGTCCATAGTTACATTATAACTCAAGACATAAGTGTATTAAAGTGGAAGTGTACAATCTACTTAAAATGCTTGAAAAAAGAATCAAAATGACTAAATACGAAAAATAAATTATGTAAAAATTGTGTGCCACGTCTAAGTCATCAAGATTTCGGCGATATCTATAATAGCACTTGTATGCATAAGAAGCTGTATACTCTATATATGTAGGTACACAGTGTTTCATTTTCCTTTTTCGAAACATTTACATTGTTCACTATATTGATTCAGTATGTCTAGCATACACATACTGGGATTCCCCGAGCCAACCGTCGATTCCTCCTACCTTTGCAAGCTTAAATTTCAGTCCTTCAGTGTGACGAGATTTTCAGTTTTTTACAATAATGAGATGAACACATTCTGCAGAATTTAAGAGGAAAGTTATCACATTTGCGGAAGAAACGTCTAATCTTGTTGTACAACGGCACAACAGGATTGATGTGTCGAATATGAGATGCTGGAGGGGAGAAAAACAGTAGCATTTATACTTTTTATTATTTTTTACGCAAAAGATCTGTGAAATCAAAATGTCTGTACACCCTTAATCAACCATTTTTAAGTTGAGTGTGACCTATTTAAAACGAATATAAGACAAAATCACAATCAGGGAATTTAAGGCTTAAAACTGTTGAATGTGGGAATCCTGATGAATTATGCCATCATTTGTTTTGACATATTAGCCCATAGAAAACAGAAGTTTAGTTGACTTTTAGGAATCATTCACACAGTAATTGTTCACTGAACATCATCATTCAAAAATAAAATTCAGTAGTTCTTTAGTTAGTTAAAGAGCACATCATTTGTAAATATTGTGTGTGTATTTTGTACACACATATTCAATATAGGTGTAGTTTGTTCATTCATCAAAGTGATTTTTAACAAATTTCTTTATTTTTATTTGAGGGAAAAAGACTATTTTTAAATTGTATTTTTTAAATTAATTCTGTATTAATTGAAATGCAGATCATATTTTTGCAATGAAAAATTTCAGTAGATTCATTTATTTTACCTTATGAAACATTCATTGTAAAAACATTGACTAAACGTGTAACTCCGCTTCGTACTTGATTTTAAGACAGCCCTTGATATTCGCAAGCTGAAATTTGAAAAAAGAAACCTCATCCTGAATTTGGGTAAATACAGTAATAATAATAAAATGGGAAAAAATAAAACAAAACAGCAGGTTTAAAGGGAAATTTATGCCACATTTCTGGTATCTCAAATACAAAGCATATCTAAGTATTTTTATGTCTCATGTCATTTAGGCTCATTATTCTGACATGCAGGATGACATAAATAAAAATCATCTGTTTGGCCATCTTGAAATTTTAGGTTGACACTCGTTCTAGGCACCCAAACAAACACAAGCATACACTCAAAACAAAAAATCTGATATGGCCACCACATGACTTTCTCCGTACCTGTAATACTTCTAAAAGTTCCAAATAGGTTAAATGATAATAAATATTTAAAAGAACTATGAGAAAAATTAAGACCTTACAAAGGACGGACATAAACTTATACTGTAGCCTTCTGATATTGGATATAGCCATAAAGGTCCAACAATTAAGAGTAAAAAGGAGTGTTACTAAGACGTAACTAAGCATCAAGTGTTTGCAAAAGTCACCTTCAGGTGGTGTGGTGGTGGCAGCTAATAAATAAAGTTTTTAATATCTCTTAAACAATGCATTATATGGGGAAATGTTTCGAACAAAGGTTGTAGAAAATTAAATTTCCTACAACTTTTATTCCAGTACTTTTTTGCGTTGATCAATTATTAAAGCAAATATTTGAAAGAAATGGAATTTGACAAGAGTAAACATCCACTTCCAGATGACCGATTTTAAGCAAAAAATAATCAACTCATCCTTTTAATAAAAAAGTCAAATATAAAATTTCGCGTCGATCTGATTAAAAGTTTTTGAGTTAAAGCACCCACAAAATTCTTATCACATTCACACATAGAGACAGACTTCATTGAGAAAATGGCCCAAACATGTTTAGGGGACCTCAAAACATTGAATTCACAAAATATTTTTTTTTATGAAAACGATACTTTTCCCTATACGTATGGAGAAAGTAAAAAGAAAAAGACTAATAGAAATACCTGTTCACAGTCTCACAGACATCTTCAATCATTGATATTCACTTTTTAAAATAACTAATGGTACCCGCAAAAACTTTTGTGAAGTCAGTCAAAAATCTTCATGTTTAAAAGTAATAATAGCCCATTTCTTCTTATAAAATTAGACAACTGACATTTTGAATTTCATGTTTGTTTTTATAATTCATATGTGCAATTTTAATTGCTTCTCCCTTATGAGAAAGGTAACATTCCAGTATTGAAATAAAGAAAAGATTTTATTCTTTTGGTTAAAAATCATTAAAAATGCCCACAGTTCACATGCAGTTTACTGAATAATAATAATTGCAAGGCACCTCTATAAAAGGGAATGTATCACAAGGTATTAGACAAGTTTTGATAGAAATTTAAAGTTAATGGTGGTGCATTATGCTGAAGAAACTAACAGTTGTGAGGCAGGGTGGAAATATAATGTGATGGAGGCAAATGTGCGAAGGTGGAAGCAAGCAAAACAGAAACTTGAACATGAAAACTCAAACTAGGTCAATTTCATGAGTTAGAAGAAGAAACTGTAAAATTTGTGAACACTCAAAGAACAAACATAAGATCAGTGTCACAGGAAATCATTAAACTGAAAGCTGAAGCTGAATTATCACAATCATTAAGCATCCCATGGCAAGTATTAAAGGCTAGTAATTGTTGGTGCGTACAGATGATGCATTGTAATGGTAGTAGTAGTAATTGATTTTTTTAAGTGTGTCGATGGCTATGGTCATTTTGCACTGTCATCAACTGGACACACACACAGAAGAGAGGAGGGAAATCTGGTGCCAGCATTAACCTACTCTTTATGAAAAGCACCAAGGGAGCCAACTGCTTAATGACCCTTCTGAAGGATGGAATGCTGAATTTGTGCAGTCTCCTCAAACCACACAAACGGGGTCAGGTGACCTAGGAAAAAATCCTACTTGCGCAGAATTTGTGCCTGCTGCCCCTTCAAGCAGCAGGCGAGTAGCAGCCAGCATCCTTACCACTGTTGTATTGGTTTTTGCCTGTGACAAAGAATGGTAAAAGGTAAAAAAGACTCCAAATGCTGTAATTAATCTAAACTTAAAAACTCCCTCAAAAAGAAGGAAGGAGGGGAAAAAATTAAAAAGAAGAAGAAAGAGATACCTCACCCAATCAAACAATCACTCCACTTGCCATTTAGGGGTTTTTTAGGGCCATCGCCAGGGACAGCAGGTCAACACACAGGTTTACGGGAGAACTTCTCCGCATCAGTGGCTTACACGCACACACAAATCAGATATGCGAAAAACAAATTTTTTTGCAGTGACCCTTGTAAGTAAAAACAAACTAACAAAGTCAGAAAAGAAAACTAGAGTAAAAAATTGGTGAGGCTGATTTAAGAAAGGTGTATAGAAGGGAGTGAGACTGAAATGCGTATTTCGGCTGCCAAGTAGCCCTCTTCAGAGTCCTGAAGGTACGGTAATGAATGGGCAGAGAAGCTCGGCATTTATATATAGTGCAAGAGGAGGGGTTGTGGGGGTTTGGGGACGAAAGAAGACGGTTGACCAAGACTAAGGAAAAAGTGAAAGGAATGGGGAGGGCTGTTGTAACCGTCAACTAAGCAAGGACGCGAAGGAAACAAATTAAGGGAAGTGAAAATGAAATAACCAAGATTCAAATCTTTCTGTCAGAAAGTGCATACAGCGGTGATGGGATGGGGCCACTATCCTGATTCTTTCTTTGAATTTTCGTCCTGTTTGTCCTATATAAACCACAGTACAATCTTCACAATGTAATTTGTAAATTCCCCTTTTTTCCAAATTTTTAATTTTGTCTTTAGTATGGCATAAAAGGTTTTTTAAGTTCGATCTATTGTAAAAAGCGGCTCTAATTTTATATTTGGGAATTAATCTGTTAATTTTAAGGGATATATTACCAAGAAATGATAGTCTTATATATAGGACAAACGGGATGAAAATTCAAAGAAAGAATCAAAGAACATCATTCCTGCTTAATAAGCAGTAAGAAAACCTCTCTCTTCGCCAAACATCTATTGGAATATGGACACAACAACGACTTTATTCCCAAAATCCTGCATTATGAAAGAAAGGGACCCAGGCTTGCTATTCTGGAACAATTTGAAATTATACAGAGTGTGGCTTCAAAAAACTGTGAAGTTTTAAATGATATTTTGTATCCTTTTCATTCTCCACTTCTCGACCTCCCACTAATCTAATTATTCCTACCAATTATCTCCATTGTCTTCTCATTATCCAACTTACTGGACATCAGTAAGCTCAACCGTTTTCTCCCCCTCCCCTTCCCACAAACATAATTTCACTCCTTTCCTTATTTTTGCCAATCCTGTCTGCTTACTGTATAATTCCTTAATGTATTCTTCCCATACCTGTGCTACATCCTTTGTTTCTGAGACTATCTTCCCATCTGCATTCATAATTACTTTACCACGATTTGGGATATAGAATTCTAATTTAACCAATGATTATTGTTTTTAACGTTAATTTAGCCAGGCATCCCAGAGAGTGTCCGCAAATCTATTGGCCAGGCTGCTGTTAAGGCAGCTCAAGCAGTAGGTTACATCGGAGCTGGTACTGTAGAATTCATCATGGATCACGACTATAATTTTTACTTCATGGAAATGAATACAAGACTTCAAGTGGAGCACCCTGTCACTGAAATGATCACAGGCACTGACCTTGTTGAATGGCAACTCAAGGTAAGCTTCTGCATGCTCATATTTTTTTGTCAGCATCTTGCTAAAGTACTTTTTTCTAACCACTTTTTCGCCTGCTTCGTTAAAGGTTGCCACTGGAGAGAAATTGCCAAAGACTCAAGATGAACTTAAAATAAATGGTCATTCATTTGAGGCCCGAATATATGCAGAAGATCCAGCAGGTGGCTTTCTACCTGGTGCTGGTCCTCTCACTTATTTATCCACACCCAGCCCCAGATCAGATGTTAGGATTGAAACAGGTAAGTTTTTAATGATATATCTATGATATACCATTTGTTTCTGCATTGTAGATACAGTAAAAGTCTGCTATAAGGAGAGTTGATAACGGTCAACACGCTTTGTTATAACAGATCCTCATTATAACCGAAATTGGGATGTTGTCTTGCCAACCAATTACATTGTTAAACCTCAAAATCCTACCATTATCTCAACTCTTATAGGTTTAAGCATGATTTGGAGGCCTTTAATACGAGAAGAAGAGATAGATGAAGGACAGGTAAATGGTTTCCATAGCAATCAATGTAAACAACATTTGTTGCGTTATTTACAAAAAGGAATATCTTAAAAAGCTGAAATACTATTCCAAAAGATTAAAAATCATAATAGTGAGCTAAATTCAATATTAATGAAATAGAAAAGGTATGAAAATCTGAGGAACAGGCTGGACATTTTAATTAACAAACCGAGCATGTCAAAATTGTATAGAGTGAAGGATTGGGCAATAGGTTATGGGAGTTACGTAGAAGAATGGAGGACTTGAGGACAGTTTGGGAAATAGGGAGAGAGATAGAGGTTTAAAAGAATCACAAAAATAATAGTAAAAGGCTATGTTGTGTGTCCATTGAAATTTCATATATTGTATAAATACAGGACTGTTATTTAATAGAAGGTTCAATGATTAACACTCAAATATAATTTTCTTATCAATATTGAATCAGAAACCTGAACAAAGTTTAATTGAGTCAAATAACTTGCAACTTTTTGTACTTGTATTTGTGTTTCTATATACTCTGCATTGATTATTTGTTCTTAACCTTAAACCCGAGCAGCATCCAGGTACTTCTGCTAGTATATTATAAATAGCTGCTTCTTACGGAGGATATATATATATATATATATATATATATATATATATATATATATATATATATATATATATATAATAGCTGCTTCTTATGGAGGATATATTATAATGATAATGATATAAAACCTAAGGTACCTCTAGATATTCTACAGAGGTGAAATTTGGAGGGAACCTTGGTGTTGGTCCAAAACCATCAGGAAAAATTCGAAAATTTCCCCCTTGCAACGGGAACTTTTACACCCCAAAACATTCATTTTCAAGTCCCATTAGAAAATCATTTAAATCCGTACAAGCCTTTTTATAATTGCATTTTTAAATTACTTTTAATTAAGGTAAAAACTCCAGACCTGAATTAGAAGACTGGAAAAAGAACATTATTTTTCCTGAAAGTAGAACATGAATCTGTGCCGAATTAGTCCAATTATTCGATTTTTACTGCATAAAAATGGGATTTTATATAATTTATAACAATGACCCAATATTTCTGTCATGACTTGGAGACAATGCTTTTCTTTGGAAATTTATTTTACGTGTTAATAAAACTGAACTAGAGCTTAGTGCCACGAACTGAAAAGTAGCTTAGTGTCATGACATCACTCTCAGACCGTGACATTTAAAAGCAAAGGGAAAACATATTTGGGTGCGCAGACAATGCTAAAATTTGCAGGGTTTGTAGATTTCATGAGTAGGCCTTCGGATAATATGAGACATCTTATGTAGGTGTCCTCGGTTCTACTCCAGGCATTCCCAATGCTTGCAGTATGCAAGCACCAATTACTAGTATCTATAATAAATAGCTGCTTCTTACGGAGGATATCATATTACAGTAAAACCTCTCATTAACGAATATCAAGGGACCCAATTTTTCGTCTAATCGTTATTCGGAAATTCGTTGATCGGAGGTTATTGGGCGTTAAATAACTTCAGGGGCACATTGCCTGTTAGATTATACGGGAGCAACAGGGCTATCCAAATGAATGCATATGCTCAGAAACGGAGTAACTCTACTAAATTATGCCCATTACATCTTTTCAGGAAAAAGTATCACATAAGTGGACGATATTCAAAACGCGCCCTCAATGTTTAATAATCGGCCATATTGATTTGAAGCTCCAATGACACAATACTTTCTTATGGGAAAAAGGGCCACTTTCATTCATCTCATTTTGCAATGTTTGACAGTGGCAAGCACCAAATAACTCGGAAATGCAATGTTATTTTTTCTAGCATTGATTGGCAGGTTCTGCACGAAAACATCCTCTGCAATTTTTTATTATGCGACTTTTTCGAGGATGCAATGTGTGATACTCGCTGAGCCTATCCTAAAGCATCTGTTGAGTCGCTAAATTTATAAAAAATATTGACAGCAACGCCAATTAATAAACTACTATTTGACCACCACGGAGCGGGTTGCAAATATTTCAAAACGAAATGAAAGAAAGCAGCATTTTCCCCATAAGAAAGCACTAACTGTCGTTGGCACTCCAAATCAAGACTCCAATATTTTTCACTAACATTCTTAACAACACTCCAGCTCCGTCCCTGACGAAATTATCTATCACAAAAAAGTGCATAGGAACCACCTCACCATGATACATACCTCATTGCTGCAATCTTTTGTTGAAATTCTCTCTAAAAGGATTAGGGGATTAATTTAATCGGGAATGATTTCAAATACAACACTTTTTTTAAAAGATTTATTAATAAATCAACATTTTTTAAAAAACGAGTCTATTTTTTTCTGTTTTAAATTCTTCGTAAATTCTCGGGAAACGGCATTCTCCACTTCCCTGAAAGCGTGCATAGCTGCAGCACTACAACTCTCGGATGAGAGTAAATATCTTTCCACTACATCCAGTGCTGCACATACGTCGCTCGACTTCGGCCGCACCAACTCCAATTCTCCGTCTTCCTCCATATTGGACACTTCTACCCCTTCGGGATCCTCACTTTCCACAGAGCAGGTCAACAAATTGTCATCTACATGGGCAAAATCTTGAAAAGACGCCGAGTTTAAATTTAAACCTGCCCTTAATTCCTCCCACCCTTCTCCCTCAGGTTCCACACACTCCTCACTTGCAATGGAATCACAAAAAAATCCCGCCCTTGCATAGCAGTTTTTTACGTTTGACGGTGATACGGCTTCCCATGAAATGCAAAACCATTGCATTGCCTGCAAGAGGTTCCATTTAAGGAGGGTTGCATTTCCCGCCATCGTTGTGAACCACCGTTAAGCACTAAATATCAAAAGGAATTGATATTTAACGCACTTCTTCTCACTCAATAACTTGCCGCACTTTTACACCTTCTCTCACCTAGGACACACTGGTCAATGGCGCGAGAATGCCGGAAACACAGGAAATACGTCATCATGCTAGAAAACGTGCTATGATTGGCTTGTTGTAAGCTTAACCCTAATTGGAGCGTTGGCGACTGTTTTCAATAGTTTTCCGTACTTATGTAGCTGAAAAAAATGTTTAGCAAGCGAAATTTCATTCTAAAGAGGTAAATAAAAACGGAAGGGACCACTTTTTTCCTTCGTTGTTCGGAAGTTTTCGTAGTGCGGAAGTTCGTAGTAAAGAGGTTATAATTAGAGATTTTGTGTACAAGTTTGGTGGGACCCCGTCAATTGTTCGTTATTCGGAGGTCTTCGCTATAAAGGGGTTCGTAAGGTAGAGGTTTTACTGTATATATAATGATATAAAACCTGCCTAGTGCCACGAACTGAAAAGTAGCTTAGTGTCATGATGTCACTCTCAGACCGTGACATTTAAAAGCAAAGGAAAAACATATTTGGGTGCGCAGACAATACTAAGAGGAATATTGCGCTGAAATTTTCAGGGTTTGTAGATGTCATGAGTAGGCCTTCAGATAATATGAGACATCTTATGTAGGTGTCCTCAGTTTGATTCCAGGCGCTCCCAATGCTTGCAGTATGCAAGCACCGATTACTAGTACTACTACTAGATACATATATATATTTATATATATATATCCTTATATATAGACATTCCTTACAGAGGAGGAGGATATAACATACTAGTAGAAGGTGCTTGCATACTGCAAGCATTTAATCTCACCTTGAAAAAATCATTAATGTTTCAGAGATATATTTCATCATGAGAAATATTTCTTTAATTCTAAAGATTTCTCCTCTGGACTGGTTTTTGTTTTTTTTATTATGGAACAATAATGGAGTAACACAATCACTAATTTGTGCAATTTTCGAAATATTATACTTGTCCCAAATTAAGTTACAAAATCCTACCTAAGAAAAAAATTTCGAATCTCCAGCTCATCTGGAAGTGCCTAAACATTAGTATCCTCCTATATGTTATATATATCATCATCATCATAGGTAGTCTGTCCGTAGACAGGTCCGTGATTATTCTTGGTTAAACCTGGTTCTCCATATACTCCTATTTTCCGCTGTCCTCTTCATATCTTGATAACTCTCTTTCCCTTTCAAATCGTCTATCAGCTGAAACCTTTTCCTACCTCTTTCCCTTTTCCCATCTAGTTTTCCTTCTAACACGTCTTTAATCATACTCTCTCTCCTCAGGTAATGTCCAACCCAGTTAGCCTTCCTCTTTCTGATAGTCTGTATAATCATTCGCTTCTCTCCTATTCTTCGTAGCACTTCATCGTTTTTCATCCTATCTGTCCATTTTATCTTCAGCATTCTCCTCCAAGTCCACATTTCAAAGCTTTCCAAGTATTTGATGTCATTTTTCCTTAGCGTCCATGTTTCTGCCCCATACAATGCTATACTCCATACGTAGCATTTTATCAACTTCTTGCGGATATCTTCCCTTATATTCCCTGTAAGTAGTTGTTTCTTTCTCCTGAAAGCCGCTTTTGCTTTTCCTATTCTAGTTTTGATCTCATCCGTACATTTTGCCTCTCGTGTTATGATACTTCCAAGGTATTTATATTCTGAAACTTGTTCTAATGGCTTTCCCCCAATAGTTATGTTCAGATTCTCTTCTTTACCCGATATTCGAATGACCTTGGATTTTTCTGTATTTATTTCCATACCGTATTTTCTACCTGTTATCACTAGTCTATTTATCATTTTTTGTAGCTCCTCTTCCTTTCTTGCTAGAAGTACTTGATCATCTGCGTATTTTACTGTTCTTATAATCCTTCCTCCAATTTTGAAATCCCCTGTGCCTTCTAAAGCTTCTTGCATTAGACTTTCTCCATATATATTGAATAGGGTTGGCGATAGGCAGCAGCCTTGTCTTACTCCTCTACCGATATTTATTCCGCAGGTGTCCACATTCTCAAACCTGACCTTTACAACTTGATTCTCATATAGATTCCTAATCAGTCTCCTGTCTTTCCAGTCTACACCTATATCCTTTAATATCTTCATCAACTTTACCCAATTTACTCTATCAAAGGCCTTCTGCCAGTCTACGAAACATGCGCAGATATCTTGACTGTATTCTATTGCCCTTTCTGATATGATTCTAACTTACTCCTATAGCATCTCTAGTTCCTCGTCCTTTTCTGAAACCGAATTGATCTTCCCCTATTATTTCTTCTGCCTTTTTCTCCAGCCTTTTATTAAGAATCCTCGTGATGATCTTCGATGTGTGTGACAGAAGGCTTATAGTTCTGTAATCTTTACACTGCATTGCCTTTGGCTTCTTCTTTAGAGGGATCATTGTTACTTCTAGGAAATCCTGAGGCCACTCTCCCGTGTCGTAAATCTTATTAATTAATTTCGTGATCGCTTTTAGTCCTTCTGATCCTATGACTTTAAGTATCTCAGCCGGTATTCCATCGCTGCCCGTGGCTTTCCCCTTCTTTAGTTCTACTATCGCCTTTTCTACTTCGCTCTCCATAATACTTGGTCCTAAGTTGTCTTCTTCAATGTTTTCCTCATTTTCCAGTTCTATTTTTGCCGCTCCTGCCTGTATGCTGTATAATTCCTTAATGTATTCTTCCCATACCTGTGCTACATCCTTTGTTTCTGAGACTATCTTCCCATCCGTATTCATAATTCCTTTACCACAAATTCCATTAGACTTCTTAT
This sequence comes from Tanypteryx hageni, assembly GCA_028673005.1. NCBI lineage: Eukaryota > Metazoa > Arthropoda > Insecta > Odonata > Petaluridae > Tanypteryx > Tanypteryx hageni. Next base: position 148,349,311 of record CM054114.1, read on the forward strand.
CTTCTAATTCCAGTGCCCTAGCGTACATCATATCGTACCGTCCTAACTTCTCCATTTGTTCTATTTCATCACATTTTCCTTTTATCCAATTTTCTCTAGCTTTATCTGTTACCCTTCTCAACTCATTGTTTATACGCCTATAGTTGGCTCTACCTTCTTCACTGTTAACGTTTTTCCATTTTCGTCTCTCATCCATTTTCTCCAGCATTTCCTTCGTGATCCATGGTTTTCTGATTTTCTTCTCTTGTTTTCCAGTCTCTTTATCCAAGGTATCCTTGATACTGATTTTAATTTCATTCCATTCTTTATCGACGGTCTTCGGTTTGTTTTCCAACTTTCTTAGGTTATCTTCCAACTTCATGCTGACTACATCCTGCCTTTCTTTCAGTTTTTCTAGGTCCCAGGTCTGTCTTTCTCTTCTCGTTTTTCTTATTTGTTTGAGCTTTGTACTCATGTCAAGTATTAGAAGGCTGTGATCTGAATCAATGTCTGCTCCTTGCAATGCCTTGGCGTTCTTTATGCTGTTCCTGAATCTTTGTTTTACAAGGATGTAATCTATTTGGCATCTCATTCTATCTCCTGGGCTTTTCCATGTGTATAACCTTCGTTTATGGTTTTTGAACCATGTATTAGTCACTACAAGGTCATTATTGATGCAGAATTCTAGGAGTTTCTCCCCTCCTCGATTTCTCTTCCCAAGTCCGTATTGCCCGACAACATTTTCTTCCTGTCCTTCTCCGACTATGCTGTTCCAATCTCCCATTATTATGCAGTTTACCTTTCCTCTTCCGTCTTCGTAAATTTCATTAATTTGCTCATAGATCTCATCTATTTCTTCATCGTTATGAGCTGACGTTGGCATATATACCTGGATTATCAGCATGTCCACTGGGACTGCTTTTAGCTTTATTGCCATCAGTCTATCGTTGGTTGCTATTATCTTTGTCACGCTTTTCATCATATCTTTCCTAAGTACCAGAGCTACTCCCCTTTCCCCACTATTTCCTCCAGAATAAACTACCGTGAATTCTTCCGAGTCGAACTGTCCTTCTCCCTCCCATCTAGTTTCGCTTAGCCCTATAATGTCAACTCTATTTCTTCTCATTTCTTCTTTCAAGTTCTCTAGCTTTCCTGCCTTTCTCATAGTTCTTACGTTCCAAGTCCCTATTCGTAATTTATTTTCGACAAATGTTTTCCTCAAGGCAGTCCCCGCCCGGAGATCCGATTGGGGGACTATTTTACCTCCGGATTGTTTTACCTCGAGAGAACTCATATTGTCCAACCATATAATCTTTACTAGGGATTGTAATGTGGTAGTTTCCCTCTTGCTTTCCACATCGCAGTACTGTAGCCGTTCAAATCGTCCTGATCACGCCTACAGCTGTATTGGATATAGACCCAACCAACATCATTTGTTTTCGGCTCTATACCATACTGACAGTACTGCTGCCTACTGCCAGGCACTGATGATAGTTTTTTTTTTTTATAAATAAAACCTCCATTCGAGGGGTTTGAACCCCCGAACTTTGCAATAGAAAGCCGACACGCTAACCACTACACCACCAGTGCATATATATATATATATATATATATATATATATATATATATATATATATATACTTAAGGAAATGAAAAGGTAGTGATGAGGGTGGCAACAAGATGTTGAAGGAAGCCCAGCGGGCACTTACCAAGTCGGAGACCAAGTTGGCAGGCTGCTGGGGGCGTTGAAGAGACACGTTGAACGCACGAACACAAAAACAAAAAACACGCAAGCTTATCGGGCCTATGCCCTTCATCAGCAGTAGAGTAAATGAGAGTGACACACTGAGCGGGGAATGACAGGGTGATGTGGGGAGGTTGATGATCGGAGGAGGCGGGGAGTAGGAAGGGTGGATAGCCAATAAGGAGGGAGTGTGATGAGGTAGAGTGCGAATAGTTACAAAGTAACAAGGAGACATTGTAAGGGGGCTAATAGGGTTAGCGGAGGTTGAGGCCAGGCGGAGAGAAAGAGTCAAGAAGATGTATGTGTGCAAGTTCCCAGTGTCGGAGAAGGGAGGCAGAAGTGTCATTGGGTAAGGCGTGAATAACCCTTACAATGTAGCAACTATTGAAGGGGACATTGTGGGCATTGGCGTGTAATGCAACTGGGAGAGGGCGTCTGAGAGAGACGCTATTCCGGTGACCGTTCATGCGGATATTTAACAGATTGCTGGTGAGGCCTACATAAAACGCGGGACAAAGAGTGCAGGTAAGGAGGTAAATGACGTTTCGGGTGGTGCAGTTGCTTCTAGAGGTGATGGGGTAGGTGATATTGGTGGAGGGACTCGAGAAAGAAGATGAGGATAGGTGGATAGGGCAAGTGAGGCAGCGAGGTTTGCCGCAGGGGTGAGACGCTATTGCAAGAGGCGTGGTAAAAGTGGGAAGTTCCTTCATCCACAAGATATTTCCCAAATTGGGGGGCCGGCGGAAGGAGAGGAGCAGGGGATTGGCAAAAAGGTTGGTAAAGAGGGACTGGTGGGAGGAAGAGGTAAGAATTGGGTGGGCAGCATGAAGGATTGTTTTGAGAGCTTCGTGGATACCAGGAAGGAAAAGTGTAGTAAGAGTGAGTGGAGGGGTTGATACAGGGATAGTAGGTGTGTGTGGAAGGGATCCATGGTGGGTAGGCGTCATCGCCTTATGGATCTGTTCGCGGACCAAGACTGGAGGGTAGTCACGTTTGAGGAGAGCGTCCTCGAGGACAGAGTAGTATTGTAGAAGGGAAGTTCTATCAGAACAAAGCCTCCATCCTCGACGAGCAAGGGCATAGGGGATAGAGGTTTTGGTATGAAGGGGATGGCAGCTATCAAAGTGGAGATATTGGAGGCTGTTGGTGGGTTTGATATGAACACAGGTGCGAATTTTGCTGTCTTGAAGGTAAAGATCGACATCCAGGAATGTGATGTGGGAGGTAGAGGATTGGTGGGTAAAAGAGAGTGAAGGATGGGAGGAGAGGCGCGAGAGAAAGGAATAGAGAGAGTCAGGTCCATGCGTCCAAATGAGGAAGACATCGTCGATGTATCTCAGCCACAAAAGTGGTCTGAGTGGTACGTTGAGGAAGAGTCGTTCCCATTCTCCCAAGTAACAATTGGCGTATGAAGGCGCCATACGGGTGCCCATCGCAGTGCCAAGGTGGGATGCATCCCGGTAGGGCCAATAGGAACGTACACACAGGACAACACCAACTGAAAATACACGGGACAACGCCACAAGATTTAGGGAACCATTCAGAACGCTACCAAGAACCACCAAAAGCCGAGCGACCGCAAGCAACCAAAGCTGAGCCAACAGCGGAAGGAGGAGGCGAAAGAATGGATACACAAGACGACTACCACCCATCCCCCAAGAATACCAGATCAGGAAAAACTTACGGAGAGAGGGACGAGGGGAACGACCCCGACACAGAAGGAGAATACCAAGATGAAGGTAGAAGGAAGGGAAAGAGCCATTCAAAAACCCAGGGAGGAAGCGCGCAGGAGACGAGTTAGGAATAGATTTATCACACTGTCAGACTCAGACTTAGAGGATGAGGGACGAGAGCTACCCCCGCCAATTAAAACAGCCCCGACTGTAGCGATGAACAGGGCGCTTGCAGACATTCACAAGAGAACAAAAAAGGGAATTAAGACTAAATACACGAGAAAGGAAGTTACGGTCTATACGAGCAATCAATCTGACTATGAATTTACGATTAAAGCACTTAGAGAAGGCAAGCATGAGTACCACACGTATGGTAGGAGGCAAAAAAGGGCCAAGGAAATAGTAGTTTAAAATATTCCCGCAGACTATTCCGCGCAGGACATAGGGCAACTACTCATAGAAAAGGGATTTTTTCCACAAAAAGTCATACAAGTCTATAAGGACGGAACGCCCCTTCCCATATACATTCTCATTTTCCCTAGTAACTTGAACACATCATCGCTTATTAGAAAATCGCATATAGCCCACATTGGCGTTAAATGGGAGCCGTAAAATTAGAACAGGCAAACACAGTGTTACAACTGCCAGAAACTGGGCCACATGGCTAGACACTGCAACTATGCCACGGCATGCAGATATTGCAGCAGGGGGCATGATTCGCGAAAATGCACTCAGATGTCAAGCTTGCACTGTAAAAACTGTTCGGGGAAACTCGCGGCTTCGGATTCTGCATGCGCCGCGAGAAGAACTTTAGAGGGAAAGCCGATTGAAGACAGACAAGCAAGAAGGGAAACGTATGCCACCAAAACACGGGGAGAGCCCCCTCATGGGGAATTAGGGCAGATATTTTCCCTCATTAAAGAGATTCTCCAAAATTTTGACTTCAAGCATATTTTAGGAACCCTAAAAGACCTGCACTCCACCCTCCAAAACGTGACCTCGCATCAAAAAAGGATCGAATGCATCCTGAAAACGGCCCTGCAATGGCTATAAACAAAATAAAGATAGCATAATGGAACGCCAATGGCGTAAGGCGACAAATAAAAGAGTTAGAAACCTTTCTATCGATGAACGACATCGACATAATGGCGATCTTGGAGACACACCTGATTAGAGAGGACAAATTATATTTTGAAAATTACAAGATTTTCTGTCAGACAGGAAAATGAGAAGAGGAGGAGTGGCCGTACTGACGAAACATAACCTAAATTGCCAGGCAATTCATGGGGATGAGACTGTTGAGTTAGAAAATGTAGGATACGCCATTCCCGGGACCAACCTAAGGATATATGCCATTTACGCCAAGCCAGGAAACACGTTAAAAATCAGCCAACTGAATGAGCTGCTCTCGCATAAAGAAAAAACCATTTTAGCAGGAGACTTTAACGTGAAACATAGGGCATGGTGATGCAATATGACTAACAGTAACGGCAGGTGACTATATTACTTAAACATTGACAGACAGGATGCCAGGCTCATCTTCCCAAGGACTCCAACTTTTTCCCCCAGACGCAAACGCAGACGCCAAGCATAATCGACTTAAGTATATTGAAAGACAAAACGACATTCAGCGAACCCGTGACACACAACGCCTTGGATTCCGACCATGCGCCAGTAACTTACACAATAAGCACCAGGAAAAATCTGACACCAAAAAACGCCCACAAGACGCTAGACTTCCACAAGGCGGACTGGAAGACGTACGGAAAGGAACTGAAAAAGACTACATTGCCAGACATCAAAAACGACCCGGAATCCATAGAGAGATCCGCCAAGGCACTGACAATAGCTATTAAAAACGCCACTAAGTCGGCAATACCAAAGACTAATCACACACCAAAAACGGACATTATGGAGGAGATTAATACACTCCTGAAAGTCAAACGCTACGCTCGTAACTAGTATCAGAGACACCGCAGCGCGGAGACGAAACGGACGCTTAACGAAATTAGCAAAAGACTAACGACAGCACTCAACGACGCCTACAATGACCGATGGGAGAAGAAATTAGAAAAACTAAACACCAAAGACAACTCACTGTGGAAAATGACAAAAAAACTAATGAAAGGACATAGACAAATCACCAGCCTCCACGGCGAAAGAGGACTCGTGTATTCAGACAAAGGAATGGCGACCGCCTTAGCAGACAACTATGAAAAGCAATTTATGGAAAATGACACGGGAAGTGACGAGCATGAAAGGACTGTTAGATACAAACTTAAGACACTACATGAGAACTTAACCAGCGACAAAGAATTTGAGGAATTCCGACCAAAGGACATAACAACATACGTAAAAAGATTAAAAGCATTCAAAGCACCAAGAGAAAACGATATCAGGAACATCCGGCTCAAATACCTGCCAAAAAACACGATAAAGTACGTCACAAATCTAGTTAACGCCATGCACAAGACGTGCTATTTTCCCAAACTATGGGAAAATGCAATAGTGCTATCCTTTCCCAAGCCGGGGAAAGACGTAAAATTTTTGCAAAATTATCTCCCTATCAGCCTGCTCACGACATTAGGGAAACTAACAGAGATGACAATCCACGAAAGACTTAGACAACACATCATACAAAAAGACATTATACGCAACGAACAATTCGGCTTACGACCAAGACACTCGACAGTGCACCAGATATTTCGACTAGCAGACTATTGCACTCACCATAGAAACAAGAATAAACATATAGGAATAATACTACTTGACATTGAAAAAGCTTACGATAGGGTTTGGACGGAAGGACTTCTCTATAAGCTGATTAAATATGAATTTCCCAACAGACTGACGCGACTGATAGAAGACTACTTAAAACACAGGACATTCCAAACTAGGACAGGACAGGCTCTCTCTGACAAAAGACCAATAGAAGCAGGGGTACCGCAAGGCTCAATTGTTGGACCCCTGCTATTCAACCTCTACATCAATGACCTCCCCTCCACAGAAGACGTAGAAACAGCAATATACGCGGATGACACAGCACTGTTTACGAAATCCTTTCAACTTCAACCAATAATTAACATACTAGAAAAAGCACTAGAGACCATAGACGAATACGCCAACACCTGGAAAATAAAAATCAATAAAGACAAAACAGAGGCAATCATTATAACAAACAAAACGAAAATCTTACGACAAATGACTAGCAGAAATATTTACTGGCAGGGAAAACAAATTGACTGGTACAAAACAGTGAAATATCTCGGGGTGCACATTGACAGAAACATGACTTGGACGAAACACACGACTTACGCAAGACAAAAAGCCATAATGACAGCAAAACAACTAAAACCACAAATTAATGCTAAAATCAGGCTGAACGCAAGGAACAAAATTACAATTTACAAAACAATAATACAGCCCATAATAATGTACGCGGTGCCAATTTGGGGATGTACATTCGTGTCAAATTACCGAAAACTAGAAAGAATTCAAAATAAATTCCGCAGAAGCATGACCCGGGACCCGCTTAAAACCAATATTGAAAATAGGAAAACCACAGGACTGCGGTCACTACAAACATATATCCGGGGAACGTCAGAAAAATTCTTCGCTGAAATCCAAAACAACAACGGGAAATGAACTACTTCAAATAATCCTACAAACCGGCTTAGCCAACATGCCATTCCAATACAAGCATCGAATAATATCCCACAGCATGCTATAGCTAATTTACATAAGGGAAGGAGAAGCCTTACCAGGAGACAGCTGCCAGCAGAGGAAGAAGACAGCTACATCAACAGCACCAGCAGCGGAGAATGATGCACCCAACGGCTAGGAGACTCAAGGCAAAGAAAGAAAGAAGAGAGAAACACGTGACTGGCGAAGAGATAGAGAAGAGAAAAAGACAGAAGAAAGAAATAAAACAGGGGCCTCACCCCATTGTAAATATGTACATAATGTAAATAACTTAACTTGTTTTGTTTCTATTCAATATGTTATTTGTTATATTATTTTAAGAAAAAAGGGTTTTTTGCACTATAAACATTTTTCTCTATGGAAAATAAGAAGAAACAAATGAAGAAGAGAGCCTAATTAAAGAAAGACGGCATAGTACCAATGGGTAGTGAGCGGAATACTAAATTATAAGACTAAAAAATATGTACAATATCTTTACTATGTAAACCAATTGTATATGCAAATTTAAATGGAAAATAAAGTGTCTTTTGAATTTGAAGATCCTATTAGTTTTAATTGGCTATTGTAGTTATTGCTATAGCCAATGTAATGTTTATAAGTATGTTAAAACATCATTCATGGAGTCTATTAAAATTACGTACATTGACTATGCAGACGATTACGCAAAATGCGATGACGGCTTTTGATGCTCAACTGTTTGAATTACAGTAAAACTTGTGTGTAAAGTTATATACCATTTACGATTTGAACATGTATAATTATAAAATGCAATTTCTTAAGGCAATGTAAATACTAATTCCATTGGAAATAGACTTGGATTAAAAATTTTCTTCGCTATTGCTTTATTTGACCTTGTGTGAAAATGAAGATGAATAAAATTATTGTAACTAAATGTGAAACGTTATTCAACAACGCGAAATTATTAATTGGAGTAATATTTCAAATGTCAATAACTAAACCATTTCCCACTCTATTTTTTGATCTCCAATTATGTATTCTAGACCGTGCATGCATGCCACTTCAGCGTAAAATCTATGAAATTTACTGTTTTGTCACAAAATGGTGGAATTTTTTGGGGGGTCGGCTTATATTCGGGCAGGTATGGTATATGATAAAGCTTGAAGAGCTTTAACTTAAAACATGCAAGCGCAATTTGGAAAAAAGTCTTTAAAAATTATCAGCATTAACACAGAACAGTGCTAATAAAACTCCATTAATGCAGAGAGTGGTAGTACTAACATTAAAAAAATTCGCATGAGTAACACTGGGTTAAAAGTGAAAAGATTAGTATGGTTTTTGGCAAATATTGTGGCTTCAAGAATCATTATGCAAGGAAGAGGAAGAATGCTCTAGATTTTGAAGTATGGTTTGCATGTAGGTAAATTATTAATTCCAGCAATGGCTCAAATAACTTTTCATTCCAGACTAGCAGAACAATCTGTATTTTGTCTGGGTTATTTTTGATTAGTATCTTGAAAATCTTCTGTTGATAGAAGCCAATAATCTTCCATGACTCAGAAGTCATAAATTTATATTTTTCAACTCACGTAAAACACATTGAAACCCTATTTACAATACTTGCAGGTAAGTGAATATGATCAAACAGTGATAATGATTTTGTTTCACTTTTTCGGGGTTGAAAAAATGTGGGTCTGCTTACAAATGAGTAAATACTGTATAATAAATTAACATTGCAGGTGTTAGACAAGGCGATGAAGTTTCTGTCCATTATGACCCAATGATTGCAAAACTGGTGGTTTGGGGAGAAAATAGACACAGTGCTCTTCAGAAAATTAAGAGCCATCTAGCCAATTACAATGTGAGTTACTATATCATTTTATATTGAGAAATCTTGTGGAAGAAATTTTGATACGACAATGTAAATCATAATTTATTTTTGCACTAATTAATTAATATTTTTTTGTATTTAAAGTTTCTTGAAAGTTTTTTGGGAACCATAAATTGTTCATTTTAATAAACTCATTTTTTTTATTATGACAGATTGTAGGTCTGACTACAAATGTGGATTTTCTTATCGATCTTTGCAACCATCCAGATTTCATCGAGGGAAATGTCCACACTGATTTCATTGAAGAACATTATCACGAGCTGTTTACCACAAAAAATTTGACACTTTCATTGGTTGCTCAAGTTAGTAAGTTTAAGGTTGCTTAAAATTGTTTTTCAGTTATTTAGAGCTTAGTGCAAAAATGCACAAAAATTTGAAAATCTCCATACAGTTGTTAAATTACAATTTTTTTTAATTTAAACAATTGGATAAATATTATTGCACTTCTAGATGTGCTACAACATTAACATTTGGCAGAAATTTGTGGCATTATTACCAAACAATCGAAAAAGTATAATATTGTTAAAATTGCAAATTTTTGGGATTGCTTTTACTCCAATATTATCCCATAAGGAAAGAACAAAAATCGGTAAAAAGGTGCAGACTTTAGAATTAAATAATATTTCCGATAATGAAATACAGTCTAAAAAATTAATGTTTTTCAAGGTGAGATGAAATGCTTGCAGAATGCAAGCACCAAGTACTTGTATCCAGTGCCGGATTTGCACATAGGCAAATGCCTAGGGTGCCAAATTATGAAAGGTGCCTAACACTAAGTGTGAAAGCATCAAATTATGAAATCTATCAAATTATGAAATGAGTCTAATCATAAAAGGTGCAAAATATGTAAGGGACACCAGAATTTCACTACAATGGAAAAGTTTTCATCACTGTTTTCAATACCATTTATTATTTTTTAAACAATGTTGCAACTATACGTCTTTTATGCGGAGTTGACCTTGGGATGAATGGTTGCATCTTTAAGCTAACTCATGTAATCTAAACTACCTTGTTGCAAAATTCAAGATGCTTAATATCTCGCTTCGAGTGACAGTGTATAAACATGATCCTGACATCACTCAACAGCTGGTAGACACTTGGCAAATTTTTTACGCCCATGCAAGCAGAAAGGTTATCATAATTATATTATAAAGTTTATTCGTATTAAAGTATTAACTATATAAAAGTTGGTTATAAAAATTCATGTTTATATCTTCACTTGTTGTATCATATAAATAATACTCAATTACTATATTTTTAATGAGAAAAAGGCGCACCGGAAAAGTCCCTATGGGCGCCAGCAACTTAAATCTGGCTTGTATCCTATATCCTATGTAAGAAACAGCTATTTATAATGATATTTATCTCTTTTCAGGCTGCCATCTCTGCAATCATGATTGGTAGTTTAAAAAACAAGAAGGCAACTACAAAATACATGGATCCATTTAGTCCCTTAATCACTGAGAGAGGATTTCGAATGAATCACAGCTTGGATCAAGTGTTAAAATTTCTTTTCAATAAAAAAGGTAATACCTTGACCCTTTTTTTAAATAGGAAAATTGAACCAAGCATTAAACATCAAATTTATTTAATTGGAAAAGTATATATTACAGTTTTTCTTAATGTATTTTTTTCAAGAATTGGAAGTTACTGTTACCCATCTTAGATTGAATAAGTATAAAGTTTTGTGTGAAAACAAATCTTGTGAAGTAATGGTAATGGAATGTAAGGAAAGGAGCCATGACAGCCTTGACTTAGCATGCTGTATTGATGGAGTGATTCACAAATCTAAAGCTGTCATGAACAATTCAGATGTCCATCTTTTTACAGCGGTAATTATTTTCTTAGCTTTTCATTTCATGTTTAATCTAGAATTAATATTTTCAGAAGGAATTGATATTTAACCAAAGGCTATCTCATATCTCTGCTGGAGGCATGATTACTGTAGCAGTAGTTCAAATTTTGTGCTAAGTAAGATATTTGTAATATGTTTACAGGACTTTGAGTTAGGACATCATCAAATGATGCTGTGACAAGCAAAACTGGTTGATTAAATTCATTTTTAGTGGAAATTACAATAATTGTTTTTATTTCTGAAATTATAATCATTGATAAATCAGAATCTATAAAATAATACCATTAGTTTTCATCACTTAGAAGACAATTATTTTTAAATATATACATTCTTAACAGGTAGATGTAACTATTTTAGGTAATTCTAAAATAGTTACATCTACCTGTTTAGAATGTATATTTCAAAAAGTAACTTTCTTGAAGATCTAGTTGATATAGTTTAAATTAAAATTGCCTAAAAGTTCAATTCATTGCCAATATAATTTTTGTAAAATGGGTGCAATTTGAAATTAAACATTTCACACAGTTTTACTATGTGCAATTTATTTAATTTCATAAGTTTATTCACTTATTGTGGATTTCCACCAGATTTCAGAATCTATTGAATTATAAGACCAATTTCATTCTACAGGATGGAAGTTACAAGCTCTCTGAGTCCCCTCGAGCATTTTTGACAAAGTTAACTGGGGGGCAAATTGGAGGCTTCTCAGAGAATGCTCTTGTCCCAATGCCAGGTATAATTGAGAAAGTTCTCGTAGCTCCTGGAGATAAAGTAAGAGCAGGAGATCCCCTTGTGGTTATGATAGCAATGAAAATGGAGGTAAGTTTTTAATAATAAACATATATATATATATATATATATATATATATATATATATATATATATATATATATATATATATATATATATATATATATATATATATCCCTATTTGGTTGTTTTACGAATTCTATCTTTATAAAAAATATCAGCTTCATAGCACATTCAAACATACATAAACATTAAAAATTTGTTTAAACATTTGCACATTTTTAGCAGTCACATTGTTGAACTTTCTTGAGATTCTCTATTTTTCTAGTCTGTTATGCACATAAACATATCCAGTCTCCAGCTCATCTGGAAGTGCCTAAACATTAGTATCCTCCTATATGTTATATCATAAGTAACAAGCAGCTATATAGAATGATATGATGAATTAAGTTATAAAGTAAGTAAATAAATTGACAAAAGTAGAAAAACAGGAGAATGCACAAGGAAGATTATAGGAGTTGCGACACTTTAAACAGTTACAAAGCTGAAAGAGGAAGGAGGTAGATAATTTCACAATTAGAGAAGAGAATGTGAAGAGAGGCATATTAAGGATTAAACATGCTGCTGCCGATCAAAAGTGATCACTAGGGAAAGATTGAGTGCTTTGGAGTAACTTAAACACTGTACGGATGAATGAGACTATGAGGAGCATAAGAGATAATCACTAAACTAGGGACAGAGATTAATTATGAGAAAAATGGTGAAGAAGCACTAGGATAAATGTACTGGACACCTATGCAGTGGTAATAGTCAGCCTATGCTGCAGAATGCTCTTCAAGGAGAGAGAGGGAGAGAATGGGGCTGAGTATGAGGAGGGAATGGATGGATGGGAGGGAGGGAGTGGACGGGAGGGAGGGAGTTGATGGGAGGGAGGGAGTGGACGGGAGGGAGTGGACGGGAGGGAGTGGACTGAAGGGAGGGAGTGGACTGGAGGGAGGGAGTGGATGGGAGGGAGGGAGTGGATGGGAGGGAGGGAGTGGACGGGAGGGAGGGAGTTGATGGGAGGGCAGGGAGGGAGTGGATGGGAGGGCAGGGAGGGAGTGGATGGGAGTGAGGAAGTAGATGGGAGGGAAGGAGTGGATGGGAGGGAGGGAGGGAGTGGACGGGAGGGAGGGAGTGGATGTGAGGGAGGGAGTGGACAGGAGGAAGGGAGTGGATGGGATGGAGGGAGTGGACGGGAGGGAGGGAGTGGACGGGAGGGAGGGAGTGGACGGGAGGGAGGGAGTGGACGGGAGGGAGGGAGTGGACGGGAAGGAGGGAGTGGATGGGAGGGAGTGAGTTAGTGGATGGGAGAGAGGGAATGAATGAATGAATGGGAGGGACTGAGCGAATGGGAGGGAGGGATAAAGAGATATAGAGGGGAAAATGGGAAGTGTTTCAATATAATACTTCATTCAGGCCTACCCATCATTTTGATGGGCAATCACCCTATTATTCAAATAAAATATTAATAATATTTCGATTCTTTATCAATTTTATAGAGCTTGATCAACAAATATATGGATAGATTTCTCAATTGTTTGTCAAGCTCACCATGGCATAGTTTTAATCCGTGACTCATGAAGAGCAGTACAAGCATGAGGTGTTTCAAATCCTGCTAAAGATAAGAAATTTTTCTGTCGAAGGGCCTGAATAAAAATATATAAACCTCTCTCTCTCTATATATATATATACTAGTAGAAGGTGCTTGCATACTGCAAGCATTTCATCTCACCTTGAAAAATCATTCATTTTTCAGACAGATATTTCATCATGAGAAATATTTTATTAATTCTAAAGATTTTTCCTCGGGACAGGTTATCGTTTTTTCATTATGGAACAATAATGGAGTAAGTCTATCGCTAATTTTTGCAATTTTAGGAATATTATAATTTTCCCATATTGAGTTAATAATGCCACACATTTCTGCCAAATTTTTATTTTATAGTACAATTAGAAGTGAAATAACATTTATCTAATTGTTTAAATTTAAATAATTTTTAACGGCCAAAATAACGATTTTATGGATAAATTGAAATAATTATTCGTTTACATAGACTAACCACTAAGTAATTTAAAAATTTCAGCTCCCTAACATGTGGGATAGTGTCTAAGCATCTACCAATTTGTTTAAACTTTAAGAATTTTTAACTGCCAAACAAATAAAAATATCAAAATTTCTATAATCCCTATTTCGTTATTTTACAAATTCTACCTGTAAAAAACATTTCAGCTCCGTAGCACATTTGGAAATACATAAACCTTGAAAATTTGTTTAAACAATTGAGAATTTTTAACGGCCGCATTGTTGCACTTTTTGGTGATTTTCGTTTTTTCTGGTCGGTTTTGCACATAATCCTACCTAAGAAAAAAATGTTGAATCTCCAGCTCATCTGGAAGTGCCTAAACATTAGTATCCTCCTATCATTATATATCGACGTTTCTTACAGAGGAAGATATAACATACTAGTAGTTGGTGCTTGCATACTGCAAGCATTTCATCTCACCTTGAAAAAAACATTCATTTTTCAGACAGACATTTCATCATTACACATATTCTTTTAATTCTAAATATTTCAACTCCGCAGCGATTTTCGTTTTTCCCACGTAAAATAATAGTTTTAAAAAATCCCTAAATGTTGCAATTTTAAAAATTTTACATTTTCTCCATTATGGGGTACTAATGCTACACATTTTAGCCAAATTTTAAAGTTGTAGCATTTCTAGAAGTAAAATAATATTTTTCTAATTGTTTAAATTTAAATAATTTTTAACGGCCGCCACAATTCATATATGGTAAAATTGAAATGTTTATTTGTACAAATTCACTACTCTGTAAATAATTTGAAAATTTCAGCTTTCTAGCTCATCCCGTAGTACCTAAAAATTTATCCATATGTTTAAACTTTAAGAATTTTTAACTGCCAAACGAATTGAAATATCAAAATTTGTATAATCCCTATTTCGTTTTTTTTAGAATTCTACTTACAAAAAAATTTCAACTTCGTAGCACATGCGGAAATATATAAACCATGAAAATTTGTTTAAACAATTGCGAATTTTTAGCGGCCGCATTGTTGCACTTTTTGAAGATTTTTATTTTTTTCTAGTCGGTTTTGCACAAAATCCTACCTATGAAATAAATTTCGAATCTCCAGCTCATCTGGAAGTGCCTAAACATTAGTATCCTCCTATATGTTATATCCTCTGTAAGAGTCGTCGATATATAATGACTAGTAGAAGGTGCTTGCATTCTGCAAGCATATCATCTCACTTTGAAAAGACATTCATTTTTCAGACATATTTCATCATTACAAATTTTTTTTTATTCTAAAAATTTCACCTCCGCAGCGATTTTCGTTTTTTTCCTTATGTAAAAATAATAGATTGAAACAATCCCTAAACTTTTCAATTTTAAGAATTTTATACTTTCTCCATTACGGGGTACTAATGCTACACATATCTGCCAAAATTTAAAGTTGTAGCAGTTCTAGAAGTGAAATAATATTTTTTCAGTTGTTTAAATTTTAAACCTTTTTAACGGCCGTCGCAATATATTTATGGAGCAAGAGTTAATGTTGTATGAAGTTTACAGTATGCATTTGCTCTCTTTCTCCTGCAAGCACATTATTCGAGCTCCTATTGACGCTGTTGTTGAAAGGGTCCTGTGCAAAGTGGGAGATACCGTCACGAAGAATGCTGCTGTTGTGAAGTTCAAAGAAGCATAAGCAGAAAATATGAACTGAAATGGGTGTCAAAACAGAAAAAATATTTTAACCTAATTTCTCACTTACTGTATTGGGTGTACATTTTGAACACACATATTCAGTATAGGTATGCTAGTTCATTAATTAATTGAAATGGTTTGTAACAAATTTTTTCTGAAAAAAAAAGAATTTTTTTAAATTGTCTTTATTTATGGAATTCCAGATCGCAAGTTTGCAATGAAAAATACAATTATTTTTCATTTAAAAAAAAACATCGATTAACACATAACCATACTTCCTGCGGTTCTATGACAACTCATCATGGTCATTTCATTGTGCGCCAATACATCACACAACAAACTCATTGCACGTCAATTCATCTCTCGATAAGTGTCTCGCCTTCCAATTTGTCTTGCAACAAAATTGTCACACGACGAATTTGTCTAGCAATGAATTGATGCACGATGAGTTTGTCAAGTGATGTATTGATGCACGACAAGTATATCATGTGACGAAATGATGCGTCATGAATTGAAGTGCGGAAAATTGATGCACGATCTATTTACCATGAGGAATTGATGGTATATTACTTCGTACTCGAATTAAGACGACACCCGATTTTTGCAAGGTGAAATTTGGAAAAAACCTTGTCTTGGATTCGGATAAATACGGTAATTCAAGATATTATATGATGTAAATCTTTTTTAAATGTTGTGTACATATTCATGTGAATATTCGGAAAAATATATATTTTATCAATATTATATTGAAGAAATTCTTTCTTTACCTCTCTGGTGTCAAATTAGAACTTAGCGTATTTTTCGGGATATGACTTTTTTCCAGAAAAATGTCTTATAGACTGAAGGTAAGATTATTACTACACTTAGCACTCTCCAAAATTGAATAACTGGCAGTCATTCCTTGCAAAAACATTAAAATATAATTTATTAATAATGAAAATAATTGTTAATATATACAGCAATGCAAAATAAATTCAGATGATGTATTTTCATTATTGTGCTTTATTACAAGTCCACTCAAGTAACTACAATTTTGGTGCATTTGTGATATTAGTTGCAATGTTAGTAGTGATGTTTTAGTTCCTAATAAGCCCATTGAGTGGTGTGATTAATGCCATGGAACAATAGAATTCCAATAGATGTCATAAAAATTTTAGAAATATCTAAGATAAATAATGTTACGTGTATTGAGATCACAATGGTCACAAGAATGAAAAGATATGCCTACACTAATAGCTATAACCTTCAAGTGATTCAATACATGAAAACAAAGCAGCAGCATACCATTCGTGAATGGAGTAAACGGGAGGAAAAATTGAAGCTCATGGGATAAAAGAATGTCTTCCTATGGTTGGTCTTAAATGGTTAGAGGAGGAAGTGAACAGAGTAAGTTTGGTATTGCTAAATTAATTAAAATCATTATGTACGAGGCAAAAAGAGTTGCAGAAGAAAAAGGACTAGTTGAGCGTACATATTGTTATTACATATGCATTCCATTTGTTTATTCCATTAAATTAAAATATCATCTTGCCCTTAAGTTTAAGTAAGTACTATCATTAAAGGGTATCTATACGTGCAATGTGTGGGGCACACTCTGACAGCTTAATTAATAGAACTGGAGAGGTCACACAGGGCACATTTAGCTATACAAATCTCGAAGCAATTATGTATGTTATAGAGAATCCCTATTTATTTTATGAATTAAGTTTATCTAAATTGTTATATTTAACTGTTATCACGCCACAATATTTTCTGTAAATTTTGTCAGATACAGACTTAATCACAGCTGGAAATGATCAAGGATGTTTCTCTTCCTAAATGTCTTCTTGAACCAAAATACTTTTTTCCTGAAAAAATCATAAAAAACTATGGTGTGTCCTATAGCCCAAAATATATGGTAATTACCGTATTTTTTGGCATATAAGACACTTTTTTCCAGAAGAATGATCCCCAAAATCAGCCAGCATCTTATACACACACCAAAGGTAAGATTATTACTGGTCTCAATACTGACACCAACAAATGTACTCATCCCCAAAATGAAATAATTGACAGTCATTCGCTGCAAAAATGTTAAAATATACATTATTAATAATTACAGTGAAAATTTTGTTAATATAAAAGTAATACCTTATGCAATGTGAATTCCAACGGCATTTTCATTATTGCATTTTATTACATGTCTGCTCGCAGTAATTACAATTTCAATGCATTTTTGACATTAGTCATACGTTTTATTTCCTAATGGGCCCGTTGAATAATTAATGCCATGGAACATTATAATTGTGGCAGATGTGTTAAAAATTTTGTAAATTACGTGTATTAATATGTCAATGGCTACAAAAGTGAAAAGATATCCCAATGTCTCGGGAAGACTTAGGCAGTACATTTTATTATGTATTTAATATTCATTAGTTCATATTATAATCCCCTCAACTGCATAGAGTTGGCATAGTGTCTTAATTTTCTTTTTTTTATGAGAACTAGATGCCAATAATTGCATCGTTACCACATTCAGTACATTCCCCCCCCCCCTCCCTCTCCCCCGAGTTCTACTTCAGTTTACTCTAGCAGCCTAAGCTCAGGTGTGTCATGTGTAGACTTGTTAAGCACTTTTTTATAATATTTGGTGCACCAGATCCTGCGCCTGCATTTACATCATAGCTTCGGACTTTCAGAAATGTTCTTATTTTATCGAATCATATAAATAAAAGAAAATGTGTATTTGTGTGTTAACACTGTAACTCCAAAACCAAGAAACTTAAAACTTGGTACACTTACTAATGGGACCATGAGGATGTGCACCTTGGAGCCAGAATTTTGATTTTGCAGGGAGAGGGAAGTGGAGGGGGGTGCCATTTCCTATAAGATAACAAGTAAAAATCAATTTTTGACTTGCAGGCTTTTACTCTTTTGCAAATTAAAATTAGCAATAATTGACCTACCGTCTTCGAACCTGGAATGTTTTAAAGAAAAGTAAATAATGTTTGTAATTCATATCAAATTTTGTCTACGATACAAAATCGCTCAAGTTCTACATTTAAATCATATTTATTTGAAAATTTAAGCTTTTTAACGATATGTTGCCTTGCTGACCATGTCATTGTTAAACCTTGAGATTATATTGTCGCCTTAAGCTTTATACTATATGCGTAAAGAATGCGTGCTTTGAATGCTTACTCAATATTTTTTGTCTCGACTTAAAAACCTGAGCAATGCCAGGTACATTCAGATAGTATAACATCCAAGTATTCATGTATACTTCAAATATATTGTGAAAATATATACCTATTTAGGATTCAGGGTTATTTGGCTACTTAAAATTTGGAAAATACCCTAAGTACCTACTAATTTTTTCAGAGTTCATTCAACGAGAATGATCAGGAAAGAATTAGAAATTTATCCATGTCATAAAAATGTCCCTAAACCTGTATGAAAGTTATTAATTTTCATCAAATTGTATAATTAAACTAAATTATAAAAGTATACAAACTCAGTGCCAGCAGTGGTATTCATGCATGGTGCATCAGTTCTGCTGGGATAAAATGTCCCTCTCAATCAAGGATGAAAAACGTAACGTAACGATACCCAATAATGCTATAATAATGAATAAATTGCTTTTTTTTACAATAGTAACCTAACGATATATACAGATTGTTATAATGTTATTATAAGCAATAACGTTTAATGTAATGTTATTATAATGTTATCAAAATTGCAATAAAATTATATTTAATGGGTGACTGTAAAAATATTTAATTCTTTGTAATTGACTTAATAACTCCCTGTAAATATTTTTTTGTTAAATCATCTTCATTATGCAAAAAAATGTTTAAAATAACTTTTAAATATCCCACGAAAACAGCATCCTGGTTGGAGAGAGAGTAGTAAGGGGTATGTGACGTCAATGCATGCCTTACGATGCTTATGACCGTACTGAAAGCACGCAGTTTTGATACTTCATCCTGTTGCTTTTCCTGATATCATAGCTAAAATGGAGAATATGGGAGTTAAGCAGGGTTATAAGTATTGTCTGGTACCTCACTGCTCAAATACAATGTTTAAACCCCCGAGAAAATTGTTCTTCACGCTACCGAGCTCCTTGGGAAGAAATAAGAAGCGGAGAATATTGTGGCTGAAAGCCATGAGGAGATACGCATCTGATATATCGGAACGTACAACTGCATTTGTCTGCAAAGATCATTTTAATGCAAGTACTAGTTATATGTACGTAATTTTATTGCTTCATATTTTAGTTTATGACTTATGTCGGCATTACATTGACATGATGCATATATTTCTGGAGAACGATGTTGAAAGAGTGAATTATATTTTTATGTTTCAAAGATTAGCACATATATTTTAACAAAACCTCCATAATGTAATATATCTATTGGGGAACCCAAGAGGACTGTCGATAGTGGGAGGTAATTGTAATTCCTTTTATTAGCATTACCCAGATGTAAGTTACATTAGCAAGACAGCTAAATAAAGATTGTGTTGTATAGGTGGCTTCAGCACCCTCTATGGATGAACATTGGAAGTTTCCGGGCTGTGACTGAAATGATAATTGTACGGATGCCATTGCTACAAATGATTCAAGCATTTGTGAACTGAGGAACTCCAATATCAATTTTGCATGTAGGAGCTATTCCTATGTTAATAACGTGCTCAGGGCAGCTGGTCAAATCCCAGAAAAGTGTTAAAATGTCTCGATATGACAGTGTTAAGTGTACAGTTACGTTGTGCCATTAGTTCCATGGTTGATGATGGTCCCTGTCTTTTCCAGCATAAACTATTTCTGTCACACATCGGTATTTTAACTATCTTTATTTTTATTTTATTAATTATTTTGTACAGAAATATAAATAATGGATTCAATCATGATGAGTACAAAGAAAAAACTTTCCAGTTGGGACAAAATCAAAATTAATGAACAAAAGAAGAGAGAAAGAATTAGCTGAATGCTGGCATGTAGACAGCTACTTTCATCGTGCTGACCATCTTGGTGATGTATGTGAAACAGAAACAGCTGCTGTTCAAGGGGAGGCAGAAGTACAAACTTTAGATAGGCCTACGGTTAATTTAAGAGTTAGTGATCCCATCTACATCCAGGCCAATGCACCTGTCAAAATAGCCGAAATCGAACCGTCATTTGTATTACTAAATGATAATCAGACAAGTAAGACAACTGCAGCTGACAAAGATGTGGCTGATTCAGAAAATAAAAAGGAAACGGTAATGCTTTCTGAACTGATTGATACTGAAATAGACTCCGACAGACCCATGCCTATTTGGCGAAAAACCCATCACACCTGCCCTTGTACGAGTGCTACTGGATGTAGGCCCTTGCCAACCAGGTCTAAGGGATAGTTTTCAGGGTTTTCCAAAAGACGAAGTTGGACGTCATTTCATAACACATTGGTATGACCAAAGCATAAGAAGAGTGCCATGAAAGTGATAGACAATGGCTAGTATAGTCAACCAGAGTGAATTCTATGTTTTGTTTCTACTGTTGGTTGTTCTCAAATAGGTCAGACACATGGGGTAATCCAAAAATTGGTTGCAAGAAATTGAGCAAAGGCATACACAAAATTGAGATACATGAACAAAGTGACAATCACGGAAAAACAAAAAGATTTTTTCTTGACCAAATTTCATTTATTCAAAAAAAAGCAAACTTTTCGCTAATATTGTAATGGTGGAAAAGAAAGAAATATAAAAAATAAGATGGTTTTAATGCGTATTATTGATGTTTTGTTTTTGGCAAAACAAGGATTAGCATTTTGTGGTCATCGCTAGTATGGAGGCTTAGGTTGTCCAAATGAAAACAAGGGCAATTTTTTAGAGCTTATTAAGTTGTTAGCTAAACACGATACATTACCTAGCATTTGTTATTGAGTGAACAAAATGCAACGTATCTAAGCCCATACAAAATGACATGATAAATCCCTCTCAGCCCAGCTTATAAAACTGAGTCAATGAAGTCAAAGTTGCCAAGTACTTTGCTGTGATAGTAGACTCAACGATTGATATAAGCAGAACTGATCAATTTTCCTTATCATTGCGGTATGTAACGCAAACAGTTGATGCTGTGGAACATTTTGTCCAGTTCATTGAATTGCCTGGGGCAAGCGCTGAAGATTTTTTTAAATCTTCTTGCTGCTATAAATAACTTATGACTGTCAATAACAATGTGTTATGGTCAGGCATATGTTGGAGCCAGTACCATGGCATGAAGTGTCAGGCCTTCAAAGCAGAGTGAAGGAAGTTGCTCCTTATGCACTTTTTACACACTGCTGTGCTCACAATTTAAATTGACTTGATAAATTCCAATTTTCACAGTCAGTTGTTTTTTGGAACTCGAGAAAGTTTGTACACCTATTTTTTTGGAAGTTGACCTCGTCTTTCAGTCCTCAAAGAAGAACAACGCAACCAAATAGAATCTTTTGCGTTAACATTTTAAAAACTTTGTGATACGAGATGGGCATCTAGGAAATCTGAAATAGAGGCAGTTATGCAAAATTTACCAGCTCTGGTTGTTGCCCTGCAGCGAATTTTGGATGGGGAAATTAACAGCTTGCTGAAACAAAAGGCATTCTTGTGATACTAAACACTTATGAGTTTGTGTTATTTCTTATATTTTTGGGTAAATTGTTAAACAAGGCTTTCATTTTATCTACCTACCTGCAGAAAAGTAGCATAGACATGCTAACGGCTTCTCACCTAATTCAAGTTTTTGAAAATGATTTAAAAACCATGCGAAATTCTAACACAAGTGAATTTACGTAAATTGAAGAAGAGGCCACTGAGCTAGCTTTGAAGTGTTGTGTAACTTCACAATACAAATTTCAAAGAGTACGAAAATGAAAAAGATTCCACAAGGAATTTGCAGAGGATGAAGGAATTTCTGATGCCAGAAAATGGTTTATGATAGAGTTTTACATAGTGTCTTTGGATTCAGTTATTACCAGCACACAGGAAAGGTTCAAGCATTTTCAAGAAGTAACCTCAAAATTCAGTGTATTAGATCCTAAACATTTTGCAGATGCTGACAATGCTAACAGATTAGAATTTCTAGCAAGCAATATGTCAACATTCTTGATGGTTAAAGTGAAATATTACAAGAGTTCTTCTCCTTTAAAGACTTATTAAAAGAAATTATGAGCTGTGAAACAAGTGTTAAAGAATTTACTATTAACACTGCACTGAAGTTCATGGTAGCTAATGATATGTGTTCGATCTATCCAAACATCACAACATTGTACCAAATATTTTTAAGCATGCCTGTTAGTAGTGCTGCTGCAGAGATATCTTTTAACTGTCTTAATCTTATAAAAAACTACTTGCATTCCACCATGAATGAGGATAGACTGTCCAGTCTGGCTGTTCTCTCAATTAAAAGAGGGTTAGCTAATAAGGTTGATTATAAAAATGTCATCGATCATTTTGCAACGATGGCACCAAGATGCAAAAATCTTTTGTAATTGAATTAAATTTGTTCTTAATGCTAAATTGTTAATGTTTCCTTTTATTTTACATTTGATAAATCTTTTCTTTTCGGTTTTGTATCTTTTCAACTTTAATTTCGTGAAAAGTAAAAACATTTTTAAAAAAGATGAGGTAATATGTAAATTTTAATTTAATTTTTTTAATTGTGTAGGCCTTGGCTTATGTGGCCCCCATTTTATTAAGTTCGCTCCCCCTGATGCCAAAACCTGGACTGTTTCTTATCACTATATACACTTCCTTTCACATATTCATTCCCCTCTCTTATAAACACTTCGAAAAAATAATTTTCTAAACACTGCCTGTTGGTTCAACTTATGAATGAAGCAGTGTAACATTATATATGAGCCAGATAATATGTCATCATCCCCTCAGGCATATGAGCTTTTCTTTTGTGATGGAGGTGGTATGCCGTTTGTAAGTAAGCCTTATGTGCCAATATACTGAGTGCTCTCAATTTTTTCCGATGACGTCACTCGGCCGTGACTATGGCTGAGATGAGAGAGAAGGCTAAAGGGCCATCATCATCTCGGGCATATGAGCTTTTATTCTGTAATATAACTGGCATACTGCTCGTAAGCAAACCTTCCTCTCGTGCACTAGTATGACGAGAGCTGGAAAAATTATTTTTTTCGATCATAGCCCTGTTGTGACTATGGCTGAGTTGAGTGATGCAGAAGAACTGAATAAAGAAATTTATTCGAGTGGTTCTGATAGTTCAAGTGATTCATAGTTGTTGGAAGTTCTAGGTGAAAGACAGTCCGAGGATGATATTACGCAATTTCTTGCCGAGAGAGATCTTCAATCAGGTGAATCACTCCACGTGAATCTTATTCACTGGAAAGATATGAAGCATTATGAAGGACTTGGTGATTTTGTGGGGTTTAGTGGCCCTATTCATGAATTGCCTTCTGGCCTGAATGAATTTTCTTACCTGATATTTATGTTAGGCGGTGAGGATTTTTTTCAAAAGATCGCAGATAACACCAATAAATACGCCCAATTCAAACAAAGCAATTCAGGGATGGTTGATAAAGAGTGGGTTGATATTGCAATAGAAGAAATAAAGGCATATCTAGGAGGGCTAATTTAGATGGGAATATTCGATTTGTCAGAAAACAGGGATAATTGGCATAGCCCTTATATTAATTGCCCAATTGTTCATAATTGCATGACTTTTAATAGGTATATATTTAAAAATATTTCCATGCGAGTGACATTAAACTAAAATCATTACAAGGTAGGAATTTTAAAAAATAAATAATAAATTAATAAGTAAATAATTACTGAAAATTTCAATAAAATACAATAAGAAAGCATTACGTCACTAACATTTATGTGAACTGATGTTCTTGGAGTGAGATTCCTGAGAATTAAAAGGCTTAAAACTGGGGATACTGGGCATTTAAATTTGGACCGGAGAGGGTTAATTCATCCAGTTTATTCTTTAAACTTATTGCATTCTGGTAATAACATTTAATGGATTTGTGAAAGCAAGGGCCGGGATTAATTTCAATGTCACCACACAAAAGCAGAACGAAACCAATGTCGAATGTCAGTTTGGTCAGTTGCGAAAGTAGATGTGATGAAAGAAGCGATGGCAAACGGTCCTGCTGGATCTAGGAATAGTAGTCGCGAGCGATACCGGTGATGAGACCAGGTCTCGCCGGTAGCATTGTGTGTAGTGCCCCGATGCATTAATATTTCCAAAGCCGCAAAACCAGAAAAACACTAACTGCATAAGAGAGGCCTGGATGAGAAGTTCGAGTGCTTTCTTTGAAAGCTAATACACTCACGATGACATAAAGCTGAAGTTTTTGCTGAAATGTGTAAGAATAACTCCAAAAAGATGAAAAAAGTGCAGAGCGAACGCACATAGTACCACGTAGCACAATGGAGAGTCCACCAACTTGAAGGTGCTCACATATAGCAAGGGGAGGTACCTACCGTGTTAAAAGCATGTGCCTTGCCGGTATGGTGATCGTTTTTGCCTCAGTGAGGGCTTTCCACTGCTGTGCGGTTAGGCTTTCAGTGGTTGGGCTGGTTTGGCTTTCTTAATCCTATGGTTCCAATTTTGCGGTTTTCATGGTGGGCGTTCCATCGCCCATTAGGTCCTCATCCTTTTAGGTATGGGGAGGTCCTCTTCCCATCCGGTCCCTGCCCTTGGACGCTTGTGCACGTCTCATGGTTTGACCATGGCGAAGATGTACTTTATGGAGCCACGGGCATGACGTAGTAGATCGTAGAAGGCTTGGCTGGTTGTTTCCATCCAGCTTCTTAGAGTGGGGAATCCTAGGGCGTCCCTTATTGCGTTGGTAGTTGTTCCTAGCGGTGGGCGTAGTGACCAATGGAGGCACCCGTTCGGCACAACCTCCAGCTTGGTTATTGAGGTGGCCCTTCCTGACCAGACTGGGGAGGCATAGGTCATTATTGACCTGATGCAAATCTGATAGAGTAGTACTTTGGTTTTTGGTTGGACGGAGGCTGTTTTCAGTACCGGGGCGAGGGCGATCTTGGCTCCGATAGCCTTTTTGGCCTGTTTGAGTACATGCCTCTGAAAGTCAAGCTTCGTGTCTAGGGTCACTCCTAGATAAGTGACTTCTTTTTGCCATTTAACGGTGCTGCCATTGACGACGAGCTGTGCAACGTCTGGGGGTTTCGTTTTCCTGGTAAAGATAATGGCCTCGGTCTTCGCGGCGTTTACTCCTAGTCGCCATTTCCCGTACCATGTGGTTAGACGGTCAAGAGCTCGCTGGGTGTATTCCTGGGCCTTCTCGGTTTTTGTGGACCGCGAGATCACTGCAACGTCATCTGCGTAGATGCCTAGGATGGTATTGTGCCCATGGTCTGTGGGCAGATCGGCCGTGTAGAGATTAAAGAGCAGGGGGCCCAACAAGGTTGAGGCGTGACGAGGAGTTGTGCCAGCTGACGTGGAACGTACGATCTGATGTGCCTTGCTGGCTAGACCAAGGAATGCTAGACGACTTGTTTGTTTGAATGCCCAGCCAATTCGCCTCTCTTACAGCACAAATGGGTATCTCAGAGGTAGTGCAATGAATAACCGGGGAGGGAGGAGGGAAACCCGGTGCCGGCATTTGCCTGCTCTTACGAAGAACACCAGGGGGGCCAACAGCTTAACGTTCCTTCCGAAGGACGGAACAGCTGAATTTGCGCGGTCTCCTCAAACTACGCAAACGGGGCCGTGTGACCTTGAGAAAAATCCTACTCGCGCAGGATTCGTACCCGATGACTTTTTCAAGCATCGGGCGAGTAGCAGCCAGCGTCCTAACCACTACACCACCGGCACCCCCTCTAGACGACTTATTTCCATTTCTGCACGTCTGCAATCCTACTGTCGCCCCGTGACGAATGACGTCCTTTTAGAAGCCAATCGCGGCTCAGTATAGCCATCTAGCAGACAAATTTTTGCAGCCAATGGCAGCTCGCTAAGGACTACGAGCGCAATTTTCAAAAATCTGAACGCCAATTTAGTTTTATTCATTATTTTCCGATAAATGACGTTAATTTATTTATCAAATTAAATTTTTATGAATAACGGAACCACAGGAGTAATGGGTGAGAATAGGAGGACTGTGACTGCAGTGCTTCCCAGTGGACGGAGACTCGTGTGAACAACGTGTAAAACACGGGTCTCTATTCTCCCGTAAGAGTTTCATACTCCTGGTTAAAGTGTTTTTTGTTTCTTCCCACGTTCACTGTGCCACCCTCCTTGGGGGAGCGGGACGGTAAACGTTGGAAGAGACCAGGGGTATGAAACTCTTATGGGAGAATAGATTCCCAGCTTTTACACATAGTTCGCTATGCTAAGGGGTCCGCGATAGGCGCTGCAGTCGCAGTCAGTTCTCTCTCTCTCATTTTCTCCCTCTATTTTTCTCCTTCTATTTCTCTCTCTCTCTCTCTACCACAGCGCCTCGCGTTCCTTGTGTATCGTAACGGAACAGAGGCCATTTTGCTTGATAAAAGCTCGCCATTGCCCCATTGCTTATTGAGCGGTTTTCAGTTACTCTGATTTTGTCAAGTAGATATATAGTAGATGTGCATTCATCACTGTTTAAGAAAACGTGACGGAATGAATTTGATCTTATCTCCAATCAACAGGTGTCTTAAAAATATCATATAATTTTGAAAAAAATTCTAACGAACTAATTCCACGAAGTGTTATGTGAATGCATTTTGTGAGAATGCTTTTATATTTTCTTAACAGATATCTGCAATGGATAGATCTTCTAGGAAGGAAGGAAAGAAATTTCTCTCGTTTGTTTGTGTGCGAGAAGCATTTTGAGAGGAAATGTTTCTCATATTTAGGTGTTAAGCCTCGCTTACTTCACCTAGCTGTGTCATCCATTGCCCTGGCCGTGAATATGGTACTTGTCAGTCCACAAAATAAGCCGTAATTTTAGATTGAGTAACTGAATTTCTGTTTAAAACTTCTCGCGGTTATCAGTAGATTATAGTGAGTTTGGAAGTTAAAGTGCAGCATAGACGCCAGAGGATAGAATTGTGCTTGTAATAGAATGAAATAAGTGTACCGTAGCGATGTCTCATTGTTTTAATTTGAAATATTTTGAATTTACAGAAATTGTTAACTTGATTATTTCTTGTTTCTCATTATGCATTTGTTTTTAATCCTAGACTTTAAGATAATTCTTTGTTTCAAAACATATTTAGATATATGTATATATTTTTCGATCGAGAAATTGAAATTTCTATGTCAAAAGTTTTCCTTGTTATATGATGACTACATATAGATATTAAATGGGCTAACTGTAACTGCTGTGATCACGTAAGCGTCAGTAAATAAAACTGTTCTTAGAGTAAATTATAGATAAAGTGGACATTTTCTAGTGCAATGTGATGTGTTTAATTTTACAAATGGTAATGTGATCTTTATAGAAACACTGTTTATGGACCGCAATGGGACGTAAGCGCATTTGCCTTATTTTACATTTATTGCAACATTTGAAGCATGCCCATTGCCTCCTGCATCAATTTCATTAGGTTTAGCAGGTTTAATGATTGACATTCTTAGATATTAATTTTCGTTCTTTTTACAGGTGCAACAGAAAGAGAATGTGTTCCAGGGCCGAAGAAATCACTTTACAAATAGATTTTTGCTTGATCCACAAATTCATTCTTGACGTGAAAGTTTGACGTTTTTCGTCGCCCACGTGAATTTCCTTTAATTACGTTTCATGCATAAAAGGTATTGACGTTATAAAATTGTTACAATAATTCATTTTTATATCTTTATTGTATAATATTTATGTAAAAATACCTCGCTGTTATGTAATTTGATAATGACTTTGTACTCTCGCAATGTGTGATATACGGTATTAAATTTGATTTCTTATATGCTATTCTTTCATTTATGTCCATTTAATATGTCCGTGCAATTTATGTGTGCTATTATTTTCGTAATAAAACGGGAGGGGAAGGGGGCGAGGGACATCCTGTAATGACGTCACGCTAGCATTCGTTAACACGTAGTTCCAAATTTTTCCGTTGACCCATCGATTGTCGCCCCTCCATGAAAAACCTGGGAATCGTTTTATAGCATTAAGTTTCCGGTCTTTCCGTAGGGGACTAGTATTTGGAAGAGACTAAAACACTTGAACTAACTTACCCAAACGGGGGGGGGGGGCCGAATTGGAGTAGGTTGTGTTCCGAGCAATAGTATCCCGCGCTAGTTCCATATTCTGCCACCAAAAGAGCGCTGCGTATATTAACTTGGTTGATAACCAAGGTGAATAGAAGAGAATTGCTTTTTTAAATTATTTTCAATTAAGATACAAAGTCATGTCGTGCTCCATACTGTGAACGAAAGAATGAAGTTTATTTTTCTTGAAGACATAATTGAAATCCATGCTGAATTTGCGTAAAAATTCGATTTTATTCATAAAATTATGAAGTGTTTTCTGGTTTTCAACAATGAAAAATATTAAGTGCCATAGCAACGACTCCAATACCTTTCAATGAGAATTGATTTTCCGTACTTCAATGGCATTGACTTAATGCTTAGACTGCATTATAATCCATTTGATTTCAGCCGACGACGTATACATATGATGACTTGTTACTTTAAAATTAATTTTTTTATCCGGATACGTACTAAAAGGCACGGATATGACACCATAATCATAACAGAAAATATCATATTTTTTACATAAATTTTAGTGTAACATATACGCTATTGTCGATGATTATAATTACTGCTTAAAAATGGCGATCTGTGCCATGAAACTTAAAATTCGAAAATTTGAACGCGAGCAGATTGCCAGAGAATTTAGAAATTAAGGATAGATGTCTTAATTTCTGGAAAATGAAAACTATTATCTTATTTAAATGGGCTCTGTAGTTGAAATGCTGTCGCGTTGGTTTATTTATGAGTTATGATCTTGGCGTATGGTGATTTTTTTAAGCCCTTGTAAGTATGCAAGCACCGACAACTAGTATTAAAAAAAATTTCATTGGTTTGATTGCTAAGGTGAATTAATTTCTCATCGCTGTGGTCGTCAAATATCCTATTAATGAGAATGATGGAAGCTAAACGATAAAAATTTTCGTTTCGCAATATTAGAACTACAATATTCACCCACTAAAAATTTATCCAGAAATTTACAGCGGAAATGTTCTGAAGAACGTAAGTTTACGTAGGGGCCATTTTTCTCACAAGAGCAATACAGAATGAAATTCTCATCGCATATGCTTACGAGGTGCTAACAAGCCCTAATTAGATACCTTTTCATCTACAACAGTAGTAAAAATCCCGATTTTAAATACTATATGGCAATACAGCGCTTTTCCTCTGCCGAGTCGGGAACCTTGTAACGTTACGCCCCGAGCCTTGATTCAGCTGACTACCTCTTACTCTAGGTACCGTGCTATGTACCTTGACAGATAACACACAAGATCCAATTGAATTTAATAGTTAGTCGAGGGTACAGCTTTGGTTTTCAACAGCCAGTGCATATCATAGCTTTTAGCGCCTCTATCGGTCAAATAATGAACTGCCTAGTCATAGCAAAATATCATATTTAATTATAAATTTTGAAATTTAGTTTTTTGTTAATTTTCTCGGTGTATTGCATGTTTAAATAATTTTTTTGTTTAAATTATTTTTATCACTTCAACCAACTTACCCAACCAGTTGGGGTAGAGTACGATGTTGCTACGTATTTGGAATTGACGTGTAGAAGTTGTGACTACGAAGTACATTAATTCGGGCGCTGGTGGCGGTAATGTTCTGGCTGTTGTAAACCAAAGGCTAGCCTAGTCGATTAATTTACTGTTTTGTAGCTCAGCTTACGAGTTTATTAAAATACATAAATATTTAGATGGCAACTCATTTAAGAAACCAAGTTATCATTTCATCTTAAGTTAACTGTCACATGATGCACTAGTACAAATATTTATATAAAATATATTTTCTCCGACAATTGTTATTTTCAAGTTTAAAATATCTGAAAATTTCAAATAATTTTCTTCATTCAATAGCGGAAATAATATTTCGTCCCTCTTTTGTTATATTTTACGTGTCGTCACTCCTCTACAATTGACAACACAGTAAAAATGGCCGAACAAGGTCCTAGCAGAAATGACATTCAGCTAGTATTTAAGAAATTAAGATCTATTCCTTTCAATAAGGTAAGTACTATGAACTAAATAGTATTATCATTTTTACATAAGTAGTTAAAGGCGACAGCAAGTAGTTAATGGCTTTACTTATGAGTTGTTGCAAAGTGATCGTGTTAGAAACCCAAATTGTTCCATCAAGGGATAACAAGTACGGTATTATATAACATGAAGATAAATATTATGTTAACTGTTCTAGGTATGATAAAATTTCTTAATTAAAAGGGTGCGTTTTGCATACTGTTTTCCAGGTGTGCTTTGACTGTAACGCCAAGAACCCTACTTGGGCTTCTGTCACATATGGGGTGTTTATTTGCATCGATTGCTCAGCTGTACACCGAGGGTTAGGTGTGCATTTAACTTTTGTGCGCTCAACCCAGTTGGATACCAATTGGACATGGTTACAATTACGACAAATGCAGTTTGGTGGAAATTCCAACGCTGTATGTATTCGTATATTACTCGTTTTTAAGTGTTTTACCTAATTAATTTTATCACTATCTTTTATTTCAATTTTAGAAATCATTTTTTCGACAACACAACTGTACGACTACTGATGCGCAACAGAAATATAATTCTAGAGCTGCTCAACTTTATAAGGATAAATTACGTCAAATGGCCATTCATGGAAACCCGGTGAGTATTTTGTAACCATAAAAGTAACGTAAAAGTTTGATGTATTTTCTATAAATTACGTTGAAGTAGAGCCCTGTAACCGTAAGGGAGCAGAATTTCATCGTATAAAGCAAGATTGCCTTTTGATGTAGTAAGTCTTTTCATCTGAAAATATGCCATAGATTGGCCATCGAAATTTTTTATTGTTGACATCAAATCGTGTGTTTATCTTGTTTGCAATCAGTTATTCATGTTTTAGATTGAATGGTTGTTTTTATCATCACATGATAATGGTAAGAAAATCTCAATTGTGGATAAATCGAAAATTTAGGTTTTTCATCAACATTTTTATTCCATGAAAATATTTTTTTATTTAAAAGTTTACAATGCATGAATTTAATGTAATCGTAGTGAAAATTATTTTAAATCCTTGGGTCTGTCATACTTGGCTTTTAATTTAATTTTATCGATCCAATAGCTATGAAGCTGTAGGTAGTCTTATACTTTGTTTCAATAATAATAATACTCGCAGACATTTAATTAATATAAATAAAAGAGTAATTTTAATCGGTATTTCCAGAGTATACCAAAATGAATGGGACAATTACAATTTTTATTATTTAATTGACTGGAACGTTTACAACAATGAAATAACTTGAAACATGTAGAGAAACACTTCAAGTTTTTCCTATAAGTGTTTAATGTGTGCACTACGAGTTACGTGGAAAATGTCTAAGTGAGACTGAAAATCCTCCCTAAGTGCGCTGTAGCTTTGCTGTATCGACTCGGCCAGCTCCATCAGAGATTAAGCCTCGTAGCTCTACCAAGGACCATGGCATTGGTGGTGTAGACAATCTTTAACAAAACCCCAGAAAAAGAAGTCGATAGGTGACAGATCTGGAGATCTTGGTGGCTAAGGTGCCAGGCCCCCCACACCCTATCTATCTTCCTGGCAGCGTTCATCGAGAAATTTTCTCATGGCCAAGTGATAATGTGGCCTTTATTCACAAAGTCATCATACCAGCATCTGATCGACTTCTTGGATCAACACCAAATGTTGTTCGGAACTGATGTTGAACTCTAGTCACAGATTTTGATTCATGAACCCACAAATAACTCTGCACTTTTTGCTGCTGAGACACCATTTTACAGTGGTGACAGCACTGCAGCAGCCAGGAAGTGAACTGCCAAATGTCACAGGGAAACATGAAGTGTTTCTATACATGCTCCAAGTCATTTCATTGTTGTAAGTGTTCCGGTTAATTAAATAATGAAAATTGTAATCGTCCCATTCATTTTGGTACACCTTGTATTATGTTTTTACAATTCCTTCGAATAAATGATGAATTAAAGTTTCAAGTCAATCTGTTTTTCAGTCAAAAATAAAAATAAAGATGTCTTAAAATTATAATCAGTGAAATACAGTGAAAATCCGCTATAATTGGAGTTGATAGCAATCGTGAAAATACTCATTGTAATGGATGATCCAGGGGCGGTTGGTGACCTATGGAGTAGGGCAAGCAACTTGGAAGGGATGAGAGGTGGGGGTGGGCAGGTCCCCCACCCAAATTTTTTCGGAAATTTGGAAATGAAAGAAAATAAATATATTCATTAATTTTTTATTATTAATAAAAATATTCTTTCACTTGTAGATGAAATCTAATCTCCATTCCTTTACAAATTCAGTGATAACCAAGTCAGTGAAATTCCCGCGGGAACGCAGGGTATTATGCAGCCTCTTTTCTGTTGCCATTAACGTAATACCTGTCAGCCTTTCATTCTCCATACTGTTTTTTTTATGATCTTTTATTCGTGCTAAACCTGAAAACCTAGATTCGATGCTCACTGTTGTACTTGGCAATGTCAAAACTAATGCACAGAGCTTGTATGTTTCTTCAAAGGTAAATTTCAGCTCATTTGATAAATAATGGAAAATATTTATCACAGTTTTTGAACTGAAGTCAGGTGAGCTATGTATTGCAGAGTTCACTTTTTAGCTTAATGAAATCAAAATGCTGACCATAGCATGATTTTAAAGAATTGAAACATTCATGAGGAAAACTCTCCGCATAATTTTGAAAATTTTCGGAAACTGAAAGTTCAAAAAATTTAATTTTCCAAGGGAGACAAATCGGGTCTGCAATTGCATGCTTAGCAAATCAAAAATTTCACATTTACCAGGAACCCACACATTCGGACACATACATCCCACATGATTCCTATCATCACATTGCACATAAGTTAGCACCATTTCACTCCATGATTCACTGTTTACTGCAGATCCCCCTTTCAAAACCCGATTCTCGCAAAGAAATTTCTCACAAAAAACATCGCAACACTTAACGGTTACAACAGCCAAATAGTCGAGAATATATTACGAAAAAAGAAACCATCTCCACGTCAAAAATCCCACAATACTCACAAACATTAACATCAAAAATCCAAAATACATTAAAATACCTTTTGCTCCAGGTGTCACCAGCAAACACGGAAACATTTTTTCAGAACACGACTTAAAAACTGTTCATGTAAACAACAATAAACTCGCCAACCTTCTTCACAGCCGGATAGACACAATACCGCCTTGACAAAAATCAGGAATTTACAAGATTGCTTGCGGGAAATGTAATAGGATATATATAGGACAGACAAAACATAATTTAGAAACACGCTTCAAAGAGCGCTTAGCACACTTCAGACACAACAGGATAAACAATTCGAGTGTAGCCGCCCATACACAAGAAAACAATCACCCCATCACTAATCAGAATCTAACACTGTTAAAATCAATATGCGAAGAAAACAAAATAGATGCCTTGGAGAGTCTATTTATTAACAAATTCAAACAAACTGTTATTAATATTGATCGCGGCCCGGTACCTTACTCCCCCCTTTACGGTCTAATGATTGCCCACTCCCCTCCCTCTCACCTTCACTTTCTCGCCAACCGTCAATGGTTCAAATTGAACGTAGTTACGCTTTGCTTTTATTTAAAGTAAACAAAACGAAGCTCGATCACAGTAATGGACCTGTATAGATAGTTCATAAGGTTTTTTTTAAATCCTTTTAAAAGGCAAACGGACAGACGAATGGACTCCAACATCCACAGGGTTCATGTCTGTTACCATCCAAAACTATCCTGAATATCTTAACTTCTCTCGATACTTCAAAATTTTTTGCATGTATGGACCAAGTGAAAACATTCTATTTTTTAAAACATAAACAGAACAGGTCTGTTATTATGCCCCAGGGGCAAGGAAATGTAACATAAGTGCCAACAGCAAAACAACATCAGAATAACAAACGAATACCGATTACAAAAGTTAAAATTCAGTCATGAACCCAACCCAAAGCAATAGTATTAGGAAGATCATTAACCCCTTAAGCAGGGAGAAAATTTTCATCAATCATTAACTGGCGGGGAGCTAATCTACTCATTTAATTAATTTAAAAAGTAACTTTTATTAATATTGCTCATGCTTATTTATGATTTAAGGAAACATTGTTTTGTAAAAATAAAAATAAATCCACATTTTCAGTTGATTTTTGGAATTGATGTAATTTTCTCAAGATAAAAAATTTACATAAAAAGTCATATGAACATAAATAAGAATTAATACAAATTCAAACATGCATTTTGTAAGCATATAAATATAAAAGTTCATGCAAATATTTTGTTGTTAAATAATAATTATAAAAAATGTAAACATCTTTATTTCCAGTCCCCGTGTCTCAAAGTACCATATTTACTTGAATACAAGACGACCTCGAATCTGAATTTGGTGTATATTTTGAACACACGTATTCAGTATAGGTATACTAGTTCATTCATTAATTAACATGGTTTGTTAAAAAATTTTTTTGCAATAAAAAAGAATTTTAAAAATGTATTTTTTAAATTAAGACTTTATTACCGTAAATACCTGCGTATAATGCGCACCTTTTTTTTCAAAATATTTTAGTTAAAAATTAGGATGCGTGTTATACGAGGGTACATAATCTTCCTATTTTCATTTGACCACATATTTCCACAAATTCGGCACAGTAATTACTGCCCGGGTGTCCTCATATTTTTATTGGTGATTTTTACGAAAAGTAAGATAGATAATAGTAAAAATTTATTAACTAATTCTATAAACATACATTAATTAGATATGAAAAGAATGAATTCAGTATTTATTCATTTTAAAAGCCAAGAAATTCTTCGTCACTGGACCATCATATTACGCATGATGTCACCCTACACCGGCGCCCGGCCTGGTGGTGAGGTACTGGTATTACTGACAATTAGAAACAATGGCAGCTGATGCCTTTGAGTACGCTGGCAGTTGATGCTTCTTGTAGAACCAAATCAAGTTATCGTTCCCTACCTTTCTCTCAGCATTCATACATGATTTATTCTTGATTCTTATAGTCTTTAGTTAATTATGGTTATTTGCTATCGTGTTTACGTGCTACAGAGTGTTCTAATTAGGGTAAAACTGAAGGTTGGGCGAACCCGTCCACTTCAGGCGTGACAAAAACGTACATAAAAACATAGGATTATCGTCATTCCTTCATTTTATTAGCTCAAAGAATGTCGTATGCCATACTATGAAATTAATATAATCCGATTTATTGTGTATATCCTAATATCACCTTGTAAGTAAACATAGAGTATGTAATGATTGAGTTAGCTGACATTCTTTTGGAACGTTATTCGAAAATTTCATTTCGCACTTTCATTATGTTACCAATACATAAAACCAATAATTCGATCATTGCCTTAGAACACATTACACCATCTACTTTATTCTGGAATGGTAACGCTAAAAAAAATCTGTGCGCACTATACGCGGGTATATAGAAAAATCATAGAATACGAGGCTGAAAACCCCCCTGTGCGTTATACGAGGGTGTGCATTATACGCGGGAATTTACGATAATTGAATTCCAGATCGTAAGTTTGCAACGAAAAATACAATTATTTTATCTTGTTTCATTTGTTTAAAAAAGACATTGATTAAACATGTAACCATATTTCCTACGGTTCTATGACAACTCGTTGCATTCATTTTGTTATGCATCAATTCATTGTGATTAGTTTGTCGCATGTCAATACATCGCACGACAAACTCATCGCTCGTCAATTTATCTCCCGACAAATTCATCATGGTGTCTTGCCTTCCAATTTGTGTCGCGACAAATTTGTCTAGCAATGAATAGATGCACGATGAGTTGATGGTGTGACGAATTGATGTGCCAGGAATTGAAGCGCAATGAATTGATGCACGAACAATTGACTGCAATGTATTGATGGTTTATGACTTCTTACTCGAATTTAAGATGACCCCCAACTTTCACAAGCTGAAATTTGGGGAAAAAACCTATCTTTGATTTGGGTGTACAGGGTATGTGTAGGGATACATTGCTTTGGTCCATTTCTGTTGTTAATGATAATTGTTCTATATAAACTATTTACACATTTAAATCTTCTTTCGATAATCTATATTAATATGATAAATTTTAGTTTAGAGAGAGATTTTTCCCTTTTATTAGGGTTCAGGGAAAAGTGAAGTGTGAGGGGACTCATTGTGAGCACGTGTCGAAGCTTGCGGAAGAGATGGTCAGGGTGGAGGGGAATTTTAGTATGTAATGCAATATTTTGAAAAGTTAGAAATTTTAATAAAATATATCTCTAATAGTGATAAATAAAAGGAAAAACAAAATTAATTGCTATAAATATATTAGAAGTCAAAACATATATGATAGAACTTAAAATTTTTCAAAGTACAGTGGAATCCCCATTTAATGCTTGCCTGGGAGACAAGTTTTTTATTTGTTAAATCGGGTAATATCTTAAATGGGGATAATCTAAAATTGAAAGATTTAAATGGCAGTTTATTTATGTCAAATTATTATTAATTGAAACAAATATTAAGAGTACAGATTAATTGAAAGGTAAGCTTCCTGTCAAGTTACAGGCTTTTTATATGGATTAAACAAATATGGAAAAGTGTTCTCCATGTTAGAGTGCATAGTTTCTAAATACGTTCTTTGAGATTGACAAATTTTAGTAAAATTCCCCAATACCAAATATCATCAAAATACGTCCCGCGGAACCAAGTTGAAATGTACATTGTAAGCTACATGTAGTGATTCATGTAAAGTAAAATTGTAGTACAATTTTTACCAAAAATGGAATCGGTCGAACAATTTTAGTAAAACTTCCCAATACCAAATTTCATTAAAATATCTCCAGAAGTTCCTGAGTTTTAAAATTTTTAATTAATATTTTTTTAATGAACATCGAAAATCATAAAATTACGTAAACACGCTAATTTCCTTTTCTTTAAATTTATTGTAAACCTTACAATTTACAGGAAAAGTGATTTGACAAAAAGTGTATTTAATCATTTTATTGAACTTTTGTTCGCTCAGATGAGTATTTAATGAGATGTTTGCGAAATACGTTGTAAAATACTTGTAAGTCTTCATGTAAAGTGGTTGTTATTATGGTCTGATTATAACCAAAATTGGAATCAGTCAACAGATTTTAGCATTAAAAAATCTATGTTCACGTAATGATGTCAATGCAACTTTCGTCACGTATGTAACAAATGACTTAACGACTAAAGGTGGACAGAAAACATGGCACGACAAAATATTGAGTTCATTTAATGTAGCAATGCCGGTATATGTTGCATTGTTGAGGGATAGTGTGAATTATTGAATTACAACTTCACTAAATAATATATTTTTGTGTCGCATAATGTAAACGGATTATAGAAAAATTCAGTGATGTAAAAAAACATAAAGGATAAAAATGGTTTGCCAAATGTACATTGTATGTTGGACGGCATTGAGGGGTTGAATCTACCATTCTCGACATTTTTTATAAGTTTGCTTGTCTATTCTGGTCAATTCTTATTTTTTTAAATCATTTCGTGTTTTAACAGCACCTTGACTCGTCTCATGAAGGAGGAGTTGATAATGGGAAGAAAGATGTTGACTTCTTTGAAGAAATGTCAAACAAAGATGGTGGAGATTTTGATGAGTTTGATAATACTCCTGTAAACCAAGCACCTGTTCAGGTAAGAAACTTTATAGGTATAAATAATATAAGATACTTGCATCAAAATGCAACTTAACCTTTAAACGTCAGATTTATTTTGGGGTATTTTTGTTCATTTTATGGAAAATCACGTATCATGAGTTATTGGAACTAAAATGCTCAAACAAAAACCATTTTATTGTAAAAATAATGAAGAATTTCATACTTCTGTTTTGTAGAGAAAAGAAACATGGTGAAAAAATATTATGAAAAATATAGGTCTGTGAGCTATTGCATTTTGTGTGCCCATAAGGGGCACATTTGTGTTTAAAGGTTAAGACATTGTTTTAATCTATTTAAGTGTAACTTGTCACATGAATTTATGTAAAATAAAAATCAGTCTCCATCTGTCATTCTGCGTGTAAGATATTAGGAATTGATGTAACTCGAGAACGGTTAGTTTGAACTTGATGCCTTTTACCAGTTATTCTGGAGGATATCCTGTTGATTTCAACCAATGGCATGTACATAGGATTTTTAAAACATGATAGAGTAAAATGCCATTTAATGCTCAGGAAATATATCCCTGGAGAAGAGAGCTTTCAGTGAATCAGCTTTCCATGGGGTCATTATACATACTGGGTATGGAGATATGTCCCTATCAGTGTTATTTCTTACTTAGTAGTAGAGTATGGATTTTTCAGGTTTAAAAGAATGTCATTCAGAGGGTAAATATCGGGTTTTATTATTTTCCTTTTTATTCGGGTTAAAATCGGATATAAATAAGTTACGGATTTTTCAAAATTTTAAAAATTATTTCAGTCTTGGGTAATTTTCGGGTTTTATTATTTTGTAATTTGGATAAAATAATTTTTAAATAAATATCTTGTGTAAAAATTTAAAAGTTTTATCACAATCAAAACTTTTTACTTTATCTCAAGTATGGTTGAGAGTGTGATATCTTGTGTTAAATGCCTTCAGGTGGAGAGGAACACCTTGCAGGCTGCACAGATATCTTACTTCCCATTCAACTTCGTTTGAAAACACACCATATATTAGTGAAATAATTTTCCTTTCATAGTGTTTTCAACTAACAGACACTTGGACTCTTTTTCCTTGTCCTATCAAAGATCTAACAGTGACTAGCTAAGATGCGTCCTTAACTATTCGAGGCATGAGAAAACCAAGGAGATTAAAATTGTGTTACAAAGTAAGCTTATGACTAAATTGTTTACAAAAAGAATAAACAGACTGGTCATGAACATCTCAGACTGCACTCAAGTGCTGAGGTGCCTACAAGCACCAGAATAGAAATTGTGACAAAATCTAAAAAAATTGTTTAAAGAAAACGAATAATTTCGGGTTTTACCCAAAATTTAAAATAGGCAATCGGAGGGTAAGAATAGGGTAAAACCCGAAAAATCCATACTCTACGTATTAGTGATGCATGATGGCTTAATCTGTCTACTGATACACACAGACAGTAGAGGTCTGCACGGGCCGGAAATTTGGGGCCCGAGCCCGGCCCGGCCAATTTAATATACGGCCCGAGCCCGAAAGACTAATATTTTTTTAGCCCATTCTAGGCCCGACTTTCTTCAAAATAAGCCCGACTTGAGCCCGATGATGCAAGTATAGTTCGTTTAGATATTGCATGCAACATTACATTCAGTGATTATGGATAACCAATATCATCTACTTATGTATTTCCTCCAAATAAACCTATACATATTATTCGATAATAATTATGATATATTCTTTCTTCAATTCATATGTACTTTCATTCCTTCCCTTCCTCTTATCCATTACTTTTTATTTTAAAATTTACATTTTCTTTTATTTTAAATTATTTTATATAAAAATAATCAATAATAATTTAATTATATTTATTATTTACTCACCAAAATGAAAATTATGCCCCTCCTGTAGCAAGCAACTTCGAGTTTTACTGCATGTTATTGTGCAGAAACAAAATCGAGTCAACACTGTCGCTACTTAGGCAAGTTCAGCGCTCGTTCATAATCCATCCAGCATCTCTGAAATTCCTTTCGCTGGTCAACTTGTGATAGAACTTGCTTCGCCACTTTCGACAACTACGGAAACTCTTATTCTCGAAATTTCCACCAAACTAACAAATTATTAACATCCAATTGGGTCGCACTATATCTCATATACCTGTCGAGTTCATCGTCTTTTTCTACAACTGGTTTGTCTTCAAATTTGGTGAAGTCCAGTATCTTTGACTTTTTGGCAGGAATACTATAATTTAAACCGCATGCTACACCACATTGGGGTAATCCATCAGTTGCGTTAAACCTCTCACTGATATTTGGATGCTCTCTCAATTGTTCGTCTCTCTTAAACTCTTCTATTAACTCTCGCACCAACAAAACTGTTTCCTCTCGTTCTTGCTCTAAAATCAGCCTCAACTGATGGAAATTCGGCCACAAAAACGTAGCAATCCTATGTAAATTATGCAAGACGAATTTCTCCTTCAATATTTCCGATGATCTATTTTTTAAGGTAGCTACGGATAAGGAGTCAGTGGTATCCACTTGAAGGTGATTAATTAATTGAGAAAAATAAAGCAAATCACAATTCTGAGTTTGGAAAACTCCGTTTTATGTTGGGTATCAGGTAATATTCATCTACACATTCAGGGAATTTTTGCTGTATGTTGCTGCCAAATATTGATAATGCTTTATAGCCAAGAGTCATTGCATCTTTTAAAATGTTGTATTACTGTTTATTTAATATTTCTTCTTTATTCCATTATTTTTATTGAATTTAGTCAAATGGATCAGCTGCCTCTGAATCAGGAGATTCAATAATTGGTGTCTCTGGAAGGTTAATGGCACCTTCAGGATGCAAAGAAGGTCCTAGTGTTGATGAAGCCTCCCTAAGCCATTCTCACGATGGTGCTACTGAATGCCGAAAATCCACCATTGGAGTTCGGAAACCACAGGCAAAACGCTCTACTGTAAGTATTCAAAGAAAAAATTATTGTTATGTATGTATAATCTATATATTAAATGCATTTTGTCAGTGTGTCAGAAAAGAACAATGACACTTCACGGTATTTGGACTGCCAGCAATTCATCGTCAAGGAAAATTCACCACCAGCAATTCACTGCCACGGAAAATTCATATGTATCAAAAAATTCTCTGTAAAACTATCAAATCAAGTGAGGGCATTAATTGTTACCTATACTTACTGCCGGTCTTTACATGCCTCTATTTTAACTGAGTACTTGTACCGTACTGATGCAGTAAATTATACCTACTTTTATTTTCAGTGATCGCTTTTTCGAAACAGCTTCACGTGTCGAATAAATGCTTTTGGGGACTGAATCTGGTCTGCGGGCCATAGTTTCCTTACCTCTGCTGTACTTTCTGTAGTAGATTTCGACTTAACGCAAATTTCAAATTATGCAGTGGGTGCTGAAATGCTTTACTTACGTAACCTGGGGTATTCAAGCTCTTTCACTAATCATGTATGCCTATTTGTATATAACAACAATGTGTTTGAGAAAAATTCTGCATTAAAAAGTAATTAATTTGAATTATGGCCTACCAAATGCTGCAAATTTGACGTCAGAGAAATTTCGATGAATTCGTAAGAATAGTTGAAAACAAAGTTATTATTTTGAAGAAACCAACCACTCCCGAAACCAAGTTTTTCCTCCTT
This sequence comes from Tanypteryx hageni, assembly GCA_028673005.1. Lineage (NCBI taxonomy): Eukaryota > Metazoa > Arthropoda > Insecta > Odonata > Petaluridae > Tanypteryx > Tanypteryx hageni. The sequence continues at coordinate 148,391,128 of CM054114.1, forward strand.
AAAATGTGCACAATTCAAAATTAAGTTAATATACTAAGCAAAAACCCTAAAATATGATTTAATTATATTAGATGAAAATACTAACGAGTTATAATTCACAAACTACAAATATTACAGTCAAAATCCAAAAAAACACTGATGCACTCTCAGTATTGGTCTTGCTTCGAACACAACCCTTGTGAAGCTAATGCCTAAAAAGCTTTCTGGTTTTCCCAAATGGGATTTGAAAATTTCTTAGAAAAACATTTCCTCAAAATCTACTCGTTACCTCCTTTGCATGCTAACTGACTCCTCCATCTGGATGCTATTTGGGATCCAGGGTCATTTTGTTTTACCCTTCACGAGACAAGACAAATACCCTGTAGTAACTGTTTTCTCATTCGATGCGGCGTGTCTTCCAGTCACTATCCCACCAGGTTTTGGGACCTTACAATCACTGCCTTGCAATTATGTGCTATGTAGCGATCCCTTACCACTTTCAATTCTCAAATTCCACCAGAAAAAGCCAAAAGTTACATCTTTCATGCTAGATTTCTCACTACCCGCCAAATGATATTTTTTCCCGCTATGGGACTCCAAAACCTGCCAGATCCAGTGGGTTAAAAGCCAGCACTGCGCTCAAGGCCTCCATTCCTCGAGCTTCCAGGGTTTATGGCTGCATGGGGAAACACAGAGATGGGGGAAGAAGGCAAAGGAAGAGAGGAAAGAAAAGCCCCCAAAAGTGTGTCGAAACGGGAACACACGGGAACAAGACAGCCCATGTGACACTTTTTATTATTGGTTGTCAGGGTAGCTTGAAACTAGGAGATAGTATGGATACTGTTTTCGTATTAGAATCCGATTCTTAACCATAGCCTACTTATCTGTATCTGATGAATGTAAACATGTTATACCAGTTGCCAAGGATGATATGGCAAGTGCAGTTTGGGGCCCCTAAGCGTAGCATACTCTGCACACCCCATCACACCGACCCTGCTCCTGGTTCCGAGGCCACCCCATTTCACAGTCGAAGCCACCCCATTTCACAGTCGAAGCCGATTCCTGGTTTAATTATTTCACTTCCAAATCAAAAGTCAGTTGCATTTATAATTATTAAATATGATTTTTATTTTTTTAAATAAATTATTTAAAAAATAGAATTTAAGGGCCCCCAATTTCTCGGGCCCCCAGCACTTGCCTAGTTTGCCTTATGGTAAATACGGCACTGATCACAAATGCACTTGGACAGATTTCAGAGCAGAACTGATATGTAGCTCCTTTTTCAAGGAATATTATGAAGGCTTAAATTGTCTACAATGTGGGCTGAATTGGAACATATGTAAGAATGTATTACATTGTTGTGACAAGCTGACATGAGGGAGCAGGTCCCAGGCCACCCGGAATATGGAAATTATTTTGTTGCATTTTTGCCATCCCCGGTAGATGAGAGGTTTGTGTGTCTTGACTCACAACTCTAGGGTCGCAGGTTCGAATCCCACTCTAGGCATTAATGTATGTGTTCCCCAAAAACAGAAAGAACTGAATATTGTGAATAGTCGCTAATAACCTTAGCTGTTGATGCGAATATAAACAATGCCTAAAAAATGTTGCATTTTTAAAGTGTTTCACGGCGACCATTCCTTTTCCTAGCTAGTACCTCCAGTGCCTCTTCCTTCTGAATGGAGTCAGGCATTGACCATATGCCACGGAGATTTCCGAATTTCTAATTTTCAAGTGAAAGGTTTCAATAGGATAAAGCGTGTTTTCAGGCAGAAGAGCGGTCTAAGAGGCCGCTTAGGCTCATGGTCAGAACCCCTCGAATATAAAATTAAAAAAATAATTATTAAAAATAAATCGTGTTATTGCGAAAACGCGCTATGGGGGCATGCGTTATACAAGGAGTTACTGTATATTTAGATTGCAGGGCCCCTGACTGTTTAGCGCCAGCGGCCCCCACATGTTTAGCACCAGGGCCCCCTACATATTTAGCACCAGGGGCTCCAAAATGTTTAGCACCTGGGGCCCCAGGAGGTTTAAATACACTATTGGTATTAGTTAATGACAATAAACTCATAAATTTATTACACAACCCAAAAGACAATACTTTCCTTACACAAATCTGGCATATACAAAATATCATGTGGAGGATATGACAAAATATATATTGGACAAACAAAATGAAACACATAGAAACACACTTCAAAGAACATATAGCACATTTTAAACAACAGATTAAACAACCCTACCATAGCAACACATATCCAGGAACACCACCATCCAATCATGATCCAAAACCTAACACTCTTAAAATCAATGACCAACCAAAACAAACTAGACGCTTACGAAAGTATACACATAAACAGAAACAAAAATTCCATTATGAATAACAACCACGGCCCAATCCCCCTTTCACCTCTGTATGTTGTAACGGCTGAGCCTCCTTCCCCTTTCACTTCAGAACATAACCATATAAATATGGCACACAACACTCCCCCCCGTCATTACACATCAGCTACTGATGATGAGAGCATTGCTCTCGAAATATGTATTTAGTACGTTTACCTCAATATTAGAGATCTTGTGTGTATCTGAGTGCTTGTGTGTGTGATTGCTTTGTCTGATAGGTCTCTGTTGCTGCCGGACGGCGCATAAATCTACAGACAACCGTGTGCGATAATAGGTCCCTGGCACAGTTTATTTTCCCATAAATTTAGTATTATTTCCTACAAAACTAGTATTATTTCCCACCCTTTTTCCTTTTATTTCTCCTTGCCTCTTGGTGTGTACATGTGTGCGTGTTTGTGGTTCCCTAGTAGGTCCATGTTGCAGTTGTACAGACTCGCAAACCTTCCAGCTACAGTGTGATTTTCAGGTCCTTGGCGCAGATTAATCTCTCGCAAACCTGACTCCTTTTTTATCCTTTTCCCATCTTTAGGATTAGTGCTTGTGTGATTGAGTGAGTGAATATGTGAGTGACTTCAGGTGCCTGGCATGGAGTAACACCCTCTTAAGTTTGCATTTTTCATTTTCATTGACTTCTCACCTCCTTTCTTTCCTCCCTTTTTCATGTGTGTTTTTTGAACTTTATAGTTAAGGAGTTAGATTTCTCATTTAACATCAATTTAACCATAGTCTCCACCTTGACTAATTTATACTTCATACAAATTCAATGCAAAGATGTAAATGTAAATAAAATTAAGTTAATGCGTATGAAGGCATTATCTATAAAAAGTTATTTATAGAAATTCGTTTTTATATTATTACATGTTATTTTTTTGCATTAAGGAAAAAGTATATGTATACCTTATCATAAACTAAAAATGATTCCCATTAACATGAATATTTTTACATGCATAAATTAAAAATTCTAATTTTGTGACTTTTATAGGAAAAGTTAAAAATTCCATAAAAAGTGCCTGAGCATTTAGGGATGTGTACAAGTTAATGATGACTTATTTTTTAGAGAATCAGTACATTTATACAGATTCAGATTGTACAACTGATGGAGTGGAAAAGGTTTTCCGATTTATTTTATTTGTTTTCTGTCTTATTTTATATCAAATACATTATTTCTTGGAGTATTAAAATAATGTGCCCTTTGGTTATTCTTTGAAAGAAGTTTGCAGCTTTTTCAGGAATATATGGATTTGAAATAATTATTTTTTTAAAATGTTAATTTACGATTCTATTAATTTTGTATCTGTGGGCTTTCATGTTTAATAACTAATTTCAAGGGTTGAAAATATGTTTGAAGTGGATGAGAAAGATGGATTTATCTCATTTTTTCAGCTTGGTACAAAGAAAGGACTTGGAGCCCAGAAGGTCAAAACAAACTTTGCCGAGATAGAACGGGAGGCATATCTCGCTGATGAGCGCAGGGAAAAAGCTGCAGAGGAGTCCAAGCTAGCTGCGGAAAAGAAGGGAGAAGATGAAGAGAAGCAGGTTAGTCATTTTTAATTATTTCTATTTCCATCAAAGAAATTAAATCTTTTTCATAGCAAAAGTAAATAACCTTTATGGTCTTTAAATTTTTCATTTAACCTTTATTAGTTGAAGACTCATACCACATTTACTCACATAATTGCTCTACTTTTTCACACAATTTTTACTTTCTCCATATACGAAGTATAAAGAAAGTATTGTTTTCACGAAAAAAATCAAATTTGAGATTTCAATGGAAATATAGTAAAACCTCTATCTTACAAACCTCCCTGTAATGAGAACCTCCATATAACGAGCACAGATCTTGGTCCTGTCCCTGGAACATGTTAAATGCATAGAAGAAGCCTTCCTATAATGAGCCTCCGTAACTACGAAACTCCCATAGAGCGAAGGCTGAACCTGGTCCCCAAAATTTAATCCACCTCCTTGCAACGAAATTTCAACGAAAACAAAATTGTAAACATGGGCTGTCACTGGATCATCTCGGCACAAAAACAGCGGCGCCCTAATGCCACATGCCTATCTCTCCCGCTGAATCAACATCCCTAGTTGGGAATGAGAGAATGGATCATGCTTGCTGATTACTCTTTAAGCTATCGCCATCGCAAAGTGTAGTCATTGGATTATTATCATACTTAAAACGCTCATCCAAATCTATTGCCTTCGCTTATGTGTAAAGTTCTTCCCGGCTGTTTTCACTCAAATGAATAACAATTTTCTTAACTGGGAGAAGGTTGGTGGCTTTGTTGACTTATGACTCAATATAAATCAATGTAACGAACTCCTTCAGTCATAAAAATTAACACTAGTTCCAATGCATTTCACCCACTAAGTGGGCATCTTCAGGGGAACCTTAACACGACAGTGACTGGAAGTCAACTGTGAGAACAATAAGGATTCGGGTGTTGAGGGGAACGAAAAACATTAAGTGAGTTGTTGGACGAAATAATTAATTTAATGTCATTCAAGTTTATACCACGTCCTGTCTTGACTATGTGTTTGGCTATGCTTGATTTTTCAAAACGATTATATTTGTAATGTGAAAAATCGAGTGTAGCCAAACACATAGTCAAGACAGGACACGGTATAAACTTGAATGACATTAAATTAATTATTTCGTTTAACAACTCATTTAATGCTTTGGAAAATTTACGTATTTACAAAAACCATCAAACAATTATGAATACAGACACTGACTTCAACAAAAACTTATATAAAGTAACAGATAAATATAACATAGACGCTTGAAAATTTTCGTAATTCATTTGTTTTTTATTCCCCTCAACACCCGAATCTTTATTTTTCTCACAGTTGACTTCCAGTTACTGTCGTGGTAAGGTTCCCCTGAAGATTCTCACTTAGTGGGTGAAATGCATTGGGACTAGTGTTAATTTTTATGATTGAAGGAGTTCGTTACATTGATTCAACTGGGAGAATTAGAACAAGGTGTATGGACGCGATATCGTTAGAAATAATATGAGGAATGAACGAAATTGCTACCTCGGAACAAAGTGCATCGCTTCTGTGTAGCGGTATCTCAATATCAACTCTTTCTGAGCTGCTGCACTCACTATTTACGAAACCGCTGACTTATAGGCTGCTCACAAATTTCGTGATACAAAGGGGAGGGTAGAGTCTGACAGTGTTACATTATGCTACAGTAGTTAACAAGGTTGCCAAATGTTTGTATATCTATGGACAGTACGTAAAAAAGAGCAGAAATTGGATGTATCCGTAAGGTCCGTAAAAATATTCAGATGTCCGTAAAAATGATAAGAAATTCCCAGAGGTGGTAGTCAACCTTTTTAGTCGGAATACCCTTTAAAATTGACCTGATGGCTGGCTTGATTTTGTTTGTGAGCATATTGCTGTAATAGGCTGCATTCATTGTTCTTTGCTCTATCAAAAAATCAATGAAAACTGGTCCCTCCGCGTTCCAAAATACAATGGCCATTACTTTCCCCATAGAGTGCTGAGTCTTGAACTTCTTTGGTTGTGGCGAGGTTGAATGTTATCATTCCACCCTGGCCAGCTTGCTTTCTGGGGTGTAATGGTGAACCCAAGTCTTGTTGGAGGTCACACTCAATGACAGGAACTCTTCACCGTCCCCTTCATAGTGCTGTAGAAGTTCTCTGCAAACCTCAACAGGTCTTGCTTGCTGCTCTTCCGAAAGTTGCTTCGGCACTCATCTGGAACTCACTATCGTAAATTTAAGCTCATTGTGGATAATGTTTTCAACACTTCCGACACTGATGTTCACTAATTCAGCTTAATCACATACCAAGATGTGCCTATCACTGCGAATGAGCTCATCAACTCTTTGAATGTTGCGTGGCTTCATGCCGTGACAGGGCATGCAGCATGAGGCAACTTTGACACCAACCCGGGACCATCAATGATTTGTACCATTCAAACACCAAGGAACGTGAAACTGGGCTTGATGTCTGTGATGAATCTCAGCTGCCTTTACACCTTCCTGCGCAACAGAGTTCAGTACATCACTGGCTTCCATGTTGAATACAGTTGTCATTTGTTGCTGCAAGCAAGTGAAGATTGCTGGTGTGGGTAGCAACATACATGCACTAAAAATCCTACACGGCTGCCAATGTTGCTCTTCAATTACATTCAGAAAAAAAGTTCAGGTAAAATTTGAACACCCCTCATATTTTTAAAAGTAATGCAACCTTTCTTTTTCAATGAGCACAAATTAATATGAAACAAAATACTCGGAATGGAAAATCAGGTAGTATTTGTGTTCCAAGAATTTTTACTGAACACATTCAAAATTTCCTGTTTCTCTAAGCCAGATAAGTGCGCTAAACTAATGTGAATGCCATTTCTGTTGTGATGTATTGAGACACAACTGTCTCATTTACATTAATCTCTTGTAATTCTCAAGATACTTAGGATAGAAAAATGATACGATACCTCTTCAGTGACGCTGCTGGTGCCAACAGGAAATCAAATATAACACAATGGTAAAGTGACAAGGAAATGCTTACAACTATACTGGAGTGAAATTGTACAAAGCAGAAATATACAGAAGATATACTCAATAGGATTGTCCACTTGGAGGAATAACAAAACGATTCGAAAAACAGTGGAATAACCAGGAAATTTTCTCCTGGCTGAAAGTCTATTGGTTAAATCGCACGATGGTAGCATTCTCTTCTGGGCTAATGTCTGTTGCTTATAAAAGTAAGGACCCTGTATGTACGTGCAAAGCTGAAGTACTTGCACAGCCGAAGTACAAGCGTATGCCGGGGTGCGTGCGTATGCAGGGGTGCATTCATATGCAGGGGTGTGTCATTCGCTGGAACACGAAAAACTGATGGAGAACTCAATAAACTGTCGGAGGATAAAATGCTGCACTATGAATGACCATAACCTACTCTCAGTATGAACACCTCGCTGGCAGGGTTACATGAAGAGAGTGGAGGGCTTTCGGATAGCATCAACTTTCGAGTTGAAAAAACCTTGGTTTATCATTGGTCAGAAAAGTTTCATATTTTTCCCTCCCACTTTTGCTCATGAAAAACGCTGAGCCCGCTCTTACCTTCACCCTCCCATTGCTTTGCAGGGATTTTCCAAGTATCTTGGTGAGCCGACATATACCGCGTCTAAAAGTCTATAAAAGTTCTCAGTGACATGTGATACATTATTTGCGACAAATTGTTGACGATGTGGAGATAACAAAAGACCAACTACTAATGTATCCTATATTGCAATTCCCTCAAAGTTAAAATTGAGGGTAGTAAAGGTATGGAAGAGGTTTAAACAATTATCTAAAATCTATAAGAGCCTTCTTCTGTCTCTTTGTGGTTCCCTCTATCACACTATAATAATGCAAATAACTTGGTAAAGGATCGAGATATTTTTTAAATTTTGCAGGAATGCTTGATTTACATATTTTAAGGTGATGACGAAAAAACTCAAAAATAGTCCTGGGTTCAACTCCATAAAATAACACGTTAACATCAACTTTTCGACGTGCAAGCTTTTATTCTTTATGACATTTAAATTAGAAATAATTAACCTATGATCTTTTATTTAAATTGTTTTAAAGAAAAAATTATAGTATTTCTTATTCTGTTCATCTTTTTTCACCTACATTTAAAATTCCTCATGTTAAATGTTTAATTCACATATTTTGGGGATATCTTGCCATTTTAACGGGATGTTGCCTTGACAACCAATTACATTGTTAAACCTCGAAATCCTATTGTCATTTCATTCCTTATAGGTGAAAGCGTGCCTTGAATGCTTTTAATACGAGAGAAAGAGGAAGGAAGGAGAAGAAATGATTTTCATAGCAACCAATGTAAACAACATTCTTTGTATTATATGTGAGAATGAATACATTTGAATGTAGAACATTAATCATTTGCATATTAAAATCACTTAGAATCATCGTAGGAGTTCGAGATTTAAAACAACAAAGGCCCAAAAGAACGAAAGTTTTTAGCATTAGAATTTGACGCATTCTTAGTGATTTGCATTGTTGCTGGTTTCGTGTAATTGGGTACCATTGATTTGGATTAATAGCTTCATGTTGTATATATTCATGAAATTTCATAAAAAAATCTTCCCATTGAATTTCAACAGCAATCTCCCTAGTTTATTACCAACTTTTATATTAACTTTGTATTTTGGACCCGGTCTAATCTGAAAAAAAATCCAAAGATGCTTGTGGGGTTTGAACCACCTCACCTCAACTTCGCGTAAGATGAGTACAAGTGATTTAATCACCTCTGCCACCAGATAGTGTATGTGTGTATTTGAATTTGCGTGGGAAGATAGACCTTTCCATCATAGCAACGAGATTAAACAAACTATTGCATAGACCTTTCCATCATAGCAACAAGATTAAACAAACTATTGTCATTGTTTAATAGAAGTCTCTTTATTTTAATGTGGATTTGTATTGATACTATCATTCCTACATTTTTTGAAGAGATATTTCTGCTAAAAATTGGGTTTTTATTTATCATAATTATTATTGATAGTAAGTTTTTATTTATCGTAAAAACTTTTTATCTTGATTTATTTAGGTTATTCTAACTGTTTTCCCTATGAGTTTCATTAAGAATTGCATCTGGAAAATCAAGGTACATGTAAGCTTTTGATGAATTTTATTATTATTATTACATTATAATCACATTCATATTGCTCTACTATTAATAATCATTAATGCGATCTTCTCGGAATAGTTCACATTGAAAATTCATTTGAAAACTACTTGAGATGACTATATTTGTTTATGTAGTTTGTGCCATGAACATAATTTTATTATTTGGAATGGTTCACTTGGCTTATTTTTTACTTTGAATGAAATATTTTCTAATTATAGACCTTTAAGACCAGTTGTTCTTGCATTTTTCAAAAAGCCCTCACAATTAAGTATCATATTACTTTTTTTGTCATTTAAGATTGGTTGTAAAGGATGTTAATTTGAACAAATTTAAATAAAACACTTTAAAGCGTTGTGTTGTACGATAGCTTAGCAATTCTTCAGCTTACTATACTGTGGTTTTATGTGGATGGTTGATGTGATGTTAGGAAAAGAACAATTTATTATTTTTTTCATTTAAGTTAGGTGACTAAAATATGAAATATTCAAGTTTCACTCCAACTAGTATCTAAAGCTGAATTATTCTGAACTAGCAATATATTCTCGTTGATTTTAAGTAATATGAATGGATGTCAGTGTTTTCATTAATGAAACAAAAGATACTATCAAACTTCTTACTACATACTTATATACTAAACATTCTTAAAGTTCTCTACTTCTGTCTGCCATTCTCACTACTGTAAAAAAATTCAAGGTTAAATAGAGAGACCCCCACATCACTCAACAGCTGGTAGACATTTTTCAACTTTTAATGCCCATGAAAGCAGAAAGGTTATCAGAATTATATTATAGAGTTTATTCATAGTAAAGTATAAACTATATAAAAGTTGGTTATAAAAATTCATTTTTATATATTCACTTGTATATAAATCACTTGGTCAGAGTAGATAATTTGGTTGATTAGTGAAGGAGCACATTGTTTTGGATTCATGCAAAATGCAACCATTAATTTTGGACTTTTGTACTAACCTCAATCATGGCTGTGAGAAGAAACCAGTTTGACATTGTATTAGCGTTCCATTAAAATTGAATTAATAGTGAGAAATCCTACCTGATCCTTAATCTCAAACTCCTAATAACTCAGTTACTAAATAGCATTCACTGAAAATATATTTAGTGTTCATCAGAAATTCTATTAGTACGACATGTATAAAATATAAAAAAATCAAAACTAATTTTGCTAATCTAACATTTGGGGCTGAAATTCGGAAAAATATGTAAAAATAAACTGATGTGGGCAACACATGACTTTCTCCATATTTATATGGCAAATTACACGTTGTTAGCTCTGGGATCGTTGTCAATATTTACTTCCGGTCGACAATTAAGAAAAGAAAAAGGAGCGTTACTAAGACGTAACTAAGAATAAGAAATATCAAGTGAATTCCCGGTTCCAAAACTAGTTATCATGTTTGTTTATTTTGAAAACTGCTAATAATGAGCATTATAAATATAATATAATAATATAAGACCTTTTCTAGGGTGCCCAAGTTTAAATTGAACTTTGAAACAAAAAAGTAGAGGGAGTTCTGCTTTGTTGGAATTGCAAATGCATGATGCAAATGCAAATAATCGGCATGAAACAGGAGTAATGGTCATAAAAAATTTTGTCGCGAAGTGCAACTTTATGAACCGCAAGCACGTGAAGTTCAAAAAAGTGGTGTATTCATACATTTTTATGTGTGATAAAACATTTTATGTATAGATGCAATGAAAAAGGTGGGAAACTGTTAATTTAATTGACTTGCTGTTTTTCTGAAAGCTACCTTAGTCTGCAAAATGTATTTTTAGAATTACACGATACCTCTTGCACTTGATTTGGTAAAATAAATTTAACAGCAGCATTAGGCTCCGAATTTATCAACATATCTATTATATAAAACAAGTTTGGAACAGCAATAGTAATAAATACTAAGATTTATTCACTGTTCTGGAATCTTACATTGATAATAAACAGAATTTCCGGGCATATTGGACAAACTTGACTGAATTACAAATAATAAGACAAGCAAATGCTTGAGCATATGAAAGAAAATACAATATTAAATTTTGTTTAAAATATGACACTTTATCAGGCATGACTTCGTGGAAGTGTTTAATATTATTCATAATAAGACACAAGTAGTAATAGACAATAAACATACAAGTGGTTTTGTGCCAAAAATTATAAGTTTTTTGCCCAAAGGATGAAAACTGGATGCCATGTAACAAATAGAGATTATAAATGCGTCAAACACCAAGTTGGTGAATGAATACGTTTTCCCCACCCATTCTCCTCTCAACCACCTTAATCTCTTCCAAGTACTCTTGGCTACTTTTTTTATACAGCCAACTACCTTTCCCCTCCCACTTTTCTCCCCTTCCCCTACATTCCTACGTATTACCACTAATCTCCATCCCTTAGTCACAGTGTGTTCACTTTGTCTCTGCTTGTGGTGGTGTCTTTTCTCCATTACTATATAGACCCTTACACTTAAGTCCTGCATGGTCCAATCCTTTGGAGTTCATTACAGGCCGAAATATTTAAATCAGTGTCTGAAATTTATGTATACAATTTGCGTAAGTTTTTCTTTAACACATTCAGTATAGAGGATGAATCAGACTAGTCCTCCATACTCAATGGCTTCAAGCAACCACTACCTCTTAGATACCCATTGCACGTAGGAAGAGGTGAATCAGCTGGGAACATACGATTCAAGTAACTAAAATGGCATGGGATTTTTTAAGTAAACTAACCCAGGATTAGTGAAGAACGAGCGTGACTCATCCTCCTTACTGAATTGGTTAATATATTTTTTGCCTCTAACAAATATGTGGATTAAAAAAATCCTTTTCCAACCATTGAACAGCCCACAGATGTTGGTAGAAAATTTAGATTACAATAATTACATTTTTCAAGCTGAGGGGCTTTGAACAGGCCACAGGCTGGGCCTAGAATTTCTTTGACATCATATGGGCTGGGTCTGAATTTGTATGCTGGGTTGGGTCTAGAAAATCAGGCCCGTGCAGAGCTCTAACTTACACCCCCTCTCCTATCACCAGATGATGGCGTAACACGGTTAAACCGGTCATAGGAAAAATGTATCGTAAAAAAGTACTAATTGTGTTTTATTATGAATAATATTGGTTTTAAGTATTATAAAACTGTAAAAAGTAAGTTAATCTTCTTACCTATAAGTACAAAAATCTCTTTAGTCTGGACGAAATTACTTTGGGATTGATACTTTGGGCTAGAGAAGGGGTGGGGGCTTGGCAGGAAAGACTTCCCTCACAGCCAATCACAGGTGGAGGGAAGCGAAGCGTGCTCCCCTTTTCCCCACCTTCTCTAGCCCGAAGTGTCAATCCCAAAGTAATTTCATCCAGACTGTAATTAATAAATTTTTATATAAGCATGTACAATAAATTTCTTTACATTTTCATTATGATTAGTTAAATAAACAAATTTTGAACAACTATAGCAGTAAATACCAATGCATTATTTAACATTCTGGAATCTTGCACTGCAAAAAAATGAAATTATCCTTTTATAAATCTTGTTATTTTTCAGTTTCTTAGAATTATCGAGCAACCCCAGGTACTTTCAGCAAGTTTAGTATATTTTCACATATAGACTGTTGAGCTGCTAAGACATGAATTTCATTTCTTTCTTAGGATATATAAAAATTATTCCATTAACAATATTTCCTAGATTTTACTGTGACAGTAATTAAAAATGTTGATTGTTTCAGCTTGCATCGGTGAGGCTTGCTTACCAGGACCTAAGCTTAAAACAAAAGCAAGAAGAGGAGAAATTGATGCTTGTAGACCCGAAAAAGGCTCAGCAAGTAGAAAGACTAGGAATGGGATTTGGATCAAGATTGTAAGTTAAAGATTTCTTTTTATTCGGAGATTTATGTGTGTGTGTATATATATACTATATATATATATACACATATTATATATATATATATGTGTATGTATATATATATATATATATATATATATATATATATATATAACAACTTACGGAAAAGGAAAGGTAAAATAGATATATGGATGTCAACAAGGTGTTGGGATGAGGAAACCCTCATCCCAACACCTTGTTGACATCCATATATATATATATATATATATATATATATAGGGTAAAATGAGGGGGGGAGGGAGACAGGAGGGGTTACAAAGAAAACGAATGGAAGGTAATTGAATAAGTGGTTGGGAAAGGAAGGCAAAAGCAACATAGTAGCAAAATGTTACAAAAAATTACAAAAACTTGGTAAAAGGTCCAAAGACAACAATGTTGATACAAAGTATTTACAAAATATTCGGTAAGCTAAATAGAGGAGAATTATTGTGGAAAAGGTATTCATTTAAGAGGGGCGAGTCTTCACAGAGCATCCAATTTGTGACCTTTAATTTCAAAGTGGAGGAATTCAGGGTTGAAGGAACTATGATGATTGAGGTTTAAAAGATGTTTCGCAATATATGGAACGATTTATATTTTATCACCTGATGATTCTACGATCGTAGTGAAACCAGTCGTTTTTAAATTAAATATTTGTGGAAATGACAAAGTTGTTTTTTCAATATGAGTAAATTCCACAGAGTTGAGCCTGACCTCATTACTGATATTCCAACATATATTTTATAATAGTAAACTATTATTTCCTAGGTATTTTTCTTCAGAAATATTCAACTTTTACATTTATTTTCATAAAGATATAATATTTGTATTATTACTACTTGTAAAATATCATCTTAGATTTATCTTGAATAGTAATTTTAAACTAAACCATTTATTGATAATAAATACATTTTCAAACTAAAATGTATGATAGTATTTTCCATTGCAATTCCCCGATTTTTAATGGATGGTTCAGCGAGATCAAATAATTTTTTTTTCCTGGTAAAATTTCATTAACTAAAGATATTCGTATGCAGTATATATCCTCCTAAGAGTGTAAACTAAATATAGAATCCATCAGCATAGGCATCAAAAGAAAAAAGGTAAGATAAAGGTATGGGGAGGGACCCATTGGTGGGTTCCAGCAGTTGCAGGCGCATATGCCAGGGACCCACTGGTGGGTCCCAACGCCTATGGGCATGTACAGCTGGGACCCACCGGTGGGTCCCATCGTCACGAACATGTTAAATTGAACTTCCTTTTACTCTGCATTCATAAAAATGCTCAAATAAAATGGGATAGTACTGACTTTAAATGGTGTTCCTCTGTCAAAATCTTACTCCAAACTAAGAAAATAAAAATTTCAATTCCATTCTCTCCTGAAAGAAACTTTAAATTTTAATGTACATTGTGTTAATAGCATGCAGTTGTCTTATATGTTTTTTTACATTTGTGCTGTATAACCTGAGTAGTAAAAGCAGCTCTTTCTTGCTCCAGCCAAAATGAAATATGTAATTCCTGTAAATATTCACTAAATGGGCATTTCAATGTGAGTCATTATTCTCCGATTGTCATTTTCTCGTATATTCAGAGGAATTAGCCACTCTGCTGTAAGTGACATGAAGACAATAGAGCAAGAGAAGCCTGCTGGAGGTGGTTTAGGGTCATCATCACGTTCATCCATGCTGCAGCGGGAAAGTGACGGTTTCTTCGATGAATTTCAGTTTTCCTCTGGAGGATTCTCTATGTAAGTTAACAATGTAATCTTGGAGGTAAGGAAATGTTTTATATGATGAATTTTTAGGCGTTCTTTACCAGTGAAGTGGTAGTAGCCGAATGCCATTGGGCAGATATCTTCTGTCCATTGGCATGTTTAATTTCCAAACTACTGGGTGGATTTTTATTATGTATTTGTGATCCTTATTAAAATTTATTGCCAAATTGTGATTTTGGACTGCATCCACCAATTAAAACTTCTACTTTATAAAAGCACTTTAATAACCTTATAATTGTATCTTGTTAAATGGCATTTGTCAAACAACAATTAAATACCATGTTTTTCTCTCCCTAGCTCTTTTATGATCTGTAAGTTGTCAATTAAAAAATTTATTCAGATAGACAACAACAATTGCCACAAAAATGTCTGTGGGACCACATAATTACAACTTATAGTATCTGAGATAAAAATTTGAGAAAGTGACAAAAAATGAACTTTTCTCTATACGCTCACATGATAGATGCATTTTTTTTTAATTTTGTGTAAGGTGAAATCGTGTTAGTCGGACATGAATTTCTCATAAGAAATAATGTAAACAGGAGAGATGCGTTCCAGCATCTTAACCTGATTGACATAATTAGTTGTTTTTGTTAATATTTCTCTTTCCAGCCATTTTCTAATCCTTTGTTCATCATATTGTGCAACTCTTTAACAGAAAATTGGCAGTTATCAGCATTTATTAAGAAATCGCGCACTTTTTCAGAAGCCATTACCATCTCAGAAGATGTGTTTTATCGGAAACAGGTTTACAAAACGTACCTTAGCATGCGGCATGGTACCTAGCTTCAGCTGCAGCCAAATCTATTGATGTGCCAATTCGAGTGAGGACTTCATTTGCCCACCAGTCCCCACAATGTTTGCAGTATGATTCGATAGTGTCTTTAGTTTTCAATGTAGAAACTACTACTACTAAATGTTCTGGAGCAAGTTCCTTTTTTTTGTTCAGAGCTGCTTCTCCTACTGGCATACAACAAAACAGACATTGCCTTTTAATATCAAACTGCTTCTGGTCTGAATGCAGTAAAGCTCCACCATTGTCCGTGTTTCATCTCATTTCATCACCAATTAATTCCTTTCTTAATTAAAGAGTCAGTAGTAGGCTTACGAGTGTAGTTTTTCTGACAAGATTCGTGCATTTCTGCTGATTGGGCAGAACCAATGTCTATCCAAACATTGTCCCTTCTAAGTTTATTACAGCTAATTATGCTCACGAGCCCTTTTTCACCAATATGGACCTTCTTTCAATCTACCTCCTCGAAACTTGTACCACAAATTACGCACTTTTGGTCCATAATGTACGAAACACTCAACAACACTGCACATGAACTATATGTGCCGAAAGCACTGAAGTACTTGTGTCTTTAATTAACCCTCCAGCAGGTGAGCCAAAACTTGCAGCAGTAGCGGGCATGTGGTACACTTTGTGTCCCACAAAAATTAGAAATAGCAAAATGAAAATATATAAATTTTACTTAAGAAAAGTATTTTACAAATTGTATAATTACTTGTAAACATCATCAATACAATGAAATTACACACAGTGGCAGTTCCAAGGGATAATAAGATTTTAAACATTAAACAAATATCACCAATTTTTTATTTAAATCTCTCATGGATCCATTACTGATTATATTGAAAATAACAAAAAGTAAATAAAATACTTAAATGACCAAGTGTGCAATGTATACAATGATTAGATATTGATTCCAATGTTAATAATTACAGTAACAAGACTGAGAGCATGGAGTATTCTATGTAACATCAATGACATCGTTCACTTTGATTCAATCGCACAACGAACTGTAATGCATTACACAACATATAACAACATTATCTGAAAGCCAATGACTTACTGAAGGAATACACAATGGGAATATCCCCTCCATAGAAATGTTTAATTTGTTGCACTTTGTGCCACAGTTCGCCTGCTGGAGTGTTAAAAAGGCAGTTTAACTAACTATAGATACAACAAGAAGCAGAGCACGATGTTACCTCCAAAGAAAACCTAACAGTACTGTTAGTAGTATCTAAGCTTTAGAAAGATAAGATGGTTCAAGATGCACCCAAACTAACAGCAACAAACCGATTTTCGATCAACCTCTTTTTATAAAAGCTCATGACATGGGTTACTCATCCAAACTTAACAGCAATGTCGGGAAAGTGATTTTGAGGTTAGGAGGGTTTAATTTACTTAAGTCGTTCATGGGAGCAGTTGGACATATAATTTGGGAGGAAAACGCTGGACATACTTTGATGAAATTTGGTATTTGGAAATTTTGCTAAAATTTATCAACATTCCAATTTTAGTTAAAATCGGACCATAATAACGACCACTTTACACGAAGACCTACATGTAGTTTACAACGTATTTCGCAAGCATCTAGTTAAATACTCATCTGAGCGAACAAAAGTTCAGTAAAATAATTAAATACACATTTTTTTGTCAAATAACTTTTCCAATATAACGTAAGGTTTACGATAAAATTAAAGAAAAAGAAATTAACGTGTTTATATAGTTATACGATATTCGATGTTCTTTTGTTCATTCAAAAAAAAATATTAATTAAAAATTTTACAGCTCCAGAACAGCTGGAGATATTTTAATGAAATTTAGTATTGGGGAGTTAAATTTTTCGGCCAATTCCAATGTTGGTTTCGATCGGATTACAATAATGACCACTTTACATGAAGACCTTCATGTAGCTTACAGTGTACTTCTGTTTCAACTCGGGAACTGCTGGATGTATTTTGATGAAATTTTGTATTGGGAAGTTATATTAAAATTGGTCAACCGATCTCAATTTTGGTTCAAATCGGACTACAATAATGACCACTTTACATGAAGACCTACATGTATTTTCCAACATGCCACTTTTTCAACTCGGAAACTGCTGGACTTATTTTGATGAAATTTGGTATTGGAATGTTTTATTAAAATTTGTCTATGGATTCCAATTTTGGTTAAAATTGGACTACAATAATGACCACTTTACATGATGAACTACATGTAACTTGCAGTGTACGTTTCAACTCGGGTACTGCAGGAAGTATTTTGATGAAATTTTGTATTGGGGAGTTTTACGATCTCAAAGGACGCATTTGGAAACTATGTACTCCGACATGGAGTACACCTTTCCATACTTGTTTATTCCATATAAAAAGCCTGTAACTTGTCAGGAAGCTTACCTTTCAGTTAATCTGTACTCTTAATATTTGTTTCAATTAATAATAATTTTACATTAATAAACTGTCATTTAATCTTTCAATTTTAGACTATCCCCATTTAAGGTATTACTCGATTTAAGGTACAAAAAATTTTTCCCCCAAGCAAACGTTAAATGGGGATTCCACTCTATCTATTTTTGAGCATGTTGGTTCACATATGTATTCGATTAGTTCAAAGTCATTTGTAAAAATTCATATTATTTATCAAATTTTGAAAGAATTTCAGCATGATGATGTAATATTTTTTTACAGGTATAAAAGCAGCCCTGGAGAAGGTCTTGCCTTCGAGCCAATGCTTTTGGAGTCTTCCTCAAGGTTTCCTCCCCCTCCGAAATCTTGGGGGACAGAAAGTGATCAGCCTCATTCTTTGTCCTCCTCAGCAACATCATCAAGAGAAGAAAGACCAAAGGCATTAAAGGAGATAGCTCCTGGGAATGAGGCCCAGAAGAAATTTGGAAGTGCTAAAGCCATATCTTCAGACCAGTTTTTCAGAGACTCATCTGATGGAAATGTTAGTGCTTTTTTTTAAGAGATATTTATCCAAAACGTATCTGTGAAATTTTATAACATTTTTAGTATAGAATTTTCCAATGGAAAGTAATATTTATTGCGTAATTCATCTGTTAAAACAATAACAAACTTTTTTCTTTTTGCAAATGCATCACTTTTAACTAATTACTTTATCTAAGACAACTGTCATGTGTTATTTTAGTTCACATTGAATTTGAGTTCATATTGAATTAATTTTGAAAGTGGTCTGTGTAAGTATATGATATAAAACCTAAGGTAACTCGAGAAATGCTACAGACCTGAAATTTGGTACAGCCAAAAGGAAAAATTGGATATTCCAAAAATTTCAAGTTTTATGTGGTTATTTTTGACCACATTATTGCATTTCAATACCCCTTTATAAAAGCATGGAAATCTGCACAGGACTTTGTATAATTGCATTTTTAAATTAGTTAAAATTAAGATTGGAACTCGGGTATAAAACTATAGCTGGAGGAGTGTGTTTTATTATATTTGAAGACTGAATTCAAATCAGTGCCAAATTGGTGCAAAAATGTATTTCTATTCAGAAACAAGATGATCCAAATGGAACTTATGAGGCCTAATTTCCACATAATTATGTATTTAATACTTATATTGGCTTTAATAACTTTAAAATCACCACAGATGAGTTCTTCTCTGTCTTCCCAAATTTCATAATTTAGCGTTATAAAATATAACAAATACCGTATTTACCCGAATCCAAGATGACCTCAAACCTAAGACTGTCAAAACAGAATAAAAAATTTATGACCTAATTTCTCACTGCATATATTTGGTATACATTTTGGACACACGTATTCAGTTTAGGAATACTAGTTCCTTCATTCATTTAAATGGTTTGATTCAAATTTTTGCTTGCAAAAAAAAAGAATTTTAAAAATATTTTTAAAATTAAGACTATTTATTCCGGATCATAAGTTTGCAATGAAAATTTTCAGTAGATATAATTATTTTATCACACATTTCATTTGTACGAAGGCTTCCATGGTGTGCTGTTGAAATGGTGGTGATTTCCGGGTTTCTGCTGTGTTGATCCATTTCCTGGACGATATTTCGCCTGCATTCCAGTCGGCTTCTTCGGACCCGAAGAAGCTGACTGGAACGCCGCCGAAATATCGTCCAGGAAATGGATCAACACGGCAGAATCCCAGAAATCACCACCATGTCACACATTTCATTTTTTAAAGAAACATTGATTAAATGCATAATCATACTTCCTACAGTACTCATTGCGGTCAGTTCGTCGCGCATAAATTTGTTGCATTAGGATGCGTGTTATACGAGGGTACATAATCTTCCTATTTTCATTTGACCCCATATTTCCACAATCAGTGGAGCAAAATATGAAAAATATTTTAATATCGTGTTTCATAGTTTTTTGATTAATATTTATTTTTTCAATTATTGAACAAAATGAATGAGAAAATTGAAATATGGTTTGTCAACATTTTGAAAGCAGTAATGCCATGAGCTTATATATATATACTAATAGAAGGTGCTTGCATACTGCAAGCATATCATCTCACCTTGAAAAACATTCATTTTTCAGACAGATATTTCATCATTACAAATATTTTTTAATTCTAAATATTTCACCTCCGCAGCGATTTTCGTTTTTCCCTTATGTAAAAATAATAGATTAAAACAATCCCCAAACCTTGCAATTTTTAGAATTTTTTACTTTCTTCATTATGGGGTACTAATGCTACACATTTCCGCCAGATTTTAAAATTGTAGCACTTCTAGAAGTGAAATAATATTTTTCTAATTGTTTAAATTTTAAACGTTTTTAACGGCCGCCGCAATATATTTATGGAAAGAATCAAATGTTTATTTGTTCAAATACACTACTCTGTAAATAACTTGAAAATTTCAGCTTCCTAGCTCATCCCGTAGTACCTAAACAGTTATCTGTTTGTTTAAACTTGAAGAATTTTTAACTGCCAAACATGAAAATATCAAAATTTGTAAAACCCCTATTTCGCTTTTTTTTACAAATTCTACCTATAAAAAAATTTCAGATCTGTAGCACATTCGGTAATACATAAACCTCAAAAATATGTTTAAACATTTGCGAATTATTAGCGGTCGAATTTTTTAACTTTTTCAAAATTTTCTTTTTTTCTGTGTATAATTTGCTACAAAATGATTTCAAAAACTCAAACCTACAGCATATAGTTTCCAAGATAAAAATTATTAAAATTTAATGTTCAAATGGGGTTAAAACAATCCCTAAAACTTAACAATTTTGAAATTTTCGATTTTTATAGTTGGTTATGAGAAATGTTCTATAAACCTGCAAAATTTCAGCTTCCTAAACCTATTAGATTGGTCTACACACTGGTATAACTTTTTCCCATGCTAAATTATGGGAGATATTCCGGGGTATCTGGAGTCGAACCCATGACACTGTAAGCAAAACTAACAATAATTCATAATAGATATTGTGGCCGTCTAGCAACACTGAAAATTTCATTTTCCTAGCTTACCGGCAAGTGACCAAAATTAATTTACAAAAATGGCGCAATTCTTATGGGAAAAAACGCAACTTTCAGAATTTCTGGAGTCGAACTCATGTCACTTAGGTGAAAAGTCTTATTTTATCTGTAGGTTTCTTCATCATATCTACAAAATCTGAAACTTTCAGCTCTCCAACTTTAGTAGTTTGGACTGGACATTAGTATCCTCCTAGATGTTATATCCTCCTCTGTAAGAAACATTGATATATAATGATATAGGGCTGATGATAATATATATACAGTGTTCCCCCGAATATACTTGACCGCAATATAAATTTTCCCACGATTTACATTTAATTTTGAAGGTCCCGTGTTTGCCCCATTCATTTTTGTACTACAATTTCCTGCAATACATGCATCGTATAAATAACCATCCCACATTTTACGCACATTTCACTCAACCTTATTTTTATTTTATTGACATTTCATTGCATACAACCTAAAGTTTATGTTGACTGCATTAAAAATACTAGTGTACACATTGATCAAAAGTGTCAATGTAGTAAAATAACTGTGATATGCCTTGATTTGATGCTGGGATGTGCTGCCATCTTTCAGCTTCTTGATGGAACTACATACAATCCTGTAAATACACTGTTTAGTTCATTTTCCTTAATGATTTTTTGTTGAAGGTGCCCTTACATGTTCTAGGATCTCACAGAGAAAATGGAAAGCCTAATTAATCCATGGAGGATAAAGTTTCAATTTTGAAAAAATTTGACAAACACGATGGTACACGGATATCACTGTCCAAACAACTTGGATTACTGATTTCGACATAACACGATTCTTAAAAACAAAAAAATTGCTGAAGATGGCGCCATTCAATGCGTGTCACACACCAAAATAAGAAAGTACATGAAGACATGTAAATACAACACTGGTCCGCCGCATCCAATCCAGCGCTGTAGAAATTCAATGTCCATCCTTTCACACAACAATCGACTAAAGTGTGCAGGTGCTACATCATGCATTACCCACATACTGGCACGTGTGGCTAATGGGATTTCTTCCAGTAGGAGTGGTAATTGTTCTTGAAGAAACTCCAAATAACTATCACCTCTGAGATGATTGGGGCGGACGTAAGGGCCGATAACGTTATCACCTAAGAGACCTACCCACACATTTATTGAGAATTGGTGCTGGTGCCTTCCATCTCGCACCGCTCGCGGGTTTTCCTCTGCCCAAATGTGTAGATTGTGATAGTTTACAATCCCATCGAGAGTAAAATTTGCCTCATTGGTGAAAAGGATTTTAAATCCCAGACTTGAAGCAGCAGAATGGATAGCATTCTAAGCCCAGCTTCTTGGCTTTCCTGCTCTAGTTCCTCAATTCTTATACGGAGCTCTTCTGGGTTTCCTGCGAACAGTATAATGTCATCAGCGAATCGCAAGTGACTCAGTTATTCTCCATTTACCTTTATACCCTTTTCTTCCCAGTTTAGCGTTTTGAATACTTCCTCTAGATCTGCTGTGAATAATTTAGGAGACATCATATCCTCTTGCCTCACTCCCTTTTCAGTCTTAAAGGCACTTGTTTCTTCATGCAGCTGAAGAGACGATGTCACGTTTTTATAGATGTTCTTGATTAAAGTAATGTACGTTTCTTCTACCCCTTGTTTCTTCAGTGCATTTAGCACAGACGAAGTTCGAATTGAGTCGAATGCTTTCTTGTAGTGAATACAGAGGGATAACTCATACTCATTAATCCGTCTAGTTACCTCTCTGACAACTTGAATGTGGTCCATTCTATTATATCCACTGCAAAATCCAGCTTGTTCTCTGGGTTGGGCATAATCAAGATACTTTTGAAGGCATGTAGTGAGAATCTTTGTGAAAATTTTGTAGACTGCCAGAAGCAGGATGATTGGCCGATAGTTATTTAAATCTTTCTTGCAACCTTTCTTGTACAATAGGATGATGCTTGCATGGTTCCACAACTCTGGTATATTCCTCTTCCTTAAGCAAGACAAAAATCTTGGAGAGGATATTGTCCAAACAGTTACCAGTTGCCTCGAATATTTCTGCTGTGATGCCATCAATTCCAGATGCTTTTCCGTTCTTCATGCTTTTGATTGCATGTCTCACTTCTTCTGGAAGAATATCTGGAGCCTCTTCAGTGGCCATGTTTCCTTCTTCATTTATTTCCTCATTGGTAAAAGGCTCTTCATATAGTTTTGTGTAGAATTCTTTTACTTGTTTTAGAATTAACTTCCTGCAATGGATAATAGAGCCATCTTCTAACATCAATGCCACCAGCTGTCTCTTACCAATCGAGAGATGCTGTTTCATTTTCTTATAACTTCTATTATTTTCTATAGTTTTTTCTCGATTAGTTCATAATTATGTTTCCTCACATCTTCTTTGATGGACTTCCTAATAGTTTTGTTTAGTTCTGCGAAGTGGATCATTTCCTTAGGGTCATTAGTCATCTTTCATTTCCCTTATTTATCATCAATGTAGTTTTTTCAGATTACTTTTTATCTGGTTTAACTTTAACATTTCTAGTGTTTTCTCTGAGTACTTCTGTTAAATTTGATTCTGCTTCTTGTTCTTCTAGCACATTGAATCAATTGAGGAGTTCAAGTAGAAATTCTTCTTTTCTCTCTTTCAGCACTTGTGCATTGATAATAGGCTTAGACTTCCTTACAGCTTCCGTCTTTCCGACTTACAATTGACTTTTATTCTGCATCACACTAATCGATGGTCGCTTCCAATTTTAAACTGGTTGAGGACAGAGCAGTCTTCTGCCACATTCCTTTTATTGACTAGTATGGAGTCAGTTTCATTTTTTTATGGCGTTGGGTCCCTTCCTGGTCCATTTTCTGTTAAGGCTCTTTTTGAAGGAGTTCATTATGTAGAGGATAGTACATTTGGCAAAGTCGACAAGTCAGTCTCCTCATTTGTTTCTGTCTCCAGAGCTCTATTTTCTAACTGCACTGTCATCTTCTTTTCATTCTCTTATTTTCATATTGAAATCATCACTTTTAGATGGCAGCTTCCTTTGTCATGCAGTTCATCCACTTCCTCATCTGTTTATGTTGAAGTTGGTGCATTGACTTGGACTATTTGCAATTGATACTTCTTATTTATTTGAATCACTTGTCTAGCTGTTCACTCGGATGAGCTTTCTATTTCCACGATGTTGCTTTTCAATTTTTTGTTGACAATGAATCCAACTCTTGCTATTCTTCCTGTGTCAGTTCCCCTGTAATAAAAAAGACGTCCACTATTCAGTTCCAGCAGGCCTTCTCTTTTTCTTCTTACCTCACTGAGCCCTAAAGCAGGCATGTCAAATTCAAAGAGGCATCCGGGCCGCATTAAAGCGATTAATGTTATAGAAGGACCGCAGTTGTTTAATTAGGGCCTAAAGCTGGAATGATAGACTCTAACTAGAAGATTGTATGCCTGTTTTGCAATTAAAAACAATAATAGAAAATGCATTTATTATAATTTGGTAACTATGAAAAAAATAGTCTTCTTTTTGCTAAAATAAAGGATTTATATGAAATCCCATATGATTCACTTGAGACAAAAATTATCTATTTCGTCGCAGTGTCATAGAAAGTGCCGCATCTCCTGATGATACGAGGTACACCTAATTCCCGACTAACACAAATTCTACCAACACAATTTTGGTTTAACACAATTTTGAAAGTTTTCAATTAACACATCTGGTCGTTCGGTTTAACACGATTTCTCCACGACTTCTCTACGATAGTGAAAAAGATGTAGGAACAGAAACAAGCTTTAGCCTTGCTCTTTATTAATTGCGGATGACAATGAGCCCATTATCATAATATCTGATCCAGAGGATGAATTTGACAATTTCTATAAATCTGATGCAGAAGGCGAGGGATTTCATGATTTTTACACTGCAGTGTAGAAAAATACCATTCTTGAATCTTTTAAAAATTTCCTTGGACCATTTTTGTAATTTTCTATAGATTGTATGTTGTTATCTTTTGAATAATTATTTCATGTATTAAAACAAAAATGTTTAATTCTTATTATTAGTTGTTTAAAATTATCATTTTACAAATCTTCTAAATGACATCTGCTAAATAAATGCCGAACAGTTGAACAGCTGATTTAAAATGGCAGTCATCTACATTGAAAAATTTTATGATCTAATTTCTCACTTACTATATTTGGTGTATATTTCGAACACATGTATTCAGTATAGGTATACTAGTTCATTCATTAATTTAAATGGTTTGTTACAAATTTTTCTGAATAAAAAGAATTTTTTAAATTAAGACTTGATTAATGGAATTCCAGATCGTATTTTTGCAATTAAAAATATAATTATTTCATCTTATGTTTCATTTGTTTAAAAATACATTGATTAAACACGTAACCATACTTCCTACGTTTCTATGACAATTCGTCGTGTTCATTTCATCGTGCATCAATTCATCGTGGTTAGTTCGTCACATGTCAATGCATCGCATGACAAACTCATTGCGCATAAATTCATCATGGTGTCTCGACTTCCAGTTTGTCTTGCGATGAATTTCTTGTGACGAATGTCTTTCAACGAAAGTGTCATGCGACGAATGTCTAGCAATGAATTATGCACGATGAGTTTATTGAGTGATGTATATCACGCCACGAGTTTATCATGTGACAAATTAAAGCGCGGTGAATTGATGTGCGATCAATTGTCCACAAAGTATTGATGGTATGACTTTGTACTCGAATTTAAGACGACCCCTGATTTTCTCAAGCTGAAATTTGAAAAAAACTCATCTTGGATTCGGGTAAATATGGTACATAGTTTATGTATTTTACAGTATACAGTTATTTTAAATTCACAAAAGTAATTCACAGTTTATAAATCAATATAAAATTAAAGTTAGCTATTTTAGGCCCATATTTATAAGGGAATTTTAATATTTTACCAAAAAAGTGTTGGTGATTGCTTTTCCTTGGATAATATTTCGATATCTGGAGCACTTGTTGTTAATTGTAAGCAAAGATCATCATCTGCATCGATTGATGCCACATACAGAGAGGAGCTATCATAGAGATGCCTTGCAAAAAGCATAAGATGTTACAAAGCACAGACAGCAATGTCAGGATATTCTGTTAAAAGCCCAATCCAGAAATTTGCAATTTCCATTTCATCAACATTAGTTTTTAATGTGAAATCAGTTAAAATATCAAACAGTTGCCCCTTTTAATGATAATTCAGATAAGTTGTTACGGAACCATTGGGTTCTGCCGAATACAGTTTGGGAAACGCTGACGTAAGGAAAAAGTGTGGCATGAAATTGAAAAAGTTGTTGCTTTCAGGATGAGTATGTAAATATACTGTTGGGGAAAGATAAGAAGCATGTAGTAATGTTGAGCACTTGTCACAACATTACTACTCATATTCCAAAGAAGAATAAAGGAAAATGGCATAGAAGAAGTAAAAAAGGCCCTCTGTAATAGTAGATTAAAATGAAAATATGGGAGGAGTCAACAAAGTCGACTAATACTCATTTACTTGGAAATCTATGAAGTGATGGAGAAAGCATTTCTTTTGGCATTTGGATGTTTCTGTAGTGAACAGTTCGATACTATTTAATGAACAGAGAGGCCATCAGCAGGAAGATAAAGTCAGCAACAAACAGTTTAGGAAAAATGTAATAAAACAAACTGGTGTAAGAGGTGAGAAATGCCTCCCATAAATGTGGTCGACCTAAAAGCTCATATGCTGAATGATGGC
The DNA here is from genome assembly GCA_028673005.1 of Tanypteryx hageni. Taxonomy (NCBI): domain Eukaryota; kingdom Metazoa; phylum Arthropoda; class Insecta; order Odonata; family Petaluridae; genus Tanypteryx; species Tanypteryx hageni. The sequence continues at coordinate 148,417,851 of CM054114.1, forward strand.
TCAACAGATATCCACATTTTATTTATGCAAATATATATATATATATATATATATATATATATATATATATATATATATATTTGTGAGAAATGGTGTCTTGAATTGAATTGAATGATTTGGTCGGTGTACGTCTTTCCTGAAAATGGCAAATTCTAAATTTCTATTTACCTTTGATATGGTGATATCTAGAAAGTTTAGGAACCTGTTGATTTCTGTTTCACATGCGAATTTTATTACTTTATTAAAAGAATTCAAGAAATTTAGGAAGATATCCAGTTGCCTCGATGACCCAGACCTTACACAAAAAATGTCATCAACCTAACGAAACCCACAGAAAACGTTTTTGACAATAGGATTCTCTGAAGAGAATAGATTTCTTTCAAAATTGTCAATGTAAATTTCTGCAAGTAGTGGTGACAAAGGAGAGCCCATGGCTAGACCATCTAATTGTTTATAAAAATTTCCATTAAACTTGAAATAGTTTTGAGAAATGCACACTTTAATTAGGGAGCACAATTCACTGATTATTAGAGCGGGAACACCTTTCTTGACAAGGGTAATTTCAGCTAACTCTTAAAGCTTCTTTGGTGGGAACACTGGTGAAAAGATTTCACACATCAAATGATACTTACTTGATACTTATCAAATGATAATTACACGAGACATTGGATGGTGTATGGCAAGGGATGACACTCAACCCAACAATGTATCCCCCTGCCGTACACCAGCCATGGTGTCTCGCCTTCCAATTTGTCTCACAATGAATCTCTCGCGTCAAAGTTTTCATGCAACGAATTTGTCTAGCGATGCATTGACATGCGATGAGTTTGTCATGCAATTTATTGATGCATGACAAGATTGTCATGTGATGATTTAACACACCACGAAATGAAGCATGACGAATTGATGTGCGATCAATTGACTGCAATGTGTTGAGGGTATACGACTTTGTACTCGAATTTAAGATGACCCCCGATTTTCGCAAGATGAAATTTGGAAAAAAACCTTGTGTTGGATTCGGGTAAATAGGGTACTTAAAATTTTAAAAAAATTGTGACTTTTAATTCAAGCTGTGGGTGCTGAAGCACAGAATTTATTTGGGGGAATAGGGTCATAAACAAGACTAAATATCTGGGAATATGTTAATAGATTGTATACCTTGAGTGATGTTCATGCTCTTTTGCCTCTAATTAGTGGGAACGCCAGGCCAATCTCACCCGTTTCGAAGGGTCTTCGAGCATTTCATCTGCTGAGTATTTTGGGGATTCACAAGCAAATATTGGAAGTGGAAGTAGCGGGGGATTTTCATCGCAACTCCCATCTCCTCCAGACTTAGAAGACGTCAAAGAGAGTGTTAGGCAAGGAGTTACTAAAGTAGCTGGGAAGCTAAGCAGCCTAGCCAATGGAGTCATGTCCTCTATACAGGTTAGTTTTATTTACAAAAATTAGGAATTTATAATGAGTACCATTATCTTGTCTGTCTGTATTTTACATAAGGTATCTTTTATGTTTGGATAGTGACTTGGTTGCTTATCTCTATAGAGAATCTAACACATCCCATGTGTCTAACACATATATGAACTAGTTTGCAATCTTGTTAGTGACTCAAGCACTCTTGTTTTATTAATATTTGCTAATATTAATATCTTGACATTTATATAATGTCAGGTGTAAATTGCATTTATGACAGTTGTATCAGTTCTCCACTCCCCTACCAAATTTTGGCATATTTGGTGACTGCCGTGAGCACCAAACATTTTAATCTCAAGTAAAACAGAATTTTTGCATTCAAATCAAACAAATTTGTGTATCGATTTGATGCCTCTTCAAAAATTGATGGTATGTATACACACAGGGTGTTACAAAAAGGTCTGGCCAAAATTCAGGAGCTTGTTCTATTTGCCAAAAGAATGAAAAAAGTTCATATAAACATAGGTCCGCAAATGCTTCCCTTCCGAGTTGCAGCAGATCTCAGTTTTATGAAATGATGAGGGGGAAAACACCTGTCAGGTTGAAACAGTTAAAAAGAGAGTGGATATTTAACAGCAAACTTTATTTAAATTTAAATCTAACTAATTTACGTTGATTTCAAAGCATGGTGTCAATGCTGAAGGAGGACATTTTGAGCACCTTCTGTGAAGGGGAAGCATCAGGAAGCCAGCAAAAAGTTTTAGCCTAATCTCTAATTGCTTTTCGAAGAGCTGTGCCATGCTTCAAAACCAATGTAAATTAGTTGGATTTAAATTTAAATAAAGTTTGCTGTTAAATATCCACTCTCTTTTGAACTGTTTCAACATGACAGGTGTCTTTCCCCTCATCATTTCAGAAAACTGAGAAGTGCTGCAACTCGGAAGGGAAGCATTTGCGGACCTATGTTTATATGAACTTTTTTCATTCTTTTGGCACGACTAAAGGTCATAACTTTGGGAGATGATTCCAGAGGTCATTTTGAGTGAAAAACGTTATATATATATTTGCAATGGTTACCGAATTATGGGCATTTAATTTGTAGCACACTTGAAGGCTTTTGTTATCTGGGAAAAAAATTATATTTGAAAACATTGTATTTCATTGTACAGTTAGATAGTTTAATGCTACATTAATTGTTCAAAATGTCCACCGTTTTCTTTAATGCACAGTCTGGCTCGTTTGAGTACAGAATGTGTAACCTTACTTAGAACAGCAGCATTGTTAACGTGTCTTGCAGCATCTAAAATCCAATGAAGTAGTTAATCTCTTGTGTTTACTTTCCATTCATACACAATCGTTTTCATGTGACCCCATACATGGTAATCTAGTGGAGTCTGATTGGGTGAATGTGGAGGCCAATTTTACATACTGCCGCAGTCGATCCATAGATCAGGAAACGGATCACTCAGGCACCGTGTAACTTTCATACTGAGATGTCGAGGTGCTCCATCATGCCGGTAGTACATTTGCAATCGTTTTCGCAGAGGAACATTTCTAATAAAACTGGCAGTTAAAAATCAGCAATAAATAATGCCTTCATGGGTGGTTTCAATGATTTGTATCACCGTCTAAAGATCATGTAAATTGCATTAAGATTGGTTGTGTAATTTTTGAATTTGATGGGGCAGATTTAGCAGGGTTTTGGTGTTATTTTCTAAGCACTTGTGTTATGATGTAACTTTCATAATCTTCAAATAGTGCACCATATTTTCTGCCTTCAATTGCCTTGCCAATACTACATTTCCTAAAAACAAACAAAACAAGGGGAATAACAATTATATTTACAATTTGGAAGGCTGAACAATCAATCCGCAGTTATGGATGACATGTAAAAAGTTACGTTAAAGCAATTTTTGTACATGTTTTTCAGACAATCATCTTAATGTTTACACAGTTATATATTTCATTTTCTTGAAACTTAGCATGTAATGTGCGATTGGTAATCAGTTCGATTAATTTCTCTTTCATACATAATGAAAGAAAAGTGTCAAATATGGCTTTCTAGCTGAAAGGATTTACAACCCAGTCATTTGTGTTGACAGAATTTTCTATTTCTGGAAAGTACTTTATAAGATGTTAGTTAGATGGCCCAAATGTTCCCTGATAATTGCAAACTCTGCACAATCAAATTCTATTTCTTTTTCAGCTTTGATATCACTGAGTAACTGGAATGGTAAGATACCTTCTTTTTCAGCACAAGCGACCCACATAGTAAGCTTTTTATGAAATCCTAATACTATATCTTGTGCTTTGAAAATGTTTCTGTTAAAACCCTGCAGTTAGATACTTAATCGATTCAACTTGTTGAATAAATCAGCAAGGTAAGCCATCCAGCATTGACAAGTGTCATCTTGAAAAAAACTTGCCACATCAGATTTCATTTCTGAAAGAAATTGTTCAACTTCAAGTCTTAATTCAAACAAATGAGCCAGAACTCGTCCACACCATACCTCTGCATGAAGTTGCAACACTGTCTGAGTGGATCCCATTTCTTCGCACATAAATTTGAAAAGACAAGAATTTAAGGCACGACTTTTAATGAAGTTTACGACTTGACTGCATCGCACATTTCATGAAAGGGAACACTCATTTTCTTTTACACTAATGGCTGCTTATGGATGATGCAGTGAACCCATTTAATATTGGAATTTAGTTTTTGAACGAGTGCATAGAGGCCACTTTTTCTGCCAGTCATTGCAGCAGCACCATAAGTAGAAATGCTGACACACAATTCCCACTTTAGTCCCCACTTGTTCTGTATAAAATTATCCAGTAAATAAAATGGTGCTTCTCCAGTAGTATGTTCCTTTACAACTTTACAAGTTAACATTTCATCCCCAATACCTGATTCGACATTGTAATATTGTACATAAATTATCATCTGAGAATCATTTGACTCCTCTAACTGCAAAGCAAACCTTTCACCAGCCTAGATATCATGCGTAATTTGCTGCACAACATCATCTGCCATTTCTTGTGTATGTCGAGACATAGTGTTATCTGATTTGGGAATTGATTTGATAGCAGCCACAGTCTCACTTTCCAACCTATTTCCTGCTATTATTAAACCCCTGGGAATAATGAATCTCTCAGTGGCTGTGTGAGTCTTCTTTTCCTTTGCTGCGAGTAGAGCTAATTCACCAACTTTTTATTGCTTTCATTGAGGCTTGTGTAAACAATGTTATCCTACCTACACATTCAGCTAGCCTTGCAGCTTATCGCTTGAAATTATCCATTTCAATTCTGCGTGGTTACGTAGCAAATGATGTTGCAAAATAGAAGGCTTCATACTACTGTTGTTGTCATGTTACAAATAACAAACTGGCAAAGGAGGCATGGATTGATTTGAAACAAATCCAAATTGAATATAAGATTCGTCATAAAACCTACATTTACTTTTAGAAGTCTTTCTTCCAGACATTCTCATGTCTTCATGTTTAGTTACGTTGACACTGCCTGCATTAGACCTATCAAACTCGGAATGTTTTACACTATTTAGCAATGAATACACCCACTATGCATGTTTAGGAGGTATAGGTGAGATTTTGACTGAAAAAAGCTTGGAATGAAGTAAATTACACTTGCCAAAGTGATAGATGGAGAGATTTTTAAAGGATAGCATTTTGAAAACTGATAGCTGACAAAGGTTTTTAGAGAATAAGGTTTTGATGTTTAGAAAGTATCATATCTTCCTTTTTCTTTATTACCACTTTATGTAGAACATGAGCTGTTTAAAAATTATCACAATTACCCGCGAAATATTTATTTTAATCATTTCTCAGAAATGGTGCAAAACATTTTTGGAAAAAGTAAAAACAAAAAAAACTTGACATCAAACTAACTATACATTGTTGCTCAAATACTTTCAGCTTTTAAAAATTACTTGGGAGGGACATGACTTGAATCAAAATAGTTACACAGGAAATTGATAGATGGCATTGTTACTAGTACAGGTATCGTAGCCCCCACCTCATTGCTCTTTTAAATCTTTATGCATTATTTATTGGCTTCCTTATATTTATTACTGGGATATATACCGTATCTGCCCGAATATAAGCTGATGTTTTTTGTCAAAATCTATCATGAAAAAACCATCCCTCGGCTTAAATGCGAGTTCGAGAAAAAAATTTGGGGTTAGGGTTGTCTCGTAGTCACCCAAAGATGGCAGCACATCTCTCATTGCCGGCGCGTTCAAATGATAGTACTATACATATTTTTCGTAAAGTAAATATTTGAACTACGATGAATATTAATGAATAAATATTAAAGCTAGAATATTGAATTTAGCAGTACCCGTGCTTTGCTGCCGTCGTTACCTGTTCATTCGTTTCTAAATGCTATTGGATATTTTCTTTCGTTCAGGGCTATGCATATGTATCATTAAGAATAGTTGGCAATTTGTATTATTTTTCATTATCCATTAAAAGAAGTTCCTATTAGTTTTACTTGGCTATTGTAGTTATTGTTATAGCCAATGTAATGTTTATATGCATGTTAAAACCTCATTCATGGAATCTATTAAAATTTCGTACATTGACTACGCGAACGATTATGCAAAATCGATGACGGCTTTTGATGCTCAACTGTTTGAATTACAGTAAAATGTGTGAAGTTATATCCGTTAAATCGATATGAACATGTATAATTATAAAATGCAGTTGGAAATAAACTTGAATTAAAAATTATCTTTGCGAGGTCGCTATTGCTTTATTTGATCTTGTGTGAAAATGAATATGAATGAAATCATCGCAACCATGGTACTACTATACTATAGTAGTGCCATGATCGCAACTGAATGTGGAACATTATTCAACAACGCGAAATTATTAATTGGAGTAATATTTCAAGTGTCAACAACTAAACTATTTCCCACTCTATTCTTCGATCTCCAATAATATATTCTAGGCCGTGCATGCATGCCCGGCACACTTCAGTGTAAAATCTACGAAATTTACTTTTTTGTCAAAAAATGGTGAAAATTTTTGGGGGTCGGCTTAAATTTGGGATCGGCTTATATTCGGGCAGCTACGGTACATTAAGTAATTAAGAAATCAAAGAATGTTAGACATGTATAATTTCAAATTAACGATGACAACACAAACAATCATTTTGTTTATAACTTTACACTTTCATTACACTTAGCGAAGGATTTTGACAAAAAATTCTCCACTGCTCAGCCCTGAATAGGAAACAAAACAAACTATTAGGCAATTAATGTAGGTATATATATATACTAGTAGAAGGTGCTTGCATACTGCAAGCATTTCATCTCACCTTGAAAAAACATTAATTTTTCAGACAGATATTTCATCATTACAAATATACTATTAAATCTAAAGATTTCACCTCCACGGCGATTTTTGTTTTTCCCACATGTAAAAATAATAGTTTAAAACAATCCCCAAATGTTGCAATTTTAAGCATTTTACACTTTCTCCATTATGGGGTACTAATGCTACACATTTGAGCCAAATTTTAAAGTTGTAGCACTTCTAGAAGTAAAATAATATTTTTCTAATTGTTTAAAATTTAAACATTTTTAACGGTTGCCGCTGTATATATATGGAAAGATTGAAATGTTTATTTGTGCAAATGCACTGTTCTGTAAATAATTAGAAAATTGCAGCTTCCTAGCTCATCCCGTAGTACCTAAAAAATTATTAAACTTTACTATACAAATGGGGTTATAACAACCCCTAAAATTTACAATTTTAAAATTATCGATTTTTATAGTTGGTTATGAGAAAAGTTCTATAATCTTGGAAAATTTCAGCTTCCTAAAATTATTAGATTGGTCTACACACTGGATTGCGTTTTCCCATGCTAACTTATGGGAGATATTCCGGGGTCTCTGGAGTCGAACCCAAGACACTGTAAGCAAAAGTGACAATAATTCCTAATAGATATTGCGGCCATATAGCAACACTGAAAATTTCATCTTTCTAGCTTACCGGCAAGTACCCATAATTAATTGACGAAAATGGCGCAATGCTTTTCTTATGGGAAAAAACGCAACTTTCGGAATTTCTGGAGTCGAACTCATGTCACTTAGGTAAGAAGTCTCATTTTATCTTAAGGTTTCTTCATCATATCTACAAAAACTAAAACTTTCAGCTCTCTAGCTCTTGTAGTTTAGGCTGGACATTAGTATCCTCCTGTTATATGTTATCATTATATATCGACGACTCTTACAGAGGAAGATATAACATACTAGTAGTTGGTGCTTGCATACTGCAAGCATTTCACCTCACCTTAAATAAACATTCATTTTTCAGACGGATATTTCATCATTACAAATATTCTTTTAATTCTAAAGATTTTACCTCCGCAGCGATTTTCATTTTTCCCACATGAAAAAATAATAGTTTAAAAAAATCCACAAATGTTACAATTTTAAATATTTTACACTTTATTCATTATGGGGTACTAATGCTACACATTTTCGACAAATTTTAAAGTTTTAGCACTTCTAGAAGTAAAATAATATTTTTCTAATTGTTTAAATTTAAATAATTTTTAACTGCCGCCGCAATTCATATATGGTAAAATTGAAATGTTTATTTGTGCAAATTTACTACTCTGTAAATAATTAGAAAATTTCAGCTTCCTAGCTCATCCCGTGGTACCTAAACAGTTATCTATTTATTTAAACTTTAGGAATTTTTAACTGCCAAACAAATTAAAATATCAAAATTTGTATAATCCCTATTTCGTTTTTTTAAGAATTCTACTTATAAAAAAATTTCAACTCCGTAGCACATTTGGAAATACATAAACCTTGAAAATTTGTTTAAACAATTGCGAATTTTTAGCGGCCGCATCGTTGCACATTTTCAAGATTTTCGTTTTTTCTAGTCGGTTTTGCAGAAAATCCTACCTAAGAAAAAATTTCGAAAGGGTTGTTTATTTTTGCAATTGATTTACCGCAATAACATGAATGAGGAGCATATTAAAAAAAAATTCTCTCACACTTTGATGATTCACCAATTACTATGCTTTCTTTGGGATGCCTACGATGATGTACGGTAAAACACCTTATTTACACTTTTCTAGGATCCTGGGAAAAAAGTGTAAATTGCGAGAAAAGGAAAAATAGCTCAACTGATTTTGCTTTTAAACTCGCTCATTTGTTACAGTATGACTAACAATAAAATCAGTGTTAAAAGAGCTAAGTTTATAAAGAGTATATCTATTTATTCATTTACTTAACCAGCACACTTTTTAATAGTAGTACCTAATATTAAAATATATGCCGAATTAAAATGCTAGTATCTAAAGTACGCTTGGGTTTTCATTACATTCTCCATATTATATTTGTCTGGAAAATTGTACATAGACATCATAGGTATATTTACTTCAGGAACATCATACTTTTTTGAAGCTTGAATAGTGTTCGTTTTTTTTTCAACTGTTGAGCTACGACTATTTTAAAATTCATGTTGTAACTTAATCGAATTCCTCTGTTAACCTGGAATTTGGAACTTTTTTTCTCAACACGATCAACATCCTTTTTGTCACCCATTTTTAAAATAGCGGATGGGTAAAAAACTCGCTAAGGTAGGTACAAAGAATATGCCGACGCACTCATAGCTTCAATTCATGACTAATGAGGAGTTCAGCCGCCAACTGAACTCGATCTATTTTTGCCTCAGATGCTTTTCAAGTACATTGTGATATGTACGCCTAATGTGTTTACAATGTAACAAGTATCTTGTTGCACCTAACAGACGAGCGGTATGTACGGTGATTTTTCGAAACGCGATTTTACGATCTTTTAAAATTACTATTACACGAATATAATGTGGGGACTACTTTTAAAATGTAATTTTTTGGAAAAACAAAGACCGCGTTATATTGCACTACGGTAATTTAAATTACAACAAATTACAAATTAACTTAAATGTAATTACAAGATGTGGGAGCCAAGGGGTAGAATTTGAGTGGAATGGGTAAAAACATGATAGCGCCAAACTTGAACATCTTTCCAATAGCATTCATACTTGGTTCAAAGAGTAAATAGCGTAAATAGTATTTCCTTATCTAAGTGCGCTGTTTATGCTCTGCTAGTATTCCACTGTAAAATGGCTGCAAAATCTGTATGTGGAATTATTGAATAAATAAATAAGTAAAAATTTACGTTTGAGGTTTTTAAGTTTTTAGCCAAAAGAGTTAATACGTACTTCTGTCTCTAAGTACGCTGTTGCTGAGTATCATCATAGCATCTGCTAAAGCGAGTGCTGTTTTGAAAAGAAAGTTTATATTTCTGCCTCTAGGGCACTGTTCCAACCCTGCCACCATTTTCGAAATCTTCATCCAAAACTTCTGATTTTTTGCAAAGCTAAGCCGAAAAATGTTAAAAACTGTTGGGAATCGCATGCTAAATTCTATTAAAAAATCGGAAATTCTAACGTAAAATGGCGTGAATAGCGGGAAAACTTAAAATGAAATAGTGTAAATACAGGGTTTTACTCACATTGGAATCAGGAAAATTGACGGGAACTAAAAAAATGTAAATAGCAGGAAAATATACATTCTGATGATATAAATTCAGGGTTTCACTGTAATTAAAAATTATGGAGATGAGAGGCCGTAAATGCATTAATTATCCTCTATACAGAAATGTATGGAAATTCCTTCCAAAAGCATGACAAATTATTTCCCTTGGGATATGCAGCTGAGGGATAGTACCAAAAAGTCCTGTTTCACATTAAATACTTAGCTAGTTATTTACATATCTAATGGAAGCATTGGAAAAGGAGTTATATGCGGAATATGTATATACATACATTAATTTGTATATGTGTATTGCTTGACATTTTCACGAGGTCAGTCAATGGATTGGGGGCAAATCGTGGCCAATAATACGTTTATTTTGCTAATGTGAATTATATGAAGATTATAGTAATAACAATGCTGTCATAAGAAAGTGCGAACAAAAGTAAAGAATTGAAGAAATGACAATAATTAAATCGACACATTCATTCTATGACAACGTAATAAAATACAACTTACCTATCTTTCGTTTGTGGGAATCGATGCAGTTGGATGCTGGGTCTTCTACCTCACAGCCATTTACTACACAGCTCCTTCCAACCATTACTTTTCAATTTCATTGCCAACGAATTCAACGGGAAATAAAAATGGCTTCAAATCTCGCCCCTCTGGAAACCCCCTAGCCCTTTAGTTAATTCAGTGTAGACAACAACCATTACCAACTCTCAGCTATACATTTTCACTAAAATTACTTGACTTCTGCTTTTAGTTCTTGTTATGGTTCATAGATGGCGGTAAAACACTATACCTGGTTTTGCTATCCAAGTTACTCGCCGCTGATCCGAATTTAGCGAGGTGCATTTTAACAGGGTACTACTTTATTTAAACTTGAATTTAATCAATAATAAAGGCATGGTGAACTTATTAGAATTTTATTCGTAGGGCTGCAATTTGATATATTCACCATGCAAGTTTTGTTATTGCTTAAATTCATGTTTAAATTGTTGAAATAATGGTATCATCAAATTTATTTTTGTCTTATTAGTGCAACTTTTAATGATAAAAGTTTGTTTTAAATCTTTTATTAATTTTATATTCTAAAATTTTGTATACATACCTTTCATTTATTGTCATTTTTGATGATTCTGAGTCGATTCGGCAATCTTTTTCTTGTATCTGTTTTTGTCCTTCTCAACTGTTTTTGCTTTTTCCATCAGTTTCCATTTGTATATTCTTAATTCGATTTTCTTTCAGGATATTTTATCTCCAGTTTCCTTCTCAAAACATTTTCTTGAATATTCTTTCATTTTCTTCAGGACTTGCATTTTCTTTTCTTTTAAGATGGTATTCATGATTACTATATTCATGACTTTTTCTTTCATTTCAGTTTAAATTCACAACTTTTTAAATCCATAATATTCTCTTTGCTCAGTCGCTTTTCTCTATCTTCAGAACTTTCATTTGATTTCCTTTTATGATAGTATTCACGATTTTGTTCTCGTTTTTAATTATTTTAAATCACTTTCGTTATTTGAAGACATTTTCAGTAAATATCAGTTGATAAACATTTGTTGTCAAAACCAACCTCACCTTAGCTAACTTAGCAAAACAATTCTGAAGGACTGAAAATATATGGGCAAACGGGGTGAAGTTAATAATAAAATTTTATAAAAAACATGTATTTGCTGTAATTATACATATTATAATTGTGATGTGTAGTGTTCAAAACACATGATATTAAATTGAACTTGAATGTGTTACATTTCCAAAAATCACATCACTAGTAAAGGTAGAAGAAATTGCTTAACCCTTAATTCGTTGCATGAGGTCCTATATGACCCCAAGTCACCTATTTTCATCAATATACTCAGAGCTATGATGTCTATTCAGGCCAAACTTATAATACCTTCATTATTTAGCTTCCTTAATTATAAATAAGTAAAGATGGAGACAACAGCGTAATTATGTTAAATAGAAATTAACTCCTTAACCGTAAAATTCAAAATTAGAGACCCACATTGTGTCTCTAATTTTGAATTTTACGGTTATGGAGTTAATTTCTATTTAACTTCCTTAATTATAATTTAGCATTTTTGTTAATTTTTAATTATTAATGATTATGCATAATATAAAATTTAAAGATTTTATTGTTATTTTTATGGGAATCATCTCTAGAATTTAGTCGTCGATTGTGATTTGGCCCTACTAAAAGAATCTCCTTCTTTAAAGCATGTTTTTGCTTGTAATATTTCTTCCTTCCTCAATGTTTCTCAACCTAGACCACTATCCCGCCTTACTTTCTAGTGTAAAAAAGTTCATAACAGACAACAATTTGATTGTCCAAAAGGCTGACAAAGGAAATGGCATGGTGGTAATAGACCGAGACGTTTATTTGGAGAAATGTCATGATTTCATTCGTAACAACTTAATACACTTCTTCATGATTATTCTCACTTGAGTCCCAAATTTGGCATTAAAAATTCCATAGTGTTGTCACACACCTTAAAAGGAAAAATTTTCCCCAACAATTCAAAATTTGTCTCCTTTGATGTTTGTAATCTTTTTACTTCTGTTCCCGTGAAAGAAGCCGTAGATTTGGCTGTAGATATGCTTTCCAAAGTAGGTGTCAATCAAAGTTTGATAACTGACTTTTCTAACTTACTTGAAGAATATTCTGAACAAAACTATTTCCTTTTTGACAATAATTTTTATAAACAAACGGATGGTCTCGCGATGGGGTCCCCTCTTTCCCCTCTCCTTGCCGACATCTTCCTCAACAATTTAGAAGTTAACCTTTTTAACTCTGGCCATCCTTTATTAACTTATTCCGAATTTTGGGGTAGGTATGTGGATGACATTTTGTGTGTCTGGAGTGGTACGGATGACCAACTTTCTGAATTTTTAACCCTTTTAAATTCCCTCCATCCTTCCATTTCTTTTACGGTTGAATCTGAAACAAATGGTTTGCTTAACCTTTTAGATCTCACTTTGTCTCTGCTGAACAACACACCTACCTTTGCGATTTTCCGTAAACCCACTTACAGAGATCAGGTTATTCCCAATCACTCTTCCCATCATTTTTCTCACAAACACGCTTCTTTTCATTCTATGCTTCACCGCCTTCTTAGTATACCCCTTTCTAAACCCAATTTCCTTATAGAACTTAACACCATTAAACAGATTGCTATCAATAATGGCTACCAAATTGGTTTAATCGATAAAATTATCTCCAAAAAAAGTTTTCTTATTGTCTCCCAAAAAATCGTTTCTTTTCCACCTAATCTCAACCTCAAATCTCTTAGTTGGCGCTGACTCCCATTTTTAGGAAACATTTCTTATTAATTGTCCAATCTTTTTCCTAAACTCAAACTTAAACCTGCTTTCTACTCCCCAGTTACTTTTTCCAAATTATTCCTTAATGCAAAAGACCCGATAGAGTTGTCATTAAGAAGTGGTGTTTATAAACTTGCTTGTGATGATTGCGGAGCAGTCTACATCGGCCAAACGGGGAGGAGTTTTGACAAGAGGATTAAGGAACATAAGCGATACTTCCGTTTAAATAATTTGAATTCTCAATTTGCAAAACATCTGTTAAACCTCAACCATCATAGTTCCTTCAACCCTAAATTCCTCCATTTTGAAAGTAAAGGTCGCAAATTGGATGCTCTCGAACAGCTAGAGATAATTATTTGTGAAGAATCGCCCCTCTTAAATGAATACCTTTTCCAAAATCATTCTCCTCTATTTAACTTACCAAATATTTTGTATCAACATTGCTGTCTTTGGCCCTTTTACCAAGTTTTTGTAACATTTTGCTACTATGTTGCTTTCGCCTTCCTTTCCCACCCCTTCTTTTCCCAACCGCTCATTCAATTACCTTCCATTCATTTTCTTTGTAACCCCTACTGTCTCCCTCCCCCCCCCCCTCATTTTACCCTATATATATATATGGAATGATTTATATTTTATCACCTGATGATGCTACGATCGTAGTGAAACCGGTCGTGTTTAAATTAAAATTTGTGGAAATACAAAGTTCATCTTTTTTACAATTTATATGTAAAGATGATATGATTTTGAAACGTTACAAATGTTAGGATAGCAGTGGTAACTAAAAAAGAAAGTAAAATTTTATTTACAAAACTTGTTTTTAATTGTTTTACCTTTTCAAAATTCTTCTTAAACTATTTCATTTTGACTTAAAATTATGTAATTTACAGTATGATAAAAATAACGTAACATTTTATTATTAAATTTCAAAACATCATTTTGGGATCTTAAAAGATCCCACACGACTTATTAAGGGTTAATAAATTAAACCCATTTTTCTTACTCTCAAGTTGTTCATTTGTTGGTTATTGTTCCTATATTTTGCAATTACTGATACCATTTAAGAAATAATTATGTAATGCACATTCAAGATTATCATTTCTTAAGCCAAAATAATGAACAAACAACTTTTATCGACCTGGTCATGCTATTGTTCAAGTGCTACATGAAATGTATACTTTTGATCTAAAAGGTGTAACCTTTCATTGTATAGAAAATAATATTTCTTCATATCTTCTATGGTCATACAGCGAAAGTGACATAACGGAATAACTTCAGGGTAAGCTCTCATCTTGCATGATCTGTATCAATGTGTTTTATGCCTTATATACCCAGCATTAGTTCAAAGTTTTCTTTTTCACTATGTAATTTTGTGTGCATGAATAGAAAAATTACGTTTAATCATGCTTCAAGGTTTTATAATTTTGAACTAACATTTAAGTTATTTTTTCCATTTTCTGGAACTTCTCTGGGTAAAAAATTTCAGAAACGTTTCAACTTTTTTTCAGTGTTCGTTAAATTTGCAGTATTGACATTTATGACCTAATGAATGAATACATGTGACTATAACAACTTGAAGCTTGCCAAAAATACACCAAGTTGATCACATAATACAAGCAATATTAGTGTAAAATGTTGTCAATTTAGAATTCACTCCACAAGTCTAAAACCGCCATTTAATAAATTCTACTGGCTAATTAAGTGGACTATTAAATTTATGTAAAAATCATTTTTGTTGTATCATATTATTATAACCATCATTTGTGTGCTTGTCTTCAGCTTCAGTTTTTATTTTTACTCAATGCTTAATGTTTCTAATGGCCATTCAGTGATAAATATATGCATCTAAAAGACATAAGCAAAGGTGAACAAATTAATTTTAAAGTTGTATAATAACTTCAGGGGGGTTCATATAGTTATTAATTATTCAATTCAATTGTTAACTTTCATGTGATCACCCTTTCAAGTTGTCATTAATTCTCAAATCTTTTTTTCAGGATCGTTATGGATATTGACCTAGAAGATAATCGTGCCGGAAGAGTTTATGCGAGTCCAGGACTTGACTTTTCATCACACATATTTTGTAACTTACTTATAGAGCCACCTTAGCACTGTGCCTTCTTTTATTTTATTTCATAGAAAATTGTGCTAATCATTCCTATAAATGGCTATAAAAGACCATTAAGTTGCTCCAGAAAGGAATTCTTACATTTACCATTGCCCCCAAAATAAGTGCAATTTAATGAGGCTGATAATTCAAATTGGTGTTGATGCAGTTTGGAGGTTTGCTGTGTTCCACCTAAGGGTTTGAATGATATATAAATATTACAATGTTGTCATGGGTGGGTTGTGTGTGTTATAAATTGGGATTGTCAAAATGTACAAGGCCACCATCTTTGTGTTGGTGTCTTGTTTTGGGAAAACAGTTAAAATTTTGAATGTAACAAAGGAAAAAATAAAGAAAAATCCTATTTGTAAAGAAAGGTTAATATATTATAAAGAAGCAATTAAAATCCACACTTGGTACAAATGCACAGAATTTAATATGGTAGCATTAAGATTGCCAAAGCAAGAAGAACTGATGACAAGCAAATTGTGAAAAGGTCTCAAACGACATTAAGCAATATTTTTTCAGCAATGGCTGCGGTTTTTTTCAGCAACGGCTGCGGTCGGGTACACGCTTCCTAGGTGCGCACTTGATGATGTCATCTACTCGAAGTATCATTTCAGCTGCCTCTGCAGCAGAAAGGAGAACTTGTCGCTTCACCACATATGACTCTGTGATCCCCAAAGTCTTCATGCACCCAACTTCTCCTTTCTCCATATCTACAACAGAATTTTGCTCATATATATACTTTTTCCATTGCAAAGAAATCTACTAGAAAATATTTTACATGATCTACACCAGTGTTTCTCAACCACAGGTCTGCGGTTAAGTATATGCCGGGCCATGACATTCCATTTTTCTTATAAAGGTTCTATAGTGGGCAGCACTGATTAATGAGAGGCTTGTGTTTTCAGTTGTCGAAGTGCAAAATTGTCAAATATTTGGTGGTTAAATTGATTTTACCGGTCCTTTATGGAATATTCAGATATTTACACCGGTCCGCGACCGACTTTCAGTTAAAACACTGGTCCGCGATTAACTTTTGGTTGAGAATCACTGATCTACACTATTTGACCTAGCAAATAATGAAATTTTTGTATTTATAACACTTCTCAGAATGTTGAATATAAGACAGCTCATAACATATACCAGTTATATTTCATCAGGTAAAATAGGGGAGCGAGGGGGCAATCTCCACCACAGCTCCTTTTTCATTTGCTGGTTGTTCTCTCTCTCGGTTTAACCAAAAACTGATTATAATTTCAGTCAAGTACTTCTATTACTACCAGGATAAGTGCAAATTTTTGTAATTTGATTAAAATTAATATAAACAATAATAATAGGATTAATTCAATGTAAACAATTGAAGATTCAAGTTCAACCCCCTTGGAAATCAAGGTATTTCAATTATTTTCCACAATAAAAAACTAATAAAAATATTCTTCAAATCAACTTCTAGAATGCACAAAAAGGCAAAATATAAGAATGGCAATCTATGAGTCATGCTAGTTATTCCGAAATTCTAAATTGATAACAGATCGTATTCTAAAAGTTGTATAGCTTAGCAGCACTTTAACTGGCTATTTTAGCACCTGGGACTAACTACCAAGTATATGCCCCCTCCACAAAAAATTCTCTAATACCTATATGGATTTAGGCCGAACAATTAATAAATAAAAAAACTATAAATGATATAATTTCTTACTATAAATGTACATAATTTAAATAGATAATTACACACAATTTAAATACAAAATATAAATATTTTAATATTAAAAAGTTATTCTATGTGATTTTAATGCAGCAAACTCATCAATAGCATCATCGAAATTTATAGTTCCTGCTATGCATAATGTTTGGAACAAGTATAGTAGTGAAATCTCCCGTCCTTGTGACAGGCGCAACTTGCCTTTAACAATTTTTGCACCCCTTCTTTAGTTACACCCAGGGCAGATGCCCCGCTTGCCCTGCCCTAGTTACGGCATTACAGCTTAATAATGACAAAGAACAAATATGCACTGCCACAAGATAGTAAGCCATAAAACTTTTAGAAGACTTGGTTACAAATTTTGAATTTCTGAATAATTAAGTTCTTTGATCTCTGCTTTTATTTTATGCCTTTTAGTGTGCACCAAAGTTGATTTTAATAATATATATTTTTTAATTGATAAGTAATATTTAAGTAATGCAAAATGGATTTTTCTGATGAATAAAAAAACATTTTTTCAATTTATATCATGCAATTTCACCAAAGAATTTCATATCACATTGAATTTCTAACAAACTTATAATGCAAATTAACTTCTTCAATAGGAAAATTATCTTAGACAGGAACAACTTTCTGAAGAAAAAATAGTATAAGGAAAGACTAAATCATGTTAATCAAAATTCATAAGTAGTCCTGTGATCAAATTTCCTATAAGAAAATTATACACACAAACGTGGTAGTCAAAAACTTCCATGACTCCGTCAGATTGCACAACAAGCGCTTGACGACATCCTGTGTACATTATTATCAAGTAGTAACCTTTAGCTAGACAGAGAGACGAAATCCGTTCTTATTGTAGTACTAGTTTCTTTGTTATATGCCATGGAGTATTTTCAGTGTTTGTGCAATTTCGAAGTTGGCTTTGGGAATGAGGGAAAGGGGGTCACTGCAACAACACAGGTGTGCAGCATACCAACCCAAAATAAGCATTCCACAATTGCTTCCAGCAGCTCTACAAACACTGGCATAAGTGCACTGTGGTGGAGAAAGAATATTGTGAGGTAGGATGCACTTAATATTAATAATTATCACCATAATAAATGAGTTAAGCACATCAGTCCAGCTTAGAAATTACACAAACACCAACAATACTCCATAGCATATAACAAAGAAACTAGTAATCCAGTCGGACCCCGAGTTACGCGGGAATATGTTCCTGGAAAACATCGTGTAAGTTGAAACTGCATAACTCGGGGCATTAAGTCTATATAAAAGTGGGGGATAGGGACATGGGAAAAGATTCAATAACCTTATTTAATTTCCTGCATTGATTGCACTTGGTGCCTGTTTGTAGATTCTTATGATGTAATAAGACTCAAAAGTCTAGATAACACATGTCCAAATGTTGTAAAATGGCAGGTTGCATTGTCCATCAATAGAAGAGCACTGAACATGAGATTATTTTGCACAAGGAACTCCTTCACTTCAGGCACAAATGAGTAATAGCCTTTTACACTATCTTGGGCACAATATCGCAAGAGTTCTTTGATGCCATTACTACACTTTTTGAAGGGTTAAATTAACCTAAAAATGATGGAAAATCGATGAAAATCTAGCACCTGAGAAACCAGTACCATGTAAATGTGAAGCATGGTAGTACGTTAATTGAAGCATGGGCACATTTTATGAAACATTTAACCGCATAACTCTTTATGAAACATTTTTACGTGAATCAGCATAACTCGGGGTCCGACTAATATAAAAGTTGTTTTTGTCTCTTCATATAGCTAAAGCTTAGTACACCGCATACAATTATAATGCCATCGGTTATGCTGCAGATCCAGATATACTGCAGGTCTTCCCTTCTCCACCTTTCTTGGAAAAAAAGTCTTAAAGACGATTATGTCCTTGGTTATATCACAGTTGTCTTTTAACACAGGTCGCAGCTCCTCCCCCCAAAACCCATGTTATAACTGAGGAGCATTGTACTTGAAAATAATGTACATGTGATCAGTCGTGAATTGCTAGTAGCAGACTGTGATGTGCAGTCTGGGAACCTTTTGACTGTAGCATTTATAAAAACCAAGTAAAGTTAAACTAAAAGTCGATAAAATACATTCTCGCCAAATGAAACTATTCTAGAGAGCTTGCAAAATTGTTTTTAACCACTCACCAAGTCCTATACTGGTCTTTCCTTGGCTGTGAGCTGCTCGGAGTTCACTCAGAAGTTGAGCCGAGTCATAACCTGCATTATCAGCAATTGCAGTTGGGAGTGTTCTAAGAGCCCTAGCAAATGCCTCCATTGCCACGGCTTCCTTGCCAGCTGTCTTGCTAGCTTCCTCCTGTACTGCGCAAGCCATCAACATTTCACTACAACCTTAAACAAAGAAGTTAAGATAAATTGGCAAATTAACAGAGCACTAGTATAGTAACAGTATCTTTATCAAATTGATAGACATGCAAAAAACATTTGGCCACAACTATGTTAGCTTTTCATAGGCTGCAATTGAGAATAAATTTAATACTCCTGTTATTTGTTGCATTTGGTATGCATAAAAAGGAAACCACCTTTACAAAATATCTAAGAACAAATCTTTTGGTAAAATTCCATCAAAATATTTGGAAAGTTCTGCAGAAAATTAATATTATCGTGAAAAGCAAAGTTATAAAAAAATGGGTAGTTATGTTAGATATGAGATATAGTGTGTGAAATACTGCTGAAAAAGGCAATCATACAATTTTGTATGTCATCTAGTTGAATGTAAGAGAGAGGGAAGGTCTAACCAAGTTGAAAGAACAGCAATTTAAACTTCGTATTGTTGCAGTGATTTATGCCCCCCAAATTTGGTACATAGAATACTCACATAATGACCAAAATGGCATATTTGGACCAAATGGTCCTCAGCCTCCCTATCAACCCTCGCTCCTCTAAGCTGTCCACTTAACTTTTCTCGCAATAGTTCGATATCGTGTGCCAAATTTCTGCATCTTAACACGAGATGAAATTTTTTCTACCCTCCGTTTAACCCCTCTCCCCCTCAGATGCAAAATCGCAGATTTGAAATTTCTTTACCTCGTAATAAACGGCTGCTGCAGATCAAACATCACCTCCTTTTTTTCTCTTAGGGTACCTCCCCGCCTCTGTGCATTTACTACCCAAGACGTAAGTATTTGCAGTTGCTTGATGGTTCTGTGTACACTTTTGTAGGTCAACATATAGAGTGAACTTTGTTTAAATTATCTTTTCCCTTTAAATAAAAAGACCATGAGAGATAACCGGCGATCAGAGGAGAAAAAGAGAAAACTTAACACTCAATGTTAAATTAGAGCGATGGCGACTAAAAGCTGGAGAGCGCCAACATTTGTTTATTGCTCCCTTTTTGATTGTCGTTTTTTAAAATGTAATACCAAGATATTTGAATCCTTTATTTGGTCTCATTCCATGTTCCTTTATTTATCAAGCACATGTGATAATTCTTTTATGAATCGATATTTCTTTATTGAAACATAGTAAGGTTTCTATATACGATTTTGTTTTTGTCTTATTGGTTGCTTTCTCTTAATTGAATAGTATCTTCAGTCATGATGCTTATGTTATTATGTTCCAATTTTCTTTGTTAATAAAATTGTGGCTTCATAGTGACTATTGCCTCACCCTGTATATATAAGTAGACACGCGTATCTTCTTCTACTCTAATTCTTATTCCTTAATGCTCCTGCGCAATTTATTCAGCATGAGATCAACATATATTCTGTAAAATGCATTCTGTTCTTCATTTATATTCAAGTTTTTACTGTTCAATTTTAAATATAATTGCAATGCAAATGACGAACTATTCTACGCTACGTAATATGGTTAACAAAGAATACTTGGGTGTATTATTTATATAATACTACCTATTTTCATTTCCATTAATACAATCTCGGGAATGAATTAAATCTTATAGCGTCATTTCTTATGGAAGTACGTGTTCCGAATAGCACTGTTTCAGTTAGCGCTTGATTTTCCTGGCATCAATTAAGAGCATTAATCGGGGAGTGAGTCTATTGAGAACTGTATTAATCTTACCTTCGGCATATAAGACAGGCTGATTTTGGGGTCATTTTTATGGAAGAAAAAGTGTCTTATATGCTGAGAAATGCGGTATTTGTCCTCATTCTGTCTTTTACGTTACCATTATCTTACATTTGATTGTCTTGAGTCAGCACCAGAGTTATCTAAAAGGGTCATCTCATTTCTGTAATATGTATCTTAAAATTACAAGAGTGCAACTAAATGAGAGTTCGTTTCATTATTATCATTTATTTGGAAAAGTCATGCAATTATACCATTTTTTGAATGTTTTGAGTCAAATATTTATATTTATGAGTGATACATGACACTGTAAATTCAATCTTCCTTCCAAAAGTTTGTGGATTGTATTTTGAATTAAATACGGTAGAAGTCCTCTTATCCAGTAGATAGTCAATTAATCGAAAAAGTCAGTTAAAGCAGAGAATCATTTTTCTAGTTTGCATTGCACATATGTTAGATATTACACAATAGGTGGTGCATTTTATAAAGGAAAAGTATACATATGTACTTTAATTTTATTATCAAACATACCGTAATTTTCTGATTATAATACGCACCCATGTTTTTACGAATGAAATGTGAAAATTGTCTTATCACCATGCATAGTACGCACCTAATTTTTTGTATAAAGATCAGTTTAACTTTTCACTAGATTATTAGCAGTATCGATACAGTTCTCACTTTGCCGCCAAGTGATATACGTGCGAGAGAGTTTATAAGGATATCACATTACATTCTGACTCACTTATTAAAGATAGGCACAATGTATTAAAATGTCTCAATGAGGCATTTTGTATAAATCTGGGCAGTTGGAATAACAGTTCTCGCTTTGCAGCCGAGTGAAATCGTTTACGAGAATATTACCCACGTCTCGTTGATGAAAATTTCATCTATTCCTGTATCGACGATCATACAAGCAGGTCAAGGTATGTAATGATGTTATTTGTTGCTCGTAACTATAAGAATGTAAAGTACAATTTATTTAGAAAGTCGTGTCCGAAAATAAAATTATTTCCTTACTAGAAAAAGTTGTATGCATTTGTTACCATGTATAATACGCACCCTAAGTTTTTGCAAATATATTGAGGAAAAAATGTGTATTGTAATCGGAAAATTATGGTAACAAAGATCTGGCTGATGTAAGATATTCCGCAGGTGCACTCTACCCTTGTATAGAGTTTGGGGGATCCAATCCTTGGGCCTGTATAGGTTATGCAGATGTATCTTCTAACTATATTGCATTTGGCAAAAATCCTCGCTATTTTCTCGGGCGTTCCTTTTGTTCAGCTGCATCTTTGGATTTTCCCTTCTGTACTTCAAGAGCATCAATGGTCAATAAAGAATGAGCGGTTCAATCTCCCCGCCATTGTGGCACACTTGTGGTCTGAACCAGGACATGAAATAAAAATGGATGCCCACATCATCGCCAGGGAGAACTGTTACTATACCAGAATCATCAGAGAGGCTATTGAAATCGCCTAACAAGATGCTGACAGGAAGTTCGGCAAAACTGTCATCATCTTTCAACCCAGCAACACCACGAAAGCCTTCACCAATATCATGATTGGCATAAATGAAAGGGTTCTGGTAAAAATTCTATGCAGGCATATGCTGGACACGAAGAATTTTGAAAAACAGGAGAAAAATTTGCCTTGACCAGGAATCAAACCCAGGTCTTCCATTTTCCAGGCAGATATTCTATCACTGAGCTACCTAGGAAGAATTTTTCTCTGCTTTTTCAAAATTACAGCATATGCCTGTCTGCATAGAACTTAAACCAATTATTTCCATTTGTGTTTATCTCATCTTTGGGATGTAAATGGGTTTTCTTTGGGCATCTCCATGGAAGACATTTGCTGATGCTGATACTAGCCAAACCTCAAAGTGAGAGAAATACTCGATTTTGAAACTGGAGATTTAGTCCGCCTTCAACTCACAGTCGAGGCAGAATTTTTCTCCTGCTATTTCAGAATTGTCACGATTGGTGTTCAAGTGAAAAAGGCTGCAATCAAGAAGCGACTGATTTATGCATCATTAAGAACAACGATTTGTAGAAATTTTCTTGGTTATTAAAAAGCTTGTTTATTATACTCCATTTATTGCCATCAAACTTAATAACTATAATATTTATTTTCTCTCTCTCCCTCATCCCAATTCAATGTAAGCAATTTAATGAATTCTGCAACAATGCTGGTAGCTCTTAGCAACAAAAGAATTTTCTCCTCAAAAAACCTAAAACTCTTGTCTTCCAAGTGATTTTGTGGAACAATTTAAATCTTTTTTTTTAATCGATGCTAAGAAAATGAATTTCCATTCTTTTCTGCCTTTTTTGATTCAAGTCCCAAATGTGTACAGCAAATTTAAGTAATTTTAAAATGCAATGAAAAATGTCTTAAACCATCATACTTAAATGTTGATGGACAAATTTACAACATTGGAAAATTATTATAAGATGCATGCATGAAAAATTCGTTATAAAATCTCCTGTATTCAATCTTTTCTGAAATGAAGCAAATTTTGAATGGGTCAGCTTTACAAGTAGACCCAGTTGCGAGTTTATGGTATTTGCAGTGATTGTAAGCATATGACAGTACACTCATAATGTAGCAGACAAAGGCCTAAGTAACTAAGAACTTTCATGATCCTCATCTTTGAGCTGAGGCAATCATTGCAAACTGGATTGTATTTTTAATTTTAAAGCCTGCGATGACCATCAAATTAAAAAAATATGAAGCTCGACATTACAAAAATATGCAGCTAAGTCTGCATTAGATATCAAACATAAGTACTTACCACCACCAAAAATGGTCCGTGTGTCACGCACTGTGGCAGCAAGCACACACAAGGCATCATGCAATGATCGCTCTGCCTCATCAATGATTTGCTGAGTAGCACCACGAATAACTACAGTGCATGCCTCGCCCAAAGGCACTCCCGCAAAACGAAGTAACATGTCCTCGCCAATCATAATCTGAGAAAATTTTATATTGTACAGGAAGCTGATGGAATGCTTATGATTCAAACATTTTAGCAAAATAATAACATTTCACTCCATTAAACAGAAATAATCTTCATCTTACATTACCACAAAAAAGTGGCTTTATTGTTCAAGAAATGTTTTGCTCCACAGATATACAGGGTGTCTGTAAATGATTTTTCTGATTTAAATCATTTATTACTCAGAGCACGTTATAGATACATTTAAGAAATACAAACCATTTGAAAGATTAACTCAAAAAGTGGTATGAACAATTAATTAGTTCAATGTGAGCACCATAAGTGGTGCGAGCAATGTCAAACCTATATTCAATTTCCTGCCACATGCTCTGTAGAGTATTGTGATCAATTTTTGCACAGACATCTGTGATTCGTGTATTCAGCTCTTTCATTCTCATTGGCAATGAAGGTAGACATTGTCCTTAACAAAGACCCACAAGAAAAAAATGGTACTTGTTATACACCCGCCACCTACAGCGATCCCCACAGGCGGATGTTACCTTTGAGGAGGAACCAAAAACACTTCAAATAACTTAGCCAACCCAGTCCCCGCAGCGGTACTAGTGTTCACAGAACAGAACCAAAAAAATCTATAGGAGTGAGATGTGGCGATCTCGGGAACCACTCCATAGGGCCTCCATGCCCAATCCATCAGTTAGGAAGAAGTTAATCAAGGTACGATCTCACATCCTTATGAAAGTGTGGTGGGAACTGTCTTGCTGGTAAATCAGATTTGGAATATCTTCCTGCAGCTGTGGCATTAATCAACACAGTAACATGTCCAGAAAGTTCCTGTCCCTGTTTGTTCTACAAAGTAGAACAGCCTGTCAACTTTTCTTGCCGAGATTGCTGCAAAGACATTTTGTGATACAGACGAATTTAGCTCTACATAGTGGCCAGATAATGAAGTACTCTGCTATCTAAGCACCCAATGTAAACTTTTTGAGTTGCTCTTTTAGTTGGTTTGTATTTCTTAAATGTAGATATAACGTGCTCTGAGTAATAAATGATTCAAATCAAAAAGATCATTTATGGACATCCTGTATATAAATGATGCCCAATCAAAATAACACAATCCATATTTTACCTGCTCAATTACATCACATTTTCCAAGTTTCACCATTTCTGGGTGGTCGAAAGTAGATACTATCTCTCCACCCAACACGAGAGCAAGCCTTTCTATTCCATCGAAATCTGCATGCTCGATGGCCATAACTCCTGCATCAGCAAAAAGCTGCTCAGGATAATTATAAATGAGCTGCCTAAATAAAAAAAGAAAACAACATATAGAACTTGAACAAGCACCAAAGCAGCAGATGGATTACTCGCACAATGCTACTAACCTGTTGATAAAAACATTAATGTCGTGCTTGAGAATTTTTGCAACTTTGTCTTTCATCTTTTCTTTCTCTGCAGTTTCTAGCTCTGCTATTTTAGCCATTGAATCAACACGAACACGTGAACCAAATACTTTGATTTTATCTGTGTCCATTGGCGTGTTCGCAATTAATATGCGAGCATTCTCTATACGCTTGGGTTGATGAAGGCCAACTTTCTTATCCAGTAAAAAACCTAATAAAAATACACACATTGTAACAAAGAAAAAACTGCTTAAATTCAGCAAATACATTTTATGGTGCATTACAGAAATGTTCGGGTATTTCCTTGTGAATTTTAGCACAATGGGTCGAGTGAATAAAAACTAAGCAAATGCTTAAAGCATTAAGCAAAAGCATAAGCATTTGCTAAAAGCATAAGCAAATGCTAAAAGCATTTGCTTCATAATGGGTCGAGTGAATAAAAAATAAGCAAATGCTTATGCTTAAGATTTCCCTCACTTTTTAAGCAAATGCTTAATTTGGGGTGAATAAAAAAAATAGCATTTGCTTTTGCTAGAAAGAATAAGCATTTGCTTATTTTTAGGAATTTTCTTAAGCATTTGCTTAAAATTGTGTGAATAAAACCGAGCTTTTGCTTAATGCTTTAAGCATATGCTTCAACTTTTTTAAGTGAGGTAAAGGGTTTGCTAAAATATTTCCAGGTACTCTATTTTCATGATAATTGATCCTAAATATAAATATGGTATTTTATGGTGACACTAAAGGTTAAAAAATACGAGAAAAGTTTCAACAACCAACGGTTATAAAAATTTATCTCGTTTCTCTGAAGAAAATGTTAAGTACCTATATTTCAAATCTGTTACTCGGAGAATATCAAGAGAGACGTGGCGGGGTACTGTCTTCCTAACAGAAGATAGAAATATTTTTAAGGTACTTAAGTGATGTAAGATAGAAATATTTGTGGCGTCCAAAATCACTATAAAGGCAAATGACTGGATAAAATTACTATAACTAATTGAATAAAAATACACCCATGATTTGTGATATTATCGAATTCAGATATAAAAGAAATAGTTTTAAGAAATTAATAATTTACTTTTTAAAAAATATTACCCAATATATTTATGTTTTTAGTTTGAAATTCAACTATGTAAAACTTTAAATGTAAACAAAAACAAGTGAAGGAAGAGTTGCAAAGACCTTTCTTCCGTAAAATTTAAGCATTTGCTTAAAACTGAGTAGCAAATGCTTATAAGCAAAAGCAAACTTTTATTCACTCAATATGAAGCAAATGCTTTTAGCATTTGCTTATGCTTTTAGCAAATGCTTTTGCTTAATGCTTTAAGCATTTGCTTAGTTTTTATTCACTCGACCCATTGAGTGAATAAATGTTTGCTTTTGCTTATAAGCATTTGCTACTCAGTTTTAAGCAAATGCTTAAATTTTACGGAAGAAAGCTCTTTGCAACTCTTCCTTCACTTGTTTTTGTTTACATTTAAAGTTTTACATAGTTGAATTTCAAACTAAAAACAAATATATTGGGTAATATTTTTTAAAAAGTTAATTAATAGTTTTTTAAAACTATTTCTTTTATATCTGAATTCGATAATATCACAAATCATGGGTGTATTTTTATTCAATTAGTTATAGTAATTTTATCCAGTCATTTGCCTTTATAGTGATTTTGGACGCCACAAATATTTCTATCTTACATCACTTAAGTACCTTAAAAATATTTCTATCTTCTGTTTGGAAGACAGTACCCCGCCACGTCTCTCTTGATATTCTCCGAGTAACAGATTTGAAATATAGGTACTTAACATTTTCTTCAGAGAAACGAGATAAATTTTTATAACCGTTGGTTGTTGAAACTTTTCTCGTATTTTTTAACCTTTCGTGTCACCATAAATTACCATATTTATATTTAGTATCAATTATCATGAAAATAGAGTACTTGGAAATATTTTAGCAAGCCCTTTACCTCACTTAAAAAAGTTTAAGCATATGCTTAAAGCATTAAGCAAAAGCTCGGTTTTATTCACACAATTTTAAGCAAATGCTTAAGAAAATTCCTAAAAATAAGCAAATGCTTATTCTTTCTAGCAAAAGCAAATGCTATTTTTTTTATTCACCCCAAATTAAGCATTTGCTTAAAAAGTGAGGGAAATCTTAAGCATAAGCATTTGTTTATTTTTTATTCACTCGACCCAATGAAATTCAACTATGTAAAACTTGAAATGTAAACAAAAACAAGTGAGGGAACAGTTGCAAAGAGCTTTCTTTCGTAAAATTTAAACATTTGCTTAAAACTGAGTAGCAAATGCTTATAAGCAAAAGCAAACTTTTATTCACTCAATATGAAGCAAATGCTTTTAGCATTTGCTTATGCTTTTAGCAAATGCTTATGCTTTTACTGTTTGCTTTAAGCATTTGCTTAATTTTCATTCACTCGACCCAATAATTCTATTTTAAATCAAACTATAGCAGAAATTTACCAACCCTGATAAACTATACATAAAAACAGTATTATAAATTGTTGGGCTTATAAGTTCCCTACATTAGAACTTAATAAGACGGAAAATGGCCATATACTCAAGTAGATATCTACCTTCATCAAGGAAAGAATCCTCAAGGGTGCCACCCTTCTTCCTGATAATTTGAATTGCAGAGAGGTTTCCAGATCCTTTAAGCCTAACAACAGCATCAACGGCAAGTTTCGCAAAATATTCCTTATGCTGTGAAAGGATTTTTGAACTCAGGGTTGTTCGAGCAATATTCATCAAATCTTCTCGGAAACGAGATTCGTCGGCACTGGAGCAAAAAAATTCACACAAACGATAAGCAAGTGGTTTGTATAAAATAAATTAAAAATCCAAGTGAAAACTTGTATTACTAATAATACCTATTATCTAAAGATGCCTTTAGTAGAGCTTCCTGAGCAACTTGAGTAGCTCTTCTCCAACCAGCAATGATTATCTGGGGGTGGATTTTCATATCTATCAGCTTTTCAGCTTCGCGAAGTAGTTCTGCGGCTAAAAAAAAATTCAATTTTCCTATGTGCGTAGGTTAACTTCTCAAAGCATTTAGTTGCACTAATTAATTAATATAAAAAAATTGAAACAAGCGTTTAATTAAAGATATACACATCCCTGTATTTTTACATACTACCGTGACCAAGTGAACTCTTACCCAACACAGTAACTGAAGTCGTGCCATCTCCAACTTCATCGTCTTGGACTCGAGACATGTCAACTAATATTTTTGCAGCTGGGTTGTCTACTCCTATAGCCTTAAGGATAGTGGCACCATCGTTCGTGATTTCTACTTGGCCTTCGTTTCGCCCTTGGGCTACTAATATTTTATCCATACCTTTCGGCCCTAGAGTACTTTTTATTAAGTCTCCTATTGCTATTGCACCTATAAAACTCGATAAACGTGCTGTCTCTGCCTTTTCTTCCTCCGCTTCATTTTTAAGAATTCGAACAGGGTTCAGCGACGTCTAGAAAAGGGGCCCAGAACATATAAGTACTTTTATTTTGAATGGATTAAACACATCAACAATTTAAAGGCTGCTAAATAGATATAAATCCTTAAAATTTTGAGGACCTCAATAAAACATCGTGCATCACGCCCACACTGCACATTCACCTGGCAAATGCACGTGTAATCATTACAATATGAGGCAATTTATACAGAATAATTATAAAGAACATAATTATACTAATAGAAAATAATTAACTTTGCAAGCTTAAACCAACGAACCATTATGCTTTACGTTCCACAAATTCTTCCGGCTTCAACAACGATACCTGACAACCAAGAACGTGGGTGATAGTATATGTCCGTGAAGTTATATACGATATATCGATAGTCGGAGTGACCAATAAAGAAGTTGCAACGTATCGAAAGTTTTTTATTGCAAATTATGGAGTACATATGACATTCTTTCATCCATTCGTGATTAAATGGATCGAAGTATTTTTTTTTCAATAAGAGATCCGTTTAGTAAAGTTTATGCAGGAAATTTTAGGAAACATTTTCTTTGTTAGAATCAAAGATTCATGGATCACACCCAAGGATTCCTGGATTCTACCTGAAATTTTCATATAGTACCTACTATATCTATTTTTTGTGGCCATTAGACCTAAATCCATTATCTAGTTGGATTCTAGCCTTAAGGTGAGGTTGATGTTTCAGTTAGGGAATTGGTTTAATTTTTATTAATTTTGTAGGATGCATGTGAGCAGCCATAATATGTTACGTTGTGGAATTTTATGGGGTAGTTAAACTTTATGCCAAAAGGTGCAGAATAACAAATCAAGTGAACCGCATGAAGATTTTACAATCCTAGGAGGTTTCTTAAAGTCAAAGCAGTGGACCATTACAGGCTATCATTAGTTTCATTGATGTTAATAATTATTTGCAACTATGAATGTTAGTGGTAAAACATTTTAATGCCAATAGAAGAAAAAGTGTCATTCCTTGTTCTAAAATACGTTCAATATAATTCATTGCTCAAATTGTGCTGGAACACCATTCCACTTGATACAAAATGAAGCCTATAGCATTCTCGTTGATAAAAAAATCAGATTAGAATGTTCAATTTATATTATTTCAAAAAGTGTCGGTTATACCCAAGGATTTGAAATGTTATATTTGCGATTTTAAGTTTGACTACGTTCGTAAGTTATAGCATTGTCCGAATATATATATATATATATATATATATATATATATATATATATATATATATATATATGTGTGTGTGTGTGTGTGTGTGTGCAGGCAACTTGCATAGGCAGACACAAATACTCATTGCTTATATATATATATATATATGGATGTCAACAAGGTGTTGGGATGAGTTCTCTCTCTGTAGCTGAAGAAGGAGTAGTTCCGAAAGCTTTACGTTTGTGATGTTTTTGTGTTATTTTACGTGTGTCGCTTCGACATCCCCGGGGTCTCGCCAACCGGAAGTCGTCTGATTGGTGAGTGCTCACTGGGTTTCCTCATCCCAACACCTTGTTGACATCCATATATTCATTTTACCTTTCCTTTTCCGTAAGTTGTTATATATATAGATATCCCTGAAGCAGTGTGTATTTGTGTCTGCCTATGGAAGTTCCAGTTTATAGTATTCGTTTTACTGGTGGGTAAGTTTTGTTAAAATAATATATATAAAATACAAAGGACTTTCAGTTATTAATTTTATGCTTGTATTGAAATAAAGTAATCAATAAATTTCAAACAACTTTAACTAAAAGCTTGTGCTCCTGTTGTTAAAATTTTCTATTTTGAGCACTTATGTAATTGTAAAAATGGTATATTCTAGCGTTATTTATTATTGAATAAAAGTATTTACTTGACTCATCTGTTGGACCTAATTGTCATAATTATTATGTATAACATATAATGTTCTTATAGAAAGGGAGAGAATTCTTTGAATAAACAACTTGGTTAGATAAATGATAATTGTTAAATATGTTCATTTGGTTTTCAATTGATTGCTACATTATTTATTAAATTTCTTTACATTTATGTAAAACTTATTCCTTCTAGTGCATGCTGATATGGCATGGACCCATAAAGAGACAGTAAGTGTTCATTGAATTGGGCAGATTTTAGGAGAATGTGCTACGTTGAGCCAAGGAGTTTTGTGCTGTGCTGTAATGGACATCTTTACTGTGTGGACTATATAAAGGCAGGTGTGTGTGAGAATAGAAATGAGTTTAGGACTTGGCTAGAGATGGAATAAGGAAGGGTTATCATCTAGTGGTTGCTAATTCCGGCTTGTGCATGATTGCATGTCTTAACTACTTATGGAGTGGGAATAATTATTAATTCAGGACCAAGGCATTTGAATTTAACAATATAATAAAAATTTTATTGTTTCGATGTGTTTTAATATTAGCATTTCTTAGGAAAATAGTATTTATAGTGCAAGTTTGAAAATATGGGAATTTTGGGCCAGGCCTTGTTTGAGTTGTTGACATTGGAATTCTCAGTATTGTAAATTTTTGACTACAGTGAGTCCTCGATTAATGTCATTAATTCGTTCCAGAAAATTGCGACATAGAGTGAAACAACATTAAATGAATCAATATTTCCCATAAGAACTCATACAATATACCGTATATACTTGTGTATAATGCGCTCTTGTGTATAATGCACATCCATACTTTTAGCCAAAAAATGCCAACTTTTTCGTATACCCTGCGTATAACATGCACCCTAGTTTTTGAGGCGTATAGTAACAAAATTTTTGAATCATTGTCTTGCTAGGTATTAACTAGAATACCATAAAGAAATTAATACAGACCCTCCCCAGGTTATGCAAATCTGACTTTACATAAAAATCTCCAGAAATTAATTTTTAAAATCTGAATTTGCTTACAAGGCAAAATGTTTCAGGCTTAAAGGTCAAATGTTGAACGAAGTTAAACCCTTTGAGTGCCATGCCAGTTTTGGTGGGTACTCTCAAATGTGTCAAGGCTATTTCAACAATTTTGCATCAATCTTTAAGAAAAATCACATACATGCTATTTATCCATATTCCTGCCTGATTCTTTCAGTAATTGCACAAATGATTACAAATATAAATTATATCAAGGGAATGTTAGTTCACTTTTTTATTTTTTGTTTAAAAAATTTTGTTTTTCATTTTTTAATAAAAAAAAATGAAAAGTGAACTTTACTATACATTGATTCAAGTATGTGGTATTTTATTCTTTTCACTTTTCAATAAAAAAATGAAAAGTGAACTTTACATTGATTAAATTATGTGGTATTTTATTCTTTTCACTATATTTAACTTATTTTCATAAAGGCAATACATCCAGGTAAAGCATTGCAAAAGATCACAGAAAATATTGAAAAATGAAAATACAGAAAAATATTATTTGTATAAATGTGCAAAATGTCTAGGGATTCTTGTTGCATCCTTCCTCCCCTTCTTCCTCCCTTTTGGCACCAGAAAGTTGCTGAGGATACAATATCAGCAGTCCTTCCTCACATTACCCTACCTCATATCCTCCTAACTGTGAGAATACCTACCCAACCACTCTAATGGCCAATCAGATGAAGACACGAGGAGCCATGTGGGGATGTCACTTGAAGACGCTGAGGCTGTATTTGTAACGACAATTAGTATGTAGCAGGCAGTGAGAAGAATAAAATTTACGTGTAACAGCCTGTGATTTACCTTCTTCCTCCGTGTTCCCTCACCCCTCCCCCGTGAATCCCATCCTAGTGAGCCTGCACATGATATATACAAAGCAAACTCGTTTTGTTCCTTAAGTCGGGCTTGCAATCCTGAATAGTGTCCTGACATATTCGACGCGTTGTCATAGGGCTGACCTCTGCAATTCATTAATGGAATATTGTTATCTTCTAAAAATGAATTAACTACATTGGCAAGATGATTTTCTTTGTGACCATTAATTGGAACAAACTGCAAAAAATGTTCTACTGGACCTTCTTTTTTTATATATTGTATAATAAATGTTAATTGGTCAATATGGGTCACGTCTGGTGTAGAATCTACAGAAATAGAAAAATACTTTGCCTTTTGTACTTCAGCCGCAATAGCTGCCAACACTTTTGATCCCATTATGTCAATAAATTCTTCGCATATCGTGGAAGACAAATATGATGGGTTTCCTTTTCTGACATTACCATATTTTTTAATATGCTCGTATAAAAAAAGATCAAATTGGCTAAGTAGCTCCATAATGCCCAAATAATTTCCGTTTCTTACAGAGCCAATAGTCGGATTATCTCCTCTCAAAGAAAGCCCCCTAGATGCCAGAAATTTAACAACCGCTACTATTCTTTTTAGCACTTCTTTCCAATATTGACGATCTTTGTTAAACTGTATTGCCAATCGTGTGTCAATACGTGCAGCTGTCTTTTGTCGGGAATAATATGTCATCATGCATCTTCTATGTTCTTGTCCATTTTCATGCTCTGTAGCAGCTTTTACAGAATGCTTCCAATCATTAAATCCACTTGTATTAAATGCTGAACTGGAATATGAAAATAGCTTACACACAAAGCAGTACACCCTTCCCTGTAACGGGAATAAATAATTCATTCTTGATTCGCAATTTCCCCATTGTGTAACTGTCGATTAAACATTGTTTGGGTTAAATGTCTTGATTCGGTAACTCCATCTGCAACTTTGTATACACAAACTGATTTGATAAAACTACATTCTTTGTTTTGACACGAAGCTGGACATTTCTCTATCCAATAGGACTGTAAGTTTTCATTTACAGAGGGCCAAAGTGTGGGATCCGAACTTAAAATATTATCAGTTTGTTTTTCACATACATTTACTATAATGTTTGAGGTAATAGTCTCGGTAATGCCGTCGCTGCATCTTTCTGAATGGACGAAATTATTTTCTTCTTCAGTAACTGAGATTGTAGAGGTGGAAGGTCAATCATTACTGCTGGATTCTGTCGTCAAATCGGAAACTGCTTTAGTGAAGAATGTTGATATTTTTGGTAGCTTTTTAATTTTTTCTTCTTCTTCTTTTGCCTTCTTTCTCTTAGAAGTACCACTTTCAAAAGACCATTTCATTTTAAGGTGCTATATTTAAGAAAATTTTTATAACAAAATTTAAAAAAGAATATAATATTTATGCATACCCTATTGTTTACAGATTCAGAATGAATAACTAATAGGACGGCAAAACTTTCACGCTTCAGTTTTCAATGTTGTTATACATAATTTAGAACTAGTGGATGCTAATAGCTATATTTTTGCCAAAACGAGTATCTCTAATCATTAAGTCAATAGCCTTATCTTGATTTTCTAAGGTGATACATAGAAAATTCCTGCATCTCAGCCAACTGGTCCATTAGTGTATCTTGATTCACTTCACCACATCTGCACCTTTTTACCACTTGGTCCTTTATCGATCACAGCTCTTACTTCAAATTCTTCATAATCCAAGGCAAAAAGGTGGTAACTCTGGTATAGACACCTGGATATTGTCCTTTTCCACAGCCGATTCCTCGACTAATGATTACTACCTAGTTCAGCTTCTTGTATTTATAATTAAAGGTCCCTTACTATCACACTGCAAACAAAGTAATTATTTTCTTACTTAATTTGAAGCAGTTATATTTATAAGAGCATGGTATAAGCAATGTTAGCCCCACAGAAATGAAATGTGCTTGTGGAAACTGCATTGTAGCCTTCATTAGAAATTATATTTTTGGAGACATACATTTCAACAAAAAATTGAGACATATTAATCAATATTCAAGCTTTTGTAGTACCGTATCTGCCCGAATATAAGCCGATAGTTTTTGTCAAAATCTATCGTGAAAAAAATCACCCTCGGCTTAAATGCGAGCCTGAGGAAAAATTTGGCATCCTCGTACGACGCCATCGCTGAAAAATGTCTTGTTTCCATAGCATACCTCCTGTTGCCCGGAGCTGTAATTTAAATTGCTATTGAATGTTATTTATATATTTTAACACATAGTTAAAAGTAAGTGGGTTCTTATCCAAAGGAAAGGGCGGTATATAAAACAATCGAGTTTTAACAACCCACCAAGTTCATAGTATGATTGCACGCTACAGCAAATTCGTTTTGATCATAATTTGCAACGAGTTCTTAAGATACCAACACCGGTCTTATTCAAGGTTTTTACAAATTCTGACTACACTAAGCTTCTTCAACTCTTTGTTTTAATTGCACTTCTTGGTGCTGCAATCGATTTAAAGTTCAGATGTAGCAGACGTCATAGCTTTTACGGATCATTTAAATGGCAGGTACGTTAAAGTTAGGAGCCGACAGTATAAAAGAAGTTCATATTAATTTTTCTTGTTTATTTTATATTTTGCTATAGCCATTGTCATTTTTGTATGCATGTTAAAACCCTCTTTCATAGAATGTATTAAAATTGCGTATACTGACTAAGCAGACGATATCGTCTGCTTAGTCAATTCGCAAAATTTGATGACGACTTTCGATGCGCAACTGTTTGAATTCCGCTAACATAAGATACGTCTGATTTGAAGGTGTGAGCAACGGCGTTAACTGTAATTCATCTGATAATTAACAGCAATAATAATAAAACTTGGAAACCTCTTTCATAGAATCTATTAAAATTGCGTATAATGACTAATTATACGATCACGCCAAATTCGATGACAGCTTTCGATGCGCAAGAGTTTGAATTCCAATAAATAAATATACTTACATTTGATTGTAAGGTGTGATCAACGGCATTGACTATATATATAATTAACAGTAATAATACCTAATAAAACTTTACATGGAACCTATATAATTATATAGATGTAATGTATAATGTATTCAAGGCTGTGCGTGCATGTCTGGTACACTTAAGCATAAAATTTACGAAAATACTTTATTTGCCAAAAAATGTTGGAAAATTTCGTGGGGTCGGCTTAAATCCGGGGTCGGCTTCTATTCGGGCAGATACGGTAATTCATACCATTTAATTTTGGATAATGTCATTCCCTATAAGCAGTGCTTCCCAACCTTTTTTGTTCTACGGCACACTTGCATGGTCTTGCTGAGTATAAGTACACGTAACCTAAATTTCCTATAAATAACATATAATAATAAATAGTGTTCTGCATATCTGCAGGTTCAGGTGCTCCTCCTCCACCTTTTTCTATCCTGTGCCCTTCTCTTCATCTCCCCATACCCTCCTCCCTCCCTTAGAATATCCAACATTTTAATTCTTCTTCTTCCTCTTTTCTTTCTTCCCTCCACTGTTCCTTCGATAACATCCTTCAGTAATCCCTCTCTTCTCAAAACATGTCCTATCCATTTCTTTTTCCTAGTCACTATCGTGTCCATCAAACTCCTTTCCTCTTCTACTCTTCTTAGCACTTCCACATTTGTAATCCTGTCAGTCCATTTAACCTTCAGCATCCTCCTCCTCACCCACATTTCAAATGCCTCCACCCTCTCCCTGTCTCTCTTCTTCAATGTCCATGTCTCCGACCCATATAGTATCACACTCCAAACATAACACTACTAATCTCTTCCTCAATCCCAAATCCATCTTGCTGTTAAATAGCTTCCTTTTTCTATTGAACGCTTCCTTTGCCAAACCTATTCTCATCTTAATTTCCTTCTCACATTTCCAGTCCTCTGTCAACAACATACCAAGATACCTGTACTGTTCCACCTGCTCTATCCTCTCCCCCCTCACCTGCACTTCCATCCTTTCCTCGCCCCCTATTCTCATTACTTTCATTTTCTTTTCATTTATTCTCAACCCATATCTGTCTTCCACGCTCGCCAGATTCTGTAGCATCTGCCTCAAGTCTTCCGTCCTCTCAGCAAACAGTATCATGTCATCAGCAAACCTAATTGACGATGTAATTCTTCCTCCAACGCTTACTCCTGTGCTTGTCTCCAAACACTCCTTTATCATTTCTTCAGTATGGATGTTAAACAGGGTTGGTGACAAACAGCAGCCCTGTCTAACTCCTCTCCCAATCTCGAACCACTCTGTCCTGCTTTCCCCTATCCTCATGGCCGCCTCCTGTCTCATGTATAGATTCCTTATCAACCTTCTGCCTTTCTGCCTCTCCAATCTACTTTCTTCTCCCTCAATATCTCCATCATTCTTTCCCACCTCACACAGTCAAAATCCTTCTCCACATCCACAAAGCACAGACTGATACCCTTGTCCCGTTCTAAATACCTTTCTCCAATCGTCCTCCTAGTTGGATGTAATATTGGTTCAGGGGCTGCAGGTTGGGGGCCCCTGCTTTACTGATGTTTGGCGTTGTTGTTAGTCTAGTTCTTATAAATGGAACATTAATAGACTATCATGGAATTAGATATTTCACAGAATTACCCAAGACTCGGGATTCCCCTATTTGTAAATGGGAAATGGGGGCCCCCGGTGTCCACTGGGGGCACCCATGCGTTAAGACATTGTTGCCTGTTGGCATATTATTTCCATGGAAAGATGTATTTGCAATACTTAGAGAGCATTTGGATGAAGTTTGAAGTGAACAAATGCATAGATGGGTGTAGAATATTACTGCATCACCTTTTATGCAGCATGTGTACCACATGATATTGTGTCACACGGTGTTTTAAGGTAGACGACTCTGAATAAGTGGAGTTTACCTCCCGCAAATATTGAAACTTGCTTCAATAATTTCCTCACAAATACACAAAACCCCAAATATGAAACCCGTGAATATGGAGGGATTACTGTACTATGTTTTTGTTTTTGATATGTGCTTTGCAGGAAGTCTACCTGGCGATTTTGCAGGAGACTACAGCAATCAGCTAGTGAAATGTGGAATATTTGGAGAGGATGAAAACAAAATTGTAAGGGAGTAATTAGGTTTTGGTATGTTACATTAATATATGTATGAGCTGGATTATCGATAATTGGCATAATTAAAAATTACTAACGCTAAACTGTAAAGTTTACCCAGAGAAGTGCTCAAAAGAAAAGGTTTAAAATAAAAAATAAATAAAAATACAAGTTTGCTGGACAATGGCCTAACAGGGAGTTGTGGTCTAAACCTAAGCCTAAAAGGAAAAAATAAAAGCACGAGTACTGCACAAATAAAGAAAAACTTCTCTGGAACAAGCACTAAATAAGTATTTTGAGAGCTACGCTCTCATCTTCGGTAGCTGATCTTCAGTAGCTGAAGTCGTATGATTTGAAGGTGTCTTGTGTTGTGTATTTATATGTTCGGGGTAAAAATGAAAGGATGAAGGGGGGGCGGGGACCAAAGTGGCCATTAACGCATAGAGAGGTATGTGGGGGATGAGTCCCTTGTCGTTATTCATAACCGTTTCTCGGTATTTGTTTATGAATATGCTTTCGTAAGCGTGAAGTTTCCAGTCTGTTTGTATTGATTTTAAGAGAGTCATGTTTTCGATTTTAATGGGGTGATTGTTTTCTTGTATGTGTGCTGCGATGCTAGACCTGTTGTGTCTGAAGTGTGTGATGTGTTCTTTGAATCTGATTTCTAGCTTCCATTTTGTTTGACCTATGTATATTTTCTTAAATTCTGTGCAGGCGATTTTGTATATGCCGGATTTTTTTAGGGTTGTGATCATGTCTTTTGGATTGTTCAGTAAGTTGGAGAGTTTGTTTTCATTAACATGCACTGCTTTAAGGTTATGTTCTGAGAGTATTTTTGAAAGGCTGTTTGTGATGCTGGGAACGAAGGGGATTTTTACATATTTTGGTTTTTTTGATAGGTTTGTTTGAGAGAGTGGTGTGTTTTTTAATGTGAATCTTGTGTTTATGTTTCCGTAAAATATTTTCTATAACTTGACGAACGTAACCATGGATTTCAGCGCAATTTTTTATGTGTTTCAGTTCTTTGAAAAAATCAACTTTAGACAGAGGGACTTGTAAGAGTCTATGTACCATGGAGTGGTATGGTGCTAATTTGTGTGAGATGTGATGATTAGAGTCGGAAGGGATATAGGTGTCAGTATGTGTGGGTTTGCGGTAAATCCCAAACTTAATTTGGTTGTTTTCTCGTTTGACCAGAAGGTCAAGAAATGGTATTGAATTCTGTTTTTCTTCTTCATGTGTGAAGTTGATGGAAGGGAATTGATCGTTTAGTTGTTGTACAAAATCTGTTATGTTACTTTTGGATGTATCGAAAATCGCGAAAATATCGTCTACGTATCTTAGCCATAAATGAGGGAAGTAGTTGAAGGCGTTTTTGCATTGTTTTTCAAAGTTGAGCATGAAAAGGTTGGCTAAGAACGGTGAGAGGCAGTTTCCCATGGTTGTGCCGTAGTTTTGTTGGTAGAACATGTTGTTAACTTGAAAGAAGTTTTGGTTCATGCATAAACGTGTTAGTCGAACGAGTTCTTCTATTGTTGTTAATGGTAGGTCTTGTTCGGTGAGCCAATTTTGTAGGAAATATAACGTTTCATCAATGGGAACACTGGGAAAGAGGGAAGCAACATCAAATGAAACTAAAATATCACTATCTTTCAATGTAATGTCCTTAACCTCATTAATGAAATGAGAATTATTTTTTATGATAGATTCTTGTTGGAGAGGAAATTGTTTGAATTGTTCATGGAGCCAACAGGAAATTTTGTATGTCGGGCTGTTGAGGGAAGACGCAATAGGTATTAGGGGATGTCTTTTTTATGGATTTTTGGTAAGCAATACATCCTAGAAACCATGGGGTTCGAGGTGTGGAGTTTGAGGCTAAGTTTTTTCGTGATCAGTGTGGTGCATGCTTTTAGGGTTTTGGCAGTTTCAGCGATCATTTTGTTGATAGGATTTTTTGGAATATTTGTGTAAGGTCCTTCTGTTAGCATTGTTTCCACTTGGTCATAGTATTGTTGTTTTTGCATAATGACTATGGTGTTCCCTTTGTCCGCTTTTAGATAAAAACAATTTTTACTGTTAAGAGTTTTGATTATGTTGTGTTCCTTGAGGCTATTTGATTTGTTTTACTTGTAATGTTTTGTTTTATTTGCGATAATGTGGAGCCTCGGATGATGTTTTTTGTGTTGTCTGGCAAGTATTTGATTGAAGATTTAATGTCTGCAACAATGTCATCCATAGGCGTTTTTTTGTATGGAAGAGTGTATTTTAGCCCTTTCCCAAGCATGGAGAGTTCTTTCTTGGTGAAGATAGTGTCTGTTAGGTTTAGAACCATGTCTTGGTGTTTTTTATGGGGAGTGTTTTTCGGAATGTTTTTGTAAGGAAGTAGTATTTCTTGCGAAGTTTGTTGGTTTTATTTTGAACTTTTTGTTGGATGACGGAATGAATTTTATTGAGATGGTTGTCCCATAGGGAAAGTTCGAAACCTGATAAGTTTTTGGTTATTTTTAGGTGTAGATCGTATGCTTCTGATTGGAGAGTGGCCCGTTTTCTGTAAAAGTTCTTAATTTCCAAGTGTAATCATTTTTGCTTGGTGAAGAGAATAGCTTTTGAAGCGAAGGGGTTTGTGGTTTTCGGAAAAATGTTGGTAAAATTTGGGATGATGTTTTGTTTATGACAATCCTTAAGAAATTTGATATCTGCACCAATAGTGTGGATATGTGTTTTGATTTTGTGGAATCGGTTTAACTCCTTAGGCCGAAAAGCCATACTTAAATATGAAAAAAGGGAGATGAGGAGACTACGGCAGATAATTAAAAATTACTAACTCCAAACCATAAAGTTTACCCAGAGAAGCGCTCAAAAGAAAAGGTTTAAAATAAAAAATAAATAAAAATACAAGTTTGCTGGACAATGGCCTAACAGGGAGTTGTGGTCTAAACCTAAGCCTAAAAGGAAAAAATAAAAGCACGAGCACTGCACAAATGAAGAAAAACTTCTCTGGAACAAGCACTAAATACGTATTTCGAGAGCTACGCTCTCATCTTCAGTAGCTGAAGTCGTATGATTTGAAGGTGTCTTGTGTTGTGTATTTATATGTTCGGGGTAAAAGTGAAAGGATGAAGGGGGGGCGGGGACCAAAGTGGCCATTAACGCATAGAGAGGTGAGTGGGGGATGAGTCCCTTGTCATTATTCATAACCGTTTCTCGGTATTTGTTTATGAATATGCTTTCATAAGCGTGAAGTTTCCAGTCTTTTTGTATTGATTTTAAGAGAGTCATGTTTTCCATTTTAATGGGGTGATTATTTTCTTGTATGTGTGCCGCGACGCTAGACCTGTTAAACCTGTTGTGTCTGAAGTGTGTGATGTGTTCTTTGAATCTGATTTCTAGCTTCTGTTTTGTTTGACCTATGTATATTTTCTCACATTCTGTGCAGGCGATTAAGAAAAATGTCAAATATAAAATTTCACGCTGATCTGATTATAGTTATCGAGTTAGAGCACCCACAAAAATCCGGTCACAGACAGACACACACACATCTACAGACATCATTGAGATACTAGTCAAAACGTGTTCAGGGGTCCTTAAAAGAAGTATTTCCGTTGAAATTACGAATTCGGTTTTTTTTATGAAAACAATACTTTCTCTATACTTCGTATACGGAGAAAGTAAAAACGGACAAGTGACAAGAGTAAACACCCACTTCCAGTTGACTGATTTTTACCAAAAACTAATCAGCACGTCTTTAACAAAAATGTCACGCTTATCTTGTTAATAGTTTTTGAGTTAGAGCACCCAAAAGTCACAGACACCCACACCCTCTGACATCATTAAGAAAATAGTCAAAGCATGTTCAGGGGACCTTAACGTGTTCACTGCCGTTTACGCACATGTGCATCAAGCTGAGCAACCGCAGTGGGCTGGCGACGCATATGTGCATCACAAATGCTTGCAGTTCCCTATACTGTTGGATCCGTTGGCTTTATGGTGAGGGATACGTCCCTATGAAAGGCACTTGGTAAAAGTTTAGACCTCAAATGAGCCGCATTTTTTTTCTGTATATTGCGTTTTTGGTCCCGATTTTGCGAATAGTCTTTAAGCGAGATTTTAAATGTTATTTTATATTTTTTATGATATTTCTATTATTTTTTGGGAAATTTTGCATCTTACTTTTTAAACACATTTTTTATAACTTTCTATTCTTTTTATCACTTTTTAGATTTTTCACCTAGTTTTGAAAAAAATAGAAAAATTTTATTTTGAGGTTGGATTAGTTAGGAAATTGTTTACATGTTATTTTGTTTAGTAGGTGTGTTATTTTTATAGTAGATTCATAATATTGACTGAAACTTATTTTTCATTATTTTAAGGTGATTTTAAATAAGAAAACTAAAATTACAAATTTGGCTCCTGGGGAAGTATCATCAACATTTGGAATGCAGCAAATGTGTTAAAACATTATTTCCGTTGAAATCTCGAATTTGATTTTTTTCATGAAAACACTACTTTCTCTATACTTCGTATATGGAGAAAGTAAAAATGGATAAGTGACAAGAGTAAACACCTATTTCTAGTTGACCGGTTTTACCAAAAACTAATCAGTTCTTGTTCCTTAAACAAGAATGTCAAGTATAATATTTCGTGTTGACCTGTTTAATAGTTTTTGAGTTAGAGCATCTACAAAATTTCAGTCACAGACACACCCACAGACATCGAGAAAATAGTCAAAACATGTTCAGGGGATCTTATGGCATACCCACCACTGGAGCGTCCGCCTATGTCGTATATATATATATGGCATACCCAGATGAGTGGTTAAAACATGTACAGTATAGGACCCCTTATCCGGCAAGCTCGGGACCAGGCCTATGTCGGATTTTGAGATTTTAGCTTAGTATATGCCTATATTATAGTAAAGAAGCATTAAAAGTAAGGAATACAAGGATTTTATTCATTTCTCAAATCATTGTATACTTTTGTATTTACAAATGAAGGCCTATTATACTTATTTTCTAAAAATAAATTGAAATCACAATTGCAACCTTATCCTCCTCTCATAAAACCTGCTACACATACCATATTTTCCCATTGATAGTGTGCATCTAATAAATAAAGTGCATATTAATATTTTTAATGCTGCTTAAAATTTATAGATAACCTTGAACCTCAAAAACTCAACTCGGGAGGCTAATAGAGCACATAATAGTCCTTTTGTAGTTACAGTAAAACCTCGTTATATCGATCCCGGATAATTCGAAATAGCATGTAATTTGAAGCTAAGAGCAGTCCCCGGCCAACATCATAGGATTTTGTATACTTTTTAGTACGGATTATTCGAAATACATCTACAATGAAAGTTGAAGTCATGATCTCGTGAACATTTTGTTTAATTCGAAACCTTTACCCGTATTATATGTTTAAGTGGAAAGTTCATGTGCGCAAAGGACTAAGGCATTGCGTTTTTGTTCTCCATTAAATATACATTGCCAGGTAACTTCTTTTTACTTATTTAATAGCATGAAATAAAATCGTAGAGGAATCATCTTATCCTTGCATCACTAGACCTTCTTTATTCCAGCTTCTCGAATTACTTCACGTATACTGCTTTATCATACCTCTTCCCCTTAAGTTTTTCGGAAAAAAACTTCAAATAAGGATAAACAAAGATGCTAGAAACACGCAGGAACAGGAGAGATGAGGTTTCGTAATTGCCCTCTCAAAAAATTGCCAAAAATATAAGTTTTTAACTTAGTAATTTGAGCACGATCTTCAATGTTATTCTCACTATCACTCTCTGAACTGACACTTTCTTCCGAATCACTTTCAAGTAAGATTTCCATCTATTTTTCATCACCAGCTATTGCTTGCATTTTTCTATTGGTTGACACCATGATAAGTTTGACTCTTTTAACCCATTTATGCCCAGAACTTTTTCTTAAAAATATTGTTCAAGTTACTTTAATCACTTCAGAATGATTCCCTGAGGACTAGAAAAAATCTCCTACTTCCGATTTCGGAAAAAATGGATGGGTCATTAACTTAATTAGCTGGGAACTTGACTGGGAAACAGGATAAAAATTCGAAAAAAATAATTTTTATTGAAGACAATTTATTTTTCGTTATTATAGAGAAAAATACAGGTTCAGGATATTCTGGCTGGTCACCAAATAATAATCTGTTACAGTAAAATCATAATTAGAATAAAACTTACTAAACATCATAAATAATCACATATCAAACTATAGATCACTTATTTATACGAATTAAGCTAAAACTTCTCTTTACAATGATGAGTAGGCAAAGTGAAGTGCATAATTATGAGCATAGAATTTGGAAATAACATACAAATTAAAGCAAATAATATACATAAAGCAACATAAATAGGCATACAATTAAAAGTAAGTGCAATTTATCATGCATTTCCACTGGTTTTATTATATCTATGGTCCAACCCTACTGGTTGAAACATATCCATGCAATGAGATTGCAAAACTACCTTTGTGATCTCATTCCGTGTGATACGATTCAAAGCAGGTAATGAAGGGGAACTTCACACCTGCGGCAGGCTTTCACCATTTTGCTCATGCAAACTGCACATCGACGCCTTGTTTGGTTGTTAACAATCAAGTGCCCTCTGTGACTATCTCGCATGGGTGTGGCCGCTATGTTTGAATTCTTCAGTCCCCCATATCCCTTACGAAGCATCCCATATTTTTGTAAAAGAGCCTTTGCAGCAGATCTTCTGAAGGTCAATGCATCTAATGATAGTCCATGTGACCGACTCAAAATCCACGCATTGTTCATCACTACGTCAAAGAATGATAGGCATATACCATTTTTTGCC
Source organism: Tanypteryx hageni (assembly GCA_028673005.1). Classification (NCBI taxonomy): domain Eukaryota; kingdom Metazoa; phylum Arthropoda; class Insecta; order Odonata; family Petaluridae; genus Tanypteryx; species Tanypteryx hageni. The sequence continues at coordinate 148,462,547 of CM054114.1, forward strand.
CCTGATAGAGATTCTCAGATCTGCAATGTTGTAGTCCATGAGGTCCACACCACCCATATCCCTATTGTACTCAGAGAAAAGGTACGGCTGCGGTACGTTGATGCACCCTTTCACTTTTACAGAATATCTGGACATCTCCTGTATAGGTTCAACACCGTATTGGTTGGAAAGCATATTTACTGTGCCATTGTCTTTCCATGTAACACCTATAATATTTGAGTCTTTTTCAACCATGGCCTCGTAGGCACCCCTGTCTCTCTTTTCCATTTCTTTCTTCTCCGGCAAAGGAGAGCAGTCCATCCTATTATGTCGGGCAGTCCCAGTGTCATTCATGTCTCGAGATGCTAGTGGCCTCAGTAGCTTTGCACTAGTGAAAAAGTTATTGAAGAAGAAGTTGAATTTCACCATAGGAAAAGTAAGAATGAGAACATCACAGAACTTCAGTACATTGGATTCTCCCAGGCCCACATCACTTGGTCTTTCTTCGCCAACTCTTCTTCCCTGATACAAGTCGAGTTGGAGGCAGTACTCTGTAGGCTGTGCTGCAACCCAACCCTTGAAGCCAAACCTTATCAGTTTTCCCCGAATGAACTGCTTACAGCCGTGACTTCCATAATACAGGATCATAGATTCATCAATTGATACATTATTTTCCTTTGGAGTGTTTTTCAAAAATAAACTGTTTAATTCATTCACTAGTGGTTGAACCTTTGCCATTCGATCGCCGGGATCAAGATTTTCATTGTCACAGACATGGAGGTACCGAAAAATCTCTTCAAACCGATTGTGACGCATTGATTTATAAATCAGCTGATTACGAACATCATCACTTGCCTCCCAGTAGAGCCTCCTACGTGCAAGAGGTACATAACCACTAACTAATAAAATACCTAGGAAAGTGTACATATCCTCCGTTGATAGTTGAAACTGCGGCTGGTTTTTTTTGCCGCATACACTTTCACTATATTTTCTACTTTCTCTTTCTCTAGAAAAACTTTGAAATATTCTAATGGATGTGAGTCCTTGTTTAAGTGTTCCACTCTGGTGCTCTGCATGTTAACCGGTAGGGAATTATATGCTGGTAAGTCTCCCATCACCCACTCTCTCTCCTTTTGAGAATCGTTTTTACAGGTACCCTTACCCCTTTGGCTGCCATTTTTCACTTTAACTTCTTTCTGGCTTCTTCTAAGGGATTTATCTCTCTCACAGTCTGATGAAAAAACGGGAAGCTTGGAATGTACCTCTTCTGGTGGATTGCTGCGAGATTCTGGTTCACCAGAGTGGTCATCATCAGACTCTTCTGCAATGACTAATTCTGCCTCTGACTGAAGCTGACGTCGACTCAGACGATCAGGATCATTACAGTCCTCATTGTCTGAATCCGCATCGGTTTCTTCCGCACTGTCATCTGGTGCGCCAATGAATACATCTGCTCCAGAATTCGGGATAAATTGTCAGAATTCTCAATGGCTACATTGAGGCCCCAGAACCTGATATTATTACATAAATCTGGGATGTGGCTGGTGTCCTTTAGAATAATATACTTTTCTCCATATTTTAAACAACATGAGTGTCCATATAGCATGAATCAAAGAAATATCTAGATATAAATACGGAAAATGTTAGTAAAATCAATAATTAATAGATATTATTAGTGTTTACAGATAGCCCATTCAATTTCCGTAAGAACTAATATGATGAAATTTATGTGAAATAATCAAAACAGTACAGTAAACATCCAAACAATGCACAATAACCACTAAAAATGGAAATAAAGCTAAAACATTCACTCTCAGGTACTTTCCCAGTCATATGCCCAGCGGATCATTTTCGACCTACTACAAGTTTGAGTGCACATGGCTCACACAAAAATGAATTACTGAAATTGGCAACACTTAAATTGCATTCTTAAATATTATAAAGAGAAAAATGCTAATTCATTAATATTAACGTGTTGATTTATATTTTTAACTTACAATTTCCGACGAGAGGACAGTGTGAGATATCATCGTTTCTGCCTGCGCATGCACTGCAACAATGTAGTCCTTTGCGGGAGAGTAAACGGCCCAATATGGTAGACTCAAGCTTTATTATCCAACAAAAACAATTTAGTAGCGATAATGTTCGTATTTTTCAAGGTATTGGGTCGAAAACAACCTGCTGGGCATAAATGGGTTAATCTCTTAGAAATTAAACTAAAGTAACAATGGAAAAATAACAAACAATAGCTGCCTCCGTGCAGTGTAAATGTTTCCCTCAGAGCTAAAAGAGAATATTTTTTGTGGGATCCAAGTGCTTCCCATGCACTCTGATCTCGTTTTCGGTCAAGAGGTAGCATTGTAAATATCTTTGAATGGACTTGTTTGTACATTGATGTCAGATAAGTGTTTCTCTCTCTCTCTCACTCTCATTATATTGTTCTCAAGAAATGCTGAACCAAGCACTAGCCCAGATCCGAAGATTATTTCTCCTCCGTTTCCATACAACTCTCAAATATTGATGCATAAGAAAAAATATTCATCTCAGGAGTGAGAAACATCACAAAGCAGATAAACAGTGCCTGCATCTCCTTCCACCAGACAATAGCTTTCGTGCAGAGGTTTGGTTAGTCTCAGCATTGAATAGGAGTTTTTAGAACCAACAATTTGCACAACTATGTGAAAATTCAATCACAAAATTTGACATGTAATATAGGTCAAAGAAAACAGTAAAAATTGTAGAATTAAGCACAATAGGAAGGTCCAAGTTTACTGTTTTGAAATATGTCAAGGTTTTTCAGATTTAAGAAAATTTATTGCTTCAAAAAATAGAGAAAATAGTGATCTCTACGGCGTACCCAGTACGACCGCATATGAAGTTATCGTCTTGCATATTACTGGGTACACAGGACAATGCTGAGGGGTTAAGAGTATTTCTTACAATTCTAAGATATCGTCAATAAAATATGTCATAATTATGTTTGCCTTTTTAGTTCTCCCTTCCCTTGAACTCGGAGCGCTACGCTAAGCTTGACCCCTTCCCCTCCCTCCTGCCTGAATGATTTAAAGCCTCTTGCCAGCAGTCCCAAAGGGAGAATGCATTGAATACATATTGCAGAAAAGAAGTTGTAAGTACATAATTGTAAAATCACCTGCCATAACAAATACAAGCACGTTATTTTGAGAGCATGTATATTTTATTACAGCAGTGTAATATGGATGAAAATAAAATTACATTGCAATGTATGAAATTGCCTAGAGCTAATAAAGAATTAATTAATTAATTATTTTTGACCATACCAATGTCACGGAAAGTTTGAATGATATTGGAGAGAATTACTACATGATGGTTCCTATCTATTATCTGTACAGTATTTCACACAAGCATTTACCCAATCTTTTTAGCAGGCATTTTTGTAATCTTTTGGCTGAGCATGCATGGTTAAAAATCTTTTCTTCCAAAACGTTGTGAAAAAGAGTAACTTGAAATACACACTGGGGAAATTGGGATGTTCACTCGATCCTATTTTTCACACACTGTTGTGTTCCTGAATCATGAATTAAGTGGTCACTTCAGCTCTGTTCATGAATTCGCTGTGTATGAACTTGTAAGGTCAATACGTTTTGTAGCAGAACAGATAGATAAAACTATATTGCGATTTTACTGTCCAAGTGGCGGATTGTAAGAAATTTCGATTTTTTTTTAAGTTCATTTATTTCGAACCCGGTTAATTCAAAGTTATATTTTTGTGGTCCCTTGAACTTCGAAATAATGAGGTTTTACTGTATATGTGGATGTCCACCATAGAAGGGCCCACTTTGTCAGTATGGAGTTATGAATGCAGCGATATTCTTTGATAAATCACGAGTAAAATAAAAGAAAAATCACACTTCTATGTTGAAAAATAGATTTTTTATTGAATATTACAGATGATATTTAAAAGCAGTGTTCTGAGAAAATTGAAGCCAAAATTGTGGCATTGAAAATAAGTTCTACTCGTACTTCATTTATGGATATAATTCCTCGATACGGTTATTCTTAATAAACCAGAGAATCATACCATGCACTGTTCCAAACCGATATTTTCTACCCTTTTTCACAAAAATGCTGATATCTCTGAAACTAGAATCGACAAAGTGGGCCCTTAACTGGAGGACATCTACATATATTCTCCCTATGAGTTATCTAACCTTATTACATACTTTTCATGTTTTATATATTTCTTATTGTTGTATTCCCTCCCTAAGGACTGCAGGTTAGATGTGCTCTCAGGAGACAAAGAAAGCTTCACTCAAAACTTAAATGCGCCAAAAATAATATGTCACAGGAGGTAATAAATACAATTTCCAACAAGTACAGAAATTGTCGGACTTGGACTAAAAAGATTATGCGCAAGGCATTAATGAACTTTAAGAAAAAGATTCTCTGTGAACATCTAAACGAAAATCCCAAAATCTTTTGGTCTTATGTTAGAGAAGTTCAAGATCGACGGCCAACCGTAGCACCATTAAGAAACGACAAAGGAGAGGTAGTTTACGATAGCATTGATAAAGGAAACTTGTTAAACTCATTTTTTCAAAGCGTATTTACGACCGAAGTGGAGAAAAGGAAGGTCGATCCACCCGAACCAAGCGAAGAGAAGATGAACGATATACTTATATCAGCGAAAGGTATAGCAGAACAGCTCAAAATCATAAATGCAAATAAATCCCCGGGACCGGAAGAGATACCAGCTAGAGTATTAAAGGAATTAGCGTTAGAAATAGCACCTTATCTCGAAACAGTTTTCAGTAAGTCACTTAGTCATGGCGTTATACCTAAGGAATGGAAATTAGCATTTATAACTCCGCTACATAAAGGCGGGAAAAAAGACGACCGAGAAAACTACAGGCCGATTTCGCTAACCTCAATATCTTGCAAGATTCTAGAGCACATCATCGTTAGTTCTGTGATGGACTTCTTAGATAGCCAGGACTTGCTCAGTAAATATCAGCATGGTTTTAGGAAGGCAAGATCTTGTGAAACACAGCTTGCTCTGTTTGCACATGATATACTACGATCCGGTGATCGAAAGACCCAGCTAGATGCGGTTTTTCTTGACTTCAGGAAGGCATTCGATAAAGTCCCTCATATTAAGTTATTGAAAAAATTACAAGCCTGTGGAATAAATCGAAAGATAATCGAGTGGATCAGGGACTTTCTCAATGATCGGGAACAAATGGTAGTCATTGATGGATTTAAATCAGATTCGGTCAGCGTGTCCTCCGGCGTTCCACAGGGAAGTGTCATCGGTACCCTATTATTCCTTATATACATAAATGACTTAGATAATGTTATTACAAGTAAAATCAAGTTATTCGCGGATGATACGGTAGTTTACGGAGAGATTAACAGTCCTGCTGATCAAGCATTACTTTCTAACGATCTACACGCAATTCTCGAGTGGTGTAAAGAGTGGCAATTAGAGCTGAACTTAGGTAAGTGTTCCGTCATGAGATTCTGGAGAAACAAAGAAATTGAGGCGATGAATTACAGTATAGAAGGCGTACATCTAAAATTATCCGAATCCGTCAAATACTTAGGTGTCATTTTAACAAGTAACCTCTCGTGGGACACACACATACGAAATATATCCGGGAAAGCTAAGCAAAAACTAGGATTCATCAAACGGATAGTAGGTAAAAGCGAAGATAAAGTCAAAGAGACATGTTACTTTTCTTTAGTTAGACCGCTGCTAGAGTATGCGTCGAGCATATGGGATCCGTACGAGAAAGGTTTAATCGCCGAGTTAGAGAAAGTTCAGCGAAAAGCTGCTAGATTCGTCAAAAATTGTTATGATAGAAATATAAGCGTTACAGGCTTGATACAGGACTTAGGATGGGAATCACTAGCTGAGCGTCGATCACGTGCTAGGTTAAAACTTCTTGAAAGATTTAGAACGAGTACTTTCTCCAGCGACGTCAAAGAAATAATAAGAACTCCCACCTATATCGGTAGAATGGACCATCCTCGTAAAATAAGAGAGATAGCCTGTAGGACAGATAGATACAAAGGCTCATTTTTCCCTAGAACGATAGCTGAGCAGAATAAAACTTGCGATCAAAAGTAACCTCGCGTAAGGGGTAAACCAAGGCCTAATTTTGGAGTTTTCCCCTTGGTGTTAATACACCCCCTGCCACACACCCTTGCGGTGGCTTGCAGGGTAAACTGTAGATGTAGATAGGAAGCAAATTTCGAAAAGATATCGATTACAGTTAAAATGTACCCAAATCCTTTGTTATGCATTTTTAAACCTCTCATATCATTTAGATCACATTGCCAGGTCTCATCAATGTAACTAACATCGTAAAAATTCCTGAAAAAGCGTTTTCGCAGCGGGCGATGTAAAGTATATGCATCTTGCGAATTTAACCAATTTTGAACACTTCTCTTTGATACTGTTTTACCTATACCCTCCCATAATTTGTCTGCGGTAGAGAAACTTGCTGGATGTGAAGGATCATAGAAAATTACTGAGAGTATGGAGTCCAAGGCATTTTCCGCTTCCGTTTTCGACTCGACCGCCTTGGTGTTGGTGCCACATCCTTTTCTACTTTTAACGCTAATTCGTCTACACGATCTACCCTCTCCTGCATATCGCGCCATTTGTCTTCTAAGTTACCCCAATGTGCTTTAAGGTGGTCTGTAGAAATGCTGCTGTTGCTACTCACCGATTTAGGTTTAACCGTTTTAACATTTGAAATAGTTACAGATAATGGGGTTTTCCTTTTTGAAACGGCATCTAAATATCTATCCAATATACGTCGGTAAAGATGCCATTTATCAACATCATTCACCCCTTTTTTGCGCAATATAATACGCATTTCATCATCAAGTTTTGAAATATGTTGCTCGTTTCGCTCTCTTTCAGAAAGTTCTGGCTGTATTAAAAGCATTTTTGTCAAACTCATTATAACTCATTTTAATAAACTTCCTATTACTCCACTTAAAATTGAACCGAGAAGCATTGGTAGAAAACCCCCCTTTTGTATCAATAATTGACGTTTTTTTTAATGCACCTTTTTTACAACTTAGCAATCTCAATATATTACAATGTTTCTTTAATTTCTTTTTAAATGTGGGGTTTATTTTATGATTACCGTTCAAGGTATTCAGACAACATTCACATAAAGCCTTTATAAAATTATCATTAGCTGATTTTAATATCGCTACTCGTAGCTTTGGGTTTGCCTCCTTTAATGCGTATAGTAAATGTTTGTTAGATTTCAACCTTTTCATTTTCAATCATATGTGTAGGTGAATAAACAGTCGTAACTTCCTCAGGGAAAATATTTGTTAGAAATCGAGTGCGATCATCAGCCTCCTGAGAAAGGTCTAATACTAAATAACCGTAAGGATTGGATGTCGCATCTTTATATACTCTCACCAGTTCTTTTGAATTTTCCGGATACACCTGCCTTGCTAAATGACTAAACTGCAGTTTATCACGGGGATTTCGAAAAGCAACGATATATTTCGAATTTAGAGAAATGTTACGTGATTGCGGGCTCTGATAAAAAATATTTTGAGTAATGAGTATAACTGATATATTAAAATGATGGGAACCTCTAGTAAATAAATCGCTAACTTCCTTATTGTAAGCATCATACATTAAATCATCGATTATGTAAAGAGTAGGTATTCTTTGAGGATTATCAAAAGATGGTAAATGATTTTGAATTTCTAAACCACGCAAATTAGGTTCACTTCCAAGACTACAACACCATATCAATCGCTCAATTTGTCCATCAACTAATATAGGTAAGTTTTTTAAAAATCTTGTCACGAATGTTGTCTTACCGCAACATGAGGGACCAGCGCAAATGCAAGTAAATGGGTGTTCCCACTGCAATGTCATCTGTAACACTACCTGACTTTGAAGGTTAAATTATAATTTATAACAAATTTTGCAATTTATCAAATTGTGCTACTATATTCTTTAAATCATTTACAACTTCTAAATAAGAAAAAGGAATTTTTGAGCACTTTAATCCAAATACTGAAAGATTCTTTTCTCCTGCTCTAATTAATGAATTTTTAAATTCGTTGAATTCATAAAAAATCTTATCTTTGAAAAAGTATAACATACCGTTTATATATCTGAACGCAGAATCTATTTTCGGGGGTAAACCTGGGAATATTCTACTAATCATACCATACTGTTTTCTTCTGAAAATACATTCATTTAATTCCATGACATATATATCATTATAAAGTATAAACGTGTGACCGGAATAAGTGTTAACTGCAGCGTGAATCTCTGCATTTGAGGGTAATCCTATTGATGAAAAATTTTTTGGATAGTCATTTACAAGTTTTAAGCTAGGAAAATCAAGCATATATATCATATTTCCTATAAATAATACAATCTCACCAGAAGGTCTTTGATAAATGGCGGATATATTTTTAAAATTATAGGGTAAAAATGGTAACCAATGTGTAATAAGCTGCGGATTTGTGATATTAAGTGTCGCAATATTTTCAATATCAATTATCCAAACCCATTTTTCATAAAATATATACATCACATGATTTACGATTAGAAATGTATTAATATCATTTAGGTCACACAATTTAGGTTTTATTTCTGGAGATGCAGGTATTACATTATCATCTGGGCTTTTATCCAACTCTGTATCATTCGGTTTATTATTTGGAAACTGTGGTAAACCATATAAACTTTGAATTGCTAAAATATCATCTTCATGTAAAATTAATTTGTCATTATAGTATGCATACATAATAGAATCTTCATTATTTGAATGAGATATCCCTAATGCATGACCAATTTCATGTAACAAAACCACAAATAAATTGGATTGTTCTTCGGAGGTTTTATTGTCTATATTTAAATACCATGATTCATCCTGATCAATATGAATTTCGATAGGTGTATTATTTTTGTTTGGATATTCCGCATGAGCTAATATACCTCCTTTACCATCTAAATGATGTGGGCAATATTTGTTTAATTTTTGATATTTGTGAATACCCCGTTTATTAGAAATAACTATATCTGGATTCCGATTGCTATATTCAAATACGAGATTTGTATTCTGCTGCCACATTTCAAATGCTACTTTAACTAGATCTAAAAGTTTTTGATTAGCTAAGGCATAATACCATTTTAAATATGCAGTTCCCCATTTATACCTGTGCGTAGTAAAACTAACTACATCATCATGAACCCCACATCTTGGTGTATTTACCAATTTTAATGTCTTATTATTCAATTCCCCATCTACTTCCAAGTTATAATACTCTTGAAATAGCATAAAAGCATTTTTAAATGCTGTGGAATTTACTTGTGAAATTTCATCATCAGGTACATCTAAGTATCCATATTTATGTAAATAATTAGTTACACACGTTTTATTTGTGGAAGTTGTTGGAATAATATAAAAAACATTAATAAAAAATAGCAAAATGAATCCCTTAACCATTATTTGACCGTAGATGTTTTCTCTACAACGGTATTTGTAATACTACGTTAGTTTGAAATGTGAATTTATATTTATTGGTGATCGCGTGAGGTACCCATTCAAATTTCGAAAGCTTCCCCCCATTTCCTTTTCAAGTTTGGAATTTCACGATGTCCCCATGCAAAGGTGTTTACCCCATCTTCGCAAATGAACCGTTTATCGTCCGAGGCACTCAATGTCTTTTTATTTATTTCTACCATATGCAGTTGATGCTTTGAAGATCTTATTACAGACATCTTTCGATAGATGATAGAATTATCGCGAAGGCAGTTCTCATAATCATCAAATTTTAATGATTTACTGATAACTGCCTTCGCGATACCCTTCGCCCTCTTCCCCTCCTTTTTTCCCTGCACACGGTAGGAATAAAGTTTGCTTCTCAACCCTACAAAGTGCGTCATTATACCACCACCACACTCGTCCTTCATTTTCCCTATCACTTTGCTATTTAAAGTTGAGAAGCAGAAATGGTTGGGTGGGTAATTAGCTGTGTCATAATAATTAAGATTGTTAGCCTGATCTTGAAAAAAGTCGTCAGTCCTTATTTCATAAATGAAACTGTCAGTGTCAGTATAGCATAAGGCTAGTCGGTCATTATACTTTGATTTCATCTTCACATAGTGGAAATCGTACATAAGCATTTTACTCAGGTCTAAAACAGCCTGCCCGACATAAATCGGTTTGTCCATTTTTATTACTGATTTCCTTAGGTGAACTGCAACCAAATTTTCGTCAAAAATAGTTCGGTCGAGGAAAGTAGATTTTGAAATTAATTTATCTAACTTTTTGGGGTTGGAAACCAATTCCAAATTCATCCTCTTCCGAACGTTTTCCATAGTTTTTCCAAAAACTGCATTGTTCATTAATTTATAAAAATCTTTTTCAAAATCATTGGTTGCAATTTTCCTCATATTAGTATTGAGGTCTATGTACGACTTCATCCATGGCGTCTGATGAAATTCGATGATTCTATGTATAGTCTTTAGTTGGAGTCCTAGGGAGAGCGCCTGTTTCAAATTTCTGTAATGGATAACATACCTCATTTTATTATCCAGAGTAGTCAGTAATTTCTTATGTTTACTGCCTGGAGGAATCTTATTTTCAGGACAAAGTGGTAAGTCAGAGTGTACATCATGAAGGTGGGGTGGGTACTCCAAATCCACTTCCAAAATATACTCTTTTAGGTTATCGTCTGATATAGTCATGATGCTGGGAAATTCATTTGGTGAAAGCCAACGAAAACTGCCAAGGGGGAGGGATTGCGATAATGCCCATCCGTACAAGTTATTTACGTCCAGGTAGACGATAAAGCAAGACTTACTCTTTGAATCAAAATTCTCCATATATTTGTTGTTCGCCTTGCTATATCGCTTGGAGCACTGGCTGATCCCTCCCCGAATACCCCTCTCCATCATAAGAACCATATCGTAGTCCGTCATAAGTTCTAAAGTTATTCCTGCGTGATTGAGCATGGCATCAAAAGCGAGACCTGGTACTGTAAAGTACCAAGCTGGATCTAATTTATATGTCTTTAGACAAACTTTCCTAAAATTTTCGAATACGTCAGCTAATAGTAAAACGTCAGTCTTTAAATATAAATCAGAATAGTCACCTAAATTCTTACAATTAAATTCACTCCAAATTTTTTGAGCATGCTCATAGTCTTCAACCGAAACTCCATCCTGAGTTAGATGACTGTAAAAGTCCTCTTTGGGCGGTAAACACTCGTCATTTAATTTCCCCAAACAGTCCGTAAACTCATATGGAAAAACACCCTTGCGTGTGACTAATTTTAATTTTTCTTCACCAAATACCCTCACAGTTTGGTTAAATTTATCGTGAGGTAAGTTATCTGCTAATTTAGAAAGGGGGGAGGCCATAAATCGAAATGTATCTAAATATCGGATGGAAAAACCTCCCCCAACACTCTTCGCGAAGGAAATATACCGCTCCTCCGAATTTGGGATACAATGTATTTCCTTTTCATCATACCCCAAATGGGGTACGATTAAATGGGAGTCATACCCAGAAAGATTGTGGATGAAAACAGGGAGAAAATTTGGAATTTTAAAATTCAAATTGCAATTTGAATGGGTAGCACCCCTAAATTCACCAGTTATGTGATCATGATCTTTAACGCGATCGTTACTTAATTCTCCCCCGCAGATATGGCATGTAGATGCGGATTCAAATACACTTTCCTCATCTGAGGTCATCACAGCCATCGGTACTGCGTTTTTATACACTCCCCGAACAAGTTCTGCAACTTCTTTCATGTACTTTACGAAAACCTCCGCAGCATCACACCCTCGATATAGAACGGGGTCAAAAACCTCATTGGGGGAGGTAAGAAGGAAACAGAATGACATCACTTCATGTTTTTGGAGTGATTTCGAATAGGAGTGATCTAACGGAGGTTCGCAAGTTTGAAATTGCGGAAGAATGCACTCAAAATCCGCATAAACTACGAAAGGGATACACATGCTGTGTCCGAAGTTCTTAAATTTTAACCATTTATCATCATCTGCAGGGAGAACAATCTTCGAGGGGGTGTGAATATTACAATCACGTTTGTGATTAGCGAGCTTATCTTCATCTGGGAAGTGAGCAAAACAACGCTTGCAAATGTAAATTTTGTTAGTGTTTTGTTATTTGATCATGAACCAGTCTTTCAAAATTTTTAATAAAGCAGTAATGCCTCTTTCCACCTTCGGACAAGAACAAAAGGTCATGATGATCTTCGAGCTCATTATCCACCACTTTAAGCGGGTACACATTATTTTCCGTATCAAGGCCAAAAACATTAATCGAAATGTTATTAAACTTTTCAAATTTCGAAATCTGAGAAACTTCAACAGGATAATCGATGGAACCCCATCGATATCCCTGATGAAACTCAGTGCGATATTTTGAAATGCGTTGAGGATTTTGATTAATGTTTTTAGCCCAGATGGCGTATTTAAAACAAAAATCGTCCGAATTAACAATATTAACAATTGATTTAGTATTTCTTATTTTTGGCGGTAACTCAATGAAAGTGGACCCCCTCAAAGGAGTGTATTTATTGATTCTCAGCTCGAGACCGAGAATCTCACTCAAAGACCAACCTGATCCTTTAGCTTGATGTTCAGATTTTTCCTTCAATAATTTCCCGAAAAGACCGTCTAAAATCCCATTTACATCATCCGTCTGGAACACTCTGACATTCCTAGTTTTAAACCACCTTTCGTCGGTTTCCTTCTCTTTCACAAATTTTGATTTTACTAAAATATTAATTTTGAGAGCTGTGTTGTCTAAATGTTCTCTGATCTTTGTGGAAATAATCTCTCTGATTGAATCAAGAAATAATACTAGATCTTTATACACTTCATATCCACTCACCCAATAGGTTTTCAACCGGTTTCGGACTGCTGAGGCTATTTCAATTATAGGCTGCCTCTCTCTCCCATCCTGCCGGATTGCGTGGCGGTGATGAACATCCGATATCTCGTGAGCGGCTTGGTAGCGTGGGTTGTAATAAGTGTAGCAGACATCACAAAAGCTCTCCATTGTGTGATGGATTTCTAACGTCTCAGGAGGCAGCTATTTCCAAACTACCTTCGAACACTCCCAACTCAGACTTTATAAGGAAAATGTGTAGGGAGTGGTACTCATATACACTTTTGACGTCATCTGTGAAGGAGGGGTGGAAAAAATAAATGGTGAGCAGGTGCAACCAAGACAGGTTTGAGAATGCCTCATAAAAGAAATTCCCAGACCTTCGACTCTTAACGACGTCTCTCAAATCGTCAATTATTCGAGCAGGTGCAATCGAGGTTGGCTTCGGAATATCTCATGAAAAACATTCCCAGACCTTCTTCGACTTTTAGAGCAGGTGCGGTCAAGACCGGTTTGAGAATGCCTCATAAAAAAATTCCAGACCTTCGACTCTTAACTACGTCTCTCAAATCGTCAATTATTCGAGCAGGTGCAATCGAGGTTGGCTTGGGAATATCTCATGAAAAACATTCCCAGACCTTCTTCGACTTTTAGAGCAGGTGCGGTCAAGACCGGTTTGAGAATACCTCATAAAAAAATTCCAGACCTTCGACTCTTAACGACGTCTCTCAAATCGCCAATTATTCGAGCAGGTGCAATCGAGGTTGGCTTGGGAATATCTCATAAAAAACATTCCCAGGCCTTCTTCGACTTTTAGAGCAGGTGCGGTCAAGACCGGTTTGAGACTGGTTTGAGGACGCTTCATAAAAAACACTGTTAGACCTTCTAATAAATACACCCCCCTTTATTCTCCTCCAGTATATGACTGCTGTGAAATGACCACCATGGAATCAGTTGCGTGTTTCTCACATACCCTGTGCTGTCGCAAGAAAATCTGCCAGTGCAGTATATGTTGGGAGCACGAAGCGCAGTGTACGTACGCATATTTTCCATCAACGTTAGCTTCACCGACCTATTCATCTTCATCCCCGGCACCATCTTCACCTCCACGTTCACCAGCGTATTCGCCGACATCCCCACCACCGTCTTCACCTCCGATTTCACCTTCCTCTTCACCCTGCCAGTGTCGGTGTCGCGATCAGCAGTCAGCCGCAGTAAGTTATTATTTTAATAATTCCACTATGTTTAAATTACATTTTTCATCTATTTACATACCCCCTCTCCGATTTTTTTCAGATGGAATCGTTGAAAGCTAAATTAACAATGTTGAGTGGTGAAACAACTATTTTATGTATGAAGCCTGAAGATCTGCAAGAATCCTACAGCTACCCTATTTCCTCATTAGAGAGGATGTCGACCCGATATGGACCGGCATTGGTGGCGATAATAACGCAGCAGGGAGAAGGAATATGGAGGAGAAAAGTATTCCTACCCAAAAGATACTCCACGGCCATCACCGAGGAAGAAATCAACTCCTACAATACGCAACATGATGTACGATTATCGCTAATAAAAAAGATGGGGCGTTATCCATTTCGTAAATTGACTTTTATTCCACTCCATCTCCCTGATTTAGCCTTTTTAATTTTTTCCACAGAGTCGTCATCTGTTGACGCTAATAATAAGTTATGAAGAGGATAGGTTTAAAATAAAAGAATTTTGAGCAGATTTTCAACAGGTTTATTATTATATAAAAGTAGTACACTCGAGACAATGTATTCTCATAGAAGGAGGTCCATCAACATGAAGAGTTCCTTTATTGTAGTGTTCTAGACATAGTTCATGCAATTTCTTTGATACCATTCTTCCCAATATTTTATTTGAGGAAATCTTGCAGATATTTTATCTAAATCGTTTGGATGCTCTGTTTTAATACGCTTAAAAGGTAAATATTTAACTTCTTCATACGTCATTCTCCAACCATTTTTCTCATAGGTTTGAATAGAGTCTCCAACTTTATGTATGATTACAAGTTCTTTAAACTTTTTTCTATCTATAATAAAATATAAAAAAAAGATATTCTATGAACTTTATTCTATTGAACTCAAATGAAATTATGGAATTTACATTCTATAAACTTTATTCTATTGATATAGAATGAAATTATGGAATTTACCTTGTTCTGAAAGATAGCCTCGTTCTGAAATTTTTGAAAGATTACCATGTTCTGGAGGAGACGTTACTATTGCTGTTGACGGCTCCATCGTTTGCTTCGTACTGAAATATTAAAAGACTCACTCACCACCATATGAGACAGCGATTCCATTTAGTTCCAACTTAACCCGAACGGCGATGCTGTAATCGCTACGCATCGCGATCGTCTCTTGTGTCGATACATCGATTGAAATATGACGTCGGATTCACACACAAACACATCACGATCGTCTCGTTTCGATACATCGATTTAAATATGACGTCGGATGTCACGTGATATGACGTCATCCAATCACGATCGTCTCTTGTTTCGATACATCGATTTAAATATGACAACGTCGGATGGCACGTGACATGACGTCATCCAAGATGGCCGACCGGATATGACGCAATCCAAGATGGCCGACCGGATATGACGCAATCCAAGATGGCGACTGTGCCAGAACATACAAAATCCCTCTACTCCATAGCAACATTCAAGATGTTATGGAAAAGTAGGTAGGAAAGATAATAGGTGAAACAAACAAAAACTGGGTCACAGCAGCCTTGCTGCAAAAAATGGAAGAGTAAGTGGAAGTAGATAAACACTGAAGAAGATCAAAGTACAAAAGTTAAGGCGTTTTTTTTCCTCCCGCGCCTTTTTTCCTCCCGCGTCTTTTTTCCTCCCGCGTCTTTTTCCTCCCGCGTCTTTTTTCCTCCCGCGTCTTTTTTCCTCCCGCGGCCTTTTTTCTCCCGCGGTCTTTTTTTCTCCCGCGGTCTTTTTTCTCCCGCGGCCTTTTTTCTCCCGCGGTCTTTTTTCTCCCGCGGTCTTTTTTCTCCCGCGGTCTTTTTTCTCTCGCGGTCTTTTTTCTCTCGCGTTTTTCCTCCGTGGTTTTTTAAATTTTAACTGTTTTGTTAACGTCAAAAATAATAATCCTTGGAAAAAATATTTAATTTAGTAGACTGATGTAAAAACCCGCCACAGAGGACGACCACGGCAGCGCAGTGGGCTTAGTGACTGCCCAACCAATACAGAAGCGGGTTAATCACAGCGGTGGATTCGATAGGCTGAAAAAATACTCCCGTCCTCTGGGCGGACGTAAACTCACTGTTCTCGACGGAAGCTTTTTTCAACCTAACTCCACTTGAGCGCACGTTTCCACCGCTGGGATTGAACCCGCTTCCTCGGTATTGGGGGGCAGGTCGCTAAACCCACTCCGCCACCGAGCCGACAAGAGGCACCCGGGAATAAGTTGTAGTTACCCTCCCTCCAGCAGTTATAGGCAGCCCTCGGAGGGGTGGAACAGTGGAGAGAAGTAAGGAAGGGGAGTTGCACGTGAGTTGAGTGGAGGCGTTCCGCTGCGGAATTGTATTTTCTCGTGACCATAAAATGTACGGGAGTAGACTGATGCCCCATTTATCCACATTCTTCTTAGTCGTACAGTATCCCTTGGACGTATATACACGCGTACAAACACGCAGGAAGTGCTGGTAACGAATTTTGACACTCGTTTCATGGTCGAAGATCCAAAGAGTAACTTTCTCGGCACCTTCGTGAGATAGTCAAATCACTTCAGCCGGAGTCGTTAGGGCGTGCATTGAAAGCTGATTTTGCGTGTGTTGTTCGTGCAAATAATTTATCTTATTATACTTTCAAGCTTCTTTATCTAGTATAAGGTTTGTAGTTTCTGGATTTCCGTACAATTCGCACTATGATTCATATTCTTTGTGTTTGTGAAATACCGGTACGTTCGAAGTCCGTTAACGCGGACATTTGACCATCCTTGATACTGCGACGTCTTATAGATAGCTTTGATAAGGAATCAGACAGTAGGGCCGAAGATGGTTTGCTTAAATAACTAGCCTTGTAAAAGCAAGGAAATTGAAATGTCTGTCGTAGAACAGTTTCACATAGTTGTATGATATAGTTTAGCAAATATGTAAATATAGATAGTAATAGAAAAAATAGTTCAATGATCTTGAATAAGCCTATTTTTTTTGGCTTATCAAACTCTTGGATTATTATAGCCATAACTCATTCCACACCGAACACAATCGCAAAGGAGGAAACCCGGCAATAGCCTCCTGAAACCGCACGAACCGCAGCAGGTTTTCTACTTTATAAATTTTTAAAACCAACCTTAATCATGTGTACATAGTCATACATTTTTCTACAGATCCCTTTTAACTCCTCAACCGCCGATTTAAAATCCACCCCAGATGCCGAAGAAAATGTGAAACTTTTAACCCTTTGAGAATTTACGCAAAACATTTTGAAACTAATTTTAACTCGAACTTGAAATAAATAGACTCTTTGCTGGAGAGAAGTGATCCATTACCTATCCAGTGCATGCCGGTATTTCTATAATAATAATATCGTGAAAACTCGAAAAGTTATTGGCATGCAACCTTCTTCAAAAATAAATTTCAACTACCGTTAATACCCGCGTATATTGCGCACTTTTTTTTTCGAAATATTTGAGTTAAAAATTAGGATGCGTATTAAACGAGGGTACATAATCTTCCTATTTTCATTTGACCCTATATTTCCACAATTTCGGCACAATAACTGCCCGGATACCCTCATTTTTATTGGTGATTTTTACGAAAAGTATGATAGATAATAGTTAAAATTTATTAACTAATTCTATAAACATACATTAATTCAATATGAAAAGAATGAATTCTGTATTTATTCATTTTAAAAGCCAAGAAATTCTTCGTCATTTGACCATTTTCCTCCGATGTTGTTATCGGAATCGTCATCTTCGGTGTCTTTGTATCCTCCATTGCCGTGGCGCTGTCATCGTCCTCCCACACCATATCATCTTCACTACTTTTTAAACTATTACTGATGCAGCAATTCTTAAAAACCTTTTATAATAACATCCGTGGACAATTCATTCCACGTATTCTCGCATAATTCGATTTATTGTGGGTCCTAATATCACCTTGTAAGTAAACATAGAGTATGTAATGATTGAGTTAGCGGACGTTCCTTTGGAACGTTATTCGAAAGTTTCATGTCGCACTTTCATTATGTTACCAATACAATACCAATAATTCGATCATTGCTTTAGACCACGTTACACCATCTACTCTGGAACGGTAACGCTAAAAAAAATCGCGCTATACGCGGGTATACAGAAAAATCATAAATTACGAGGCTGAAAACCCCCCTGCGCGTTATACGAGGGTGCGCATTATACGCGGGTATTCTGAACATTTAACTTACTGCATATAACCCTTTTTCAAAGGCTGTTCACAATGTTTATGTATTCTTGAGTTACTTTGTCGTTATTTACTGAAGTCACAAAAAAAATCCCTTTCTATTTAATAGAAGCCGAGATGTATGTATGTGAGACGAAACTGTCTCATTTTACATTAATCTCTCGTAATCCTTAAAGTACTTGAAAATAGTTAAACGATACACCTTTGGTGACACTGCTGTGTATTATGTCACTCCAATATAATTGTTAGTATATTTCTTGTCATTTTGCCAGTGCATTATATTTGATTTCCTGTTGGCAGCAGCAGTGTATCGTATCGTTTAACTATTTTCAAGTACTTTAAGGATTACGAGAGATTAATGTAAAATGAGAGTTTCGTCTCATTATTGGAGGTCCCACCGAGATTGGAACATAGGTTCGTTATTGTCTATTCTTGTATTTCGTACTCTTGTAATCTAAAGTTCATTACTATAAACTTGTCTTGTCTATTTTACTTTGTTCTTTGGTTTCACGCTGTTTCATTTCCACTATGGAAACGTCTAAGGATGCTTACGAAAAACAGTATTCCACCACTGCATCAGATAGGGCTGGAAGAATGCGCTCTCGCAGAGAACGGGTCGAATGACAATCCACCTGTGATTTCCTCTCCTTCGCCGTCTGATCTTACTCAAGTGGTCAATGTTCTCTTGTCTAACGATAAGCTTCCTCCCTTCGTAGAGCTTTCAGCCGAACCCACCTTCGCTTTTCTGTCTGAATTACGTTATGTTCGCGAACTAAAGTTCGTCGCTTTATCTTTTGATTCTCGCCCTTACTAAACTCCCGGTTACGCTGAGGGATTTCTGGTTTAACGCTATTTCGCGGTATCTATCTTGGGAGCAGGTCATTTCGAAGGTCTGGGAGACCTTTTTCTCGAAGAGAGAATTCGAACGACTTGTCTCCTTGAAAGTCAAGAGATTCCAATCCCCAGATGATGTTCTTCCAGTCCGTCAAGGCGGCAATCGCGGTGTTGTGTCTTAATTATTCTGAGTTAGAGATTGTGGAACTCGCACTCGATAGTGTCAATCTCCTGACGCAGTCTACATTCCTTTTCGTCGGGAGACCTAATAATCTAGCCGAGTTGGACGACTTACGCAAACCGATAAACTCCTCATGACCAGAAAAGAATATTCTCGCGAGAATCCATTACCCTCGGGTGTTTCGTCACCCACAGCGTCTCGAACTCCGCCTAATCAAAATCGCCGTTTTCGGTGTGATTCCCGTAACCCCGGACACACCACTACTTCAGGTGTCCATTAATTCGCAACCACGCCATGCTCTACTCGATACCGGTTCGTCAATTTCCCTAATAGATCGCAAGGAATGGGCCAACTAAAAAATACGTAGCAAAAAGCTTCGTTAAATGCAATGGTCTCTCGGCTCACCCTTTTCTGTTTCAATCTAGGGTTCAGTTAAAAGTTCGAATCCACTACTTTTCGTGGAAGCAGTGGTTTTATTTGGCGGACTTGCCATTTCCGTACATTTTAGGCCACGATTTTATATTAAAATCCTCTCTGATAATCGATAGCCATGCTATCCTTCAATTCTCGTTTTTCCATGCCCTTTGTAACCCCCCCCCCCCTTCACAAAATTTCAACTCTTCATAAAAGTAATGAATAATAATTAAAGACTTAATGATTCTTTCTCACATTTCTCATATTATGAAATATTATTTAGCAATCTATCTATATTTCGCTTGACTTACAAAAAAAGGGGCTGCTTAGCTTTCTTAGGTAAAGAGATCAACTCTTGCAACAGAAAACTTAAAAGAATAATTCTGGTTTTCTTGGAAAAGAGAGGTCTATTTTGGATTTGGTACAGGAGAGTACAGTAGGTATTGTTTATGAATGTCAATAGACAAAGCTAAAAACTCCTCTGTCAAGTGTGTGCAAGCTTAGCCATCTCACATTTTTCCTAGCTTTATCTCAACTCACGGTTTATGTCTTTCTCCTCTTGGGCATTATTGCAGGCTTTACGAATGTCTTATTTGCATCTCTTTATTCATAATATTGTAAATATTGTAAAAATTTAAAAAAACAAAAAGTAGAAGACTTCGTGGATCAATTAAACAACTTATATCCATCCATAAAATTCACTTTTGAACTTCAGGAGAACAATACATTACCATTTCTGGATTTACTAATCATCAATAACCAACAACAAATAGAGTTTGATATTTACAGGA
This sequence comes from Tanypteryx hageni, assembly GCA_028673005.1. NCBI lineage: Eukaryota > Metazoa > Arthropoda > Insecta > Odonata > Petaluridae > Tanypteryx > Tanypteryx hageni. The sequence goes on from CM054114.1 coordinate 148,483,069, forward strand.
AACCAACACATACTGACAATTATATTCCAAGTAACTCCTTCCATCCCATGAATCAAAAAACAGCTGTTTTCCAATTCTTAACACACCGATTGTGCAACATCCCCCTTAACAAAGATAGATATGTTAAAGAACTCAAACATATAAAACAAACTGCAAAGAAACTTGGTTTCGATCCCAATTTAATCAATAAATTAATAAGGAAACACAATCTTAAAAAAACGTTGTCCAACTCCACCACTTTCAAACTTGACAACAATAAGGCCAACAAATATATAAAACTACCGTATTGTCCCATATTAAACAGGGGCTTGAATAAAATTTTCAAACATAAGAATTGCACAATAACATACAATAACCCACATAGTTTGAAAAACTTATGGATAGCACCAAGGACAGAACGGAGAATTTGAACAAATCCGGAATTTATAAAATACAATGTTCACATTGCAATTTAATGTACATAGGGCAAACTAGACGAAAACTAATAACACGATTTAAAGAACACTTAGCCCATTACAAACACAATCGTTTTGAGAAATCAAGCGTAGCCACTCATATCCTCGAAACTGGACACAGTATACACATAGAGGACTTAACATTGTTAACTTCAGCCAACCATTCACTTAATTCGTTAGAAAATCTGCATATCTATAAAAACAGAAACAATCTTATGAACACAGATACTGATTTTAACAAAACTTTATATAAATTGACCGAACTTGACGCACAAAATTCTTTTTGATCCTCCAATGTTTTTTGGTATTTGTTATAAACTTTTCCTCTAACTTCGTCGCAGTTGAACTCTGTTCACTGCCAAGGCAGGTTCTCCCCTGAAGATGCCCACTTAGTGGGCGAAATGCATTGGGCTTACCCTACAATTTTTTGGCTGAAGGAGTTTTATACAACTGTTCAACTTGGAGCCTAAGTGTTTACGAGCTACCATCTACCAAATTAATGTTTGTTAAACTTTTTTTTATTTAAATAAAAATTTAAAAATTATTATTTTTTATATTTCTTATTACAGTGTTAAGTGTAAGAGTTGCAGTTCTGAAATTTCTCTCCTGCCCCTCATAATGTCACGTCACACAGTAAAAAATTAAGCGAATCAAACTCTTGGAAATATTTCAATTGTTTAGAAGGAATGGAAGGTGTCAAGAATAAAAAAATGTCCAAAATTAATCAAGCACAAAGGATTTTACACCAGTGGACTGCTTAGACATTTGATAAGTGCCCATAGTGAAGTGAAGAGTGAACTCACAAGCACAAAAAGATCATGTGAAGAACCTTGTGCGTCAAGAAAGATTAACATGAAATTAAACTTGACTTCTTTTCTTAAAATTGAGAGTAGGGAAGAAATTTTGGCAAAACTAGCATCTGTTTATGGTTTTCCAATCAATGCAATTGTTAATAGCGAATTCTTCAGTAAATCTTTTACTGATAAAGGTGTATATCTACCAAAAAATTCTCATCAAGTAATGAACATGATTCGCAAACAATACCTTACTGTGAAACAAATCATTATTTCCGAAATAGCTGAAAAGAGTCTAGGGGTGTAAGATTCAGCATTTCACTGGGTGAATATATTTCTCTTCGAAATCGTAAGTATTTAAATATCAATCTTCATGTTAATAATGAATTCTGGAATTTGGGCATGGTGCATATATTTGGGTCCCTTCCTTCAGAAAAAATAGTTGAACTAGTGGAGAACAAACTTGCAAAATTTGAGTTATGCTTGAAGAAGCGTGATAGCTTGTGTTACTGATGGTAATGATAAAATTTGTTAGATTAAGTGATGTTCAACATGGGCCGTGTTTAGCACATGGGCTTCATTAACTGTTTGTGATATTCTGTACAAAAGGAAATCTCATTCAAATCCTACAACTGTAATTTGAAATGAATGTGAGGAAAGAGAATGTTCAGACAAAGACTTTTGAAGATGTCGATTTTTAAACTACTGTAGAAATTTCCAATATTTACGCAGATGATTCTTTGAAAAATACTGAACTCATAGATGGCTGTAAAAATGAGCATTGCCAGAAGAATTGAAAAAGTGCAAAAATTTGTGAAAATGTTTCACAAATTGTCAGTAAAGAATGTATGAATTGCTGCTGCAAATATGTTAGAACCGAGCATAATGGCAAGCTTCAACTGAAAATTGATTCAAGAACAAGGTGAAATACATTGCTTGACATGCTAGAGATTTGTTTCAAGAAAAACACGCATTTCTAAGGCACAAATTGACCTGGGAACCTCGACGGACATTTTTGTAAAGGAATTTCAAGTCACCAATGCTATACTATCTTTGTTAAAACCTGTTAAGATTGGAGTTGAAAGGCTTGGTGGGAGAGATACTTTCTGCTGAAGATGTTTTCACATTTATCTTAGATGAATTGAGTGAACAAAATACTGACTTGACGCATAAATGTAGCATTCGATACTGAAAAGGCTAAAAGAATATAGGAACATGAACCTGGTCGGTTTACTGCACTATTTGAATAATTCTTTGTTCAATTTGAATCCACTAAATTCGTATTTTCCATTGCTGTCAAAATCAATCCTACAATCTGTATAAATTCCCAGGATTAAAATAACTTTTATTATTGGTGGAAAAAAGGTATTTTATCACTTATAGATACTAAGGACTTATGCTTGATAACTATTAGACTTGGGATTATTGTTATTAGAGTATTTTTTTATTTTATTAGTGCTGGAGGTACAATACTTGTGTTCCAACAGTTGTTTTTGGTAGCTATTTGCTTAAAAGTAGTCATATTTAGATCATAAATGTTGTCTTCTAATTAAACTACAATGTACTTCAGTTGCAATTCATTTGCAAATAACTTCCAATACCCCATGGCATCACCAAAGAAACAGTAAATGAAATATTCTACTATATTTAATAATGGCTGGTTAAATGAATGAGCAATGAAAGTGACTTGTGAAACGATGCATTTAATGGTGAATTCAAATTATGTAGAAAAGAAATCTCTGTTAAGCATGAAAAAAGCACATTAACTATTCATCCAGAAAGTTTGACACACAAGTTAGCTGTAAGACAAAAAAAACAACTCTGTTGATATCCAATTTTTTTCAAAAGAATAACTCTAATGAAGATTACTTAATTACTGCCAGTGAAGATACCTCTAGTTACCATGGAGTGAAACATTACAATAGTCAAGATTGCAGTTATATTTACTGATTTCAGCACTGAAAAAATAACGTGGCTAATTATTTTCCTCTTGGCACTGACTCTTCAAAGAAAGGATTTGTATCATGACCCCAATGAAAGAAGTGTTTCCATCAAATATCAATTGATTCGAATTCTAGAAGAAATTTATTTAAATATAGAATCAGTAACTTTTTTGTCTGCAGATAATGCACTTGTAAACTTTGGTGAACAGAATTTCATTTATCAAAAACTTGTTGCTGATAACAATTTACTTTAACAAGAGGAAAGATTCTAGCATCATGTGTGCACACAAATAAGGCAGAAGCATTCTTTACAACTAATTCAATCATGTCAAAAAAGATAATTAATGGTTTAGTATAATGTCTAAGAATTAAAAAAATGATATGACAGTTGCGATGCCAAGGAAATATCAAATTTTTTATTCAGATTTATTTCCTAATCATTTGTAATTAATAAAACACTCGACAATCATTTAAAACATACCTCACTCAAATAGTAGTAATATAATCTTTATGTTAACGGCCATTCCTTCATTGTAAATTACCCATTTAGTTTCACTTACAAACAGTGTAAAGAAAATAGATGTACTGATGTTCATTTTTTGTCATAGATAATCCATTTCCATTCATTTACCAAATGTTGCATGTGCACAAAATAAAATTAAAAGTACGGTATGCCGGCCTATAAGTTGACCTCGATTTTTTGGATTGTAAATATATGACTAGACATATTTACTGTAAAAGTCGACCCCCTACTTTTTCGTTAAAAAAAACTTCGAATGAAGAATACAAGGAATTTTATTGTTCTTAAAACCTAAATGTAACCTTTTCCAAAAAATGCAGTGTCGATTTTTGAGTTATTAAAACATTTGTTAAATTTAAGAAAGATCAGTCCATAGAGTAAGGATATAGATAGAGCGATTTTGGTCTACTGCGCACGGGCCCAACATTGGAAACCGGTGACCATGTGACTTGAGGCACGCTGCCGAAGCATCCCGTACGTTGTGGTTGTTTTTTGTAGTTTTTCATTTATCGAGTTATTTAAGCACTCCATATTATGCAATATGGTTGCTTCTTGTTGTGCATATAATTGCAAAGAAATATATGTGAAAGGAGGACCGATTACATTCCATAGGTAAGTTTAATGAAAAGATAAACGTCTGAGACGCGTAAGGATGAGATTCTTAAAATAAGTTGCATTGATGCAGTTTTGTTGTAATAGTGTTTCTCAATTTATTGGAATATATTATGGCTAAATAATTTGCTTGTATAATCAAGTACTTTTAATGGATAATCGTGTTTTTCTTTTAATATGTATTAATATAAGAACATGAAGTACGTACGAATAGTATATAATATTGCCAAGAAATATTTACTTAATTTTGTGCTTTTATTACCGCATTTAAAAATACTTTGTGTATTTTAATTTTTATTAATATGTTCCTGGCTCTTTTAAACAGATATGTTAATGTGTAAAAAACAAAACCCACGTGCTGCGCAGATGAGTACTTGGAAATGTATTTATTATTGTAGCTGTCGAGTCGTTTATTTATGAAGTTATTATTTTATAAAACTTACATAACGTCTTATGCTTTGCCTGTGAATTTATAGCAACAATTTTTAACACTCAATTTTAACTGTCCTCTTTTCACGTGATAAAAATCTGGTCACCTTACTTAAGTGCTATATAAAAATCACATAAAGCTATAATAAATCAGTTTTATTCAAGGGGCAATGAAATGTAAGAAATTGTTACAATAAAAATTTTTGACATAAAACATTGTTGATGTTATTTATTTCTATGTTCCATAGTAACTAGCAACTAATTATTAAAAGTGCATCATTTCATATTTTCAATTGTATTTTTTGTCTTTTAACCCCTTCCCTGACGAATTTTTTTGAGAATTTCGTTCAAAAAATGTCATATTTTATTTCATTTTCTTAATGCCTTAAAGTGGTTAAAAAGGAATATATAGTCATTTTTGATTTAATACTTATTTTAAAACGTTATTTCGCAATTTTATTATTGACGATTTTTAAGCTATTCCTTAATATTAAGAATTTTTTTGGTTAATTATTGAAATAGGAATGAAATTTTTTAAATTATAATCATATAAGAAATAAAATATACATAATGCACATAAACTGTACGTTTTTTCTTTTAAAAATATATTTGCGTGTATTTTTTATCCAAAATCTAGTAATTATGCATATCAGCACCTCACAATCGGAACAATAATACCTCTTCTTCTTTCCTCTAATGTCTCGTTTATGGCGTCACACTGCGGGTTACCTCGCAGCGTGATGCCTCCAAGTAGTATTCACTCCTCCGCGAGGAGTGAATACTACTTGTCTAATACTTAGAACGATGCAAAAACATCATCAGTAATTTTGTCCCATTTTCAATGCAAAAATCGCAAATGAAGTCTACATAAATACTCTTTGTTACCTAAAAAGATCGAAGATCCTCTCATAACGGAATGAAATAATTTGTTTTAGGGATATCTAAAAAAACTGAACATTCAGACCGAACACAGAAATGGAAGATTTTATTACTTAGGAATGAAAAATTTATTGTATACGTAATTATAAAAAATAAAACAGAATTCCGTAATCTTATTCCTAATTCTAAGAAGTAAAACTAATTTATTCTATAATCTAAATCAATATATACAGTTATTTACAAATTTAGTGTTGTATGGTAATTTTTAAAACAAGGGGTTACACACAAAGGCACATCACAGTCTGGGCACATATATCGTGTTTCCTTCCGTATTATTTTTCCCTTTGAGTCCCTCTTTCTGGAGCAAACAACGCACTTTCTCGTCGGGTTTCCCTTCTTTTCTGTAGCTGGGATCACATCCGGGAAATGCCTCTCAGTGAGGCGGTGGGGGTGTGATGCTGCAGGTGGTCTACCTGCCTTCGGGGAGATAACACATGGGTGGTACACCTCAATCAATTTTTCTATTAGATCTAATCTATAGCCTAAATGTACACTTCTCCCCCCTGTTTTTTATACAAAACAAAAGTGTTCCACACACATAGCTCCATAAAATGCAGAAATAGTTTTTTGTAATATTTCTTTCCCCGTTTTCTGGGAATGGGATAATCAGCTAAATGCTGATCCACCCTATCAACACCCCCCATTGTCTCATTATAATCCACAACAAGCTTCGGTTTCATCACAACTTTACCCCTTTTTTCTACCCTCTGCATTTCATTGTTGTGAACTGTAGACAACAGCGTCACCTCTTTTTTGTCTTTCCAGCGAAGCACCATGATTTTTCCCTTCTGATACGCAGCTACCTCACCCTTCTTCATTTTTTTATTCTTTAGTCTTTCTGGCATCCCTTTTTGCGTTATGCGCACAGTACATAGGTATCGCAAGATCGAGAAACAAGAGCCTAAGCCAATTCGGGGGAGGTAAAAAATTGTCTGTTGTGAAGCAATACCCTTTATCAAAAAGAGGTTTCATGAGTGACATCACTACTCAGGAGGATATTGACATATTCTCAAAATCTTTATCGAAAATAGTGCCTTTGCCTGTATATATAATGGTCGACCAAACATAACCACTCCTAGATTCACACAAAAGAAAAGATTTTATGCCAAATCTTGCCCTTTTTTGGGGTATAAATTGGCGCCAACCTAGTCATCCTTTATACAGAAGAAGACTTTCATCTACAGTTATATCCCTTTACGGAGTATATAATGTACTAAATTTTTCCTCCAGCATTCGGTAAATGGGCCAAATTTTGTTAATTTTGGATTGGGATGACTTTCTGGGCTGTACTCGTCGTTATTGCTAAAATGCAAATATTGTCTAATATTAGCAAACCTCCGATAGGACCTAGTTTCTCCAAAAAATGGTGTCGCTAATATTCGCCTTCTGGACCAATAATGTTCTTGTTCTGGCTTTCTAACAATACTTTCCAATATTATTAGTGCCAAAAACACACGCATTTCTGGAGCACTGGTGTCACGCCATTGGTGTCTTGACCCAGATGGTTTATCACGGAGACACTGTGTAGCATAAGAAAAATCACATGTAAATTTACTGTACCAAATAATTAATAGTGTAATGTCACCTGATATGATTTATGGAAGATATGGAAAAATATTATTAGACTATTGCATTGCTAAGTAACGTTAAAAATGACAATGTCAAAGTTAAAATAAGATTGCATCAAAATATATTGGTCGACCATATTTCTTGTTAATAGCTTCTATTCATTTCTGTGTTGATCTTAATGAATATTGCAGAAGAATATACCGTATCTGCCCGAATAGAAGCCGACCTCAGATTTAAGCCGACTCCACAAAATTTTCCAACATTTTTTGGCAAAAAAAGTATTTTCGTAAATTTTATGCTTAAGTGTACCAGACATGCACGCACAGCCTTGAATACATTATACATTACATCTATATAATTATATAGGTTCCATGTAAAGTTTTATTAGGTATTATTACTGTTAATTATAAATATAGTCAACGCCGTTGCTCACACCTTACAATCAAATGTAAGTATATTTATTTATCTTACTGGAATTCAAACTCTTGCGCATCGAAAGCTGTCATCGAATTTGGCGTGATCGTCTACTTAGTCATTATACGCAATTTTAATAGATTCTATGAAAGAGGTTTCCAAGTTTTATTATTATTGCTGTTAACTATCAGATGAATTACAGTTAACGCCGTTGCTCACACCTTCGAATCAGACGTATCTTGTCTGCTTAGTCAGTATACGCAATTTTAATACATTCTACGAAAGAGGGTTTTAACAAGCGTACAAAAATGACAATGGCTATAGCAAAATATAAAATAAACAAGAAAAATTAATATGAACTTCTTTTATACTGTCAGCTCCTAACTTTAACGTACCTGCCATTTAAATGATCCGTAAAAGCTACGACGTCTGCTACATCTGAACTTTAAATCGATTGCAGCACCAAGAAGTGCAATTAAAACAAAGAGTTGAAGAAGCTTAGTGTAGTCAGAATTTGTAAAAACCTCTAATAAGACCGGTGTTGGTATCTTAAGAACTCGTTGCAAATTATCATCAAAATGAATTTGCTGTAGCATGCAATCATGCTATGAACCTGGTGGGTTGTTAAAACTTGATTGTTTTATATACCGCCATTTCCTTTGGATAAGAACCCATTTACTTTTAACTACGTGTTAAAATATATAAATAACCTTCAATAGCAATTTAAATTACAGCTCTGGGCAATCGCTGTAAGAAGTGTGTTTTTCAGATATCGAGTGCCTTACCAGTGGAATATAGGAGGTATGCTATGGAAACGACCTTTTTCAGCGATGGCGTCGTACGAGGATGCCAAATTTTTCCTCAGGCTCGCATTTAAGCGTGATTTTTTCCACGATAGATTTTGACAAAAAGTATTGGCTTATATTCGGGCAGATACGGTACATATTCTTGTGACATTCAATAATACTCTGCATTCAAATAATTCATATACATCCCACAATTATAAAATTGGCAATACATAGGAACTAAATTTTATAAATCCAATTTCGTTAATTAAAATGAACTTATAATTTAATGTAATAAAAGTGTTAAATTCTACTCTTGTATAGAAATTTCCACCTAAAGAATTTAAAAACCTATTTTTTAGCCTACTTTCCAGAATGGAAATAAGCTTATAGTTTCGTCGTGTCTGTCTATTCTTCCCTATTAACTTTTTGAACCAATGGACCGATTTCCATGACAATTGGCGGAAATCTCTTGCTACGGGAGCCGAGATCGCGAGGCAAGTGTTCGTTGCAAAGATTGAAAATCCCGGGTTCAGTTACTATCCTTGTCATTTGATTTACTTTGGCAATTTGATATCCAACGTGCAGGTTAATTTTCTCTTGCACATTAAAATATCTTAGAATAGTAATCTCGGAGCGGGATCTGCACTATTCTCTGAAGAAATGAATGAAAATTTTAATTTATATCTTAGAATGTTGCTTATCGATCGTATTTCTTCGAAGTCCGCGTAAATACCAGCGTTTTAGAAGTTTTTATAACATACGAGTGCTGCCATCGCAACGACTATTGTTGGATTCGGTATAGTCCAGTACATGAGTAATTTTTCCCATGCAAATACGTGTGATCAATTTAGTTTTCTGTTCGAATGTAGGTATATGTAATATTTTATAACGCTAAATTATGAAATTTGGGAACAATGAGCAACTCTTCCTCGGTGATTTTATAATTATAAAAACCTATATAAGTATTAAATATTATGTGGAAAGTAGGCATCATAAGTTCCGTTTGGATCATCTTGTTATTGTTATGGATTCAAACTGGAGTCAGGGCTGAGAGGATTCCCCAGTGTCTTTCTATTATTACAACCGAAGGGAAATTTTTAAATCTTCAAAAATATCAAATTATTTGGGATGTTTTCTTCATCCCATTGTATTTTAAAACTCCTTAATCCAAATACTTTCGTGGCATTGCATGTTTGAATGGGCGACAAAATCCGTCCCTTGCCTTAAGTCACGTGACTTGAGCTGAGGCATATGTTGGGGCAACTTTCTCTCCACTGCACAGGCAGGAAGCGCGCTCTATATATATCCTTACTCTATGGATCAGTCATATACTGTATCGCCATCTATTGGCAAAATGTATTTCTACTTATCCTTCCTTCCTGTAATTGCAAATAGCTCACTTATATTTTTGAGATACAATAATAAAAACAAGTTAAATTTTTTTTATTGCTATTAAAAATAATTATCTTAAATCTTCTAAAATAAATGGCAATATGTAAACAATGGAGCAGCTGATTCAAAATGGCGATCACCTATGCTGTAAGATCAAAGTTTTTCATAAATATCAATGTTTCAAATGTTATTTAAGGGTCACATTTTATATTTGGCATATAAGTCGACCTTAAATTTTCAGAATTTTTTTTAGTTTCAAAAGTCAACTTATATGCCGGCATATATGGTAATTAGGTATTTACAGCAGTAGTTTTATATTGAATAATATAATAGTTATGTTGCATTCTGTAAAACATCTGAACTAATAATTTAAATTGCAATAACTTTTATATACTCAATCTCTATTAATCCAATAATTTAAATTATATTTTTTTCATTTCAGTTTTATCAAAGTTAACTAAAAAGCTTTTTTTATTAAATTTGTATATTTTTACTTTTGCCATATACGTGGTATAGGGGAAAGTATTGTATTCATGAAATAAATCGACTTCAAGATTTCTACGGAAATACACGTTTTGACCATTTTCTCGATGATGTCTGTGTATGCGATAGCTTTTTTGTGTGCCTTCTTACTCAAAAACTATTAATCAGGTCAATGCGAAATTTTATATTTAACATTTAAAACACAGAAACAGAGAGTTCTCTCTCTGTAGCTGATGAAGGAATAATTCCGAAAGCTTCTACGTTTGTGATGTTTCTGTGTTTTAGTGTTCTTTTACGTGTGTCGCTTCGACATACCCGGGGCCTCGCCAACCTGAAGTCGTCTGATTGGTGAGTGTCCTCATCCCAACACCTTGTTGACATCCACATATATATATATATATACCTCCAAAAACGTAATATATCTTCTTACCTGCACACAATGCCCTGCGTTCTATGTAGGCCTCACAACCACACCCCTTAACATCCGCATGAACGGCCATCGGAATAGCGTCTCTCTTAGGCGCCCCCTTCCGGTGGCTGACCATGCGTTAACCCACTCCCTTCCCTTCAATAGCTGCTTCACAGTAAAAACTATTCGTGCTCTTCCAAGTAGTTTCCCCGCGCCACAACTCCGTCAATGGGAACTAGCCCATATTGACATCCTCCGCTCCCTCTCCTTACCAGGTTTAAACCTTCGCTAACACTCCCACTCCAATCATCCCCCTTTTTTCCTTTCCTCTTACCCCTCTTTCCCCTTCTCCTTACCTCTCTTTCCCCTTCCCCTTACCCCTCTTTTCCCGAACCCCTACCTCCAGTGTTACGCTTATTTTAGTCTTCGTTTTTCTCTCGCTGAAGAAGGGCGTGTGTTGCCCGAAAGCTCCAAATTACAAGCCTTCCTCTATCGCTGTGGACGTCCACCACTGTATGGTAAGTGTTCACTGGCTCCTTCCTATCCCTCTCAACCTCTCGTTGCATTTATTTTATCATATTATTTCTTTTTCCGTATCGTTATATATATATATCATACAGCACATCTCAAAAATCAAGAAACTTAGCGACTTTAAACTTGGTACACTTACTAATGAGATCATGAGGATGTGCTCCTCAGTGCCCGAGTTTTGATTTTTGGTGGAAGGGGGGAAGGGGAGGGGGGTACCATTTCCCATAAGATAACACGTAAGAATTGATTTTTCGACTTAAGAGGCTTTTACTCTTTTGCAAATTAAAATTAGAAAGAATTAATGTACGATCTTCAAAGCTGGATCATTTTAAAGAATAATAAATAATGTTTCATATTCTTATTGTCACATTTTGCCAACGATAGAAGATCACTCAAGTTTTATGTTTAAATCGTATTTATTTGAAGAATTTAAGCTTTGTAATGATATGTTGCCTTGCCGACCGTGTCGTTGTTAAGCCTCAAGACTGTATTGTCACCTTAATCTTTATACTATTTGCATAAGGAATGCATGCTTTGAACACTTTCATATGACAGAATATTTTTTAAACAAGAAAAAAGTCTGCAATGATAGGGAATCGAACCAGTATCTTCCACTTGCCTTGCAGATATTCTACCACTGATTCCTGGTCAAGGAAAGGAAGGAAAGACTCAAAGATCTTCACTGATAAACCTGCAATTGAAATGCATTGAACACTTTCATATGAGAGAGAGGAAGAAAGGAAGAGAGAGAGAGAGAGAGGACAAAATTAAATGTTCCGTAAATTAAAAATAATTTATGTGGTATAAGAATTGTATGGCGTAATGTATTTCTTTGTCATACAATTTCTATTCGCCCAAAACTATTTTTGCTCTTTGTAACATTCAATTATGTGAATTTTATATTTATTGTTTACTTTTTAGTGCCTATAAAAATTGGTTTCATTAATTTTTATTTCAATTTGAACTTAATTCATGCATACTTGTCATATTTGACGGACAATTATGCTAGTTGAATCTGTATTTCTTTTTGTCTCCCCTAGTGATTGATTTTTACAGCTCACAAATTTGTTTGATCAAGTTATCCATACATATCTAGTGAGTAAGAAGAAAATTGCTAACCAAAAAGACATACATTAAAATATAATGCCAGTTAAAGTATCGTTATAACAAAATACGAGGTGCGATGCAAAATTTCCCGTACTGTACTGATAAAAATTGTAGGCTTTCCTTAGGTTCTAATCACTGCTGTCCCTTTCAAAGTAGTCCCCTTGGGAGTTGATACAGCAGGCCCAACCCTTTTCCCACTACTGGAAGCACCTCTGGAACTCCGTTTGGGGGATGTCGTTCAGCACTTCCTGCAATTCTTCAGCAGAGTCTTCATCTTGGGGAACAAAAAGAAGTCACAGGGGGCTAGGTCGGGGGACAGACAGAGCGGTGCGGGCCTGCACATTGTTGTGATGCAGCTGCCAGTCCTGTGTGCCCCACTTGTCCGGACATTTCCGCCTCACATCCTCCCTCAAACGCCTCAAGACCTTGATGTAAAAGTGCTGATTCACCATCTGACCTACAGAAACGAGCTCCTTGTGAACAATTCCCTCCATGTCGAATAAACAGATCAGCATGCTCTTGATGTTGTTCTTGACCTGCTTCGCTTTCTTCGGTCATGGTGAAGATGGAATCTTCCACTGGGATGACTGCTGCTTGGTTTCTGGATCGTAGCCATAAACCCAGCTTTCATCACCAGTGATGACCTTGGAAAGGAAGTTTCGGTCATTTCTGAGAATGCGTTGGCATGAACCGAATGATAGGTCAGCGATGCAGCAGATGTCATTAATCGTTTGCCGATGGTCCTCATGGATGGCCTGACACACTTTTTCAACATTTTCGTCTGTTCTGCTGGTTGAGAGCCGACCAGAAGGTTCGGAATCCTCAACCAACGTTTTGCCCATGTTTGAACCACGAGAACCACTTGAAAGTCTGGGTTCTGCCCATGGCCTCATCACCATATACTTGTTTAAGCATTTCATGGTTCACTGATGTGGTTTTGCTGAGTTTGGAGCAAAACTTGATGCACATGCACTGCACCTTCAAGTCTGCCATTTTTTTGCAGCAAAAATTGCAGAACACCACTAACACTAACACACAAAAACGATCATATAAAAAATGCTTGTATCAACATGAAACTTGGCAAACTGCTTCAGAATGAAGCTGTTTAGCGCTACCTAGTGGCCCAAGTCCATACTACATCCAGTTAGCTCCCCATGCGTCCAGTCTGGGAACTTTTGGATAGCACCTCATATAACTCAAATTAGTTTCTAAATAAGGACACCAAAAACAATTAATAATACAAAAAAGTCAGTAATGAAACACCAACAGCCTAACTTTGCAAAGTCATCAGCAATGACAAATACTTCATATACCTCTACTAGTTACCAGAATATCCCAACAGCTGGAGTTACTTCTCAGGTAGCAAATATGTAATTCATCCAATTTAGCAGTAAGTAATATTTTTAATCTTAGTTGGTGTAATTATATGTTATTTTGTATATTAAGTAACCTTTTATGTAACGTTGCCAACTTTTAATCTACTTGTTGCTAATAAATAATAATAATAACTACAGGCAGAGGCTCTCTATATAAGTAAGCAAAATGTTCCACAACAAATTATGAGAGGTGTTACAACAATAAGAACAAACCGTTTTTGTGGAAGTATCATAGACAAATCATTTTCTATTTGTAGAAATAACTATTATTAAAGATGAGAGATCATTTTATTAATTCATACCATGCTTCATATATAAAGTGCATTTATTCATATATAAACAAATGCAGATATTAGGATGATATAAATCATAAAAACAAGGAAAACAATATTTGCGGCACCATGAGCGTCTCATAAAAGCATGTTTATCACAGTCACATTTACATATATTATCTGTAAAACAGTTTACATTCATGAACATGCTTCTATTTGTTGTTTACGAATAGAAAATGTACTTAGAAACCAAAATTATAACCAATAATTTTGGTATAATAATATTTTATAAATATGACTATAAAAATTATTAAATAAATATTATTATAAACATATTTTGGTATAATGACATTTTTATAATAGTAATACGTATTTAATAATAATAAATATAAAAATATATTCTCCCATAGAGGTTCAAACGCGAGAACCCAAAAATCATACGAAGGCCTAAACTGCCATGGCCACCACTTAAGTTTGGAGAATATTACTCCAAATGGAGTTTTATAGCATTTTCGTTTGGAATGGTTATTACTCGGAAACTAAGAGTCAATGGAAAGCATTTTCATACAAGGTACCTCTTATTTCATGTATACTTTCTACTCTACAAATTTCATCCGAATCCCAGAGGGGCAGGGCGTAACCTTTCCTAGTAAGTGAATATGTGCTCAAAAATCAACATGGCCAAAATAAGACATGCTTGCAAGTTTAAATACCATGGAAAAAGTCATGCTTGAGGGGTTTATCCAGATGTAACAGTTTCTAATGAATATTCATTCCCATCCCAATAACCACCATTGTCTGCTGATATGAAAAAACCAGAATTTGCAACAGCTAGATAAAAAATTCCTCACTCCATATCCTCCAGCCAAAACTCCCCTCTAATCTCACATCCAGATGTCTATATTCTGGGCACAGCACAGCAGGACTCTTCATGGCTCCAGTCTGCCAACCATGTACATACTTTCTCTGCTCAACATGGTCCATTTTGGCTCGGAACCTAAAAGAAAGAGGAAAAATTTTAAAGACTGAATTTGATAAGGAGATAAAATAAATATTGTTTGACTAAATTTTGCCAAAGTTGTTAAAAGATAATATTATTATTCATTGTAAATCTTTGGGCAGCACCAAGACTTTTACACTCAATTGTCTTTGAAGCATGTTGATCTATTATTTATATCTAATACTAGTAAAAATGCTTGCATTCTGCAAGCATTTCATTTCACCTCGAAAAAATTAATTTTTCAGAGATATTTCATTTTTAGAAATATTTTTTTATTTCCAAAGTTTTCACCTCTGCACCGATCTTTATTCTTTCCTTACGGAACAATATTGGAGTAAAAGCAATCCCTAAAATATGCAATTTTAAGAATATTATACTTTTTCCATTGTTTGGTACTTATGCCACACATTTCTGCCAAATTTTAATGTTGTAGTGCATTTAGAAGTGAAATAATATTTATCTAATTGTTTAAATTTAAAAACTTTTTAACGGCCACAATAACAACTTCATGGAGATTTTCAAAAATTAATTTGTGCCTTTGCACCACATTCTAAATAACTGAAAATTTTCAGCTCCATAGCTTGTCCCCTAGTATCTAAACATTTTAAACTTGAAGAATTTCTAATAGGTAGCCGAATAAATATATCATAATTTCTATAATCCCTATTTGGCTATTTTATAAATCCTACCATAGCAAAAAATTTCAGCTTCGTAGCACATACAGAAATACAAAAACATTAAATATTTGTTTAAACATTTGCAAATTTTTATCGGCTGTATTGTTTAAATTTTTTAAGGTTTTCGATTTTTTTGTCGGCCATTTATATAATCCTATCCACATAAAACATTTCAAGTTTCTAGCTAATCTGGAAGTGCCTAAACATTAGTATCCTTTTATATATTTAATATATGATACGATTTATGTGCTTTTCTTATGGGGCAAAAATGTGGCCAAAACAGCCCCTTAAAATATGAATTTTTCCTGATTTCAGATTTTTCCGTTTGGATGTGACGAAAAACCTATAATTGTGCCAAATTTCAAGTCTCGAGCTCATCGGGAAGTGCCTAAACATTATTAACCTCCTATCATATCATAAATAATATTAATAATATTTAAATACAAGTACATAGTTGGTACATTTTGCAAGCATTTTATTTCACCTTCAAAACATTAATTTTTCTGACATATTTCATTATTAGATATGTTTTAATACAAAAGTTGGCACCTTTGAACCAATAACAACTAATAACACAACAACAAATAACAATGTGACAAATAACACACTTTTTATAATCACCTTTATAACACGGTTATAGAATAACAGAAGAACTGTTGAATACAACTCGTAAACCCTCACACAAGAATTCGGGTTATGCCAATGCGAAAAACCATCATAGAGACGGGGAGGCAGAGGGGAGGGGGGGAAATTTGGACCATAAGGTCCATTCTTACATTTAATCCTTCGTCAATATCATGAATATTAAAATTAAAAGTATTACAACGAAGAGTACATAAAATATACAAAACAAAGAGATATAAGTAAAGCCATTTCAGTTTGTGGAGAAAACCTAGGTAAGAACAGACTTGTTTTTCCTAATAAAACTCACGCAGGAAAACACCCACAGAGAAGAAGGTGTGAAAAACTTGCGAAAACCTACATAGTGTACATATCACAATGGAAAACTACAACAAAATATAGAAAACAGGAAGTAAAGTAGGAAACATCATAAATACAGCATCACTGTATACTGTAAAAAATATACATATAAAGGCATTCAAGTAATGTAGAGAGAGGGGGGAGGGAGGAAGAGAGGGGAGAGGGAGGAAGGGGAGGGAGGAAGGTGAGGGTGGAAGGGGAGAGGCACATGCACCTATGGAGGTTGTGGAAGGGGCAGAAGGCACAATACAATGCTATGATGCATTAAGACCAAATGTGATGTTGACAGCATCTTCAAAAGGCTAAATCATTCCTATATGATCTGTAAGGTATAGATTAAAAATTTTATTTGGATAGAGGGCAAAATTTTCTACAATAACATCTGCAACAGCATGTTCTTACGATTTATAGTATTCGAGATAAAAATCGTGAAAACGTAATAATCGTAAAAAAATAGGTATACCAATTGGGAATTACATTCTCTTGCCCTTATATGATATGTAAGGTATGGATTAAAAACTTGATCCATACATAGGATAGAATTTGCTACAAAATGTTTGCAAAAGCTTGTACCTATGACTTATAGTTTCTGAGATAAAAATTATTAAAATTTAATGTACAATGGGGTAAAAACAACCTCTAAAAATAAACAATTTTGAAATTTTCCATTTTTCTGGTTGGTTGTGAGCAAAATTCTATAAACATGCCAAATTTCAAGTCTCCAGGTCAACTGAAAGTGCCTAAACATTAGTATCCTCTTGATGTTATATCATAAGTAAGAAGCATTGAACTATTTTTAATGAATCGTGAGAAGTCTTAAAAAAACGGTGTAAATGATAACCCCAAAACCATTTAATAACCCTAACTTAATTACAAATTCAGTATTATAACCTAACTAACAAGGAACCCAGAGGTTACAGTGAGATAGGCAGGGTGGCAGGTGGTCTTCTCTCCAACCTCCTGAGCCGGCGAGCGAGAAACAGGAGCAGCAGCGCCGAGCGGTCACCTGGTCACGGGCACGTGCAGTCGCCACGGCGCTCAGACAAAAACAGGCCCCCTGTATCGTCCCCTCGATGGCTTTTATAGGCCCCGACCGGTGGCGGGCCCATTAAGCGCCTTCGTCACAGGCCAGGATACCCATAACCGCACTGCCGCGGGGATAAGTCCCTTTCCTTCTCCGGAAACAGGTCCTCGAGGGGGGAGGGGGGCGCCAGTCAAACCGGCCCGCGCAAACGGTTCAGCATCTATATATAATAGATAGTAATGTTGTGTCATTCCGGAAGGATTCATTCCAACAGAACAAATCCAGCGCTGGAACCAACTGGTATGAATCCATGGCATTGAGAAATCTCATTCCTTGGACTCAGAGGATGTCGTTCCGGACCTTCCAGGCTCAATGGCCCCTCGGACTGCACTCGGATTGGAAAATTTCGTTCCTCGGATTCACAATTATCTCTCTTAAACTAAAAGCCATTGGCCCAAAATTCCGAAAAGGTATTCTTATGTTGACCTCAACTCTCCACTGGTAGAAGATGAACTGAATCTGTGAGTTACAGTCTGTAGCCTCTCCTTGTCAGAGAATTTCATTCCAGAGTTAGATGAACGAAATTGGACATGTGCAGAAGTGTATTTCGTACCAGAGTGATGTCTCTGTTCTTTTTGCAATGCAAAAAAAATGTTTTTTATTGTTTATTGAGATTGCAAGATTTGACTTCTGTACTTCGAAATGATTGTGAATAAAGGGATATTATGGGTGCATGGGATATTAATAGATGAGAAACAACCACACTTACAACAAAATAATTCGTAATATTTTTATAATACTTTGTTTCGGAAGAAAAATACATCGTCAAAGATTTTGACCATTCTTCCACAAAAATTCTTTAATTTCTTAATTTTAATAATATAATAATTTATTAAGAATTCATTTTAATTCTAAAAATTTTTAAATTCTTCCACCAAAGGTTTTTACCATTTGAAACATGAGAGAGAGAAATATAGGAGGGAGATCAGCGATGAAAAGGATTGCGATAGCTGGAAACAGTAATTTTTCAGGTTTATACCAATAAATGGAGGGCAAAAGAAGTGGAATTTTGAATATTTTTTCGGAAAGTTTTTCAGAATAAAACTAAACACTATCTAGTTTAATTTAGTCACATAGCAATTACCCAATGCAGTGGTTAAGATTACTTAGTCGATTTTTTAAAGTTTGTTCGAAAATTTCGGGGGGGTTCTGATCCCCTCTCCTCATACGCTCATGTCGTTTAGTATTGCCATTAACAAATTTGCTATTAATAAAATTATTATGAACAAAATGAGGAGTCGAAAAATCATAATAACAAACAATTTTCCAACATTGATCACAGGAAATCCTACATTTAATCAAGTTCATATGTGCGCCAATGGAACAAAAGGAACGAATCCTCCGTATTGTTCTGCCTTCAGAATGATACCAAAGGAATAAAACCATAAAAAGAACGACAATGCCCATCACTAATAGATAGATAATGACTCTATAGCAAGTTCCATATTGGATAAAAGAGTTATTACCTTTATAACTTTGATGGCATTTTGCCTTACACAATCAAAGATAACTTCAGCTCAGAATATTAGAAGAGAGAAGAGTAAGCAAAGATTTCCAATTTGCTGGAAGTAGAGCCTCCGATACAAGAAAACCCTGATATTGCTCTTCATGTGGTAAAAATGACACTATCACTTCTGAACAATCATCTTTCCTTATATCCCATGTTGTGTTATACGACACTCCACATTTTTTTTATCAATACCATTTTAATATTTATTCAAATCATCCCTTGTCAACTCATAAAATGTCTCCTGCGCTGTAGTTATTCTCACTCTGTTTGATGCTGCTGTTTTCTTGGTTATAAAGACCCCCTAATTAAGTTAATTTTTCAAACATTACTTGCACCTCAAGACATTATCATCACTAAGATTTTTTATTTGATTATAGATGCCATCTCATAATCTAATAGTACAGGAAACTTTCTTTCAATGAATGACATGCACTCCTGAAAATCGCTTGCTACAGGAAAATTCTTAGAACATCGTTGACTTCCATATTAAAAGCAAAGATGTGTTCCAACCAAAATATTTTCAATCTTGAATTCATTTTATACTTTTTAAGTATCAAAAATTGTCCATCAAAGCACCTAAAATATTGGATCAAATGAGACAACCAAACAAGAAAAAACCTTAGTGAGAGCAAGCATGAAGGACGTGAGCACAGAACTGTCTTGTTAACAAATCATCGTGATGTAACAATCCTATTACAGTTGACCACTGTCATTCTACATCACAGACTGAAGCATAGAATGATGGCCAAATCCAGTTCTCTAGAACCGATGCTCAATATGATCAGTTACTTTCTTTTGAAATGCATTAAAAAATATTAAGAATAACTTTGACATTCGTTTGATTTTATTCACAATTTCTATTTTTGCATAAGTATGTATAGTGGTGCTTGCTGAATCAAAAAGGTTCAGAACCCTCTGCTCTAAAGGTATACAAGAGGGCCTTTGAATACGACTTTTCATAAACATGAATTTTTATGATCCAAGTTATATATTTGCTAACCTTCGTCAAACTGCACACACATTTCCTTGCTTTCAAATTCAATACATTTGTTAACTTGTGTGTTAAATGAATGTCCATTGAAGGAGAGTTGCCTGTATCCTTAAATGGCTAGACTACAAAGAATCGCATCAATTTTACAAGCACAGATATAAGGTCTCAATATACCTCTTAGTTCAATTACTACTGGTTAGAAAATAAATTGTTAAACCAAAAATTTAATATTTCCTTGGCATCATTTCTTTCATTGTTTGAACATTTTCATCATTTGGATCTTCATATATATGATCTTCTATGTTACTGAGAGGAAAGGGGAGCCTACTTAAGTGATCACACAGTAGTTTATTGCTCTAAGAAACCATAATCATATCTGGCTGTTTTAATTGGACCCAACTTTCAGGCAATATTATAAGGTCAGATGGTGCACAACTAGAATGTCATTCGAAAAAATAAATTGAAAATTTTTGCACATGGAAAACTGGACCTACCATATTAATTCATTTTCATTATGTTTAATTGATAAGTAATCTACCACCAAAGGAAATATGCTGAATAAAATAGAAATGTCTATCACCAGTGGCGGCTCGTGTATAAGCACTGCGGAACTGCAGCACCCCCTATTTCCACTTGATATTATCGATAACATTTAATATAATGAGTCCTTTTTTCTTTAATTCTTTCTTTATTTTTGTAGTACAATATATATATTCCTTAAGCTTAATGTCAGTACTTCAGTAGCCATCCCCCAGTTTATGAAAAAGATACAAAAATCTTTGTATGGAACTGTGCGCTTCACAGTGCCAGCGACGTGGTGTTTGACTGTTGTGCGCATGCGCACATAGGAGGGGGGGTGGGGAGGAAGGCGGGACTGCCAGGTAGAGAGAGCACTGTTGCTCTCGCAGTGCCGGCTCTGGCGTGATGGTGGAAGGAAGTTTTTTTTTACTCAGCGTGTGTTGTGCTTAAAAACCGTGTACCATATTCTTGAATGTGATAAAGTGTAGAAGAGTGTAGAATTAGATTATTATTCTGCTTCCAGCTATTCTATTTGATTCATTTTTTTCGGTTCTTTTATGGATTTCATTTTTAAATGAATAGATCAAGCTTGAACTGTAACAATTTAAGTTAAAGTAAGTAAAAAATGTTTGGTTTTTTTTTGTTAAGATTTTATCAAGTTCCTGAATAAATTTTCTTTTTATACATGTTTTTTTCCTTTTACACAATTTTAAAACAAAGGCTAAAAATTTTCTGGAGCAGGACCCCCACTAATTTTAGCTACGAGCCGCCACTGACTATCACTATCATTACATAACCGATTCCTAAAAATTTGCATGAACTGTAAGTATTCAACTAACTTTCACTGATGAAAACCTTGGAAATTTTCATAAACTGCATTCCCAAAGCACTTCCACAAATTTAACGGAGACAATCTATTATTCATCTGACAAAATGCAGAAAAAAGGAATTAAACTATTTCATCATTTATGAATTTCTATTATTGCCACAATTATCCTAAAATTTTAATAATTTTGTTGCTCATGTAAAACCCACAGCCCATGTTCTAAATATATCTTTAAAATAATTAAACCTGAGAAATGCCCATAGTGCAGCTTTTCTGCATATTTCAAAACATTTATCTTGAAGCCTGCCGAGCAACTTTTGTGCATGCATATACTTGCCGATTTTTAGGCAATGGTGGAATTAAAAAAATCACCTGTACAACGCTCCTCTCAAATTAATGTTATGCTGACACTGTGAAAATCTACAAGTGGCAAATTTCTGGTAAATATGATAAAAATAAAGTTTCTCAAAAACTACTGCATGGGTACATGAATAAATATACTTTTTCATTAAAATGCAGTGAGAATGCTCACCACAAGCTTCCGAGATAATAGCAGAGGACTTTTACTCAAAAGAGCCAATCCGATATAGGCCATATTAAACATTAATGCGAGAGTAGACATCCGATACCACGCGTCCTTAACTAGGAAAAAATCAAGTTTTCGCGATACGATAAATAAAACCAAGAAGTCAATCCCGCATTCTCGTTCACAGTAAAATAATTCTGAACAAACCGATTACAATAATTCGACGTTAATTCAAAATAAAAATGTCCCAAGATTTCATTACCTGATAATGACGACTTCATCCCGGAGCCAAATGGGTTGCTTTCTCCACATCAACTTGACTCCCCGCCGTAGCAGGACCAGAACACCAACTGAGTGGTTATAAGAGCACTAGCGCTATGCAGCTTTAATGTGCAGCGAACTTTGACTGTTGCATATTAGTACGTGGACTATAATGTTTTACGACATGCTGATTCACCTCTTGCCTGTTAGTGCGTGCACATACAAGGTTTATGTTTATCTTAATTAAAGAAAGCGTAGCACCCGATATTGGAGTAAATAAAAACATATATGAAATGGTAAAGGGAAGGTCCCTATTACACAAGAACACGCGTGAGGTTATAATGTCCGTGAAGTTATATACGATAGAATCGAACCATATGCGATATCCATATAAACAAAAGAGCTACGAAAATACCGACAAACCTTGGAAATAAAGTGAAAAAATACGATGTTGCCTTACAGTAAAAACTTTGTTATCCGGCACGGACAGGGATTTGGTGCTCCGGATAATCAAATTTTCCGGTTATCTTAGCTGCCTACCTACCTAGGATTCACTAACTGATAACAATAGTGAAACTAGAATTTTGGATATGTAAACTATATTGAAACCAATCTGTACTGAGTATGCACTATAGGACAAGCAAACCAAATAAAATTTAATCATATTTCACTAAAAAGATACTGTAATAAACTTCACTTCAAAATCTTTTATTTATGTATGCATA
This sequence comes from Tanypteryx hageni, assembly GCA_028673005.1. Classification (NCBI taxonomy): domain Eukaryota; kingdom Metazoa; phylum Arthropoda; class Insecta; order Odonata; family Petaluridae; genus Tanypteryx; species Tanypteryx hageni. The sequence goes on from CM054114.1 coordinate 148,506,202, forward strand.
AAGTGACCAGATTTCACATCAGCCAAACCTGGACGAACTCTTGTTTCCCCCTGGAGTGTAGGCAATTTACAGCGACCGCCTAGAGCCAGCTGCTTATTCCGATAAATTGAGACGGAGTTCGACACGAATTCCCAAACAGATGTAATTACTGAGTAAGAGCCGGTATAAAATTTACCAAAATAGAGATTTGTGAGAATTTCTTTCTCATTCTTGTTTTTTCCAATGATGATCCCCTTGTCAAAAATGAAGAAATAATAAATGATAATATATTAATATCCCCTCTCTCCCCCTCGCCGTCTCTCCCTCCGTCTATATGCCTCTTTTCTTCCCCTCTCCCCTCTCTCATTCCTTCCTGTCCCAATCCATAGCTCTCCCTCTGTTTCTCCGTCTCCTTCTTTATCTCTTTTCTCCCGTCCTTTTCTAATAATATAGCTCCCTTACTCGCTATGTACCTTCCATTCTATATCCCTTCCTTCCTATCTCCCTCCCCACACCCCCTCTCTCTTACTCTACATCTATATAGTCGTTTAGATAAGCAAAAGAATCCAAACTAAATCCCAGTCCCATTAAGATTACGTAATTTCTCAAAAAATCCTACGATAATTTTAGGCAACACTTTCCGATTTTCACCTTTTTCCAAACTCCTAATAATGTTTATTTTTTTGTTAAGCATCAACACAACCCTTTTTTTTGTCTTGAACTTATATGTAGATGCTTTATTCAAAGCCATTTTGCTTGGATGGGTAAATTTTGAACAGATAAACAGCAGGTAAAGTATTAATCTCTCACAAGTCAACTGGATTGATCGAATCACAACTGTTTACATTTCAAATGCCGCCAAGTGGCAAAGCTCCGAAAACTTCTTGTTTGGAAATGTCATTTATTCAAGTTTTCAGAATATTTAGGTGCCAGATAACAAAGCTTTTACTGTAATACTTACCTCCACAACAGCGTCAACATTAGTACATTTAATATTTTTGCATGAGGCAATTTCAAATAATTCTGGGCTCTGGGCTTGCAACTTTCCAGAAATGTGTGAGATAAGCTATATTTTCCATGCAGATGCCTTCAAAACTGTCCTAGAGAATGGGTGGATAATTTAAAGTTTAAAATATCACTATATAGATTATTTAATTTTTTAGATGTCTTCAGGGAAAAAAATGACAACTCTCATTACTACAAACATTCACTTTGCCAATCAATATGTGAACATTGTCCAAGATTGCTGAAGTTTATTTTTATAATGGAATTATTATTTTTAAAAAAGGTCCTTTTCATGCTCATATTTAAAAAATTTACAGGTTTTTATTATGTCATTTTTTCTAAGCATCCACATTTGCACTCCATTGTTTTATGATGTGTTATTTTAGATAGAGAGGTGGAACCACCAATGGCAGCCTGTTGAATTCATTTGAGAAATTCTGATGATTAAAGGGAAAACATGACATCTTGTAAGTAGATTGAGCAACAATCCCACCAAACAGTGCTATGTACTGCATCTCGGAAAGCTACCCAATTGTTCCAAAATTTAACATTTCCTGCAAAAAGTCAGTGTATTTCATCTTCTCTTTTTGCAGTAGATATTAAATTTGCTGATTTGGTAGGACATTTGTAACCCCTCATGGATATTCAACAGCAGCCCATGTAGACTGGTGTAGCTGGGAATTTCTCGGGAGTTGGTCTATGCGGTGTTCTCCTCCAATGTTTTACACATAGCTGGACCCTTTCAAATCTTCAGCAATGCTCTTCAGAAGTCTGTCATTTTGAGCCAACATTCAGAAAATACCATTCATTTTTGGGTGGTGTGCACCCTTTTTTATAAATGCATATTGATGGTAAAGCAATCAACTCAAAACTAATCGGTATGAGGAAAGTGATTGTGTATCTAAGTCAGTCAGCATTCAGAAGTAATTCAGATTCACCTTGGTTTTTGCAGTAAGCACTCCCTGCGGTAGATTATTTTTTTCATGCATTGTCATATAAATTTTATTTCACCATGTTCCTAATGTACAAAGCAATCAATCTACTTCTCTCAATTCTTAAATTTTAAACCTTAGCAGAAGATATAAACTCTTTAAACTATGAGATACAACAGCTATTATTGCTACTATCGAATAGTACAATTTCATTTCTACTGTAAACTAGCAGAATTCCCATTGCTTTACCTCAGGAAATCTCATTTTATTTAAACATTTGTAGGATACATTTTTTGCTTTAATTATAAAATATCTAATTGTGAACAATAACACAATAATAGAGGAATTAAATCTCTCCAAACAGAATAACAACCTCAGTATTTAAATAACATTTTCCTGCAGCTAATGCATACTGCCAGTATAAAAATATCAAATTATTAGTGTGTTCTGTGTAAAATAAACATATGATAATTGCTGGTGCTACTAAAACTGTGATTTATAGAATCTCTCCTACATTTTGTAAAAGTAATTAGTGTTTTATAAGCATTTACTTTTGCACAGATAATTATATTTCCATGGCTTTTAAAAATTATAAGTAGGAAACAACAAAAAAATGATCAAATACCTAATTACTGATATAATATTTTTTATACTTGTAGGCCAAATGTGTTTTATTATATATAAATACATAACATGATATGAATGAAATTAAGCTTTGCATAATTGCGATAGAAAAATATACATTATATAATACATTTTTCCTGAAAAATCTTTTAAAAAAACTGGGGTGTCTTATACCCCAGTGCATCTTATATGCCGAAAAATAAAGTATATATTTTTTACTTTGCTGTCTACATAAAGCATTGTTTCATTAAATTATAATTTATAAATTTTATGCCTCTGTTTTAGTAAAAATATTAAAAGCCTAGCTTTTACCAAAAATGTACTCAAAATTTTTAATATATTCAGCAATTTTAATGTCTATATCTGACTTAGGAATACTCATTAACACCATATCAATAAATAATGGAGTATTTATTTTCATTACTGCTTTTACTGCTTCCAAGGAATTGAAACATTCCTGTGAGAGGTTTTTCCTTTAACCAAAGAGATGGAAGCCACTGGGGGCAGGGTCTGTAGAGGAGGATGGGTCAGGGAGCACTTCTCTCTTTAGGTTGGAGACAGTAGATGTGATAACTCAAGCAGTATGAGACCTATTTGTTCAAATGAACAACTATGCAGTTGCTCTTGGCAATGAAAAATTTTTGTCTGAAAAAATCTGAAATTTTCATGTTCAAAACAAAATTGGGGACTGATTCCACATGTATTTTAAAATCAGTGGTAGCAAAATGAATTTTCATTCTTCTAGGTGCTGTTTGGTTCGTCTCATATTTGTAGAATGATTCTAAGTAATTTATGAATGCAAATGAAAATTTTGCTGCACTGCTGCTCATTAACATAACTCCCATATAATATATGTATTTGGAGGCTTTATAAACACGCTCACAGCTCAAAAATATTACATATAATAAATACTAGAAAGGATAATTTTTATTACATTCCAAGTAATTGCAAGTATTTCAGTTAACTGAGTTGTACATCAGATAGCAGCTCTTATTTCTGTATCATTTTTACATATAATAATCAAAAGATTATTATATTTATGCTGTATAAATAGCCCATAAATCATATTTTAAGGTAGTGAACGTGAATTATTTTAATCCTCTTGGTGCAATGGACTCATAAAGTTTCTGCAGCAATTTAAACAAACAATGTAATAAAAATATTGCTTTTAAGTTTCAATTTTTCATTTTTAATTATTTCATGTATTTTTGTTTAAAATAAATAATATGTACATTTCAGAGTCACTACGATTTTCATATCATTGAGTACCATTAAGGTTACATATGACCCCAAAACTAAAACGTAGAAAATTGTAGAATATGATGATGGATTTTGTTTTTATTTATACAGTATAATTAAATACTTTTTTTGCAGTTTAGCACTACATCCAGATCAACATGGTGCCATGTAGATGGCAGGTGCAAGATGAACCATGGATAGATAGTGATCTCAGTATACTACAAGACCTTGAAAATATGAAAGAGCTATGCACAAAAATTTCAATAAGAGAATTATCAAACTCATTTGATTACTAAAAATAAATGCAGAAGTATCAAGAATGAGGTTAGGCTCAACCCCGAGGACTTTACTCATTGAGAAAAAGAAAGAACTTTGACACTTCCAGAAATTTATTTGGCACGACCAGTTTCACTACGATCATAGCATCATCAGGTGATAAAATATAAAAATCGTTCCATATATATATATAGTTTTTGTCTTTGGCCCCTTTTACCAAGTTTTTGTACCATTTTGTAACTTTATTATCCTTTTACCTTCCTTTTCCAACCCCTTCCTTTTCCTAACCGTTTATTTAATTACCTTCCATTCATTTTCTGTGTAACCTCTCCTGTCTCCCTCCCCCCATTTTTTCCCTATATATGTATATGGAACAATTTTTATATTTTATCACCTGATGATGCTGCGGTCATAGTGAAACCAGTCATGCCAAATAAATTTGTGGAAGTGACAAAGTTCTTTCTTTTTCTTATTAAATACACAACTGTTTAAAAATAAAAATTAACTCTCTGTTAGTGCGACAACTTGATATAGCATCATTAGTGTGGCGGGGTCTGTCAGACCCAACTTTTTATTTAATAATTGTCAGCCCTGAAAACCCGAAAATTTTTATATAATGAATAGTACATATTTGATTTTAATGAATGAATGAATTAGAGAAATATAAAATTATTGAGAACAGTTTTATTTGTACAAATTTTACAGTTAAATTGTTTCACAATATATATCAGTTCTAATTTAGGGTGAACTTGATGAGAAACGAATTCTTTTTTATTCCCTTTCTTCAATATTACAAGTTACTTGTGAACATTTGCAGCACATGGGTACAATGTAAAAGAATCAAAAATGTATATTTACAACCACAAAAAAGGCATGGTTGGTGTGGTTATGTCCTTGAAGCCCAAGGAGCATAAAACACATTCAAACTAGTCAGATTCTAGCTCAGAACTGAAGAAATGGCAGCTATGACACTCTACAGGAGTATTTAGGAAGCTACTCAAGTGCACAGATTATAGACTTCTGTCATCTACTGTATATGCAAATTACTAATACAGTTGGCCATCAGACCCCGCCACACTAATGGAGGGTTAAATAAGTAAGTACAGTAGAAGATTGTTTATTCAAAATGGTCGGGACTTGATCCATTTAGGATAAACAATATTTCCAGATGTTGGATGTCTTAACCCTTACACAACACATCAATAAAAAAAATATTTATAGCAAGGTATGGCGGAAATAAATTATGTTACAGATAACATAAACTCAGAAAAATATTTATTTAATGCAAAAAATCACCTGAATCATCTTGCAATGTAAATACAGTGAATATATTGTTATACTAATATTTGTCCATTTGGGCATCTGCATTTTGTTTGCCGTCTAAGTAGAGTGGTAGCAAGCTAATGAGAGTGAGTTTTCCATAATATGTAATAATATTTTTGTTATATTTTTTTGATAGGATTTTTTCAGAAAACAAACAAAAATACTTTAATGCCTCAAAATAAATATAACTTCTACACTTGTTTGAGTCCCACCAACTAGTCTCTCTTTAATTTGCCTGTGGTAATTGTATGAGCATATTTCTGTAGTCCTGGTTGGAGACACCTAAGATAAGTATTTACTTTTTCATATTTTGCTATTTAAGTGCTTATTTTTGAATAAATATAAAAATATACTAAATGATTTATTCTTAAAAATACATTTCAACATAATATTGAATTGAATTCATTACGAATAGAATGTTCTATATTCAATTCCTGATTTTTGTTCCAAGTTCAATTTGTTGTATTTTGGTAAAATTTATTATGAACTATAATGAAGTACATATAACATGAAATAGCATCATAGCAAATTTAAATCTTAATAAAGTTGGGTTTCACAGGTTTTTTGGAGTCATTTAAGACCCAAGTGGTACTCAATGAGATATTAAATCTTTGGCAATATAAGGGTAAACATGTGATATAAAACATTCCCACAGTTAAAGCATGAAAATTGGTACACTGTCTTAGTTAAACCAATGAACATTTTAATGTAAAATATAGTATGTTGGATGTGAATAGTTGAAATCTTATATTCATTTACATTAAATAAAAGTATTTTTTAGATATTCATTACTTAAAATTAAATTTATCGCAAATATATATTTTTAACATAAAATTTTATGATTTAACACTTCTTATTTACAAATTAAGGGCATTTTCTTTACAAATAATTTTCCCACAAAAATCAATATGCCAAGAATATTTGTGTGATAAATATTCTTGAACAGACAATTTAAAAAATAGGCAATTTATTAAAATGATTATAATGCAATATCCACTTTAAAGGCCACGGTCCAACCTTGCGCCCATTCTTCTTAGAGCAATGATGGTGTTCACTGCTTTGATCCATCTTTTCTTAATCACATATCTCTTCAGCTTTTTCTTGCTCAGAGCTGTTTCCACTGGGGCCTCTGCAAACCACCTATGGATCAAGGCCTGCTCAGCTGTCATCCTTTTGCTGCTGGCAACAATAAAGCAAAGTAGCATTAGTGAATGGGATGTGCATTTCTTGCTAACCAAACACCACAAAAGGTGTCTTAGGGAATTTTAGGCGTTAACACCATCCTCAAATACAACAAAAGGGTAACATCTGATTTGATATATATTTTACACTCCAAGCTGTGAGAGGTTTTTGGCAATTGTCTGTCTCTCTTTGGATCCTAAAATGTCTCTCATCGTGGAGGGATCTTTGGAAGATGGTTCTAAAAGTTTTGTGAAAGATTTCATAGTCCTTTGCCCAAGTGACTCCATGCTCATCTCAACTTGTGACCACTCCACCGAGAGCGCCTCTTGCCTTCTTTCCTCAGAGCAAACAACTTTGGTCACAGAGTCAATCCTATCCTCTCTATGTTCCCACTTTGATTGGTTGAGAAGGTGAGCTAGCAAGTCCTCGGTGAGGTCAGCTTTTACCCCGGGGGAAATTTGCCGGGGAGTTTGTGAAGGAGAATGTGGGGCAGAATAGCTAGAGGATGAGGAGGAAGAGAGACATCTAGGAGACACCATCGAATCCCTTGGAGAAATGGAAGATGATGATGAAGCGGTGGATGAGGTAGAGGTTCTCGAAAAAGAACGGCTGTATACTGGCGAAGAAACAGGTATACCCCATCTTGAGGAATGGGCAGCCAAGGAAGTTGTGGGGTTGTTCTGCAGTTCTTGCTTAAACTCCACTGTCTTTGTAGCAGGATTTGCAATGGGCACATCTCTAGCAAATGCAGTAATCTTGAATTTGGGGCGTCGTGCTGGATCCTCCTTAGATGTTCCCTTTGACAAGTCTGTAGAATTGCCTGTCATTGGCCCTGCTAAAAAAGTTGACTTTCTCCAAGGGATCTCACTGTTCTTCCTTGGTTGCTCCATCGGTTGTGGCTTGCCAGTTATGGCAAGCTTGTCGGGCACTTGGGATGTCGTTTTATCACTATGAATGAAACTACCTTCCATTTCATTGGAAGACTTCGTTGGTGTGTGCTGCCGTGAGGCCATCTGGAACAGTCGGTCGGACAGCTTACGGATTTCCTCGACAAGGTTGACTCTAGACAACTCCCCTCCTTCAGCATTCTTCCTTGTGATGACACAGGTACCGTCGGAAGCCCTTCTTTCGGGGAGGAGGTGATTGATATACCAATGTGGTGGCTGTATTCCCTTCCCGTCAAAAGCGTAATCGTAGTGAGGGTCGTCCTGAGGTTGTATGCATGGAGGAAGATGTGTCTCCGCTTCTAGAACAGATTCTTGAGAAGAGGAGGAGGAGAGGGAGCCACAGGGCGAGGGAGACATGCCATGCAAGGAGTGGTGTGAGGCAGAGAGGAGTAGGTTGGATGAAGGCAGTGGGCATATGGAGTGACAGGCTTTGTCGAAAACGTATGGGCTGTCAGGATGTTCGCTCCATCGTTCCACAAATGAGCGTAGGTTGTCTTTGGTGACGTCTAACTCTTCTGGAGCAGGTATGATGCACAGGGGAGGGGCCGGTGGAAGGGGCGTTCTCTTCAACCATGGGTGTGCTAGGCACTGGGAGGAAGACATTCTAAGTCTGAAAGGTAGACAAAGACCCATTGTTAGCCATATGCAACAAAATGTGTTGGTGATCTCAAAAAGCATTCACAGTTATGTAAGAAACAGTTGCAAAGGTTCTCTACATGCAGAGCGTTTTAATGCATTATCACAAACTCTCATGGTATAAGCTGAGCCATTTATTGAGAGGAATTTCTAGATCTACCATAGTAATTAAGAGTTAAAGTAAACAATGAATTTAGTAATTTTAGACTTAAGTATATTGTTCAATTTAATATTACTATTCTTCTTTGTAATTAGAGGGAAATGTCATTACTGGTAAGCAGGGTAAGGATTCTTACATCTGGGTAAAATATATTTTGATGCCACCTTAATATAAAAATATCGGAGATTAAATTTATATTTTACATTCATGCATATATGTATGCTAAAACACAGAAATACCTAATGGCATTTAGTTGCCCTTTGGTGATATAAGAAAATTTATCAAGTTTGGATCTTTTGAGTGTTTGCATGTTTTCAACTTGCTTGTAAACTGCAGTGTTTTGTATTCCTCAAGCAAGATGGCTAGGGTTGCTTAAGTTTACTGATTAGTTAATCATTGTTTTAATCACTGTATTCATATGAGCATGGTGGTGATATGATTATGTATGTAGATAATGGCTTGTGTTTTTTGTTCTTCTGTATGTTACTTAAGGAGTGCCAAAAGCAGAACCCCATTTCAAATGGAAGGACCTGTGAGAACGTATGTATTGGTGAAACAGTGAGGACAGCAAAAACAAGACAAGAAGAACACAGGAGAGACAATAGACTCCAAAAAGAAAAGTCTGCATTAATTGAACATGCGGCAGAGGGAAAATACGTAACTCCGACAGAGTGAAAAAACTTTCTAACAAAAAGAATTACAAAAGCAAAGTGGTCAGAGAGGCAATTGAAATTTGAAAACATGATAGAAATTTCAATAAAGACAATGTCTACAAGTGAAGCGACTAATGGAACTGACAATAAGAAAAGTAGATATGGCACATCAAAACCTTGCCCAATACGCTGACCCTCACCTCACTTCCCCCTCCCCATGCAACTTTCTCCCTCCCCCATATAACTTCCCCCTCTCCCACATAACTTCCCACTCCCCCACATAACTTCCCCTACCCCACATAAATTTCTCCCTCCCCCACATAACTTCCCCCTCCCCCACATAACTTCCCCTACCCCACATAACTTCCCCCTCCCTCACATAACTATCTCCCTCTCCAACATAACTTCCCCCTCCCCCACATAACTTTCTCCCTCCGTCACATAACTACCCTCTCCCCCACATAACTTTCTCCCTCCTCTACATAACTTCCCCCTCCCCCACATATCTTTCTCCCTCTACATAACTTTCTCCCTCTCCCACATAACTTCCCCTCCCCCACATAACTTCCCCTCCCCCACAACTTCTCCCTCCCGCACATAACTAAATAAATACCACTTCCCACCACAATGCAAAATTAATTATTTTAGAAAGTCTCCGGCAATGGAGAGGAAACATTGGCAGCAGCCATTACTTAGCTGTGTTTTCCCAAGAGAATTATTTAATCATGAATTCCATTTGTTTTTGAACTTATTGTCATTTCAGGTAAAAATAATTTTGCACATGATATGCTTTCTTGTGCTAAAGCTTTAGAAGTGAAATTATCCCTTTTTCAAACAAAATTTTAATTAATAATCTAGCTCTATTCGAATTGCACCAAAAGTTATCGGAAACAAGCAGTTTGCAAATACTTTTTATTTCTATTATTCTGCTGAGTAAAATATAAAGGGGTGGTTCAGATATTTAGGTTTTAGTAAAGAGAGTCATGGTTTCACTACATGTATGGACAACTGCTGCTGAGGCAGGATGGCAATGTCTGTACCATATGTATGTCAAACTAGCTTGAGAGGTTATCCAAGAATACAATGAGAAAATATGTATGCAGTTTCAAACAATTTATTTAAAATTTCATGATTGAAATAGTGTAATCTCTTAAATTGCAGCTTGTCCAATCAATTTCCAATGTTGTTGAAGAGCTGTATCTTACAATTAGATAGGCACATGCCTGCTGATATTCATATATAAAATATAAATAGGAAGTGGTTTCATCGAAATGATACTTTTCTTTCAATTTTTATTGCTCATGATCTTCGAGAAGAAATTACTTTATTAGTAACATGAAGTATGGCCTTAACAACAATAATAAACAAGAATCAAAAATAAGTTAAAACTAGGGAATCCGCTGAATCTTTGGTCTCGCTCAGTGCACTGCCCAAACGTCACCAATAACTCAACATTAACTATATCAATAGATTAATTTTAAAATTTCAAACCGCACAATTTCTCATTTTTCAAGGTTTTTATAGCAGTTTCAAACTATTATTCTCGGGAATAACATGCAATGCTAGAGCACTAGGGCAGGATACTGTTAAAACATTACATGCATTCCCTTGCCACTAATTATAAATCAGGAAAACAGGAGAACAACATATCGATCCACATAAAAATATATGTGGATCAATATGCTGTTCTTCTGTTTCCCTGATTTATGATTATGGGATCATTCCAGTTAGTTATGCTGAAGACTAACAATTTCATTGCCACTAAAAATTAAGAGGAAGGGAGAGGGAGATTGGCTGTAATGTGATGCATTGCTTTTCAGCCTATGGACCAAGAGGTCATCGCAACATTTAAGTCCTACTATCTACGGAGCTTAGCTTAGCACATATCATTGATGCCGTGGTTAGATTCCAAAATAAAAATGCATGCCAGTGTTAAGCTGAATTTATAATTTTAACAGCTATTGACATTATTGGAGTGGCATTTCAATGCTTGCTAGGAGAAGCTATGCCCTGAAATTGTGAATGGCTTTAAAAGATTACCCAGCATACAGTGGGAGGGGCTGAAAAAATTGTTACCCTTACAAATGCTATTGGAGGTGAATGATTTAGTGGTATGAATGGGGAAGAAGTTGAAGACCTCATACAGACCCACAAGGAAGAATTGCAGAATGAGGAGTTAGAAGAGGGCTCTTGATGTGATTGCTGGTAAAGAACCAGAGGAAGATGAAAAGATCCTAAAATCAGCAGAGTTTCTCAAAGAGAAGATTGTGTAGAAAGAACCTGACTTTCAAAGAGCTATGGAGTTATGAGATCTATTGACGATATTTCTATGCACACATTTATAAAAGCATAAATAGCAAAGCCAAACCCAAATCAAGAATTTCATCAGGCTGTCAACTATGGTCTCTGCCCAATCCCTCTCATCCACTGCCAGCAGTTCTACCAATTAAAAAGTCTCCACTTCAGAAATTAAACTCGTCACCTTAATTACCTTTTCAGTTATTTTTGGTAAGTTCGTGTCATATTAAATTTTTTGTCTTTGCTTTGTTTACTTTACTTTAGTTAGGAAATTATTTGTTGTTCTATATAACTTACTAGCATAACTACCCATCAAATATGATGAGTGTGCAGATTAAGTATTATAATGCATTTCCCATTCTTCCTCCCATTCTCCTCCCTTTTTCCTCCTATTCTCCTCTCTTTTTCCTCCCTTTTTCCTCCCTTTTTCCCTCCCTTTCTCCCTCACATTCTCCCTCACATTCTCCCTCACATTCTCCCTCACATTCTCCCTCACATTCTCCTTCTCACTCTCCCTTCCACAATGTAGCTTTTTCAGCATGATATAGGTATATGGCCAAAACTATTTTGTCTCTGGAACATACTATAATGTGAATTACCGTATTTTTTACTTTTCAGTCTACATAAAACATTTTTTCATTAAATTAAAATTTCTTAATTTTATTCTTTTGTTTTAGTAAAAAAATAGAAAACTTTCGCCAAAAATCTACTCAAATTTTTTAATAAATTCAGCAATTTTAATGTCTGTATCTGACTTAGGAACACTCATTAACACAATATCAATGAATAATGGAGTATTTATTATTATTACTCATATTATTTATTGTAACCATGGTATTGTTTAAACTTCAAAATAATGTCATAATATTGTATGTGGACAGATGCCGATTAAATGTATAATCCCAGTATATCATGTGCAATTACATGAAACTGGCAACAATACAAATTACCTAAACAACGTAGAATTTTCACATAAAAATTTAACGTTAAAAATTAATTTGTGGGCTGATTTGTCCCATAATAAAAAATCAATGGCAGGAAAATAAAATTTAGTTCTTTTAGACATTTGTTGTATTAATTCTCAAACTCTTATGATCATTCTAAGTAATTTTAAAATGCAAATGATTGGTGTGTTACACTTATCCCCTTGTTAATAAAATAGAGAATGTGAGTGCTCCTGGAATCAAACCCATGACATCAACATTGACAGTGAGCAGCCTAAAATTTAAAAGTGGCATTGCTGAGTAATTCCTGAAAAGTTTGATCGCAAAAGAATGAAAAGTTTTCGCATTGTAAGTGGTTTTCCTGATTCTGCCACTTGAGGGTGTCACAAAAAAGTACAGAGCTGGGTTATTGCCTATATATTCTTTTAATCTTAGGATTCTATTTGTTCCTTTATGTTATCTAAGTGACATTAGAATTTACATTTTTATAGCACAATGGTTACTTTTTATAATGTTTTTAGACCAATATCCAAGGCTCTGGAACATAATCCCATTTTTGCTATTTAATCATTGTCTCACTGAGCGCAGAATCACTGTAGGAGTTTTTTTCCAGAACATTCAAGCAGGGGTTACTTTCGTAAAAATTACTTAAGGTCCTAAATACAGAAAAACAATGCCAAAGTTATAACTGAGGTTTTAATGCACTTAGAGTGTATTAAATTTCTGAGTTTGAGAGAGAAGAGGCTGCCCGAGAGCATACTGGTGCTTGTGAGTACGAGGTTGGAAACTTCTGCTTTAGGAGTGTGTAGCTTACCAATATTACCATGTGTAGCTTACTCAAAAATTTGCATAGCATTATATCTTTAGGAATATTATAAAAACTATTTATGTTGACTTATACGCTAAGGATAATAAAATGGGAATTGCAGGTCAGTGATTGTCACCCATTCTCATTACTCATTTGATCTGAGGCATCTTTACCGTTATGGATTCATTCTTTTTAGCCTCGCAAAGGCATTTCTGTTGGACTGAATTTCCTCACTGATACAGTTATTTGATTTTTTAGAAAATTGTATGACTTTTAACTTGAAACCAGCTTTGTACTGCATTCTTGTAGTGTGTGAGTACCTGATTAGGATATTAGTTCTTAGTAACCATAAATATTATTGAAAATAACATATAGATAGATAGATACAAAAGAATATGCTATGTTATGTCATACAAAGTGCATGAATGTAGTGGTTTCTCATAAATATCCAGATAGGGTTTTTCCTGGATTTTTTTCAATCATCAAATCAGCCACTTGTTATTGGGATGCTTTTTTTCCACCGTCTACTCCCAACGTTAATCATGTGGCACTTAGTATTTGTTTGAAGAAAAATTTCATAAAAAGTGTTTGTTGTGGTCAACTTATATGTTTGCCTAAACATGCATTTTCTTGATGAAAAATGCAAATCAAGTTTTGTGTAGGGTTGACTTATATGCTGGTACATGGTGGTTTTCTAAACTTCAAAATTGGTAAAGTAAGTTTTAAGTATTCTACTATTGATTTCAGTTTCTTATTTTATAAACATTCTGAATAATGTCCAGCATATGCCAATCTGCATAGAATTTGCATCAACACTTTCATTTGTTCTTATTTGGTGGTGATATTAAAAAAAAATTCAATGTGACAAAATTAATTCATTAATTTCAATTATCCAAGGGGAGGAATGGATGGGAAAATGAAACTTGGTGGCCAATTTACAACCTTTGTCATGATATGCATTGTAAAATTCATATGAGTCTTATCTGGGTTCTGGAAAAGGGCATTCTTGAAATTACTAATTTAATTAGTTAATTAAATTGTATGCATTGTGAAATGTTAATAATTCTTTTAAATTGAGAAAATGGCCAACATTGGGAATTCATATTCCTTCAGCTGTTCTTCATCAGTGGTTTATAGCTGATTAGTCTCAAAATAACTTCCCTTCCTGAGATTAAATTCCATTTCAATCAGTTATTCTCTGTTGTATTTTAACAAATCTGTGAGAAAGAATTCCACTACACATTCACACTTAAATTTAATGAACCATAGAAGCCATAATTTTTCACAATTGCTTTTAATAAAATTTAATCCTCAAAAATGTATCGGTATGATGATGACTGAAAACTGTTATTGTATAGTATTGGTATTTAGTGTAATTTTTTGTACTGCATTACATTAAAATTTTGAGAGTTCAATTTCATATTTAAAATATTTATGTGAAAAAACAGCAATGTGTAGCCTAATAATAGTGCACTGATGCAACTCCTAACCAAGGGTAACCCACATAGGGACCTGATAAGAAGGAAAAGTATTTGTATTTTGCTGTGGCGTATGATCATGGCATGCAATTCATGCACTGCATGATCAATCATTAAAATGAAATTGTGTCTATGTCACTATACAATATAATGGGTGTTTTACATTTATTTCTAATACCGTAAATACCCACGTATAATGCACACATTTTTTTCGAAATATTTGAGTTAAAAATTAGGATGTGTGTTATGCGTGGGTACATAATCTTCCTATTTTCATTTGATCCCATATTTCCACAATTTCGGCACATTAATTACTGCCTGGGTATCCTCATAATTTTATTGGTGATTTTTACGAAAAGTAAGATAGATAATAGTTAAAATTTATTAACTAATTCTATAAATATACATTAATTAGATATGAAAAGAATGAATTCAGTATTTATTCATTTTAAAAGCCAAGAAATTCTTCATCACTGAAGCATTCTCCGTCGATGTTATTATCGGACTCGTCATCTTACGCATGACGTCACCCTACACCGGCACCCTGCCTGGTACTGGTACTACTTACAATTAGAAACAATGGCAGCTGATGCCTTTGAGTACGCTGCGAGTTGATGCTTCTTGTAGAACTACCATCAAGTTATCGTTCCCTACTTTTCTCGCAGCATTCATATGTGGTTTATTCTTGATTCTTAGAGTCTGTAGTTAATTATGGTTATTTGCTATCGTTTTTACGTGCTCCAGAGTGTTCTAATAAGGTTAAAACTGAAGGTTGGGCGAACCCATCCACCTCAGTCATGACTTAAACGTATGTAAAAAACTTCGACATAGGATTATCGTCATTCCTTCAATTTATTAGCTCAAACAATGTCATATTCCATACTATGAAATTAATATAATTGGATTATTGTGTATATCCTAATATCACCTTGTAAGTAAACAGATTGATGATGATGATTGAGTTAGCTGATG
This sequence comes from Tanypteryx hageni, assembly GCA_028673005.1. NCBI lineage: Eukaryota > Metazoa > Arthropoda > Insecta > Odonata > Petaluridae > Tanypteryx > Tanypteryx hageni. The sequence continues at coordinate 148,521,658 of CM054114.1, forward strand.
TTCTTTTGGAATGTTATTCAAAATTTTCATTTCACACTTTCGTTGTTACCAATAATTTGATCATTGCTTTAGACCACGTTACACCATCTACTTTATTCTGGAACGGTAACGCTAAAAAAAATCTGTTCGTGCTATACGCGGGTATATAAAAAATCATAGATTACGAGGCTGAAAACCCCCTGCACATTATACGAGAGTGTGCATTATACACGGGTATTTACAGTACTAGTGTAATTGCATGTCAAATATGGTGGGTATGCAGGAATTAAATAAGTAAAAATAAAATTTAAATAATAATTAATGAAATCAACTTTTATATACACTAAAAGGTAACCAATAATTTAAAATCCACATAATTGAAAGTTTCTAAAAGTAAAAACAGTTACGGGTGTAGAAAATTTGTGTGAGAAGAAAATATTAATGAAAATTTATTTGTTAAACAATAAACAATTATATTAGAATTTTATTTTATAAATACATAACCTATAATAACCAAAACTTATTTTGTATGCTACAAATATCCCCAAGTACAACTTTACGGACTATTTCATACATTATGAATATCACCACATGCAACCGTCTTTGGGAAAAATCTCCTCAAAAAGAAATGCATCTCATTTTTGAACACTCATTAACACAATATCAATATTTATTTATTTTAGCTACCATTGTACCATTGTAACCAAGGTATTATTTAAACTTCAAAATAGCATTTAAATTTAACGAGTATGTGGACAGATGCAATGTGAATTTATAATTCCAGTCAATTATATGCAATTACATGAAACCAGCAACAATGCAAATCGCCTAGACAATGAAAAAATTTCATGTAATAATACATCAAATTTTCATGTTAAAAGCTAATTTGTGGATCAATAAGGAGTCGCAAGACTGAGTAGGTGCTCAAGTGGTGAATGGTGCTGTTGCCATTACGGCATTTCGAGGTGGTTTTTAATGCCACTATTCTGCACAGACAATGCCTTTTATTAGTAGTGATTTGTTGTGTTTATCACATTTCTGTGGCAGCATTCTCTTCCTGTGCTATGAGAGCTTTGATTGACCAGTCTCGGTGAGATCGTATGTCATTTCATGCTACACCAACTCTGAATGCCTAAACTTTTGCTTATGGCGGTGTCCACTTTTGAGTGACATAGACCCCACCTGTTAGAAATGCTGTCGATGCATGCTGGGTTACAATAGCATGACAGCTAATGCATGCACAGGAAGAGAAAGATAGAGGCATGGCGAATGGTTATCGATTGGATCGTTGATTACATCTGGTAATGAAACTGGAAATATTACATCAGCATTCTAGGTAATTAACTAAGAAAATGTGAAATAATTTTTAAATGTCTATCTAATGATATGTAAAATTACATTTTTATTAAGCTTTACAGTCACTAGGTATTATCTTTCTTCCAACTAAGAGTGGAACACATGAAAAATGTTAAAAACTGATACCTCCCTATTTAACAACATCAGATTGACAAACTTTTAATATTATGAACAAGAATTCATGTGCCACAGATTTGATTTACGAACTAAGAACTCAATATTACAAACTGCTTAACTTAAGCAACCACACTGTCATTTAACATGTTGGATGCAGTGGGTGTCAACTGATGCCTAGCACTGTGCATTCGGCTGGCAGAGGACATCAAATTGATGCCTGAGTCCCTTTCCATTCATAACAGGATATTATGGGGTAAAGCCAGTGAAGGCATTTCCTTTTTCTCTCCAGTCATCAGTTAGCACTCGACCTTTGTCCGGATCACTGCCATTTTGAATTTGAACTCCGTTTTATTTTTCAACATTTTTTTCAATGTGTGTATTTCGCAACCAGTTTTAAGCGAAATTAATATATTTTTATTTGCTTTGTGTGCATCAATTATACACTTTTATTCATTGTGGCATTGTGTCAAATATTCTTCATTAAAAATTTGAGAGAACTATTTTTCTTATTTTATTTTAGTTAATAATTTGTCTATAAAACTACAGACCAGTTATTTTGTTATTTTTCTTATTAATTACGAATTTGACCAATAAATTTTCTTGTTACTAATTTTTTACATGTTTTAAAGGTAATATCGGTACGATATGGCCGAGTTAGAAAACGTGCGTCATTAATTAAAATAAATTAAAAGTTAAAAAAAGTCAGTCACCAGTAAAAATTTTACTTGATTTTTTGCCAATTGAATCAATGTTCTGTCTTGTTGTGCTTGTTTTCTCAGTTTGTCTGTTTGTCTATAATTTTTTATGCATGATTACATAAATTGTAAATAATGCCTTGCATGTGTGCATGCATCTTTCCTCTCTAGTTCCTATATACCAGGCATGTCAAACTCGAAGTGGCATCCAGGCCACATTAATGCGATGGATGTTATAAAAGGGCCACATTAAAACGATGAATGTTATAAAAGGGCTTCATTAAAGCAATGGGTGTTAGAGAAGGGCTGCAGTTGTTTAATATAGGCCAGAACTGGAACGATAGGTTTTAGCAGAAGATTTGCTGCCTGTTTTGCAATTAAAAACAAATAATTAGGAAATGCGTTCTATTGTAATTCGGTAACAATGAAAAAACCATTGTCTCCGTTTTGCTAAAATAAAGCGTTTATATGAAATCCCACACAATTCACTCGAGACAAAAATTAGCTATTGGGCCGCAGTAAATCACAGAAAGGGCTGCAAGTTTGACATGCCTGCTATACACCCTTGGTTTCTCTTATCGAGGTATTCTTTGGAGTGTAACCTCTGTGAAGCTCGAGGGTCTACTGCATTTATATTCTTTGAAAGAAGACTACCTATATTTACTGTGTTAGTCATGACTCAAAAGAATGCTGATATGAAATCTCCAAGAGACATGTTGTAAGAATTTTCCTCATAATGTCAATTTATTTTTCTTTGGACAATGAATTTGCTACTTTAAAGAAAGGCCAAGTTCTTGAAGTAATGAAAGAATCATTTAACTTGGAAAAAAAATTTCCACTGGGTTTAATCAGTGCTTGGAACGAGCCAGAATGCACCGGAATGCCATTCCAGTTCATCACATGCGTCAGTAATACAGTTCCGTCTCATCAGACATCTTGTAATAATGTTCCAGAAAGTTAGCTAGATCATAAATGAACTATATATTATTCAATACTAGCTGCACCAGCTCAGAGAGTGCTCGGAATTTTGTCATCTATAAACACTCACTGGCAACTGTTCAAGCAGAGCACACACAGATCTGACATTATGATTTTCAGCTATTTTGGTATGTGAACTTCATGTCCTTTGACTTTAGTTCCACCAACAAGTGTTCCATTTCATAGTATTTTCCATTTCAAGCCCTGGGTTCAATAAAATTATATTCAGTCTCATACTAGATATTGATGTCTTGGATTACTGCTTTATTCCTTCTTGGCATTGCCTAAATATGTTATCTATGAAAGTGAGTATTTTTATTTCTAATGCCCTAATAAGTGTGAAAGCATGTTTCAAAAATAAATTTTAAGTAAACAACAGAAACAGAGATTTATAAGCTTTTTTCAGCTGTGGACATGATAATTGGTTTATCATAAATTTGTTTGTCACTCCTGATTGTAAAGAAAGTTGCATTTTTTCCCCCTTGTTACACCTAAGGCAACTTTTCACGACACGTTTTAGATGCTAATAGTGCAAGAGGCCTTTCTAATCTATAAAGTGGCAAAATGCTACCATGCGGATTGAGATCAAATACGCTCGGAGGAAAATTTCATTTCTCCCTAATTTTCCATTAAATTATCAATAATGAATTCTGGTTGCATTCATGTACCACGGAAAAATTGCCACTGCATTTTTGCAAGTACCAAATATCAGCTGAGCTTGCAAAATTTGAATCTTCAGTAATTTCATGGGAGTATAATTTGTTTTCTTTCACTAGTAGCCAGTAAAAATAATCCATTTTTAGCGCTTGAATTGGTTGTCTTCAGTTTTTAATACTTACTTGATAAATTAAATAAACAAATCATTCCTACAGTTATATCTATTAATCTACACAAAATTGTTAAACACAACTGTTAGACAAGAAGCAGTATATATTTACAAATACACAAAAAGGGCCTTTGTCACACCTCTTAAAAGCTTGCAATAGTTAAAAAGGAGCCATAAGCTTGATGTTAGTTGATATTTAGGCTATTTTATGTCCTGTCTGTTATGTCTGTATGCTGTAGCTTTGAATAAATATGACATATGCACATAGAAGCAGAATTCACAGATTTTTCACTTTACATTACCATAGTTTGTGAAACACCCAAATACTTTTCATTTATGACCTTTATACATTCTATTATTGTCAGTTTCCTTTTTCACACCTCTCCTTACTTTCAGCATCTGTAAAAATGCTTATCTCTGTAGAAACATTATAAAATTATATTTCTGTCTGTAACATTTGCCATGTTCAAATGTAAAATCATTGTAAAGTATAAAAGAGCTGTTCATTATTAATTCTGGTTCATTTGCATGGCACATTCATTAGATACATTGATTGCATATGTGCCATGTAACCAGAGTTAATAATGCTTCTTTTTCTGAAATTGGATAGGTATGCTCTAAGAAAAAGTTTCTAACTCGTATTGTGAGATAAATAAACTATCAAAAGTTAACCACACATCTTTATTCCTCTTTTGTCTTTGTGAGATGAATTGGATATTCTCTGAATGGTCAACATTTGGAAGAGGAAAATACAGATAAAGATGGACCTTTGTAATAATAATGTTCATGGCCTTGATTCAGGGGTTGTTAGCATGTCTGCTTCCCAATGTTAGGTTTTCAGGTTCAAATCTTGTTGAGGTTATGGTTATATATGTTCATTTATGTGTCATTATTACGCTCATTGTAAAAGGCCATTGAGGGCTGTTTATTAGTTAGTTTAAAAAAATAAGTTGAATTTTTCAGTCTTACAATTACTTGTCTCTCAGAAGTGTTCCATAATTATGTTTCATGTGATTATTCCTTTGAGGAACATGAGCATGTTATATAACAATTTAATAATGTACAGCTTATGATATTTTTGAACCAGGGGTGAACTGCAGTGGGCTTGGTTGGGCTCACATGAGCCCATTGTTAAATTTTAACTCATTTGCCTAGCCCATTGATAAACTTGATCGAATATACATACTATATATAGTGACGCTTTACAGTATTTTACTTAAACACTAAAACTTTTTCTACGACATTGGTTTTAAAATGTGAGCCTTAATCCAAAAATGGGGATGGAGAGGATGCACATCACTCAACTCACTCATGTTGAGCGATAAGTTTTTGGTTCAATATATTCACTATAAACTGTTGACAACTATTGTCCTCCTCTGTCCTCTGCCTTTATATTTCTGCCGAACTCGCACACTTATTTTCACTTTCGTTCTTCAGAACTCCGATCACACTCCGCTGATCACTACTTAGTTTCGTCGTTGCGTTTGTCTGTCCGTTCCCCCTATTAACTTCTGCACCAATTGATCGATTTTCATGGCACTTGGTGGAAATATTCTTCTACTAATATTGAAATATTGAAAGTCCAGGGTTTGATTCCAGGAACTATCTATCTCATTTGATTTACATAGAAAATCTGAAAACCATCGTGCAGAGTAATTTTCTCTTAGAGTTGTAATATCGGAGCAAGTTTTGTACTATTCTCTGAGAAAAGGAATGAAGATTCTAATTTTTATCGTAGAATTTTGCTTATCGATTGTATTTCTTCAAATATCGCGTACATACAGATGTTTTTGCAGTTTTTATCACTCATTACGAGAGTGTTGCCACATCAACAACTAATGCCGGACTCGGATTCGGTATAGTCTAATATATACACGCGTTATTTAAAACAACTTATTTTTGCCGCACAAATACGCGTGATCAATTTAATATACCGTTCGAATGCATTTGTAATATTTTATATCGCTAAATTGTGAAATTTGGGAAGACAAAGAGTTACATATCCCTGATGACTTTAAAGCTATTAAAGCCAATATAAGTATTAAATAAATGATTAAATGGAAAGTGGGCGTCATAAGTTCCGTTTGGATCATCTTGTTTTTAATGCGATATATCGCGATTTAAAATTATGACGTCATTATATATTCAAAGATGGCTCAAAAAACTTTTTGGCGTAAACTGAATGAAAGTTAAAAACTCCAGCCAAAAAACAAGTGGTAATAGCCCGATGCATTTCGCCCACTAAGTGGGCATTTTCAGAGGCGACGTTCCTTCGACAGCGACCAAAGTCGACTTTGGTCGCTGTCGAAGGAACGTCGCCTCTGAAAATGCCCACTTAGTGGGCGAAATGCATCGGGCTATTACCACTTGTTTTTTGGCTGGAGTTTTTAACTTTCATTCACGTCATTATATGTGTACGTCCTTGGTTGAAAAGAGCGGGATTATAAGTAGCCTAAAAGGGATTGAATCAATCTTATTACGATACATTCCCATTTAAAAGCATTGGTCTCATTGCCATGGTAGTTGATATTTTTCATTGTTGAAAAAGCCCCTTTTCTGATTAAAAACAAATATTTATACCAATTCCGCACGGATTAGAATTTAGTCTTCAAAAATAATAAACCTCATTCTTTCAGCCAGAGAGCTGTTTTGTCTCGAGTTTCTATCTCAATTTAAAACAATTTAAAAACGCAATTTAATGAAGTCCTCCGCCGATATCCATGCTTTTCTTATAGGGAGTGAAAAATGAAAGAATAAGGCCTCTTTCGGAGCAAAGCGTACCGTACGCCACGTTTTTGAGGCGCACGAAGGATGCCGTCATAGTTCATTGGCAGAGTGGACGTTGAGAGTATCGCATCGTTAATATTTTGTATCTCCAAAAAATGAATAACAGTATCGCCGATATTACTGCTGGGTACTATATGTGCAAAAGGCGAAAGAGGCAGTGTCGGAGAAGAGTGTGGGTAATTTCTAACCGTCAGTTAAAAGGTATGAAGTAACATTAGTATGCAGGGACTGAAATAAAATAAACTATAAAATTCTATAAAAAATATCGGTGATTCAACCTCTGCATTTTTTCTAGGAGCCTTTAACACGTTACATGTATTCTAATCTGAGGGATAATGAAGCAAAATTTTTTAATTACTTCCGAATCTCAGTAAAGATATGATGGGCTATTATGAAAGTTGAAAGAAAAACTGAAAGGTTATAAGTAGATAGACCGGAACCTCGCGGAGGTCAGCCCCTTGGACCGTCATTAGTGACCGAGATCCTTCAAGTCCTCGGCTCTGCGAACCCTTCTTCGACTCCTGAGCTCACCCTTCCCAGTGGGGTATCCCCTTACCGCAGGGATGGTTAAGCATGAATTAATCAAAACTTTTAAATGCATTTCTGATGAGAATGCATCTCTGTTTAACTCTGTACGTAGTTCCCAACTATGCATGCATTTTAAACGGTTTTCTACGGCAAATATTAAGGAAGTTGATATTTTTCGCTCAAAGGTACCAACCCAGTGGTTTGATTCCTGCGGTTTCTGCCACATTTAAACGCTCTTATATATCACTAGGCGACATGACGCCCATTATGTTCTCATTCCAACTACAGCTGGGTTGGGTTGGTGGCTTTGGTTGGTGGGTTGGGTTGGTGGATTGGGTTGGTGGGTTTGGTTGGGGGTCGGGTTTGGTTGGTGGGTCAGGTTGGGTTGGTGGGTCGGGTTGGGTTGGAGGGTTGGGCTGGTGGGTTGGGTTGGTGAGTTGAGTTGGTGGGTTGGATTGGTGGGTTGGGTTGGTGAGTTGAGTTTGTTGGTTGGATTGGTGGGTTGGGCTGGTGGGTTGGGTTGGTGGGTTGGGTTGGTGGGTAAGGTTGGTGGGTTTGTTTGGTGGGTTGGATTGGATTAGGTTGGGTGTCATGTCGTCTCGTGATATTTAAATGTGGCAGAAAGCGTGGGAAACAAACCCACTGGGTTGGTACTTTGAGCGAAAAATATCAACTTCCTTAATATCCTTATATCAACCGCTTAGCAGTGAAAAGGTTTTCCATCGGGTTGAACGCGCGTTAATGATCCGCGTGCGAACGGTAACCTACGCTTCACTCTGAAAGAGCCCTATGATCGAAAATAACCCTCTAAAAATTACATTTTTTGGGAGTTTCGATTTTCCCTTTTGTTCATATCCAATGACCTATCAACCTGCCAGATTTCAGATCTATAGCTTTTCTAGAAGTACCAAAACATTTATATCCTCCAGTATCCTTGTAACAAGCAGCTTTTTAAATAGGACTTGTCGGTGCTTGCATATTGCAAGCGCTTAAAAAAATCACCATACACCAAGATCTGAACTCTTAAATAAACCAACGCTATCTCCAGGGCAACAGCACTTTAGCTACACGGATGCGGATGCGAAAATGAAAAGTTATTAACCCTTTCAGGGCGCATGATGTGCCATATGTCATCCAGCTACGTCCGAAATTCGAATTAAAAATGCAGCGCGTTGCGATCCTATTACGGGCGACCCTAAAACACAGCACTTCTATTTACTCGGACGTAGGAAGATTTGGTCGGTATGGCCACCTAGCTTTCTTTCCGTTGGATCCGTTCCCTACATCTCTTTCTAGCCATGTAGCCACACCCTCAATGTGCTAACAGACGAGAACGGGCAAAGTGCGTAAAGGCGGAGCCGTTTGTTAATAATAAGATTTCGATTATTGTCAATAAATACAGGATTTTATGCTATATTTCGCGCATAAATCTCTTTTGTTCCATCCTCCGTCTCTCTCTTCCTCGACTTTTAAGTTCACCCTATTTCTATGTTGACTATAGAATGAACTCGATTGTAAAGCCGGGAGGCGTTTTTGAATGGAGAAAAAAGGCCAAAAAATTTGGATTACAATCGAGTAAACTCGGGCATGTTCGGATTAGTGAATTTTTGGATTAACCGGGTTTTACTAAATACAGCATAGGGGTGTGTCGGAGATTCCTGCTAGTGGTCACAGCAAACTACTGTATTCATTGCTCAGTGCTGTTTCTACCATCTTAGCGCACAGCTGTATAATGTAGTGCAGGGCTTTCTCAGTGTTTTAAATTACTGTTCCTGTAGAAATGTCCAAAAAGCATAAGCACAGTTCTTGTTTGCTAAAAGATAAGTAGGAATTGCTCAAACACATTGACAAAGGCAAAAGTGCGACCAAACTAGCCTTAGAGTTTGGTGTCAGAAAAGCAACCATCAGTGACTGGAAAAAGAATCGTACTAAAATTGAACAATTTTGTGCCACCATTAGTTTTGAATCTATCGGCAATCGTCACACATCGAAAGTGTCATCATTCAACAAAGTTCATGATGCGTTGTTTTGACTCGAATGAAAGTGATTCAGTCATAGCTACAACGGAAGTAATCACACACATTTAGGGATTGGAAGCGTTGGAACGCACCCTGCTGTACGTAGTAAAGCCACGCCAACATGTGATTTTTACGACGCGCTGGTATGACATTGCAGCCTCTTCTCGTCGTTCAGCACTTTTAACAGAAGAAAATAACAGATTTTGTAAAAAAGGATTAATTTATAAGTATTTAAGTTATAGTATTCTGTCAATTTTCGTCTGAATAAATAAAACTTTTTCTTATGGCCATTTTTTACATCCTGTTGGGATTAACCGAAATTTCGGATTTACGGGGTCTTACTATATATTTATATGTGTGTGTGTGTATGTGTGCATGTATATATGTATATGAAGTGAAGTAAGTATTTTTACTTAGTATGAAAAACATCTGCGGCTTCACTAGGGCAGTGGGCAAAAATTGTGTTGCAGAATCTATTGGAATGAAATGTTCTATATAGTGTTTAACAAGTGTTGTTTCGAAAGACATGGGAGGGAGTGTGAAGGAGACATTCTTTGGAGGAAGGTAAGAGAAGGAGCAGTTTATGACTCATTCAGTGAAAAAACATTATGATAGTTAATGCAGAAAATTAGAAATATTTTCCATAGCATAAAATAGATTTCCTTCTCTGCTACTAGTTTGACATTTGTTCTGTAGATGGGAAGTTATAGAGAGGGGATTCATTTGGGTGTTTAAAATAGTATTAGTTGTGCTAATTATTGTTATTGTGGAATTTTTCAAAGTTTTTATTTTTTGCATTATGTGTAGTACCTGTAAGCCACATGGGTATAATTTCGAATTTTAGTGAAATTAAAGATTACGGATGCATTAATATTCCACCCGAAAGTACTCTAAAAAATTTTAAATCTAGATGAGTAAATAAAAAAACATTTAGCGAGCTCTCTACTACTTACTCTTTCTCTTTTAGTAATAGTTTTTTGATGAAGTCCTTTGCATCCTCGGAGATTTCATTGAAAGCTTCATCTTCAAAGTCATACTTGGCAATTGTTACGTTGGCCATAGTCTCAACATCAGTCTCTCCCATAAAAGGTGACAAGCCAGATAATCTGCAAACATAACACAGTAACTATTATATCTACTAGGGAGATTTAACGGGAAAGGTTTATATGAAATAAAAAATGAACATAAATATGCCTTAACTTTCTTTGGATGGCAAGAAAACAAACTTTCGTTCTTTTAGGCGCTCGTTGCTTAAAGTCTCGAACTCTTATGATGATTCTAAGTACCTAGTTTTAATATGCGAATGATTAATATTCTACATGCAAATGCACTCCTCGTAAATAATGCAACGAATGTTGTTTGCATTGGTTGCTATGTATAAATTTTCCCTCTCCTCTCTCTCGTACTAATTATAAGAGCATTCAAAGCACGCTTGCACCCATAAGGATTGAAATAACAATAGGATTTCGAGGTTTAACAATGTAATTGGTTGGTATGGCAACATCCCGTTAAAATGGCAACATTTCCCAAAAATATGTGAATTAAACGTTTAACATGAGGAATTTCAAACTGTAGGCAGGAAAAAGAAACGCCATAGTTTTTTCTTTAAAATGGGCTAGTTCCGAAGGTGAATTCTTTATAATTTAGATCTCAAAAAGAATAAAAGCCTGCGTCAAAAAGTCGATTTTTACGTGTTATCATATGGGAAATGGAAATGCCTACCTTGGAATCGATCCTAGGGCTTTTCGACATTTCTTTTCGTTATTATCCTACAATATGTGAATCGATCATTCCTGCTCAATATCAAAAATGAATCTCATTCCATTATCGAGTTATTCACATTTTTATAGCATGGCAGAGGTAGCCACAAAGGGACTAAGGGACAGAAGTAGCCTTTTTACCAACTTTTATATTAACTTCGCTTTATTACTATATATCAATATATATAGACGTTTCTTACATAGGAGGAGGATATAACATCATTATGTATAGACGTTTCTTACAGAGGATATAACATATAAGATACTAGTAGAAGGTGCTTGCATTCTGCAAGCATATCATCTCACCTTGAAAAAACATTAATTTTTCAGACAGATATTTCACCATTAAAATTATTCTATTAATTCTAAAGATTTCACCTCTGCAGCGATTTTCGTTTTTCCTACATGTAAAAATAATAGTTTAAAACAATCCCCAAATGTTGCAATTTTAAACATTTTACACTTTCTTCATTATAAGGTACTAATGCCACACATTTTAGCCAAATTTTAAAGTTGTAGCACTTCTAGAAGTAAAATAATATTTTTCTAATTGTTTAAATTTAATAATTTTTAACGGCCGCCGCAATATGTTTATGTAGAGATTCAAATGTTTATTTGTGCAAATGCACTACTCTGTACATAACTTGAAAATTTCAGCTTTCTAGCTCATCCCGTAATGTCTAAACAGTTTTCTATTTGTTTAAACTTGAAGAATTTTTAACGGCAACACAAAGTAAAATATCAAAATTTCTTATCCCTATTTCGTTTTTTTACAAATCCTACCTCTAAAAAATATTTCAGCTCCGTAGTACATTCAGAAATACATAAACCTTGAAAATTTGTTTAAACAATTGCGAATTTTTAGCGGCCGCATTGTTGCACTTTTTCAAGATTTCGTTTTTTCTATTCAGTTTTGCACAACTTCCTACCTAAAAAAGATTTTCCAATCTCCAGCTCATCTGGAAGTACCTAAACATTAGTATTCTCCTATATGTTATATGTATGTTATATGTTAATAATATATATATATATATATATATATATATATATATATATATATAGGAGGATACTAATGTTTAAGCAATCCGTATTATAATAGCATCGCTTTAATGCTTCTTAATAGTGAAATTCTTATTGCCCCATTGATTTCAACCTAAGACACATATGATGACATCATCATTTAAAAACGCGATATATGTTATTCAATAAAAGAACGTTACTCCTTTCAATTATAGGGATTAATGAACTATATAATAATAGCTTTAATTTAGTGCTTATAAAGAGAATCAGTGGAGTGTATTATAATGCAATTGATTTAAAATGACGGCGTAATCTTATAACGATGTCAAAATCCAAAAACAGGTAATATTAGTGAATTGTGAAAACACTTTAATTGTTAGATCTTTTTACAATTACGCTATGAGAATTCACAAGTTACTTACAAAACATAGCAAATGACTCCAACTGACCACATATCAGTTCCATATCCTATCTGATCAAAATTAACCACTTCAGGTGCCACAAACTCTGGAGTACCAAACAATACCTGGAGCTTCTTCTGCGGATCAAATTTTCTTGCCAATCCAAAGTCTATAATTTTGATACGATTACCTGTCTTGGTTAAGCATAGGATGTTTTCAGGCTGAAACAGACAAGGATCATGGCCCGTTTAAAACATCTTATTTCGCTTTGTAATTTTTCAGCATTATTTTCTTACAGATAACATTATTATAAAATAAACAAATTTTTAGTTAATATCCAAGTCATCAACTTACTTCAAGTAATTTATTTTCTAAGCTATCCTTATACTAAAATAATTAGTAATCTATCTTTATTTTTCTCAGTAATATATATATATGGTCTTGAATTACCTTCATGTCAAGATGCAGAATGTTTTGGCGGTGGATAAACTCAATTCCTTCGCAAATCTGTCTCATGAAAATAGTGCATGCCTTTTCTGTCAGAACGAAGTCATCGTCGATAACACGTTCAAAAAGTTCTCCGCCTTCGATTCTGTCAAGTGCAAAGATATAGTGGATTAATTTTTTTGTCATGAGAAAATAAATCAAAGAGTTTTCATGTAGGAAATACATCAAAATTAATGTTATTAAGTTGTAAGTGGGTAGGAAAAGGGGAGGCGAGACCGGACACATATATATAAGAAAATTTTTGTAATGTACGTATATTATATCGATTTTTTATATAGCGGGCCACTATAATTGGCATAAATTCTCCATATCTGAAGAAAATATAACCAAGCAATAATTTACAGTGATATTATTGTCACAAATGATGCCACTAAATTTATCAATGAAATCGTTTAGTAATGACTGTTATGATATTAAAAATACTGTGAAATTTATTGTTTCATCTTATCTTCTTCAATTATGAAAAAAACATTTGAATTACATAATGGTGCTATTTACTTAAATGTAACTTTTGAAACAAGTTATCGAGTAATCTAAATGGTTAGCTGTTTAGATTTTTCTGCTGAAGTAACACCATCCACATCCAACATACTATCATTTTATACCAGTTTTGTTTAAAATAGCTTCCACTATAATTTGTGATTTGAAATACGAAAATATAAAAACAGATTTTTAGGTCACAATTGAGGCATTTATATGTTTACGGACTAGGGGAGGTTGATAGTGGAAATTATTCAGCATCACCGCATCACTGAATGATTAAAAAAATTGAGAACCAGCGTAATATTGCAGTTTCAGTAGGTCGAACCTAAAAAAGAGGTTAAAATATGGATAATTCAAAAAAGGGAGAGTGCAAAATTTTTACTGCCATTTATTTATTGAGCTCATCTTCATCCGTTCGACTGACGTGTATCATTCTAAATATAGCATGACATTTTCTTTGTAACTCAAGCACTCTACGAACTTGTTGACAGAACCATCGCGGCTCTTTCATTTCTCGGATTACCTTACTAAGAATGTATTTGTCTTTATCTTTTATTACTGAATAAACCAAAGTCTTCCAAGCATTTGCGATGTCTTCGACATTAGAATATTTATCAAAATACGTAAATAAGTAAAGCTGGAGACTACGGCGAAATTGATGTTAAATAGAAATTAACTCCTTAACCGTAAAATTCAAAATTAGACACACACAATGAAAAAGGGGGGAAGAAAGGAAGGGAAAGGCAAAAGACAATAAAAATTATAAACTTACAGGTTTAGGGGTTGTTACTCCACGCCAAATAAGTATTTAGTGCGTTTACCTCATCTTTAGAGATCTTGTGTGCGTGTATTCGAGTGCTTGCGTGCGTGATTGTTTCGTCTGTTAGGTCCCTGTCGTTGCCGGAAGGTTAGGTCCCTGGCGTGGTTTAATCTCCCGTAAACCTAGTATTATTTCCCCTTTCATTCCCCCTTTATTTTTTCCCTTTACCTCTTGGCGTGTACATGTGCGTGTGTTTGTGGTTGCTTAGCAGGTCCCTGTCGCGGTCGTCCTGACTCACAAACCTTCTAGAAACGGTGTGATTTTTTGGGGTCCCTGGCGCAGAGTAATTCCTCGCAAACCCGGTCTCGTTTCCTTTCCACCTTTAGGATTAGTGCTTGTGCGATTGAGTGAGTGAATGTGTGAGTGACATCAGGTCCCTGGCGTGGAGTAACAACCCCTAAACCTGTAAGTTTATAATTTTTATTGTCTTTTGCCTTTTCCTTCCTTTCTTCCCCCTTTTTTCATTGTATGTCTCTAATTTTGAATTTTACGGTTAAGGAGTTCATTTCTATTTAACAAAATACGTAAAGTTTTCCCTTAAATCACTGCGAAAATTATACCAATTAGCATTATATTCACCAAATAGACCGCGCGACTTTTGTATTGTTAACTACTGTTGTGTTTATCTGAGTATATATAGATTTTTGGTCGCTAATACCTTCTTCTGTTGTTAACTTTAGGACAAGTTACGGAATGCTCGTCGCAAAAAGATCTAACACAGTATATATAATATACTTATATCCCTGCTGGCTGTCTAACTGTTCAAGGCAGTTGATGGAGAAAGCTTCGACGAGTGCCTCTGACGCCTCCCTATCGTTACCAACTGCCTCGAGGCAAATTACCTCAATTAATTGACATAAAGTCAGAGTATCGTCCAATTATAATCATGCTATCCTTATCCTTACCAGAAAATTTTCTTAATACATTTGTCGCTGAAATTCTGCATTGTACTCGTTTTCGAATTGGGCGGTCAGTAAAACGAACACGGTAATTTTATTTATTCCTCAAACTCGCGCGCAACACCAAACACTTTCGATAACGTATTATTTTATGTGAATAATGTGGCTGTCTAACAGTGCGCTTACCGCTATAAATATCCCTTCACCTGCTTTGTCGCGTCGATCTTTCCTGAAGACTACTCGGCAATCTAATAGAAACATTTCTTCATTATCGATATCCTCAGCAAGCCAACTCTCTCAAAATCAGTACCTATTATTATATCTGCTTTTGTGCTCCGAATCACATGCTCGAATTCCGCTCTACGACGGCTGACTGCAATTACGTTTACTTAAGCTATTTCCTGATCTTCCTTGTAACGCGGATTTTCCCTGTGATTCGAATAAATACTCTCAGTAGTTCCTACGGGAAACTCAGTAACTTGCGAAGATATACTATCACTAATTTGGGCAATATCATTGAAAACTTTGCTATAAGATTCCGGCAAATCACGTCTGTTTCTTTTCTTGTCCTTTTCGAATTTAAATGGCTTTCGCTTCGAGGTCTTTCGTAAATTACAGTTTCTTTAATTGCGATACCATACGGATTTCTCGGTTTAGCGACTTTTCGTCAAAGAAAATTCGCCACTACGACAATTGGTCAGAGTCATTTGGTCATAGGGACAATTGGTACCTGCGACATATCGTCACATACGACTTTTTGTACATACGACATTTCGTCACAGGTGACATTTGGTTCCTGCGACATTTCGTCACAAGTAGCATTTGGTACCTACGACATTTCGTCACCCATAACATTTGGTACCGGCAACATATGGTAAACGTCACTGCAGCTTATGAAACAATGTTTCTGATATAATATACGTGAGAAATGATAATGCCACAATTCAGAAACACGAAATCCCGATATTTCGAATAGTTTCCAGAAAAAATCCACAAACGTAACGTGTGACGAAAAGTAATATAAGTAATAAGTAATATAAGTCGATGATACCAATTTTTATGTGTGGCCGAATGTCACTGGTACCAAGTATTTTCTGACGAAATGTCGCTGGTACGAATTTAAATGTGTGACGAGCTGTCGCAGTTACCATTTTGAAAGTTTGACGAAATGTCGCAGGTACCAATTGTCATCTGTGACGAGATGTCGCGACACCGGATTTCTCATTATATTTTTCTCTAGTGCGCTCTCAATCAATCCCATCCTTCGACAACGCCTACACTTTATCCCACGCTATAGCCTAAAATAGCCCTACTATGCTCTCGAAGATTCTACGAACTACACACTGGGATGTTTCGGGCGACTAATCAAACTGCGAGGCGTCTAAACGCGATTTGAGAATCGGCCCAAGGTTAACGAAATCCATCCAAAATGACCCTACAGAAAGACCAAAGCTTTCAGTGTTACCCCTCCACCCTACTCCAAACTTGAAAACTACAGCACTACGGATTCTTTTTGGAGATATTTCGATGATCTATATTATATTACCCTAACGCCTGCTGCTGCCTGGCTGAGCTGAGCGTTTTGATTGGTTGTCGAGAAACAGCAGCCCTGTCTCTAGCTGCAAGAAATTGAACTATATTATTACACGGCTAAAGAGCCTGTGACTTGTTTCGCAGCCACAGAGCCTGATAGGAAAATCGTGTGGTCCGATTCAAAGTGCGCGCGGGGCCGCATTAGCTTCAAAAAGTTTTACTTTTTCCATACGCATTATAAGACAAGGTATTTTTTCGTTAAAAATCGAATTCGAGATTTCAACGAAAATGCTCGTTTTAAGATCCCCCGAGTACGTGTTTCAATATATTACGAATATCTCCTTTAGGACTTAATTTTTGTAAATATTTGTTACAATCAAAGTTCTACAGAATATAGTTTTCAACAAGTTTTGTTTGTAACAGTTTTTCATAAAACGGATTACTAAAGAGATATTGCGATTATTTTTCTAAATT